>OY997594.1:2963725-4443088 GCA_963921825.1 Erodium maritimum | reverse complement strand
CATTTATGGTTGAAGTATTACACAATACCAAGTGGTACGAGCGCATAAAATTGTTTGTTGCTTTAAAAAGTAGGCTTAATTACCAGACTATTTCTTACTTGTGTCTTTCGCGCAAATAAGTTGACTGAACTTTTGAATGAATGAACAGGCACAAGCCAAGAAGCTTAGAGCTGAGAAACTGTTATCTAAAATAGAAGCATCAATGGTTGTTACTGGCCCTGATTACGACCAGGAAACAATCACTGACGAGGAAAGGGTTATGTTCCGCAGGGTTGGCTTAAGAATGAAGCCATACCTACCTGTGGGTGAGTTATTATGTACTATATATGCCGATCAATTCCTGCCCTCTCCTGCTCATCATATTTATGTAATTGTTTACAGGCATTCGTGGTGTTTTTGATGGTGTCATTGAGAATATGCATTTACACTGGAAATATAGAGAACTCGTGAAACTAATAACAAAACAAAAAAACCTTGCATTTGTTGAAGACACGGCAAGATTACTTGAGTTTGAGAGTGGTGGAATCTTAGTTGCAATAGAACAACTCCCCAAAGGACACGCTCTTATTTATTACCGTGGAAAGAACTATCAAAGACCTTCTATCCTGAGGCCAAGAAACCTTTTAACAAAGGCAAAAGCATTGAAGCGTTCAGTGGCCATGCAGCGTCACCAGGTTTGTCTTCAATGTCTCAGTTTTAGTCATAGAAATAAACCGGTGTCACATCATTGCTAAATGAACTGTTTCAGGCTCTAAGTCAACACATATCTGGACTGGAGGCTACCATTAAGCAAATGAAGAAAGATATTGTAAGATCATTTTTCTATTTAATGTTTCCACTTTTGTTTGTTTGTTGGAAAATTAGTTTGCATGATACCAATCCCCACTTTCAGAAACATGCATAGATACCTAAGAATTTTTATTACAGAGGTTTTTTTTTCCCAACTGGTTGTACAACATGTTCAAACCAGTCCTTCTATAGTGTTGCTACGCTTGTTTTAAGTCCCCAAATCATTCATGTTGGTACTTGTATTGACTATGTTGCATGCTATGTATATAATCAGTTTGTGACCATGATGGATATCAGAAAATATTCGCTACTTCTGGCCCTTTATTAAGAAAACTAGTAGTGGTACCTTTTAATTCTCTGAACAATGCAAATTTGGCTGTCATGAGTTTTGTTTTTATGTTTCAATTTCTTTTTTAACTGATTCATGCATGCCGGATGTTCCATCGACATGTCTTTTATTATTTTTCTTCTTAGGCAATTATAATAACATCATCCTTGTCAACTTTTCATCAGTGTCATAAGTTTTGTTGAACTAAAAAATGGACTAATAAATCATTAAATTCATTTTGCAGAGTGAGGATAAAACTTCAGACATGGATTCTGATGGTGATGAAGTCGAGGGTTATGGAGACGGTGATATTGATGATAAAAACAATGTTGGAGATGAAGTCAGCGAGCTTTTGTAAGATTATGACTAACCCTTTGAACTGAAATGGCTGACAGATCTGCTATGAAGAATTCAAGTGACTCAACAATACCATTTCAGGTAATATGGGTTTGCTTTTCAAACAAAAACTATATACTTATTTCAGGTAATAGTTACTTCGGAAATGATTAAATAAAAAAAAACTAGTATAACTTTTTATTTCAAGATTGCCTAAATAGTAAATACATGCTCTTATCTTAAGTAGCGTGTCAAAATTCCGTAGAACCACATAATTGTGTTTTGTCTGACTTGATGTTTCTATTTGAAATACAAAATTGTGACTTGTAACTTTTCCTAACAGTACCCAGGGAAATAACAGAGTTGAATCTAACTTGTCAGTTTTGTCAAATTGATGCATTAAGTTCTACAATACATTCTGTCAAGAACAGCAAATCTTGTTAACAATGATACGTTCTGGGATTACATATAAAACTACTTGATTATGTGATTCCATCAACTGCTTTGTTGAGAAATGTGATTGTTTTTTTATCCCATTTTTTTCGCTCACACATCCTTGATGACCTTTGATTCTAAAAAAACACACTGTATAGGTGAACGGTTACAGTAGCACACTGTCACCGTTCGCTGTAGGAACACACTGAAAAGGTGAGAGTGTGTTCCTTATAGAACTATCACCTATCCAGTATGAATCCATGAGTTTTTGATGAATGGTGAAAGATGACAGTGTATAACTGATACCCCCTCACCTATAGGGGGTTCCTAAAACACAAAGGTCGTCGAGGGGGTGTAACCGTGTAAGTAACATTTTTGCCTTTTTTAAGCCACTCTTCTTCTCAAACAGGTTGGCCATGTGTTGATGTCTTGCACATCAGTTCAGATGATTGATTATTCTTCAATCCTGGTGCACACTGATGGAGTCTGGAATCTACATATCGGGGCCGTTGACTGAACAGGCTTAGCAAGGTGGCTTTCCTATAACCATCAGAATCAGCCAAATGCACTTGGTGACGGGGTTCAACAGTTTTATGAGGTTTTGGTTAAGCTAAAAGTAACAGTCCTTAACGGCTACTAACAGTTCCTACATAGTCTAGCTTTTTGCATCCATTTTAGTGTATAGCATGTGAAGTACAGTGTGACCTTTGTACAAAGTGAAACAAGAATGTCCATTTTATTTGTATTTCATCAATCATTTGCCAAAATCTCCCATTCGGTTAAGCTTTGGGCTTTTTGTGAAAATATAGTTTGTTATTAGTGGGTTTAAGTATATGTGAAAATGTTAAGGTTAATTACCTTTTTCTATTGGTAACATACTTTTTGTACCTCCGCGTTTCGTAACGTTTAATAACAGTCCATCCGTTTTGGTAACTGTCATTTAGTACCCTTTATGAATTGGTCACATATCATTTAATACCCCTTATGTATTGATAACATAACATTTAATACCCCTTATGAATTGGTCACAGATCATCAAAATGACGTAAACTTGACCAAAATTTTGCCTAGACCGTTACCAATACATCAGGGGTACTAAAAGAGTATTACCAATACGTAAGGATACTAAATGTAATTAACCCAAAATGTTAGAATACTACCGGAGTTTAATGAATTTGAATCACACATGGGTTCAACTTCAACAACAGTCTCTCAATTGTGAAACATTTTGACATTGACGACAAAAAGTACCCTGGGCTTTAGGTATTCAGTTTTTTTGCAATCATCAAACAAAAATGGCTATAAGCTGCAAAAAATGAAGGATTAATTACCTTTTGTACCCTTTTTCTATTGGTAACATACCTTTAGTACCCTTACGTTTGGTAACATTCAAAAACAGTCCCTCCGTTTTGGTAACACACATTTAGTATCCTTTATGAATTGGTCACAGATCATTTAATACCTCTTATGTATTGATAACAGAACATTTAATACCCCTTATGAATTGGTCACAGATCATCAAAATGGCGTAAACTTGACCAAAATTTTGTCCAAAGAGTTACCAATACATCAAGGTACTAAAAGAGTGTTACCAATACATAAGAGGTACTAAAGGTAATTAACCAAAAAATGAACACCCCGATGTGCATTTTTGTGATTATTCTTTTACACATTGAAGTACCGACTGAATTCAACTACCGCAAACATCACATAATATGAAGAAGCTTTCAGCTCCGCTTAATTTTATTGTCGAAAGGTAAATTTTACATTGTCGTCGTGATATAAACCCTGACTACCATACAACAAGATTAACGGGAAGAAATTACAAACAGTTAGTTTTGCAATTCGTAGAAATTACAAGACAAGCAACAGATAATCACCAAATGGAGTCCAAATTAAATGGTTGTTCCTGGTGAGGCTGTGAGGGGTCCAAGACCCTGGAAGAAGATGAGGCTTCGAAGTTCGAACTCAGATCAGCAATGCCAAATCCAGACATGCCTTGCGCGTCAAGGTACGAGTAATCTGCTTCTCTTTGCTGTTGGTAATTAGTCCTAAGCTGCAAGGCCTTGAGCAGCAGTGAGTTCACCACCAAGTTACTTGAGGAAGAAGCTATTGGCCATGATGGAAATGTAGTAGAACTTGTGTGCCAATTCATGTTCATACTGTTATGGTTAGGATCAATCATGTTAGAGAAGCCGGTCGGGGATGAGTTGGCAATGTTGTTCAGATTCGGAACCTCAGTGTCTCCGACCTCGTTCGTGTCGCAGGATTGCTCCAATGTTGGCATTTGCTGTGTTTTTTTCACTATGCTCTTTTGGAATACCCTACACACTACCCACTCCTCCTGTATGTAATATCACCAAAACATTATTATTACTATAATCTTAAAAGGTAAAAGTATCTTAAATCTTTTTTGTGTCACTTTAGTACCTTAAACTTTCATTAATTTGTTTAAAGTACCCTAAATCTTTTTTGTGTCATCTCAATATCCTAAACTTTCATTAACCCCATTTTAGTACCCACTGTTTACTTTCCGTTTGATTTTCCATTCAAAACATGTAAAATGACCATAATACTCTTTACTAACAGCCAAATTTAGAGTAAAGTTAACGGTGGGTACTAAAATGAAACTAATGAAAGTTTAGGGTACTGAGGTGACAAAAAAATATAGGGTATTCTAAATGAATTAATGAAAGTTTAGGGTACTGAGGTGATACAATTTTTTTAAGGTAATCTAAATGAAATATGAAAGATTTAGGATACTGAGGTGGAATTATCCCCAATTTTAATGATGTCGATGTGGCAAGTGGGAAAAAATAATACACGGAATTAGAATTAAATGCGAAATCAAATAAGAACGCACACTATATACATGATTCGTCAATAATGTATTTGTTACGTCGACAAACAAATAAAGAGTAGTTCATCAATGATATCGTAATTGGAAATGCATGAAGTATTTGATCTAGGTTATAGATGATTAGTATTTAGGGATATTTTTTGGGTTAATTTTCAAATTTTACCTTTATGTATTAATCACGTGTAGAAAACTGTCTTAAGTTATGGTTACTTATTGGACAAAATTTAGGCTATTTTTTCGACATTTTAAAATATGTGCATGATAGGTGACAAATTCAATAATCTAGATTAAAGATAGTGAATCTTATTGGTCACTCTTAACTTTATGATCGTTTTCCGCACACGACAAATACATGAGGTAGTTTTAAGTAATCAACCATTTTTTTAGCAAAAAACATCCCAAAACTATTTTTCATTTGCAAATCCGTAATCTTAAATAAAAATTAGTCATGTGACTTCAACTTTTGAAAATGACATTTTTGTCCTTTATTACATGTATACGTGATTTGTAACATAGAACTCTTAAATATATACTTTTGCAAGGTTACTTTTAACTTTTAACTTTTGCAAGGTTACTTTTAACTTTTTGGTAAAGAAAAATTAACCCCTTAGAGTATTTGCAGGCTAACAATAATTGGGTATGATTTTTTTATAAAAAAATAAATTATTTGTCGCAATTTTTACGATTATTTTTGTATGAAAAATGTGAACGTAGAATTGATTAAGCGATACGATGTAAAGTATAAAAGTAATACCTTGGTGGGTTTAAAAGAGAGTTTGTTTTCAAGCCTGTACTCATGCATGACCCAGTTGGTTTTCTCCCCTTTGGGAGCTCTACCTCTATAGAACACTAGTGTCTTCTTCATCCCCACCAATACTCCTCCTCTATACACTTCCTTGTCCTTCCCCGTCGTCTTCCAATAGCCAGCTTCCGTCGCTCTGTTCGTTCGCATCCCCGTCGGATACTTCCTATCTCTCAAGTTGAAGAAGTACCATTCTTTCTCCCCCATGGAAGCCTTCCCTGCATGCATCAATTCATAATAGTTAAAAAACAATATTCAAAATATTTATATAATTGGATAATTGTGGGTATTAGTGTCAAATAAATGTAAATCATAATATATATTTGAGTTTCTATCCGTCAGTTTGAATTTTAAGTAAGTCGAGAAGTCTCCTCCTACTCCTACACTTTTTTTGGGTGCACATGATCTGTTAACCGGTTCTAACACTCCAACGATAACCAAACCGATATAATCGGTGTCGTCAGACACAAAAACAAATTAAATAATAAGTATTAACCGGAAGTTAAATCAGTTAATAACCGATTAAAAACCGGACCGAGTGATTTTATCGTGGATGGGGACAACAATAACCTTGCTCAGCCCAAAATCAAAACTCACTAACAAAACATAAAACAACTTGATAACACATTTTTAAAAATTGTGGAAACCATAAATGGTCAATCCTTAATGATGAAAAACACCATAAACTTATATCTAATCCATCCGTTGGGACAGAGGTCCATGTGTCAAGTCCAACGCTCGATTGCAACTCACATGTTTCATATCGGATAAATATAAACCACAACAACAATACAAGTTTTAATTTATCAATTCGAGTTTCAAAATAGTTCAAACATTAATAACAACGTAAATCACAACATCAGTTCGAACTTTTAAACAGACGAGACATACCGACTAAAATAACAAGAAAGTGAAAGAAGGGAAAACCTGGGAGGTCCCAAGGCTCGCACTTGTTGAGATCAACATCAGCGATGGCTTTGGAAGTGAAACAAACATCAGAGACTTTGCAACAGAGATAATGAGTGATAAGCTCTTCGTCGGTCGGATGAAACCTGAATCCCGGAGGAAGACTCTCCTCCATATCCTCTCGAGTCGAACCGACAAACACTTAACCAATTATGCACAAAAAGATAGAGAGGAACCGAAGTAAGTATTGTTGGGGAAAGTAAGCTTTATAAGCTCCATATCAATGGTGGTGTGTGCTAAAAGCTCTATAGAATTAATCAACCTTGAGGAAGAAGATGGATATGTAGTCATTAATTTAATCATGTTAATTACAGCTAACACTTTGACCAACAATACAAACTTGGTTCCATTGTAATTATAAGCAAAACTAAATTAAATGGTGAAATGTGTAGTTTTAAAAGTGTTAATTAATTGGATTTGATTAAAACCATTTTAGGTGATTTTTGTAATGTGTGATTTGATGGAGGTTTAGGGATCTTGCCCAACCACCTTCACCCATTTCCACCAAACCAAATAGTGACCTAACTTCACGCTACCTTGTCCATTTTGAACACAAACGAATCACACATAAGTAATAATAGGGTTAATTATAACTTTTAGTACCCCTTATGTATTGGTACGTTCTGGACAAAACTTTGGTCAAGTTTACGTCATTTTGATGATATGTGATCAATTCATAAGGGGTATTAAATGTTATGTTATCAATACATAAGGTGCATTAAATGAGTTGTGACCAATTCATAAAGGGTACTAAATGACAGTTACCAAAACGGAAGGACTGTTGTTGAATGTTACAAAACACATGGGTACAAAAAATATGTTACCAATAGAAAATGAGTACAAAAGGTAATTAACCCGCAATAATATTAATCACGTATTGTACTTCATTTTCACGTTTGAACAGTGCTTTACATATCGTGTCCCTTTCTAATTGTGATTTTCAAAAATTTATAGAACTTAGTGCAAACGTCGTTTTCTAGCCCTCACATTTATCTTATTTGTACGTCCGAACTATGTCCGACCTTTTACATAAACTACCAAAATTGTATGTATTTACAAGTGCATTTTAGAGGTTTGGATACTCAAACAAATGTATTCGTAAAGTCATAACTCATACGAATTTCATCACTCTTACGTTAAGTTCGAAAAGTCATTGGTTCGAACTGAAATGAAGGATGAAACATTATTGCCTCATATATGTTTCTTTGTGATCACAACAACGTACCCATATTTTTCGGAGGAATGTTGCTCTCTCCGCAAAAGTAGTTGATCGTAAAAGTAGCTTATCAAACAATAGGAAGATAACAAAACTATTGTTTTTCTCTAAATCCATGCAAATCTACTTATTCTAAAGGGTAAATTACAAATATCGACCCTAAATTTATAGCGTTTAACTAATACATACCCTAAAGGTTTTTGTAACTGATACATACTCAGATGTCTAGTTTTTTAACAGATAGCCCAAGCAGACAGGTAAAATGACGAAAATGCCCTCAACTACATTTCAGTAATTACTTTTAAAAATATTTAAAAAATCTCTTTTGTCTGGTATATATATATGTACTTATTAAATCACTTCAGTTTTATATAAAAAATCACTTCAGTTTTATTTTAAAAAAATCACTTCAGGGCATTTTCGTTATTTTACCTGTCTGCTTGGGCTATCTGTTAAAAAACTAAACATCTGAGTATGTATCAGTTACAAAAAAACTTTAGGGTATGTATCAGTTAAACGCTATAAGTTTGTGATATGTATTTGTAGTTTACCCTATTTTAAACGCTAGTGACGAAATAGAGTAAATAGTTGATTTAGTTTTTTTTTTTGAAGATAAATAGTTGATTTAGTATTAGGAAGAAAAGGGCAGTAAATAGTAAAAAGAAGTGGTTAAAAGGTTGACCAACCGTCACGACTGTATCTGGAACAGGTACTTCTACTGGGATATTTTCTTCCACATACGTCCACGAATTTCTATCCTAACATGAACTTTGAAGAGCTACTTGTTTCTAGAAACACACATGTCTTTGAGAATCCATGTAATAATGGATAATTAATAACACATAACATGTAATTAAGGAAATGAAACTTTCTAGATGGTCAATATGTTTGGGAGGCCAGATCTGCTGAGCAGGAGTGGCAAGAAGTTTATGATACAAGTATTAAGAATACTATATTATAAGGTTATTATTATGAATAATAAGGTCTTAAGACAGTGATGTGTCTCACTTTTTTGTTTAATTCTGTATTTATTATATGTCAAACCAAAACTCACGTGTGAATTCTTGGTGAAAATAACTTTTTTTTTTTATAAGCTCGAAAAATTTATTAGAAAAAAAATAGATTCAAGCAGGATCTAACCAAAGATAACCATTACAAAGAAGCTCTCAGAAGGAGCTGCGGGAACAAAAACCCGAAACAAAAACCCATGAAGGGAACAAAAATCAACCATCTGTGACCCACTCTTCACCCTCCGATGTTAAAGTCGGATCATCAAAAGCTTTAGCTGAATGAGCTAACTGCTCGACTTTAGTTTGCAAAATCTGCTTCCCAAAGTCCACAGGATTGACAAGTCTCGCACGAGCCAAAGAACGCGATGGTTTGACTTCAACAGTGTAGTAATCCGTTAAAAAAGGTGGAGGTCGACTCTGACGATTCGAAGTTCTAGACGACTGCTTCGAATGACGACCCTTAAACGGAGGCGGTGTTGGTGAAAATAACTGGGAGGAGTTGTTTCCTATCTTTTGAAAGAGGACTCCCAAGTTTGAGCCATTCGGCTCAATGAATCGACTGATATGATCATTTCGACCGTTGTGAACTAATATTGTGTAAACTTAGAATCTTTGTGGGCCGTTTGACCTAAACAATGAACGGAGGAGACCAAAGGACGAATTTTGACTTTTTGTTTTGCGTTATCGTAGCACGTGTTGACTGCTACCATAGCGCTTGTTGACCACGACTATAACACACTCATGCACTAAATGTGTTTGTACTTTACATACAAATGTGCTTGTACCATACGTACAAGGGTGTTAGTACTTACATGCAAAGGGTTGATACCTTACAGACAAAAAACTGTTGTTACCTTACATACACGAGTGCTAGTACTTTACATATACGGGTGTTGGTACCTTTTGAGCGTTGCATGCGCAATCAACACATGACGTAACACCGCTGCAGTGCGGTCAAAGACGGGAAAGTTCATGTTATTTACAAAATTGCCACCGCACACATTGACATCACCAAATTCTTTAGAATTCACAAAACCAACGATTCTTATTAGTTTGTAGTTTACACGATAAAAACCGGTTTTTATTTGGTAGTATCCTATATATATATATATAAGTGGCCACATGGGGCAAGGAGAGATGCTCCTCTAATGGAATATAGAAGGAAATATATTTATAGAATCACAAATTTATAACTAGCTAATCAAAATTGTGCTGAAAACAATGATTATTATGTAAAATTTACCAGAACTTCATCTTATTTTTGGACCCAATAGAAGAGAATCAGCAGCAGTGTATAAACGACTCTTAAGCAGCTACAATCACAAGTATCATTTTTATTTTCCTTTTGGAGAAAGGTGTTACAATATAGGAAGTAAATGCACAATACACTAGTTTATATCACAATACATGACTTGGTAAAAAGCAATACCTGACCAGCTCTGGAAAAAAAGAGTTAATCTCTGTGGGGACTTTGACTCCATTTGGGGCCTAACATGATGAGTCTTTAACAGTATAGATACTATTTATAAGAATTGAAGAAGTTAACAGTATCTTTGAGTGCATGAATAAAGCCATCCACATCCTCTTGAGTGTTGTAGAAATAGAGACTAGCACGTGCACTAGCACTCACTCCCAAATGGCGATGCAACGGCTGAGCACAGTGATGACCAGATCTGATAGCTACACCGTGCTGAAATAAATAAGGAAAACGTTATTTACATACCCACTTTGACCTTTCGCTGCCAAAAACATCCCCTAAATTAGGTCATGGGTTATCAGTAGTACACTGTCACCTTTCGTATTAATCAAATACACCCGGATTTACACAGACTGGGTGATGGTTTTATCAGGAACATATTGTCACCTTTCTCATTTATCAGTGGGTTTTTCTTGGGGATAAAATGACTCGAATCCGTGTGTTTTCGATGATAACAAAAGGTGACAATGGGTTACTTATAACGCTTCACCTTTAACTTGAGTATATTAGAAACAAAGGTCAAATGGGGAGGGGTGTTAATGAAGTTACCCCAAATAAATATATAATTTTCAGTTCAAGATGTATTAATACATGTGGCATGAATTAACTTAGCAAACATAGCATAAGTTCCATACCTGTTGATCAAGAAATGTTGCAATATCTGTAGGGTGAATATTCTCAACATTGAAAGAACAAAGAGCAGCACGAGGAGTGCTCTCTGAAGGTGCTGGCCCATATATCCGAACATTTGGGACAGAACGGAGGCTTTCATATAAATAATTTGACAGATCCATCTACAAGGGAAAGTAACATGAAATTAAACTAATGTGAATACATAATCTCCAAAAAGTATAGTGAACACACCACTAATATAGTAATATTCAAAAGGTAGAACACAAATCTCGATACCTTATTTTTCAGAAATAATGCAAGTCGCCCATCAATAACTAGGAAATGAAAATGGAAGGAAAAATATCAACAAACCTCGTAGTCATGAATCTTATGCATGCCTATCCTTGATAAATAATCAATTGCTGCACCAAGCCCAATTGCTTCTCCAATTGCAGGTGTTCCAGCCTCAAATCTGACCAAAGATAAGCAACAAACAGAATTATGGGTAAAGTAAAGGCACTAGGCACGTTCACTTCTTCAATATCATTCGTAAAATAAGCTTTTACGTATGGTTAAGAGGACAGCTACAAGTGTGTTCTTGGCAACTAACTACTATGACCAAGGTGGCATATTTTCACTCAGTAAGGATTTGATATTGTTCACTGATTGAAGCATGTATTTTTACCTATTGAATTGAGTTCTTTACATGCATTGGCTCCTTTCCCAAAAAAAAATCTCCAGTCACCTATAGGCTTTTAAAAAGTTAGGTTGAGTTTCCTTCAAAGTGTATTGTTCTTTTTTTTCATTTTTGTTACCGATATGATTTAGTATTCTGATTTAAAAACAAATGTTCTTATCTCTTATTTCTAGAGTCTCAGCTATCTACTAATCTCTACAACGCACTGAACCCACTTTAAAATTCAATAGAGCTTAAATTTAATTTGTATGTTAAGATGTATCCTTTTGGGTGAGGGGCAGATTATCAAATGTTACTGTTGATATTCTATGATACATGTACAGTGTACTAGTCCCCAAAGGACTGATTCCCCTCTGGTTGAAACTTGGGCGGTATACTAGTCCAGGGGAAAGAAGACAAGGTTTCACACTTGTTCAAACAGAATAGTGCTAACTTTTGTTTGGTTTAAGGAATCTGATAGGATTGATGTAGTTCATGCTACTATGCTTGGTTATATTATCTTTCATAAATGGATTTTTTACTTCTACCAACAACAGAGGTGACCAAGATACGGATTTCATGCTTCCTAATGAAGATGGGATCTCCATTTATAAGCCCTTTCTTAATGATTAAATAAATAATGTTATGGTTAAGATTTAATCTAAGTTTTCTTTCCTTACCCATACTGGATTTTGATTGAATCTTATTGTCTTACTTTTTGGAGATGTGATATAAATAAAAATAAAATGAATTGGGGTATAATATTGTTAAATTTGTACTTGAACATCATCGGATCTTATATGCACATTGCTTAAGAATAGCTAGATGGTTAACAAGTTCACCAACCTGGATGGAGGTTCTGCATATGTAGAATGGTCTAGGAATACATCAGAGATCATTTCACCACCACCTGATACAGAAAGTTAAAAAGGAACTGAACATTAGAATCACTTCACTTCTGTTAGTATAGAAAGTATAAGCATGCTATAACACAAAAATCTTATTCCAACTTCATGCACTAGCTTACCTAGAAATGGTGGCATGGAAGACAAAAGTTCACTCTTTCCATACAAGAATCCAATGCCTGTAGGCCCACACATCTGAAGCATGTTTATTCCTTAAACTTCATAAACTCACCCAGTAGGCATAAATTTTTAGCGTATAAGGCAATAACCTAACCTTATGAGAAGAAGCTACAAGAAAATCAGCCCCAAGGCTCTGGACATCAACAGGCATGTGTGGGACACTCTGACAAGCATCTACCAGCACCTTGGCTCCAACATTATGGGCCCAGAGTACAATATCTTCAATGGGAAGAACAGAAGCTACAGACAGATGAGGCAAAGGCTGTGTCATTTTGAATCAACATCTTGATAGCTCATTTATAACATAAAAATAACTGAGTGTCAAGAGCATTCGAAGACACGAAATAAGCTCTTAATTCATCATAGAGCATGTAGAATAAACCTCCCACAAAGACGAGAAAGATTAATGCACCTTAAGCATTCAGGATCCAGAAATGAAATAAGACCAATAGGATCAGTCAAGTAAAAAAAAAAAGTGATAGACAGCCTACCTATCACATTGGAAACATGATGAGTGACAACAAGTTTTGTTTTCCTCGAAAGCATTCCTCTAAACTCATTAATATCTGGAAGTTCATCTTCATTCAAAGACACAAATTTCAGTACAGCACCAGTCTTTTGGGCTACTAGTTGCCAAGGAACAATGGCACTGTGATGTTCAGCTATTGTAAGTACGATCTGCAATAAATATGTAGGTAAGAGATCGATTGACATAAACAAAAGCTATTATCGTTCTCTCCGTACTTATCCATAATTCTCTGATAGGAACATTAATATAGCTTCCAAGGCAGATCTACTTGACATAACACCATGTTGGTTCTCGCAGTTTAACTCCCCTATTTTTATCACAACTCCGAATATCAGCTTTGTAATTATAAACGGGTGTTACAGTACTTATTTCCACTACCGGGATTTACTGTTTGTCAACAGCTAAACTTCCATCCCCACAAGAATTTTCAAGTGTCTATGAGAACTGTTCTAGTTTCATTTTTTCCACTAAGTTTCTTTTACCTCAATTATCCTGTTACACTTTACCGTTTATATACGCCTCTTACTCCATCTTTTGTTTGTAACTTCTTATAGAACCCATTACATGCTTTGAACCTAGTTTCACCAACTGCATTATTATAGTTCAGTTCCTTCTCTGTTATATTCTTCCCATGTCTTTCTGTTCTACAATTATCTATTCTTATACGGTACTCTCTCTTCTCATTCAACAGCCAAATTCATTTACATCTAAGAGCACAATATTGCATCCTCTAGATTCTCCAAGAATTTCTTTTGCAGTCATCCTAATGCAGCTTGCAATTAGTCTTTACTTGACACTAGATTCCTCAGTTAAACCCCTTTAGTTTCCATGGACATCCTCTCTCCCTAAAATGGCCCTTTTCCAAGTTCCTTCAAGTTCTGCCATGGAACCCCGAGCTCTCTAGCATTCCTCTTTTTTCTTTCCTTTCCTTTAGGTGAAAGTCTAGTACTATTTATCTGGGTTGTGTAGCTAAACACACCCCTAAAATTGCAAGTAACATTCCAAAAGTTGGAGTGAAAACTGAAAACCATTTGTGCCCATTGAATTGCAGTTTTTTACTGTTAGATGTATCTAAACTTGGGATTGCAAAGTTGTGAACTTTGAGAAGTTACAAATTTAATCTCAGTCATTAAAATTGCAATCCATTGATTATGGTCAGTATCTAGTTTTCATATATAGTTTCCCAACCTTCGGAATTTCATGAGTGTTCTGTATACAGATATATGTAAGACAAATTGACAAGACAAGGTTAACAAATATAGCGAAAAACAAACCTCGTCTCCTTCTTTCAAACTAGAGAGGCCCCATGAGTAAGCCACCAAATTGATAGCTTCAGTGGCATTCCTTGTAAAAACAATCTCTCTAGATTCCGATGCATTAACAAAGGTTGCTACTTTCTTTCTGGCCAACTCATATTCATCTGTTGCCTTAGCACTACATCGATGATAAAAAAATGTGTGTATCAATCCCAGACTCATAACCAAAACAATAAGAAAGAAAGAAAAAATTCAGAACACAAGCTATCAGTTCATAAGGGTTAACATGTTACCTTAGATAATGAATCCCGCGGTGCACGTTTGAATTGTAAGCTTCATAATAGTTTCGCAAAGCATTCAAGACAGATGTAGGTTTCTGAGAAGTTGCAGCATTGTCCAAGTAGACAAGTTTTGAACCATTCACCTCCTGCAAAAGAAAAAATGTTGATCCCATTACCAATCAATATATATATTTTAACATAAAGTGAGAAAATCTGAAAATGATCCAAGAGAAAAAGAAAGGGGTCAGACAAATAAAACAAATATGCATCTAATTGGAACAACATAAGGACTATTTTCAAATTAAACTATGTTAGACACTTGAACCATCTAATTGAATTGAAACAACTTAACAGATTTTTCATAGAATTAAACAAAGTTATATGATCAATAATAGTGGCAATTACAGTACTTGCAGGCACAAGAGCTTGCTGAAATTCCCAAAACATAATGAATATTTTGAAATTAGCAAACCAATAGGCTGAAAAAATGAACTAGAAACAGAAAAACCAAAGACAAACTATTTCATTTTCCCCTATTTTCTAGGAAACCAAACAGACCTGGTGGAGAATAGGGAAGTCGGGTCGGGTGAGGTGACCGAGAGAGAGGGAGGCGAGAGCTGGATCGCCTTCGCTGAGGGTGGACGCGGAAGCAGAAACGGAGGAAGAAAAAGAAGAGGAGAGTCTGCGGAGGTGGACGGCGGAGGAGCGGCGGCGGGCGGTGGAGATAGGGTTTAAGAATCGGAAGGAAGAAGGGAGCTTCACAGCCACTCCTTCCATTATCGGTTTGGTTGAAACGTGTATCGAAACCGGAATCGATTACGAGTGTAATTCAGACACACACAGTAATCTAGTGTTCATCGGAAAGCCGGGCCGGCCGGTCTGAAATTTAGCCCAACCAAATTAATTAGGATAGGCCGGACCGGAGCACTTCTTACCAAGGTTATAAAAATCTCCGCCTAAAGGCGTCTAGGCCTTGTCTAAGCGCTGAAATGAATTCGGTCGATCCGATTGATTCTTTTAAGACGTTTTAGGCCATTTAGACGGAATATGACTGATTAATTCTCGATTCGACCGATTAAATGGGTGGGTCGATCGAGCCTCGGGTCGGATTCGTGATTATAAAAAACAGTTTCTAATCTTCTACAAACTAAAATGAGACCATAAAATTATGCTAGTTGAGGTGGTAGAACACACTTTGTTCAAGAGTTACATATTGAGTTTGAATCACGCTATTAATTAATTTAGTATTTTTAAAACATAAAAAAATGTTCAAACTTGAATTAATTTAGTTGATAAAGCCATACTTATTGATCTTCTTTTAAGATATGTATGATACTTTTAGGTTAGTATAGTGTTTATGTTTTTTTAATATATTTAATGTTTGATATTATTAATATTTTTTATATAGTATAATATAAAATTTAATAATGTATAGCATAAAAAATAATAATCCGATTAATCTCCGCCTAACGCCTAAAACCCTTTTCTGCCCGACTACCGTCTAACATTTTTTACAACCTTGTTTCTTACCCACTTAATTACCGGCCAACAACTCTCTCTTCAAACATTATACTAAATATTCAAAATTAATTCTGTATATTGTATTTCAAACGGGACCTGTAGTATATTAGGTATGAAAATTATGTCTCGACGACGTATTTTAAAACATATCATATCATCGCAATTATTTTGTTTTAGAGTATTTTTAATGTTCAAGACGATTTGTTCAGACCATTAGTCAACCTCTTATTATCATGTGATCAATCTTTTCTCTTCCAACCCTTCTCTCTCTACGCATATGGATGATTCGTCTTAGAATTCACGGGAACAGGTCCTTAGTCGAGAGGGTGTTCGACTTCGTTCTGGGAACCTGTTCTTGACTATTCGTCTTAGAATTCACGGGAACAGGTCCTTAGTCGAGAGGGTGTTCGACTTCGTTCTGGGAACCTGTTCTTCAGACGATTTGTTCCCGAAATTCATCTTTGTAACGCAGGTGCTCTTAGTAAAAAAAGAGAGAGACAAGTCAGCTATTTTGAGGTTATGTATTGAACATATGACCTCCAGTCACGAATACATTGCGAAATGACCATTGGATTAAAATATTAAAGATAAAAGAAGAAGCGAAAAGAACAATATAATAGAATAAGATGATCAAAGTTGGATAGTTATAATTATGAAATTAATGATTTTTCCCACCTCTCTCCTTTATTTTGTGGAATCATAGTAAAAAAAAATCCACAAATTTACACAATCAGTCATCGATAACTAGTTTAATCTCAACCGTTCAAAATTATAATCCAGCAGATACTAAATTACTAATGGTTCCTATTTTATATTCTAAAGTTTCTATATAATTGGTTCTTGATATAGAAGTTTAGCCATATACCTTCTGCATGCCAGACCTACAGTAACATTGTGCCTAGGTTGGGATGTGTCCTAACTATACTCAATAGCACAGTGCAGCTTTGCAACAAAACTACTGCCGCGTCAGAGCAGGAAGCAAACAATCATACACCCTCTCCAGCCTCGACGTCACTGTGAGCTTATAGGCTGTTGCAAGGCCAGGTCTCCCCAAATCACTGAGATCGTCTCTTAAACTGTTCATTATAGGCATAATCGAGTATTAGCAGATAAAATACAATGTGAAGTGAAACACAGTATTGATCAGGAGAAGAATGAGTGAGCAAGTCATTTGAATCTAACCACTGCCATTCGCCGGTTGCTTTCGCATGCCTCTCAACAGCATGGTACAGGCGATCCAGACTATACAGCACCAATCCAAAAGTGCTTTGTGCTTCTCTTTCCTGGAAGTGGCATAAAATCAGTGTTTCTCTTTGAAATAGGTAGTCACAGTTTAGGCACTTAAATTGCGTCTCTTACTACAATTTAGGGGTAACTTTATTAATACACCTTTGGTGACCTTTGATTCTCAAACACACTGTAAATGTGAGGGGTTACCAGTAACACACTGTCACATTTCATTACTCATCAAAAAATCACGGATTCCGCCCATTTTGTTTCAAAAAAACACTGATAAATAAACGAGAAAGGAGACTGTTCCTGATAAAACCGTCACATATTCAGTGGGAATCTAGGTTTTTTGGTTAATAACGAAAGGTGACAGTTACTGATAACCCCTCACCTTTAGTTTTTTTTTTTTTTTGAGAATCAAAGGTCGTCGAGGGGGTGCAAATAATGTTTTCCCTACAATTTATTAGTTCTTTTCCTCTAAAGTAGAAGATATGAGTTACAACTTGAACTATGAATCAGATATATCGAGCTTTATGTCTATGTTGACATCTCATCTATTCCTAGATTCAAGTTTAGATGTAAAAAAAATAATAAATAAATAAAAATGAAAGACTCTGGCATGCCTAAACAAGCTTTGACATGAAGCAAAGTGCTGCTTAATTGCAATGTTTACCATGTTTTGATTCAATAAAATGACAGTCATTTTCAGCTGTCTTGAAAATGGCAGAAATATTAATTAGATGATTGCTCTAAAAGATCAAGATAGAATCTTCTTACCAGCCCTTGGTCAAGATAGCTTTGGTACTGCATAATCCTTTTTTCAATCTCCACAACAAGCAGCCTCCTTTGGAGACGAGCAACTCTCCCCCTTCCTTCTGCTCTAGTATCCTGTTCATTCAATGTAATAATAATAAAACTAGGAACAAGAATCGGCTTTAAACAAATAATAAAATAATTATATAGAATGAGACTTTCTAAAATGCCATGCACAACTCTCTTTTGGAAAAAAAATTCAACTAGAAAAATTATGAGCTTCATTACCTGTTTATACCATGTGCGTACCAGCGTCAGCAGAAAGACAGAAAGAAAGAATGCAGGTAAGGCAGCAAGGATAGCAAAGTTGATTTCGTTCGCCCTTAGAATCTGGTTCAATTCAAGCATAGCTCTGTAAAGAAAAACTTTATTAGGAACAAACACTGGGAAAAACAAATAAATATGAAAATGATTGTTCGACAGTTAATTGAACTCACGTCTCAATATCCAATTTAAGCTTCTGAACCTGCAATGGCAAAAACATGTTACAATGTGATCATGGTAATAAACAGCAACAGCATATTATTGATGTATAAATTATAAAATACCTGGATCAGTAAGGCGCGCGCAAGTTCTCCATTAACAAGATTCTGGATTGGATGGGAAATTTCCTTTTCATACCTGCAGAATGGGACTCAATGAAAAAATTGTCTTCACAAGGGAAAATAATGACTATAAATATAATGATGTATACAATAGTCAGCAAACTGTCAATATTCAATCGCAAACCTCACCATTGATTCAAAGTTTTAACATAAAAGGATCACCATGGTGAAGATCCCAATGCTCAGAAAACAATTTTCCGGTACGCAATTACATTGAAAGTGCTTCACAACTATCAAACACCATCAAAAGTAATAAGCAATAAAGAAAAGTGAAGCATTCTACCTGGACATCACTATTTCAAGCATTTCCTGCTCTGATGCATTCTTAGAGAAACTTTGGCCTTTTGTCTGCTCAGTGAAAGCCAACAACATTCTGCGAGCCAGAGAGATGTAGGTTAAAAGGTCATTGGAAATCGTACTTGATAAACCAAAGCCATCTCAAAATTTAAAGGAATCTTGAGGATGAATGAGATGCCGATGTACTTTGCAGAATAAACAACTCGAGAAATTGTTTACCCTTGAGAACAATATTCATATACTTCTTTCCAATGAGTTTGTCCACTTTGGAAATTCAACTTTCTAAGAAGATGTTATCTTGTGCGTCGGCCTTAAACCATAAGACAAGAATTGTGTGTACATACTTTCCCTATTTTGTTGTTCGGGAAATAAGGACTATGCAACTCATTAGAAGTTCTATTCCTCCATGAAGATGAGTTTTTCACAAGGTATTTGTACAGCCAAAACCAACAAACTGTATTACTGCGATAGGACACCCATCCACCAGTAAGTAGGATACTGAATGGTGCATGGTTACTCCATCAGCTACCTTGTTTCCTCACTTCTCAAGGAAATAAGTCCCTTCACTTTTACCCTTAAACCATATTTATTGTTTCTTTTTATTTAGCCTTCATATTATATATAATTTATATACATGGTATGTAGCTCATGTTACGTGTGATGCTAATATTCGGTAGGACAAAGTTACCCATACAAGTAGTAACAACTAGGAGGGGGAGGTTAGAACAAGATTTGAAATTAAAGAGTACTGTGCACCCAAAGATGGAAAGAAACATGTGAAGGCAGAACCAAACCTGCGAAGTGAATCAGAAGTCAAATGCACTTCCTCAAGCTCCATCATACCTCTATGCCTCTTCCTGAATGTCTCAAAAAGTTCATCTCTTATAGACAGAAGCTGCCAATAGTTTAAACAAGGATGAAAGTACATCATAAAGTGAAATGGATCAATTTTCAAATACTCTAGTCTACATATATGATAAACACAGTGAGCATACAGTCTCTAAGAAAGGAAGAAATAAAAGGATGATTTGCACCCTTTATAATTTCATAAGGTCATGCTCTGAAAACTCCAATATTAAAATCTGTGCAATTGTGCGGGTTTTCATTTAGCCAGGTATACCAAACATGCAAATTCATATGTCAAGAGGCATATGTATATTTGTAAGACCAGAATATTCAAATAGTAGAAAACTAAATATAAAACGAAAACGAAAACATCAAGTAGATGAGAGTAGCAGTTCTAAAATTGTACCGGTTGTTCTACATGATCACTGAAAAAGCTGACTGTTGAATCCTTTGCTTCACGAATCCAATTGTCAATGTCAGGACTTCCCATAATACGGCTGTGCCTTAGGAGCCACATAGAACAAACAGATAGGCCAACTGCACCACATGTATAGCGAATCCAGTATAGAGTTACTTTTTGGGGTTTTCTGTGTTTGGCAACCTATGGGCAGAAAAGGCGGGTAGCCAACATACGTCAAAACTAGTAACTTGTTAGGCATCCCAACAGATTTATAATCAATGAGTGCCTAATGATTTGGTTTAAACATACAAACAATATATTTATATATTTAAACCAGACCAAAACTGTATGTGCCTAAATCCAATTGACAAACACGAATGAAAAAGATAATGGGAAATATCTAAAGCTAATCTAGCAGTAGTATAATGATGTCTCTACGTGCAGATATCCACCATATACACACAAATACACTTTTTACTCCGGTAAATTGACTTGTAGGCCTCTTTTATTCAGTAACATAATACCTCACAGTTAATTACTATGAATTTTATGACCTTACTTTGTATGTAAGCAATAGACGAATTTCCTTTTCTACAGGCATGTTAGAGAAAGGGAGAGAGAGAACATTCTATAGCATGGAGAATATTTTATAATTAAACCAGAAACATTTCTAGAATAATTAAGATTTATAAAAAAATTGCCCTTTTTTGGGTAACTGTTATAGCTTTTAGACGTGCCTATATGTGCAGATATCCACCATATACACACAAATACACTTTTTACCCCAAGTAAATAGAACTTGCAGATATTCTATAGCATGGAGTATACTTTATAATTAAACCAACAACCATTTTAGAATAGTAAGATTTTTTTTTGATCCTTTTATTGTGGAAAACTGTTTGAGAGGTTGGACTAGGCCCCCACCTATCATCAAAACACAATACCTTACAGTGATGACATATACATTACAAACACAAATAACATTCAAAATATGGTGATTAACTGATAAGATACAACTACGATAAGCTTAGGGGGCACATGTCGCTATAAATGTTTAGGCAAGAATCCAAACTAAAGAAGTAAGGTAATGTAGGAAAATGGCGGGATCCCTTACAACAAGAGATACAAAAGTGTCCAGCTTGTCTAGGTTCCGATAGACCAGACTAATAGCATCTTTCATTTCGGATTCAGTCCACTCAGATCCTTCCCTACTTATTTCTGGCAGTTCTTCAAACAGAAGGGGTACTGAAAAGCTCTCCTCGAGGGAAGAAATACCCTGTAAGATCATTAAGGAAAATTTGAGTCCAAATTATAAATGTTGAACAAATAGTGGGTGTTAAACTTGTGATTTTTTTTTTTTACTGCAACACTCATATAATCAATTTAAGAGGGCACATATGTTATACGAAAAGATGATGATGTCAAAACATGTGTATAACATATATTACCTTAAATGATGCATGTAGGTGGCCAATTGATGTTTCCAGTTCTGAAAATAGCCTGTTAATGGTCACCAACAGTGCAGACAAGGTCTTCTGTGGATCCTTAACTAACTTCTCACCACATTTGTCAACTTCACTATAAACCTGCGATGAAAAGAATAAGAAATATAAATCTGACCTATCTCCAGGCACATATGCAACGCAAAGTTTGGGGAAAGAAAAAGAAAAGTGGGTTTATTGTATTTGTAATCAGGAAGCGGGACTAGCAACTGATATGTGTGGGGTGTATTAAGAGCCCTTCTAGAGTGAATCTTAAAATTGTTTTACTCATAAGTTCACCATAGGACTATCCACTTGCGTGCGCATGGGATTTTTTAAGGACCTATTTGGAGTGAACATTAAAAGATCACAAGAGAATGAATACTCAAACTGAATATGAGGCCCGAAATGGAAGAACTCGATGATAAAAGGATGATCGATAAAGAAGTTCAACGTGTATTGTAATCTAATTCAAACAACAGAATGCATATACTGTCTGACACAGCAGAATTACCCAAAGGGATTTAAGAGCAAAACCTGGGACAAAAATGTAGCAAGCAAAGATCTTAAGCGAGTTAAAATTGATGTCCTCTCTAATATATGAGCAGATGCAGAGTGGCACAGATTTTGCAAGGCCGAACCATCAGCAAAACACTGGCCTAACAGCTGAACCGATTGGCCAACAAAGGCTCGCGGGCCTCTCTCAAACATCATGTGGTACATTTTTCTAGCATTTGACCCCTGCCACGCAATCAAACATATCAATAAACGATAGATGCAGAATAACTACAATTCACAAAACACATTCAGCAAACAGCTTAGTCTAGGTCATTCACAAACCTCCGCTCTAGATTGCCAAAATTGTAAATTCTTCTGAATGCTGTGCAAACTTAAAAAAAGGCGCTCCATAATATCCTCTAAGACATCATAAACTCCAGATGCTTCTGACACAACCCTGCACGCAAATAACCTATAAGCATGTACCTAAATTGATGTCCCAAAATACTGACATAGCAAATTTTGAGTTCAAACAAGTCACTAAATTACATATATTGATCAAATTACAGTGTTAGCACTATCTTCTACTGAAACCGATGCATTAGCGTAGCTATAAAGCGCAACATGCAATTTGAGATGCTAAGTTCTAAGCAATGCTGACAGCAATTTCCAGACATTCTTCAAACATCAACGATTCCAAATATGTGAGAAGAAGTGAAGAGCTGTTACAGAGGAGCAGGACCCAAGTCGTTGGAAGGCAAAGGAAGAGGTAGGCATGCCCGGCGCTTCCGTCGTCTGGCTGTTTGGCGGTAAAGATTTGAAATTTTCCCGAGAAAAGTGGAATCAGAAGAGGGGAAAAAACTGAGACCACGGTTCCACAAGTTGTAGGCGTAGAGTGAGAGGCCTTTGGATGATTGTGTCGCCGGAGAATCCTCCATCGCACCAACGGTACGGTTTGGGGGTTTTGGGGTTCCAAGCTCCGACTGTCTAGTAACTTCTGTCGTCGTGTAGGTCATGACGGAAGGGAAAGCCACAAAAGAAGAAAAAGAGACTTGTTTGTGTAGAATGCCGGACTGGCGATTCCTCTCTATGAAAATACGAAATGGCCCCTTAGAGTATTTTTAGCTATCGTCGTTGTGTTGTGGTTTATGTGCCGTTGCACGTCCTGTCACGATTCGCTGCCACAGCTAAACGTTGTTGGAGCTATGGTTTGGTCAACCGTTACAGGCTGTCGCCTCAGGATCCTACAACGGCGCGGCGAGTCATCGCTGGCTCAACGGCTAATCGACATACATGTTCCACGTCGACACGTAATGACGACAGATTTCAAAAAAAAAAAACCTAATTGGTTTTTATAAATACACAATTAACGAATATAGTTGTGTGTTGCCAAACTTGAGTTCGAATATTTACTTTTGAGCCAAATTCGAGTTTAGCTTTATAAAATCGGTCAAACTCTAAACTGAACTCTAACAAATTTAAATTCTATTCAATTCGTTTACACTCCGAAGAATTGTTTAACAATATTGAAATTGGCCCTCAAAACATCAGTAAATAGGATTGGTCATGGGGTTCAATGAACAACAATTGATTTACCCAACAAATGACATTGAGTACAGAAGATCACTAATACTAAAATATTTACTAAATTTTGATGAACCTCATGCTCTTTACAAAACATTAATGAATATCATCTGCCTTCATCCATGGAGGAAACAGAAATAGAATTGGTAGAGTACTCCTCAACAAAACTGCTGCCAACACCAGAAGCCTTGCTGTATGCACTGCTTGGATTCGTGTTGGTGAAGGCAGAGGCCGAGGTTGTTGTCCACCTACTCGTCCGTCCTTGACTTCCCGGTTTACCTGGTCTAGGCAACGTGAACGAGTCGCTCGACAGCATGAGATGAACCGAGTTCATGACGGGCCTCTCTGCAACGCTCGCCTGACAGCACAGCAGTCCTAGCTGGATGCACATTGCCACCTCATCACGGTTGCACTTGGAAAGGTTGGGGTCCACTAAATCTAACGCCTTCCCTCCTTGAAACAGATTCCATGTCTGCAACAAACTTGAATTAGTTAGCATTAATCGTTAAACAGCTGCTCCAAGAAAGTTAAGTGAGATGGAAAGTAATGAAGTATTTAAGGATGATTGCAAAAAAAATGCCATGAGGTATTAACTTTTGGGTTAGTTGCTAAAAACTACATTATGTATTGTCCATGCTTTTAAACTACACTATCTTTTGACCATGGTCGTTTACTTACATAAATTGGACTATTCCGTTAAAATTAGGGGCATGGACAATACATAAAGGTAGTTTAAAGCGTGGACAATACAAAATGTAGTTTTTAGCAATTAATCTTCTTTGCTAATTGAAAAAGTGTCACGAACTTGCCTTTTTTTGTGCACTTTGTGTAAATGTGTTTCAAAATGATGGTTTTACCTTTAAGAATGAAAAGTAAACAACAAAAAATTCACAATTTTCATCTCTATTTATTTTCTTCCAAATTAAGGGAAGTGAAAATTCTGGATTTTTTGTTCTTTGTTCTTTTTACTTATTATTTTTTATGTTTAAAATTTCAAAGGGTAAAATCGTCTTTACGAAACAAAATTACACAAGTGTAACAAAAAGGGCAAGTTCATGACACTGTTGCAATTATCAAAGAAGAGGCTCTGATTTGCAAAAAGTGAATATCTCTGGGTACTTTTTTGCAATTATCCCAAGTATTTACACACTAGTCATGTGAACATGCAAATTATATGCCAATATCAAAGATCAATAAATGACGAGAGAATTACAGTGTTGATCAACTATGCAAGAGTTTAAAGACATTATCGAGTCATAAAATGCCTTAATTGTCCCACTGAAAAGAATCGCTTTTAGGAATACTTGTGGGATAAATATTGAGAAATGAATGCAGCAATTGTTGCAGGTCATGCAGATACATTTAGAAGTCAAGCAAATAAGTTCGAGAAATTGAAATGATAGAAACATATACAGACCAATACACGCAAATGGAAAAAATAATGACTTACGTAGCATAGAAGATCTGCCTTTGCTTCACCTAGCTGCTCAACATAGTTTTTTCTTCCACTTACAATCTCCAAAACAAGAACCCCAAAACTGAAAACATCAGCCTTCACAGACAGATACCCTTTGATTGCGTATTCAGGAGCCATGTAACCACTGCACTCAACAAGATTTACATTCACTCTTCAAATTGCTGCTCTTCAAGGCTAAATGACTAAGGACAACCTTCCAAAGTAAAATTACTGCTCCAAGGAGTTTTTAACCTACGTATATTCCTCTGAATCTATGTGGTGCTTGTGACTTGTAGATACTACTTTTGTATTATTTAGGGATAATTGCAAAAAAATATCCTCAACTTGTCTTCTTGTTGCAATTTGTATGAAAGATGACAATTTTACCCTTACAATTTATATTATCAATACCCCTTAAGTTTCTTTTCTTTGTACCGTACAAAGAATAAGAAATTAAAGGATATAAAAATTGGATTCTTTGTTCTTAATTATTATTTTTTAAATTTAAATCTCCAAGGGTAAAATCGTCATTTTGGAACAAATTTATACAAAGTGCAACAAAAAGACAAGAGGACTGCAAGTTGCAAAAAGTGAATACCTCCACATACCTTTCAGCAATTATCCTATATTAGTATTACAAGTCCCCACAAAAGATGAAATAGTGTTCAGATTATTTTGAAGGGAATAGGAGTCAAGCATTCCAATATTCACTCCCTCCAAAAGGGAGAGTAGTGAGATCTTCATTCTAAAAAATGGGAATGAAATTCTACTTATGATCATTTGACTCAACTCCCTTCGAAATAACCCAAATGAGATATGGAAGAGAGATGAACAAGCTACTTACTGAGTACCAGAAATCTTAAATGTCTCTAAATGCGTGTCTTCACCAGGAAATAGCCTTGCTAAGCCAAAATCAGATATTTTTGGTGTTAAATGCTCATCTAGCAGTATGTTGCTGGCCTTAATATCTCTGTGAATGATTCTTTCGGGCGCCTCTTCATGTAGGTAAAGCAGCCCCCTAGCCACACCTGTAACTATCTTGAATCGTGTTGTCCAACCAAGTGATCCAGACCTTCTTTCATCTGAAAATTCCAACATTTCACTTTTATTTATGGTTCGGTCAGATAAATTGCTTACGATAAATAATTGGGGTAACTTTACTAACACACCCTCGCCAACCTTTGATTCTCTAAAACACACTGTATAGGTGAGGGGTTATAGTAACACAATGTCACCTTTCGTTATTTCATTGAAAAACCACGGATTCAGTTCATTTTGTTCCAAAAAAAACCACTGATATATGAGATATATGACAGTGTGTTTCTGATAAAACCATCACCTATTCAAAGTGCATCCGTGGGTTTTGATTAATAATGAAAGGTGACAGTGTCTTACTGATAAGTTATAACCCTTAACCTATAGGGGGTGTTCTGAGAATCAAAGGTCGTCGAGGACGTGTAAATTACGTTTTTCTTAAATAATTCAATCAGCGATAGCCAAATATTGAGTTGGAATAGGTGTTTTTACCAAATAGGAAGTAATCGAGGCTCTTGTTTGGTAGATACTCGTAAACAAGCATCTTCTCAGGTCCTTCTGCACAACACCCTAACAATATGACCAAGTTCTTATGCTGAATTTTAAGCAAAAGTTTCACTTCGTTGGTGAATTCTGTCAGTCCCTGCCTTGAATTCAAAGATAGTTTCTTAACGGCTACTTCTTGACCATTTGGCAATAAACCCTGTGATGTTCAAGATAATGTTATTGAATTATCAAAGTAATTCCAAATTCATTCACCCAAAGAAATGTAACTAATCATGGTGGGATCTACCATGAGGTGAGAGAGGAAGAGGAGGCCCTATAGTTTGTATCCATTTTATCATCCAAAAACATTAAACTAATCGTATTTCTTGCATGTTGATTTCCAAGCAGCAAGAAACACCATAATGAAAATTAAAAAGTAATAATTGCAAAAAAGTATCATGATGTATTCATTTTTTTGCAACTCTTAGCCCTCTTCTTTAACAATTGAAAAAAAAATACCTTGAACTTGTCTTTTTGCAATTTGTATAAAATGACGATTTTACCCTTACAAATTAGATTCAAAAAATAAAAAGTAAAAAACACAAAAAATAATAATCAAATTTTCACTTAATTTCCTTTGTCTTTGTACCGTACAAAGTGTAAGAAAGGTAAGGGATATGAAAATTTGGATTTTTGTTCTCTAATTATTATTTTTGAAATTTTACTTTCTAATGGTAAAATCGTCATTTTGAAACAAAATTATACCAAGTGCAACAAAAGGACAAGTTCATGGCACTTTTTTGCAATCATCAAAGAGGGCTACAAGTTGCAAAAAGTGAATACCTCTTGATAATTTTTCTGCAATTATTCCAATTAAAAATAGCAAAAATTGAGATTCCACTATGGATGTCGAACTCAAAAATGTGACAAGAAACAATGGTTCAACCTAAAACATGGACTCAATCACAAGACTAAGCAATCCAATGCAAGTCGTAACAAAATTGAACTCAATTCAAACAATGCCGACAAATTTTGCTCCTAGATTCAACTAAAGTAGTTGAAATTTATGCTATTCTGGATACCACGAGCACAACACCTTATCTAATTTAAAGAATTCAAAACTAACTTCATTTCCATATAGGGTTAATTACCTTTAGTACCCCTTATGTATTGGTAACACTTATTTAGTACTCCTTATGTATTGGTAAGGCAATGGAGAAATATTTGGTCAAGTTTACGCCATTTTGATGAGCTGTGACTAATTCATAAGGCATGTTATTGTTTTGTTACCAATACATGAGGGGTATTAAATGATATATGTCCAATTCATAAAGGGTATTAAATGTGTGTTACCAAAAAATAAGACCTCTTATTGAACGTTATAAAACATTGGGTTGTTAAAGATGTGTTACCAATTCAATTCAAAGGGGTACAAAAGGTAATTAACCCTTCTATATATCTACCATGGAACAGAATGAGCCAATTTCAATTGGGTTGTTCTTAAATTCATTCCAGATTTAAATAAATAAATTCAAATTCATAACTGTAAGTGACGATTCAATTTAGAACCCAACACAACCCATTTCGTAATTCAACAAAAACGACGAGAAAAGTTCCCAATTCCCAAAATTGACCCCAGATCATACCTTGTAAACGGGGCCGAACCCGCCATGGCCGAGCTTGTTGACGTCGGAGAAGAAGTTGGTGGCTATTTGCAGAGTGCTCAAGCCGAAGAAAAGGTCCACGGAGTCGTCGTCGTCTTCCTCGCCGCCGCCGGCGGGTTTGGAGCGCTTCCCGAAGCAAGAGCAGACGAAGCTCGACGCATGACCCATAAATGCATCAGCAAGCGATCCTGCGTTCTTCGAGCCGCCCAGATGAGCCATGGCATCGCAGGGACGGCTATGGGTTTTGGGTACCAAGCCATCGCAAGGACTGGAAGAGTAGTTAACATAAACACGACTTGAAAGTTGAAACGACTTTTTTTCATTTAATACTGTCAGTGTCAACCCTTGACGTTTAAGAAAATTACAAGGTTGACCCACATGTACGCGCATTTACAAGATCATCGAGTCAATGTGGATTTGTAGCTTAGTTTGATAGATCGAATTGACTTTTCAATTGTAATCTATAAACGTGAAGAATTGAACTGATAATATATCTAACTACAAAATTTGATATTATCCGAGTGACGGAGAAGGGTGACTAATTACCAAGACGAGGGTTGTTAAGCATCATCTTCGAGAGATACAATCTACTGGACGTGTGTCAAGTGGAGGGATCAAAGCCCATCTCACATGCTCTCTTCCACGAGATAGGAAAACCTAAATTGTTCTAATTGTTCAAGACAATCAGCTAGTAGGGTCTATAGCTTATTAGGGTCTACAGCTTATTATGAATGTTTAGTCGTGTATGATAGTTGTGTTATTCTATTGCCTCATAGTAACCTGAGTCTTTCCCTTTTGTGTGTCGAGACGAGTGAGGAAGGGCGGGATTGGAAGGCCGGACTAGAGACGGTCCCGAAAAGACGTCCTAAAGTTCGAGTACGGGGGACTTGCTAATACGAGATGTGGTTATCCCACCCATGGAACTATGTGGTCGGGGCCTCAATTTGTTGCCTACAATATGACGGCCCGTGTGATGACCACCAACACGTTCTTTTGGTAGTCCTTGGTGGATTGACTGGCGGAGCTCTAGCACATACCAGATGTGGTCACCAAATCGCTCGAGGGAGGTAAGGTGGACTTTTTCTCACGAACTGTAAGGGAAAGGGCCCAGTCTTGGTTGGGGAACCGTGGGCTTTTCGACGCTCATTGGTCTTGTTTGCGGACACGTGGTCACATTTGAGATCCCTTGACATTCAATTCACGCGTACCTCTGTCTGGATCACAATCACCAACCTCCTGGTGTGGGCCTAGAATGGAACGTTGGCTTCTGGTTAGGTGGAGCCATAAACAGTTTTTTGGCAGTGGACAACGATGCGGATGAGATGAGCTGGGGGACTTCATAAGGATTTGCGTTCGGCTAGACGCGCGACTTCCTCTTTAGAGTCAGCTTTGGATCCGACTTTCAAAATATGAGGTACGAACTCTCCTCCATCTTTCATTTGGGTATCTTTCGGACCATTGTTTTGGTTGTAATTGCGTGGGGCATATTGTTGCGGCCTGTCCGGCGAGACCTGGGGTACGATGACTCTCCTTGAGTGCCTCGACGGATACCCACCCTGTACGTTCGTGGCTCATCATGGACATGTGGTCTTGGGGACGAACATATCTTATTCGATGGGTGATCCTTATGTTAGAACACGAACAAGAATGGAGTTGCAGTAAGGCGTTGCTATTGACTTTCCGTAAGGAATTTATGCCCCCACTATATTGGGCATATCCTTCGGGATACAATACTGCTATATTTACTATAGCAGATGATGTGGCTGTTCATAAGAGTCACAATTCTTCAATTGGTATCAGTTAAACAGTTACATAACTGTTAATGGATAATAAAATATTAATCCAAAATGAAGAATCAAACACACATGCCCCAAGTGCCCAAGTGCCATAGTCTTGATTAATATAATATAATAATAATCATGGCAAATCTATCAATAGTTTGATCACTTGGTCACATACTCAATTTAATTAGAGTATGAATACATTGCTATATAAACACTTAAGTTTGATCCATCTTTTATCAATGTGGCACCCACCACATTTACACAAACTTATAAATGTTCCAACAATCCCCACTAGTTTGTGTATATTGTGGTTTTAGAACTTCATCCCACAAGTGACATGCATTATGAAAGTATCTCTCGATTTGAACTTTCACTTAGTAAATATATCAAAAAATTCCAACTAATTTCAGGTATCCGAAGATTGAACCAAAAATTTCAAAGTTAGAATAAAGACATAATACACATGAAACTTGATCATAAAAAGGTTTATGAAATAATCAGCGCTATAAAGGCCATGCGCTACAATATCCATTTAATGAACATTTACAACATAAATTCCCGCCATCGATCCTTTAGCACCGACATTTACAACAATATCCATTTAATGAACATATACCCATACCCCGAGATTCGCACCGGTTACCCTTAATCCGGGGGACCGGAAGAGGAAAGGAAGTTGGTTGACGAGGAGGCAAGATCATTTAGGCAAGTCAGAACTTTTCTCGTTAAAAGTGTGCAACTATCTTTAGATCTCCAGAGGCCAATCGCCTACCTTATCGTAGGGACAAACGGATGAGAGACCAGAGGGCCCTCTTGGATTCGCTACGAGCTCCCTACCGGTTAGGAAGCGATCGGTGAAGGAGCTCTTAAACTAAGAATCTAGAAGAACTACACACACCGATGGAGTATCACGTGCAACGTGGGTAGGAGAGGGGTAAGCGCCTTCGCCTCGACCAATGAGGAGTTCATGAGGCAGTGAGGGGTATGCGAGTACTACTGCCTCACTAGTCTTCAGATGGCAATAATTCCACCAAGTACCGATACGATGCTCCTTTACTTGAACAAGATACGTTCTAAAAGCTCGTACCTCTTAATCCTTGATTTCTACTGAGACCAGACCCCAAGTCTGGTTGACGAATCAAGATCGCACGATCAAAGCGTGATTAACGTTCTAGCCATCATCTGATGGTGGTGTCCGACTAGGATGGTCACACGATAGTCTAACAGACTTTCCTTCTTTTATTTTCTATGATAAAAAAAATCTCGGGAGCCAGCATTTTCGCGTTCTTGGGGCCTTACGATATCTATCCAGGAAGGACGATGAGCGCTCGATTCTCGAAGGAGTACTTAGTACGCCTCAGTAACATTCTTCAAGAAAGGAGCCCGCTCTGTTCTAACTCATGGTTTGGAGTAGCTGTACCAATTGCCTCGACATCGATCGTGGCCGTTATCACAATATCCCTCTCCCGACATCCACCATGAAGCATTTCGACATATGAGTTTTTTTCTTCTTCTATTTTTCTCTTTGTCCTACGATGTTAGGATCTTTCATTATATTTCTTTACTGTTATCTTTGAGTTTTATACTCTCTGGTCATCTCGTGTTACGTTGCGAATTTATTTTTATTAATATATCAATTACCATTACAATTTTAAAAATAATTTAATTTAGAATTGATCGTTAATCGAATAAAATAAAATAAATTGATTAGGTTAACAAAATGAATTTGTTTTGTAATAATATAGTTTTAAAATTAATATTTTTATGCTTTTCGTCTTTAAATTTAAAAGATAAAATCGTCATTCTTTTTTTTTACCCGCACAGAAGCTAGTTACAATAATTTTATAAAAAGAGTACTGATACGCAAATATCCAATAGTACATCATTTTTTTACTATATGTTTCTTCATGTCATAACGTAAAATTTTCGTTTATCACTAAATCCTAACCCCAAACGTATGAAAATATCATGTAGTAACACTGACCGCAACTTATTGCATATTCCCTCTTCAAGTTTAACGACCGTTTAGTGAGCATCGGGAAAGATTGATAGTTCAGAGTTATGATTTGAGAATAAACGAAAGGTCTACGTTATGATATCAAGTTTTCACATGTCATTTTAGGAAAGTTTTAGAGCACGTGCCAAACATGTGACCGGTATTTCACGGAATTAGTCACACTTAACAAATTTTAATACATTTTGAGAATTAATCGGTGAAACTTATTACTATCTATTATCTAATATTTTTTATACGTTCGGGTTATGATTTGATAATTGATTTTAGTAACGTACGGTGACATAGTGCTTCCTCTTTTTACTATTACCCTTTCATTTTACAACATAATTTTACTGACCCAAAAGTCCCAAACACATTAGATTATATTTCTAATTCCAGTTTTGCCCTCGCTACAAATGCAATCAAGCTCGTTGCTGGTTTCGAATCCTGCTCTTCTCCTAGCCCCAAAGTCGCCATTGACGACCTTCCCTAAACTCTTGTTTATGGGAATTGGAGCTATCAGTCAACCCGAAATCGCCGATCCCAGACCTCCATTGACGGACCTTCCCTAAGCTCCTGTTCTGGGAGTTGGAGGAAAAGAACAATTCAGCCCGAAGTGATGAGGTCGTCTTCGGAAGGAATTAACATCGCTACCGTTGCTCGGAAGCTCGATGTCGACAACCGATATTCTCTCCGTTTCTACCACCGTGTGGCCGATAACATCCTCAAACAGGTCTGGATATGCTTAATTTACTCAGATATTCAATTATTCACTTTTGAGTTTCGGTTGGGGTTTTGAATATTACATGCTATATTCTGATACTTGTGTCGTAACCTGTAATTCATTCATTTTTGTTGTTGATGCTAATGCGAACACTCTTGAATTGTTGCTTTGGTGATCATGGGCACGTTTATAGTAATTTTGGTGGATTTGATAATGGAAGTCCAGAAAATTAGGTCTTCTAGATTAGGGAATGGAATTGTCTAATGTTTAATGTTAGAATGTAAAACTGTAATTGGGCCTTCAACTATCAGCTTGAGCTTTTAGTTGAGTGGGTCCTTTAATATTTGTCTAATTTAGCTTACCATGTAATCCTTGAAGAGTGTGTTTTAAACCAAAGGCATTGCGTTCATCTATTGCATGGATTGTAATATGTAATAACTAATAAGTGATTGGTTACTGGTACATAGGTAGGGGAGATAAGGATTTAATACATGAATGATTTGTAGAGGATGGTTTTATGTTTGCTCATAACAGTCAGCAATATATTTTTACTTCATCTTGAGGAGGAAGGCTATATCAAAAGTTGGGTACTTTGTTGTAGTTCATGAATGGTGTTTATCCACCTTTTAAGAGATTAGAGGTTCAATCCTAGTAGGTACCTCTTGGGGGCTTGTTGGGGTTAGGGGGAGTTTTTTTTAATAGCTTGCAATTTATCAATCCTATATTAATAGGCACTCTGTATACAAAAACAATGGTGTTTATTCCACATTTAGAAAATTTGCATTCAATTGGAGCTAGAGGATACCCCACTTTGTACTAGCAATGAAGAGGCATATGTAAATCTTGGAACATCACATGACGAATAATTAAATGTGAGAAGTTTCTGCACTAAATGAATCTGCTTTTGATGGAAACTAGATCCAGATGAACTTTGTAATATGAGTGGGGGTGTTAAAAAAACTGTGGAACCATACCTGCATGACAACTGGTATGCACCACTGTAACTTGGAAGTTAATGGCTGGTCACAGTTATTTTCAGAAATTCTCGTCTTTGGTTGGTTGCAGTTTGACTATCTCCAATCCGCATTTAACCCGAAACTGACCAAAATGGTTCCTTCACCTACAACACGCCACTGTTCTACCTTTATTTAACCTTGCTAGTTGCAACAATGAAGGAGATGTGAAATTAGAGAGATTAGGAGAGAGAAGAATGCATACTTTTCCTCATGCAAGGGCAGCATTCACAGTGTAGAAGAGGTGGGTTCACAAATAGAGGTTACACACTCTTTCTAAATTTGCCCAATGAAGGTGCTTAAACGAATATAGGACTTACTGCAACTGTTAATGTAGTCTAGAATGTAAATTTTTTAACCTTCCTCAAATAGTCTAGTATGTGGAATTTATGACCTTCTAGATGGTGAAGATGGTAGGCTTGCAAATGTAGTACATGTACAACACACAACATATGTAATGGTCTTGAAGTTTTATTTGGTTTTGCACCATACTGTGCTTCAATGAATGGATCTATACCAGTTCTGTTGAGTTGCTTTCTTGGTAGAATAAATCTAGGAGGATATAGGAGAAATATAATTGTTTACATGCTAATTTGTATTTGCACACATTGCAGTTTGTCTGTACCTTTTGTTTTTCATTAGTGCTACTGCCTTCATCATCACGCCCTCTGTTGTCATGAAATATTATATCATTTATTTTCTTTTATATATTATGGTAATTTCTTTTTCTATTCTAGGAGTCCCTTCGTCTCTTAACCATACACATATTACTTTGTAGGCTGACATCTTTCGGGAAGAGAGAAATATTATAGATCTATATGTTATGCTCCTAAGGTTCTCAAGGTAAGTAAAGAAAGCAGAAAACACTAGTTCATGTTTAATATGGATGCATTACTTAAAACTATTTAGATGTTTTTGAACTTTTTGGCTTTCTTCTGCATCAGTTTGGCCTCTGAGACTATACCATGCCATCGAGATTACAGAGCATCTCCACAAAACAAAAAAGTTTTTTTGAAAAAGGTAATATAACCATAATTCTGTTAGCAATTCCTAATTTCAGGTCAAGTGAATAGTTGCAATCAGATTCCATGTTCTTTTTGTAGAAATTACTACATGCTTTGGAAGAGCTTGAGGTGTTAAAGCCAGCAGTACGACAGAAGTTAGATGAATTAAACAGAAAACACACAACTAGTAATTCATTGGAGTGGCCTCTGTCCAAAAACCAAACAGTCTCCAACTATGATGTAAGAAAGGTACGGCTAGTCTGTATCATATCATATAGCGGATCATAAAATGCGCTCAAGCTGTTGGGGAGCTGCAACATTAATTTAGAATGCCAATCTATTGCTAACTCAGCCGTTCAAGTCTGATTGCTTAACTGAAATTTGTGCTTTGATATGGTACTCATCCTCAAACAGGCTGTGAGGTCTCCTGTACAAGGTTATACATATCAAGGTTCAATGAACCAACAATTTTCATCTAGAAGGCCGGTAACAGAACAACTTGGCACATTGTAAGCATTCTTGTGATATTTATTTTTGAAGCGATGCTTGTAGTTGGGTACTAGTAAACTGTCTTAAATATACAAACCATCAAAATAGACAATATGCATAATCATCTTCCCGAGTGATTGCTACCATTGTTGAATGTAAAAGCTTGCACTTAATATTATATGTACATGCTTAAATATGAAATCATACTATTGGTATTGTACTATACCATTTTTTGCATATTTCTAGTCCCGATTCACATCTTACTGTTGTGCTCCTTTTCCCCAAGTGATAGTAGATAATACTTGCCCACTAATATTTAGATGGCCTCCATAGGTCCAAGAAAGTGTGAAGTTTGTAAATAGACTTGCACTTGAAACAGGCTTGAATAGATTTTAATCTGCCCAAAAATAGTTTCATAATATTTTGTGTTAGTGAATATCAAGAAGCTCCAAGGCTAATGGTTAAGAATGGGTAAGAGTCTGACTACTCCCATCTGACCATGTATCAATCCATTGAATGCAGGCTGAATTATAATGTCACTACCTCATGCTGGAAAGAAAATTTTGTTATGATTTTCCTTAGAAGATTGTCACCGTAACAACATTATGAATGAGTTGAATCCTGAAATAATAAAACAACTTTGAAGAAAAGATGTTTGAGACACACACACACACACATAGTGATGCTATAAGCTTGAATAAATAGTTGATGTACCCAATTATTATTATTTTCCTCTTCTGCATAGCTTCATTCTAATTCTGTTCATAGTTTTTTTTTTCTTTCTCAGAACTTGTGGATTTAAATATTACATGGACGATTCTATTCATCGTGGATTGGTAATTTAAAAGTAGATGCATGTATCCAAAATTTCAGTAGAAACACCATCTCCTGTTACCTGTCTTTTGGAACTATAAAAAGTTCAGTATAAAACTTGAAAATGAGATGATCTAACCCCATATAATTTTTGTGGATTAAGTACTATTTCACATGCATGTGTAGATCATTGAGTATGTTTAGGCCAAAAGAGGAAACTCTCTCAAAACATTCTATTCTGGGTCCCAATGGGCTTTCCGCGCAGTGGCAGCCACCTAAAAGTGATAAAGGGGTATATTGTTACTTTTACCATTTTATATCTGGTTATTCATTTTGAGAACCAAACTGACATTTTCTTGTTTTAGGTCCGATATCCAAGCAATATAGACCTGTCTCCAATTGAAATGCCAAGGTGAGATTTATGCATAAGTTTGTGGAGGGTATGGGAAGCACACACACTTCAAAAAATAACAGTGTGTCCTGGGGGTACGCCGGGTTGCACAGAGGACGCTCACTTTTGTCATATTTTATGAAAAACTTTTTAAAAGCAAAGAATGATAAATTTCAAGTAACATTGTTTTTGTTCATACATATATTTCAATATAAGAGCTAGTAAGTTACTATTTATTCGTCTTTTAGTTGTTAAAACTAATCTTAATACAACTGCAATTATGAATTGATCTTATTAGAATAAATTCGGGATTTATCGTCCAAGTAAACATAGGAGCTTGGTACTCATGTCTTTCCTATTCCAAATTTGATTGCTATTTCCTGCAAGTCAATTCCCTATATAAAGGGGTTTCTCAGAGTACTTGATGATTGAATTATCAATAAGTTGTATCTATTCTCTCCAATTTCAACAAATTTTATGTTATTTATCACGTATGACATGTTTTCTTAATTGATTTTTTTTCGTGTCAATCCTTTTTTTGTTTTGAAAATGGTGTATCCCATGCCAATGTTCGTTTCTGAATCTGTGATTGGTAGCGGGAGGTTTTCAATTTTGAGTAATTACTTTTTAGTTATTGTGCATCTCAGGTCAGATTGAACAGGATTAGAGCTTTTTTTGTCCTCCCTCTCTTTCTGTCTGGGTTTGTGAAGATTTCAATATTTTAGATCTATTCATCTAATCTTTGTGGTAACAGGTTGCAGCTGACTTTAGAAGATGAAATTTCATCTAGAAAGGACTATGACAATCTGCAGCCTCAAAAGCCGAATGAGGAACCGATTCTTATCCCTAAAGAGGATAGTCAGATGCATCGAGCTGAAGAGCCTGATGATTCCATGATATCATTTGAAAGTGAAGAAACAGAAACCCCTGTGCATCCAGCAATTATTAGACAACCTTCTCCTCCACCTGTACTTGCAGAAGTACAGGATTTGATCCCCACACCATCACCTCAAATTTCTGAAGCAAAATGTGGAGTGGAGAATCCCTTGTCGGATGGCTTTGGTGGCTCTGAATCCCCCCTGGAGTTGCATATTGTGAGATTCTTGACAATTTAATTTCAGTTGTGTTTTTTCTAGGCTTTTTGTTGGATAAAATGTGTTGGTATAATATCTTCATTGGTGATGCAGACTTTTTCCCATTGTTTTTCTTTTCTTGTATGCATGTTTAAGGTTTGATCTTTCATCTCAACGATTGTCTCACTTTGCAGTCAACTACAATGATGGAGGGCTTTATGAGGCTGGCAAAATCCAATACTGACAAGAATTTAGAAACATGTGGTATCCTTGCAGGTTCACTTGTAAGCACACCAATAAATTAGACCACTCTAGCAAATCATTTTGGGCATTATGGAAAGTTGTATTAAATATGGTTGTCATGCAGAAAAACAGAAAATTCTACATCACATCTCTCATCATTCCGAAGCAAGAATCAACATCAGATTCTGTAAGGCAGTTTTGGTGTAAACTTAGCAGTCATTTTTCATTTCTTTAGCCAATCAGAATTTTTATTTGAAAATTGCATGCTTTCTTTTTTATCAGTGTCAGGCCACAAATGAAGAAGAAATATTTGAAGTGCAAGATAGGCTCTCTCTTTTTCCTCTTGGATGGATTCACGTGAGTACTTTATGATTTGATAATGGATATACCTAATATTTTCATGTTTGTGAACTGAAGTAAATATATTGTAGCTTATTTAACTTCATATCATATTTATCTAAATTTGTTTGTGTTTACTTCAAACCTGTACTTTCATATATTATTCTTTTGTGATTAATTTGATAATTCACAGCGAAGTTGAGGCTTTTCTGTTGAAAGGGGGCAATATTTCCCCTTGTTTTGTTGACTATTCAACATTACATCTTAGAGTTATAATAAATATGATATATCCGAGATATTAGTTCTCTCACTGCTTTATTTGATCTTATGTGCTGAGTTTATCTGAACATTAACTTAATAGCTACTACAGTAGATTGATGGTCTTCCTTTCATCTTCCAACAAGAGGGTCGGATTGTTTCACTATAGAAGGTTGACAAATACATTTGCGCAGCTTAATCAGTGTGTCAAAGCTTCGGTAAAATCTGAAGATTAACTAGTCAAATCTCATTAAATATTTCGCCTATAGTTAGTTGTTCAAAACGCGGATAGTAGGGGGTGGTGTTGCGGATATCAAAGAAAAACTAGCAGTCAATTTATGCAAAAATTGACGGTGTCATAACAGTTCGTTTTTTTTGCAGATTATGAAAAGTTACTGGTTAGTTTATAACAAAAAATAGGTCATAGGGTTAGTTCTTGCAAATGCAAGGTCAAAGTGGGTATGTTATTGGAGTTTTCCCTAAATTATCTGGTTTAACATATAAATTAGAAAAGTTTTATCTGGTTCAGCTTGGAGTCTACAATGGTGAGTTAATTATTATGCTTAGGCTTAGCAATAAATTTTCCATGTCATGTATATATGTCTCGGGTCCGTGTGCCAGGCTTCCTAAATAGGTAGTGAATATATTTCTCTGTTTTGCAAGATTGTTTCTTGGGGTAGAGTATGTTACATGTCTACTTTTCTTATCGTTGCTTTACTGTATACCTTAAACCATTGTTAGGCCTCCGTTATATGAGAACTAATTATCATAGTACACTTTTGCAATTTGATTGACAATCTAACTATGTTTCATATTCAGACACATCCAACACAGTCTTGTTTCATGTCGTCAATTGACATCCACACACATTATTCATATCAGGTAATTTCGTTTTTTGAGTTTCATTACAAGACATTTGTCTTACTTTACAGGAAAACTGTAGGGCATAAACTCCAAAAATCTTTGAGTTCAACTTTGCAATTTTGTTGGGGCACATCAAATCAGATTTGCTATTGTTTTGAATTGTTTTCTTGCTATTTAACGCAAAAATCTCGTTCCTTCAGATCATGCTTCCGGAATCTGTTGCAATTGTCATGGCACCAAGAGATAGCACCAGGTAAGAGTGGGTTTCCAGATTGATAACCTAACTTCTGTTAACACAGTTAATTTGGATAATTGCTAAAAAGTATCCAAGAGGTATTCACTTTTTTGCAACTTGTAGCTCTCGTCTTTGATAATTGCAAAAAAGTACCTTCAACTTGTCCTTTTGTTGCACTTTGTATAAATTCGTTTAAAATGACGATTTTATCCTTGGAAATTTAAATTTTAAAATTAATAATTAAAGAACAAATGATCCAAAATTTCATTATTTTTTAAATCTAAATTGTAAGGGTAAAATCGTCATTTTTGTACAAATTGCAACAAAAAGACAAGTTCAGGATACTTTATTGAATTATCAAGGAGGAGGGCTACAACTTGCAAAAATTGTATACCTCTACTATTTTCTTTTTGCAATTATCTTCGTTAATTTGAATGCTAAACAAAACTGTTCCTTATCCCATGCACAGAACCCATGGCATCTTCCGGTTAACTACCCCAGGCGGCATGTCAGTCATCAGGAATTGCCAATTACGCGGTTTCCATCCTCACGATCCGCCTCCTGATGGTGGGCCCCTATACAAGGCCTGTACGGATGTTTACATGAATCCAAATCTAAAATTCGACGTCCATGATCTCCGATGACCAGCCATGACAACGGGTAAATGTTATATATGATCACAATGGTTTGTATACAATGCATTATGCTCATTTCTATTAGAATCAAGTTCAACCCTTGAACTGTTTGCATTACTTGTGTGTGATTTGTGTCTATATAAACAAAATGGGAATATGACTGTATAGTCTAAATATCTTACCCATCATTGGTGCTCAACACTCAAAAAACAGACACTGTTGTATTGATTTGACAATGGCACATGTTATTCTAGTGATAAACTTTCAAGTTATTTTTCTTTGTTTGTTAATGTTTAATTGCTATTTCTCTTTCTCCTATTTGGGCTGAAGGGAAAAAAGTTGTACACTATTTAGTATGGTCTTTGCAGTCTTCAGTCCTATCTTCTAGAGTTGTGCATATATAATAGAGTTAATTACTTTTTGTACCCCTTTTGAATTGGTAACATACTTTTAGTACCAAAGTTTTATAACGTTCAATAACAGTCCTTACATTTTGGTGACACACATTTAGTATTTTTTATGAATTGGTCACAAATCATTTAATACCCCTTATGTGTTGATAACATAATATTTAATATCTCTTATGAATTGATCACATATCATCAAAATGGCGCAAACTTGACTAAAATTTTGTCCGGAGCAATACATGAAGGTACTAAAAGAGTGTTACCAATACATAAGGAGTACTAAAGGTAATTAACCCTATATAATAGGCATTGGTAAAACCCGCATGCATCAACGTTGGCTTCAAGTGACACCGAGGCGTCCCCCCCGGAACCTCCATAGCTCCCTACTAGTGATGATTTCAAAACCATCTGCAGACTTTCTCTTGATTGGAAGACGGAGTAGATAGGGGTTAAAGACAAGAGAATGGTCGAGCTTTCTAATATGTGAAGCCCACTTCCCTCATTTAAATCGACTCAACCCCTCACTGTTTATCGCATCCTCTATGTTCTTTCTCTTTCGATATTCAACTATGAACTATCCTTACCCATTGATCGACTCTTGTCCTCCTCTTCTTGCCCCATTAAAATGCGGTAAAATATCTCCCGTCAATGTCGTGATCGGTTATTTTTGTTGAGACCGGTACTGGTTAATTGACCCTGCAATCTTCACCGAGACTAAGCACCTGCAATCTTCCCCGAGACTATGCATCAGGTAAAAGCATCAGGTGAAAACATCGTTTCAAAGACAAACCACAATAAAGAATCCGAAAGGAATAGATGTGCACACACATTTCAATGCCATCACCTTGGATTGCTCCTTGGGTTTCGCCTCTCTCCCACATCTTCCTCGTACAATAAAAGGATCCAAACCCACTCCATGGACTCGATCTCTACTCATGTCCACGTGCATTTGTACTAAACCCAAAAAGATATCAATATCATACCACAATTTTGTCTTCATAGGACCGACTTAGGTGCCGTCTCACGTGCTCTCTCGTCTCAAATCTCCTCGTTTCAAAAGAATGGAGTAACGTAGCAATAACACAACATTGAACACCAATCCTTTCCCGCTTCAATTCACTGAATTGGATCCCTTACCAATCTTCACTTGCAAGACATTGTGTACATTGATTGAACCAAGTCACATTAGTCCAAACTCCAAGTCTCCATCTCGTTTGACTCTACAAATTACTCAGTATTAAGTGGAGTACAATTTCGCCTTATGAACTCATTTCTTTCCAAACCAAAACCATGACGGATACACAACTCCTCCCGCCCCTCCCGACCACCATCACCAACCAGAATACGGGTGTCGGTTGCTATTATGATTCAGGGCAATCCTCCCCATTCTCCCGGGATGCTTGGGAAGACCAGCTTCTCCCGATCCCGGGAGGAGCCAAGCTGAGGATGATGTGCAGCTACGGCGGGCACATCATCCCCCGCCCACACGACAAGTCCTTGTGCTACGTGGGCGGGGACACCCGCATTGTGGTGGTGGACCGCAACTCATCTCTCTCCAACCTCACCACCCGCCTTTCCCGCACTCTCCTCAACGGCCGCCCCTTCACCCTCAAGTACCAGCTCCCCAACGAGGACCTCGACTCCCTCGTCTCCGTCACCACCGACGAGGACCTCGAGAACATGATCGACGAGTACGACCGCACCATGTCTCGCCTCCGCCTCTTCGTCTTCTTCCTCAAGCCCGAGACCGCCACGTCGATGGGGTCCCTCCTCGACGACGCCAAGTCCGAGACGTGGTTCGTCGACGCGCTCAACGGCACCGGCCTCCTCCCCCGGGGCCTCTCCGATTCCGTGACTATCGATTGCTTGGTGAATCTCGACGACAACAATCAATTGAAGGATCTAGAACCTCCACGCGCCGCCGAATCGCGTTCCGTGGAGAACTCGTCCTCGTTCGGATCCTCGTCTTCGTCGCCGTCCACGGCGTATCTGCCTCCGATTCGGCTGCGCGTGGAGGACAGAGCGACTCTGGATCAGAGCAAGGTTGCGATCGATGAAGAATTTGCTAATCCACCACCGATTGTTCCCATTCCAACACCACAATCTGATCAGAACATGACGGGTCACAGGGCTTACTCCGACGACGAGGGAGTGCCCGTCGGGTTTCGGAAGCCTCCCCTGCCTCTTCAGCCGCCGCAGCATAACAAGCCCGCCGGTCACGGTGGTCCCGCCGCCGGTTTCAGCCTCCCCTCGCCGGATTCGATTACCAGGTACTCAATCGCTTCATTTGCAAATTGGATTTCATAATTTTTATGTTCATGATTAAATTACCAACCCATCACACGTAATTATGATTTTCTACTTAAAAAATAATATCACTTAACTATATTCAATGATGCGTTTGAAATTTAGTCTTAATTATTGATCACCAATACTATACTACTTAACATTTTAAAATTACAAATTCATTATCATAAACATTGGTCATCGATTTTGTTAGTAAAAATGAATAGAAATATTTCGTTTTGTTAGTCCTATGCAATGTTCTAAAAATCCCGATCAAGCCCCACCTAAGCGTCCGCCTCGACCCTATTTTTTTGTTCGCCGACCCGATTAATTCAATTAAATCCCGATTAATCCTAGTTTAGTCCCGATTAATCCTCAAAAGGCTCTTGCCGCCTGACTAGCGCGTAACGTTTTTTAGAACCTTGGTCATATGACTTCATGTATCACTCAATAGATAGTAAAATAACGATTTTACCCTTATTTAACCTATACACCTTTTACAAGGAACAATAACGAGGGTACGGTGCTAATGTTTCTTATAAAATGTATATATGTCAAATAAGTAAGGCCAAAATCGTTATTTTATCATCTATTAAGTGATATATGAGGTCATATGACTAACGGAACAGAATATTCTGTCCATTATTAGTAATTGAATCCATGACCAATACTTAAGATAGTGTATTTGTTGTTTTGAAACGTTGGATAATATAGTGTTCGTAACCAATAGTTAAGAGTAAGTTTCAATATTTAACTATTCATATAATTATCTTTTTTTATAGGAGATAGTCATGGTTTCCAAAATTCTTCTTTTAGACGTTGTCCGATTTTTAATTTTCTGAGAACTCAAGTTACGGTTCAAAACAAATTTAATTAGTTATGTAAAAATCAGACATAATTAAATGTAGTTAAATTAGTTATGTTGCTATATTTGAAGACAGTGCGATATAAAACTCAACTAAAAACTCAAACATATCTCAATTACAATTCTATTACAATAGTTCTTAATTTCTAATTTCGATTGTGCAGTGAGTGTAGCATTACATCTGCAAATTCATTTTCAAGACCAATGTTGTATCAAGACAACAAAGACCCTGATGGTCCAAACACAAATCTCGATCCAAATTACACGCTCTTTCAACAACAGCAGCAACAACAACAACAATTCGTTCATTACATCTCTCGCACGGCCCCTACCGGAGCCATGCCGGTCCAATCTTACTACCAAATATACGGCCTGTCACAACAACAGCAACAACAACAACCGCCACATCAGCAGTATCCGGCATACGTGATGCCATTATCACACCAACAATCATACAACATGTCTATTCAACCCGATCACGGTGCAGCTCTGATGAGCCTCGGGACCCACACTAACGTCATGGTTCAGCCTGAGATGACCGGTGCAGGTGCATACGCTACCGCTTCTACGCCGCTGCTCCAGGTTCCAGCGAATCAGTTTCATCAACAATTTGTGAGCTATGTGCACAACCCGACTCCGTCCGGTACCAGTAATTATGGGTACCAAGCGCATGCTCAACACAATGTGGTCGCGCCGTTGCCTCCTTCTTAGTACCAAACCATGACTCCGACGACGATGTCGGCGTTAGCTGAGGCGGCCAAGCACGTGCCTGTCAACGCTTTGCAGTAGTTCACGTCAGGGCCGACCCAATGATATTTGGAACCTTAAGCGAGAATTTGATCGATGTCTTTTTTTCTTATGAAAATTATAATAATAAGATAAGTAAATTTGTTCATAGAAGCATTATACTAGATCATATTGAGAAAATAAGCATCAACGTCTACTTATAACACTAAAAAATATATAAAATAGGTGATATAGATTAATTTCTAACAAGACACCCTCGATGGATAGGATTTGATGTCTAGAATTCTATATATATAAAAAAACTCAAATATTCAATATATTTTCATGTCAAGTTTAAATATGATAGGTTCAGATAGTTCGAGAAAATTACACCAAATTATGCTAGCTTGTATGAGAACTCGTGTATAGATATTTTCTATCATCATCTTCTTGACTCTAACTAGTATTAATCATATATAACCAAAAGTAAGAAAACCGTCAGAACCAACATTAACGACACATGGTAGTATCTAGGTGAGAATTTTCTAGCACTAAAGACATTCGGTATCGAAACCCACCAGTTAACCAACACAAACAAAATATGACAAGGCCAACACATTCTCTCGGTTACCTCATGATATATGTTCAAGTTCATTTAACTTTTGTTGCTCTTTAAAGCTTAAATAAGCTTATAAACAAACTCGTGCCTATTGATCCTTTTGATTTGTGTCTAAAAAATCACAAACAAACAATCGTTCATGTTCATGCCTTTTGGTCTTTACTCTTTGTTGAACATCTCTATTTCCTGTGTGTAATAATTTCTCTGTAGTATGGACTCTCCGTTGAGGATTTTTATGTCCATTATTTGTCACGCCCCAAATCCGGTTTTGCCCGGACTCGAGACGTGAACTAAAACAATCATAATTTTAAACGACATTAAAGCCAAAACAAGTCTCAATTAGTAGTTTAAAACTTTAAACAACGTCGCGAGTTACAGCTCGGTAAAAAGCACGGTAAGATAGTTCAACATCTAACGGTACGTCTCTAGACTATCTAGCCTAGGACCCTCGTAAGCTCCCAAGCATCGAGCATCCAGCTAGTACACTTCCCACTTAGAACCTGAAAAACAACAAAGTAAGGGGTGAGATTTCGCTCAGGAGGAAAAGTAGTTAAGGTTATAAGCAAGCGCTCACCACCACGGGTAACCGTCCAATTAGGGCATACTAGTACAACACACAACTAATTTCCAACGGAACTCGTAACCACAATCCTCAACTCAAGTCTAAACCACACTAACAAACATACTCAGCGAACAAGCACAAACGGCAACCACATCACTTAACAGGTCATCAAGCACAAGTAAACAGTAAAATCACATAAACGTCCCGTACCGCAGTCCCGTACTCCGCCGGCTGTCCACAACCCGACTCTATCATATCATACCGGAAGACACAGCGTCGGCCTAGATATCTTCCCGGAAAACGCACGGGGCACAATCTCAATACGTCGTACCGGAATCTCCATCGGCCTAGACATCTTCCCATCACTCCTTCGGGGTACGAAGAGACAACACAACTTTCCCGGCACTCCTTCGGGTAAAGCACTGATCACGTAACCGTCGGCCTAGATATCCCATATCGGACTACCACCTCGATGTAGGTATCGTACCGGAACCACTACCTAGGGGACCGCGCATACGTGGGACCACACCGTCGGCCTAGGTACTACCCTACACCGGCGTACCCTCTCGGTCGTAGGTACCATACCGGAAACAACTCCTCGGAACACATATCAAGATAATATCATGCACCACAATTCTATAATCAAACCCGACTTACCAAGCCCAACAATCGTCCACAACACGTCACGTCGGTCTATCACTCACCCGACCATATCACTTCCAAGGGTTCACGTCAACACAAGCACGGCACACTCGCCCACACATAGCAATAACATGCTCAGCGGATATACTAATTCTTGTCTAATAAACTTACCGACACTAAGCCACACAGCGTGCATCTCAAACAATCACAAGCAATTCAATCAGCACACAACCTACGGCTTGACATAGTCGATCTACCAGCACGACAATTTCCCAGGTATTGAAAGCGATTAACTAGTGAAACACATCCTACATGTTACTAAGACTCGTCTGGTTATTATCTAATATAAACGTTCGTTCCAGTTTTATTATTCCTAGCATGCATACTAGTAACTTTCCGCAATTAAACCGGTATCCGCTACGTTCCCTACCTCAACCGAAGAACAACAACTACGTCTCCTAGCTGCTGACGTCCTGGCTCGCTACCTCCGGTCTTCTCTTCGATCGAAGTCGGATTCTAATTTAACACGAAAGCCATAAATTAAAAACGGTTTCAACGTTAATTTAAAGGTTACGATTAGTCCAGTTTAAATCCGACAGTTGTCTTTTAAACTCGAGCGAGCTAAAAGCGGGGTTACGACGAATCGGGTTCGAACACCCAAGCACAAAACCCGGTGCACGTTTTACGAGGCACGAGTCCCAATGCACGTGTTCAGAGGCACGAAACCCGATGCACGATTTTCCAGGCACGAACCCCGATGTGTCCGATTCAGCGTTTCCACTTTTGAAACTCGTTCAAAGTCCGATTTAAACATCCAGGTTCCAAAACGTTCAAGAGTTTAAGGTTCTTCAGATTCGTTCACAGTCCTGTTCAACACTCCTTTTTCAAAACAATACTGATTTTGTTTCAGTTTACTTCCCTTTTGATTTTAAATCTGATTTTAGTTTAAAAATCTTTTCCTTTTTGATTTAAAACTTTTCTTCGTTTCAATAAATTTTCTTTTCAATTTCCTTTTATTTTGCTTCCACACAGTCCAGATTCAAAATGAAATCTGTGTCCACAAAGCCCAGAGCAAAAAACAACGCACGGGAACAAAAGAAGAAGAAGGAGGAACGGGAGAAAGGCTCGGTTCGCATTCCGGTCGGCCACCGGCGACCAAAACTCACGGTTGCGACGCTCACCGTAAGGAAAGGATGACGGTGGCGGACGGCGTCAACGCGTTGGATCTGGAGCGGCGCGGGGAAAGGACGGCGGCTCGTGGTCCGAGCACTGCTTTCCGTCTCAGATCCGGCTTGATAAGGTCGAAGGGAGGTTGGGGTGGCTGGGAACGTGGCCGGAGAACTGAGCTGGAGAGGTCAGGGGCTCGGTGACGGCGGCGAAGGGAAAGGGAGGCCGGGATCGAGAAGAGGCCGGCGACCTGAGCTGGGCGGAGAGGGTGAGGGAGAGGGAAGATCGGAGAGGGAAGAGGGCGGCGGCGATCGTGATGAAGGAGAAGAGGGAGAGACGGGTTCGGTTGGAGAGAGGAAGGTGAGAGGACGGAGGCGTGAGGGAAGTAGGGGAAATGATGCACTGAAACCCTAAAACGAGGCTTGAGTAGCCGGGCCGGAAGTAAACAGCCTTGGCGAACTTGTGGGCTTCAAGGCCCGAAGTGAGTGAAACGGACAGAGTCCGGGCGGGCCCGACTCGGGCCGGGTCTGGTCCAGCCCGGTCCAACCCTTTTTTTTAAAGGAAATAAAAATTAATCCGATTTTCAACTCCGACGCTCCAAACGAACAACTTTAAAGCTTCACCCGTTTTAAACCGGATCGGTCTTCACATTATTGGTAAGCATCTCAATCTTTTATGAGTAAATCATTTGCTCTAGAACCTGTGCAATACACAACTACATATGATAGATATATTAGGTCATCTATACTACTTGTACTTATTGCATTAATTTTTGAAGAGTTTCTTTTTATTTTGATTTTTATTTTAGTCAAGTTAGTCTTGGTTTCTTACACAACCTTTACCGTTTGTAATGTATATTAGTACCCCCAAATTTCAATATTGTTAAACCCAACGAGACTCATGTTTCTAGTCCATTAATTCCATAAATTATTCTTTGATAAATGATCCTATTTTTTACTAAACATTTTAGTACAAAGTTAGGGCATTCTATCACAAGTTATTAATCATATCATGTTTCTCTTCCAATAAGACAATATTGATATTCTTGAAGACTCATCTTTAGATGCATATATACGTTTGAATGTCTAAGAACTTTATTTATAAAGTATCAAAGAAGTATGATATATCAAATCAACACTTATTGGATTTCCCGTACGTTCGCTTCACATCTTTTTACTTTGATCATAAAAACCTATATTCAATAATGATTTTTTTTTTCTAGTTTCAATCTGAGGCCTTAAGTGGTTGCTTAACTCACTTAAAGCTTGAACCGGCCCTGGGTCACGTGTCGGTCATGTTGTGCCCATATGTAATAACACGTAGCAATAAAGGAATGTGTTACTTGTTATTTCAATGTTTTGTTTACTCCAGTAAGTTCTCTTGCTGGTACATTTGAGTTCAAATCATTGAAGAATATATTGAATTGATTCACATTCGTCGTCCTCAATCACATCAGCCTACCTTTCCGATCTGGTCCCCACAACGTTTTCTGAATTCTTGACATTTTTTCGGAGTTGTGAGGTTCATCCATTAGGTTGAGGTTTTGGATGGATCAAATAAGAGCTGGTTACTTAGAGCATGTACAACGATGATTTTCTTTTGAATGTATTGGAATCTGTCTATAGGAATCGGTTTTAAAAACCGACGACTAATAGTCTAATACTGATGTTTTTCACAATGTCAAGACTCGCGTAGGGATTCTAGTCGGGATAATTATTTTTTATTTTTTATTCAAATAAATAATGAAACTTAGAAAATTTGTATGAACAAAACTTTATTTAATGAACAATAATAATCAAATATATTAATTATAATATTAAAAACTTAGTTTTTTGCTTTGCTAGGGTTTGCGCCTCCAATGGAGGACAAACCTAGGTTTTTAGCCCCTCCCCGCCGCGTCTCACCCCGGCGCTGCATTTACCTCTCCCAACGTAGGTTCGGTCTCCCCTCTCCGCCGCTATGGCGTTCTCCCTATTCCTATGCTTTATCTGCTGTTGTTCGGCCTGGGTTTGAGGAGTTTCCCTCTCTACGAGGCGTCATGTCTCGGCCTTTTTCGCTGTCAATTCCTCGGATATCCCCACCTCCTTGGCCTCCACCAATGCATGCGAACAAGGTTTCGCACCCCTATTTTCTGTCCCTATTGCAGATTGATCTGACACTAGATCAATCCGTCTCGGATCCTCGCTCCTAAGCAACCTTCGTCGTCTTTGAAGCCACCATCGGCGCGTCCATCTCCTTGGCATCCACCGCCGAACCATCCTCGACCCCTCTCTCGATTCTGGACCAAGCTAATCGAGTGGGTCTTTGTTATTTTCATTATTTTTGTCTTTGCAGGGTCAAAGACTAGCGCGCAGAGAGTCAGAGACTTTTCCAGGGAGGGAACCCTGATTCACGTATATCCTCCCACCACTACTGAAGAAATACTTGGTCACTACTGCTGCGACAGTTTTTCGGAGCAGGACATCCAGTATCATCTTCGCACTCGTTTTTTTGTTGGCCCTTATGACATCCAAACACCGTCGGTGGCGGTTGATTCGCGTATATTCCCACCACTACTGGAGAAATCCTTGGCCATTACTGATGCGACAGTTTTTCGGAGCAGGACCTCTAGTACCATCTTCACACTCGTTTTTGTTGGCCCTTATGGCATCCAAACACCATCCATGGGGTTATAGTAGAAAAAGGATTGGTGAACTTCGGTTCCGTACTGTCCTTCTTAAGTGGTCAGGGAGTCTGTTTCCTGACGCACATCGATGTAATGGTTATCAAGGTTTAAGGAAATTTCCTCCTTTCGTTCAAAAATATATATTAATTATTACATGAAGGAGATAAAAGAAAATTATTGCACTACTTCCATTAGTTAAATTCTTTTTATTTTAAATTAAAACACCAACAATACGATAAATACACCAAATACAACGAACAATAAATATTTTTTTATTAGTATAGTTCACCATAAAGCGATCATATGTGCTTAACAAAGTCAGTTAGAAGTTGTCGATGAATGTTATCATTGATGCCTAAACGCTGTTTGATCTCTACTTTCTAAGGACTCTTTTCGCCGTGAATAGTGCGACCGAACTTAAACTCATCAGTAGTAACAGGAGGATATACATGAATTAGGGTTCCCTTCTGGTAAAAGTTCCTGAATCTCTGTTCACTAGTCATTAACCTTGCAAAATAGAAAACAGATAAAGTAAAATAAACCCAATCGATTAGTCTAATCCAGAATTGAGAGAGAGGTCGAGGAGGGTGCATCAGTGGAGGCCAAGGAGATAGACGCATCGATGACGGCTTCAGAAACGAAAATGGTTGATTAGAGAATAATGATGATGATGAAGACGGAGAATGCACCGAAGATGGTGATTGAAGACCCGGGGAGATCGAGGACAGAGAGACAACATTCAGGAGCAGTGGTAAGGAGGATCGTCGCCATTGAGACAGAACAAGGGGACCGAACCTATGTCGGGAGAATCAACGCAGTCTATAAAGAGCGACCGTCTTCGCCAGCGGTTTCGAGAAACCCTAATAAAGCTCATTCTGAATATATTCGTACAAGACACTTACTTCATATTTTCTCATATGAATGCAAATATTCCAATTCTACATCATATGATATCAGCAAAACAATTTCGGATACAACATATTATTACAAATATAGAAACACAAAAGTTAATCAGTACAACAATCAGAGAGACTCGTTAAAACGAAGCACGTGGAGAGAGATCTGTGATGAAAACGGTTTTGCCCAAGTTTGAGGACACAAACTGTAAGAACACAATTGTCTCCAACGCTTTGGTTTTCACTCTCTCCCGTTCCCTTTTCGTTTCTCATCTTTCATCTTTGAATAGTAAACCTCAGCCTCTCCTTCAACCGTTGGAATAGCCACTGCTCACACCTCCATTCCCAACACAGGTTTTGTTCTATTTTAGTCCCATTTCCAATTATGACGATCGATCATATATGTTAATGCTTCAATTTGTGATCCATCACATATGATCCACCCTTCATTTTCTCTCTTAATCTCTTGATTATATTGTATTGGCTTGGATTTGGTGTTTGCTTCGTTGATTTTCTAGGTTTTGTGTCAAGAATTTTTTACAGTTGTGTGCATCAATGGAGGACTATATATCTAGATCATTAGATCAAGCGGATCCAACTGTTCTGATAAGGGGTTTTTAATATAAAAATAAACGGTTAATTATCTTTAATACCCATCATGTATTGGTAACACTCTATAGTAACCCTGATATGTTAGTAACATTCTGGACAAAATTCTGGTCATGTTTACGCCATTTTTGATGATTTGTGACCAATTCATCTATTATCAATACATAAGAGGTATTAAATGATCTGTGACTAATTTATAAAGGGTATTAAATGACAGTTACCAAAACAGAAGCACTGTTATTGAACGTTACAAAACGCAAGGATACAAAAGGTAATTAACCCAAAAATAAATAGAAGTCATGCGTAATTATATAATTCACGTCACGTGACATTATCTAATTCAAACTAGAAACCAATATTATCGTTGGAATCTGTAGTATGTTACCGATAGAATATGTCACGCAAGGCGGTGAAATTGTGCCACAAAACGATCGAATGTGATTGTAGCATTCAACGGTTTGCATTACAGGTTCCAACAATAGTTTTTATAAGTTTTTAGTTCCAATGGTTTGTGTTATAGGTTTCAACGTCTTGCATAACAGTAACAATGGTTCGTAGTTCACACAATACGACCTAATTTATATTTATAATGATCTTCATGCCAGTAGTGTTCTAAAAATCCCGACTAGTCACCGCCTAGATCCCATTTTGTACTAAGCGCCTAGAACAATTTTGCATATTATAGTGACTAAATTCAAATAAGTAGATGGCTGTCCAGAGTTGTACGGTATTGGTGATATCAGGGGTTGTACTTCTAAGTTGTTTGGTGTTATTTTTTAGGTATTTTAAATATTTGTTACCATTTCTAATATAAGGAAGTTCATATTTTGTTTCTATATATAGTAATATATCAATTAAAAATTAAAAAAATAGAAAAATACAAACCCGATTAGTCCCCGATTAATCCCCGTCTAGTCTCCGATTAATCCTCGAAAGCCATAATCGCCCGACTAACGCCTAACGACTTTTAGAACCTTGCATGCCAGTAATGATTTTTTTTTTGATCTGAATCATTCATTAAATTTGATCTAATTCTAATGACCTAGATAAATACTTAGTTTGTATTATATAAGTTGTGATTTTCACTTGCACACATAAATATTATAAGTATAATGTGACAACAATATGTATATGTGAACCTCAAATCACAAACAGATAATTAGGCTTTCTCAGGCTTTTAACATTGAGTTTTGAGCATATATATTATATATACCATTTCAGGAAATGCCTGCAGAAATTCAGTTGGGAGGTCACACAGTTAAATCCCATGGGCTCAAGGTCGCCAGATTTCACTTGCACGATTGGCTCATCCTCATAATGCTTCTTCTCATAGAAGCCGGCTTGAATGTCATCGAGCCCTTTCATCGCTATGTAAGCGAAGAAATGATGACCGATTTGAAGTTCCCTTTCAAGCCAAATACCGTCCCTGTATGGTCCGTTCCAGTAAGTATATATATCTGATTTTGTTTTGTTTTCGATGATCTGTACATTGTTTTGAGGCTTAAATTTGATTGATCGGGTCCTCGAAGATCTATGCAGGGTTCGTGCCGATTATTATCTTCCATGTTTACTACTACAGCCGGAGAGATATCTATGATCTGCACCATGCCACACTTGGTATATATTAGTCTCTTTGATCATTGTGTTGAGTCATTGTTCTGTATTGTCAGAGGACGTGAACCAGCTGATAGTTGAAAGTTCAATTATAGTTTTATATTTTAACAGTGTGTCGCTGATTGATTGTGCGTTTATATATGTGAATTCAGGCATTCTCTACGCTCTTACCATAACCGGAGTTATAACGGATGCAATCAAAGATGCTGTAGGCCGCCCCAGACCGAACTTCTTCTGGCGTTGCTTTCCTGATGGAAAAGGGGTGTGTTTCTCATTTCGATAAACAAACTTAGTTTTGAACAATTTCAAAAAAACGTTTTTTCTTTCATATTTAATTAGCGCTTCTACATTGGCAGATTAGTTTGATAGTTTCCGTTTTTTTAAACGGGTAACCGGGGAAGTGCATTACTGCAAAAATGACTGGTGCAAACCTTAACGGTCTAACACAATTGAAGCCCTAACAGACTTAACCTCAATATAGGAGTGTGCATATGTCGGTTCCCATCTAAATTACGGGACAGATCCGTCATCTAACAGTTCCTAGTTTTAAGAACCAGTTGGAACCATTTGCACCTGATAACTAATGAACTAGTTCTGGTTTGAACCGGTCTGTCATTTTGAATTTGTAAACTTTAGAAAAAAAAATTAAATGAGTTAAATTCAAACATAACCATAAAAAAAAAAAAATTCGGTAGAATAACATTAAGAAGTGATCAACCAGATCAACTTATTAGATGAAAAAAGCACCTTAATGTATTAGATTGTTCTAACAAAGTACATCAAGATTAACCGACACTGGATAAGCCGTTCCTGAACAAGCCTCAAATGATGTGATCTATTATCCGGTCACAATATATCATATCAAGATTTTTCTAATCCATAAATCTACTAATTAAGGCTCATGAACCCCTTGAACCGTTGTTCCAGTCTACAAACAAAAAATGCAAACATATTTTTGACAATTTTTAAATAGGGCTCAAATGATGTAATCCATTGTCCGGCCCATAAATCCATAGCCCAATCCATAAATCACATATCAATTCATCAGTTGTTCTTTATTTTAATGAACAGGTTTTTATATATTGTTTTGCTGATAAAAAAAAATTCCCGTGGTTCCTAGTTGAGCCAGTTTTAACGGACACTCCTATGGTCTCTGGTTGAGCCGGTTTTAACAGATTCAATCCGGTCCACGAACAGAAAAAATATGCATACTCCTACTAAACTACTAAACATACTCTGACAATTTCTTATATTATTTTGACACTTTGGTTTTGCATGGTTAGGTGTTTGATGAAGAGACAAAGGAGGTTGCATGTAATGGACAGAAGAAAGAGATCAAAGAAGGGTACAAGAGTTTTCCAAGTGGACACACTTCATGTAAGTTCAATGATGTTTTAATGTAACACTAATATCTTAATAGTATATGAAAATATGTGTATATGAAAGTAACGCTATATATATTAATATGTTGCGTATATATATGCAGGGACATTTGCAGGTCTGGTCTTCTTAGCGTGGTACTTGGCCGGGAAAATAAAAGTATTTGATCGGAGAGGCCATGTATCGAAGCTCTGTGTTATTTTTACTCCGTTAACGCTAGCCGCTCTGGTCGGAGTCTCTCGGGTCGATGACTATTGGCATCATTGGACGGATGTATTTGCGGGAGCTCTTATAGGTTCGTGCCCTCAACACTTATTATCCAAACTAAACGAGGACGACCTCCTACCACATTTCTAAATTAAATTATTCGACCGAACACGAAACAACCAAAACCTAGTACAAGAAAAACCAATAGAAATCTAAACAAAGTACTCCTAACTAAGAATAGAAACACAATAAAGCATTAAACTTGATGCGTTGCCCTTCCTGTCATCCCGAGACGTCCTACCATCGGACGCCCCGGGCCTAGAAGGATAGGCCCCCGAATGGACCCCATCCCCTCATAGGTCTTGGCGAGGCAGTTGTTGAGCCCTCGCCTATTGTTCAATATCCTCTTCCACATCCTTCAATTGACGTGCAGTGATTTCTCGGGGAGTCGGAGCTCGATGGGGGTTTGAGATCGCTCCCTGCGATGACTGCACCGAAAGTAGTAGCGAGGGGTCTGGGCTGACGTGTAAGGATGTGGGCTACGGTGTGGTCAGGGCTTCCATAAAGGGCGGCTCGCCTGTAGTCTCCCCTCCCGGGGATTTAGACGTGCCAGATACTGATAGTCCCGCAGGTTTTAGGACCGGTATCAACAATGAGGAGGTAGGCATGGTGGTCGGCAATGGTAGTGTGGTGGACATGGTGAAGGGCATGAAGGTGCTAGAATAGAAAAAAGAAGAGGAGAGAGTATCATTTTTTGACCTAAAATCGCTTTGTTTGAGCCTTTTCACATGGGTTCAAAATTGACTTTGCTTGAAAGTCAAATAAATTTTTTCTTGGTTTTGCATTGAACGCACTCTTATATGCACATTTAAATCCATGATAAATAAGTTTTCATAATAGTAGTAATTTATACACACCTTTTGATTGGAACGAATGCAGGAACCGTTGTTGCTTCAACATGTTATTTACAGTTCTTTCCGTTCCCAAGTGATGATAACGGTACGTCGTTAATCCATATTCAAATAATTTATGCTACATTATAGATATCGGGTACGAATATATGAGTCTGTTTATCTTGAAAATAATCTTCGTGAGTACATGTACGTGCAGGTTACGCGCCTCATGCATTTTTCATAATGTTAGGGGAAAAGAGCACGAATCGGTCACCTAATCGATCACCGCCGTACAGAAGAGAAAACAGGGAGGAACGGAGCTTGGAGGAAGGCCGCAAGATTATTGATTAGAATGAATGTTTCAGTTTCTCCAAGAAAGGTTTTAAAGGCCTTGATCTTGTGTTGAGTTTTATGTTAAGTAGAAATAAGAGCTATATGTTTGGTTAATTTGGAGGAACTAATTAACTGCGACGATATATGTTGTTAACTTTCACTTGCATAAATGCTACACTTAGGATATTAGGGGTTAGAGAAATTACTTTCATAATCTCCAGTCCCGTCGCGCTTGATCGTTAGGGATTAAATCGTTGGCATGCATTGGGTAGTGATCGGATTATTGGCGATGGGACGAGTTTTATGTGTCCCGTTCCCTACCCATTGACTCGTCTCTTACCTCGTCCCGAACACTACAAATAGTTATCCCTCTTTAATAAGGTTCGAGGAATTTATTTTCTTAAAATCCGTTACTTTACACAAATATCGATTATTGTCGAAAATCTTGAAATCCTTTGTCTCCTTAAATCTCTAAGGCCAACCTCTCTAACTTTTGTTTTTTTCTCTAAAAGTCGAAAATCTTGATATCCTTTTTCTCCTTAAATCTCTACGACCGAGCTTTCTAGCTTTTGTTTTCTCTCAAAAAGTCGAAAATCTCCTTCACAAGATCTAATGTTCCTATCTATACCTTGAAAATCTAAACTTAAAATTACATGAAATATGGGTCTTTCGGGTCGCGTCAAGGCCTTGTCTGGTTTTTCACTTCAGTACTTTGCGCGACATGGCCTTGCCTTGAACCGAGATGGGATAGGGGCTCCGACTATTCCTGAGATCGGCTCAGCCGGAGTCATGGTTGTACCTTGTACTAGACTATATCAGAGTGTCGATATTTAAATTCCCTTCAATTTGGTATTTTACAATTTATGATCATAACTCGTATGTGAAAGTTATGCCCTTCGAAAGATCATGCAAACTTCAAGACGAAATGGGATCGGCAAGCGTACTAATCGTCAAATAGTATTTTCAATTTAAGTCTGAATTATCATATTCAAGGGAGCAGTTAAACACGCATTCAATTTCCAATACGTTACTTAAACTATTTCTAAAGTAAAGTAGTCTTGTTTTGAAAATTATTACTAAATTGCAACAATATAAAGTGAATTCAATTTAAATCAAAAAACACGGTTTAAAGATGAGTTTTTTTATACCAGGAAGCGAAAGCGGCCTATGAATTTGATTGGGTCATAGTATGCCAGTTAAGTTATCATGAATTTGATTTACAATTACAAACAATAAGGCGATAGGAATTCTCTTAGATAATCCTAAATATCTCTCGATCCAATTAAGATCCTATTAGTATCAAACGAACTAATTACCTCTAATCTTAACGTAGAAAGACCCAATGCCTTAAGTTTTATAAATTCTTCTAGCTTTTAGGGTTGTAATTCTATGGCTATTTCTCTCGTGTTAACTTAGCTATCTCTGGTCTAAATTTATACTCATGTTGTATGTTTCCTATTTTCTTCTAAAATTCTCATTTCTCAGTTGTAATATTGTAGAATATAATCATGTATATAGTGGTCAACAAGATAAAGTATTAAGAATAAAATCAACCAATCATTAGCCTAAATACAAGTTTGTAAAGACAATATCGAACCTCATTAATTTAATAGTTCATATTATTTACTCTAAGTCTTAGATCATTAGAAGTTTAGCTCATGATGGATGGAGAAACACAAAACATGCGGAAAAACTCAGAGAACAACATAGATAAGTAAAAAAGAGTGATACAAAATACCAATTTATTATCGAAATCCTTGAAATCATTCGCTTTGATGTTGATCCAATACATTTTTATCCTAAAATCTATAAACTCTAGCTCTCTAACTTGTGTTTTTCTCTTATAAATTTGTGGATTCTTCTACAATTTGTAATTTTTCTATTTACAGGTCATAACAACGTAGTTCATAGATTCAAGAAATGCCTCCCAGATTGCATCTCGGGTTGTGCCTGGGATATGGCTAGATGAGGCACGAAACATGCCTGGGTTGGGTCAAAACAAAGAGCTTTGGCGTTCTACACTCAGGGTTCACGGATCGGCCTTGAATCGAGACATAAAGTGTTATGTCCAGTTACTAGATTCGAGATGGTATGAAGCGTAGTCCGTTCTTGGGTGGGACCACTTCAGTACGTAGATCTCTGAATTCCCTTCAATTTGATATATCACATGCAAAATTCGGAGTTCGGATGACAAAAATTGTGTCATTCGCAAGATCAGTTAGACTCCAAGATTTCTTAACCTGATTTTTGCTCCATTTCGCTCCAAAACCCTAATTTTTAGTCGTATAATTTTGGACAAATAGAAAGAAAAGTGATCGAGTTATATTAACATGGGACTTAAAAGTTCAAATATGTGGACTAAAAACACCTAAAATATATGTATTTTATGTCCACGTCAGATGTCTTTATGAGGTCGAATTTTCCTATTTATAACTTGAAAATCATAACTTAGAATGACAAGAAATACATGTCTCTAGGGTCGCATCAAGGCCTTACATGGGACCAGGATGGTTTGAGACAAGGCCTTAGAGCACGCACAATGGGTCGCTCCCGCTCCCGCTCCCCGCTCCGCGCGCATCGGGAACACCGGCCGCTGGCGGGTCCGCTGCAGACGCGAAAATTTGCGTTCCCGCTCCCCATTTTCGCGCTCCCGCTCCCCTCTGCCTGGCCGAGCGCGCTGGATGCGCCCTCGCGCCCTGGCCTGCGCTGGCAGGCTCCGGTGCCGCCACGTGTCCCGACCGTTGGCAACGGTCAACTCCAACGGCTATTTTTTTTTTTAATTCAAAAATCAGATAAAATGAACCCTATAAATACCCAACCTCATTCCTCATTTTTGTCAAACCATTCTCTACTTACTCTTTCATTCTCACCTCCTACTCGCTATTTTTGAAAATGTCCGACGACGAGGTTATGTCCGACGCTGAGGAGATGACGTACGAGGAGCTGGCTTCCCGGATGCCGACGTATGAGGAGATGGCAGCCCAACTGCCGACATATGAGGAGATGGCAGCCCAAATGCAGCCAGTTGAGCGACGATTCCGGCGGATGATGGAGAGGCAGATGCAGACAGTAATGCCAAGGGTCCAAAGGGCCATCCGTGGGGAACCAATGCGCCGAGAGATTAACAGAGGTCGTTCGGCAGCCCACATCCAATTGATGGCGAACTATTTTGACGAACAACCCCTATACGGCCCTGACATGTTCAGGCGTCGGTTCCGTATGTGCAAACCGCTTTTCCAACGGATTATGAACGCGGTGAAGGCTCACGACGACTACTTCGAACAGAAGCCCAACGCTGCCTCACGGCCGGGGTTATCAACGCCGCCTCATTTATATTCGTGTTGAATTTATTAATTATTGATTGTCATTAATTATTTATTTCCAAAATTGTTTAAATTATGACTAAATTAAACGATTTCTGATAACGAATTAAATAAAACAGGAACATATCAAATAATAATCCAGTCAGCACTGTTCTGCACTCCCAGGACCTCAAGGTCCTTTCTGTTGCAAAACACCCACTTTTCTGCACTCCCACTCCCTGACTTTTGTCCAGTCAACACAAGGTCTGCACTCCCACTCCCTGACCAAGGTCCTTTCTGTTGTTCATGCTCTTAATTAGATCGGTACTATGTTATAGAGGTTCGTCTCTTCAACAGTCTCCACGACATAACCTTGCCTGGGACTGAGATGTATGCAGAATCGGATGTGCCGGGGACCGGGACAGAATGGGGACATTGGGTATTCCTGGGACCAGCCCGGCATGAGTCATGGTTGCTCGACATGACCCATTGAAGAGGTTTCAGACTAGCCTTTCGTTCCATTGGCTCGTACCTTGCATCATGAGGCATGCTACATTAATTCAGATGTTCTAGCCACGGGTTGTATGATGTTATCCATGGATCTGTCCCTATAAGCTAGGGATGACTAAGGACTTAAGTTGTCGTACTCGGACCTACCGATCTCCTTGCGCCTTGTTTGACTAGATCTTGGGCTTAGAGTATACTTTGTCACACAAAATTTTGTCGAGGTCCTCTTTTTCCTTTTAATACCGATAAATCTGAAAAGTATCTTGCTCTCAAAACCCGTACCACTAAACTTGATTCTTTTGTGGTAATCTTCCACATAATAAAAGTCAAAACTATCCAATCTCATTGAAATCAAAACATTTTATCATCCCTACAAAATTACCTTCACCTACACGACAACCAAATTAATTGATCTCATACAGCTAGTGGTCCGCGCAGCAAATAAGTAGTAGAGTAGAGTAGACAAGTAGAGCACTCCATCTCCATGGACCATGTGGGGATGATAAATATATTCATTCAAGAGAGTGTAGAACACATTAAACCTCGTTTGGTGAAAACCAATAGAAAAACTCAGCCCAGCCCCCTTTTGTTTGGTCAAAATTAATGGAAGAATTGTTTCTCCCAATTAAACCTCACTTAATTAGTAGCACCCACTCTATATATGTTGTTTATTTCTCATTGGACCAAGCCCTCTTAATTAACTCCATTGATCCAACTATCATTCCAAACAAACAAAAATAATTAACTATATCACTCATATATATACATATATATATTAAAACAATTGTAAAAAAATATTATTAGGTATCAATTTATTTGTAACTTGTAGTTCTCTATTATGATAATAGTAAAAATCAAAAGCTACTTATAAAGATTAGAGTCACGTCTAATTAAGAAGGTTAATTTTTTAGTCGTGAAAGTCCGACCTGATGTAAGTAACCTAAAATTTACATGGTATTAGAGTTTGGTTCGGCCCACGGTCCATTCGTCGCCTCATCCTTATGGTCTTCGATACATATATAGATGTCTAGTCGTGATATGACTCACATGTAGATATCTAGTTTTACATGTGAGGGGAGTGTTGAAGTTGAACTTACATTGAGAAAAATAAGAATAATAAGCTACTTATAAAGTCTAGAGCCACACCCAACTAACAAAATTAACCTTTTAGTTGTGGAAGTCCGACCCGGTGTAAGTGGCCCACAATTAAAGTACCTTGGACTTGATTTTTTTGCTGCATTTTGTATAAAATTGACGATTTTTTCTTATAGTTTATTTTTTTAAATGATAACTATAGAACAAAATATTCAAATTTGCATATCCCTCAATTTTCTTCCCCTTTATACCGTGCAAAACGTAATAATTTTAGAGCATCTTTAATGGTAAACCACTGCGTAATGGTCTGAAGTCGTGATTTGGACATATTTTGCTTTTCTCTCTCCTCCAAACCACTACCTCCAAACCACAACACATCCAATGGGTAGATTAATAAGTAATGGATCCGTGGGTAAATCCTACCACTACAAATATTCTCTCTCCTCAAATATTATTATTATTATTTTAATATTTCTCTCTCTTCAAAATGACCGTCACGACACGCCTGCTACAATAGTTATCCGACCATTGGAACTGCTCTGGAGAGACATGCGAATTTGGATTTTTTGATTTGTAGTTGTTATTTTTTAAATATAAATTATAAGAATAAAATCGTTATTTTATACAAATGAGTATGACAACAAAATATAAGTTCATAATAATTTTTTACCATTTTCATAAAAGAGTGATAAGACATTTATAACTTATATTTGTTTTGCAAGTATACCCTCAAGATTCACCTAACCCTGAACCACCTCTCACCTATCTCTTCACCTCCACACTCTTCTCTTCCTCTCCTCATGAACAAACACACTACTCTTTCATGTCCTCATGACCTCTGCGGAAGCATGAAGATGTGTAGAGGGAGATATACAAGACTAAAGAGTTGTTCCGACGATGAAGATCCGGAGATCTGTACTCATCACCGTTCCAAGGTTAAGGTTTCGTGTCCGAAGAAGCTGGCCTCGCCGGCGAAGATATTGAAGAGGTGTAGGGACGCTTACGTTGAGAGCATGCTTTGCTTCGCCGGACATGTGGCCCAGCTCAACGAGGGTTGTTGTGTCTTGTTGTTTAAGAGAATCGCTGACTGAAACTGTATTTAGGTAAGTGATTTTCTTGTTTGGTTACCGAGAAAACGAAGTGTGTACAAGAGTTGTGAGTTTGAACATTGTGTATAGTAGTACTGTTGTTGTGATATGTGTTTGGTTGTCTTTTTAGATGATTATAAAAGAACGGAAATACTCCAGGTACTAATTATCTTCGACTTGTACATCTCAAGAACTACGGTTGATTTTTTTGTCGATCAGAATCGCACTCTTGACTTAAGGTAATTACACAAACTAACACTTTTCGTTAGAGATGACGATGAAAGTTAGGAAAAACTCCAAGAACTAATTGCAATATGACTATTGAACTCAAAAACTAACCGTAGACTTGTTAGTTTTTTGCAGCTTTTACTAACGTTTTCCGTCATCTCTAACGGAAAAAGTTACTTTTTAGTAACTAACTAAGTCAACCGTGCGTTTCTGATCGGAAAAAAAGTCAACCGTAGTTCTTGAGCGGTACAACTCGACGATAGTTAGTTCCTGGTTTTACCCCAAAAAGAAATGTTTCTTGATATTCACTTTTTGTAAGTTGTATAAAAAACGTCATGAACTTGTGTTATTGTATTTTGTTAATTTGTTTTCAAATGACGATTTTACCATTGAAATTTTAAATCTCTATTCTTCCCGGTCAGAACAAAAAATTGTTCTCTCTTTTTTTCGGTAGACAAACACAAAATTCAGCCATGGTAAATATATCCGGGGAGTTGAGGCGGAGAGGCAGATCGCGGGATAGGCCAGAGGAGCCATGGTCGATGCGAATTGAGGGGTGGACTGATATGAGATCTAGGGAGAAGAGATGAAGAAAGACGATTGTTTCGACAATTTGAAAACTTAGTGTTTATAGGAGTGTTCTATAACTAAAGATGTAGAGCCGAAACCCCCCAAATTTTTTTTTTTAATAAAGAATGAAATGATGTAATGAGTATAATTGGTTCTTGAGATGTTCAAAAATTAAGGGTATGTTTGTCATTTATTGTTAGATTAAAGTAAAATGAGAAAATTGGGAAAGTTAACGGAGTTAAGTGAAAGAATTTTTGTGAGATTAACAATTTTTTTTTCAATGTGTTTTGCCCAATTACACAATTTTTTATTATCTGGCTTCTGAATTGTTTTGGAGTTTATTGGGACCAAAGGATAAATTCGTGTTGATGAGGAACAAAATTTTAGTAATTAATAAAAAAAATATTTAATACAAATAACTTATAGATGTATGTCTCTTTCGCGTAGGTCCTCGAGGGACTCATTAAACATGACGAGATTGTTTTGTAAACCTTGCATTCTACCCTCTGGACCTTCCAACACTGTCAGTAGACAGATATTGTCTAGCGCTTTTTTCTTTTGTATAGGGGAGAGCACAACAGTCAACAGACGTCACATTCGAAGGACGAGGCTTGATCTTGCCTCATTTACTTACGTACTCCCTCTCTCTTCTCCTCATGGGGGGCTTGCAAGTCCCTAGATGCGAACTGGAACACCTTATGGGTAGTTATAACGACTTCTAGTTTCCGTTGTAGGTTAGGGAGGAGATCTTATGTCACTCCGTCCCCACCTATCCCTACACCCTCCATCCCTAAGGGTGCCAGGCCAAGTCGGAGGGGAACGAGCTCCCTTTTCCAAGGACACGCTGGAAATCTCTAATTAGAGAGGAATTGAACAAGTAAACTGGTTAATACTTAATATATTGGATCTATGATTTCGTATCACACACTTCTTTTATCATACATGCAATTCAAACTTGAGTTACAAGTAATAGTTGTAACTTGTCCGATTCTTAACTACTGTCCATCTTACTATTCGTGTGCATAGCACAATCATGATGAATGAGTTAGGAATAATAGTTGTGCTCGACAAAGAGGACACGAGCTCTTGTTCATCTTTAACCAGGACTCGATGCAAGACTCGTGGTAAAGGTGTGAGCAACTCGTTCGAATCAGCTTCCCATCATTCCCTTCAAGATCGTCCAAGCAAACCGTGCACGTCCCCAATTCTTCTCCTCCATCGAAGTAAAACCCGCATTTCTCCTTCAGCTTCTTGATGGCGCTCCTCCTCTCTTCTTCCTCTTCGAGGCGGATCCAGCCTTGAATCCGTTCTTCTTCTAATGCGAGTTGCGTAGAAATCCATTCAATATTATGTTCGTCTTCATCATCGCCATCTCTGGCATTGAGAAACTCTATCAAGAGTTCTTCTTCAAATTCGTCGTCTTCTTCTTCTTCTTCTTCAATAGTCTCGATGTGAAACTCCTCCTGAAGACTTTCCAAAGATTGGATCCAACCATTAAGGAGTTCCCTACGCGAATCAGTGTTATGTTCATCTTCCTCATCAGTGTACCTATAAGTGGAAACCTCGACGGACGCCTCTTCTTCATGACTCCTCGAAGATTGAATTCTTTCTTCTTCTTCTTCTTCTTCTTCTTCTTCTTCCCCATTAGTGTACCCGTCATTGAAAACTTCTACCAAGGCCTCTTCAGAAGTCATAAAAGACTGAATCACTTCTTCTTCTTCTTCTTCTTCTTCTTCTTCTTCTTCTTCTTCTTCTTCTTCTTCTTCTTCTTCCCTATTAGTATACCCGTCATTGAAAACTTCTACCAAGGGCTTTTCTTCAGGAGTCCTAAACGACTGAATCACTTCTTCTTCTTCTTCCACCCGAGTAATGTAACCGTCGTACAAAACCCCCGCTTCTTCCACTTCTCCCCCATTAGTGTACCCGTCATTGAAAATTTCTTCTTCTCCTCCTTCTACACTAACGTACCCATCATAGAAAACCCCGAAGGGGGCTTCTCCTCCAAGACTCCTCAAATACCGAATCCGTTCACTTTGAGACTCATCTTCCGCATCAATGCGCAGGTCATGGAAAACCTCAACCCGAGCCTCGACGCAAAGCTGCCTGGACGAGAGAGCATACGAGAGGAGCACAAAGGGTACTCGGTAAAAGTCCACGACTCCGAGCACCCCTGAGAGTACCCCCGCCATCAACGCCGGTCGCGCCAGGACTGCCACCGGGAAACGAAACGTCCTAGCCTCGGGGGAGCAACCCATGGAACCAAAATCATGGATGAAATCAATCTCGTCGTCGTTGCTGAACCGGAGCACTACTTCTCGGTATCTTTTCGACACCACGAGTCGGAGAGTCATGAAGCTAGCTGCAAAGGCTGGTTCGGCCATGGAAGGACATGGGTTTGATCCGGAGAGACAGATTATTTCAACGTAGGTAGCGAGTGTGGGACTTGGATGAAGAGACATGATTGTAATGTTCGGAGGTTATGTTTCTCTTCAGCTTAAATAACACTTGCAAACCCTCTAATTCATATCGAATTAGGATTAGTCGTACGAAGTAGGAAACATTTAAACGGTGTTACTTTCCTAATTCCTACACCAACTGGTAAATCTGTTTTGTTACTTGTATGTCAAGTTACATTAAAATAACACTTAAGTCAAAAATTTGAGCGAGTCTCAATCATACATGCGATTCACCTATACGGTAACTTGAGATTAATTAAGGGATAACTTTGTTTCTTAACCTTTACAAACGTTTCATTATCAGATCCTAACCCAGACCAACGTTTGGTCTCAATTCCTAACGTAATAGGTTTGGAATTTCTCAGAAACTATAAAAAGTCGTCCAAACTCACGATTCCGTCAACTCATCCAAGAATTGTCGTTGTTGGTGTACATTACCCATGGTGCCTTCCTCGATGTGAACTTATCCTCGTTCTCAAGCAACCGAATCCAATGCTCGACGAGTTGACGGAATCGTGAGTTTGGACGACTTTTTATAGTTTCTGAGAAATTCCAAACCCTATTATGTTAGGAATTGAGACCAAACGTTGGCCTAGGTTAGGATCTGATAATGAAACGTTTGTAAAGGTTAGGAAACAGAGTTTTCCCATTAATTAAAGGCCGAGTCCTAATCGGATATTCACTTCACATCTACAACTTCCGACTTTCAAACTGTACGTAAAAGAACTCGTTTAATCACTTAATAACCGAGTCAAATAATTATCATATAGCAACTTCCTACTTTTGTTCAAGTAAAATTTATGTTTTTCTTGAGAACCATCTTCAATTTTTTTTTTCATTAAAAAAAAGTATTTATACTTTTCGTTTATTATAAAAAAAACGACGGTTTCCATTGATTTTTAAAATTTTATGTTCAATTGGTCGGAAAATCCTGCAACAATTCGAAAATTTCTAAAATACCCCTACCTGAAACCATAAAAATATCTCTCTACACTAAAAACACTAAGCTACACTCAATTGGAAGAATAAGGTAAGTGGATTAGGGGTTCAGGGTTCGAGGGAGGGTTTGTTTAGAGTTCCGAGTATGGGTATTTTAAGTATTTATAACTTTTAAGAGGATTTGTTATCCAACGATAAGCGTCCTTTTCTAATAACAAACTAAAGATATAAGTACGTTTTTAAAAGAAAAAAAATAGTGATGACAACACGTTTATGCTTCAGGACCGAATATAATTATGTGTTCCTTAACTGGTAGGGAAGTTGGTTGACGCTAAAGAGACCTTAAAGTTGCACAAGACAAGTGAAGTGGTACGAGGGTAAACTCGGGCTCTATTGGGTTTGTGGTCGTTTTTGTTTCTGTTTGGCTTGTTTTTAGGACATGGTGTCTTTTGTTTTTTAAAGGTTATGCCTTCTAGCTCTACTGTGGGGAGCTCCTTTGTAATCGTGTCTTGGTCTTTTGACTCTTAGACACTTTTCTCTTGAAAATTTTGTCTCTTTTTCAATAAAAAACAGAGCTGATAAAAAAAGTAAAAACGTCGAATCCTAACTATCTCAGAAATGTCATTCACAGGTCCTAAATACGCTATACCTTTTGTCACAGATCCTAACACAAAGATGGTATTTTGTTACAAAAAGCAACATAAATGTGGTATTATGTTACAAGGAACACCACTTTTTTCATAATTATTTTACACGTGGTGGTTACTTTTTTATAAACGTGTACCACATTTGTTAGGATCTGTAACAAAAGGTGGAGCGTAGTTGTGAATGACCTTACTGAGATCGTTAACATTCGGCGTTACAGGTTGCCCATGATCTATATATTTCTTTGGATACTGCGAATTTACAGACCGCCAGGATACTGCGAATTTACCCCTCTTAAGACCGTCAGGATATTGTGAATTTACCCTTCTTAAGACAGATGCAGTTGTAGGAGATCCAGAAGGCACAAAATATTTGGGTTTGGAAGGACACTACCTCTCGTCTAGTAGCTTGCAGAACACAATGGACAGTCAACTAAACGCTTGGAAAGAAGCCACGGCTCTAACACCTAGGGCTTTAATTGGTCCTCCGTCCCTAGGAGACATCGGTTGGAAACTCTCCCGTCGGGATACATAGTCATTAACGTTGACGGGACTATATTCCAAGAGACTGATAAGCCGATAAGGGGTTGAATACAATAGTTAATTTTAGGGATAACGTTGTTTCTAAACTTTTCTAAACGTTTCATTATCACATCCTAACCGAGGTAAATGTTTCGTTACAATTCCTAACTCAAAAGGTTTGTTTTTTACAATTCCTAACCCAAAGGTGATATTTTTCTACAATTCCTAACTGCGAAAAAACAACTACTTTTTGTAGTACAGTATCACTTTAGGGTTATGAATTGTAAAAATAAAACCTTTTGAGGTAAAAATTGTAACGAAACGTTTGCATCGGTTAGGATGTGATAATGAAACGTTTGGAAAGGTTTGTAAACAACGTTATGCCTTAATTTTATGGGGGATTAACCTTAACGTTGATCAAATACGATAGGCTTAAGTTTTATGAAATCAGTCAACCATAGATAGCAAGTTTTATAATTGACCCGAAAATTAATAGTGGATGCCATGAGATTGAATCCTTATCCAAAATTTCTTTTAATATTCTAGACTTCTCTATTGTAATCTCTAGATCATTTGAACAATTTGAAGCCAGTTACTTAAAAAAGAATCCAACAAGTAAATGTTAAAATATATTGAATCTATGACTTCGGATTTACACTTTTTTTTATCATACATGCAACTCAAACTCTAGCTACTCATAATTTGATCGACGCTCGGTGTCCATGCTTACGATTTGTGCCCACAAGGTTTATGAATGAGGTAGGAACGATAGTTGTGCTCGACAAAGAGGACACGAGCTCTTGTTCATCTCTAACCAGGGCTCGATGCAAGACTCGTGGTAAAGGTGTGAGCAACTCGTTCGAATCAGCTTCCGATAATTCCCTTTAAGATCCTCCAAGCACACCGTACATGCCCCCAATTCTTCTCCTCCATCGGGATAAAACCCGCATTTCTCCTTCAACTTCTCAATTGCCCTCCTCATCTCTTCTTCCTCTGACAACGCCTCTTCTTCGAGACTCCTCGAAGGATTAATCAATATCCATTCTTCTTCTTCTTCTTCTTCTTCTTCTTCTTCTTCTTCTTCTTCTTCTTCTTCTTCTTCTTCTGCAGAAGTCTCGACTTGAGGTTCTTCCAGAAGACTTACCAAAGAAGACCGAATCCAACCAACAAAAAAATCCCATATGGATTGGGGATTGTGCTCGTCTTCTCCATCAATGTGCCTGTCGGTGAAAACCTCGACTGAGGCCTCTTCTTCCCCATTGATGTACCCGTCATTGAAAACCCCGACTTCTTCTTCCCCATTAGTGTACCTGTCATTGAAAACCTCAACCAAGGGCTCTTCTTCAGGAGTCCTCAAAGACTGAATCACTTCTTCTTCTTCTTCTTCCACCCTGTTAATGTAACCGTTATGAAAAAACCCGTCTTCTTCTTCCCCATCAATATACGCGTCATTGAAAACTTCTTCTTCCCCGACCTCAACCAACGCCTCTTCTTTAGGAATCCACATGATCACTTCTTCTTCTTCTTCTTCTTCTTCTTCTTCTTCTTCTTCTTCTTCTTCTTCTTCTTCTTCTTCCACCCTGTTAATGTAACCGTTATGAAAAATCCCGTCTTCTCCCACCTCTTCTTCTTCTTCTTCCCCGTCAATATACCCGTCATTGGAAACTTCTTCTACTACTACTTCATTAGGGGCTTCTTCTCCAAGACTCCTCAAATACTGAATCCGTTCAGTTTGAGACTCATCCTCCGCATCAATACGCCGGTCATGGAAAACCTCGACCCGAGCCTCGATGCAAAGCAGCCTGGACGAGAGAGCATAGGAGAGGAGCACAGATGGTACTTTAGAGATCAGCCACACCATCAACGCCGGTTGCGCCAGGAATGCCACCGGGAAGCGAAAGGTCCGAGTCTCCGGAGAGGAACCCATCGAACCGAAATCTCGAATGAAATCAGTCTCGCCATTGCTGGACCGGAGCACTACTTCTCGGTATCTCTCCGACACCACGAGTCGGAGAGTCATGAAGCTATCTGCAAAAGCTGGTTCGGCCATGGAAGGACATGGGTTTGACCCGGAGAGAGCTATGGTTTCGATATAGGAAGTCAGTGTTGGAGCCATGATTGCAATTTTCAAAGGTAGGTGTTGTCATGTTGGCTTAAATAAGCGTTGCAATTCTGTTCATCATCGAATTAGGATTTGTCCCAGAAGTAGGAAGCATTTAAACGGGGTTAGTTTACTTCCGTGCCAAGTTACAACATGAAGATCTCAACGGCAATTTATTTTCGACTAAAGAGATAGTTTTATTGCCATATAGGGAGAAACATGATAAAACATAAATGGAATCGGGATTGATGTTGGGTATCTCTAGCTTCTTGATTCGAGTACTTTATCGGTTTTTTGTCCCGGTATTTGTTACGCTATGCCAAATGATAACATATTTGAAAATTCTAAACGTCTAATCACGGTTTGACTCAAACTTTACTAGGGTGTCATAGCGTTTTTCGGTCTTATGGGGGATCTCGTAGGATACGAGAGAAGTGCGCTAGCTGCTGAAGGATCTCGTAGATTGACTGAGGTTTGTGAAGCAATGAATAGATTTGTGATGGTTTTATAGGCTTTTTTTGCCAGTCAACGAGCCTTTGTCTTTTACGTCGGACCACGATGTCTCGGTAGCTTGTGAGCAGTACGAGTTGGAGAGTGATGAAGGTGGTTTCGAAAACGAGTTCCGGCGTCTTTTTTTTAATAATAGGTAATTTTATAACTACAGCAAACCGTTGTTCAAAATTGATAAGAGATATACTATTAGCCTCCCTACGAATGAATGAACTGTAGATTTAAGCCTGATAACTGAAGCAAGGGGAGTCTTTGTAAAGATATTTGTCAAAGGGGAAACCGAGGTTCTTAACCTATTTCTAGCATTGTTTTCGCGATTTAATCTGCGTTGAGCTTTTTTTGCACTTTCCAACTATGACATTTATATTTTTTGTACGGACTATCGTTTTCCGTCTGAATAAGCGTTGTCATTAGTTTTGGATGAAAAAAGTCCAAAATGCCCTCAGCAAAAAACGTTAGTCTGTGCAAAAAATAGAAAGGTAATAGTTGGGAAGCGCAAAAAAAGCTGAAGCCCAACTTCAGGCTATTGACTTTTGTTGAGGGTATTTATGTCTTTTTCCATCCAAAACTAACGTCCCTGTTATTTTTGATGACAAACGATAGTCCGAATAAAAAATGAAAATTTGGTAGTTAGAAAATGTAAAAAAAGATAAACTCGGGTTAAGATCACAAAAACAAAACTTAAAATAAGCTAGAAACCATAGTTTTCCCTTTGTCAAATAATCAGTTTGTATGTGTGACAATAATGTTATCATTCTTCCGAGGATGTATGAATTAACAACAATTGTGAATGAATTAATACAAGTACAATATCTCAGTTTCTATTACATAATGTTCTCATAGTCCTAGAACACATCCAAAGCAACATCTTACAATCAAGTCGAATAATCATCACTGTTTAACTTGTCTTGCCCAATCTTTACTTTGACGTTTTAATAAAATTGTTTTTTGCTGATAAAAAAAACAAGATCAATCCCGATCCCTTAACAACAATTCTCTTCGACAAAGAGGGCACGAGCTCTTCCCCTTCTCCAACCACAACAAAACACAAGACTCGTGGTAAAGATGAGAACAAGGCGTCCGAATCACCTTCCCACAAAGATCCTCCAAGCACACCGAACACGTCCCCATTTCGCTTCCCTCGAGCTCGAATCCAATCCCGCCGTTCCCCTCCATCTCCTCAACAATCCTCCTCCTCCTCCCCTCTTCCTCTTCCCGCTCAATCCCCCTCAAATACTCAACAAAATCACCAACAACTTCTCCATCAACGAACCTGTCGTTAAAAACCTCTACGCGGGCCTCAACGGAGAGAAACCCGTGGTAAAGACAATAGGAAAGGAAGGGGAGGAGCCGAGAGGCTAAGTAGTCGAGGTTATCGATTTTTAGGGCCGTGGAGAGGAGCCGCTGGAGGGACGCCGGGTCGGGGAGGTGGGTCGCCCGGAAGCGGAAGGTCCGGGTCGCGGGGGAGAAACCCAATGAGCCGAAGCTGTGGACGAGGTCGATGGAGCGGGTGGTGGGTCGGACCACGATGTCTCGGTAGGTTGTGAGGACGACGAGTTGGAGAGTGATGAAGGTGGTTTCGGAGACGGGTTCCGGCGAGGGGGGTTGTGGGATGTGGAGAGTGACGGCGTCGGCGAGGAGGGAGATTATGGCCGTTGGAGAAGACATAGGTGAGGATTTGTGGTAGCGTGTGAGACAAGTCAGTGGAGGGTCTCTCGTTAATGTGGTGGTTGTTTGTATGTTCGGCGTGATTTTAAAGTAAATAGTTTCCTGTTTTAGTAAAGGATAGTATGGGTACCGCTGAAGGTTGAGTTAATTTTTAAGTGGGGTAAGACAATTAGTTGAGACCCACGTATTAGGAAAGTTTCAAAGAGGGGGAGTAGTTGTTTTGGTTTGAATTCGACCAAAAGATGTTTTCGAGTCGACATGAATCATATCGGGGGTGTCGATGTGTCATAATCATTCTAAATGGACGTACGGATAGAGCATGAATGTATTGGCGGGAGAAGGTACGAAGGTAGTAGGAGACAACCCTTGCGGGAGGGGAATGCCTTCCATTCACCCGACTAGGGGGATTCGTCAGGGAAATTCATTATCTTCAACTTATTCATTTTCTGCGGAGATAAGAAATTGATCTGAACGGTAGAGAAAGGGCAGAGGTACCAGGAGAGGATGAGACCATGGAATGCACCCACAAGATCAAAATCACCGACGAGCCAACGAGTCACCCACCGGATCTTCACTGAGAACCCAAGCTCCGAAATCCACTCCTTCTTGTCCAACGGTTGAGCTTCTATCAACCAAACACTCGACCACCATCGGTCGGAAAAAGTCTCCCGAATCGGAGAAACCAGAAGAGTAAAGAAGTAGCAGATCGAAGAACTCCTAACATAAAGGACACCGAGAAGTAGTAACGCCAAGAGTAGATTCAGACCAATATCCCTCCTCGAATAGAACGAATAGGCGTCGTAGAACTGAACATCAGCAGAGTTCCCCACCAGTGAGCTGATCGTGTAGCCCGAAGCTACGACATGCCTCAAAAAGCCCCAAAATCCCCCACACGCCAGGCCTCCACGGCTGAGGTCCGAAAGAGACGTGATTGAGTCACAGAGACAAACCACTCCACCGAGGAGCCACAACCAAGCAAACACGAAAGTCTGCTGGTCACGAAGTTCACAGGTTTGTACTCGCTCCCCGGAGGACTAACGTTGGAGGTCAACTGTGTTCGGGAGTGAACCACAACGAGAGGTCGGAGAGCGCGGGCTACACTTCACGCAAGAGAGGTCCGAAATATGCAGATCTTGCCTTCAAGCTAGCGTTTGCCAACCGCTAGAAAAGCCCGACCAGCAAGCTCAAGAGCATGTCGGAGATAACGAACCAGACCTAGAGGCACGATGGCCAGGAAAAGGAATAGAGAGATGGGAGAAGGAGGAGAAGCCACCACCAACGACAACCTTGGTCGGAGGCCAAAGTCGTTGTTGATGTATGTAGGCGACGGTTGAAAGAAAAGCCTTGGGGTTTGGTTTTGGAGAAGACGAGAGAAATTGATTTTACTTATTTTCGTTTGTATGTATTTATGATACATATAAAGACTGTGTCGAGCACATGTTGTTTTTCATCCAAAGTAACGGAAAAATAAAAAAAATAAACGTACATCCCAACTTTTTGATAACAAACGAAAGGTATAAGCATGATTTTCAGGGAAAAGAAGATCATCACAACACATTTGTGCTAACAAAAGTCGTTTGAGTGCATTTTTTTAGGGTTTTCCCAACTTCTAATAAGCCGGCCTTTTGATGTAAAATCATAACTGAGAAGATAATAACATATAAAATCACACTCAATTAACAAGCTAAACTTTTATCCGGGGATCTCGACGTGACATATGAAACTTACTCAAGAAATTTAAGAAATATTTTGATTTTTTGTTCTTTCACTGTTGCGATTTAAATTTAATTTCTCAATGATCAAATCATCATTCTAAAATAGATTTATACAAAGTCCAACAAAAAGACGAGTTAATTGTATCTTTGTGCAATAATCAGAGACATTAGGATTATAATACATGTAAATCTACCCAATTCACACATTAGCAAGATACACTAAACAAGATAAGTCTTCGAAATGCAAAATATTACCAGATCAGCTAGCTACACCACTGGCACATTACTTCAACTTCAGCACGGATACGCTTCTCCAAGTCTTGATCAATGAAGGGGAATTGAAGATCGTACCATTCCTCTTCATCCTTTTTATCTAACCGATCTTCCTTAGCAATGAGTTCACCTTGTTCGTTAAAGGCCACCGCGGCCGACCCCCATGGACCTTGTTGGTTGAAAGCCTTAGACAAGCGATAATAGTCTTGTTGTAGCGAAGGACAAGGATGAACCAAACATGTCATGTCTTTGGTGAGGTCGTCGTCCTGCAACGACCCACCGAAGCTAGAGTCGATAAACACCACCTCAAATCGGCCCTCTTCAGCTACATTACCTTCTTGTTGTGCGCGATACGCGGATTTCAGCATCGATACAAACGTACCGCGCCTGACAAAACCATACAGGTAAAGAACCCTCTTCCCCGAGAGTTGGGAAAGCGCGTCAACTAGGTCAAATCCATCGCCCCCAGGGCGGGAGCGCTGGAGGAGACAGCCCCCGGGAGGGAAAAACCATGGCAATGTGATCTCTCTTTTCTGTAACTCGTACTCAGCCTTGTAAATAGCAGACGGTGTGAAGGGGTAGGCTTCGATCCCCCAACGGTTGAGAATTTGTGTTCCTGAAAACTCGAAAAGGACTTCATTCGCGTCATTATTAGGAGGAAAAATTAAAACAAGGGAATCTCCGTTCCAGTGTGAAGCTAGCTCGTCTAATGCTTTCTTCAAAGATGCGTTGTATTTTGCTAGAGGTTGAGTCCATGGAAGGCAGTGTCAACAAGAGGACATCTACACAAAAGGGCGGTGCTAACATAGATTTGGCATTGAAATTGAAGGTTATTTGCACGATCTCGAAATCGAGACCACGCGAGTTAGCCTGTTCGTAAACCTTCTTGATCACTTTCATGTGAGGAGGTTCTGGATATTCACATAAATACAAGCCTACGACCTTGCGTTTACGGAGGGAGGACACGGGTACCTGTAATGTAATCCACAAACAAGTGTGATTAAATCGTAACCTAACCCTAGTGTTCATGTTCATGCTGCGTAAAGCTAATCAGATACAAGTGTTCAAGTTCATGTTGTATATATAAAGTTAATCAGAAGGATTAGGTACAATAATTGTAGGAAAAACTCCCGGTACCAACTATCACTGACTTGTACATCTCAAGAACTTGCTGGTTACTTATTTGTCGATCAGAAACGCACTCCTAACTTAAGCTAATTACACAAACTAATATTTTCCGTTAGAGACGACAAAGAAAGTTAGGAAAAACTCCACGAACTAACTGCAATATGACTATTAAACTCAAAAACTAAACGTATACTTGTAAGTTTTTGCAGCTTTTCCTAACGTTTTCCGTCATTTCTAACGAAAAATGTTAGTTTGTAATGGAAAAAGTTTATTTTAGTAAATACCTAAGTCAACGTGAGTTTCTGATCGACAAAACAATCAGCAGCAAGTTCTTGAGCGGTACAACTCAACAATAGTGTTCATGTTCATGTAGTTTTGTTTATGAAAAACAATAAATAGGAACCTAATCCTAGTGTGTTCATGTTCATGTTCATGTTCATATTCATGCTATGCAAAGCTAATCAGATACAAGTGTTCAAGTTCATGTTGTATATATAAAGCTAATCAAAAGGATTAGGTACAACAAATTGTAGGAAAAACTACAGGTAACAACTATGCCTGACTTGTACATCTCAAGAACTTGCTGGTGACTTATTTGTCGATCAGAAACGCACTTCTGACTTAACCTTTAGAGATGACGGAGAAAGTTAGGAAAAACTCCACGAACTGACTGCAATATGACTATTAAACTCAAAAACTAAACGTATACTTGTTAGTTTTTGCAGCTTTTCCTAACGTTCTCCGTCATCTCTAACGAAAAATGTTAGTTTGTAACTGAATTTTTTAGTAAATACCTAAGTCAACAGATCGACAAAAAAATCAGCGGCAAGTTCTTAAGCGGTACAACTCGACAATAGTGTTCATGTTCATGTAGTTTTGTTTATGAAAAGCAATAAATGGTAACCTAACCCTAGTGTTCGTGTTCATGTTCAAGCTGTGTAAAACTAATTAATCAGATACAAGTGTTCAAGTTCATGCAGTATATTAAAGCTAATCACAAGGATTAGCTACCTTTTGATCGTTGCCTCTGAGAAGATAGCTCCTTTCCGGCGAGGATCTATCTGACTCTGCCCTAGATCGGAACCGGAAGGAGATGTCGTGCTTTTATAGACACTTCCATACCTTAATGGGCTCTAATTAACGACCCAGAAAATACAGGTATAGAACAAGCTTTTCTAACTGACCGTTTAGAGGTTTTGTTTGTTGATTTTTTTACGAATTCGAATTTGACATCTTCGATAAGGGATATAAGGACTTTGGCGTCCTGCAAGATGGATCGGAGATAGTGTGTAAGGGGAGCTCACATGAGTCCCAACATCCCTCCACCCATGGCCTCGAGTCATTGCCAAATCAGCGACAATCGCATGAGCCTCAATCATGCTAGGCTCCCAAACACCCTGCACGGTTCCACTCCCAGCATCCAGGACAACTTCAGAGTCTAACCGACGCCACCCAGATTGGGAGGGCTACCGAAACACGGCTTCATCCACATTGATGATCGTAGACCCTACCGGGGGATAAACCCATGAAGAGGCTCCCTGGGGGCCAGAGTTTGGTGTAACACATGGGGGCTGAGCCAGACCTTCGTCTAAGACCAAATCTGATATCCACCCGCTCCCAATAGTTCCGTACAAACTTGCAATGTAGAAACATAAGGTCAGTTGTCTCTTCATGGGTTGATCCTTCGGTTGAAATATCTCATGTATATGCTCCACATCCCACCTCCGGGGTCTTGAGAGAATAAGGCTGGATATTGTGACCCTCATAACACGCAAAGGAATGGTATGGATGTATAGGTCTATGGTGTGAAGCTAAGGTCTCCCAAAGATAGGAGAGGTCGTCCCACCCCCACTGCCCTTTAAAGACCAAAGATTAAAAAAAAAACTAATGAGTAGCCCGAATACTCGTCTATGTATAGCTGGGGTTGTTAGCCTTGTTGTCGTTTGGAAGTCGCCCTTCAGATAGTATCGAGCCTTCACCAAAAGGGCCACCAAAATAATCGGGGTTCGTAATCAAAATCCATGCCTGCTTACGAGAGGTGAGTTACCGTATTGAAGGTCTCTAAAGGCCACCCCCCCCCCCCCCCCCCCCCCTTGGGAATACACATGTTGGTCCAATCTTGATAGATAATCGGCCTTGGCTTCTTCGTTGACGCCCCCACCAGAATCGAACCAAAGCCACATGAATCTTGTTAGTAATGATCTGAGGGACCTTAAATATCGACATGGCATATGTGGGGAGTGATGTAAAAACTGAGCGGGTCATTATCTTCCGACCTGTTGGAGAAAGAAGCTTCTCATCCTATGATATGATCCTCTTCAAGACCTCATCCCATAGGTAGGCCAAACTGCTACTCTGATTTCGCCCCATCATATTAGAGACTTCCAAATACATTAATGCTTCTCAGGTCTTTGGAATAGAGATAATCTGACAGCATTCCTAGTGAACTTCAAACATTAACTAATACTTTCATGCCCAGTTGTCAGATTATGTTAACTTTCCATCCAAAATAAGTAAAACGTCCATAATACCCTTAACTATCACTCAAAATTTCAAGGGTTATTTACGATAAGGTACCCTTATGTTTCGTCCACGAACGATTTGGTTTAAAATTGGCATATTCCGTTAAAAACTAACGGAATATTCCTCTAACTTAAACATTTGCAGTTAAGTGGGGTGTGAAATGACGATTTTACCCTTTCATATTTTAAGCTTATAAATTTGATAGACAAAATTACCATTATACCCTTAATTATATAATAAATAAATAAATAAATTTAATTTTTTAAAATTAAAAATTAAACTATTTAAAATAATAATAAAAATATTTAAAAATACAAAAAATTAAAAATTAATTTTATTAAAAAAAAAACGCAGAAGTTCGAGCTTCGTCCCCGGCCAGCTCCGGCGTCGTCTCCGGCCACCCACCTCCTCCGGCGTCTCGTCTCCGGCCACCCACCTCCTCCGGCGTCTCGTCCACGGCGTCGTCCTCGCTGATTTGGTTCAGATCTGAACCAAATCTAGCGTCGTGGGAGGTGGTCGGGGATGCAGCGGGGGATGGCGTCGTGGCAGGCGGCGAAGCAGAGCTGGTAGTCGGTGGCGGAGAGGTCCTGGTTGCCGGCGACGAGCTTGGAGAGACGGTCAGATCTGAACCAAATCGCGATTTGGTTCAGATCTGAACCAAATCAGCGAGGACGACGCCGTGGACGAGACGCCGGAGGAGGTGGGTGGTCGGAGACGAGACGCCGGAGGAGGTGGGTGGCCGGAGACGACGCCGGAGCTGGCCGGGGACGAAGCTCGAACTTCTGCGTTTTTTTAAATAAAATTATTTTTTTAAAAATAAAAATGATTTTTATATATAAAACTGTTTTTAATAAAAAAAATTATTTATATAAAAAAACTAATTATTAAAAAATAAAACTAATTAAATATAAAATCTGATTTTAAAATATAAAAATCTGATTTTAAAAAAATAAAAACAGATTTTTGAAAAAAAAAATCCAGTTTAAAAAAATATAACTTCAAAAATATTATATAATTTATTTATTTTATTTTGAAAATTAAAATTAATTAGAAAATATAAATTAAGGAAAAATAATAACTGAGGGTATAATGGTCATCTCACTCTTAAGTCAAAAGTTAACTAAAATGTCAAAGGGCAAAATAGTCATTCTACATAATTCTGTTAGTTTTTTAACAACATTAAACCAAATCGTTCGTGGACGAATCATTAGGGTACCTTATCGGACATAAAATTCATTAGGGTACCTTATCGTTCGTGGACGAAACATAAGGGTACCTTATCGTAAATAACCCAAATTTCAAACTCACACCATTGATTTTTTAATAAAAATCATATTTTAGTTTAAAAAATCACTTTATTTTTTAAATTCAGTTTTTATTTTTTAAAAAAATCAATTTTTATTTATAATAAATCATTTTTATTTTTTTAAATTTTTATTTTTATTTTTTATTTAAAAATCAAATTTTAGTTTTCTTATAAAAATCAGTTTTTATTTTTTTTAAATGATATTTTATTTATTTAAAAAAAATTTATTTAAAAAATTGTTGTGTTTTAAAAAAAGTATTTTATTTATAAAAAATCGTATTTTATTGAAAAAAAAATCAATTTTAATCTTTTTTAATCACATTTGTTTTCTTTACTTTTTTTGTTTCTGTTCATCTTATTCGTGGAACCAAACTCATCCAAATCATGCACAATGACCAGTGCCATCTTTCCCTACCCCTCCACCATGGCCATCATTTCAGCTTCGACGTCGTTTTCAACGGTCACGTTGGATCTCACCCACACCCCACCCCAACCCGTTACAGATCAGGAGACTCGCCTCCCATCTCCAGATCAGCTTCCCTCAACCCTTCGCCTAAACTCTCTACAACTAGTCCAAGTTCTCGGTTCTACAGTCCTCGAGTAAGTTTAAAATTAAACAAAAAATAAAAACTGGTTTGGATAGGTTTGGTCCCACGAAGAAGACGAACAAATTTTTTTAAAAAAACAAATGTGATTAAAAAAGATTAAAAATTGATTTTTTTTAATAAAATACGATTTTTTATAAATAAAATTACTTTTTTACAACAAAACAAATTTTAAATAATTTTTTTTTTTAAATAAAATATCATTTTTTTAAAAATAAAACAGATTTGTATAAAAAAACTAAAAACTGATTTTTAAACAATAAATAAAAATTGATTTTTAAAAAATAAAAACTGAATTTTAAAAAAACTGATTTTTTAAAATTAAAATATGATTTTTATAAATTAAAAATAATTTTCGAAATCAATAACATGAGTTTGAAAATTTGAGTGGTAGTTAAGAGTATTATAGATATTTTATCTATTTTGAATGAAAAGTTAATGGTTAGTGACGGTTGGATATGAAAGTATTGGTAAATATTTTGTTTATACATGAAACAGTAAATATTTTTTAAATGTTTGATCGGAAATTATATCGAAAATTTCCTTAAATTATATAAATTTGGCTTATACTAAAGGGGTTATTCCATGTCCGCACGCACACCTTTCCTTTATTGGTAAATCCTAACTAAGCAAGCGTAAATTGTCATGTAGTGACGTTGACCAGCAACTATTGCATTTTCCGTCTACAAGTCTAACGGTCGTTAAGTGAGTAACATGAAAAGTTGATAGTTAATGGTTATGATTTGACTATAAATAAAAAGTTGAAGTTATGATTTGAGAATAAACGGAAAATTGAAAATTTCATTTTATGAACGTTTTAGAACACGTGACAAGCACGTGAATGATATTTTACCTATGGGTCGAAAGATACTGAAAGTCTAAAAAACCACTTCGAGCAGAGAGGCACGTCACAAAACCTCACAGCACTTCACTTGGAACCAAAATGAGCAAATCCACTCTTTCACAACCCGAAATCGCGACTTCCATGCTCGATTCAAACCCGAAGCTCAGGCGCGAACCCGATTCGGAGGACTCTGATTCGGCGCCGAAGAAGTTGAAAACCACAAATTCGTGCGCCGTTAATGCAGAAGAAGCGAGCGAATCCGGTGCCGAGAATCCGAATCCGGTGCCGGAGAAGGTGAGCGAGGCTACGAAGCAGGATGGGAAGGGTCTGAAGGAGGTGGGTTTTGAGATTGAAGCGGCTGCAGCCGAGGATAAGGGTTCTAGACACGCCATGGAGGATGCTTGGGTCGTGCTTCCTGATGCCGGCTTGGATTTTCCCGGAAAATTGAGGTTTCCCAGATTTTTCTCGTGTCTTTATGTTATTGCTTTTGACCCTTTTGGTTCTGATTTAGTTGCGTTATGCTATTATTGGTGATTTGAAGATCATTCACAATCAGTACTGTCATTTTGGTTACTGCCTACTGTCAATGTATATGAAACATACATGGTTAAGATGTAGAGTACTCAACTAAGTATTAACTTAAGCTTTTACTGGAATAGCTTGTGTGTTTGAGCTTGCTAACCTAACCTTCAAGTGTTTGAACCCTTGTGACATCCCATTTTAGTGACAATGGGCTTGCTGGTATATACCTTGCATTTATAGATAAACCCATATACATCATATGCTCTATAAGTGATGCTAAGAATAGTGGTATTACGGCCTCGTATGTGTTTGCACATAAAGCCACATGCTTTTACATAACTCGATTCCTATATGCAATGAAAATGCAATTCGAAGTCATTGCATAGACGGTTTTGAGCAAAAAAAAATTCTCCCTCCTCCCTTTTTTGAACTTGTAGTAGGGTATCGTTTTTGAATAATCTAGCTTTATTATACCTTCGACCACATTGGTTAATGGATGACCTGGCTCATGAATGTACAATTGGTACATGTTATGAGCCTGCTTCATTGTGGTCGTGGTATTTTTCAATCTGTTGATTTAGCTCATCTCTTTGTAATTAATGTATCAGTTGGCCTTTTTTTGCATCTTTCTTACAAATGGATAGAAATGGTAGTCTTAAGGTGTTTCTATGTTTCCAGATGTGCACATTTTGCAGTCTATGATGGGCATGGAGGCCGGTTAGCTGCGGAATATGCTCAGAAGCACTTGCATGCAAGCATTCTTTCAGCTGGATTACCACGTGAGTTGGTGTGTTTGCCTGGTCTAGTTTTATGTGTGTATATGTTTTAGTTTGATGGCATAGATGACATAGTCGTAAATAATGTTATGTTCCTTATGGGAGTTAACAGGCAGTTCTATGTGAACCCTTTCACTATACCGTATTCTAGAGTTCTATATCAAGTTTCTGTTTCCTCCTCGATCAAGATTAGAGTTGTGACTGTCAAAATGTTTATGTTCTTATACAAGCACATTAAATTTAGGATCCGGCCTCTCTAACTTCCTTCTCCCCATAGTTAAAAACATAAAATCCATAATACGTGTTTCTTGTAATCCCAAGTTCCCTTAATGTAGAAGCAAAAGAACTTTAAGGCTAGTCAGTTATGATAGATGAAAATAACGAGGGTTAATGAGCTTTTTTGTCTAATAATTACCAGCTACTATTTCCTTCAGTTCACTCCTTGCTGGCACCAACGCCATCACCAAGCGGCAAGAATTTTGTTGTTCTTTCCACCACCAGAATATCACTGTCGATTCAACCGTGATCCCAACCTTTGCTGCACCCTTTATGTTGAAGCAACCATTACCCTTTGAGTTACTAACGCCACTTAATACCCCCTCAATATTGAAAGTTAAATACTACCCTTCAATTTTATTGTATTGCGATCCTACTATTACTTATTCATGTGACTGCTTTCCTTTTTCTTGTTTCTCATTGGTTCTTTGCTCTTGCAGTTGGATGTAAAAGCTGCCAAAAAGGCTATCCTTGATGGTATGATATAATTCTGCAAATCACTTGTTGACTATATTTCTTAACTACCCATTGAAGATTTTTTTTCCTCTGTCATTTGTTGCCAGTGGTTTTATCTATTTTATTTTTCTGATTTAGGTTTTCGGAAAACCGATGAATCTATTATTCAAGAAAGTACTGCAGGTAAAGATAAGATCATTTTTGTATCCCTTTCTTTGATTCTATTGAAACAGGATATCAGTATACCAAATACTATTTTGATATAACATGTAGTTAGATTTTTCATCAATCTTTAGTCCCCTTTTTATCGTATCTCTTTTGGCTTGCTTTCTGTCAACACTCAAAAAATGACCTAAATCTTGTAGCATGTCAAACTTCTAAGAATCTTCTGTAGTTTCATCTGAGGATTTGATTCTATTGTTTTGCTTACATCCTATCAGGAGGGTGGCAGGATGGTGCTACTGCTGTATGTGTTTGGGTATTAGGACAAAAGGTGAATTTGTAAATATTTTTAATTTCAACCGTATTCTATAATTTCAGTTACAGAATTCTCTGTATTGGAGTGCAAACATCAAAGCATGTTAAGTAGCTATTAGCCAGAAGACTTGTTTTACTGCTACTTCCTGGAATATTATGAAACAATTTACCAAAAGAGGCTGTCAAGTTTATTGAACCTAACTAATCATTATGTTTTCAATTTAATTATTTACGTGAGAAGTTCTATTGATGTACTACTGTATTTGGTTTGTTTGATAGGTTTTCGTTGCCAACATTGGGGATGCAAAAGCAGTGCTTGCAAGATCATCTACTACTGATGGACTAGATTCATTGAAGGGCATTGTTTTGACAAGGGAACACAAAGCCATTTATCCACAGGAACGTGCGCGTATTCAGAAGGTAAGGTTATTAGAAATACAATGTGAACTTCAAACAGAATCTCTGTTTCAGTTCTTCTAATTCAATATGTATTCCACTAACAAGGTCTGGATAAAGTAAAGTTGTGTTCGCAATAGTAGAAATTAAGAGTAGAAACTTAAAGCATGTTTCAGTGATATGGGCATATTTGGAGTTTTTCGTTGCGAATTTGGAATCAGATTCCTACTTATCTATTCTCTTGAAGTACTGCTGGTTCATTACATCAAAAGATTTAGGAGTAAATGGTGAAAAGGAAATATTGAAATTTACGGGATCTGGATGTGGGATGTAGAAGTGGCCCTGGAATTACTTTTTATATAGTATAATATTAAACTCTTAAGTCTGTTTTTGTATTAAGTTCCATCTTAGTGTGGGAGTAAAATTGGTATCTACTTCACTCCCACTCAACCTGCAAAAAAGAAGTACTCTGTCTAAATATTAATACATTTCTCCTATTGCCCTTGTTTGAGGGTCCTATTGCTTGGTGTCTTTGGTTGTGATTGTCTGAGCATTTTATTCCTGGTTTGGAGCCATTGTGCAATGCATGGCGCACCACGCGCTTTTGAAAAAGAGGCACAAAATTGTATTAAAAAAAATGCATGTTTAAAAATAACCATAAAGTTAATAATTCTCATAGATATCAACTCATCATGCTTATGCTAAAAGTAAAAATAGAGAAAACTCAAGCACAACCAATGAGAATGTCACTCTAATAAAATATAAAAAGTAGTCTTCATCCTCAAGTAGAGAATCCTTATTTGCATTGTCATTATCAAAAGGTCTGTAGGAGAGGAAAAATATGGAATTCAAGCGGGGATAGTTTTTTTTGCATGCAGCTGTTAGTATGTATCTCAGTTTTATTTTCCCTTGTTTTATAACCATTGAAGGCTTAACATGCCTAAGATACAAAGGATATGGAATCCCGAAATAACCATATCTCTCACCTTACTTATGCCTTGTTGCACTATGCGCTTCCATGAATGGCTTGGTGATCCCATTTGAGGAACCATTCATTTCTTCAATTGCAGTTGGACTGTACATCATAATGTTGGGTTTTGCACTGCCAATCTGGACTACACTTGGACGGATCACTGAATCTAATTAATCTGGCACTTAACATGCTCACTTTATTTCTTCTAGGCTGGCGGTATTGTAAGTTCAAATGGACGTGTACAGGGACGCCTTGAAGTATCTAGGGCCTTTGGGGACCGGCAATTTAAGAAGGTCATTAGCTCTATCTTTATACAAACTTTCCTGCATAGTTTTCACAAAAGAATTTCACATGCAAGACTCTTTTGGCTGGATGCTCTGCACCCACTTCAGCTTGCGTAATATTGTATAGTATCATAACAATATAGATTTGTGAAAGGAAATTCGCTCTCCATGTGATTTGTGGGACTTGTTGTATACTTTTCATTTCTCTGTCTGGGCTGAGCAACTAGCTACTAAGAAACCATTTATGTGTGCATATCTATCTAATTGAAGCCAATAAATTGCAGGTGGGTGTTGTTGCAACCCCGGATATACATTCCTTTGACCTGACAGAAAGAGAGCATTTCATCATCCTTGGTTGTGATGGCCTGTGGGGGGTAGGTCTTGTCTCTGTTTTTGTTTCCAAACACAAAGTATTAACTTCATATGTGCAAAGTGCAATAGTATCTTCTTTACTTTGTAATTGGTAAACTAACATGCGACTTAATTCAGGTATTTGGACCAAGTGATGCTGTTGTTTTTGTTCAGAAATTATTAAAGGTACTACATCTTTTACTTGCATTTATCTACATTTGTACCTTTTGATCTGCATTGTTTTGCCTCTAAAATGGATGAATATTTTGATTTGTAATATATCATTCAACCAATCCCCAGAGACAAACAGGTCAGTTGAGATGGCATGCCCTTACATGGGGACATATATGCTAGAAAACATTGATTTTTTAGGGAAAACGTTATTTACTCCCCCTCGAGGACCTTTGATTCTCAAAAACACCTCATAAAGTTGAGGAGTTCTCAGTTACACACTGTCACCTTTCGTTATTAATCAAAAACCCTGGATTCACATTGAATAGGTGATGTTTTATCAGGAACACACTGTGACTCATCTCATTTATCAATGGTTTTTTGGAACAAAATGGATGGAATCTGTGTTGTTTCTTTGATGAATAACGAAAGGTGACTGTTACTGGTAACCCTCACCTTTATGGTGTGTATTTGAGAATCAAAGGTCGCAGAAGGTGTGTTACTAAAGTTACTCCATTTATTGTTAAATTAAGGGGTAACGTCGATTCCTAACCCATCAGAAAGGTCATTTGCAATTCCTAACAGAGGTCGACCTTTTGTGACAAATCCTAACACAAAGGTGGTACACGTTTACAAAAAGTACCAATCATGTGTAAAATAAGCATGAAAAAAGTGGTTTTCCTTGTAAAAAAAAATACTACCTTTATGCTACTTTTTGTAACAAACTACCACTTTTATGTTGGATCATGTAAATTGTGCGACTTTTTAAGTTAGGAAATGTCTCGATAGGTCGACCTCAGTTAGGAAGTGATAACTAAAGGTCACAGAAGGTTAGGAAACAACATTTTCCCTTAAATTAATGTTCTTTGGTTGATTGGAAATTTGTTCCTTCCATCATATGTTGACTACATACAATTTCTAAGAACTGCTTACGATGTTTGTATCATATGATTATGTATAAGGGCTGATACGTGGTTTTGCAGGAGGGACTACCTGTTTCAGTTGTGAGCCGCCGCCTCGTCAGAGAAGCTGTTCGCGAGAGGCAATGCAAAGATAACTGTACTGCAGTTGTCATTGTTTTCAGACACAAGTAGTTCTAATTAGCAGACCAATTAATTGTATTGATGAAAATTCTTGCTTGCTATTTTGTGCCTAGAACAGCTTGTTGTTAGTGATGTCCTTGTGTTAGAACAGTGAAATACAGTGTATTGGTAAGGTATTTATAGAACAATCTATTCCTGTTACTATTACTATGTCCATAGATCGTGTGACTGTTGTGAAGAAACTTTGCATGAACTTGTGTATTGTAGAGTATTAAGGCATCCTAAAAGTTCGAAGACTTGTTATTTACGTTGGTATTATGATTTACGTTTATTTGGTGTGGTATTCTGACGCCCTCCTCACGTGCAAGCCTGAATTGAGCGTCAGGCAGGGTAAAAGTGTGAACTAATAGAGATTTGTTATTTAAGTTGGTGTTATGATTTACATCGATTCGATGTGGTACTCTGACACCCTCTTGTCGTGCAAGCCTGAGTTGAGCGTTAGACTTGACGCGTAGATCATGGGAATTTGTCCGAATAAGGGTGGGACAAAACGAGACTAAAAATTAATTTAAAACGTGTTAAGAACATTTCAGTTGGAACATAATTATATATACAAAAACTTGTACATTTTTAACTTATATATATCCTCTTTAGTCTTTCATGCCATTGCGAACGACAATTGAACTAACAAGTCTCGTTGAGTAGTTTTTTGTTAAGCGGTTTGCAAACCGTATTGCTATATATTGGTTAAGGTATCGTTTTCTAGTTCATATTATTTCTCTGATGCTGAGAATGTTTTGTTGGCCATTAGGTTTGTAACTCAACCCGAGAACAGTTTGATTCGATCCAAAATACAACGGGAATGTTTGAACCAATGTTCTAAAAATCCCGACTGGACGCTGCTTAGGCTCCCGCCTAAGCCCCATTTTGTGCCTAACCGACCCGACTAGGTGCCTAAAACAATTTTGCATATTATAGTGACTAAACTAAAATAATTAGATGATTGTTCAGAGTTGTTCGATGTTGGTGATAGTAGGGGTTGTGTTTCTAAGTTGTTTGGTGTTATTTTTTAGGTATTTTAAATATTTGTTATCATTTTTAATATAAGGAAGTTCATATTTTGTTTCTATGTATAATAATGTATTTATTAAAAAAAATAAAAAAATACAAATCCGTCTAGTCCCCGATTAATCTCTGAAAATCATAGTCGCCTAATTAGTGTCTAACGACTTTTAAAACCTTGGTTTGCACAGCACGACCTGTCCTATATGCCTATCCCAAGCACAACACGACATCGTTCCGAGTTTGAAACCGACGGAACCTAACATCCAACGGGAATGTTTCGGCGCGAAAACTTAGTATGGAACTATGGAAGGCAGAGAAACGCTGTCGTTTGGCGGAAGACAAACCGTTACCGTCTGCAACCGTTAAAAAGAAACGATCAATAGAGTTAAGAGACCATACTCAGCCTCAGTTGCTCTGCAGATAAGGTTTTGCTTTGCACAGCCATGGCCGAAGTGTCGAGAATGTTCCACGGCACCCTCGTCTCCGCCTTCTCTCCGCCACACAGGACCTTATCTTCTCTCCATCACCCCTCAATTCTGCGTAAACACTCGGTCCAGTGCTCCGTCTCCACCAGCGACGAGAACAGGGCCACGGCGGCGAAGCCCCGGAGGATCCCTTGGGGCTGCGACGCCGATTCTCTCGAAAACGCGTCGGCGCTGCAGAAATGGCTGACGGATAAGGGATTACCGCCCCAGAAAATGGAAATCGAGAAAGTTCAAGTGGGAGAGAGAGGGCTTGTGGCTCTGAAGAACATCAGGAAGGGCGAGAAGCTGCTCTTTGTGCCCCCTTCTCTCTTCATCGACTCTGATTCGGTAAGATTTTCCCGAGAAAGTTTTTTCCCGGATTTTTATTTGAGATGTTTACATTTATTTGCTAGCTGCAGAAATTTTATCATTTAATTGAAAGTCTAGTACTAATAGAAATAGTCATTAATATTTGTTAAAGATTAAACAGACATTTATTTTGGGATGGAGAAGTTATCAAATGCTCATATCAAAATGTGTGAATAATGCCACAAAAATGGAGCAAAGCTGATAGTAAGAGTACTATTTTTGAACATTTTCCCACTAGAACTTTCCCAATTTTAATTTCCACATCCTAGAGTTTTTTTTTTCTTGTGTGATTTTATTAGAGCATCCATAATGGTAATAGCCTCAGTTCGGACGATTTGAGGGCGAATTGGGGGATAATAGCCCTCACTCCTGCAGTGGAAATCGTCTCAATAGGGGCAAATTGGGGACGAATCGCCAGGTGTAGCTAAACTATTGGCCAACGGGAGAGGAAAGAGAGAGGATTGGGGTGAAAGAGGAATGGGCGGGGGCTATAGTTTCTTAGCCCCAAGGGGAGAGAAAAGCAAAAAAAGTGCCAAAAGCTACTTTTTTTGGCCAAATTTGGCCCCCAATAGCCCCCCACTACAGATGCTCTTAGATTTACCGTGACATATGAGGTCAAAGAACCGTGCTTGCTTACATGCCTATAAGTTTTGCTAGTGATTCATGTTGAGCAATGTGTGCTGTGGATGCTAGGAATGGACCTGCCAAGAGGCCGGTAAAGTGTTGAAACAGAATTCTGTGCCAGATTGGCCACTGCTTGCAACTTACCTGATCAGTGAGGCTAGCTCTCTGAAATCTTCCAAATGGAGCAATTATATATCTGCATTGCCTCAACAACCCTATTCACTTCTTTACTGGTAAAGTTTTTAACTTCATGATTTTCTCATATGATGGTGCTCCTTGAGATTGTTTATATGAATGGTACAGAAAGGGTGTACTCTCAGTTTCTTTCTCTACAGTCTCTTCGTATCATTTCAGGACACGTGAAGAACTGGATCGATATTTGGAAGCATCGCAAATTAGAGAGCGGGCGATTGAAAGAGTTAATAATGTTGTTGGAACGTAAGCCTTGGATTTTGTTTTAGCCTTGTTTTTTCGCACAAGCTTTTATTTGTGATTGTTTGGTTGTTTGGACTTAGCAGTTGTCTTCTTTCGAGTTGTGATTTCATAATCTACAGTACCAAAAAAGTTTCCATTTATTGTGCAGATACAACGATCTAAGGCTTAGGATATTCTCAAAGCACCCAGATTTGTTCCCCGAAGAGGTACCTTTTTATATTTATTTGTAGCCACCATTCCTATAGTGGAATTAGAATCTGATAAAAAAAATAGTGGAATTGTCATGATGATAGACTATTGATGTCCATAACTAAATGACCCTGATAAAATAAAAATTAGCTGCGGCAATTCATCCTTTGGTTGCTGTTGCTCCAGGCTACTTGGCACATCAACATCAAGCTCCACCCATACTAAAAGCTTACATGGATAGATTAATTAAGAAGCTTGGACCAACGCAAGAACTTAAGCTATTTGGTGGAGAGCCCAACTAATAAATCAACTGATCGCTAAATCCACATTCTTTCAGTGAGAGACACTTCAACACTAACTATTGATTTTATTTTTAATCTCATTTATGGTATACCTATAACCCATCCCATTTCATGAATAGTCATATGCTCATATCTAGACCTATTTTCATCTTCCATTTTTGAAAACTTTGAAGCATGGTCAGCTTGATCTATGGAGACAGAGTAGTGATCCTGAAGAGGAAACCAAACCTTTTGGCTTACGTCCCTAAATAAGCATAACTAATACATAGGTAGCATATCAAGATAGTAAATATGGAGTCAACAATTTTGCTTTATTTGGATGCACATGTAGGGGAAAATGATACTCTGTTAAAATTTATGTACTCATTAATTTAAATCGATCTTTAAAGATAGAATATTCAAGATTAGGAGTTTGCCATCCGTAATAACACGTCTATCGTTAGATTATGACAGCACATTTTTCTATGTCTTGTACTGTTCGTACAGGTATTCAATATAGACACCTTCAAGTGGTCATTTGGCATTCTTTTCTCTCGTTTGGTAAGTTAACTTCCTTATCAATGTTATCATAAGTCTCATTCCACTGTAGTGCCTGATATTGGATGCACCATTCTGATGATTTAGCTATGCCTACGAGCCTATGATAAATGGTGGACAACACCTATATTCTACTTTGACCTGAGTTTGAAGTTGAAGTTATATCGCCAGGCTATGCAGGCTGGTTGAACTAAATTCCTTATTTTCCATTTTGCATAAACATCAGTATCCAGATTGTAATTACATGGTCCAAGAAAAGTTGGTGTGCTTAAAATCCTTACCAATCGTACTAAAAAGAACGTAAATGAATAAAAGCTATAAGGAAAACTATTAGTCTTATCACTTATGTGTACATGATCAATTTCTTTACTTTCAAATGGTCAATAATTTCCTTCAGAGGACTTGGCACTATAAATTTGTTTGATATTTGAAACTAATAGAAATCGATCCTTAGAATATATTCAGAATTCATTTTCCCCTTGAATGCAGGTTAGGCTGCCTTCAATGGATGGAAGGGTTGCCTTGGTTCCATGGGCAGATATGCTGAACCATAGCTGTGAGGTAGGCTTGTTAGTCTCATTTTAAGCATGAAGTTCAATACATGATTATGGTCTCTTAAACACAAAATTAGAAAACCAACTTGATGAATACATATTTGAATTGTCAAGGTGGAGACTTTTTTGGACTATGATAAATCAACACAGGGAGTTGTCTTCACAACAGACAGGCCATATCTGCCAGGTGAGCAGGTAATTCTCAACAATGACTAAATGAATTATGGAGCAGTGATACTTCACTCCAGAGATGTCAGTGCGGTGTAACCCAATGCTCTAATGTTGGTTAAGATTGCATATAGGAACTCTCGTCATAGCTAACTTCTAGACTTCATGCAGGTTTTCATTTCATATGGCCGAAAATCTAATGGAGAGCTCTTGCTATCGTATGGATTTGTACCAAGGGAAGGCACCAACCCCAATGACTCAGTTGAACTGTCATTGTCTATTAAGAAGTCTGACACATGTTTCAAGGAGAAGTCTGAAGCTCTGGCAAGATATGGATTGTCAGTGTGAGTATCTGATATAATTTAACCGAGTATTCATCCAAAGTATTAGTTTTCTTTTAATTGATTATTTACATTACACATGATCCGCTTTTTCTATCATCATTTGTTTTTTTGCTTATAAGACTTGATTTTCTTGTCTGCCAACTTGTTCCTTCACAGGAAATCTCAGTGTTTCCCCATACAAGTCACTGGTTGGCCATTAGAGCTAATGGCATATGCATATTTAGCTGCGAGCCCTCCAAGCATGAGCGGACAATTTGAAGAGGTTTTCCACTTACCCTTTTAAAAATTATAACCAAAATATCCATTATATGACATTTTCTGATAAATCTCAAGTATCTTTATTCCAGATGGCTGCTGCAGCATCAAATAAAGCGAACACGAAGAAAGACTTGAGATACCCAGAAATAGAGGAACAGGCATTGCAATTTATATTGGATAGTTGTGAATCAAGCATATCAAAATACAACAAATTCTTGCAGGTGATGAAACTTTCTTAGTGCAATTGCTACATTTTCCATGCATGATTACACAAAATGAAAAGAAAAAGGCAAATGCCTTGTATGACAATCCTAATTTTATTTCGACAGGCAAGTGGCTCAATGGATTTGGATGTGACCTCTCCCAAACAACTTAACAGGAGATTGTTCCTGAAACAACTTGCTGTGGATTTGTCCAACAGTGAGCGGAGGATACTATTCCGAGCCCAATATGTAAGGACACTATTTTGATTTTGCTAATTGTTTATCCCTCTAAAATTATCAGTACATGCATGCATTTCACACATCTACCAACTCAGCAACCAATCATCTACCTTTACCTTACTGAACTATGAATCGAACTAGTTTGCTTTAATATGCAGATCAACTAATGTCGGCTCACTACACATCCAATTTCACCACCTTGAGTCATGTTAAATATATATTACATACTTACAATTTCACCCCTTAGTCTATTGCTTCAACGCTCTGAACGTGATATTTGGCCGTGGATACTTTTTTCCACAGATTTTGAGGAGAAGGTTGAGGGATATGAGGAGCGGCGAACTGAAAGCTCTGAACCTATTCGACGGGTTCATGAAGTTCTTCAAATAATGAGATGTAGTCCTAGAATGGATCTGATTCTTGGTGCCTTACAGCTAGGTACTGAACAACAGCAAAGCATCCAGCTTCACATTCATTTGCTGATAAAAAAAAAGTGGAGAGGTAAGTGAGAGATATTTGGCTAGAAAAAAAAGGCACTTTAGGCAAATATTAGTGTTGTGGAAATAAAACTATCAATATTGTACTGCAATTGCAAACTGCCAATCTTAAGAATTTGCCTTTTGTATTTGATGACTCAAGACTTGTACAAGACCACATATATATACTACACAAGGTGCTCTCTATCCCACTTAATATGATGTAAATCCAATCACAAATATCATCAAATTTCCCTAATAATAATATGATGTATCATGATGATTTGGTAAAATCTAGGACCGGTCCGAATCCGGAAGCCTAAAAATTCGAATTTTATTGGTAATCCAGACAGGTTTAGATATGGATTTTGGTAATAGATGACCCGGATCGGGTAGTTAATCTCCTAGTATCATCAACCCACTTTAGGTTTTTTTTTTGTTAATTATTCTCATTATCAAGGTTGTAAAAACTGTTTAAATCCGTGTGAGTTTCTAAAATCGGTTGATGTGGTAAAAATCAGCCATTTTTTCGATATTGCTTACCATGTATATGTAACTACTCATTGAATATTGATTACCAATTCATGATTTGAATTGTGCCACCAACCAAACTCATATAAAATTTTCATTTGATTCATGAATTTCAGTGACATAACTTTTGATTCAAAAGGATTGGGTTAAATTTCAAGATTTTTCATCAATCACATACAATAATAATACTTCTAAATTTACCTTCCCGAAATAGTAAATAAATATTAGCAACTTGTCCGTTACTTACCATACTGATCACATACCCAATTGACCCGCGATGCGGATGATAAAACAATCCTTCCCCTACACCCGACCGCACCAGATCATCACCCCGTCAACCGAAGAACCAGGACCCACTGTCTCTATAAACTGTCTGGTTAATCGATTGTCAAAATCACAAAATCTCTCGAGTCCAAGTTCTGGGAACGAAACAAAAAAAATAAAAATCGAAACTTTGTTCTTGAGCTCGAAATGGAGGGATTGGCGTCAGCAGCTAGGGTTTCTGTTCGGGCAGCTCCTTCCCTCGGCCGGAGCCACGGGATCAAATTTTCGACCAGGAAGTGGGTGCCAATGGGCGGGATTGGAAGAAGCACCGCCTCCTTTTCTCCCATCCGAGCTCAACAGGTGCGTGTCTCTCTCATCTTCGGTTTGTATCTCTTCGTTTTGTTGTTCCCATGGCTTCTTCTCAGGTGGGTCTGGGATTTCTGGAGTTTATTGCTTGTTTTGTTTTGATTTGTTTAGAGTTCCATTTTGCTTAATTTGATGGGGTTAGTCAATGTCCGCATCCTCACCTTTTGTTCTGATGTAGTAACTTTGATTGCAACCTATTGGATTTTCCGTCATGCAGTTTAGTGAGTAACAGGAAAGATTGATAGGCTGAGTTATGATTTGAGAATAAACAAAAGGTCTATGGTATGGCATCAAGTTTTTGCATGTCACTTTAGAAAAGTTTTAGCACATGTGACTTGGTATTTTTGTCACTGGTATTTCACGGAGTCCGTCACACTTTAACATATTTTGATACATTTTAAGAATTAATTGGTGAAACCTGTTACTATGTAATACATATGATACATATGAGTTATGATTTGGTAATTGACTATAGTACAGTGAGAGGTGGCATAGTGTTTTCCCTAATTTGTTTTCCATTTTCCTGAACTTGGTATATGGGTTGTCTTACTCTGTTTCTGTGATTACTGATTGGTATTGAGGAACATGCTGATAGATTGAGTGCTTGATCAATTGATTTAAGTTTTGATTCACCAGTCAATCACATCATCTGTTTCTGTTATTGGTTGATCTTGAGTAGCTTTAATGGGTGATTTGGGTATTTCTGCTACCGCATAGTATTTGTGTGCGTTCATATGAATATTTTATTTGGCATAAAGCAAAGGAAGCCCAAATCAAGGGATGCATGGTGATGAACAGATTTGTACTTTGCCATTTTTTTGTTGGGATTGATTGGCTTAATCTGCATTTGAATGAAAGTAATTTTTGGATGGACAATTTTTCTGAAGGGGGCAAACAACTGGTACACTAGATGAACTCTTTTGTTAATCTCTTTCAGAACTGATGCATATTGTGTTTGGCTTTTCAGTCTGAGAGCCAAGTTGGACCAGCCACAGTTTCAGTATCGAGGGAGTCTGACGGAGATGTTCTCAAGGTCAAGGAGTGGGAAATTGGGATGTTTCAGAATGAAATAGCTTCCAGCCAGGGGATTAGAATCAGGAGAAGGCCACCAACTGGCCCCCCTTTGCATTACACCGGACCTTTTGAGTTCCACTTAGAAAATGAGGGAAATACTCCCCGTGACGTTTTAGAGGAAATTGTATGGAGCAAAGATCTGGAGGTCTCTCAGGTTCGTTATTTGACTTTCGCTATGAATTTATAATCTACGTGTTGCTTTAATAACAGGAAGTTGTAATTGTACAATGAGCAGTGGCCGCTAGTGCTACTAGTTGTGGTTTTTCAGTTCAAGGAGACAAAGCCTCTTGCATCGGTAAAGAAGAGTCTTAAGAGTTTGCCTCCTACTAGGGATTTTGTTGGAGCTCTTAAGGCAGCTCATTTACGAACTGGACTGCCTGGCTTGATTGCTGAGGTGAAAAAGGCATCCCCAAGCAGAGGTGTGTTGAGAGAGGATTTTAATCCAGTGAGTCTGCATATACTTTATTCTAAGATTGAGTTCTTATACTAATATTGGGTTGATAACAGACTATTTTTATCGCGTTTTCATGAATATTTATGTTTGGTTTTATATACATTAAACTCATGCTTGTTTGGTGGAAGATATTGTAAGATTGGGACATATCTGCTTAAATGGTCTTGCCATTGAGCTCCCAGTCTCTTACATCCATATTATTGCAAGTTATTCATTAGTCATTATGAGCTTACTGTGTTGCCTTGTACTCATCATGAAAGGCTAGTTTCTGAACAAATAGTTTATTGTTTAGTTGTTGAATAATTTGATGCCTGTACCTCAGTTCCAGATAATTATTTCTGAATTATGCCTCTTTATTCCTAGATGAAACCATTGGCATGAGGAGGTTTAGTTACTGAAAGAGAGTAGATATTCATACAAAGGAGACATTTTATTAGATTGTTTTATTATCTCTGGGGCTAATAAAGACCATTAGAAGTATTAATCTGCAAACTTAAAAGACGTGTTTTTCCCTTTTGTCTGGTGGTATATATGTGTGTCATTTTCTTTAGTTATCTTATAATGTTTTCATTTTTTCTAAAATTATCCTGTGATAGGTTGAAATTGCCCGATCTTATGAGAAAGGTGGAGCAGCATGTCTCAGTGTTTTGACTGACCAAAAATACTTTAAGGTAAACACTTCAAAGACAGTGCCATAAACTGAATGTTAATTTCTTTTGTTCATTTACGTTGGGCGATGCTTGGCTATAGACATTATCACGTTGAGTCGCGACCTCCTTTGACACGATTTTCTTTATTTATACAGGGAAGCTTTGAGAATCTGGAAGCAATAAGGAATGCTGGAGTAAAGGTCTGCTTTCTACATGGTGTTGTCACATATAATCCTACTTTTATAGGTTTATATAACATTTAATTTCATGCTTGTGACTTCACAATCATTGCAAATCAAGTGATTCATGCCTCACTTGAACTGTATGCAGTGCCCTCTATTATGCAAAGAATTCATAGTTGATGCATGGCAAATCTACTACGCTCGAAGTAAAGGAGCTGATGCAGTTCTGTTAATTGCTGCCGTTTTGCCTGATTTAGACATAAAATACATGATTAAGATCTGCAAGATGCTTGGTTTGGCAACTTTGGTTGAGGTTTGAACACTGCTTATTTCATTTTAGATACATATCCACAATTGTAACTGTGAACCAGAGCCTCTGACCTTGCTTACTCTTTCCATATAATCGATATGGAAAAGCATATGAAAATTTTGCATGCTAGTTTATTGCTTACTAGCCTGTGTTGTTTATGAAAGCTTAAGCACATTCTTCTGGAAGTATGAGTTTTGAAGATTGTTTCCATTATCATATGTACTTATTGTGGCTTATTACGATCTTTCTAGGTCCACGATGAGAGAGAAATGGACCGTGTTCTTGGAATAGAGGGTATTGAACTTATTGGCATCAACAATCGTAACTTAGGTGAGCTTTATCTCTCACGTAAATTTGGTTTCTTGTATTAACTCCACTTGGCCTCTTCCAATCTTCATATACCCTGATCAACTTGTTTTTAACCTTCAAAGACTACTAATATATCCATCACAAGGATACAAATTAAGACATCCGCTTATTCTTTCTCGAACCTTTATCACACAAGCCTATCTGCTCACCTCCCAAAACGAGCATTGGAATCTTAATGATCTATGTATACTATATGGCAAATGGAAGGGGAAAACACAATAAGTTTGCACGCATACTGCTTACTTTTATCACGATCATTCGATTTTTCTCTCCTCCACAGGAACTTTTGAAGTTGATATTAGTAACACAAAGAAGCTTCTTGAAGGAGAGCGTGGCCAGAAAATCCGTGACAAAAGCATAATTGTGAGTTGTCCTTTTCTCTTGCATTGTGACTATTCGGTGAAATAGATACATCTTTCTCATATGCATGATAACTTCTCACGTTCAAAGAAGCTCTGGCATTTTCTTTATACTTGTGTGATTCTTTTTAACTTTGAATTCATCAGGTGGTTGGTGAATCTGGGCTGTTCACTCCTGAAGATATCGCGTATGTACAGGAAGCTGGTGTAAAAGCGGTAAGCTTAGTGAATACAAAACTCACTCCGCAGATTGAGTGATTTACATAATAAAACTCTCAAAAATCAACCCTAATAGAAACCATGCTTCAGCCAGTATAATTTGGACATGGCAAGAGAATTCGATACAGTATTGCAGCATATAATTATAAACTCTGTCCGTTTTTTACACAGGTTTTGGTTGGAGAGTCGATTGTGAAGCAAAGCGACCCTGGGGAAGGAATAGCTGGACTTTTTGGTAAAAACATTTCTATATGAGTTTGCATCATAGTTTAGAGCCCCCCTCAAATTGGGACTGGTTCAATCACAGTTTCATTTCACAGTTCTTATCAACTATGCAACTTGTGCAAATATTATGAGATTCATTGGATCATAAGAGGATTATGTTATTCAAGGTAGAGCTTTGCGTAGCAAATAATAAAAATATAAATTTTGGTAATCTTCGTTTTTTTATCAGAATATAAGAAATCCATTAAAAAAGAAAGTGGACTGCAGTGCAGCAGATACTTTTTTTATACCGGTAATAAAATAGTAAATCTTTATTTATGCTGCTAATGTTTGTGATGATAGGTCATTACGATGTTTCAGAGCTCCCCTTGAAGTCTGGGGTCGCCTGCTGTTGTCTTAGTCGTTTTGTTGGGTTTTTTTCGTTTTCCTCTTTGTTTGTCGTTCTTGTTTTCTGTTAGTTCTTTCTCTTCCTCCCTCTACCGTGTCGTCTCTCTTTGGGATTTTGGTCTTGGGTTGAATAAAAATTGTTATTTTTTCTAATTAATTTTTAATCTAATCCGATTTTTGTTGATGCCCCTAAACAGACGACTCGTTAGGATTGGACCGCTAAACCTCTTACTAAACAATACTAGTTTGAACCAGTATGGTAATGGGTTTTAACAAATTTGAGCTACTGATGAAATTAAGATATTGTTTCAACAAAAATGTAAGGAAACATTATACATAGAAAAGGGTATATATATGTTTGGGTTAGTTACCTTTAGTACCCCTTATGTATTGGTAACGTTCTGGACAAAATTTTGGTTAAGTTTATGTCATTTTGATGATATGTGATCAATTCATAAGGGGTATTAAATGTTATGTTATCAATACATAAACAATATTAAATAAATTGTGACCAATTCATAAAGGTACTAAATGTCTGTTACCAAAATAGAAGGGAAGTTTTTAAATATTATCAAACGTAAAGATACTAAAGATATATTACTGATAAAAAAAAGATACAAAAGATAATTAGAGCATCCACAACCATATAGCTGGTTGCTGGCGGGGAGGTGCTGGTGGGGACAATAAAAAATCATTTTTTTTGGCTTACAGTCAGCTCTCCCAGCCAGCACCCTACAATGGTAGTCCTTTTTGTTGGCTTTATAATAACCTTTTGGGTAAACTTCATCCCACTACCCTAAAAAAACTTAAATTCCAACCCACTATTCTAACGAAACTTAGTTTCATCTCACTACCTTAACGGAACTTTGAGTTGCACTTTCATACCCGCCGTCAACTTGACATCCATTTTTGGATGGAAAATGGTAAAAAGTCCAAAATACCCCTCACTAACACTCAAATTTTCAACAGCATGCCATTGGTTTTAAAAAAAAAAAAAATTTATTTAAAAAACATATTTTATTTTAAAAAATCACTATTTATTTAAAAAAAATCAGTTTTTAAGTTTTAAAAACAGATTTTATTTTTAAAAATCATATTTTATTGTATAAAATTAGTTTTTATTTTTTAAAATTCAATTTTATCATCAAAAATCAGTTTTTGTTTTTAAAAATTCAGTTTTATTATCAAAAATCAGTTTTAATTTTTGTTTTTGGAAAAATCAGTTTTATTTTCAAAAAAACAAATTTTATTTTTAAAAATCATTTTTATTTCAAAAAATCATATTTTTTTAAAAAAAATCAGTTTTATTTTCAAAAAATCAGTTTTTTTTTATAAAAATATCAGATTTTGATTTGTTTTCTATTTTTTAATTATTCTTTTTTAACTTTTATTGATTTAATTTACTTATTCTTTTTTATTAATATTTGTGTATTTCAATTTGCTACCCAATCACCACGCCATCTCAGATTCAACATGAGCAAACCCAGTTCATCAACATCCCATCCCAGATCTGAGAAATTAGATGTTGCTAGAAGTTGAATCTCTTGTTCAATACCATCTCTATCTCAGAACATGTCCCTTAACATTTCATATCCAACCTCCATAGCACATGCAAAACCAGAACAGAAAGATAAATCCCCCAAAATTCAGCAAGATCCCTAATTGATATACAGACTCCATCACCCACACCTTCATAACCACCATGTTCAAACCCCAATATGAATGGGGTCAAAAAGATAAATGCAAAAAAAAAAACAGAAGTAAATCTGAGAACACATGGAGGTTTGGAGAAGCTTGGGTCGCCGGCCATGGAGGTTTGGAGAAGCTTGGGTCGCTGGCCATGGAGGAGAAGCTTGGGTCGCCGTTCGAAGCCGCCGCCCGTGTCTTGCCGGCACGTGAATGGACGCCGAGCGAACCCAGATCTGCGAGGGAGGGGGGTTGAGCTCCGGTGGAGGTGGATGAAGGTAGGAGGAGGTTGAGCTCCAGTGGAGGTGGGTACTCGGTGAGAGGAGCGGGGGAGAGGGGTTTGAGTCCCGGCTGCGTTTGCTTGGCAGAGAAAAAAAAATTGGTTGGAGTATAAAAATGAAACACAAGAGAAGATAAGAATATAGGGTTAAGGGTAATGTTGGCATTTCAGAAAAAATGAGGGTCATGTGCGATGCACATGACCATTTTCCATCCAAAATGGATGGAAAGTTAACGGTAGGTATTAAATTGACACTAAAAGTTTCGTTAGGGTAGTGAGATGAAACTAAGTTTCGTTAGGGTAGTGGGTTGGAATTTAAGTTTTTTTAGGGTAGTGGGATGAAGTTTACCCTAACCTTTTTCCTTCATATTTTTGCTCCCAGCCAGCGATAAGGGTTGGCGGTGCACTTCCAGCCAGCAATATAAAATTAATTTCGCTCTCTTCTTTTTTGGACTATCTCTCCTCCTTTTTGCTTCCAACCGGCTCCCAGTCAACCGACTGTGGATGCTCTTAATCCTATATACTTATTATATCCAAAGGAGTATTTGGATTTGCCAGAAAACCAGGGATCTTTCCTTTCCCATAGTCCATAATTAAAGGATCCATTGTCCTGGGAAACGATGAAAAAACTTAGAATAATTAGATTTAACTATATATCCACACACACATAGATAAATTAAAAACGACAAGCACGTTTGAAAATCAATTACTAAGTTCTATTGTAGGAAGTTTAAAATTTATCAAGTGATATAAGCTTTAGTGTTCCATCATCTGGATAAACAATTTCTTTTTAAGTTCATGTTTATAACATGACGTGTCTCCTAAACCCGGGAATATGAACATCTTTAATATAACGCTCCCAATTTATGCTCCGGACATCAAAATTAAACTTGCTCTTCTCTTCTTCTGACATGTATTCCATCAGTCTCTTGGTATTGCTTATATCGAATCTGTGCATAGTTTATACACGAATATTAATAGCGTATTTTCTACAAATGTTATTTAGTCAAACAGGAAATTTGAAAATATTCCTTCGATCGTAAAACTAAGTTATATTTCCTTAAACGGAATGTTGCAAAATAAGTGTGCATGTTTGAGGTGCTTAACTATGCCTACATTACAAGCTATATGTGAAATTAGTGATCTGAACATGATTGTTTAAAAGCATGCAAAGACACGATGGAAAGTGGAAGATGTTTTTTTTTTGTTCAGTAAATTTATTATTAGAAGCTCAAGCCTGAATGAACATAGTAGAAACCGAGTGTATGATCCCTCCGATACACAAGAAGAGTAATTCGAGTGATACGCGCTCTCACGGACAAGCCCGTTTTACGGGTTTGGAAGTGAATTATTAGAAGAGGAGAAGAGCCCATTGAGAATAGTGATAAGGACTGTCCCATTTTTGGGCAAATTTGATAAATAGAGAAGTTAGAAATTTTTGTAGAGAGTGGGGTTTGAACCCGGGTCCGCGAGGTGCCAAGCTGTGATACCATATTAGAAGACCAATTCAACTAAAAGCTTAAACCGATAGTTGAAGACCCAATTATAGTTATATTCTAACAGTATGTTAATATAGTGAATATATATATATATGTATGTTTGTGCATGCATTCCTAATTACCTGCCATTTCCCTAAATAAATATAAAGTAATGATAATGAAACATATGAGATGAAATGAACACTAAATTACCTTCCATTATAGAAAGTATATGACAAGTATATATCAGCCAAATACTGCAGCGAAGAGGTTGATCTTTTCAAGAGCTTTTCTTGTTGAGGAGATAGATTTTTACTGGACGGGGAAGAACCCGTTGCCACCGAAGAATCACCCACTTGCTTAATAGCATTTTGCCTAACACTAGCAAAGAAATCTTCTGCGGAGTTGAAGATTTCAAATTGCGAAACCTTGACGGAGCTGCCAGTAACTGGATCAATATATGGACATGAACTGAAGAGTTCTGAGAACATCCTGAAAAGATCTCGAAACAAAATCGGATTTGCTACCGAGGATCCAACATGGTACACGTTTATTCCACCTCCAGATTTTTCCATTGATCCATGTCTTGCCATTGTTACCAATATTGCATTAGCAACCATGTCTACCGAATCTGCAACATATATATTGTTTTACCGGTAATAAATAATAAATCTTATAATTCTAATCCGGTTCTCGGTCATGTCCCAAACAGATAACTCGTTAGGATTCAATCACCGAACCTTATTAGGCTATATCGGAACAAATATTGAGCCAGCTAAGAAATTTAAGACATGTATACATGACATGTTATGTGATGGCTAGACTCGTGTACTATAAATACATGACATTGGTTTCTAAGCTCACACAACAATATATAACACACAAGAACACTCTTATATCAGATTCTAGAGAGATACAACATCACTAAGAAAGGTGTGGGAAAGCTTAAAAGCACCAAGAGCCTCAAACAATCTCTCATTCATGGCTATGGTGGGAGATTGGTGATCCTAAGAGCAACTCCAATGGGCGTGTGGCAGACATGTCGTGGCAGCCGTTTTGAAGAGAGAGAAACATTCAAAATAATAATATTTAAGGAGTGAGAATATTTGTAGTGGCAGAATTTACCTACGTCCAGAGGCAGATCCATGAAGTTAATTTAGGGTATGCTACCATGATGCAGTGCATATTGAAGATCTTTTGACGAATCGGCTAGAAAATCCGAAAATGCAGCAGTATCTGAAATTGACGAAACCTTATCATTTTTCGGGTCGAAACGGGCTCCTGAGCAAAACTCATCGCTTTGCCATGAAGTACGATGTTTTTCGGCCATCCGAGATCGTTTAGAGGGGCGAAACTGACATTTTAGGGTTCGGTTCATTATTTCCTGTTTTTGATATTTCCTTTATTTCGAATTAGGGTTTTGGGTAGTAATTTCCTTATTGTATTAGGACTTTGGGGTACTAGTTTTCTATTTAAGCACTTGTTATTCTTCATTGTAATTCAGATTTTATGCAATAAACACAAAAACGAGTTCTACTAAATTTCTATCATATTCGGTATTCTCTTAGAATCAACGAATTCGATAAAGGATTCCTCCTTTCGCTCCGCACTCTGCATCACACCAATAATGATAAAATGTATAAAAAAATCAAATTCGGTTTAAGAAGTGTTAGAGTTTAATCGGTTTTCCAAATGACATAACTTTCTCATACGAGGTCCGATTTGGGCTCGTAACATGTCAAATCGAATAAAACTCAGATATCTACAATATTCATGAAGGAATTTCAGCTAGAAAATACAATACATGAACTCATATAAGTCGTGCAAGTCAAGCGATCAACCATACATTGTTTGGTACGCCATGGGCAGAACACTTTGGGAAAAACATATAATCAGCCATATGACATATATGATAACGTAAATGATATAATATGAGACACGATTTCTTTTAAAAATGAGTCAAAAATACTTGATTGACAATGACTATAAATACTTATAATTGCATATTATTGTACTGTTATGTCTTACATCTAACTTTTTCAAATACAACGTACAAAAAAACTGTGAATAATTTTTTTGGAAAGTGTAAGACATTTGGAGTGTAAATAGAGTATTTTCAAGTAAAATGAGGTTATACACGCAGCAGATCTTCAAATAACCATGACTTCTTCATACGAACTCCGATTTAGGTCCGTAAAATATCAAATCGAAGATATCAGAAAGCTCTACAATTATATACAATTTTCTCGGGGTAGGTTATGTCGTGGAATACCCTAACCCCCCTAAATCCGCCTTTATCCACGGATCCATCGTCGGCTAAAGAGGATTGTTTTAGATATTTGTTCTTACTACTACACAAAAACCACTACTTATTAGCCTACCCATTGGAGGTGTAGTGGTAGGAGGTAGTGGTTTGGAAGAGAGAGAAAGACAAAATATGCTCAAAGCACTGCTCCAAACCACTTTACAGTAGTTTATCATCGGAAATGCTCTTAACAAATTTCGCATTATTGATTTAGTTGTGTTATTAAGATGATATCAAACATGTTTGGTCGATTAAAACATCTTACTTACTAATAGTGGATCGTAAATATTGAGCTAACTAAGAAATTTAAGATAGTGTCAACAAAAGTGTAAGGAAGGATAATACATAGAAAGGGTTGTGTATATGCTTACTATATCCACAGCACTATTTGGATTAGCCGGAAAACCAAGGAACTTTCCTTTCCCATAGTTCATGATTAGTGGATCCAGCACCCTGAGAAACAATGAAAAAAATTTAGAATTAAAAGTGTTTAAATATTTATAATAGAAGTAGAAACTAGGAAAAACTACACGTATTAACTTTTATTGATTTGTACATTTCAAGAACTGACCGTTGACTTATTAGTCGATTAGATCAGGCCTGTAGACTTAAGATAATTATACAAACTAACATTTTCCGTTAGAAATGACAGAAAATGTTAGAAAAAACACAAAGAATTAACTGTCATATGACTATTGAACTCAACAACTAACTGTAGACTTGTTACTTTTTGGAGTTTTTCCTAACGTTTTATGTCACGGAAAATGTTAGTTTGTGGAATTATCTTAAGTTTACAGACCTGATCTGATCGACTAATAAGTCAACAATAAGTTCTTGAACGGTACAAATTATTGACGATAAGTTCCCGGTTTTATCCCTAGAAACTATATATAGTCTTAGTTTTATCATTCTCTTTTTTGATGTTATAGTGCGAAATAATTGTATTATTTAATACATACAACTCAAAGGTGGGTTAAGGTTCGAAATAATTGTATTATTTTCATCATTTTAGCTGACGCTTTGGGCTATTTGTTATATAACTAAACATTTGAGTATGTATCAATTAAAAAAAATTTAGGGTAGGTATCAGTTAAACGCTACAAATTTGGATAGGTATTTGTAGTTTACCCTACAAAACAAACAAACAAAAAAACTAATTTAGATAGTTGGAAAAAAAATAATGGACAATTGAGATTGAATCCTACGCAGGTTTAATAATTTTATAATTAAGATTTCATATCTTGACCGTATATATTTCATATTAACACAAAATTTCATTTCTTGATGTCATGAATTTCATTTTATGGTGTTGGAAATTTTGTGGTTTCTTGTTATACATTTTAAACATGGTTTTCGTTCAAACTTGTCCATATATTTGTGCATTGATGTCAAACCTATTTCCTTGAATCCACCCAGGAAATGGCTCCTGGAAACTGCTCTCGATAATGCTAGGACGAACGATGACAACCTGCATATCGCCTCTGACTGCATCGATAATCATTTCTCCCATGGCTTTCGTAAATGTGTATGTGTCTTGCCATCCAAACATTTTTGCCCTAAACCAAACAAAACGACATAGTAACTTGAAGACAAAAAAGGGGAATAACGTCGATTCCTAGTCTAGCCGAAAAGGTTATTTACAATTCTTAACCGCCTTTGACCTTTTGTCACAGATCCTAACACAAAATGTGGTTTTTTTTTTTAACAAAATTGGTATAAATAAGGGTTACTTTCATCTCATTACCTTAAAAATTCTTAATTTTCATCTCACACTCTAAAAATAGTTTGTGGCACCTCACTACCCTAAAAATTCTTAAATTTCATCTCACTACCCTAAAAATAATTTGTTACACCTCACTACCCTAACTATGAGTTAAGGAGCAGTTTAGTACCCGCCGTTAATTTTCCATCATTTTGAATGGAAAATGGTCATGTGTCTGGCACATGACCCAAATTTTTTTTAAAAAGACAACACTACACAGCCTCTGTCCCCATGGCTTCCTCACCATCTTCAGCTCTCCTGAGCTCCTCCGGCCACCTCCTTCACGAACCACTTTGCCCCGTCGTTGCCGAGAACACGACCATGATGATGGTGGCTCCGTCTAAGTGGCTTCCCGGCCGGATCTACCAACGTACCCGACTCCCACTTTTTAGCCCCTCTCCCTCATCTGCTTATCGACGGCAGCGGCAAGGATGGGCGTTATTCCGGTGGTGTTCGTACGGAGAAGAATCCACCGTCTCATAATTAGCGGTAGATACTAAACTGTTCCTTAACTCATAATTAGGTTAATGAGGTGGCACAAACTATATTTTAGGGTAGCGAGATGAAATTTAAGAATTTTTAGGATAATGAGTTGCCACAAACTATTTTTGGAATAGTGAAATAAGATTTAAGAATTTTTAGAGTAATGAGATGAAATTAACCCTATAAATAATTATGAAAAATAGGTTAGGAGCTGTGACAAAATGTCACCTTTCATGTTACTTTTTGTATAAAAACACTTTTTATGTTAGGATCTAGACAAAAGGCTAAAAACAGTTAGAAAGTTCTAATAAAAGATCACATAGGATTAAACAACGTTTTTCCACAAAAATATAAAGTAAATTATATATAATAAATTGTACTTCGCAGTAGTGTATTTTGAAGTTACCATACATTATTTAAAGAATATTTATATAATTATTCATAACAAATACCTAGACTTGCCCAATTCTTTCATTTTTCGGGTGGAAGCGCCTTGGAAGGCGAATTGAAGTTCGGCTTCCACGTCGAGTGTAGGTGGTTGAGGTTGTAATTGAAGTCCTTGAGAATGTTTCTCTCTTGCTATACTATCTCCCATCCTGAACGGGTTTTCCATTATAATGCCTTCTCTTTCCCCGTTAGCATATGCTATAAACACATAAAATTTCGAACTTACAAATAAAATAATTACGGAATTGCATTCAACATCCAAACATTTGTTTGCAACCCTCAACTATGCTTTGCCGATAAAAAAAAGTGTAATCAAACGGATATATGTGATTATATATAAACATGATAGTACCTGTTGATACGTGTAGGAAGAGTTTAAGTTGTTTGCACTGTTTTGCAAAGCTTATAATGTTGTAAGGACCCTTCGTGTTTGTATTTAGTGCAAAATCATATCTGTAAAAACGCATCAAATTTAAAACGATGAATTATATTGTCATGAGAGCATCTCCAATGGCTAGACACTGCGTAGTGTCAAGGAGCAGTGTCAGGGAGTGTTTTTTGGCTTCTTGATACTGCTTCCTGACACTGCTCCTCCAATAGTCAGTGTCAAAGAGTCATGGTTAGAAGTATTTTTGGAGCAAAATGGGATTGGCGTCGTTGCTGACACGACTTGGCGTCGTTGCTGGAACCAGACACGACCAGCTGACACGCCCGTGCTGACACGACGAGCCGTGCCAGCGCGTCGTGTCAGGGTCGTGTTTGCGCCTGACACGACCGGCTGCAACAATCCGTTGGAGCTGCTCTGAAACAGAGATGTCGATGTATATTAATCACCTTTCATCGAATACAGTGTTGGCCGCTGAGTTAACAATTACATCGACATTACTCGCAATACGACGAGCTATATCTTTATCGAGTCCGAGATCAGGGTCACCTATGTTTCCAATTACGGGAACTAACTTGCTCAACATAAAAGTATCATAAGAATCTCCATATGTTTTTTGAAGTAACTTAAACACCTCGGTATTTATTACCTGTATGCATGGAAATAAGCATGTGAGTTATAACTTTATTTATTATAGGAGACTTTGACACTTCTGTTCACATAAAAGTTAGATCGGAATTATCTAAGAATTACCGTATATCAATGGTCCATTTATTTAAGAATACAAAATTTGTCCGTTTTTAGTGAAAAAGACATATGGTATTGTTCGAAATAAAAGGTAACAAGGAGAAGAATAGTGGGGATTAGGGGTGGGCAAAAAAAAACGAAACCGTTAAAACCAACCACCGTTAATCAGAAACCGTACAGAAAAAATCCGAAACCAGAAAGTTAACGGTTGGTTGCGAGTTCTTGACGATCGAACTGGAAGTTAACGGTTGGTTGTTGGTTCTTGAAACGTCAAACCATCGGTTAACCAACCAAACAAGTATTGTTCATCATATACATGTGGCTTCATAATAAACACTGATCTGATATAGATGAATGACCCATGAGCACTCTTTTGTGTCACACGGATTGCTAACATAGAACACGATAACTTATATGTAATTTTTCTTTTGTTTTGGAGAATGTCGTAATATGTTTTGGCTTGAAATAGAAATATGTATGGTTATTGGTATTCAAATTTGTACTTCCATGTAGTAAACTGGTTGGTTTCCCTGTAAAAAAATTGGTTTTTAGGTTGGGGCTGGTTCTAAGATATGTCAAACCGGTAATATCGGGTTGGGTTCGTAAAGTAATATCGGGTTGGGTTCGTAAAGAGTTTCATTGGGTGGTTAACCACCCAATGCCCACTCCTAGTGGGGATAGTAATCCTTTTTGAGACAGAATATAACTAATCTTCTAAAATAACTCGAGAAATAGACGGGTTTTTGATATATCAATAAACTAGAGAATACGGCTAGAACATGAAGTTTATGAAGTCAACTATAGTAAGGCTTAGGTCGCTTTCTCAATAATTAAATTACTTGAGTGACTGGTTGTCTAAGCTTTTTTTTCATTTGAACGAATTGTCTAAGCATTTAAATCAAAATGAATAAGTAAATTAATTGAATTTAAATAAATGAGTTGTTCAGAAACAACAGTGATTAGTGGTATATTTTTTTATCAGCGAAAACATATTTAAATTAACCTTTTTTAAAGAAGAAAAGATTATAAAAGAAACAATCATCCTAAAGATCACAGATATACTTCGTGTTTTAGTCTCCGCGTTGCAGCTTCCATGGTAGGTGCTTTTACCATGAGATATATCTTACCCACATCAGGTACTTCCCTTAAGATCTTCTCAACGAGTACTGCATCTCAAAACACTAGAAGTATTAGGAGAAATGTATTGCATATATAAAAGTTAAAACTCGACTCGGTATATATTCGACCTATTTTTCATTTATACCTTGTGGTTTTCCAATGTATGAATAAATGTGAAAACCTTACATATAAGGGGTGTTAAAATTCAACTTACACAACGGACAGAGGTTCATACATATTTTTGACGTGTGATTCTGACTAATATCCCCTTGAGAACGATGGATTATTCTTACCGTTGGGGATGGGTGGATTTCTCTTATTGATGTGACTCTAACTATAAATAGTCCATAAAATTAAAAGTTGATAGGAAAATTGAAACCAAAATCGAATATAATAATATTAAAATGTGATTTTAGAAATAAATTTGTATATATACACATATTTACTTATTTTGAAAAGGTTAAAGATGCACATGTTCTAAACTCCATATTTTCCGTTAGTTTTCATACTTTTTGCGCATGAAAAATAGTACACTATAAATATTTGTAGAACGTGTATAATTTATCATAAAAATTTTCAATTACCCATATTTGTATTTCAAATTTTATTGTAGCACGAAAATTCAGTATATGATAAAATATAGTAAAATTAATCATAAAAGACTACAACACATATAGAAGTAATATATAACATAAAAGATTATAGGTGAAAGATAATTTTGATCCTGTATATGTTAAAGAATAACTTACCCAAAAACCCAGATTAGTAGTCTTTTGATGTAAGATCTTAACTAGCAATGGTAATAACGGATAATTTTTTTTGAGCGAAAGTCGCAATTTTATATATATTTATATCAGAACATCGATGTACGTCAGGCAACATGTTTTCGGACCACTAAGGTCAGACAGAAAGAGCAATGACTCACTGAACCTTTTTCCACTAGAACCGTCACAAACGGTATTTGAAAGTCATATAGGCAAGGACATAACACAAAAAGGGGGAAGGTGGTGCCGGAAATCAGAGATCTCAACAGCTGTGATGGTGGGAGGCAAAGCATCTTCAAGGGACCTCTCTTAGGGCCAGTCCCCGATGCTCATCCAGCCTCTCATTCCTCCTAGCGGGGCTGCTTCGCCGTCCTGACCTGCTCCTCCCGAGGTGCTCCAACTGTTGACCTCTTGAGTGCTCTAGTGCCCTCTCCAAGGATTGAATGTTGTGCCTGAAACGACATTGTGGTGACGATGAAGGAAGCCGAGCACACAACCACGTCCCTAACCACCCCCGTACCCGAAGTCCGAAGAGAAGCCTGAGGCGAGAGAAGGTGGGGAGGCGTGACCCGTCGAACCCTCGGAGTCCCTGGCAAGGACGCAACTCTAGTCATCGCACCGCCCGGAATATGAACCAGAGCAAGGTCATGGTACGCCCGGGAACTCGACGATTTAGAGTTCGGAGGAAGAGGGACGAAGCCATTGCTTGGGAAGGAAGTAACCCAGGGCCGCCGCAAAAAACCTCCCCGCCTCGGTTCCACGATCGGAGGGAGAGGAGACTGTCCTGAGGAGCCGAAAGCCACGGTCGACATCATCATCGGTGGAGAGAGAGAAGGATGTTGAACCTGTGGTGTGGTCATCCTCCAACGGTGGTTCTTATCCTCTGCACCGGACACGGTTTGTGAAGGAAAAGAACACACAAGGGGGGAAACATTGACAGCCACAGAGCACCATGCACAGAGGGAGGCACGGCAGGGGTCACGTCGACAGCAGGGACAGGGAGAAGCACCATAGCTAGCGGCACGGTGGCTAGCGGCGGCTCCCTAGCAGAGAAAACTCTCAGGGCCCAAAGAGGATATGCAGAGAAAAGGCTGGATAGAGAAGAGGAGAAGAATCATAGCGTAAGCCATGACTATTGCCATAACCATAGCCATGATTGCGTACGGAACAGAGCTCTCAAAACCCTAGCAAAGCACCTTCTCATATGTTGTTGATGGTCAACTTTTCCACGGTAATAGCGGATATAATCACACCCAACTAACAAGCTAAACTTTTAATCGGGGATCTCAACATGACGTATGAAACTTATTTCGAACAAAAGTTAACAAATGAGATCAGACTAATTAGTGATGACGTATATGAATGAAGAACCTGTTGCTAAAAAGCCGGTGACACCAGTAATAAGAAGCTCTTTCCCTCGGAGAAAGGGTACGATACCAATACCGTCTTGTTGATGCTTCGGCTCCACTTGTTTAGCTCTTGGTTCCGAGTAACATCTCGTAACCCTAACACCTGCACCTTGTCGACCACCAAGTTTGGTTAAGTTTCTAGCCATCATCACAACATTGTTATGGCTCTTTGTTGAAGGTTTAGATTTATGTGGTACAAAATTGATTTTTGCAGCGGAGATTGAGTTTAGGATCAAAGTAGCCATGGCAAATGTATAGTTCTATTATCTTTCAAAACTCGCTCCATACATTCTTAGTATTTATAGAATTTAGGGTAGGACTACATAATTAATTATATACGTTAATTAAACAACAAAAGATTATATTCTAACCTAATATATTAGGCCATTTGTATAGGCATGCTATCAAATGAAAATCACATGTTCTAATATAAATTGAAAACATCTAAAATATCACGGTCCAATGAAAAACTAATTTAATAGTGATGACGTGGTCTCTTTTTCATTCAACAACAATCTCACCTTTATAGAAGTTGTTAAGCATGTGAAGGTTAAGGAACGGAAATGGAGATGGAAATGAGGATTGTTTATTGATTTTAGAGAGGGATGAGAGAGAGAGTTTTCATTAGAAACAAGGGAAAACGTTGGTTCCAAATCTTTCTGAACGTTTCGTTATCACGTCCTAACCCAGACCAACGTTTCGTTGTAATTCCATACTTAAAAGGTTTGGTATTTTGCAGAAAGTATAAAAAACTGTCAAAGTTAACAGCATCGTTAGACATCAGAACACGTGCATGTCACGTAACTGTTTCAAATTTAAATATGACCATTTCGCCCTCGAGCTTTGTTACACATCCTAACATTCGCCCTCGACCTTTGTTACACATCCTAACATTCGCCCTCGACCTTTGTTACACATCCTAACCCTGACTATGTAATATTTCACACAAACCATCAAAATCACTTTCACAACTCAGTAGTTCTGAATTCTTTATGGGTTCTAGCTTTTTTTTCATGAATTTGTTATGGGTTCTAGCTTCTTTTCATGAACTTCGACGTAGAATCCTGGGTGTTTGGATAGAGAGAAAAGGAAAGAAAAACAGTAAATATGAGAAACATAAAAAAATATTTTACTTTTAATCCTTGATGGGGTTTGAGCTTTTTTTCATGAATTCGCTTTTGGGTGTTTGGATAGCGAGAAAATGAAAGAAAATGTGCAGCATTTTGACCTAACATCCATAGAACCTTCAAGGTCTGAAAATGGAGTATAAAAGTCAGTGAGGAAGGTTGAAGAAGAGGGTTTGAGGGCATAAAAGACAATTTACAGCTAAAACTAACATCATCCACCATTTTAACAGTTTTTTGATACTTTTTGTATAAAAAAAAACCTTTTAAGTATGGAATTGCAACGAAACGTTGGTCTGGGTTAGGACGTGATAACGAAACGTTCAGAAAGGTTTGGAACCAGCGTTTTCCCTACAAACAAAGGAAATACAATTCAATTATCAGATAGTGAACCCTAGCTGTCTTTTGTTCTTTTATAGCTCCTCCCGTCTTTCCTTACACCGCATCTCCCATAGCCAGGTCACGATTCGCCGGCTCGAGTTCAGGACTCACGAAGACGAAGACGCTGACTAGACTTCCCTTTCCGCGCTGGTCCCATAAGAATAGAACAAGTAGTCGCGCCTTCCACGTCAACCAACTACCCAACTAACCCAAACGCATCGTTTGGTATCCTCTTCATTTGTTCAAACAAACAGAACTGTGGCTCGCAAGCAATTGTGACAGTGCCAATCCTTCAGACAAAATTGACCTCAAGTCTGTTGAAGATCATATCAATCTCTGAAGTTAGACCTGAGGAAGGAAGCATCCTCCCAAGTAGCATCATCAACCAAGAATTGCTCCTACTGCACCAGCCATTGAACCACAACCTCATTGTTGTGCTCCACCACTCTGCGATTGAGTAAATGTGCAGGTGCAAGCTTCAAGGTTCCCTCATCAGTTTTCTCATGCAATTGAGGCATCAAACGATTCTTATGTCCCAATTGCTTCTTGAACAAAGGGATATGGAATACAGGGTGAATCTTGAACTCTTCAGGAAGCCTCAGTTTGTATTCCACAAGTACTTTCTTTTTAATGACTTGAAAAGACCCATAAAACCTTACAGCAACCTACATGTCCTTCTTTAGTTGAACTGAAGTCTATCTATAAGGTTGTAGCCTCAAATAAACCCAGACCCCAATAACAAATGATCTCTCAGTAGTCTTATGCTTGTCAGTTTGGAGCTTCATTCTATTCCTTGCAACCTTCAAATTCTCCTTCAAAATCTTAGCCTGCTCCTTTTTAGACTCAACAAATGCTTTTATTGCTAGGACCTTCGAAACAATTACAGTAGTGCTCAATGTAGAAGAAGGATAGCCATAGAAAGCCTCAAATTGTGATATTTTCAATGGGTACGATAGCAGGAGTTGTACTAAAACTGAGCCATACTTAACCAAGAGTTCCACTTCTTGGGAACTTGATGACGCATGACCCTTAAATAAGTCTCCAAGCACTGAAGTACTCTTTCAGTCTGACCATCACTCTATGAATGACATGCAGCAGAAAGATTGAGCTCCACTCCTACTCTCTTGAACAATTCTCCCCAAAATTTACTTAGGAATATCTTATCCCTATCAGAAACAATGGCTTCAAACATACCATGTACTTGAATATTGTCTCAAAGAACAATTTAGCCAATTGTGCAACTGTGTAAGGATGCTTAAGGCCAATATAATAAGAAAACTTGGAGTATCGATCCATTATAACCTAGATACTACCCTTACCTTCGGACAGAGGTAACCCCTCTATGAAATCCATGTAGATCGCAGAGGTTGTAGCAGCCCAAAATAAGCCACATGCTCAACCTTGCATCTTTGACAAGTGTCATAGTTTCTGACAAACTCCAATATGTCCTTACTCATCAATGGCCAGAAAAATTGAGCTCTGACCCTTTGTAAAGTGGGGCATTAATTCATGAATGGCCCTGAATAGCAGAATCATGTTATGCATGAATCACTTTGGTTCTTATATCAAAACCTACACGTAACACAATCTTCCCATTTATCCAGACCACCCCTTGTTTATAACCATAGTCAGGCAAAGATGTAGGGGCCAAGGCAGGTTGCTTCAGAAGACCCTCAATTTCCTTATTCCCCAAGTAACTTTGAATAACTTCAGTGATCCAAGCAAGCACCACAGTAGATATCTCCCTTAGCTCCTCATGAGGAACCCTTGACAAGGCATCAGCCACAATATTTTCCTTTCCCTTTTTATACTCAATAGAGTATTGTAATCCCATCAACTTGGCCAACCATTTATGTAGGAAGGTAGTGGTCAATTTCTGCTCTAGAAAAAATTCAAGGGCCGGTTGATCTGTTCTGATCACAAATGATGCACGAGAAATGTAATGCCTCTATTTCTGGGTGGCAGTGATTAAAGCAAGTAGCTCTTTCTCATAAGTAGATAAGGTTTGACTCCTTGTTCTCAGGGCCTTGCTCATATAGGCAATAAGGTGCCCTTTCTGCATCAAAATTCTCCCAATACCCTTATCACTGGCATCAGTTTCAATTATGAATGGGAGATAAAGGTCATGCAACCTTAGAACTGGAGTGGATGCCATAGCCTCCTTGAGTTGCTCAAATCTCTTTTGTGTCACCTCATCCAAATAAAAGACCATTTCCTTAGTAAATTGGACAATGGTCTTACCTACACTCCATAATTCTGCACAAATTTCCTATAGTAACCAGTGAGGCCCAGGAACCCCCTCAAGGCCTGAAGATTTTTTGGCACTTGCCATTGGAACATTGCCTCAATTTTTGCAACGTCCTGTAGACATTCCTTGTCTTGATATAATGTGACCCAGGTACTCAACTTGCGATTGTCCAAAGGCACACTTACTCATTTTGGCATACAATTGATTCTCTTTCAACTTTAACAATACCATATCCACATGTTTCAAGTGTTCACACCATGTGTGACTGTAGAATGTTATCAAAAAACACAAGTATTGTAGAATGTTATCAAAAAACACAAGTACAAACCTTTTGATAAATTCCTACAAGACTTGTGTCATGAGGGTCTGGAAGCTAGTTGGGACATTGGTGAGACCAAAGGGCATTACCCTGAACTAGTAATGACCCATATGAGTTCTAAATGGTGTCTTGAACTCTTCCCCTTCTCTCAACCTTATTTGATGATAATCAGACCTTGAGTCAATCTTTGAAAAATAACAATTGCCTTGGACTTCATCCAAGAGCTCCTCAATAGTGGGTATAGGGAACTTATCTTTGACTGTCGGGTCATTGAGCTTCCTATATCTATGCACATTCTCCATAATCCATCTTTTTTTCTTAACAAGAAGGACATGGAAAGAGTAAGGACTATGGCTTCTTTGGATCACTCATGTCTCCAACATCTCATAAATCAACCCCTTCAATGACATTTTTCTACTCAAAACCATGTTTGTAAGGCCTTATAGAGGGAGGGGTTGAGCTAGGCACTAGAGGTATGGAATGATCTAAGGCACATCAAATACATCATCAAACCTCTTCAGAATTTCTTGTAAATACATTGGTGTAACGAAATCAGGTTGCTTAGCTTGCAAGTCAAATAGTTTTCCGACTTGGCCTGTCTTGATCTCTTTGAGAATTCCAGGTACAGTCAAGATAGCACACGAGACAACAAGAACAGTTTCATACAATGTGAGAGCAATACCCTTGCTTTTGATAGTCACAATACTAAGGTCATAAGAAAAGGTGATGGGGGAGAGTTTTTAGCCAATTCACCCCAACACCACATCATAGGACTCTAGGGGCATCACCAAAAATTACCACATGAACATGTGGATATCAATATATATTGCATGAGAGAGTGTCTTGGGGCTCAGATCTCCAATAAAATTAGAAATGAAATAAATCCCAGTCAATAGAAGATTTCTGCACAAGAGTATAGCCTTTAGCTCTCCAAAGGCATGCTCAAATTCTTGCACATAACCAGTTTGCCTCAAGTTCTTGAACTCGATTTGCACATCATCATGCCCATATAGCCTCGAACTTCCAACTGATATCCTAACAAAATTACTCCCACCAAATCACACCCTTATACATTGAGTACTCAGCGAACCAAATCTCACCAGGTCCTATCAAATGAATTGAGGCAGAAACGTACTTTATGATCCTCATGCACATCATAATAAGAGAAATACAAGGATGCTTTACACATCCATCCCTTGATGTCAGATTAGGAGCATGAAAATTCTGGTATGGTGAGATTGAAGTAGAAGCCGCAACCTAAAAACAACTCTCTCCTCAGTGCAGCAACCTAAACCTCGCAGACACCTTCCTCTATCGCCGCCGTCGGCGGCTTCCACCATGGAAGTCGCCGGCCCGTATCCTTTTCCCTTTTCGTTTCCTTCCATCCCATCTCCTACTCTTGTAGCTGTCTAACCTTGTGCTTGGTGGTGTGATGCGGATGCATCTGAAGAGGTCTGGAACCGGTCGACGGGTTCGATGTGTTGAGGTCTGAGCGGCGTCCTGCCGTGTGCCTCGCCGGTGTGGTGCGGCGTCGAAGCAGTCTCCTGCCGTGTGCCTCGCCGGCGTGGTGTGGTGTTCTGCTTCTGTGAAACCAGCGAAGGTCGGGCGGCGATGGGCCTTGCCGGCTTGCGGAGCAGAGTTCGTTCCCCAACCGGCGGCTTCTCCTTCGCGAGGTCCGGGCACCGGTCCTCCGTCATGTATAGTGTCTGCCGGCAAGAGGTGGGGTTCTCAACCCAAGCAAGTCGTCGTCTTCGGTCCGTTGTTGTGTGCTTCGCCGACATGCGGAGGGGTGTCTCGTACCCCAGCCGGAGGCGACCTCCTTGAGCTCCAAGGTTTTGCTGTCGCGAGGGTGATCGTCGTTGATGGTGTGGGCTGACCTCATTGTGTACTGGTTCGTCACGGCAGCCACCGCCCATTCTCGCTATGAGTGGGTGTAGGTTTCGTTGGTTTCTTGGTGTTGGCCACCAACGGATCGGTGGAGCCATTTTCCATCGGGGTATGGTTGTTCGAGGTTGGTTCTTTTCCTATTCTGTTGGACTCCTGCCATTGTTTTCTCTGTAGGTTTGTTGGTGCTGGAGTGGGTAAGGACAGATTTGCAGTTGCTAAGGTTCGTGCCGGGTTATGGTGTTGGCCGCCGACGATGCTCGTTCCTTGCAATGTTGAAGGTTGTCTGATGGAGCTGGTCACCGTATTACATTCATATCATCTTAATGGTGTTGGCCATTGATGTGTTGGATGTAGATCAGGGTGGTGCCCTGTGAGCTCGGTGGTGCTGTCGAGTTTTGAGGTTTCGCTGGTCTGTGGGTTGTTGGCTGGTTGGCATTGACGATTCCTTGTGGCGTTGGTTGCCACTCACTCGCGGCGGGTGCTGGGGTGTTTGTCGTTGGTGTGTTTAGGCGGTTTGGCCTCTTTTGTTCGGTTGTCTAGTTAGGCCCTTTGTGTAGGATTTGTGATTTGTAATTTTTCTTTTTGCTGGTTATTAGACTTGTTGGTTTGTGACTCCTTTTCGAAAATCACGGCTCTTTTTATACATTTATTTCTCTCTGATAAAAAAAATGGATGATGTGGTGGTAGTGGACGAGGGTTGTGAAGGTCATATGGTGGTGTTTGGTTGTAATTTGGGCGTTGGAGATATGGATTGGTTGATGTAGAAGCCAAGTGAGGGTTGATATGTGGTGGTGGAATTGATGGTGTAGGCTCCAGCACGTAGTTCCTCAGGTGAGGCAAGAACGACATGCTAGTCTAGGAGGCGAGATTTGGAAAGTAGATCGGAGAGTATGGATGCAGATTCAGTACCTCAAGGCTCGTTCCACGTCCAAACGCCGGATGAACCAGCGAAGGCGACACATCCGCAGATTTACCTCGATCCCCAGCATGAGGACCATGATTTGTCTGTTCTTGAGTCGATGATAGTGGTACTGGATCTAGAGGAGCTGGTGGAGCTTGAGCTCGCTCGAGTAGGAGGAACTCCAAGAAATACTTGAGGTTCACCATTTTAATGCAGAAATCTTCTAAGGTCGATGGTGCTGGTGCTTCGTCAAATCTTAACATCGCCACAGTCGTTGAAAGTGGAATCTGATACCACTGTAAAGCCTATTAAAGCTTAAGGAACAAAAATGGAGATGGAAATGAGGATTATTTATTGATTTCAAAGATGAATTACATAGAGAGTTGGGGAAACCCTGTTTCCTAACCCCGTTTGAGCTTTGTTGTTCAATTCCCAACCTAGGTTTACCTTTGGTGACATTTCCCAACTATCACCTTTCAAATTTTTGCAGAAAGTATCGTTTACTGTTTGTTTTGACGATTCACGTAGGCAAAAAACTAACGGAATCATTAGTTTTGACGATTTTTGATACTTTCTGCAAAAATTTGAAAGGTGACCGTTGGGAAATGTCACCAAAGGTAAACCTAGGTTAGGAATTGAACAACAAAGCTCAAACGGGGTTAGGAAACAGGGTTACCCCGAGAGAGTTTACACTAGAAGCAAAGGAAATACAATTCAGTTATCAAATAGTGAACCCTAGTTGTCCTTTTTCTTTTTATAGCTCCTCTCGTCCTTCCTCATCCCGTAATGCACTGTTTGACATCTTCTTCATTTATTCAAACAAACGGAACAATAGCTCGCACGCAATCGTGACATAAGCCTCTGAGTCTGTCTTTTTTTTTATTAGCAATCAATATTATAAATAATCTTTATTTTCAAAAAATAAAGAAAGAGACCAAGTACAACCAAAGCCCTGAAACAAATACATGCCAAAACCAAAAGATGCCATAAAAATCTCAAACAAAAGGGGAGCAAATCGACATCAACAACCCCAAATAAAAGGGGAAACCAAAACCTACCAAGAGCATACAAACCACCCGAACTAAAAGCACATTTGAACAACCAAGACACAAGAGACCAAAACTCCGGGAAAGAAAAAGGACTACAAAACAATAACAAAAGAACCCCAAAAGCACACTACAACCAAAAAAAAAGAACAAAGAGGCAACTCTCGAGTTCCTGATTCCTAAGACTGTCTTGCTCACCAAGACCTAAATTAACTAGGGATAGTAACAGATAAGGTATGGGTCGGGTTTTATGAATGATATTGAACCGTATAACTTCTTTTCTTCATTTATATTAATATTATTATGTTTATTATATAATATAATGTCGGTCACTCTATCCTGTTCAATGCGGAGTAGCCCGAGGGTCACTATGCTAAGAGACCGATACTTTATGATTTGAGGATAAAACCAATTTGTATCGTTCTGGTATTCACTGAACTCGTACTCAGTAAACGGCAAATGAATTTTATAATAAAAAAGAGAAGACACATTAAGAGATAAAAATCATGAAGAGAACAAGACATGTCATAATTAATATATAGAATGAATACGAATATATTATATGTCAAAAATAAAGAATATATTCGAACGATAGTAGTGAGTGATCAAAATCCGACTGTCATGATTAATATTAATATTTTATTTTATTATTTTATTTATACTTCAATTATTCCTATGCTTTCTTTTTCAAATATAGTATTAGTAGTATGCGACATTATTTATTGATTTTATTTAGTATTAGTACAAACAAAATAATATTAATTAACTCGCAGATAGACAAGAAACCTAAAGAAATGTTCATAAAACCCCATGTGAACACCAAAGGTTTTAAATTTCAAACTCATCTATTCATTAGCACATATTTCAATACAATTTTTATAAATCTAAACTCTCAAAATCCAACTATGCACATGCTCTAATACTTCAAGAGCAAAGCACCCCACAAGAATATTACAAGTTTGGGGTAATACATGTTACAACTCGATATTTCAAACGAAAATCACGTTACAAATTTCAACTTTTAAAACTCTTTGTTTTATAACTTTCAACTATTTTATATCACAGTCAAAACAGGTCAATTTTTATGTAAAATGTACATTCTGCCCCTGCAAAATCAGATTCTTTTTAAAGGGCCAATTACATGATTCAGCTCTGAACCTTGGACGAAAATCATGTTTCAACCTTAAACTTTAAAACACATAGTGTAACAACAATAAACTATAACTTTTCATCGTAATTTTGAAAAAATAGATAGCAAGTGACTCATTGTAACATGGAATTACCCCTGCAAAAAATTTCCGGAAAAATGGAATAATTCAATCTCGACAAAATACAGTGCAAACAATAAACAGGATATTCCTGAGCAAATACAGAGAGTAAAAATAGATAACCATTACATCAACTAAATGTTTCTGTCCCAAAAGTTATGTTTCACCGAGACTTCATATAATCCCAGAAAAAGACATTACGACATTGCAAGTCCCTAACATGCAGATTAAGCATTTATTAAGCCTCTAAGGGGAACTGTCAGACCAAGGGATCAAGATCAAAGCAACAATCAATGACAAAAGTTGTTAATCAAAGGGAACTGCTAGCACACATAATAACAATCACCAAGGCTGCTAAATAATTTCAAATCAGTGTGAAGTACACGCTTTAAGTTTTTTTTATTCTGTGCATACTTAAAATGAAGCTTCATTTTGTTGATATAGCATACTTTTGTTGCTATTCATGCTCATACTCGAGCATAGTTACAAAAGTGTTAGTAAATCATTTTCAGCCGAGAAAATTTTCATGATTTATAACTTCATACTAGTAAGGTGGATACTGAAGAATCATGGAATCCCAACAGTATATTCATCCATGAAATTATTTGACTATATACTAATCGAAAAGGTACTCTACTCATTTTGCATCTGAAATGGCTAACCAATTCATAGATAATATTTGAGGGTAGCAAGGACTTGAGAGGCAAAATAGATTGCTCCAACAATTCAAAACTAACAAAATATAAGAACCCCATATATAATCCAGATTCAAAGCAAAAAATTAACCGGAAACAACGCCTGAATCACTTAACCACAAGCAACACTAACATACCTAGACAGCAAACAAACAAGGATTGAAGATAAGCAAACACACCTTTCATGTGCCATTGTAATCTAGTCTGATCATCTACCTCACTGTAACAATATCATCAATCTTCAAAATCATGCGGACGCACTCTGTTGCCAATGAGATAGCACTAGTGCTCACAAGCAGAGGTTGCACCACATTTTCCTCCAGAATATTGGTGATCTGTCCCTTCCTCACATTGATTCCAGCATTGATCTCCCCTTGTGCGTGTCTATTCCTCAGTTCGGTCACAATAGCGATTGGGTTCAAACCAGCATTCTCAGCCAGTGTATAAGGAACTACTTCGAGAGCCTCTGCAAACGATCGAACACAAAAACCCTCCATCCCGTGCAACACCTTGGCCCATGCACCAAGCTGCCTTGACAACTCAATCTCTGGAGCACCACCACCTGCAATCAAAAACCTTTTGCTCACCAGACACCTAACAACACACAGGGCATCATGCAAACTCCTCTCTGCCTCATCCAGCATCAACTGATTCGACCCGCGAACAAGCACTGTTGTGGTTCTCCCCATATCTTTGATACCCGTGATTTTGACTATTTTCCCATCGCCAAGAGAGGCCTCCTCCACAAGATCAGCATATCCCAACTTCTCAGCTCGGAAATGCTCGATATTGGCAATTGGCAGACAATTCAATGTCTTGGTAATGAACTCGATCTCATCTCGCTCGACATCCTTAATCACCAAGATCTTTGCTTTAGCGAGATAATGCAGAGACAGATCAGTCACAGCATCCCTCAGTATACTCTTCTGAATCAACAGAACATTACACCCAGTTGCCTTGATCTTCTTAATCATGCCCAAGATGTAATTCCTCTCCTCCTTCAGTATCCTATCCATCTGAGTGTAATCAGATACAATAATGCTCTGTTCAATGTCTGTCTTGGGCGGTGAAATCTGGAACTGAATCACTGCAATCTTAGCATTTTCGACCCGGGTCAGCCCACCTGAGGCGTGGCTCACTTTCTTATCAAAGACCAAACCCTTAACAAGCTCTGTATCATCCACAGTACCACCAAGCTTCTTCACAATCTTAATGTCCCTGAGATCCACCACCTCTGGCTTCGCCGGATCAATACCAGAAAGCACAGCATCAACAGCAAGAGGAGCAAGCAGCGTCGAGTACTGACTCACCACCTTGCTATTGAGAGAAGTGCTCGCAGATTTGACAAGCGAATCACGATCCGTGAGCTCGACGGGGACAGCCATGGCGGTGAGCACATCGACAGCCTTGGTGGAGACCTTGTGGAGCGAATCGGAAATGACGGTCGGGTGGATACCGCTACGGAGGAGGAATTGGCACTGCTTGAGGAGAGCACCGGCGATGACGACGACGGTGGTGGTTCCGTCTCCGGCGGCGGTGTCCTGGGACTTGGAGAGCTCGACGAGCATCTTGGCGGCGGGCTGGAGGACCTCCATCTTGTTGAGGATGGTGGCGCCGTCGTTGGTGATGATCACGTCTCCGGTCGCGGTGGAGATCATCTTGTCCATGCCCTTGGGGCCGAGACTGGTGCGGACGGCGTCGGAGATCGAGCAGGCGGACTTGATGTTGGAGGAGCGGATGTCCTCCTTCCGCTTGTTGTCGACGTAGGACTCGGTCTTCGAGGATCTGGGCATTGCAACAGCTGGCGACGCCATTGATGACGTAAGATTGCAGGTCGTTAAAACCCTAAGCTTGAAGGAAGAGGAAGAGAGAGTTCTGGAGAGTGGAGTGTGTTTCGATCGGAGTGATGAATAGAGCATGAATTTTGAAAGTTAGTTAGTGGGCCTCTAATGGACCCTAGCCACCGTATCATGGTCCGGGCTTACAGTAGGCCCAAATTGAAATTAAGGCCCAACCATCTATTCTTATTCTGAGGGCTCCTTTGAAAGTTCAAGACTCAGTGGAGTAGGTTCCGGTCGATGGGCTGTACTCAATCGTTGGGCTTAAAGCCAGTTGGGTGTGTTTTTTTAGTACATCCCAATATTTGTATAGGCCTGTCCTAGGCCTTAATGGGCTTTTTCCAGCCCAGCCGTGGATTCCAAATTACAAATTTTCGGATTAAATTTAGAGATAATTGCAAAACCAGTGGTGAACTGTTTTGAAAAAAATTAAGGTGAATTATTTTTTGAAGTGTGAAAACTTACTATATATTGTCTACAAATCCAATAACGTGTTCATCTTTTTGTTTTGCAAAAATTTAAAAGCAGCCTTATAAATGTGTATACATAAGGGTACTGAATTACAAAACATGTATACACAAGGGTATAAATAACGATATATATATATAATGTAAAGAGCAAAACTTTTTTTTAAGTTGATATAATGTAATTGTCCGTGATTAAATTATATTAAAAATAACATATTAGTATACACCATAGATCAAATTTTGCATAGAAAATAACTTATTGTAAATTGTTAGAAAACTGGTGTAACTCACTGTAATTTTTGCAATAGTCATTTAAATTATCAAAAAATTGAAAATGAAAAATATAATTTTATCACAATAACATAAGGATGGCAACGTCACCTGGACTTGGCAGGGACCCGACTTGCCTGACTCAAAAAATCGGGCCAGAGTCGGGTATTTTCATAAAAGGTCGGGAACGGCTTAGTTTGATCGGGTTTTTAACTGGAGTCGGCCAGGCACGGGATTCATACTACCCGCCCCGGACCCGTCCCGACAAGTTACTAAAAAAATTAAAGTTAAACTTATATATATTAACTTTTTTGGAGCGAAAGGTGCAATATTATTAATTTAAATCAATTACATAATCGTGCCTCGGGGAACAGGCTCCCCGATCGCCTGAAGGTCAGTATGAGCGAAAAACGGTTCAATGAGCCTTTTAATATCAAAATCGTTACAAACAATATTGTGATGGCCCATGGACAATGAGAGAAGACGGTGAGAGGGAACGGGGTACCGGAGATGCTGAGGGACCTAGACGGTAATGGTGATGGTGGGAGGCAAAGCATCATCTGGGGACCCCTCTCAGGGCCAGTCCCCGATGCTCCGACGAAGCCTCATTCCTCCCGGCGGGGCTTCTTCACCTCAAGTGACGAGTCGTCCCACACAACATCATATGCAGCCTTCTTCAGATTTTCAGTAGTTGTTCCCCCACGGACCACGGGAGCTGCAACTTCAACAATCCGCGCGTCTGGCTGGGCGCGTCCCCCACTTCCAAACCCACCATGCTGGAGGGGTAGAGGGTCACCAGTCCAGTCAGCAGGCTGACCAAATCCTGACCCCCTGATCTTCCTGTGTACAAAAGAACACGGGAGAGGGTGACATTGTGCGAGCAATTGGCTAGTATCCCAACCGAACAGTCGGGGACCCAGATTAGGTATCGGGTCTATTGTTATGCCGACTCCCCCATGGTGAGATAACATAGCGTTAGGTATTGGTTCCAATGTTAGCGATCGCGGTGCGCTGTCCACCGGTTCTCCGCCCCGATCAATTCCTGCTCCATCTTGGGCCTCCGGTAGATGTATGCGCTTACGAGGCCGAGGTCCCCCCACCGGGATAAAGCGTAGCAGGCCCTTCCGGTATGCCGGGAGATGACATTACGAGTATCGTCTCGAGGGAACCGACCTAACCGGCCTTTGAACCGTATCCACTACTGGTATCACAGCCGCCTCCCTCGCAGGCCGGGGCAGAGAACAGTCGAGTCGTTGAGCAACTCTGAATGTGGTCCTGCCGGAGGGAATTTGTGCCCTCGTCCGTCTACACATCCAGCGTCGAGTGATCCATTGCGAAGAGGTATCCACCATGCTCCAGCGCACCCCATAGCCGTCACGAGTCCATACCCACGACTGGGCCTTTATCGTCGTGACCGCGACAGACGCCGAGTACTCTGTCACGTCCCTCACCACGCCCACCGGAAGACGAGGAGGCAGGGACCTCAGCGGCACCAACGTTGGCTGAACACTAGAACGGCCGACAGGAAACTCAAAACACCAGAGCAAGGTCGTGGTGGGCCCTGGCCGATGGACCCCGGTTCAGACGAGGAAGGAGCTCATGGCCTAGGGCATAAGCCGGAACCCTAGGCTCGACGTCAGACCCCCTAGGCACCAGAGCAAGGTCGTGTTGATGATTGTCTTGGTGATGCTGGTCGTGGTGTTGATGGTGGTGAGCCTTGAGAGGCGGGTTAGGGTTCGGTCCACGTGGAGAGGACTTGTAGCTTGTAGCAAAAGCCTCTGAGAGCCGCCGCCCCCAACACCGACTCTCTCGATGCTGCCGACAGATAGCCACAACAGGGGGAGTGGGGGGCAATCCTTGTGGAACATTGGACCCCGTCGATCCCAAAGAAACCGAAGCCGAATCCGATGAGGTCGCCGGTAGAGGAGGTAGGGCCGAGACATGTGTGAGTGGAGAATAGGATGGTGGTGGGATCTGCAGACCACCTGGAGTAGAGAGGTCAAGCAGCACCGACGAAGAGGGAGGAGGGTTCATTGTGATCAGACAGGGAGTCGATGAACACACTAGAGTGACGGGAAGGGGAAGAGGCGTCGAGGGTTGTGGAATAGCCAGCCACTTCCATCAGTATTTGAACTCTGCACCAGGTGTGGTCTGCGAGGAGGTCAACGGGATGGGACAGTCAAACACGGGGACGGGAAAACCGACAGCCCCAGGCGGCGCAACAGCGGCGACGACAGATAAAACTCCATAGCTACGAGGACGTGTTTGGACTAGGGTAGGCTCTCAAGACGAGAGATAATTTTTCAATTGTTCTTCTTAGGTGATAAATACTTTTATATATATTAACTAATTTGTCACTAATATTTATTTAATTCTCTAATGACGTCATGCCCCAAAAAAAGGATGTATATTGTCAATTCTTTGATTGTGATGAAGATGATAAAGTATATTATAAACATTTTAATGACGTGCAATCTATTTTATTGTTAAAGTTATTTTTATATCTTTGTATTTCTTATTTTGATTTAAAAAATAATATGGTCAATATTAATGAGAATACCTGAACTTTGATGATTGGAATTAAGAAGGAAATGAGACTTTATTAATTATAGATAGTTTATTGATAAAAACTTACAAGTGATTAGTTTTGGTTTGGTGTTATTTGTTTTATTTATCCGATAATTTTACTAAGAGACAATAATATTATGAATTAATTGTCATCAAACTAGTGATTAGATTATATTTATGGTCGTGAACAATTATTGGATATGTTATATGTTTCGTATAAATTATGGTTTCTTAAAAAAAAAATGCAACTCTTATATTGGGCGGGTAGGATAATATCCGATCCAGTAGGGGCACAAACAAACCGAATAGCAAACGGGTCACTATCGAATACCAGACAAACTCGAGGTATAGGTAAGAAAATCAAACCGATCCAGTATCACAAAACCCGACCTACTACACTAACAAGTGTTTGCTTTGGTGTGAAAAGACCTTTTAACTAAATAAACAAATATGCTGGCTGAAAATTGATTCACGGCTCTTTAGAAAAGCACAGTGAAGAAACAGACAAAGCCTATCATCAAGATGAGTTGGGTGATTGACCATAATACCCTCCCCACCAACCCATGCAACATGAAGGGCATATCAGTCTCTGAAGAAAAGACACCATTTAAATATCACAAAAGCCAGTGATCGATCACATTCTGGTGTGTTGGAGGAAATGGAGAGAGCAGAGGAGTTGAGCTCAGCTCTGGTTGAGAGGTGTGGAGAAGAAGAAGAAGGTGGGTTTGGAGGAAGGGTTTTGGAGGAGGTGAAGAAGCAGCTATGGCTTTCTGGTCCCCTGATGTGTGTTAATGTTCTACAGTACAGCTTGCAACTCATCTCCATCATGTTTGTGGGACATGTCAGTGAGCTTGCTCTCTCTGGTGCTGCCATGGCTACCTCCTTTGCCACTGTCACTGGCTTCAGCTTGCTGGTATGATCGCATTTTTCGTTTTTAAATTTTGATTCTCTTTCTGGGTTTGGTATAAATCGTCTTTATCGTGTAAACTAAGAACCTCTATTGTTCGTTAGATCTAAACATTAGACGAAGGAGATCAGAAAACGAAATTTGACTTTTTCGTGTTACTGCAATACATATTAACCACTACACTGAAGCACACTCGTGCACCAAATATATGATTACCTTACATACAAAAATGTTGGTACTAATTATATGTATAGGGTTGATACCTTACGTATAGTTAAATACCACTATCTCCACCTGGAGAAGTTTAGGTTCCGTTTAAGCGTCGAAATGGGCTTTGCAGATCTGATGTATCGTCGTCTGACCGATTAGTTAGGCGGGTCGGTCAGACATCGGGTTGGATTTTTATTTATAAAAAAACAGTTTCTAATCTTCTACAAATTAAGTGAAACAATAAAATTATGGTAGTTGAGTTGGTAGAGCACACTTTATTCAAGCGTTACATCCTGAGTTTAATTCACGTTATATTTTATTATGAGTTTAATTCACATTATATTTTATTTTTATTTTTTTAAAATATAAAAAGTGCACTAACTTGTACTAGTTGATATAGTCATACTTATTAATCTTCTTCTGAGAGTTGTATGATGCTTTTAGTTTAGGATAGTGTTTATGTTTTTTAATATATTTAATTTTTGATATTATTAATATTTTTATATAGTATAATCTAAATTTTGGTAATATATAATAAAAAATAATAAAATAATAATCCGATTAATCTCCGTCTAGCGTCTAGGACCCATTTCCGTCCGATTAGCATCTAACGTTTTTTACAACCTTGGCGCTAAATGCATGGTCAACATGTGTCATAGTGCAGTTAGAAGGTGGCAAAATTCGTGTTATTTACAGAGATTACAATTACATGCCGGCTACTTTCGGACTTTTAGATTTCACGAATCTCATGACTTTTATTAATTTGTAGTTTGCATAATGGATTGCTTTGTATCTGATAGTAGTTTTATATATGTGTGTTTTTGTTATCACTCACAAATCATTAATAGTTATTAGGTGACACAAAATAAATGGTTCAGATTTAAAGAAAATGAAAACGGATTTTCGGACTTTTTATTTACAAAACCCGATCATCGGTAAAATCAACAATCAATTTTTTTCTAATTGGTCGAAATACGAGACACGTATTTGTGATCAAACTTAGAATCAAAATCGATTACAACTTCGATATGAATCGTCGATAAGAAAGACGGATCATCAGTCGTGACCATATCGCCTTTAATTGTGAGTGGAGGAGGACCAATTACACTAGAGATTTGTCATCTTTCGATTTATTGCCCTCTTTAATTGACTAGTAGAGCGGTTGTTGAGATATTGACGCTTAACTCTTGTTAATGGTTGGCTTATTTAATATTGAAGCCAGCCTGGTTTGAATCTCAGTCTCATACCGGTATTCGATGGCTATATCGAAGAATGAATGAGGATCACGTGGTCTTGTTCCAATCAAAAGCTCGTCTAAAAATAGTATTTTAAAGGTATCTTAACCTCTATACGGTGCTATACACCTGTTTCTTTTAAGGTTCTGTTTCTTTTTCACTCCATATTATTTTTAGATTCATCCAAAAACTATCCGATATTTTCCTATCAGTCGTGCACACAGTAGTATTGGTACCGTCGCCACTGTCGCCACTCCCTGACCCCTACCTTCTATCACGATCTCCAATCCAACACCACTGTCAGATCTTGGCGAGAAACATTCCTAAGTGATTGAGCTCTATCTCCGTGAGTAGGAGAAGTGGCCGACCCTGCAAGCATGGTCGCTCTAGACAGATACGACACCCCCTCCCGGACAACACACGAGGGGCACCAACACCTCACAGATACTACAACGATATAAAGGCGGTCAAAAAGTAGGTATTTCATATCGCTGCCCTCACACTTTCGCACTCTGGCCTATGGTGGTTTATCTAACATAATGGAACAACTGGACGATCATGCAACTATGACCACCACAAGAGGAGAATGAGACCACCCTTACCGCCCGTACTCCCAGTGCACGCACCACCGTGAAAACCCATCACTAAAGCCCGGGGAACCTTGGACCCACATATCAGTCCAATCCCCACGACCGAAAACTACTGGAAGATGAAAAGGCCCTCTCGGTATCCCATGGCCACAGGGTAATTCGGGAGCATAGACGCCATATCCGGAACCGACACAGGCAACTAGAGCGATAACCACTACCTACAAGGCTTGGACTACTTTGTAGTCTCGCCAATCCCAATGAATCGCCTACTAAGCAATGGGGTATGTCCGGAACCGCATACCGCGCCCTCCAAGATCGGCATAAACCCGAGAATAGGGTTCCCTCTCTTCTTGATGTTCTCCCTGGATATCCATCTAATTATGGATATCTTCAGGTCAAGTCAGGGAGTGTGTCTCCTGTGTTAATGTTGAGTGACCATTCTGGTGGAATCTATCCACCGCACTTTTATCTATGGAATGATCAGATATTATATTATAAGATTCACGCTTGACACCTACAGGTCAAGACACACGCCTCATCCTTTTGTTTCATTTCTTTCTACGGTTTCTTTTCTTACAACATTATGATATGCTTGTTCATGTAACCGCTTTTCATTCCCGATAAAACTTCTATATATTCAAAAAAAACATTTACACGGTATTTGATTTTCACATTATTTTCCTGCCATTTTAAATCAGGAAAATTTTCATTTTAATACCCTTGCAAGTCTTATTTTAATTGTAATAATTTGTTTGTTTTTTCTATTATTATATATATAAAAAATTCAATTTAGCACTCGCCGTTACTTTTATATCTAGTTTTAAACGAAAAATGATCATGTGCGACGTCCATAATCCTCATTTTTTTTCAAAATACCGATAATACCCTTATCCATAAATACCTAACCCTTGTGTCCTCTACTTCTGTTCACAACCCACCTTCCGAAGAAATCCAGAGCAGATGCAATCGTTACTTGCAGTGAGTCTCTGTATCTTGTCCATTAATGGGTGAGGTTGATAGAAGTAAGAGTGGGATCTGTTTGATTTAAAACGCCATTGAATGGGCTCTGTTTTCATTAAATGTCATTGAATACTCCTGCATGCCACTGAAACAGACTACCTATAGCACCACAGATGGTACACTCTCCTCTACCATCTCTCTCATGATCATCCACTTCATCTAGAGTCGTTCTCGGAAGCCATTATTGTTGAGTGGTTCTGATCTTTATATTTTTTTTAAAAACTATATTTGACGTTTATATGTATTCTTAAAATTAAAATATGATTTTTATATATTTTTAAAATTAAAATATGATTTTAATTTGTTTTTTAAAAATAAAATTTGATTTATTATATATTTAAACTTAAAATATATTTTTTTAAATAAAAACTGAAATTTAAAACAATGAACTAATAATTAAAAAATAAATTTTAATAATATTACTAAAGAAATAATTAAGATTTTAAAAATTATTTAGATAAAACATTTTAAAATTTTGAAAGGTATTGGACTGTATTATTGCCATTTCATTAGTTTTAAAATTCAATGACATGATTTGATATATATGACTTAAGTTTTAAAATTCAATGACATGATTTGATATATATGACTGTTGGTTAAGGATATTATGAATTTTTTATCTGTTTTGGACGAAAAATAACGGAAAAATAACGACAGGTATTAAACTTAAATTAAACTTCTCCTGGGTACTACAAACGGAAAAAAAAAGTAGGCTAAGATATTATATTAAAAATAAAACTTATGCATAATAATACTATAATGAAAATGTTCCTTTAAAGTAATGTCAAAATTGTGTATATTTAAGTGTATATTTTTATATGCAGCACACGGGCATGTGGCTTACACATACTTCCCAAATTACTAAAAATGTCACTTTTACCTTCGTTCCAAAATGTTTATTTTTTCAGAAAAATGTCCATAAATATCACATGTTAGCAAAAATCGTCTCTCGGGTATTATATGGTTGTAGAAAATATCCCTCAAATATGACGTTTTAACTACTTGCAGTAGAAGGTAAATAAGTCTTTTTGTCTAATGTGAGGGTAAATAATCTTTTTTTTAATGCTGATGGATTGTGCAAATTAAAAAAAAGTGTAATGATACAAATTGTTATGGCTTTTTTCTTTTACAAATTGGAGCTAAATTATTTAGAAGAGGATATCAACTCATTGAGAATAATGGTAACGAGTGACTCATTTTGAACAAATATGATATATATTGAAGAAATTAGAATTTTGTAGAGAGAATGAGGTTGAATCCAGAAATTAGAATTTTGTAGAGAGAATGAGGTTGAATCCAGGTCCGTGAGCTAGCAGACTCTCATACCATATTAGAAGATTAACTCAATTAAAAAGTCAAACTAATAATTGGATGTTTAATTGTAATTATATGAGATAATTCCACCTCAGTATCCTAAATTTTTTATATTTTATTTATAGTACCCTAAATCCTTTTTTTTGTCACCTCAATACGAAAAACTTTCATTAATTAATTTAGAATACTCTAAATCTTTTTTATGTCACCTTAGTACCCTAAACTTTCATTAATTGCATTTTAATACCCACCGTTGACTTTATCCTGAATTTGGTTGTTAGTGAAGAGTATTTGGTCATTTTACCTGTTTTGGATGGAAAGTTAACAGTGAGTATTAAAATGAAATTAATGAAAGTTTAGGGTACTGAGATGACACAAAAAAGATTTAGCGTACTCTAAATGAATGAATGAAAGTTTAGGGTATTGACGTGACACAAAAAAGATTTAGGGTATTCTAAATGAAATATGAAAGATTTAAGGTACGAGGTGGAATTGCCCCTAATTGTATTATAACAATCAGTGTTTTTTTCCGATGTGAACAGTTAGGAATGTCGAGCGCATTGGAAACGTTCTGCGGCCAATCCTACGGGGCCAAGCAATACCACATGCTGAGCATACACACGCAACGGGCGATGCTCGTCCTGACGCTCGTGAGCATACCGTTATCTCTTGTCTGGGCCTACACGGGGCGCATCCTGGAGGCCGTCGGGCAAGAGCACGACATAGCGGAGGCCGCGGGACACTACGCGCAAGTAATGATCCCGAGCCTCTTTGCCTACGGCCTCCTCCAATGCCTGATCCGGTTCTTACAGACACAAAACATAGTATTTCCCATGATGATAACCTCGGCCCTCACGGCCGTGGCGCACGTGCCGTTGTGTTGGTTCCTCGTATTTAGGACAGGACTCGGTTACAAAGGAGCTGCCTTGGCGAGTGCCATCTCGAACTGGATCAATGTGTTGTTTTTAGCACTTTATGTGAAGTTCTCTCCCTCTTGTGCTAAGTCTTGGAGTGGGTTTTCTAAGGAGGCATTGGGAGATATCCTCGGTTTCGTCAGACTCGCTATTCCTTCCGCTGTAATGGTTTGGTAAGTCGGATTTATTTATAAGAATGCCCGTTATGTATACCTCCAAGACGACCTTTTAGTTGTAGGAATCTCTATGGGTAGGGACAGTGGCGCAGTTAGTTTTTTCGGTGAACGGGGGTATTGAAAATTTAGTTAAGATACATGACGTTAAAAATTTAAGGGGAAACGAAAGGAAGGGAAAATTTCAATATAATACCTGACAAACATGTATTTGTAATATAATACTCGAAATTGTTTTTTATAATACTGAAAATAAATATTTGTTAGGGTATTATATTGTAAAAAAATAATTTCGGGTATTATATTACAAATAAATGTTTTTCAGGTATTATATTAAAAAAAATCCTAAAAAGAATTAAATGGGATATTTTTAATGATTTTCAAAAAAACAAATTACAAATTTTCAACTAAACAAAAATTAAGGCGAGGCACGTACCTGTTGAGCCTTAGTAGCTCCGTGCTTGAGTAGAGAGTTATCAATAACATATCATCACCTTTAGTTATTCACATCGAATATGTGATGGTTTTATCTGGAAGACATTGTCACCTTTTCAATGTGTTCCGATTTTAGTGGGTTTTTGGTCAAAAAACGAAAGGTAATAGTGTGCTAACTTCACTATTGTGCCTATGTTTGAAAAAGCGTTGTTAATGTGCAACTTTCACACAGCTTGGAGATGTGGTCATTTGAAATGCTGGTTCTGGCTTCTGGGTTTCTCCCCAACCCAACGTTACAAACGTCCGTCCTTTCGATATGGTAAGTTTCACACTTTAAGCTTCCTCTTGGTGTTGAGATTACAAATATGAGGAGTTATCAGTACCACATTGTCACATTTCGTTATTCATCAAAGAAAAATCACGAATTTCGTCCATTTTGTTTCAAAAAAAAACTCTGATAAATCAGAAAGGCGACAATGTGTTACTGATATTCCCTCACATTTATGGGATGTGTTTGAGAATCAAAGATCAATCGAGGAGGTGTAAATAACGTTTTCCCTTAACAATATGCTAACTAAAAGCGCTGTTTTCCAGCCTCAATACCGCAGCGCTTGTTTGGATGATTCCATTCGGCCTTAGCGGCGCAATAAGGTTAGTCTTAAGACTTAATCACAAGCTTGTCTGATCAAAACGACGTGTACTAAGGTCGTGAATTTTACAGCACTCGGGTGTCGAACGAGCTCGGGGCCGGGCGGCCATACGCGGCACGTTTAGCGGTGTGTGTGGACTTAGGCCTTGCCGTAACGGAGGGCGTTTTGGTGGGAACGGTTCTGATACTTATACGCAACGTTTGGGGCTACGCTTATAGTAGTGAGACTGACGTGATACAATATGTAGCAGTTATGATGCCGATTCTCGCGGCATCCAACTTCTTGGACGGCTTGCAATGCGTTCTTTCGGGTTCTCTCTTCATCTATACCTTTAACGAAACGTGACGTTAAAGTTGTCATGACTGATAAAGTTTAAGCTGATAGTTGAAGGATTTTAACGTTTTGTTTGTGATCGGATTAGGCAATGCTAGAGGGTGTGGATGGCAGAAGATCGGTGCGTATGTCAACCTTGGAGCGTATTACTTGGTTGGATTTCCATCGGCCATTCTCTTTGCATTTGTTCTAAACATCGGAGGGAAGGTATAATCCGAAATCTTTAACGAAAGATTAATTCTAAAAATATATCTTGAGGTATTTTTTTTACATGTTATAGTCCTTTCGTTTGATAATTGTGGAAAAAAAATACACTGGATTGATCTTTTTTGTTGCAACTTTTATTTAAATGACGATTTTACCTTTGAAATGTAGATTTTAAAAATAACAAGTAAAAAACATCGAAATTTTTGTATGCCGGAATTTTCTTACTTTTGTACCATACAAAGAGTAAGAAACTTAAATAATGTGAAAAATTAGATTTTCTGTTTATTAATTATTTTTAAGGGTTAAATATCGAAACTTTTTCAAAAGTACTGGTCACGAACACTGCACTACCTAACGTTTCAAAATGACAAATGCATACACTACCTTAAGTATTGGTCACGCGATGTTGTTAGTAAAAATGAACGAAATATTCCATTATGTTATTCATATGACCTCAAGCGTCATATAATTATTTGACTTCTATACATTTTATAAGGAACATGATCATTGTGTCCTCGTTATTGTTCCTTGTAAAATGTATAGAAGGGGGAAAACGTCGTTTTATCATCCATTATATAACATTTGAGGTCATATGACTAACGGAATAGAATATTCCGTCCATTTTTACTAACAAAATCGTGTGACCAATACTTAACGTAGTGCATTTGTCATTTTAAAACGTTGGGTAGTGTAGTGTTCGTGACCAATATTTAAGAATAATTTTCGATATTTAATATTCAATGGTAAAATCATCATTTGGAAAGAAAAAAACCATGCAAAGTGCAACAAAAAACAAGTACAACGGTTTTTAAGATTATCAAAAGAAGTGAATACATAAGGTAGTTTTTTGCAATTATCCCTAATATGAAAGAGTTTATGAATGGTCTTGTTCATGGAAATGGTTATGGAATAGGGGCTGTATCTAGGGATCATTTGTGCACTCGTGGTCCAAGTTGGTTTGCTTTTGACCATCACCATACGCACAAACTGGGAAAAAGAAGTATGATTCTCAATCTTTTGCTCTATGGTCACATATGTGCTATATATATACATATATATGATGTTTTTTTTTATCATATTCAGGCAAAGAAAGCAACTGAAAGAGTCTATGACACTAGAATCCCTTCAGAGATTATATCATGAAACTGCACAAAGAGAAGTCGCTTTGAAGTTTTCTCCGATTCAAGGATGCATAGAAATGAAGTGGTAGCAGCAACAAAACTAATAATAAGTTTATGCAAATTTTCGTTATGAAGAAGCAATTTTGTATTGGATTAATTTTCTTTAGTACCCCATTATGTATTGGTGATGCAGTGGACAAAATTTTAATCAAGTTTACGCCATTTTGATGATCTGTGACCAATTCATAAGGCATGCAATTGTTCTGTAACCAATTCATAAGGGGTACTATAAGTGTGTCACCAAACCGTCAAGGGTTTTTAATGAACGTTATAAAACTTCGGGTACTAAAGATACGTTATCAATTCAAAAGGAGTATAAAATGTAATTAACACGTATCTATTTTATGGATTTCACAGACAGTGAAAGTATGTAGCATATATAATTTGTTCCTATTTAAGAACTTTATAAACCAGGATAGCAACACCATGTTAATTGAAAATCAACATGACTTCATTTAATAAGTATCTAAATAGAGCCAGGTTACAACATCTAACACAAACAAATATCAGGTTTCAGGGTTATGCATATAAGTACATATATACTGAAAAAATGCGGTCAAAATTTGTTCTGATGAGGAGACTAGTGTACAGTTTTCTCATGTAAAATTAGAAAGGAATTCGATATTTTTTTTCTTTTTTTCTTCTTCTTCTTACCAATATTCTTGAGCTCCAGCAATCTCTTCAGTTGATTGAGAGCTTGCACTACACAACCAAAGAGCAATAATGAACTCTGACGAATAAACACAACATTTCTATTCAGGGTATTGGAATTCAAGATCTAGTTTCCGTTTTAGATGTGATCTGTCCGCACTGCAAAAGAGGATCAAGGATAATGATGATTATAATCAGGATATATATGATTAACTTCATGAAACTAATAATATATGGCAATGATATTTACTAGAAGCCAAACCCATTTGAATCGAACGAATTCTTTTTTATTGAAGGATGCACGGTACACATAAAGTAGTAGAGAGATATGAATTGCCAGACAGAGATTGTATACATGAAAAACTAAAAGGGAACATAAGCTTAATAGAAATATAATAGAGACAGAGATTTCTACATGATGATGATGAGGTTGCATTTCGCTGTATCGTTCTACAGAAGAAAAAACGAGTCCTAACATATTTTCATGCATTTGAATTTTGTTGCTCCTATGAATATGCAATAATGTGGCCACAACATAGCAACAGCTTTACGTGAAGTAGAACAGAGAAGTAAATCTTATAAAGAGTACTGAAGAATGTGTATCCATTTCTCTTATGACTGCAAACTACGAAAACCAACCTTTTTTCTTCTCAAAATGTAAAAGGAATGGTTAAGCCTAGTTTGGCTGCACTTCATTGAGTGTCCCGTCCCGTTTGAATATGGACAAAAATTAAGCATTCAGATTTGCGTCTTGACTTTCAACCCTTTACCCCAAGTGTTCTCATATTCACACTACTTAAGTTACTATAATAATTTATGAGGATATTGTTTCTAATCTATGTTTCATTAACCAACTAAAATGGAAATGGGACACTAATTTTGGGACAGAGGGAGTATTTTCTTAAGTTACTATAAGTAATTTACGAGAGAATATTGTTTGTAATCTATGTTTCATTAACCAATTAAAATGGAAATGGGACAGTAATTTTGGGACAGAGGGAGTATTTACTTGTGTTCTATTCATACTTGCACTTTAAATGAGCTATAAACAACACTGCATGAAACTTCAAGGGTCATCGGAACAAGAAAGCACAAAGATGGAAAGACCAATATCCTAGCTTTCAATTCCTCTATCACTGGGAATCACAACTCAAGTAGAATGCATATTAACACAAGAAACTAACATGCAAACTCAGCAGCATGAACAAGATGTTTGATTGACTGGACAATATGGTTCACTTCATGAAAGTTAATAGAATTGGAACCATTTAAGCAATAAACATCTGATATATGAGTTAGTGTTTTACCTGTTAATTGTAGGCCTACTTGCAGGTCTTGATGCAAACACCGAAAAATCTACTGACATAGGCACGTTTCCACTCTTGTCAGTATTTTCACCAGCTGACTGTCTCATATCATAAACCCGATCATCGATCTTATCAACTTGGTTAGCATTTCCTTCAAATCCTTGTCGTTCTGGCATTACCCTCCTTGACTTTCTTGGAGGTGAAAGCACTGTTGGACCCTCATGTGGGTTTAAATCAGGAAGCCTAGGGTTGACAGATTCTCGCTTTGGGGCAGGTCTAGGGAGCTTACTAGGTTCTGTAGGGAGAGGTGCAGATGTGAAGTACCTAAATACGATAGCAAAGGTGAGAATATGCATGCAAATTCGACTTTAGGATATCAATTAAAAAGCTTAAATCAGAAATAACATACCTGTGCTGTAATGCTTGCTGCGCTGAAATCCTATCTTTTGGGTCATAAGTAAACATCTTAGACAATAAATCGAGAGCATCATCACTAGTCCCAGGAAACAATGATCGCAAGGGTGGGGCAGGAACATATTGGTATTCCACGTAATCAGGAAGGTATACCAGATCGGGCCACTGAGATGGGGTGGGAGTTCCAAAGGCTACAAAGATTTTTCCTAATTGATCAATGTCACTAGACCCCTATCAAATGATAAAAATTCTATTGTTAGAGATTTCCCATGATGAAAATTATGTCTATTGAATCGAAATATGTAAGCACGCTAGTGATATGTAGACCTTTTCATAAGTAATCTATATCAACACATAGTGATTTGTCCAACAAATATGATAATCATAACGTGACATCTTCCAACAAAAACTAGCAGCTGTTCAACAGTTGTAGCAATAAATACCCTTGGTCTTAGATGCTTCGTGAAAGCGTGAAATGATAACAAGATTTAACTATCATAACAGGCTTAGAGACTCAAACTAAATGCACTTAGAAACCCAGCAAGGAAATGTGTGAAAAGCAGTTTTATATCTATAATATTAATTAGTCTGAAAATGTAACAGTACCTGCAAAAATGGTCGGCGGAGCAGAAGTTCAGCAAATATACAGGCAGCAGCCCAAACATCTACCCCAGAACCATATTGCTTGGTTCCAAACAACAGTTCAGGTGCTCTATACCATCTAGCAAAGACCTGTTCACAAATGAGGAATATATGTAAGTCACATTATAAAACTTGTAGAGTCTCGGACTCATTGAGAGAGAGATTTACACCCAACTACAATATCAATTGATGCAAAACAGCTAAATAGATAAATGAAATAGGTATTACGGTCTAGAAGGGAAGAAAAAAAAACTGTCTTATAGGGTTCCAGATTCTCCACAATTAACTCCAATGTACTAAGAACTTGCTTTATTCCAGTGAGATGCAATGTTAATCATGATACCATATCAACAATATAAAAGCCAGAAAACTAATTTCAAAGGATGCCTGCAGATTGCAGCATCAAAAGAATGACAGATCTCAATAACATATATGAAAACAGTAATACCTGCAAGCCAAACACAAGTTTACGCATTCACAAGATAAAATACGTAAAGGCAGGTTTGAGTACACAGTATGGAGAATTAGCATTGCTTATGAATTGAAAGTAGAGCCAAGCCAACCTAGCTATACATTTCAAAAGTACATAAAAAACCTGTGATTTTAAAAAAAAAAATTGTCCTATCAACCCTCAAATTCAGATACATGCTTTGCTACCAATGAGGTAAAACTTATTGTTGGGGCATCCATGTGAACAAGTCAATTTCATCACATCAAGACCAGCTACTAAGTTTAGTAATAACAACCTGTAGAGAATAGGAATGTATCTTAGGGAATCAACTAGAAATCAAGGATTGTTTCCTAATTAAGTGAGGGGAGTTAACTAGCCTGTACATCCACATGTAATCTCTGAGTACAAGATTACATAGCACAACTAAATAGTGACCCTGTTCCAGTGAGAGAAGTACAGGAAATGAATTCACCCCAAGAAAGCTATGGACCAAAATACTAGTATCTACAAACATAGACAATCCATTTTATAACATGGATGATACATACCTGGTGAGTAAACCTACGATCTGGACTACCAAATATGCGTGCTAAACCAAAATCTGCAAGTTTAAGTTTTCCATTAGCTCCTATAAGCAAGTTGTTCGGCTTCATGTCCCTGGAAAGTGCAAGTAAATGTATTGAGAACAAATATAGCATTGAAATAACAATATAGGGCGATGTCCAAGCATGAAGAGGTTACCTGTGCAGAACCCATTTTTTGTGGCAATATGCAAGCCCCTTCAATGTCATCTGAAGGAATGACTTTATGTCAGCTGGTGAAAGAAATATGTTTCGGTCACGAATGACAGCTTCAAGGTCAGTCTCCATAAACTCAAAAACGAGATGCAGGTTTCCCTTGTGAGGGAAAGCATCTATCAACTCAATTATATTTGGATCGTTGAGCTCTTTAAGCAGTTTAATTTCTCTTAGAGCCGTAACATTCACCCCTTCTTTTTGCTTCCCAAGCCGAATTTTCTTAATTGCAACTACTTGTCCTGTCTGCACAAAGCAAATCACTTCTTTCAGAAATATAAATCAAAGCCATACAAGTAACTCTCACTGAACTTCAAAACCATGCCATTGTTAAAATGTTAAAAGAAAATGAATACTAGTTAACTAATAAAAAATCTATGTTTTGGAACTATTTTATCAAACATTCCTCAGTTCATCTATTTTAGTAAACTTCAGACTGCATACAATCAACATAACACTAAAGACCATGTACACAAAATTAGAATCTTGAGCTATGTAGTTAAGAAAACAAAGACTCGGTCGGTCACTAAAGCAGTCAAATGAATGAGATGTGTCGAGTAGGAGGTATCGAGGCCTGTATGTGTAGCTTATACTACACATTCTGGCATTACGCCGATTGGCAGTACAACAACCCCATGGAAACCACAAATAGTTAACCGCCCTAACTAGAATAAGATAATTATACATCACTCAATGCATTATATTCTTCAGCACATAAACCATACAACTTGCCATGAAATCGCATGACCAATTCAGCACGTGAAAATCTGAAAGAACAATTAAGTTATTAATCGGCTCTACTTCTTATATCCACAACCTAAAACTTGGGATTGTTCAAACCATAAATTCTTCTACACCAACTCCACGGAAATTGAATGGATTTTAACAAAATGAGCACGCAATCCTTGTACAATGTAATGCCTACATTAGAATATAATCCTGACCTAAGAAGATTAAAGTTTTTAAACTCCGCATCCATTCTCCCTGAGCCAACTACTTACCTTCAACTCAGGTCAGAACCGATTAATAACTTAATTGAAGAAATTTAACAAATAGATGAAAACCCAGAACAGTTCACTTCTCAAACAAATTCTCAGAAATTAAAGAAGATCTTCACAGAAACATCACACCATCCTTTTCCAAAGAAATTACAATGCCTAGATTAAAATACATCTTTTCTGAAAAATTCAAAATTTCTTCTCAGACAGTGTTCTACGAAATTAAACCAGATCTTTACGGCTTGGTATCAATGGCTTTGCACCGAAGAACGCAAAAACCATTAAAACACCTGCTTCAGTCCAAACTATAAGAAATCCCTTTACTTTCTCTGCATCCAAACAGACAGCAACTCCAAATTTCAAATCTTTAAACCCTAAACTCCAAACACAAGCCGCGGAACAAGAACAGATAATAAAAGCTACAAGGAAGCTGACCTTGGTATCAATGGCTTTGTACACGACTCCATAGGTACCTTCTCCGAGGACCTCACGCTTCAGATACCGATCGGCGACTTTCTTCGTCTGATCGGTTCCAGCCATTGTTTTTTTCTGTGAAGTGTTGTTAATTAGTAACGTTATAATGAGAATGGAGTTTGAGGTTAGGATTGAGATCTTTTGGGGGAAATCATTTTCCCGAGAAAGTGCGAGAAAATTAGGTTAGAATTGGTATTTTCTGGGTTTGTGTTTTTTTTATTTTGTTTTATCTGAAAGAAAGCCGTTGAGTTGAAGCGTATGGATGGAGGGACTTTATGGAACGGAGAGAAGGAGACATAAACGTGAATTTAACAAAAAGGTAGGGGTATTATCGTCAAAACAAGTGTTGATGGTCCCCACTCCACGCTCCAGTCCACTGCACTTTTAGTTGGGTCCAGGTTAGTTGGGTTCCAGTTCATCCTAAACTTCTATCATTAAGGTTTTACATTATATTAGTTCAAATCCATATTATTGATCGTCCTGATTTAAATGAGTTTTGGGAAAATATCAATTCGCTATACGAAGGTCTATAGGCCCTCGAACTTTAACCTTAATCCTTGATAGCCATGGTGTATCGGGATGGAATCATGGATCACCTCGACAATTCTATTAGAGGACCAACTCAACTAAAAGCTCAAGCTGATAGTTGAAGACCCAATTATATTAATATTCTAGCACGCGCCCTCACGGACAAGCCCGTTTACGGGTTTGGAGGTGAATTATTTAGAAGAGAGAGATGAGCTCATTGAGAAAATGTATAAGGGCTAGCCCATTTTGGACATATTTGATAAATAGAGAATAAATTATAATAAATTGAGAATTTGTTAGAATATTATATTAATATTCTAATAAATTCAGATCTGAAACATTTAAATGTATCGGGGTTTTTGGAGTCAAACTCTAGGAAATGGAATGAGGAGAAAGCATAGCCATTTTGTCGGTCCCAACTAGTAATATTGTCCTATCGGACTCGTGGTATTGGTCAGGAAAATAATTAGACCAATATTCTGTCAAATCAGTATACGGCATGCTCAGCCAAGGGAAACCTATTTCAAACATTATTTCAGACATTTGGACAATCATTTGGGTACTCGACGTCCTCTCGAAAGTCCAGAAAATTTTATGGCAAACGTGTGCAGGATGTCTTCAAGTAGCATCCAGACTTCGATCTAGAAGGGTGGAAATAGAACTAACTTGTCTGGTATGTCAAGTGGGGGAAGAGTCGGAAACACACCTTCTCGTTACATGCCCGGTAGTAGCTGAATGTTAGCGCCTTAGTGGCATGTTCCTTCCGAACGAAACTAGAGACACCCTAAAATGGCTGGAAATATGATAGTTATCAATCCTCCGAACAAAAATGGGGGAGGTAGGGTGTCTCCTATGAAAGATTTGGAAGACTATAAACGGGAAGGTATGGGAAGATAACATTCTGGTAGCAGCATCAATCCTATAAACGGCTTCTTGTTTAAATACATGATGGTTGGAGGCGAAAACTCGACAAGGATAGGTAATTATAACCCAGTCAAAAAGTGGAGCAGCAACCAGTTGAAACTATCCAATCCAGGGATTTTGGGTTATTAATACAGATGGAGCTCTGTTTACAGCAACATGTTAAATAAGCACAAGTTGGGTATGTAGGAACAATACAGGCCAGCTCACGACACGGGGGATATGTCCTCATCTTTTCAGGGTTCCCGTCCAATGGCTAAGTCAAAAGCTTTACCAGAGAGCCATCATCCGAAGTGATTGTTAGGTCATAGTGGATATGATCAACAAAATGAGAAGACCCCCTTCTCCTATAGGGTTAGTCGCTAGTGATTGTATAACCATGTTATCTAGATTTGAGGTCGTGCAACTCGATTTTGTAAAACGGACAGCGAACATAGCATCTCACTGGCTTGTCAGAACGGCTTGTTCCTCCCCTGTCTGGGAAAGACAAGGGGTTTATACCCGAGCCATTTCATCGTGTCCTTACTGACGACATTGAAATACTATCTCTCGTTTTTCGCTCAAAAAAAGGAAAACTATTACAATCACATTATTGTTATTCTAATTTGTTTTTTCTGCTATTCTGACAAATTTTTATCATCAGTTTAGTCATTTTTTAAAAAGCAACTATATTAATAAAAAATCCAATATTTTCAAAATGAAAACAAATGACAAGGGGGAGAACCTCTCGATACAAAACAAGAACATGCCATCAAAGACACATCAACCCAAAACCCGACAAAGGGTGAAACAAAGGTTTAATAACCTAGATTTCTAACATGAAGCAAACGGTAATAAATCCCAACAACGGGAAGGAAACAGTACAAACGAACAAAACAAAAACCAACAGAAAAGGTCTAACTACCCTGATTTCACAACCATGAAGATCAACTAAAAGGCAACAAGCCAGAGAACACGTGTCACAACCAAGACGTCAATCCAGCAACACCAACATCGCAACAAAACTAAGAAAATCCCCTCATCAGCCAACAAAACTCCCTAATCCTCCCAACTACCTCATCAGCCCACACAAACCTAAAAAGGTATCTTGCTACCGGCCAACACTAGTAAGCAACCAACTTAAAGGGGGTCGGGACAAAACATCCTCCTTAATCTACCACATAATCACCACGAATGGGGGTGCCCCTCGGGGCCTACCACCGTCACTTGCCATGTCTGTCGTTACCTAGGCGTCCCCTGAATGGGGATGCTCTGAAGAGCGTGAGTAGGCGAGGGCAGCTCTTATATACTCAACCACCATTTCCCTCGACGGCGAGTTCTCCTTGATAAGCGGTACCTCCATAAAATCTAGCGCCCACCGACAGAGCGATGGAAACTTAACGGCGTCGAGTACCTTCATTTCCCCGACCTCTTCCATCACATCCAAAAAATAAGCGACCCAACCCGCCACCAAATCCAAAAACCCAATCTCATCTCCCCCAAAAAACTTCTTCCCGGTAACTTCCTCCTCAAGAAACACTAAACACTCTTGCGCCGCCTCCACAGCCTTCTCCTTCGCCTCCCCCACCGCCCGACAAGCTCCAATAGCGCCCAACAGGCACTTCTCATCGGAAAACTTAGCCAAGAAACGGGCCCTGGCTCGATCATGAGGGTCTCGCGGGAGCAGAGGGTTGTGCTCCCATGTCTCGTCTATGTACTCCAAAATCAGAAGTGACTCCAAAATCGCCTTGTCATTATGCACGAGAACCGGTACCTTCTTGTGGACTGGGTTGTGTTTCAGGAGGATTGAGCTCTTATTCTTGAGATCTTCTTCAATGTATTCGAAATCCTCCACGCCTTTGAGCTTCAGTGCCCACTCCACCCTGGTGCAGAAGAGGCTCAAGGGGGCTCCGATCACCGTCACTTTCGCCATTCGAGAGGTTGTAAGGACTATGTACTTGATGCTGTACCTGGCAATGTAATGAGCAGAGGATGTAAATATAAGTATTGCAAGGTGAGGAAGAGGTCGAGGACCGGACTTGCTTAAACAATTCAGAAAATGAAGTTTCGTATTGATACGTTCAATTCAGACAAAATAGTGTCTTGTATCAATGAATGTAAACGCAAGGAATGATGTCACTTTAGACTTTATTTCCTGCAGATCTTCATGTCTCCACCTACTTTCCTCTCAGTTTCTTAATATACTTTTGGGATAATTGCAAAAAAATACCTTGAGGTATTCATTTTTTGTAATTTGTAACCTTCTTTTTTGATAATCGCAAAAAATGTCCTGAACTTGTCTTTTCATTGGTCTTTGTGTACTTTTCTTTCAAATGACGATTTTACCCTTGAAATTTTAAATTTTAAAAAATCACAAGTAAGAAACATAAAATCCAAAAAAACACCTCTATTAATTTTCTTCTTTTAAACGGGAAAAATTGTCATTTTATATAAATTTACACAAAATGCAATAAAAAGGCAAGTTCAGGGTATATTTTTATAATTATCAGAGAAGAAGGCCACGAGTTGCAAAAAGTGAATACTCAGGGTACTTTTTTGTAATTATCCCTATTTTTTTAGAAAAATAAAGGGTTGACCCATCTCAAGAAATAGTAAGCTGATACTGGTTTTGAGTTCTTGCAGACTCTTCAATGGCAGAAGTGAAGGTGATAGGAGCAGCAATGAGTGGCCTCTGCACAAGGGTAGAATGGGCTCTAAAGCTCAAAGGGGTTTCAGAATACGAGTATATCGAAGAAGATCTGATGAACAAGAGTCCCATACTTCTTAAATACAACCCGATCCACAAGAAGGTTCCAGTTCTGGTCCATAAAGACAAGCCAATTGCAGATTCACTGGCCATTCTCGAGTACATAGACGAGACATGGAAGCACAACCCTTTGCTCCCACAAGACCCTCACGACAGAGCCATGGCTCGTTTCTGGGCTAAGTTTTCAGATGACAAGGTATGCACACACAATTACACATACGAAAACATATAGTTTCAGCTTTTCTGCAAGGTGACTGGAAGGGATAATTGCAAAAAAGTACCCTGAGGTATTCACTTTTTGCAACTTGTATCCCTTTTCTTTGATACTTGCTAAAAAAATACCGTGAACTTGTCTTCTTGTTGCACGTCGTATAAATTTGTTTCGAAATGATTATTTTACCCTTGCATATTTAAGTTTATAAAATAATAATTAAAGAACAAAATTGAAATTTTCATATCCCTTACATTTCTTACGAGGACGAAAATTTGGATTTTTTTCTTTAGTTATTATTTTTGAAACAAATCGCAACAAGAAAACAAGTTCAGGGTACGTATTGTAATAATCAAAGAAGAGAGCTACAAGTTGCAAAAAATGAATTCTTCAAGGTACTTTTTCGTAATCATCCCGAATTGGATTGATGTGGTTTTCTTGAGTGCAGTTCATGATGGATGCTTTTGGAGCATGCAAGGCAGTGGGAGAAGAGAAGGAAAAGGCCATGGAGTCTGCACAAGAATCTCTAGGGTTTCTCGAGAAGCAGATTGAAGGGAAGAAGTTCTTTGGAGGAGAAGCGATCGGGTTTTTAGATTTAGCAGTGGGTTGGATCCCACATTGGCTTGATGTGATGGAGGAAGTTGGAAAGATGAAGTTACTGGATGCTAACAAGTTTCCATGGCTCCATCAATGGGCTCAAGAATTCAACAAGGTTTCACTCATCAAAGAATGCCTACCACCGAGAGAAAAGCTGGTTGACCATTTTATTGCTACCATAACCTATGTTCGTTCTTTAGATGCCAACAAGCAATGAAAAGTCAAAGCCGAGATGTGATGAGTTTCTAAGGATGAAAATGGGACAGTAATTGGGATGTTGATACAACTTTATTGTACTTAGATTTATGATGCAGTAATGAGACAATAATCGGACTATTCTACTTCATGTATGCAGATGATCTCAGATAAAGGTACCTAAGATGATTCGGTATTATTTCAGGCAAGGGATAACTGTACAAAATAATAGTTTTTTTGCAAGTTGGTACGTCTTCCAAAAGCCATTGCAGACTGGTACTGTGAGTGATAATTTTTTGCACCGCCAGTGTCAGTTATGTTTAACGGGAAAGGGTAAATTTGGTCACATGACATGCACGTGACTTCCGCTGCTTTTAAAAAAATACCGACTTTGCCCTTGATTGAAAAAAAATTACAAAAAGTCTCAACTTATCTTCTCAAATATATTGAACTTTCATTGAATTTACGGTGCAAAATAAAAGTTGCTCAAGGTACCAGCTTGCAACGGTTTTGAACAGAAGGTACCAACTTGCAAAAAACTGTAAACCACAGTCATTTTTTGCAATTATTCCTTCAGATAATGCTATTCCCCTCATGAAAAAGAATCAGAAAATTTTACCAACATATGATGTGCATACCAGGATTTGGGAAGATCATGCGTTGTAGCACAACTGCAGAATTAGACTTTAATCTTTGCTCCTTTGTACCTGAAGACAATAGCGAGTACAAACAGATGAGAAACTCGTGACCTTCTCTTTTCAGGAAAATATATAAGTAACATTCCATAAGTAAGCAAGAATATTCAATAACTGAAGAAGGTGAATCAAGCGTAGGCCATAGCAAATTCATAGTAAAAGTTGTTCTTACTCAGATCAGATCAAGTGTTGAACCGACAAAACCAATGTACATGTATCAGCATATCAACATCACAGGGATATATGTTTCATACAACAAAACAATAACATCACTAACAACAAGGCACATTTCACTTCAAATTTTCAGTATACTTGTGTACAACCGTAACTAGCTTCATATGTAAGTAGAACTGTATTTACTATCGATTGTAAGGGTACTTTAGCTCAATTTTACAAGGGATCAAGTGGTGTTGACACGGTTGCACCGACACCAAAATGCAGTTCCTCCACTTCTTCCTCGAGCAACTGCTATTTCCTCATCAATGTAAAACCAGATAAAGAAAGGATCTTCTTTGGTGCTTGGTTCTCTATCCGCTTTCTGCCCAAGACTGATCTCCAAAGGGTTCAAAGGTCCGAGTTTTATTCGAATCTTCTCGAAAATGAAGGCCAGTATTCTATTCTTCCATGAAAAGCCGCCTTCAAATGTTAAGGATCCAAATGGCCCAAAGTACACTCCATTCTCAATTCTTCTTGCCTGTCAATCCAAGCCACCACATGTTAGCTTCCAGAGTCACAAAGCTGAAGAAAGTCATTCTTCAAAAATTTAATCAAAATATTTTTGGACCTTCACTACCGTAAAGTTTTTCGCAAAAACATTCTCCCCTAAAAGCAAAGATTAACATATATGCTCCAGCTTGAGGGGAGTGTTGAGATAGATACATGTCATTATTAATATAGAAGTTGTATCTAAATACAACTCTATCACTATACCTACATTGAGGAAGAGAAGAAGAACATGAGAAATCAATCTGAGCATCAGGTTAGTTGAAATATGATTTTACAAAAACCTTTAAATCTAAGTTGTAAGGATAAAATCATCATTTTATATAAAAATGCAACAAAAATACATGCTCATGTTACTTTTTTGCAATTAGCAAAGAAGAGGGCTACAGGTTGCAAACAATGAATACCTCAAGGTAATTTTTTACAATTATCCCTTGAATAATCTAAGTGACTTCAACAAAACTAAGTTCATACAGGTAACTCAATATAATAAGTTCTTATCTATCTCTGTGGACTGCAGAGGAACCAGTAAACAACTGTACATAAGATCTGTAGTATACCCCATTATAAGCTCGTAACAAGCTTCAATGAACTAAAAACAATTATATCAAAATCATCAGAACTGATCTTCCTTATAGTGAATTGAAAAGGGAAGACATTAAAATACTATTACTTACTGCGGCATCAAATCTCTGGACTGCAGTAACTGGGAAGTAGCGACCACCATTGAGTTTTTTCTACAATTCAGTACAAAGATGAACAATCATCAATTGCGGATATGCCATCAAAAAGGCTCTGTGGTTGCTGCAGTAAAATATAATAATAATAATAACCTCAGCAGTATAAATAAGCATCCATGTTCTGCCAGGAGATTCAGATCCACCGAGCTTGTCCAGAAAGTCCGAGGGGTCAACTTTTGCCTTTTCAATCACAGAAAATGCGGAAAGAATCTCCTCGGCTCCAACTTTCCGGGTCTTTGCAGCATTTTTTAGCACTTTGATACTCTCCTCAAGCTCCTGAAAACCAAAAAAAAAAAACAATGTACTCATGTAACAAAACATCCCAAGAACAATATAGAACACATGATTCGAAGAAACTACCTTCAAATTTCTGAGACAAAATAACCCTCAAGTGGATTTCAACTGATAAAGATTGTTCTTCAGGTGTAAGTTTTCAATTATGAAAAAGTTAGTACCAAAAGAAAAAACAGTTTCCCCTCTAAAGTTAATTGCTAAAAACTACATAATGTATTGGTTTTTTGCGAAAATTACATTATGTATTGCCCACGCTTTTAAATTACACTATCTTTTGACCATGGTCATTTACTTACAAAATTTGGAATGTTCCGTTAAAATTAGGGATGTGGACAATACATAATGTAGTTTTTTGCAAGTGGACAATACAGTATGTAGTTTTTAGCAATTAACCCATTCTTTTATTTGGATCACAATTTCACAAACAGAACATAAGCAACTCACTGTGAAACCAGCAGGTACAAAACCCAGATGGGAAATCAAAATCTGAACTAGAGACTAGAGGTTTTAAAATCGAAGAACAAGTCCAAAGCAACAAAAATGGTTGAGTTGGGTACAGATTTCTCCACAAAACTTAATCCCCAACCCAACTATGCAACTAAAAATTAAGATCTTCTGCTGGTTTCATGCATTTTCCAGGCAGCCAAACAAAGCTTAACGAAACACAAAAGCATACTTTATTGGGTTGTTCCTGAAGAGCAGGAGTGGTGGCAGTGCCATCGAGGGTTGCTCTGATCTTCGCATTTCTGGGTCTGGATAGAGAGAGGACTTTGCTTGTAATGGTGCCATGGAAATTGGTGGAGGGCTTGAAGGAAGGTGGAGATAAAGGTGAAGCCACAGAGAGAGAGCTCGAGGAAGAAGCGAACAAGTGAGTGGCTGCTAAATGTATGTCCATTGCTTGCTCTGCGCCACGGGTCTCTCCCACCTTCCCTTTTTGTCTATTTATCTGTTTTGCTTCCATTTCATCCACATGTTTAGGCTCCAACAAGTTTGGTTGGTATGGGTTTAGGGGTGTGTATCGGTCGGTTAATCGTTATCGACGACGTTTTAGATCACTGGATCGTTTTCTTTAATTATGAGATTTTGAACGTTGATCTCAGTACTAGAGCCTCGTAGAGGTACCATTTTTTTTGTAGATAAACCATCGATCGATCACTAGTTCTAACCGGAAAAATCGATCTGATTGTATTCTTCGTTATGAGATTTCGAACATTTGAAGTTTTTTTTTTACAGATAAACATCGATCAGTCATTGCTTCTAACCGAAAAAATCGAGAGAAGGATCTGGAACACTGGAAACGTGGCGAGGAGGACGACAAGGAAAAGAGGTAATGCAAAACGAAGAAAGACGTGCATCAACAACAGGGAGTAGAGATGGTGTAGGGTTAGAGAGGCTCGGGTCTTAAGGTTCGGGAAGCAACTGTGACCATTAATGAAGGTTGATCAACCGACTGTAACACACTACGTGTGAAGAGATACTGATCCAGTTTCCCGATGTATGTTATGCCGCCACTGATATCCATGGCAAATACCAGTGTCGGAATGAGGATTCAATTAACAATTGAACATAATTAATTAAAGGGTTAAATATCGAAACTGTTAGAATATAGCTATAATTGGGCCTTCAACTATCAGTTTGAGCTTTTAGCTGAGTTCTCTAACATGGTATCAGAGTCTGGCACCTCACGGACCCGGGTTCAAACCACACTCTCTACAAAAATTCTATTTCTTCTAAATATATCAAATTTGTCCCAAATGGGCTAACTTATTATTAAGTATTGGTCACACGATTTTGTTAGAAAAAATGGACGAAATATTCCGTTCCGTTAGTCATATGACCTCAAATATCATATAATAAATGGTACATGACGTTTTCTTTTAAGTATTTGACTTCTATACATCTTATAAGGAACAATACCACTGAACCCTTGTTATTGTTCCTTACAAAATATATAAAGATCAAATACTTAAAAGGGAAAAAACGTCATTTTACCATCTATCATGAGTCATGACACTTGAGGCCATATGACTAACAGAATGGAATATTTCGTTCATTTTTACTAACAAAATCGCGTAACCAATACTTAAGAGAGTATATTTAACATTTTGAAACGTTGGATAGTATAATGTTCGTAACGAGTAAGTTTCGATATTTAACCCTCCATCAAATTATATGTTGTTACGTGCTACACATACAACAAAGTTGGTACTACCAACAAAATGTTCAACCAGACATTATTAACAAGGAATCAACTACTCAATTACTGAAACTTGAAAATTTTCGCCTTTTAGTTTCGATAAGCACAAAAAATAATTCTAGCAAAACTCATCCAAGCAAATACATTTGTCAAAAACCATATCCACCATGTGTGCATCATATAGATAGGGGTCAATAGATCAACAATTTACACTCTTTAATATCAAAAACATCACAGAACACACAAACTAGCTAGTCAATAAAGACTACATCTTCAACGGCAATATGCATCGACATGTCAGCTGTGTACTAATTTAGACCCTTCTCTGCAACCTCATAGTTTGTATACAAAGCAAGTTCTCTTCTGCTGGGTCTATTTACCTGCTCAGTAACAAAACGCTCACCGAGTCAACAAGTTGAGAAATCAGTAACCATGAAGAAAGACTCAACAGATCACTATTAAGGAACTACATCAAAAAAATGCCTAGCTATTCATCTTACAGCATTTATGAATTCCACTCCCGTGAAGAAAAAAAATTACTGACGGAAATATTTAGATAGACTGAAGAGAGAAGATAGGTGAAGGAAGGTTGCAAACACCGTTGAAGTTAGTGTCGCATTAGACAACATAAGCATACTTCAAACCATAGACTCTTGAGGACTAGACTTTTTAAGAATTGGAATCGAACAATTGGAAAGTTTTGTACTTGGGAAATTCCCAAACTTAATCTCAACAGTTAGAATTGCAATCCCTACCTCTCATCCACACACTTTGAAAAGTTCCAAGTTTAAATCTATCTATTGTTGTTTGTTTCCAGTATTTTCATATTTTACTTTCCAATATTTGGGTTTTCACAACCAAAAGAGACATGCATCATAAAGAAATTATAAAAAACAAGGGAACAAAACAACAATAATGCATTCCATACCTCTCATCCACAAAATTGTTTTAAGCACTAGAACCTGAACAAAGTTCCATTACTTTCCCAACTGCAATCGTTTTTCCTGCAAAAGAAACCGACAACCACATGAGTACATAGCAGACAAAGTCTAATGAACAAATGCATAACAAAGGCACAATCTGTTTATCACCTTCAGTGCGAAGTGTGAACCTTCCAAGTTGTGGAAAATCAGAGAACTTCTCAACACAAATCATGTTATTCACCTGATGAGGATACTATCAGTAAAAGCAGTACTAATCCCATAAACCCACAAGTCTAAAGTTAGAGAATATATACCTGAATACGACATACAACAATAGCACCGTTCTTCACAAAAAGAATTTTCTTTTTCATAGGCTTCTTTGTCTTTGGATCAATTTGCTGTAGCAGTTCAACAATCTCACACTCCTCAACAACAGCGTGAATGTGAAGGATGGCCTTATAGCCTGCTGTAAAAATAGCCTAGAATAGACAACAATCCAGAGGCTTCATTAGAGAGATTCCTCAGCCAAAATGCAAAACAAATATAACTCATTTCTTAAAAAATTAAACTCATAAGCATACATTTTCCAGCAACTCAAGGATCTGTAACTGGGCGATAAACTCTGTCCCAGAAGCTATAGGTTTTGCTGCAACCAAAGAAGCAAATAAGATCCAAATCAATATAAGCAAATGTAGTATACAAAAAAATGGACACCATCAGTAGTAGAGCAATTAGTAACTCTTTAAAAGACACACAATTGGCAGAGCATTGTTGCATAATATTTACCAATACTAGACAAGACAAATCCTGACAATATGTCCTCCTCTTCAATCCCTGATAGCCTAACTCTCACATTTTCACCAGGCCCTGCGCGTTTAGCTTTATTTTCATCACAATACACCGCAAGAACTTTCACATTAGCCTGCAAATCAATGTTTAAAATCCTCAGTCAAGTAGAAAGAACATATAGGAATTTCAACAGGAACTTTTATGCAAGACTTTGTAATTAGTAATAGAAAAACACCTTATTCGGCATAACCACCAAGGAATCACCCTCACGAACGCTCCCAGATTCAACCTTGCCCATAACAACAGTACCCATGTCCTTGAACTTGTCAATAATAGGCATCCTGTAAATTTTAAACTTCAATGATACATGAACCAAATAAAACATGCGAGCCTTGAATATAAAAATAAGGCAATTAAATAATCCATAAAAGTCCATTGGCTTAAGCCTATGCTCCAGATTTATTAGAGATGTTTATCGGTGGAACAAGCACATGAACTTGAACCATATTGACAAAAGTATTTTCCTAAATGACAGCAACCCTCTCGAAGTAAGTAAGAGTTTAAAATCATCATGGGCCATTACAAAATAAAAGATTAAGATAACCCAATACCTAAATGGGCCATTAGGATCTCTGGGAGGAATTTCAATAGCATCAAGGGCTTCAAAAAGACAGGCACCATTCCACCATGGACACACACTTTTCTCCATTCTCTTTTGCATGTTTGAACCGAGAAGACCAGATATTGGGAGAAACTGAACATCTGCAAGTTGAAGTTAGAACATGAGCTGTTAGCACACAAGTATGTAGTTGACACCTAAACATTCTTGTTACTTCAGACTTCCATGCTTTTTATTTCAGACTTAATTCCAAGAACGTTCTAAAATGAGGTAAGAAATGATATTCATGCCTCTCCAATATCTACTCTCCAATCTCAGCATAGTCAATACGATTTATCCCTATCATGTTTTATCCCCCGTGTGAAACCACAACCTTATTTTATGGCATTCATCCAGCTAAATTACCTTTTGCTAGAAAAAAAACACAACTGACAGAAACACATAAATATTCGAGATTCCCCATTTTCAGAAGGGGAGATAAACATATGGCATGAGAAGTCAGAACACATGAATTTCATAATGAAAGACAATTTTTTATAATAAACATATGAAATTCTACTTTATCATTCAACAAGTATGAGATTTAACAACAAACATGTCACAACGAAGTAAATTACTAGTTTTTCAGCAAAATGCTTAACTGGGTAAACACAAATGTTGTCAAAATGGTTCAATGGATGGTATTCGTTATTTTCAAAGAAAATAGTCGGAAACCATTGAATTTATGAAATGCATCTACCTCCTATTTACCTAGTCTTAATATCGATATAAGACACTGATCACGAATTTAGATATTACAGTGTAAAAATCAAGGACACTATACTCAATGCATTAACTGAATACAAGGTTTCAAAAAACAACTTATTTTTCAATACTCTCTTTTACAGTAAATCCGCACAAGCGCAAGCAGAGGGAATAAGGAGATATTTGAAAGAATGGCATCCACTCCGCGCAACCAGTAAGATATTCTCACCCAAATACTTCGAAGGGCATCAAAGTTAGTCAAACAGGAACAATGCAGATAACAGTCACCAAAGCCTAAGATAAAACTTTTCAATCCACAGAACCAAATACCTTTCTTCACATTGTAACCTGATTGCCTGAGGAAGGGTACCATCTTTGACTCAATTTCATCATACCTGCCATCATAAAAAAATGCATTAGTTAAGCACAACACAATTGTGAGTTCAGGTAAGTGAGAGAGATGGACCTTTCTTTTGACCATTTCACAGTTGGATCATCCATTTTGTTTACAACAACAAGCAGCTTAGAGACACCCAAGGTTTTGGCAAGCTGTACATGCTCACGAGTCTGTCCACCCTTCTCATAACCAGTTTCAAATTCACCTTTTCGGGCAGAAATAACCTAATAACGAGAGATATTGAATCACAAAACGGAGTCCTAGAACATTAGGATTAAGATTGCACTGAAGAGATAACTTACCAATACACCTATATCAGCTTGAGATGCACCACTGATCATATTTGGGACATAACTTTTGTGGCCCTGAAAATAATTATATGTGTAGGTAAGTATAGCTCTCAAAATACAGGAGTTTAATAACATACAAAATACAGAAGCCGGGTGACAGATTGCATTTCAGGCCAGGCAAATAATCTTTGAGGAGATAGGACAAAAGAGGCATACTATATTCCGCTAAAATATAACAGAATTGGAATCATGTATAAATGTCCAGGAGCAGATAAGCTGTGTGTGTCAGAGACAGAGAGAGAGGGTGTATTACAAATCAGATCAGCCAAATAAATGACATGACCTTTGAGGAGATAGGACATAAGGGGTATACTATATTCCCCTAAAATATAATAGAAATAGGAATCAAGGTTAGATGTCCATGAGCAGATAAGCTTCGGCATCATCAGTGTGTGTGTGTGTGTGTGTGTGTGTGTGTGTGTGTGTGTGTGTGTGTGTGTGTGTGTGTGTGTGACAGAGAGAGGGTGTGTTTTTTACAAATTAGATCAGCCAAATAAATGACAACCTAAATTACAACGATATAAGAAAAGATAAGCCCATTCATCAAGCCATCCAAATAAAAAGATACACTATATGCTTAGTCAATTAAATGCTAAAACAATCTTACAGGTGCATCCAAAATGGTGAATCTTGTTGTCTCTGTTTCAAACTGCGCCCTTCCAACTTCAACAGTTTTCCCCTTCAGTCAGAGTACAATTTGCTAAATTAGTAAAAAAAAATTAACAAAACTATTCCCAGCGGACATTATATGATATCTATCTGAAAGATTGACATGCTAATCAATATACTTAAATATACCTTAGCTCTCTCCTCCTCGTTGGTATCCATAATATATGCCATATACCTAGCATAGAAAAATTATGAGGTTAACTAATTTAAAGCATTTATATTTTTACTGAGATATCGTAAGTAGACCTCACCAGCTTTCCCTACTCTTATCCTTCGCTTCTTTCTCATATTTTTGAATGGTACGGTCATCAACCTGCCCACTCAGGAAAAGTATCTGGCCTCCAGTAGTTGACTTACCAGCATCTACAGCCAATGCATTGCCCACAGATGAGTAACTCTAATGACTATTGTTCAAACAAGGGACTCTTCTAAAAAACAAATCAGGAATATTTCTTTACGAAGGAACTAATTTATCAATAATTGAAAGGGAAAATGTACACAGATAAAGTTCTTTGTGTATATCCCGAGGCAAAGATCTAACCCAGGAAAAAAAACATTTCTGCCCGTTCAGCAACCTCATAGGACAAAGGAAATAACAGGTAAACATTTGCGTATTAATTTCATAAAACTAAGCGCACAACATAATACAGAAATAGAATGAGATTCATTTTCCTTCTATAAAAAGTTATTTGATGTGCAGAAGGCATGCAAAAAGCATGCAACAAGGTCCTAACTGAAGGCAGCAGCCTGAAGTGACCAGACCCCAAGCAAAACCAACCATAAAAGAGAACTAACCCAACTCAAATCATTCCACATTCCCAATTCCTTTTTGCCACTAAATTCACTATTGTATGCATCATACTTCACATTCTTCCCAACTTTTCATATTTGAGCTATCTAACTTGAACCCTGAAACAGCAATTGAGAACTAATAACTCTTGCAAATTAGTATTGCCAAACACATTGCCGAACAAAACAGCTAGAAATAAATCTCCACATATGAAGTCCCGAGGATCTCACAATGACAAAAAACGGTATATCCCCCCAAGTAAAGCAAATCAGATAAAACTTAAAAGGGCATCACAAATCCAAAAGAACGAAAAATGCACTAGAATACCATCACAAGATGCAGACGTATAAATGAGATCTTCAAAAATTACTAAGGCAAGCAAAGAATAAAAGGAGCTCCGTAATTCAACATACCAACATGGCCAATGAATACAACATTCAAGTGCCGTTTCTCATTCTTATCCTCTTCGATTTCATCTGCTGCTTCATCTAAAGGAGGAGTGATTTCCTTGTCTTTAACTGAAAAAACAAGAGATCAATACTATATACAATTCAAGGAAAAGAAATCAACGCAACATACAAATCAAGGACAAGAATTTAAATACAATATGCAAATACATCCTTGCCTACAAGAAAAGAAATTAAAACTTGAAAGCATGCAAACACTTCAAACAAAGAAAGCTACAAACATGGCCTTCTACAAGAGCAGCACCTTTTGGCTCAGCCTGGACAGTGGAACTGTTTCCTTGGACCTCATCCTTAATATCTGAAACCATCAAAAGGCAAAAAATTGAGACTATACATTTCTCTCATAAGTTGAAGCTATTGAATAACGATACATTTGAATCTCAAGTGAGGCTACAATCACTTCAACCAAATAAGGTGCTTCCTATGATATTCACCAACATAACAAAGCCTCTCACACAGCAAATAGTGGTTCAATGTTGGAGAATTTCATGCATGGATACAGTATCTAAACTAAATAGTATGAGAACATATATTAGTCACATTACCCACCATAGCCTTTAGACAAATGATTTATAGTTATTTCTTTGAATTAGAACTCAATGCAAGTGGAACGTGTAATAAATCAATAAGAGCACTAGTAATTCAACTGAATCAAATAGTTCAAGTTTAAATCAGGTGAAAAGGTATAATGCACCTTAAATTAGGGAAAAGTTTCAAAAATGGCATGGCTATGATAATAGTACCAAGGAAAATATAAAAAAGATAATTACAAAACTTTTGTTCTAAATATAGTGAAATTACAGATGTGTATGCATATATACATAAACGCAAAATAAAAAGCATTCTAAACATTGTACTACCCTTAAACCATTTAGCAGTATGGTGTCATTAGACTTGGAAATACTCTTTCCCTCCTAACATGCTTTAATACTGCCTCTTAAGATTGTGAAGTTTTGGTTGCATTCCAAAACATTCTCTAACTAATTAACAACGTGAATTTGTTAATGTTATAAAAACAAAGAGCAATAAGAAAGTTTAACAAATGCGATATTAAACTGATGCAGTAAAGAATTACAAGTGAGCTTATATGAAGAAAAAAATACTAGTGTGTCGGATGAAAAACGCATGGTTGGTGCACAGCAAGAAAAATCGGTCTGCATCAATCACAAGTTTGTTCCTTCACAGTACATTACATGTGTTATGTGCTTAATCAAATAAACTTAACACAGGCACACCCAATCCTACCACCACCACAACAAAAGAAATTAACTTCACTAATAGCATTTCTCACTTTCCACTTCATTGAAGAGCAGAAGTGCAAGAAACCAACTTCTTGCGATGAAACCTCCCCCTCCTTATTTTACTTATTGCATTTACTATTAATACTCTGTTTTCTCTCATAATTACATCTCATCATTTTTTGTTTTTCCTATAACATATCTCTTCAATCATCAGGTAGATATTGTAAACAGTATAATACGATTTTGATTACATTCAGAATGTAACTGTGCTTTCACATACAGGGACAGCTGTCCATATCAAAAAATAAACTCATAAATGCAATGCTTGTCTAAGAAGACGGACAAAATAAACAAAAATTATAAAAACAATATAGTATATATTGCATGGTCCTACTAACCTTCCTCCACTTTGTCCCATTTTTCAATCTCTTCAGACTTTGCATCCTCTTGAATAACCACCCCGTTAGTATCATCTGGTAATACTCGATCAAAAGATTCAAGACAATAGCACAATATACCATCCTTGAAATACAAGATTGTAAATAATTAGCTATGAACGCTCGTCAAATAGTACCTGCTGAATCAAGCTGTAAAGCACGGATCTCCTCCTCAATATCTATCATCAAAAAATAATAATTTGTCACCATTTAACATTCGGAATACAGTGTAGGTCTCAATGCAATACTCCATTAGGCGGGAAATACAAGCGTAAATTATATGAAAAAGAATTACACGACGAAATTTAAACATGAAAGCATGTAACCACACACAAGTGGCACAACCACAAGATCAAACTGAAATCAACTATCAAATACGCCCAACAAAGTAAGCTACAAACATGTCATCATACTAGCACATCACCTTGTGGCTCAGCCTGGACAGGGCAAGTGGTGTTTGCTTGGACCTCGTCCGTCATATCTGAAACCATCAAAAGGTAAAATTCTTGAGATTGTATCTCTCAATCACATGTTGATGCTATTGTATAGCATTACATTGAATATCAAAACAAGGCTACATCACTTCAACCAAACCAATACAACAAATAGAGGTTCAATGTTGACAAAACAAATGTATGAATACAATATATGTACTAAATGTTTTAACATCGCAGCCTTCAAAGCAATGATCTCCAATCGTTTCCTTGAATAGGAAATCCATGCAACTAACGCAAGTGTAATACTGTATCATATCACAAATAAAAAGACAGCACTATAATTTCATTAATTCAAGTGATACACTGATGGGTGGATGAACCAAATACCCCAACCCTGATCACCCCGATACGCGTCCAGATGAAATTTCAAAATCAGAACATCTTATGAAAGCTTCAGCGTCTAGTGTTACACAAATCACAAAAAATAAACTTCCATGGATACTAGAATCCTCAACTTTCAATTTAACGGAATCATAGTATAAGAAACCCAACAAACCAAAAAAAAAGCATCTTCTCCACAATACTACACACCCAACGATAACAAAGCAATAGTGGACTCTATAGAAGCTAGGAAATCAAAACGAATAAGACCCATAAACAGGTTGAAGATGTTCATAGATTATTGACAACGAAAGTACCTCAACTGAATTTGCAAATTAACCCCAACTATTCTAGTGAACATCAACTAAATCAAACAAACCCACATAGAAATTGGACCCATCTTGATGTTTCAAGTTCACGATTACAGCAAAGCATCAACCTAGCTGGTACACGAGTGTGACCCAGATGAAAAATCTAACAAATTCGACTAGGAGACATGAATTGCAGATTTCAAACAAGTACCTCTTAGAAGTTTGAACAAGTGACTCTGGTTCTGGTCCTAGTGATGACGGAGAAGGGGCGAGATTTACAAGCTCACTGAGCCTGTATGCCGCCGAATGTGGTGAGAGGAGAGAAAGAGGCAGGACAGGTACGAGAGTATAGAGGTTTAGGGCAAAGCAAGTAATAATGTTAGAGGAGTTACAGTCTTGCTGTAATACTATGTTAGTATTATGCAAGGTTCTAAAAGTCGTTAGCCGAATAATTAGGGTCTTCGGAGATTAATCAGAGATTATACGGAAATTAATAGAAGATTAATCGGACTTATATTTTTCTAATTTTTAAAAGATGTATTAAAAACAAAATATAAATTTTATTATATTGAAAATTATAACAAATAAAATCAGCTTTCATGCAAAATCTCTCGCATGTCGAGATCCTCTGCCCGAGAAACCATACCCTTTATGGACTCTTCTGCTCCAGTCACCGTCGTCGCCGAAAGGCCTGCCTCTGATGGCCCTGTCCCGTCGTCGCTTGCTCAGGCGCAACCTTCGGTACTTGTACCGACTAGGTCCCTCCTCGGACGTTGTGTCCCCTCGCACGATAAGGAGACGTCAAAAGCCCCTCAAACAGGCCAAGACGTCCTCTACTCTTTCTCTCATCCCTCTTCCATCATCTTTGGCCACGGCGGAGGGTATCTTCTCTCTTAGTCAAGCAACCCCATTGATCAAACCCCGTCGGGGTCGGTCAAGTATATCCCTAAGGCTTGGGTCTTCCGCCAGCAAGCCTAGGGCTCCGCTCCTCAAACCTACAACTGCTCCAATGGATGCAGAGGCTAAGGTTCACCCTTCTCGGCTAGGGTTCCGGCCCATGAGGTTCCACCTAGTTTCACTCCTCTGGCTTTACCTGCTCTTGTTGCGGGGGCCTCAAATGATGCATAACTGGTTCAAGTTCCCTCCTCTCCACGCTATCGAGACCCTATCCGAGAGAACGCTCCGATGAAGGAACCGGGACAGACGGTACTACGGGACCTTTGCAGGGGAGGGCTTACTCCGAACTTTAACGTATTCTTGTTGTCCCTGCTGCTCTAGATATGCCTCCCTGAGTTATTCGGCATCGACGGGTCTCCAAATCCAAAGACACTAGTTCCACCTCAGAACCTCCATCGGCGGGGCAGCCATTGGAGGTTACCCTCAATAACCTTCGAAATGGCTTCTCGGCCTGCTTGCTGGATGAAAATGAGGAGGTGGAAGTCGTGATGCCGAGTGTATCGTTAAGCCCCTCATTGTTGGCTCACCAACAATTTGCTATGATGGGTAAATTGTGGGCGTCCAAACCACCTTGGAAGGAAGTGTTGCTCCGAGTCATCTCCAGGCATGGGGAAAGGTCGCAGAGGGCCTGGTCATCAAGGACATCAGACAAGGGATGTTCGGTTTCTACTTCGATTCGGAAGAGGCGCGCACGTGGGTTCGCAAGAACGAACCTTGGTGCTTTAACGGACGACCTCTCCTACTCTGGGACGTGGACCCGATGGCTAAGAAGCCTTCGACTTTGGACCGACTTCAACTCTAGGCCCGTGCTCACGGTCTTCCCCTCGGTGCAAACCAAGACAACGGGAGAGATGATCGGCTCGGTGTTGGGGCTAAGCGTCGAGGTTTCGTGTGAAAAGTGGGGCACATGTTGGGAAGGAACTGTTCGGATTTGGTTCTGGCACCTGATGGAGCGTCCCTTGCGTTGCCATCTCCTACTCCGCTTTCGGGAATTTCCCGACCCAATTCGAGTATCTCTCACATACTCAAAGTTACCTGAATTTTGTTGTAACTGTGGAATGATTGTACATGACCTCAAGGAGTGTCCCTGGGAAGTGGTGGGAACCCGCGGTTCAACTCCTCCATGTTGGAGTATCAACGGGATTGGGACAATAAGGTATACACGACGAATTGAAAACCGATATCCTCGACAATTGCACCTAAAGAACCATTGTATCGGGGGAGAGTCCTGATAATATCCCCGACTACTGCACCTAACAATGCGAGTCCTCGGGGCGCCACTTAGACCAGCTCGGTGGATCCGAGCTGGAAAAATCTGGTGGTCGGCCGACTCTCTGGTAGCTGGAAGCCTAACACCCCGACCCTACCTGGACACGTAGGTAGAAATGGACATGGACATGTGTCTAGGTCTGACACAAGGGCATGAGTTGGGGAGTGAAACAGAGTTCTATTGGTGAACACCAAGAGGACCAAGAACATGCGGAAAAGCATTACCGCATGGAGGAACGAAAGGAATCCAGTGATCTAGGGATTGGCCCTATGATGGGTCCCTGGTAAGAGCGATGTCTCTCGAAGAAGCAGATGATAACATATTCGGTCATACTCTATTGTGCATGCAGCGTTTAGGTAAGATCTGAGCAGCCGTAGTCAACTTCGTTTAATTTTATTATGTAGCCTCCATGGCATCCATTCAAAACCGTCATGGACGATTATATTGTGAAAAGATCAGCGAACATTATAAATGTTCTAGATCTGTTATTCGTGGTCAAGGAGTTTCTAATGCACTCTACTGTTTTTGAATATTTTGCTTAATGAAATACTGCAACTTTTTAGTCAAAAATAATATATAACAAATATTTAAAATACCTAAAAAAAATATCAAACAACTCATAAACACAACTCCTAATATCACCAATACCAAACAACTCTTTATGATCATCTAATTATTTTAACTTAATTAGTATACTATACAAAACTGTTATAGGCGTCTAGGCGCTTAGACGGCACCCAGTCGGAATTTTTAAAACACTGCTATTATGTAGTTTATTTACTTTAACTTCATTTTTTAGTAGTTAATAACTTTATTGTCGTGCAAACGGATTATAAGACATAATTAATTGTGACAATCAGATTATAGTTTGGTTGTCTCTAACAAAAATAAGTTGGTTTGACCAAGCCAAACCCTTAGATTGATTATAAAGATAAGTACAAAATAAACTGTGCATGGTACAATTTGAATTATATTAGGTTGTCTTGAATACACGTCGATCTCAATATAAAATATAATGATTGGTTGAGTACACCATGCTAGCCATCCAAAAATGGTATGGCAAGATGGGGAGCCTATTGTCGCATAAGGTGGCACTCCTTCTTATTTATCAGACCTAGTCGTATTATCAGGATCCATTTTCTATACCATCTCTAAGAGCATGTACAACAGAACGGCTCTGGGTGAGACCCTGGCCCTGAGGCCCTTGTATTGACTGGACAAAAGTCAGGGAGTGTGAGTGCAGAAAAGTGGGTGTTCTACAACAGAAAGGACCTATGAGGCCCTGGGAGTGTATAACAGTGCTGACTGGATTATTATTTGATATTTTCCTGTTTTATTTAATTCGTTATCAGAAACCGTTTATATTGTTTATAATTTAAACAATTAATAAATAAATTCAACACGAATATAAATGAACTTCTAATTTTATTCAACCCATTTTAATACAACACCCAAAAACAAGCTCCAGGAGCACATACGACTACTCGTCGTCATGGAAGCCAGCTCCAAATCGATCCCATAAGTGCTCCATAAGGTCATTTTGTAGTTGATGGTGGATCTCATGATTTATGACACTTTGTTGACAATCAACTCGTTGCTGGTATTCCAATGGCCCTCCGTGGTGCCATCGTTCCGGTGGTGTCCAATTCGGCATTTCTGGAGGTTGCGCCCACAATAACTCCTCCTCCCCATACTCGTACCGGTCGCGCTCATCCTCTACAATCATGTTGTGTAGAATTATGTAAGTGTGCATGATATCAGCCAAAAAGTCTGCGCTCCAAGACCGAGCGGGACAGGAAATGACGTGCCACCTTTCTTGAAGTACTCCAAAAGCCCTTTCAATATCTTTTCGATCACCTTCTTGGCATTTAGCAAACAACTTCTCTTTGGGCTCGAAGGGATGCCGAATAGTCTTCACGAACCGTGCCCATGATGGGTAAATGTCGTCCACCAAGTAATAAGGTCGGTCGTACCGAAGCCCGTTGATCTCGTACTCCACAGCTAGATCATGGCCGTAGTAAGCGTATAGGAATAGGTGGTTGTGGTTGAGGACGTTGATGTCGTTGTTCGATCCAGCCATCCCGAAAAATGCATGCCAAATCCATAAATCACGGGACGCTACAGCTTCAAGCATAATCGTCTTGTCCACGTGGTGATCTCCCCGTCCATGGGCTCCCTGCTCTTCGGTTGGGCAGTTCTTCCACGTCCAATGCATACAGTCAAGACTCCCCGCCATTCCGGGAAACCCTCGGCTGTACCCTTCTCGGAGTAAGCGGTCCATGTCCACCGGTGTCGGTGTACGCTCATACTCGGCTCCGAATACCTCAATGACGGCCTTGCAAAACTTACGTAAACATTCAAGTATGGTGCTTACCCCAATGCGCAGAGTTTCGTCAAATGAATCGGCTGAGGACCCATACGCAAGCATCCGTATAGCGGCGGTGCACTTCTGCTCCGTTGATAAGCCCGACCGTGAGGCAGCGTCGAGCCTACATGCAATGAAGTAAGGGTCGTGAGCCTTCACCGCGTTCATAATCCGTTGGAAAAGTGGTCTGCACATACGGAACCGACGCCTGAACATTTCAGGGTCATATAGGGGTTGTTGGTCAAAATAGTTCGCCATCAATTGGATGTGGGCTTCCGCACGATTTCTGTTAATCTCTCGGCGCATTGGTTCCCCACGGATGGCCCTCTGGATCATTGGCATTACTCTCTGCATCTGCCTCTCCATCATCCGCCGGAATCGTCGCTGAACTGGCCGCATTTGGGCTGCCATCTCCGCATGCATCGGCATCCGGGGAGCCAGCTCCTCGTACGTCATCTCCTCAGCGTCGTACATAACCTCGTCGTTGGACATTTTCAAAAATAGCAAGTAGGAAGTGATTATGAAAGAGTGAAAGTAGAGAGTGGTGTGGAAAAAATGAGAGTGAAGATGGGTATTTATAGGGTTAGTTTTTGGTGATTTTTGAATTAAAAGAAGAAGAAAAAATAGCCGTTAGTAATTGACCGTTGCCAACGGTCGGGCCACATGGTGCAGCCACAGGCTGCCACGGCAGCGACGGCGCGCAGGGAGCGGGACCGGCCAGCGGGCAGCAGACGGGGCACGCGGCACGCGTATCGGAGGGTGGGGCGCGAAAATGGGGAGCGGGCGCGCGTTTTTCGGCCTCCACAGCGGGTCGGCCAGCGTGCCGCGGTCCTCGCGCGCGCGGAGTGGGGCGCGGGTCCGACCTGTTGTACATGCTCTAAGGCCTCTCTGAGATGCATATGTCATAACTCCACATAGAGTTAGACGTTTGAAGGATCTCGAGGTGAAGAGTCATCCCACAAAAGCATAACGAGTGTACTTTTTACCGCGTGCATGCGCCTCCATAGGGGACTCGATAATCTGGTCATTATCGTCATCAAACGACACTAATCCTAATCGATTTTAGAGTATATGTTGACTATCGTCCTCCTTGTGTACCACCACAGGGAGAGTCGGGGTAAGGCTCTTGTGGATGAGATAGGGCGGTGGTGCGAGTAAGGTGAAGCATAAAAAAACGAGAGTTGATGCATTATTATTAGACCTAGAGGGTTGGTTGTGTTAGAATATAACTATAATTGGGCCTTCAACTATCAGTTTGAGCTTTTAGTTGAGTTGGTCCTCTAATATGATATCAGAGCTTGGCACCTCACAGACCCGGGTTCAAACCCCACTCTCTACAAAAATTCTATTTATTCTCTATTTATCAAATTTGCCCAAAATGGGCCAACCCTTATTATTCTTCTCAATGGGCTCATCTCCTCTTCTAAATAATTCACCTCCAAACCCGTAAATGGGCTTGTCCGTGAGGGCGCGTGTTAAAATATAACTATAATTGGGCCTTCAACTATCAGCTTGAGCTTTTAGTTGAGTTGGTCCTCTAATAGGTTGGATGGAGGTGGTAGTGGAAGGAAAAGAAGGGCATAAGGGGTGTTTATGTGGAGATGGAAACGGTAAGTATTGGCCTCAAGAAGGAGGGAGGCGACCGTCGTCAGGGTGGTGGTGGTGTGGGAATTATGGCATATATGAGGATGTGGGGTGCGACACCGTCATAAACAAGGAAAAAAACATAAATACCAACCGAGATTGAGTAAATTGTATTTGAATTTCATCTTAATAACATATGTTTTGTAGGGTATCTTTTCTCTTAATTGAATTTTACTTAAACTTTAATGATGAAACCTTTTTACCATATAAAAACTAAGATGTGAACTGATATACTTCTTATTTAGTTATAGAACGATTTTGAGTGTGTTTGATGTTGTGTTGTGTATTTTTGTTGACACAATGTTTTTAGTTGTCGTCTGTCCACCTTGCTGATTGTTGATGAATGCGTCGCTACAATTACACGTCAGATTGTTGTTGGATGCGTCGTGTATGTTTCTTTCGCAATATTTTACTTTTTTACACGAACTTTTGTTTTTCAAATGTTGAAAAAACCTTGATCGAGATTAATGAGGGAATAACGTCAGAATTAATTGAGGAGCAATCATATTTATGGGCAACGATCCAATAACTTGAATCTTTTAATGTATCTCTCCGCAAATTCCTTTGATGTCTTTGTCGAGGGCCTATAAATAGTTGATATTTCATTCTCGAAAAATCATCCAAATTCTTTTCTTCTATTCGCTTAGATTTCCCACGTCATCTTTGTTCTGCAATTATTTTATATGTTGACTTTCTCGCCCACGGGTCAAAATGTCGATGTATCGTGTGAGACTTTTGCTCATACATAATAAGAGTCTCAAGGAAACCAGGTTTTAGGGTTCGACTGACCTCTATTTCTTTCCGATTACAAACTAGGTTTTCTTTTTCAAACTTTACCCTAAATTTTCAGTAATTTCATTTATATTCATTGTATATTATTTTAATCTGTTTTGAGTTTATAGAAACTCATAGGAGTGTATGTTTCTTCTCTAGCGAGCGTATTTGTGATTTTCGTCTTCAATATATAGTTTACTCATTGACTTGTCTTCTTCGACGATTGTGTCTTTTCCAATAACGATTGTTTCCAATGAATGTCTCATGCTCATATATTTTTTTATCAGCAAAAAAAATTTAAATTAAACCTCTTTTGAGGATAAAGAGGAGTTACATGGGGGGTGGGGGGCAAGAACAACCAACCAAGGCAAAACCAGAGACAAGAACCAATACAACCAAAGAAACCCAACCCTAAAGAAGGAACCACCCCAACAACAAACATAAGAAACCAGGAGATGAAACACATTTCGCTTCACGCAAGAAGCCAACAAACAAAAAAACGGGTCTAATTTCCCAAGTATAACAACCATGAAGCGCAAAGAAAGAAAAACAAAGGATCGAAAAATCCAGATTTAACCAACTTGAAGCATAAAAAGGTAGGGCTTACAGCAGTGAAGCAAATGAACCAATAAAAACTTAACCCTACCCTTGTCGGAGCCAAACAACTTCCTTTTTCCCCTTCACTCTAAGGATTGGCTTCTAAGAATGTTCCTCGTCTCCAACAATCAACAATCACTCCTCCACGTAACAAATATAGACAATTCGGCATCAAAAGTCAGCACGAATGTTCTCTTCAACACTAATTCTCACCCTACTCGTCGAATTCCAATGAGAAGAGAATCGACAAAGACGATGAACATGTGTTATGGAAAAACCATCAAATCCGCTGATTCTATCTAGAACAACGGAGCAGAAACTGACACCAACAATTCCACAAGGATTTGACGAAAAGTGTTAAAACCAAGAAGAAGATCAATGGATTGGTTGATTTACAAAATTTTAAAGTTTTTTTTTATCAGCGAAGACATATTTAAATTAATCTCTTCCGAGGAAGAAAAGATTACACAAAAGCAACCACACTAACGATTGCAAGCAGATAATTCTTCCCAACAGTACAAAAGCAAAAGTAAACAAATACCAAAACCCCAAGCTAGAAGACGAAGTTCTTTAACAAAGAGTAGAAGCCAGTGAGTGTAGCAGCAACAAAGAGTAGTAATCAGTGAGTGTAGCAGCGGCAAAGAGAAGTAGTCTTCCTCAGTGAGTTGGAGCTCCAAGTCGGAAAATTCCAGTGAAATGATGGTTATTGCACCCAGAGTAAGAAGCTGCAGCAGAGTATTAAAGTAGGAGGTAGATCTTTCCCCCAAGGAGTTAGAGAAGGCAGAGGTAGATAATGAGCTTGGGAAAGCAGAAGACCGAGGGAAGAACACAGCAGGGGAAGTCGCGGAGGAGAAGAGACAGAACCGTATCAGACCCGACCCGAAGGAGCCCAAGAAGAAGCAAAAAAGGGTCGTCTCAGACCCGCACCAGGACCGCGCCCGACAGCACCACATCCGAACCCACAGACGAAAACGAACCCATCCTGAACCACGCAAGGCCCAAACCAGCCCACAAACAGGACGAGCCCATGAAGCCCAAACTGAATATAGACAAGGTCGGCCCTATCGAACCCGCAACCACCCAACCCCAACCTGACTTAGCACGGACATCGAGCAACCAGAAGCCGATTGGACTTCAACGGAGCGACGACTGCCCCGATCCGCGACGATCAGAGCCCGGAGAGGCCACTGAAGGTCGTCCCACGACGGAAAGGACGCCGGACGCCGGAGAAGACTTCGTCAAAGTCAGGGAACTCACCTGAGAAGGAGCGAGGTTCCCGGCCGGAGACGACGAAGACCACCCGAGAACAGCAAGGAGAGGCGGAGACCATACAGGCAGACACCAGATATGGTAAGAACGAGCCCCAAGAGAAAGAGGAACAACTCCCACACCAGATCCGGCCAAACCCCGCTTTGTCGGTGCAGTGGCGCGCCAGATCCGCGACAATCAGAGACCTGGGAGGTCGCTAAAAGTCGTCTCACGCCGGAAAAGAGGCAAGTCACCGGAGAAGACACCAAGCGAAGACAGATAAGAGGCCAGATCTAGGAAAGATCCGGTGAGACTGACCTGTCGAGTGGAGGAAGGAGCGAGACCGGAACGGGAACCAACGCAGCGAATCCGGTGAAGCAAACATCGGACGGGGTAGATGGGGGAGAGGGGGAAGAGGGGAGAGGGTTTTCCGCCGTCAACCGGCCGGCCATAGAGGCCAGCTAGTCGGCGGCGGCCAAGGAAGAAGAGGAAAGTAGGGTTTGCTTTTTAGAGAGAGGTAGGAGCGAAGGTTTTTAAAGAGAGGATACACATTAGTCCCTTGAAAAACAATCTCCACTTCCAAAATTTTAAAGTTGTACTACTCACGACATTTTATAAAGTTTCCGATTTTGTTGAATTTTTTGTTCTATTCTTGAGTGTGTCATGTAACAATAATTAATGTTGGGTATTTTATCTAAAAAATAAATATTCGTTACACGGTTTAATCAAAAAAATATATAACAAAATTGACTGGATTTGAAAGTCATGTGACGCGAATGAGTGTGATAACAACAATTATACTTGCCAAAAACTCATTTGACGTTAATGACAACTTTTATAGGATAAAGGGAGCACTCTAAAAGTATGATAATATATCATACTCTGAAGATGGGAGTGCATACCAAATCCACACGAGAGTTTTCGCTCCGACCTCAGTTTTCGTCGTTACAAGATCTCTAATTCGTTATAGATAATGCCTGAATTTAAGTCTTTGATATCGAAGTCTCAACTTTCACGTAGATTGAAACATTTGAATCACAACATGTTACGTGACGTTCTCTTCTTAATAATGATAGAATCTCGTAAAATCTTTTGACAATCTTTCTATTCTTTAGCGGAAATAACATTTAGTTACCCTTATGTATTGGTCACACTTTTTTTTCAAAAAAATCTAGTAACTACTGAGCTGTTTCTTAAATGGACAGCATTTCTAAAGCCCATTTGTCATACAAGCCACAATTTTCTATTAAGCCCATTAGCAATACTTGCCACAACTTTGGCCCAGTCCAATATACCGTTCAGGAAAAAAAAAGAAAAAAAACTATGACCTGTCAACAAAATAGTCAAAAGAACAAAACTGGAACTGAACGGCAGGTAGTTCTATCAGACCCCAAAAGTTACAGGCCACCAGCAGTAACAGATCTAGGGCTAGATCTCGAAGGGTCAGACTTCTCTGACCTCTCTGCTACGCTGCGCTCCCTATTTCACAACCATCTGATACAAAACACGAAGATCCGATCTTCAATTACAAAATCCAACGGCCGCGATCTTTCGAGGGATGACGTGGCAGACAACGAGTACCGCGCAACATGAAAGAAGATGAGCCGCGATGTAGACAGTTATTACCACATTCGATTCGAAGTTAATAGTAGTATTTAAATAGGCAGCGGGAATCAGACCCGTTGCGCACGTTAAGCGAGGAGGAGCAGAACTAAGTGCGCAGCAGCTGATAACGTGCGCATGGTGGGTGTTGTGGGACCCACAACTGCTTGTCCGATCACATCAACGTCTCTTTTGTCTAACAACTACCATTCACTATTTCTGTTTCTGGACTTTCTGCCACCTATCCGACACGTGTCACTCTTACGTTCTCCTTCATGTATCTGTTTGAATCTCAATTTTTTTACTTGTTTAAGAGCGTTTCCAATATCGATGGTAAAATTAACAGTAAGTTGTTAACAAGAACAAAACGTCCACGTTTTGTTATTGACGGTAAAAATTGGTGGTAAATTCATTATCGACACGAACTACCAACAATTAGAAATTTGTGAAGAAAATGGTATTAAAAATCAGCACCAACATATTAATACTACAGAATATTAACAATTAATATTGAATGTTGGCTGGAAATATACTGAAATATTATTTTTTTGGTCGACCAATCAGTACGAACAGACGACATCATCCAACATTCTAACATTAAAGATACTCTTAGCTTATGTACTTCCATTCTTGCGTTTCAAAATAATTGATCAATAACAATTATTGAATTTATATGGGATAATTGTAAAAATTATACCTGGTAAAATGTTCCGTAAGCAAAAGATCGATTCATTATAATTTACCGGAATTTTTTGTTTTGAAAATAAAATAAACGAAATAAGTGTATTGAGTTTGATCTTCTATTAAGTATACACGCTGAAACAAAAATAACGACATTTTCATTTTTACGGGAAAACACAGAAGGACACCCGTTTTTATAATAATCCCAAATTTAAATAGTAGTGCAATAAAAAATGAAATTATTATATACCATATTTATTGAATAATATTATGGTAAAATGAAGTTGCATGAAAAAAAAGAATAAAAAAAAAGTGCATTGGGAGAAGAAGAAAGAGGTGTGCAAAGGCACTGTAATAGATGTGACTTTCATCTTTTCATGATGCTGAGCAGTGTTTAAATAGTATAATAATTTGTTTTAGGTGCAATGAAAGTGATCTATAATTATATTAAACAAAAAGAGAAAAGAAACATTGTTGGGAGCATGTGAATGTTATTAATATTCCATCACTAGACTGTTGCTAGCTAGCTCTCTAGCAGCAGTGTTAGGGCACCAGAAATAATCAATTTGGAATCTCATTAACATTGAAGAAAAAAAAGTAAGAGTAAAGTACAAAATACCTATTTTAAATTTATAGCAATTAATTGATATTTATTTTAAAGTTTTTTTAATTGATATTTATTTTAAAATTTAATTGTACGAAGTGTTCATTGATTTTTAAAATAAAATTTAAGTAATTTTTTTAAATAAAATTGAAGCGATTTAATAAATAAATATATATATAAAAAATAATTTTTAAAATAATTATTGGAGTGTATTTAGGTTATTTTCGTCATTTTAATTTACAGTTTCAGTTATTTGTTATATAACTAATCATCATAATAAGTTTTAATTAATTTTTTTAAAGTAAATATGAATCGAACACAATAAATTTGAAATAGATATTTATAATTTACCCAAAACACAATATTTTTATTCAATCAACAAAAAATCTCCCCTTTACCCATACCCCATAAGAACACTATAAAAGAACCTCCCCAGCTCCACTTTATTCACCAAAACCCTTAACTGGGTGCCCTTAAAGTTGAGGGCATATCACTTATATGGTTAGGGTTAGGGTTTGTGTTTACTCTTTCTTCTTTGTTTCTTGGTGTGATGATCTGATCTGAGCTAGGGTTTGTAGGGTTGTTGTGTAATAGAGCTCCTTGAAGTCCAATAGAGATTATGTGGTGAAGAAGATTGAGCTGCTGAGCTATGGATCCCACAGCCCTATCTCATGAATGTCCTTGTTTGAGGATAGGCTTGTGGCTTGCATACCCTAGGAGCTTCATTTCTCAACCCTTAACCCTTTTTGGATTGAAGGGAGCTCTACATATTTACCTCTCTTTGTATGATTCTTTTGATACATGAGTCTCTTGGGTTTGTTCATGTTTGTTGTTTGATTAAGCTTGTTTTTGGGTTGTTATCTTTAATTAACCATGGTTAAGGCTTTTCTGTGTTATGGTGCTGGTTATGTGGCTTTACAGGATCTGAATCTTTCTTGGGAGTGAGACTTGTTGGGACTTGAAGATCTGAGGGAGTGGAGAGAGACCTTTAAGTTGCTCTTAATGTTGTTTAGTTTTATATTAAGACCATCCATAAGAGCATCTACAGTGGTACAGTCGGTTGTTGGCTGAGAGAGCCTGACGCCTGACTGACGGGGGAATAAAAATTATTTTTTGTTGGTTTATAGGCGGCTCTTCCGACTAGTACTTTACCATGTGTTATAGTTATGGTATCTTTTTGGAAGATTATATTTTTGTTTTCAACCGATGGTGAGAGGAGGCGTGAAGCTCCCTGTTAGCCTTCCTTGCCAGCAACCTCTCCGCCAGCTCTTCGCCAACGATTTCTCCCTGCTTACGTCTCCCCGCCAGCTCCTGGCCCTCTATCGTGGATGCCCCAATAGAGTTGGAGTCCCTTGAATTGTTAACTTAAATCAAGGTTGACTTCGATAATTTCTACAATCGAAGTTGGATTCGTTGCCTTGAATCTGACCAAGAGAATCCGACGGAGAGGAGAGATAGGAAGAAGGAGAGAGTTTATTCTGTAGGCTCGGAAGACGCCGAATCCCGAAGATGGAGAAAATTGAAGCTGAAATGTCAATAAAACTTCTTTCAATTAAACTTTTTTCTCAGATCATTTCCCACAATTCACCTTAGGTGGTCTAAGGAAATGATAGTATAGTGGTATTAGTTATCATACCAAACACTGTTTAGCTACATTAAGCATGTACTTTGTTTACACTTGTATAAGTTAATCCACTATGCTAAACCTTCCAAAGTGTCATTAATTTCATGAGCAGAACCTTGAAGCAGTGATAGTATCTAGAGATCTACTTTCATCACTTTGGGTGTTTGGGAGCTGTGTTGTGGGGTCCTTTCTGGACGTTGCAGAGAAGTCGAATCTAGTAAATGGATTTATTTCTTCTATGGAAGATGTTAGGTGGACCTATTTAATTGATCCCATTTTCCTTTCCTGATTTGAAATACAATTTCGTTCTCTTTTCCAATATATTGTCCAATAAATTGGAATATCACAGTGCACATCATGTGACTAAAATTTGTGGGGGTAAACCCCATTTGTAATCACCTTTGTAGGCAAGTCTTTTAAGTGATTTTTGTTTTCGTTTTCATTAAATACATGTCGCCACATTATGGACTTACCACTTTCACTTTTGTTCACAGTACAAAAGTATCGTTACTCCAATTTGTGGGACTCATAGCCGAACATTTGTTTTTCCTTCGGGATTTGGTTCACTTGTTTTCAGTTATATTTGATTGATCAGCCTTAAAACAGACTAGGTAGAAGTTAGAACCTAGCACAACATAAATTGTCAGCCTATATATAATAAACCCTTCTATTGTAAAAGCCTCCATTTAAGTTTCAAAATTTATAAAAACGCTTGATTTGTCGCTTGTTATTCTAGACTGAAACACTCAATTCCTCCTAACTAAACATGATATTTTTATATCCTGTTTTTTTTTATCGACAAAGCCTATTTAAATTAAAACGCTTTTTAGAAGAAAAAGAGGAATACAATGATTTAGCTATAGGCCACTCAAAAAATAACAAATAAAAAAAGAATGAACACTTGTCGGCCTTAACCGGATCAAACTAAACAGCCGATCCTAATTTCTATATCTTCTTCACTTGTGAAGAATCTCAAATAATTGCTTACGTGCCAAACCCTTGATTATTGATGCTTTTATGAACTCTAAAAGCGAACACTATTCAATTTAGGATATACATATGAAAGCGGAATAAGAAAAGGCACATAATGATCAATTGGTAAGAATAAAAATGTAAAAAGTACTTATCTTATAGTCTTATAGATAGATAAAATGAAAGTTCACACCTCTACGTGGCACCCTCAACTTCTTGCTTCGATTTCCCTTGGATGTTCTCACAATTATAGTTCTACACATATTTAAGTGTAGATATCAGTTCAAAATTTATATCATTGGAGTTATTTGTTTCTCCTGAACTCAAAGACTGTATTTGTGAAGGGTGTGGAAACTTGAGCCATCATGGAGTGCCAAAGCTAGATGAATGGTGATTAGTCCGTTTCCTATTGATATTTTTTTGGAAAAACTCTCGGTACTAACTATCTCCGACTCATACATATCAAGAACTTGCTGTTGATTTATTTGTCGATCAGATCAGTACCCTCGACTTATGGTAATTACACAAACTAATATTTTCCGTTAGAGATGACGGTGAAAGTTAGGAAAAACTCCAAGAACTAACTGCAACATGACTATTGAACACAAAAACTAACCGTAAACTTGTTAGTTTTTTGAGTTTTTCTAACGTTTTCTGTCATCTCTAACGGAAAATGTTAGTTTGTGTAATTACCACAAGTCAAGGGTATCGATCTGATCGACAAATAAGTCAGCAACAAGTTCTTGAGCGGTATAATTCGACAATAGTTAGTTCTTGGTTTTACACCTACTTTTATTTTATTCAAAACCTACTTTTATTTTATTCAAAAACACGAATTTTATTCCAACCAAACAAAATGCCAAAAAGATGAATACATAGGGAGGAAGTAAAGGACTCAAAGGCCTAAAAGGGACCTTGGGAAGACTAAACAACATAAAAACTCTAAACGGTTTTTCGGAACACTACTCAACACGAGAACCGAAACTCACGCCGACGCCGGAAAAAGAAAGGACAAAACAGAACCGCCGGCGGTTAGCACCGCGGAGAGAACGACAAGACTGTGAAGACCAAGGAGTCTGCCCAATAACAGCTCATCGAACCACAAAAGAATGGAGAAGATGGCTGGAGTCGAAACTCATGCCAGATTTACAAATATCGATATCTTCAACATTACAAACCATTCCTTAAAACTCCACAAGCACAAATAAGTTGTCAAATTAAACGAATTTGATCCTATGTTACAAAAAAAGGAATAGAAACAGATTAATCGAACTTGAGCAATGAGCCAATGAGTTCGTACTTTATGAAACATACAAAGTCTCTAGAAAGATATCAAAGTTTAACAGTCTGTTCCATAGTTAAAACTAAAAGTTAACATTTTTTTTGCTTCTAAGAGGTAATAAACAACTAATAATCAACAAATAGAGCAAGGGACTAGATCTAACGTTCATGAAAAACAATACCATAAGCACCCAACTGATATCAAACTCATATGACACAGAAAGAGCAGCAAGAGAACTGGATAGTTAAGTAAGCATGATTTTTTAGGACACCAAATCGAAAACATGTCTTACAATAAAAAGCTACAGGATAGTAAGAAAAACCATAAGATAGTTCCAATACAATCCCAACATATTCTAATAAGTAATAGGAAAAACTCCCGTAATAACTCCCGTCAACTTGTATCGTTCAAGAACTGACTGACTAATTAGTCGATCAGACGAGGGCCTATAAACTTAGGGTATTACCCCCTGGCGATTCCGAACTCGAGCCAAATACGGAACGATCCTCCGCCATGTCCTCGCAACCGGCTTGGCGGTGCTGCAACTACCGCCTACAACATCGAGAGGGGCCGGTGGTCTTCAAATGATGTCGGCTTCCATCAGCCAAACCCTCATCAGGGAACCCTCTTCGATTGTCACTCCAAAACCATCGAGGAAGATCCGAAAGATGAGGACGAAATAGTCATCGTCGCAGTAGAAGTTGTTCCGGCAGTCACAGATGGCCGGAACCGCCACTCTTTAGTGGGCGATGCCAAGGAGGTCGTTGCTTTTCACTGGAAGGATCAGGACCTTGTCGTTGAATGCATGAACAAGGAGGTAATTACTTTTCACTTCCCGTCTAGGGCTTCGTTGAAAAATATCCGACATCGTGAGCCATGGAACTTTTGCAGCTACCCAGTATTACTCGTCCCTCCCTTGTCATGCATCCAGTGGATTCACAAAACTGAACATGGACGAAAATCTGACAGGCTTCACACAAGTTCAAGAGATATCAACATGAATTGTAAATTGAGAGTCCAACTCGATAGCCTCACGATTGAAAGTCACCCGAAGGATATAAATATATATACACACATTATAACACAAGTACCAACCATAAACAGAGACCTCTCAATATTTTTACATTGTAAACATTCCATATTCTTTGGCATAGAGATTCAAAATCTCATATAGATAAAATGATTATAGAACAGAAAGCAAAATAAAGACATAAAGAAACGAAAAATAGGCAATAAAGTAGCATTTTAAAACATCACAACCCCCAAAACAAAATAGTGTGGCCTCAAAGCCAAATTACAACCATAGATAACAGTCAAAATGGATTCTTCCAAACTAAATAAGCCAAAATGATACTTTCAAACAGAAATGTCTTAGCAACTACCTAGAACATTTTAATAACGACCAACACCCCAAACTCTCACAACTCCATCAGTATAGCCACTGAACAATGTGCTTCCATCAGCACTCCAGCTCAAACTTGTGCAGAAAATAAGCTGTGGAATACAACCAAAGTGGGCTTAGACTTGCCAAAAGGCTATAATTAAATAGCAAAAGATATAATTATTTATAGGTATTTGTTATTGGAACTGATAAATACTTCAAGAGAAAAAACAGAGTTTCAGCAATAATTTCATGATCTGTAAACATTCAAGTAAAGTCTAATATACAGTAAGATATGCAAGAGGTATATTATCTATAAACATTGAAGTCAAGTTAATACAATTCAGAAGTTCCAAACAAAGTGGGGATATATATATATAGGCATAATGAAACAAGAAAATTTTAAGATGCATGGCAGTTATCATATACAATGGAATTCCCAAATCACAACAATACAGATTGATATCAGATAAACTTATGCCACTGAATGAATCAAACAAAATCATATAGCAAAGCATGCTCATGTGAGGAAAACCAAATTTAAACAAGAAAATAGATGATACCTTCTTCTTGTTCCCGCCACTGGTAGTATCGCCAGCATTTTCAACTTCAGACTTGAGATCAACCTTCAAGTCCTCAACAATGCTCTTGCTTTCCAGATCCCAAATCTTAATACTGTTCTCAGTGGCAGCACAGAGCCAGTACCTGTTAGGACTGAAGCACAGGGAATTGATGATAGAGCCCGCATCAAGTGAATAGAGTCTCTTGCCCTCGGCCAAATCCCAAAGCAAAACAACACCATCTTTTCCACCACTTGCACAGAGAGAACCATCAGGCGACACTGCAACAGTGTTAACATATCCACCGTGCCCTTCCAGAGTGTTCTTCAGCTTACAGTTACTCAAGTTCCAAACCTTGACTTTCTTGTCCCATGATGCAGACACAATGGTGGGATTCTGTGTGTTGGGGCTAAACCTCACACAACTAACCCAGTCAGAATGAGAGTCACCCTCCTGGATTGTGTACTTGCACTCACCAAGAGTGTTCCACAACTTGATGGTGCGGTCACGGGATGCAGAAACAATCTGACGATTGTCAATGGAGAAAGCCACTGATAGGACATCCTTGGTGTGACCAACAAACCTGCAACAACAATCACATACAATCAGATTTGAAATGTAAAAGCAGTCCAAATAACACCACATACACACAACAAGAAACAAACATTCCTGAAAGACAATACATAACCAATCTCCAATAACAAAGACTAGATTTCTAGCTTCTTAATTCTTATATCACAAACTACCAAATGCAAATTCTCAAAACTATATATATATATATATATATATATATATATATATATATGAAGAAGCAAATTCAAATTACATGGATAGACACAGTTGCATATCTACATAAAAATAAGCATTAATAAACATCCACAATTAATATAATAAGAAAATGCAATTATACACAAGATTTAAGATTTCCAGGTTATCTATATACTGAGAGGCAAATTTAGTATAAATTAATATAATTGTAAATTACTATTTTTTGGATGTTCCAAAGCATTAATATCAGTGTAAATTACAATAAATTAAAAATACAAGCAAAAGGGTAAATATAATATAGATTCAGAAAACGAAAAGGTAAGCCATTTAGCTAGACAGCGATTGATTCACATCAAATCAGATAGATCTACACGAAGATAAACAAAAAGGGTATACGAAATTACCTGCGAGCGGAGACACCGGCGGCGAGATCCCAGAGGCGAAGCTCGCCGTCCCATGAGCCGGAGAGGGCGAACTGGCCGTCGGAGGAGAGGACGACGTCCTCGACGAAATGGGAGTGGCCGGTGAGCCTGCGGCGGGGGACACCGTAGGTCTTGTCGTCCTTGGTGAGGTGCCAGACGATGATGGACTTGTCCCTTGAGGAGGTGACAATCATGTCGCTGTTGTCGATCGGAGTGGCGATGGCCGTCACCTGATCGGTGTGGGCTCTCATAACACCCTTGAGCACGAGTCCTTCAGCCATGATTAACTCTGCTTCTAGCTGCTCTGAGTCTCGGGAGGAAGAAGAATGAGAGGAGGAGGCAGGAGCTTCTCATATATGCGTCGAAGAGCTCGTAGGGTTTTGGAGGTCTGTTTGGAAACAAGGATCAGACTATCGTTGTTCCGGATAAGGATATCCCCCTCCCGGTGTTGTTATTCCATTACGAAATGGATTGGGCTTTCTAGTCGGGCTTTTCAAAGTTCGACCTAATTGATTGCAGGATGAATTTCTTTAAGAGCCTTAGTTGACTAATGTATTGCTAAAAAAATTTCAACTATGTTATGTTTTGCAAAAAGACATTACCTTTAATGAAACTTTGTTATTCCATATTCTACCATTTTGTAATTTTTGAAAACCCTCTAAAAATCAGCTACCATCCTCGCCAACCAATTTTCAGCTCGACCTCCACAGCCAAATAATTGCTCTGTTGTCCATCACCTTTCCCGTGCGCCGTCCACCACCGTCCAAAGCCCTTTGAGTCGTCCTCTTCGTGTATCCGTTTTATGCATCATTTTGGTTTAACCGAATTTCAATTTATATCTGTTCAGCGTTTGCCTAATCAAATTAGGGTTTAATTTGGGAGTCGAAATGTTAATTTGTTACTGTATCGTCTCGTTTTGAGCTGTAAATGTAAATATCGACTCTGTGAAGACAATATACTGATTTGTGCATTCTGGGTTTTCTTTGTTGGTGATGTTTTTCATACACGACCTGTGAAAAGAGAGGTTTTTCTTCAAAATTCAAGTTGAATTTTTTTTATTATGGTTTTTTGGGTCTAACATTGTTTCATTAATTTGTGTATTTGAGTTTCTCTGAAACCTTGAAATTCTAATTTTTCTAGTCAACAAGAATCATCTGGTTGGCTAATTAACTTAATTTGTTGTACTTTTCTGGGTTTAGTAGATATGTGTTGATGTGTTCAAGGAAGGAACTAAGGGGGTAAAAAAATATATTGAATAGGTGAGAACCTATCCTGATGGTATAAGGGCATGTGCAGCCACATCCCACATTGGGGTGCTACAGCCGCAGCCCACACCGAAGCTCAGGCAGCGGCCCGCTGCAGCGTGAGGAGCCCGTCAGGGAGCCTAAGCTTCCGAAGCACAGGGCTTCTCCACGCGCGAAGCCAGTGCTCGATGCGCGACCTCCTCCTTCGGCCGCGGCTCCTCAACGCGTCTCGTCCCTTTTTTTAATCTTTTCTTATTTCTCTTCTTATTTCTTTTTTAGCTTCTTTAATCCTTTTTTTTCTTCAGTTTTTAACCCTTTCCCTTTATAATTTCTTTTATTAAATTTTGTATTTATTTTTTTCTTATTTATTTTATTATTTCTTTATTTACTTATTTTTATTATTTTTAATAATTTTAATTTCATTACTAATTTTATATTTCTTTTTTATTTCATTTCATTAATATATTTAAAAATAATTTAATAATGAAATAAATAGTCATTGTTTGGTTAATTTATTTTTTTTTAATTTTTTTAATTTTCATTACTCTCTTTTATATATTTATTAATTATGTTTTTAGTTTTTAATAAACAAATAGTCATTTCTATTTAACGACTTTTATTTTTAATTCTTTTAATATTCTTTTCTTCTATGTTTTTATTACTTTCTCTCTTTTTCTCTGTTAGGGTTGGGTTTAGTGTTTTCTAGGGCAAACCATGGCATATTCGGCGGCTAGGTTGTCTAGTATTTCCGGCGATCCATCCGTGTGGCTCGTGAAGCCGGTGGAGGATGGCGTAGGGGGTGGTTACTGCGTGCTCGATGTGGGGGAGGACGACCCGTATGAGGATAGAGGTGCGGGACTCGACAACTCAGGCGAGGTTGGTGGCGCGAGGCTCGTGTTGTGCGAGGAAAGTGGCGAGGGGTTCGGACAGGAGGAGGAGATGCTGCCAGAGTCGGAGGAAGGGGCGGCGGGAGAAGAGGACTCCCTCACGGCCCCGGAGCCCCTGACGCCGAGAGGGGAGACTCTGTCCCTAATGCGTTTCTCGGCCCTGAGGGGCAGTGAGGAGGCCTTGATAGGCGGAGGGTGGCACCATACGGCGGCAAACAAAATTTGAAGGACGCCGGCGAAGGGCCCGAGGCCACGAGTGGCGCGGGGATCGGGGACGGTGCCGGCAATAGCGTGCTCGTCGGTGGCACGTGTGTAGGAGGAGCCAGAGATCGTGGCGGCGGGGGCGACGGGAGAGGAGCTGGTGATTGTCTCTTCGGACACGGACAATACTCCAGTTGAGTCGCCGGCGACGATGGCGTGGAGGAGACGCAAGGGCAAGGGTGTGGCGCGGGAGAACCCTAGTGCGTCTGAACTGGGCTTGGGCCGGCAAGATGGATCGGGCTGGGAGACTAGGCTTCTATTGGACGCGCACTGGGCGGGTCGTGGTGATACGGGCCGGGGTGGATGGCACCTCGTGCTGGACGGGGCGGGCTGGAGCGTTGGCCAAGGGATGAGCCAGAAGATGTCGCGGTTTGGGCGGCCCGGTATGGCGCGGGTGGAGGCATGCCTCAAGCTGGCCCGCAAACACGGGTAGGGTTTGATGGGTCGGAGGCTCGTAGTGGGGTAGCCGGGTCATACCCGCGGGCTGATTCGGTGGTGCCGGGTATGGTGCCGGATGGTCAGATCGGGTCGAACAATCTTGTGGACTCGGGTGGGGCAGATTTTTGGGGCGGGGTGGCTGGACTGGGGAACCTTGGGTCCCGATTCTCGTCGCTCTGTATCAAGGAAGTGGTGGTTCCCGTAGGGGTTATTGCCAACGCTGAATGACAGTTTTAGTTTGCACTGGCTGCAAAGGTGTTGACTTCTAAACGTTTTTTCTGGAAGTCTTTGGTGGATATAATGGAGGACTTGTGGGGGTTGAAAGTGGAAACTTAGTCGTTGGAAGGGGTCTGGTGGCTTTCTTTCTTCGGTCTGCTTGGGAAAGGGCGAGAGTTTTGGCTGGAGAGCCGTGGGCGTTATGGGATTCTCTGGTGTTGTTCACGGATCTCAGGGCTCACATGCAGGTAGGTGGCCTCAGCTTCCACCATTTCTCGGTGTGGGCTAGGGTCTCTAACCTCCCGGTGGGTGCTTGGAACAATGAGGTGGGCTTCTGGGTGGGGAATGCCCTAGGGGTATGCCAGGCGGTGGATGTAGTTAGCTCGGGGTGCTGTTGGGGAGATTTTATGAAGATACGGATCCGAGCTGATATACGCATCCCCCTGCAGAGTCTAATATGGTTCCGGCTGTCGGAATCGCAGGTAGGAACTCTTCTCCAGGTTTCGTATGAACATTTTCCAGATCACTGCTTTGGTTGTAGCTGTGCGGGACACTTGTTCCCGTCATGCCCTGTGGCGGGGGGAGTCAAGGTCCATTCCTTACGTGCCCCAGGAGACCCGAGGTCTGCCCTTGAGAAGGCGAAACATGGGAAGGCGGCACCAGGGACAAATTGAAGCTATTTGAGAGGTGGGAGCAAGGGGGTAAAGGGGGGCCACGCACGCCATCTCCCCAAAAGATGCCAGACCGTGGGAGAGAGACGTCCTATGAGACATGACTGAGGATATTCCCTCAGAGTGGCTAGCTAAGGATGCTGGTCCGGCTCTGTCTGGGAAGAAACGACTGGAAAGAGAGGATGAGCCGGAAGAGTCAGAGGGCTCGACGACGTTAGATGGAGGATCACATGTAGAGGCGGCGGGGGGCAATAAGCACCCCCGCCTCCAGGAATGAGTCCGGAGAGTCCCAGGGAGGGGTGGGTCGGTTGTGGCCCCTTCTTGGCGGATGGATGGCGACGGTTCCATCTCCAGCCGACACTCGTCTCCCCTACCAGTCTGGTGTCAGCAAACCCACGTTCAGGAGCCCTAAAATTATCAGTCAAGGGAGGACGACGCACGCTAATTCGCCGGGGGAGATGGCAGTCCACCAGTATTCCCCTTTCACTCGGTTTGCTCGCCCAATGCCTTTTGGTAGAAGTATGCTGTATCGATATCTCAGGATTCTACCGCAGATATCCCCTTCAACCGCCCTTATGTCTTGAGCAAAGTTTATATTTCTGTTATTGCTTTATGTTTTTTAGTTGGATCTTGCCTTACAAGATGAGTACAATTATGTGCTCATCGCCCTACTTCATACTTTAGTAATAATAGTACATGTTCTTCTAATTTTTTATTTATTATGATTAAAGATTTTAATAAAAAAATAACGAGTTTTTGATATACAAGTTATAAAATTAATATGTTAACTATGGGCATCTCACCACTGCAGAATTTCTCAATTCAGCTTCAAAGCCTCTAAAATACAATATTTTATTAGAGGCTTCGACACCTCAACGGGTACCCCATGGCTGCACATGCTCTAAGGCTCATGTATGTTTATACGAGAACCTGTGTTCGTATCCTAGCTAGAACGCCCTGAATTTTAATTTGTTTTTTATATCTGGTTTGTCACAAGTTTGGGCTTGGCCCAATCCGTTTATCCTTGTGTGTGGTTTGGCCCAGCCCAACCCGTTTATAATCACACCCCTTCGTCTCTTTCGCGAAACACAAAATTCCCTTCCCCTCATTTTTCTGCGCGATAGGCTTCGAACAGCGAACAGCAGAGGCAGCCACCACTCCCGTCGCCGGCCGCCGGTAGCAAGCAAGTCTTCTTCATCACGTTTCACGGCAACTCAATTACCCAAGGTAAGATCTCAATTCTCATCACTATTTTTGTTGATTTTTCCTGGTTCCGCCCCTGCGTAGGGCTAATTAGGTTTGAAATTTCCAAATTTTCTTCTTCCTTTCGGGTCTACAAGCACGCAGCGTTGTATTGAATGGTAAATTAGATTAGGACACAGTTGAACAGCTCCAAGAATTTGAGCTCCATTGATGCGTGATATCAAAAATTTCTCTATTTTATCTATTTAGTAGCTTCCCCTTCTTTGATTTGTTCTTATGGATAAACCCCATGTATGATTGATGGGTTGGGTTTTAAATTGTAATTTCTCTCTGTACTAAACCCAAAACAGTACTCTAGTTCCCAAAGGGTGTTTTTTTTGACAGATTTGAATCTCCCCGGATCAGTCTCCAGGCATGGCTCGTAGGGACGATGAATATGAAGGTGAGCCTGAGGAGGATGAAAATTACGAAGACGAGGAAGACGAGGATGATAGGGGAGCCTCCAGGAAAAGAAGGAGAAACCAGTTCATAGATGCTGATGCTGAGGAGGATGACGAGGATGAGGAAGAAGAGGATGATGATGATGAAGATTATGGTGGCAGAGGAAAAGGAGGAGGAGGAGGGAGGCGACATCAGGCAAAGAGAAGGGGATCACAATTTTTTGATCTTGAAGCACAGGTAGATAGTGAGGATGAAGAGGAGGAGGAGGATGGAGAGGATGGTAATTTCTTTTCTCTTTTCTTGTTTATGTGATTTTGTTTTGCTAGCTTGTGATATTTGGATATTCGATTGACATGTAATTTGGTACGGAACGATTTATAAAATGGAAAACCTGGTTTGTTAGGAAAATGCAAGTGCATTGAACATGCAGTTTATTGGGAATATATATGTTGTCACTTTCTTTATATATATTTTGAATAGGATTAGTGATATTCATATAGAGGGCAAGGAATGGACAATGGAGGTATCAAGTTTTTAGTAGTGGGTAGTTGCAGTTCTTTGTTTCTTTTCAATGTATTCCTTTGGAATTAATATGAGCAGGGCAGCAGAAGAAATGATAAGAATTAGTGTAAATGGAGAGATTAGGGATAGAAATTACAAAAATAGATAAGGACCAATAGATGAACTAGATTGAGAAAGAGGAATGAAGATATAGATGAGTACTATCAGTGTTTATTGAATAAATCACAAGCTAATTCTAACTGAAGACATACCTTGGTATTTATGGAGTAGCGAGCAAAACATGATGACCAAAGACTTTCAAGCTAAATAGAGAGCTAGTTGTTAAATTAAAACCTAATTCCAAATAATATTGTTAATGGTAAACCCTATATATGAGCTTGGTCTATAAGCTGCTCCCATCACTACTAAATAAAAGAAAATATGATGTATATAGAACTTTCATTGACTGAAGTACGTCTTTGCTTTTAAATTGAAGATGTAGATGTATGTGTAGTCCACTCGGACAAGTTAATGATGTTCTGACCTGTTTGTGAATGCTTACCTTTTGTCCCTGTATGGTTGTTCTGCAACATTTGATATTACTATGCCTAGCTTCGTCCTGATACATGTATTCAACCATGTATAAAGTACTGTTTTGCACTAGGAAGATACTATAGTATATTGTAGCTGTTGAAGTTATCTTACCTTGGAAGAATGCGGACTTAATGACCACTTGATATAGTAGCTTGAATGTATGCTCACAACATGTTTATCCCAATGAAAAAAATTGTTTTAAATTTCTTTTTGTGAAGTCTTCAGTGAAAACTTGGACTCTTGCCTTTTTTTTCAATATTTTAATCATCAATTCGTACCGCCACACCTAAAATTCTTAGTTTTTGAAGTCATAAATCTGTTATATTTTGTCGTTACCATCCTTAGGCCAATCTATACATAACCTTGCCGTACTATTTCTCACCTGTGGAACTAGTGTCGACATTGTCCTTGAACTCATCTGCTACTTCATTGTCACATCAGATCAATCTGTACCTTATCTTTGACATTTTCTTTTTAAGGTAGTACTTTGAAAGTTCCTCTGCATTGCCACATCTCTAGCTTTTGGATGCTGCTATTCACACTTTATTTCTTGTTGTAATCCACACAATAACACACATGGACACCGATAATTACATGTTTTTTTGTGCCGCAGATGCAGTATGCATTATTAGTTGTTGGCCATAATTTAAACTCGACTTTGTATGGAATCTTCAACATAATCCATGCGATTAAAGTTAACTCCGTTTTCTGTGCATTGGTTATGCGTTGAAAAAAATATTCTCATGCAGACTTTATAGTTGATAACGGAAACGATCAGCCTGACGACGATGATGGTACAAGGATGCATCGCCGCCCCTTGCTTCCACGCGAAGATGAACAGGAAGATGTTGAAGCTCTTGAGAGAAGCATCCAGGCTAGATATGCAAGGTCAAGCCACGAAGAATATTATGAAGAGACGACTGTTGTTGAACAGCAAGCCCTTTTGCCATCTGTTAGGGACCCAAAGTTGTGGATGGTGAAATGTGCGGTATGATAACTTTCTTTACTTTTATACACGTTATGAGCAATGAATACATATCAAACTTGATGTAATGGTCAGGGCTTGTTCATATATGTGTACTTATTTCATGGGAATATCGGTTGTGTTAGTGAATCTTGCTCCTTGTAGGAGCAAGTGACTTGCCAATCAGCCAATGTAGATGTTTTGTCAACAATTTCAGTTTATTTATGGCAGATTGGTCATGAAAGGGAGGCAGCTGCTTGTCTGATGCAAAAGTTTATTGATAAAGGATCTGAATTACAAATCAGATCTGCTATTGCCCTGGATCATCTTAAAAACTACATTTATGTTGAAGCACAAAAAGAGGCCCATGTCAAAGAGGTATGATGCATAATTCAATGTAACCTTATCTACAATCAGCATATCTGATAGAATTGATATAGTCACCGTCCAATTTATAACAATGATCCTAGGATCAATCGCGAGGAAATAGGTGACGGCTTCCTGCTCTATGGAGAAGGCAAACCGATTATGTAAAAAAAAGTGCATATTGCAGCCCTTTTATAGATTTAGCTGTGTGGAGCTTTGATGTTTACTTTAATTCATTGCTGCTTTGCTTCTTTTTCAGGCTTGCAAGGGATTACGAATTATATTTTCTCAGAATGTGACGCTCGTTCCAATCAGAGAAATGACTGATGTCCTTTCAGTTGAAAGCAAAGCAGTTGATCTTACTAGGGATACCTGGGTCAGAATGAAGCTTGGCATGTATAAAGGGGATCTTGCCAAAGTAAGAGTCATATTTTATTATCATTGCAATTATCATGATATCATTTCTAAAATTTATCATCTGATCGTCTTTAGGTGGTGGACGTGGACAATGTACGGCAGAGAATCACAGTCAAATTAATTCCAAGAATTGATTTGCAGGCACTTGCAAGTAAACAGGTATTAAATTCGTCACTTTTTTCTCATCGTTATAAGGCGGCTGTAGAGTAGCTGGCCTGGCTGTTTAACTGTCTCAAATCTTCATTTTCTTATGAACTAGTTTGAATTTCTCCTTGCTAGTAACCATAGTTAAAACCAGGTGATGCAGATCTGGCATCGTTGAATTCCTTTCAGGGTGTTTATTGTATTTGGTTCTCACGTGATTGAATGATATCCTTATAAGAGCATATGCCCACTATACAGGAAGGAAGAGAAGTTGTTAAGAAGAAATTTGTTCCTCCTCCACGTCTTATGAATATTAAAGAAGCCAGGTAATTCATTTTATATTGTTCTGAGTTGTAACATAATTTTCTCCTCTTTATATCTTGCATAATAGTTAGCTTTGTTTTTGTTCAGAGAACTGAACATTCATGTAGAGGAAGAAAAACGAGATCCAATGACCGGTGATTACTTTGACTACATTGGTGGCATGACGTTTAGGGATGGTTTCTTATACAAAGTAGTGTCTGTGAAATCGATTAGCTCACAAAATATAAAGCCAACTTTTGATGAACTTGAAAAGTTCCGGAAACCTGGCGAGCATGGAGAAGATAGAGCTAGTTTGTCAACTTTATTTGCAAATAGAAAGAAAAGCCACTTTATGAAGGGTGACGCAGTTATCATTATCAAGGGAGACCTGAAAAATTTGAAGGGATGGGTCGAGAAAGTGGAGGAAGATAGTGTTTGTATCAGACCTGAAATTAAGGGTCTTGAGGTATGGATCAATTGATTCTTTAGTTGGCTCATTCTAACTAAATATGTACTAGTGTTTGAAATCCCTTGACATTTTCCATTAATAATATTTGTAGAAAAGTATTGCTGTCAATGAAAAAGAGCTTTGCAAATATTTTGAACCCGGGAATCATGTCAAGGTTATCTCCGGTTCACATCAAGGTGCAACAGGGATGGTTATTAAGGTTGAGCAGCATGTACTGATAATCCTGTCTGATACAACCAAGGAGCATGTGAGTTAATACATTTCATATAGAATTAAGAATGCAGCTACAGACCTGGTAAATGTTATTTAGCTTTGCACTTGGTAGTGAACTAAGGAAATACGTGTTTTCTTCAGATCCGTGTATTTGCTGATGATGTTGTGGAGAGTTCAGAGGTGACTTCTGGTATTACCAAAATTGGGGATTATGAGCTTCATGATCTTGTTCTTTTGGAGTAAGTGGCTGTTTTTCTGGAATTTAATCATTATTTTTTCTTACTATAATTTTGATGTGTTTTATCTGTCTTATTGATGCAGCAACATGAGCTTTGGTGTGATCATTCGGGTAGAAAGTGAAGCTTTTCAGGTGAGAGAGGTCAATGACCTAATGTTATCCTATCTCTCAGAGAACATGCTGACGTGATCACGTTCTTTGCAACTTGTTTTGTATTTTTCATATTAATAGGTTCTTAAGGGAGTTCCAGACAGGCCTGAAGTTGCTCTTGTGCGGTTGAGGGAGATCAAATGCAAGTTTGAGAAGAGAGTTAGTGTGCAGGACAGATTCCAGAACACAGTGTCGGTGAAAGATGTGGTTAGGATTCTAGAAGGTCCTTGCAAGGTTAAATCTGTATTTCTGGCCGAACATATCTTTACTTTCAGATATGTACTTTCTACATTACTATTATTTTAGTATATGGATGAGTCATTGGGTATCTTTCTCTTGTCAATTCAGGGGAAACAAGGTCCTGTGGAACATATATACAGAGGAGTTGTTTTCATATATGACCGCCATCACCTAGAGCATGCTGGATATATATGCGCCAAGTCTCAGTGCATTAAAGTTGTGGGAGGATCACGTTCCAATGGGGTCAGAAGTGTAATTATTTGATAAAGATTATTATTCTATTTTTGATTATTGATGAAAGGATAAAGATTCTACAATTTAAGATGCGCATTTGGTTTATCATTTTCATCGCTGCAGTTTGTTTTAGCTGACTCACATATCAAATTCTCAGGGTAACTCATTGTCTAGATTTTCTGGTTCCATGACCCCGTCTCGGATTCCTCCGTCGCCAAGAAAATTTCCTGGACGTCCTCCATTTGACTGTAAGTGGATATTCAATACAGTTAATATTGTCATTGAATTCCTAAATGCTTCTGGGATCATTCAATCTTTCTACTATTGACTAGTTATTTATTTGTTTAATGTGCAGCTGGAGGTGGAAGGGGACAAAGAGGAGGTGGAAGGGGGGGACATGATTCCCTTACTGGTACTACTGTAAAAATTCGCCAGGGTCCTTTCAAGGGTTATCGTGGGCGTGTTAAGGAGGTTAAAGGTCAAATAGTTCGGGTTGAACTTGAGTCGCAGATGAAGATTGTTACAGGCAAGTTTATGATCCTAAAATAGGACTTGTGTTTTTGGTCATTTTATCTTCATATGGATAATAACTATATATGCTTGTTTTGCAGTTGATCGCAGTCAAATATCTGATAATGTGGTGGTTTCAACTCCATACCGGTAAATATGAACTATCTGTAGTTGGTTTAGTTTTCTTTTGATTTAGAATTTCTGACTTTTTCTTTGCCAGGGATCCACCTCGATATGGTATGGGAAGTGAGACACCCATGCACCCTTCTCGAACTCCGCTGCATCCATATATGACGCCCATGAGGGATTCTGGAGGTTTGCTGCTTTTCTTTTTTACTTCCTGCTTTAACAATTTTGATGGGCTTATTAAATTGTGATGGCCAATTCCCTCTCTCCTGTTGGACGTTCTCTGCAGCAACCCCTATTCATGATGGCATGAGAACACCAATGCGCAACCGTGCATGGAATCCCTATACACCTATCAGTCCACCAAGGTTTGTTAATGAATTAATATCCAAATTTTATTTCTTCTCGTGTTTTTTTCTTTTTCCATATGACACATATTTGATCCTTTATGTTATGTGAGTACTAAGTATACCTTTATTGCTCCTTTATGTTATGTTAGTACTAAGCATACCTTTATGGCTCTCTAAGGAAGACTAGTGCTACCACAAGTGAATAGAAGTCTCCTTTTTATTTAGACAAAAATCTCCCATTTTAAGAGTAGAATGTCTTGATCTTTTTATTGCTTCACATGATTTTGTTTGTTGTATCTTTGTATTTACGTTAACAGTTCAAAAGTCAACTCAGGTAGGATGTCCACAGGTGAGTCATACCACGGGTATGTTCCTTGTATTGAAAATTGATTCTTGCATTGATGTTAATTTTTAGGGATAATTGGGAAGAAGGAAATCCTGCTTCTTGGGGAACCAGTCCACAATATCAGGTTTGGATCTCATCCTGTTAGGCTTTTGTACATGTTGGTTAAGTATTTTTTTTTTAAAAAATTGAATGTAAATCACAGGAGAATATCTTATTGTTAGTTAGTTTGTTTCCTACAAAACAAGGAAACAAAATGTGTATAAATAGGTGTACTTGTATACCATTCAATATCAAGCAAAATTATTCTTATAAACAAAAACAAACTACATTACCATAGCAGGTTCTTTTCAATTTTATCTGTATGACCGAATGCGATTCTATCCATTTCAGCCAGGTAGTCCTCCTTCACGGACATATGAAGCACCGACCCCTGGCTCGGGTTGGGCTAACACTCCTGGTGGTAGTTATAGTGATGCTGGAACACCAAGAGATAGTAGTTCTGGCTATGGTATATTACTTTATTTAATCTCATCAATGATGCTTTGTGGATTTCTATTGCTGTGTCTCAATTTGTGTTCCTGTTGTAGCCAATGCGCCCAGTCCATACCTGCCTTCAACTCCTGGTGGGCAACCTATGACACCAAGTTCAACATCGTATCTGCCAGGCACACCTGGAGGTCAGCCAATGACACCGGGAACTGGTGGGCTGGATATGATGTCTCCTGCTATAGGTATGTTTTTTGTGTGTGTCGATGATAATATTTAAATGAACAAATACAACTCTTTTAGATATGAGTTTGTATATTTGAGAATTCATTGTTTGCCCTTGACTTTCAGTTACTTTTTGCTGTTAGACGTTTTTTTAAAATCTTGTTGTAAATGTCTTGCAATTATTAACTTTACTTGATCATATAATAAGGATAGTAGTCAAGTATTTGTGGATATCCACTGTGGGTGTAGTGGACATTAATAAAAGGGGACAAATGTTAATTTTCTGAATACACAGAAACTGATCTACTTTGTACTATTATGGTGAGGCAGTGTTTGTGTAACACTACAAATGCCATTTAAACTCCTGTTGCTTTAGGTTTGGCTAGTTTGTTTTCTATCCAATGTCTAGTTGTTGCTCGTACCATATAATGTTTTGAAAGAAAACCTCATATATTGTATCTAACATTTTAACTCATGTGTGTGTAATTTTCAGTGCCAACATCCAACAATTCTGTGTGTTTATGAATGTCTCCTTTCCAATTTTAACTCCTACACATTATAAGTTTTCAGTTCATTCATCGAGTGTTCATTGTTAAAACTTTTATTTGATTTTTGTGCAAACATTTTAAACCCTAAGGCTTTGTTATATTGCAGGCGGGGAGAACGATGGAGCGTGGTTGCTTCCGGACATATTGGTTACCGTTCGCAGGTCTGGCAATGAATCTATTGGAGTTGTCACTGAAGTGCATCCGGTAAGTTCCTGAAGATGCTTAGATCTTCATAAATACTTGTTTTATCTAACTTATATTTTCACTGTCAGTAACAGTTGCATATATGTATTGAGGCATAACATTGGTTATCTCCACATTGCAGGATGGTTCATGTAAGGTGGCCCTGGGTTCAAGCGGCAACGGGGAGACATTAACAGCCCTTGCTAATGAAGTTGAAACTGTGGTGCCGAGAAAGTCTGACAAGATAAAGATAATGGGGGGCGCACAACGGGGTTCCACAGGCAAGTTGATTGGCGTGGATGGAACCGATGGCATTGTGAAGGTGGATGATACCCTTGACGTGAAGATCTTAGACATGGGTATTCTTGCGAAACTGGCCCACCTGTGAGAATTCCCCATCCCCTTGCATATTACCACCACTTTTGGCAGAACTGTGTTTGATTCATAATGATGTTTGGGTATTAGGTTTCCGCTTCTCTGTGATAGCTCTGTAGCTCGTTATGTTTATTACTTAATTTGAAATACGAGATGTTATGTTGTGCATCGTGGTTGACATTTTGCATGGGGATGAAAGTTATGCCCTTTGAAAATACATGTCTAAGTCCCCGCATCACGAGTGTAATGTAGAATTGTAGATTATATGATCCTACTTGTGTGTGTATTCAACTTGGGATCACTAGTGGAGCCCGAATGAAGGATGCTTAGAGCGTCCGCCAGGATCTAGTGATATAGATGGGATGAAGTGGACTCGTGAGGGATTGAGTAGAATAAGTAAAAATTGGGCTTAGGAGTGCGAGCAAACCGATGTGATGAGACTCAATATGGAGGGGGAGATTGTTAGATGTGTCCACATGTGAGTCAAGAGTCCCACATCAGATATTTAAGGATTAAAGAAAGACTCGATACACACCTTAGACTTATAACCTAATAGGCTAGTCTTTTGGGTCAAGTATGGTGGCCAACGTGTATATTATGAGCTTTTTATTTCTTAAGTATCTGATATGGGACTCTTGACTCACATGTGGACACACCTAACAATCTTTCCCTCCACATTGAGTCTCATCACATCGGTTTGCACGCACTCCTAAGCCCAACTTTTACCTGTTCTACAAGTCCTACATAGATACGTAAGGAATAAATAAAGACGATATACACTTTGGACCCACGACATGATAGGGTAGTCTTTTGAGTCAAGTGTGGTGGCCAAGTTGTGGACTCTCCCAGAAAATGGGTTGGAGTATATCTTCTAGGGCCAGAAATACCATGATCCCTGCTCCCACAGTGGTGGGCCAAGATAGGATAAAGTAGGTTCGTAAGTGATCGAGTAGAATAGGTAAAAAAATGGGCATAAGCGTGCGAACAAACTGATGTGATGAGACTCAATATTAGGGGGGGGGGGGGGGGGGGGGGGGGTCCACATGTGAGTCAAGAGTCCCCCATTGGACACTTAAGGAATAAAGAAAGACTTGATATACGCCTTGAACCCATGACCTGATAAGCTAGTCTTTTGGGCCAAGTATTATGGCCTACGTATATATTATGAGATTCTTGTTGTATGCTCCTCCATAATAAGACCCTGTTCTCCCTACCAAATAGAAGGGAGCGATTCGGTACGGTCCAACTCGTAGGTGGTCCTTCCACAAGTTCGTTGCTAAAAGCCTTTTTCGTCATTCCCAAGGAAGAACTGAGGGACTGGAATTGGTGAAGGCCCGACCTTCTCAATTTACTTCATGACTTCCTCGTAGTTCTGTTAAACGTTAGTCATCATATCCGAAGAGACCATTAATCGAACACGACGATGAGTATCTTTAAAGGAAACCGGATTTTGGGGACCACATGTGATGAGACTCAATATGGGGGGGGGGGGGGGGGGGGGGGGGGGGGCTCCACAGTCCCCCATTGGACACTTAAGGAATAAAGAAAGACTTGATATACGCCTTGAACCCATGACCTAATAAGCTAGTCTTTTGGGTCAAGTATTATGGCCAACGTATATATTATGAGATTCTTGTTGTATGCTCCTCCATAATAAGACCCTGTTCTCCCTACCAAATAGAAGGGAGCGATTCGGCACGGTCCAACTCGTAGATGGTCCTTCCACAAGTTCGTTGCTAAAAGCCTTCTTCGTCATTCCCAAGGAAGAACTGAGGGACTGGAATTGGTGAAGGCCCGACCTTCTCAATTTACTTCATGACTTCCTCGTAGTTCTGTTAAACGTTAGTCATCATATCCGAAGAGACCGTTAATCGAACACGACGATGAGTATCTTTAAAGGAAACTGGATTTTTGGGTCTCGCCTAAAACTCCTCATCTTCTCGATTTCCTTACATAATTATGACTGTTCGGTTATTACAATACGTGTCTATAGGAAACCGGATTACCGAATCTTGCACGATTTTTACTTTCAGCAAGATTATTCGCTAAGTTATACTTATTTCGCTTTCGCTTTCCTATTATACAATCTATTTTCATTTATGAACCGGCCACTGCCAACAATATTAACGTTACTAAATCTAAAATAATTGCATATCTTTATCATTGCATAAACTGAAACGCTCTCCACACACCTCCAAGTGAGGTTTCTCTCCACCCTACTTAGGGTTTGCCGCCGCCACCGTCTTTGCCCTCTTCTCCGACCTTCATCTACCTCCCCCTCACCTTATAGCCACTCACGCCGCCGCCCTCTCCCCTCATCGCCTCGTCGCCACCGTGCAACCGCCCATGATCACTGCTGCTCCTCCCAACGATCATGGTCCTTCCTGTATTACGTCGTCATCATGGTGGACCCTATCCTAGGGCACCATGGTCGCCGGAACCTCCCCCCGTCACCGTCTCTTCCCAACCGGCCACCCCATCCCACTGAATACCGGAGGTGGGTGGCCCATGCATGGAGAGGATCACAGTCCATTGTGGGCGTACCTGCCTCCCTGGATCCGAACACCACCGATGAAGCCCGATTGGACTCTCGCTACCAGCCACTGTAACCGTCGCCCTCAACCGGACTGGGACCAGAGGGCCCTTCATCAGGATTCCCACTATCGGGGCCTGGCCCCGTCCTCTCGCCGGAGCATTATGCGATCCCGTCGTATCAATGGGATCTGACGCTTCATCTATCCTGGCCGCCGCCGCCTTACCATACCCCCGTCCCTTCGCCGGAGAACTATGTGATCCCGTCTTCTCAGTGGATCCGATGTCTCGTCTATCATGGCCGCCGCCGACTTACCATATGGGGTATGCAAACCCTGGGGTTTTTGTAAACCCTAGGATGGACACAAACCCCAAGGGGCATGTAAAACCTAGGGGGATCGTGGGGGACAGTCAAGCTCTGAAAATCGCGGTGCTTCTCCTAGGGTCTTGGCCCCGAAACCAACAGTAGTCAAACGCCATGGCGAGGAGGTCAAACGTCCAAAGCCACAACTGAAGATCGGATCGAGGAAGTGGTCACCTGACCCCAGAATGGGAGAGCTGAAGAACTGCCCCTTGGCCCGCCGGGGGATTCTAAGGTTCACTACTGCTACTGGACCCAGACCCAGGACGATCAAGACGGGTCACAAGCCGGAGTCCTTGCTGCTGCCAACCAATACTGAGCGGGCATAGGAACGGGAGGTCAGCCCGGGGGGCTACAATCCCCCAGGGGTTGAATGATTCCCCAAGGCGAGAGTGGGAAGGACCGTCGGGGGCCTATACCCACAGACCCGGGGCGCCTACAGCCGGGAAGTCTCGGAGAATCCGCAATTACGACTCATGCTCATTTTAGGTTATTTGGTTTAGGTCGAATAATGTTTTGGCTTTTTAGATTCTGCACTGTTATTTACTTTTCTTTCGAAACGTTGGATCGAAAAACTCTTGAGTTCAGATCTGCGAAAAAAAGCAGAGTATATGTATGGAACCATGTGCATCCGATGGGCCACGGCCGACCGAGACAAAAGCTGGTATCCGGGACTGATAAGTCCCTCGCTATATGATCGTAATACAACTTCCTTCCAATTTCAAAAAAAAAAAAAATCATTGCATAAACTGAAGAAGAAAACTCTAATAGAAACCGACGCCATTGCTTACATATATCTAGAGATCCATGAACAAAGCTCCAAAACACAAACTTTATTGATTCAAGAGACCACACACGGACGACACAAAACAACCTTAAATATATGTATCGGAGCAGCTTCAGCGACGCTTGGGCTCCTTCTGGGCGTTGAAGTAGACGGTGGCGACGGGAAGGCCGAGGTCGAGCTGGGAAGCGAAGATCCTCGTGCTGAAGTTGGCCCTCGACGGCGGCGGCTCCACCGCCCCGAACGCCGAGTTCTGCTGGAACAGCACCAGTATGAACCTGTGGATCCCTATCGGCGGCCGCGGCCCCTCGTACGCCAACACCTCTACCCCTGCCAAAAATTATATATTTCAATATCATTGTCGGCTTGCCACGTGGACTGGTTTTTTGAGAGTTTTAACGTTAAAACAATGTCTCCTTCCGACAACTTTTCTCCACGTGTCACTAACCAGGTGCGTACATGTGCTTGACTTTGTTTACTCCGGAATTAACGAAAACGGAAAGATATGGAGACATATATATGTTCTAACCATTTCAATTGCCTAAACCTTGACTATAGAGAAAATAATAATTTTAAATAAGCAATAATTATTAAACATATCTCCAATAAACTTTCTTATTAAAATCTAACTTTTCGTCACATTCGTATTTCCATGTACAAACCCGATAGAATGTCAATATCCATGAACCTTTATGCGAAATTGATATATTTTCTGAAAAAATCACACAATTGATTGATTAATTACCTTTTTTTTTATCAATAAGCTTTTTTTTTATAAAAGAGGCAAATTTTCGAACCGAAAACAAGCCCAAGAACGAATCCTCAAATACAAACCTAGAACATGTCGAAGCACCTCAAACCATTACAAACAACCCATTACAGGGTACAACCCAGGACTTCATCCCCAAATTTATCTAACATGAAGAAAACAATCCACCCAACAGAACGAACATGCCTCATTGGCACCTCAACTACCTTTTAGTTTATATATTGATTAACATGAGAAAAAACATAATCATTTGCAAATACTGTAAGTACACGTGCATGTAATTTCATCAAGAGTTTAATTAGTTGGCTATAAACACTAGTTTTTGGGACATTAACCTTAGGTTTATGAGATTAATAGATTAAAAAAACAAAAGAAAACAGTAACAGACCTTTCTGAGCATTAGTTCCACCAGGTATATCCACCATGATCCTACCCAGAAACAAAAACATGCAACCAAACAAATCAGCAACAATAAATATATATTTACTATACCATAATTAATTAACTTCATAATCATGAAGTATATATAGCAATGCAATAAGGTACAAACCAGTTGTTACGTGTAAACCTATGAACTCGCGTGTTTAGTGTATCCGATTTGAGAAAATAGTATTTCCGATTTTACGTGAATATTCCCAGACAAAAATTCTCAAACCATAAACGCTTTTTTTTCAAACTATATTTTCTCAAAGTAAAATGATGTTTTCTCAATTTTTTTTTCTCAAACTGGGGTGCTATTTTCTCAATGCATGTTCGCAATTTTTTCAAACCAAATTAGGAGTTCGCAGGTTCACACCGTAAGAAAAATTGCAATCATGTGTGAACCAATTGCTACGGTGTGAACCTGCGAACTCGCAAAAACAATGCATGCGGTTTGAAAAAATAACAACTCTGATTTGAGTTGAGTATTCTCAGACAAAAAAAAAATTTAAACGAGAAATGTTATTTTCTCAAACTATATTTTATCAATGTAAAGTGATATTTTCTCACACTTTTTATACTTAAATTGAGATGCTATTTTCTTAAATCATATTCACTATTTTTAAAAACAAGATTTAAGATTAAGAGATTCACACCGTAAAAAAAATTCGCACAGAATTGTCTCTCCATAACTATAAATATAAATATAAATATAAATACCAGTGAACCCATTCACGAAAGTTAGGCTCACTCGGGCTCGGAGCATCCGGATCAGTCATCACCTATACACGTACAAAAACATCATCAATCCATCCGAAACCTTAAAAAACACAAACATGCATGAAGAGAATATATACACATATACCAGGGTGTAGTACTCGTCGGAGCGGCCGGTGATGGTGACCTTGGGAGGCTCGGCGGCGATGGAGGGCTTGACGTCACAACCATTGGTGACGTGCTTGGCGCCGTAGTGGACCGACATGTTCACAGTGGGATTGAACATGTCCACAACATCTCCGATGACACGACCGACCACCAGCGGATCCACCGAAGCAGCCATGACACGTAACACACCAACACACACGCTCACGCTCAGACAACCTACGACGATCGCGAACCCGTCCCTGCTCCACATGCAAATCAATGGCGGTGCTCCTCCTCCTCCTCCGATACCCTTTATATATATATGCAGTCAAAAAGATTTTTTTTTTTAAAAAAGTTTTATTTTATTTGAATATAATAAGTGACTAAAATAAAATGGAGTGTGGATCTGTGTAATCTATAGGGCATGCATAGGGTATCATGAAACTGGTAGTCAGAGGGACTGACACGTGTTGGGGGTTTCAGTGCAAAAACCAATTTACTGATTTTGTATTTTTCTGACATGTGGTGCGTTTTCCGCCGTTCATTTAAGTTATCGATACTCCATCTCAAATATATACATATTTTCTTCTGCTACAAAACATAATTTCTTTCTTTCTTTCAAATATTTATATTTCAAATTGTACCCAATGTCTGATTTTCCATCAATTTTTGGATGGAAAAACGTCATGTTCCTTGCACATGACCCTATCTTTTATAATAATACCAAAACTAACATTCAGTAGTTTAAACAAATTGAATTTTGAAAAACAAAAATGATTTTTTATAAATAAAAAATCAGACGTTAGGTACTAAACTGGAATAAACAAAGCTTTAGGGTACTAAAAACGAAATCCGAAAGTTTTAGGGTACTAAAATGGAATTATCCCTATACGAAATGATTCAATAGGAAATGGTAATAATAAGTAAAACTAGAACAAGAAATATAACTAAAACAGGGATTGAAACAGAAATAAAGTCCAAAAGTTTCAAACTAGGGCTAAACGTTACTTGGTCCTTGTTTTCCAATGACTCATTTCATCATGAGAGCTACCGAACTAAATAGGAGGATAGGTATGATTCAGGGATTCTTTTCGGTAAAAATCTTTGAATCCTTGTTTACTCATTGTGTTTGGCGAGGCTGCATAGCAGTCATCCTTCCGATACAAATTGCTAAATTATTGATGCGCATAAGATAACACTAACAGGAATAGAGAGAAGAGGAGACTCACAATCGCTCTCGTAGTGGTTGGAGACAAGCACGATGATGCTTCCATGATGGTGCCTACGGCGGTTAGGGTTGAGAGCTCTCAACCATAGCAGAGCTCTCTCCCATAACTAAATCCAATCGGTTTTACATTTCGTTTATCGTCAGATTTCGACAATTTTTACTCTTTCTTTTCTAAGTCAATAGTGTAGATGAATAATCTATATTTTTATATATCCCTAATATCCTTAAACCTTAAGAAACTTTCCTCAAACCCTATAATCCTAAATCATACTCAGTTAGAAGAACAAGGTAAGTGAATTACAAACTTAAGAGTTCAGATCCAAGGTATAGATGAATTTTAATTCTTGAGATTTTCTATAAAAAATTATGATTTTTTTAAATCAACAAAAATTATCATTTTTTTATATACATAAAAAATGAAAATACGTTTTTGAATAAAAAATTAAGAAAAACAACTTTATTTCTTCTGTTGCGAGACAAGCATGAGCAACAGGTGGAGCCCACTCCAGGCATAGATCAGCGTTTTCTGGCAACGGTTACAGTTCCGGGTGTGATTGTGAACCTCACTTCACCGCCGCGCACTCTCGGGCTTTGATGACGTGGAATATTCGCTCTGAGGACACGCTTCTACAGCCGTTCGATATAGATCAGATGCGCTTTCGTTGACACGTGTCTGGAGCATTGCGCATGCAAGAAAAATGCTCGGTTGGGAGGAGCACTGTATCATAGTGGAGCCGTGTTCTGGTACAGACAGACACAGTGTTTCCTCCTTTTCCAAAGTATCAACAACCAGACCATGCCATTTGACATACATGCACGGCAGTTATATTTTATTCGAATAAATGCAGTATCTTTACAGGTGCTTATGACGTGAGAAAAAAAGATATTTAAATGGTCTGACCAATCAGAAAATGATCACTTTAATGTATGTCAAACAGTCCATACAAAATTGGGAAATTGTAAGGATGGCCTTACCAACGAGGGTTATTAGGAGGGTGTTTTCGTCTTTTATCATTTTATCGAAGTTGCGATTTTATTTTAATGAAATCTAGAACGGATTGTTTTTTTTCTTTACTATCGTTGGCTCGCCGTATTCAACTCAATGAAATGGTTTACCTGTTTGAAATTGGCCCTTTTTCGTCCCTGTATTATCGGCCGCCACGTGTCATATTCATGGGTCATAAATTTCGACCCAACCTTTTTTTTGGATAATCTCGAAATTTTTTATTAGAAAGAAATTAGATCTAAGCAGGATATAACCAAAGACAACAATTACAGGGGAGCTCTCGAAAAGAGTTGCGGGAACAAAACCCAAAACAAAAACAAAAAGGATCACAAAATCACGCATCAGTAACCCACTCTTCACCTTCCGAAGTCAAGGTCGGATCGTCAAAAGATTTAGCGGTATGAGCCCGTTGAGCAGCTTGAGTTTGTTGTAAGACATGCTTCACAATGTCCACAAGATTTACAACTCTCTCCCGACTCCTAGAGTGAGCTGGTTTGGTTTGATATGAGTGGTGTAGTAATCCCCTAAGAACTTGGACGGCTGACTTTGCCGGTTCGAAGGTCTAAAAGGATGACAACCCTTGTTCAATGGTTTAGGATTTAGAGGTTGGAGGAGAACCTCCTTCCACAAACTACTTTGAAGAGCCCCGATCGAATCTCCATTTTCCACATAGAAGCTCCCGAAATATCCACAGCGGATGGTTGAATTTAGGTCTCCAGGCCCGAACCCGACCCATTAGAACCTGACCCCGAATCTAATGGTTGGGCCTTACCTATTGGATGGATTGGGCTCAAAATAGGCCCAATCACAGCCCCAATAGGTACTGGTCCCGTTGGCAGGACAGATTCAGACCCACTTGGGCACAAAATATTCGACCCAACCTTAGTTGGGCTGATTTGATTGTTCATGTTGTGGGCTTCCAGAGGAGGGGGGAGCTATGGCTAGGTGGCCCCCTAAAGCCCTAATCAAATCTCAAGGCCCGAAACAAAGAAGAAGAAACTTCCAAATCATCCCAGACAAAACTGATCTTACTAATTTGATGTCTCTACTGAAATCTACAAACACTGTACTTTCCTTCATTAATTTTTGAGCCTCTTTGCTTGGTGACCCATAACTTGGTTGTCCACACCACATGCCCCTCAACAACAGAAATCTCTACAGTGGGACCTCAGTCTCATGTTCATCCATCCCTACCAAACTTGGACCTGAATTTATATACTTAATCAAGTATCATATATTTGATTCTCACTTAATTTTACCCATTTTTCTATCTACATTCTAGACACATTAATGCTTCAAAAATTTAAAACAATAATAATTTTATCAAAGTCTGTCAGGTTCGGAGATGGGTGTCAGGGGTCAGTCTGTGATCTCGATAGAGTGTATAGATGGAGAGAGGTGGGTCGTTTGGTCGTGTGGCGGTGTTAGACCTAGAGACCAGCTGTAGTTGCGACGTCCTGGTAGGGACCGGTGGGGTAGGCTCGCCCTTTGAGCATGGTGGCGGCTACCGCACAGAGGCTGTGGATGGATGATACTACGACATGGGGTCTTTCTCTAGTCGTGGGACAATCGACGATGACTTCTCCTCATCTACTCACGATAGTACGCTTTTGTCATGCAAGGTTGGGGAGAGGGAGGGGCTCGAAGGCTTAGGGGATTGTAAGGGGAACCTTTACATCCTATAAGGTTTCTCGCCTTTATAGCGCCGATAACGTTCGCGATACAAGTTCCTGGTGAGATCACGGGGTACGTGGCCTTGGTTTGTGATTCATCTAGAGGCTGACTTCGAGGGGTCTATTGGTTCCAAGTGAGCGACATACAAACCCGTGAGCGGTACTACACACCCGCGCTCCACTCAATGAGTGATAAATGGACCGGTGAGAGGTATTCAGGTACAACCTTCTCTCTAGTCATAAGGTGGCAGTGGTTCCACCAAGTATCAACAAAACTCTCCCCTACTATATTGAAAGCCATCATTTCATTCTATCGGGGCTCTCACTAATCAGCTGAGGGAGGACAACGATAGACGAATCTATTAGAAGACCAACTCAACTAAAAGCTCGAGCTGATAGTTGAAGGCGCAATTATAGTTATATTCTAACACGCGCCATCACGGACAAACCCGTTTACAGGTTTGGAGGTGAATTATTAGAAGAGCAGAAGAGCCCATTGAGAAGAGAGATAAGGGCTAGGCCATTTGGGGCAAATTTGATAAATTTAGAAGAAATTAGAATTTTCTTGTAGAGAGTGGGGTTTGAACCCGGGTCCGTGAGGTGTCAAGATCTGATACCATATTAGAGGACCAACTCAACTAAAAGCTTAAGCTGATAGTTGAATGCCCAACTATAGTTATATTCTAACAATATCCACAAGGGAGTATCAAGTTCAGATGTACATCACCACTACTCCGGGTTATGGTAGGCCCAACTCTCGCTCACTGTTTCTAACAGTTTCCTTGGTAGTACTGACCACCACCACAGTTACATCCTGACGAAAATCTTTCAAGCATATCGATTATCCTATTTCAGCCTTTTGAGTTGTTAATAGTTTTTCTTTTCATTTGAAGTTCCAAGGTATTCATACCTTTTGCATTTTTATTTTGCGGTATTCTCTTCGGATTGTGTGGTCTTTATTTGAAAAGTGCTCTCGGGAGTTTTGAATTAATACTATTTCCCCACGTTAAAAAAAGACGGTAAATCAAGTCGGGTTTTATGACTAGAAATTTTAAGTATATAGTTCAATATGACTCTTGTCCTTCAAAAACATATGATATTTTGATTTTAAAAGCAGGGTCTAATGGAGTAATCGATTATGTCAAAAAGTGACGTTTTTGTTTGTCTCTTTCCAAAAGGACTGTCAACAAATTTGTCGACGCCTATTCATACGGATTATGCTCTCTCTCTTCTCTTGAACCTGTCTCCTTTGAACACCTGGTGATTCTGTACAGAATCAACTCGTAGAATCCGATCTCCACTATGAGACAACTACGAATCCACCTTCTATTCGACCTGTAGAATCCGACCACCACTAAGGATGCTCTAGACACCATCTCACTAGTTTTTTTTATCAGCAAATGTATTATTAAAGACTCAAATTTCCGAACTGGAAAGAAGAGCATGGTAGCCTTACAGGCTTACCACATTACACACCAGAACCAAACCAAACCAACTACCCCACACCGGGGAATTACAGGACTTACAGGACTCTTACCTAAGCCGGTATGACCAACAACAAGAACACAAATGTCAACAAAGGCAAAACCAGGGCTACACCCGAAACACAACATACTAAAATTAGGCCACTAAGGGCAACTAAACCCCTCCAAAAAAGAACAGGAATGAGACGCAGCTCAACCAAAACAACCCACGCAGGGGCTTGGACTCATACCAAAGAAGATAAGTCAATAAGCAACACTAGTGCCAACAAGGGCAAAAAACGCAGAAACAACTAGAAGAAACTTAAAAACAGAACCCAATAAACCTGAACAACCCAGGAACTACCAAAGGAGACGAACCACCAAGTATCATGGGGGAAATTTTTTTCACTCAGTCCTCCGTTACTCGAAAGTAAACCCACCTCCAGTCAACACTAAGAGGTGTTCCATAGGAGGAGAACCGGCATCTATCAATACCGAGTGAAAAAAACCCCTCAAAGTCCCTTAACCCAGAAAATCCCCAGATCGGACTCTGATGCCGCCGGCCAGCACCGGAAACGGCGAGTCCGACCTCTCAGAACTCAAGAGAGACTATGGATTTGGAGGGAAAGTGACCATACCTGATAAATCCCCCAAGCACAAGCAGTAACCAGCAACCAAGCCACCAAATCCAAGCCAAAGTCCTCGCCGCGAAGTAGTCTTCTCCACTACACAGAGATTCCCGAAACAAAGCCAACCAGGCCAACCCCTCGCCGGAGGACACACTGCTCCGACGAGGCTCGGAGCCCCAACGACCGAGAAAAGAGGAAAGTAAGTGGATCTGGGGCTAGGAGACCACAGGACGACAAGTAATCTTCAGCAAGGAACGGATCTGAGGCTAGGATCTTAGATCTACGATGAATCCCCAACCGGAACAGTAGGGATACCTCTCCCACTAATAGATCTGAGGAAGCCGGAGACACCCGAGTCGAAGGTGAGGCCGTCGGAGCCAAAGGAGGAAAGAAGGAAGTAGAGGGTGAAGGGGGTAAGAAAAGGAGGGGGGAAAGGGAGCCACCGACGTCGTCACCGGCTCCATCGGAGACCGGATTCAACGCCGATGGCGACGAAAACTGGATTACGGTTAAGAAAGCTTAGAGAGAGGCGAGAGGAAAAGTTCTAGAGAGAGGTTCACTTACCATCTCACTAGTTTGATTGTATTTTGTTATAAGAGTGTCTTTAGTGCGAGCGAAAGTGAGGTGAACGATCGAAAAAATGTCTTTTTCGCACTTCGTCTCTTCATCAAGGCGTTTCCTTATTCCAAGGTGAACACTCCATTGCCCGGTGAAATCCCCCTATATTCACCGTGCATTGAACGAATACTAAAGCCTGGGATGATCCAAGACTAATCGACCAGATTCGTCTGAACGAATGGCCAAGAGGAGCTATTTCCAAAGAACTTGACATTCCACGATGAGGAGATCCAAAATCCCACACACACTCAACCATTTTCGCTTCATCAATCAAAACGACACTATTACACCAATCTCCATAATATACAACAAACAAAACAAAACCATCGACACAACCGAGGCACAGCCAAGTGGTGGTGGGGGACGAAGCGCTGTTGACGGAGACTGGTCAAAGAATTCATTAGAATCAACGGCCAAGGGCATCCCATCACTGTTGAGAGTGCACGAAAGAGGATCAGAGCCGTCCGTGCTCATCATCATGGCCCGTAACACCCAAGTCACGGTGTGAATGTAGGCCGTCCTGTTCTTCGCCAGGAGCCATGTCAGACCCATCAGCTGACAATCCTTGTCGTGCATCCTCGTGGTCCTTTCGTCCTCAGGCTTGCTCATATTCGAATCCTTCTCGTTTAACTACACACGGAAACAGGTGTGACGGAGTTACTGTTTTGCAAGTCACATTTCATGAAATAATAAATCCAACCAACTCAAATATTTAATGTAACAAAGAAAATTTGTGTGGACTTGTTGTAGGAAGTCATGGATAAGAAAGGACCATTGCAAAAAACTGCCCTGATGTATTCATTTTTTGATAATTACAAAAAATACCCTAAACTTTTGTATAAAAACGACAACTTTACCTATTAAAAAATAATAAAAAAACAAAAAAAATCCCAATTTTCATATTCCCTCTTCTTTGTATCTGGATATTTCGTTTAATTATTATATTTAAAATCTAAAATTTTAAGGGTAAAACTATCATTTTAAAATAAATTGATAAAAAATATAACATAAGGACAATTATATGAATATTTTTTACAATTATCAAAGAAAAGAGTTATAAATTACAGAACGACGTTTTTATTAGAGAAAAATCCGACCAAAAATGTACGCACATATACATAATTAACCTGTTCGGTTTACCTAAAAACTCAAGTTAATAACGAGGAACGAATTAAAGTTCCTCTTGTGGATGCACTAGCATTTGTGGGATAAATTTATATTAACTTAAGGAAAAAGCAAGAAACTTTCCCAATCAAACCCATTTGGGGAAAATTCAGAACAAATTAGAAATGATTTACAAAAAAGGGTAAAGAAATGAACTGACCAAGTAGAGCTTGTTGAGGCAATTGTTACAGCCGCCGAGACCTGGAAATTGATGGGCGCCGGAGCAAGCTTTCTCCAACCTCCTGACGCTCCGATCACCGACGAGCTTCCCTCTCCGGTCGACGGAGAACGCCTCGGGGCAGGTGAGCGGGTGGAGCCTTATCCCGCAGTAGCAGTACACCAGATCGCAGCTCTTGTTGGGCCTCACCAGGTCCATGCCTCTCTGCTCCAATGCCTTCCCCAAGTTGTCCACGCACGTCTCCGAATCGTCCGGGAGGAGTGGCAGGTCGTACGACGACGACTGGTTGGTACGACCTGCCACCACGGCTGGGCTTACTCTGCCACCGCCCTGACTCAGGGCGGTGGCAGAGTAAGCCGTGTACAGCCACGTCGCTAGCACGGGGCAGCACCTGCTGCGGTGCTGCCCCGTGTGGGAGGTGCCGCAGGCTGTTTTCACCCCGTGGAATAGATCCTCGGGGAGATCGAGCTGGCACCCGGCGACGTTGGATTGCTCGGGGAATGCGGGGATGGTGTCGGACGGGGGAGCGGATGGGGTGGAGAGGAAAGGTTGGATGGCGGGGTCAGGGTTCGGGATGGCGAGGGAAGGGGAGAGGAGGAGGAGGGGGAAGAAGAAGGAGAGAAATGACATTGGAGTGAGCTAAGGGGTCTTAGTTTGTGAGAGTGATGAATCGATGATGTGGTTTTGGAATTGGAGGAAAAGGAAATGAGGTGGGGGCCTATGGAAGGTTTAAAGTTCACCTTGGATCTCTCTCGATCTCATTGCTTTTATTTACATGGCAATGTAAAGAGAAAGGTCAATGTAGCTTTAGCTTTGAAGTTAGTGTGGGAGTAAGGATTAGGTTGGAATATCAAGAACAAATCACTCATCAGTTTGTTAAATTAATTGACGGCTTGAAATCACCTTCTAACCACTTGTTACACGACACGTGGATATTTCTCTGGATTCAACTGGCTAACTACATGTTGCAATATGATGAGAAGCTATTCCTCCCGCAATAAATAAAGGGATCAAACCGTCTACACTCCTAGTTGGATTTACGGATTCTACCCTTCCGGTTAATCTGTAAGGATCAAACACCCAGATCCCAGGACTGTACAATCTTGTTGCATGAAATACACCAAAACTAAAACAAGCCACCTCCGAGAGAAATAACTTAATTCCGAAATCTTAGGCAAATCCAATTAGGGTTTTCCTATACGTTCATCAGAAATTTTTTCTAGATCCCAATACACCCAATACTAGATAGATGCCAAAAAGCACAAGTCATATATTCGTAACTCCAAATATGCGGGTTTGTGACATCCTCTCATACACTACTCCAAGCGTTATGAGAGGCTGAATGAATCGACCAGATCTATTCGGACTAACCGCCTATACCATAGAATCTATTCATAATCTAAAACTTAAGTGGCTTGCTTAACAATTTGTTTGGGAAACACTTTGTACTTCTATTTCTGGTAATCAGATCAATGATTCAAGCACTTGATCATCTTGGGTGGATAAATATCTGGTAAAATTGATATGATTTTGTACAATGATGATAAAATGGTACTGAATATCATGGACAAAAATAGACATTATTGAAGGAAAGATGTGACAATAAGAGGAGAACACATGGTCGGCCATAGTGTATGAGCTGCCTTGAATTGGATTTTTGTGGCTCAAAGTCACATATATCAATAACATGTCTGCACAAACCTCCTTCTCCCATATATGATCACTACAATGCCAACAAAAACATGTTTATGAAATAAAAGGACTAATAATTTCTCGTGGACATTTGTGAAAATTCAGAATCTGAAGATAATGTTTGTTCGAGACGTCGGAGACTCAAAATTAATAGGATTTTTTCTTTTCTTTTCCCGAAAGACGCAAGTACCAAAATGGTGATACAATGCCTAAACGTCCATCCCGACATCTTATTACAGGAATAAGAGTTATGTTTAGTTGAATGTAATAGATTTAAATAAACAATATGTTTTTAAAATTAGTCACTTGTGATTTTTTCTGAAATTAAATTTAGATTTTAAATGAGGAGCCTACCCATCTTTGTTGCGGCATGCACACCTTCTGATTTGAATAACTCTAAAGCTGCAACCCACAATGCACTTCATGAGATATAAATTCGATCCTAAACTATTAATTATATCATTTATTTAGTTCACAAGTTTTGAACAAGCTCATCTTTTGTAGCGGAATAGATAATTTTATTATTAAAAGAGAAAATCCTATGTAGTTTCGTTTTATTTTGGTCAATTCTCACATCATAATTTATACCTATATTTTTATATAGTAACAAGTTTGACAAATCTGTTAAGTGTGACTAATTCTGTGAAATACCAGTCACATGCTTGTCACGTGCCTCTAAAACATTTCTAAAGTAGCATGTGAAAACTTGATGTCATAATAGAGACATTTCGTTTATTCTTAGATCATAATCATGACCTATCAATTTTTCTTGTTACTCACTAAACGACCATTAAACTCGAGAATGGAAAATAACAAACGTTGCGGTCGACGTTATAATATGAGAACCAACCTTTGCTTATGATTTGGTAATAAACGAAATGTCAGGATTATGACATCGAGTTACCCCTTGTTAGAAGGGAACACGTAATAATTTTACTATTCTTGGTTTCGTTGGGTTAGGCCAGATAGTAACATGATTAAAACTGCTAAAACTTCTACTACACCAATCACGACTTGACTTAAGTTTTATAAAGTGTCATAATACGTCTCAGTTCAATGGGAAGACCTGGTAAGTTCTGAGAATGGTGCATTAGTTATTCAACAAACTCGTAGATTGACGGAGGAGGGCATTGGTCTCTGTTAATCGAGATGGAGAGAGACGTTTCTTCTCTCCTACGTCCCACGTTCCTGTGAGCTATTCATTGGTCCTAACGAGACTGTTTATCAGATCTCACCTGATCTTTCTGAAATTACGACAACTTATACTTTTGTCCATTTGATCTTTGTTACCATATCAAATAGTATCTTATGTACCTTATGTGGATTTTGAAAAAAAAAATACGTAAGAACGATGAGATGTGTCAAATAAGGTCACGGTTGGAGAGAGTCGGTATTAGGGTCCGGGAAACAGCGTGATTATCGATTATTAGATAATCAACTCAACTAAAAGCTTAAACTGATAGTTGAAGGCCCAGTTATAGTTATATTCTAACATGCGCCCTCACGGACAAGCCCATTTACGGGTTTGAAGGTGAATTATTTAGAAGAGGAGATGTGCCCATTGAGAAGAATGACAAGGGTTGGCCCATTTGGGGCAAATTTAATAAATAGAGAAGAAATAATTTTTTTGTAGAGAGTGGGTTTGAACCCGGGTCCGTGAGGTATCAGACTCTAATACCATATTAGAGAACCAACTCAACTAAAAGCTTAAGCTGATAATTGAAGGCCCAATTATAGTTATATTCTAACTGTTAGAATATAACTATATTAGAGATCCAACTCAACTAAAAGTTTAAGCTGATAGTTGAAGGCCGAATTATAGTTATATTCTAGCATCGATAAAGGTTGATCAACGGACCAAAATGCATCACGTATGTAATCGACAATCAGGTCCAGTTTTACCAGTTACACGGTATACGCCAGACCCAAAACCAAATCCATCCGAATCCTCTCTTCCAGATCCAATACCGATGTCGATCCCCGTGGACTCTTGATACCACTTGTGCCGGTGCCGATCAGTTCCGACCGATTTTTCGATTCGATGCAATTTGTGAACAACCCTCGAAGCAAGGCATGAAAATCACGTGAAAATAAGGCTAATACCGAGTAGGTGTGTGATATATTGCAGTTTATTGTAACGCATAGAATAGTTAAAAGGGTGAGTAAATGGCAGTGTTGAGTTGTTCGTGGTGATCAATATTCCTCTGTCGGTATATATGACTATTGATTAATACACGCTGCTGATCACGGGGTTGGTACACTGTATTTAATTTTTCCATAATGATCACTAATTATTTATAGGGATTGACAAACGATAACAGATAATTTCACATGAATACATTAACCATGTTACATTTTTTTTTAAAAATCTAAATATGCTCTACTTTTATTTTTCTTATTTTATTATATTTTAAAAAAGGTATAAGTTTATCAAGATAACTAAACACTGATTGGAACAATAGGTAAGTACATTGTGCGGTTCAGTGGGAGAGGATATTAGTCGTATGTTTGTCTCTTGCTCGTGATTCTAAAGGGTCTTTGGTGGGGTGTTGTAGCCTTGTAGGCGCTCTGCCAGTGATTCAATCGCTCTTTCTCGAGATGTTTTTCTCTGCTGGGGGAGAGGGAGGTTGTGGTCAGAATGGAGCGGTGGGCTTATGTGTTTTTGACATATTTAGCTCGAGAGGAATCATCACACCTTCTCTAGGTTCGCAACTATTGAGCCTTGCATCACTCTCAGTAGGGTTCATCATGAGTCTTTTTCCCTCTTGAGGGCAACCAATCGACAATTTAGCCTCTTCGAGTGGATCGAGTGCTTGGGTGTTGTGCTGACTAGAATTGCTAAGGTGTTGAGTTATGTTTGAGAAGTTCAACGTATAGTTCCCCGGTCCTTTCTGCAGCTTGTCTTCTCTCTTGTCAGGTCTTGTGCTTTCTTGTTCAGGGGTCGTTTTGAGACTCATTTCCTCGGTCGGGTCCGGTTAGTACTTGTTCCAAGATCGTGGTTGGGGCCGGTCCATCCTTTTAGGGTAGAGGGTGCGGATGACTTAGCTTTTCTGAGGATAGAGAATTTACCTGTGCGCTCCCCTGTATACTGTTCACTAGTCCGATTGAGGTTGCCAAGGTTTGTCACTTGAGGCTTTGTTTGGTAGTCGACACAACCATTATATAACTGATTTCAGCAGAGGTTATCGATACCCATTTTGTAAAATCAAAGGAAAACACTACGAATCTGTTAATAAAAAGGTTAAATAAAGATTGAGTTGATAAGACATCTAAGGGAGTAGGACTAAAACTCATAAACATTTATGACAATAAGTGAAGGAAAACTCAACATAATTAACTCTAAATTCCCAAATCTAGATTTAATAAGACAACTTAACTGCAAAATCCTTACAAGGTTACTATAAACAAACCTCATATCCATTTCTATGATGTAGTGAAACAGTGATATAAAACATGATAGGGATAAACTACACTTTCAATAACTCCTTATATATTAAGAGATAAGAGTATTTAGCAAAAGAAATCACTTAGTTGAGCGTGAAGTAAGATCGCTTTTAGGAGACCAATGAGAATTGGTATTTTAAACTCGTGCAGAACCAAGAGATATTGATGGCTATAACGAGCAAATGGTCAACCGTGTTCTCTCCTCGTTTGATTTCGTTTCTTTTTCTTACGATCTTGTGATTTAAACAAAATTAAACAAATCATTCATGTCTCCCATTTAACCAAATCTGAACCAAACCAAATCAAATACATTGAAAAAAAGTATCACAAGAACAAGAAAACAACAAAACTATAAGGAGAGAACCACAACGTTTCGTTGGCCAAAACCCGATCGCCCTACAAGCGCATCGATGTAACATAATCATACGCAACGAGGAGAGAACGACAAACGTTCACCGTTGACCATTTGTACCGTTGTTGGTGGTTCCGGAGACTCCTCCTCCCCTTATATCAAACGTTTTTATTTTGAAGAGTTGATTCCTAAACGAAGGCTGCGAGCTCTTACGAGCGTCGTGGTCGGAAGCTTCCAATCCCTCCCATGCTTTATACTTGCCCAACTCCACCTTTCTCCTATAGATAGGCCTGCAACAATAAGAAAGTACGAGCCATGCTAGTATTCCAATAGAGATACACACTAATAAAACTAGCCAACTCATTTCAATCATTGTTAATTTCACAATAGATGAGGGACAAGAGAAGGAAGAAGATCAACTAGAAAAATTGCAGGAATGAACTGGAGATTAAATTTCTATGTGATTCAGGATTCAATTGTGTATATAATTTAAGAGAGAGAGACTGTTTCAACGTTCTGAATAATTTTTTATTTATTTTGGTTTGCAGTAACTTGCAAGCAAGTCTGGTTGTAAGAATAAGAGGAAATCATAATTTTTTTTATCAGTAAAACATATTTAAATTAAAACTTTTTGTTTGGAGGTAAAAAAAGTACATATCACAAAAAACCCAAAGTTGAACGCAGTCAACTGTAAGGGCACAACCATAATACATATACAAACCGGAACACTGTCAAGAAAGCACAACCTCAAGACGAGCCCAACCAAGAACGAAACAGAACAAAAAGTCTATAAACCAGATTTTACAAACTTTAAGTATAAGAGAAACAATAAGAAGGTCTAGCATCTTAATTTTCCAACTATGAAGCCCTAGACAAGTAAAACAAATAAAGTCTTGATATCTAAATTTTCCAGCCATAAAGAACTAAGAGTACGACGTCTCAAGCTGCAGTCGTCCCAAAGCACGGAGGAAATCATAATTTTACCCTTAATAAAATCTAGATTTGTAAAAGAAGTCCATTTTGATCAGGAATTCGATAAGGGTAAAATTGAGTTTTTATTAAAATAAAACTATTTTACAAAGATTTTTCGAAAATGAAAGTTAACCATCAAATGTTTTTCTCCGAGAAACTATTTTCCTAATTGTCCCGAATAGGGTTTGTATGTATTCAAATTAGGAATAGTCTTTGAATGCTATTTTTACATAATTCAAAGTTGAATTAAAGAATGTGAAGGGGTCCACCTGCACCCACTCTCGTTGGATAAATGGGTTACCCCTTACTTAATGTTGTTTACTAAAGCATGATAAATAAAATGTATGAGTAGTTGAATCGCTATTTCGTCAACTAAATGAATTTACAAAAACCTAACGGGACACAAAATCGATCACTTGTATCAAGCCCGAAACAAAATCCGCCCCAAATGTTGGAGTTTTATTGTTATACAAACGGATTACAAGACACTCCTTTCTTATCACTATATATCAACGTTACGACCTATACATCCTGACGAGATTGTTTATCAGTCCTCGACGGATTATCAAAGACCATGTTCTGGATTGGCTAGAGGGATGATGGGAGGGAAGGGAGACAAATAAGGGGAATCGGGGCATGGATGAGGGGAGAAAACCAATATGTTCCAAAATAGGTCGGGTGGATTGGTAAGTGTAAACGCCCAATTCAACCCAAAAACTCGAACTAATGGGTGGATGTGACAAACGGGCCATACGCCGAACCAGCTCTGATACCATGTACACCCCCAATTCAACCCATAAACTCGAACTGATAGGTGGAGGCACTAATATAGTTATAAGGTGTTCAATTTGTCCATACATTTTCCATGTAGAACTTATATTTCAACAATAAGTGGTGCACAATTCAGCCTTTTAACATGTAGAAGCTTGAATCTAATATGAAGCCAAGCAAAATTAGTTAACGGTGGTAATCAAGTAAATATAAGAGATCGGGTTTACTTCGTGTTTGGAAAATCTGGTATAGGATTGTAGGCCATCCTTGTTCGGTTGGACATTAGTGTCTAGTTGTTTTGTCTCTTGTTGGCATTGTTGTGTACTTCATGTTAGAAAAATTAGGGTTGTTAGAGCTGTTTAGTACCTATTTTATGGGTTGTTGGTTCTGGTTGGAGGTGCCTGTAGGCATGCTCAGGTTTGTATTGAGAGGTTTACCCTTGTCTTTTTTTCCAGTTTGAAAACATTAGTTATTTACAAAAAAAAAATTGCTGATAAAAAAAGAGTAAATATAAGAGATAATAGCAAAAAACTGTGGCCAATTATGTGTTCTTTACAGAATATCGTAATAAATTATTTTGCTTTGTAAGTGTTATGGTAATTATTATTCATCAGTAAATCCCACTGCATGATTATTGTTTTTTTTTTATCAGCAAAGACATATTATAAAATCTGCTCTATGAAGTGTAGAGCAGGGGTGAAGCACATGGAAGGAGCATTCATGTCTAATCGGAATCTCAAGAAAACCTCAACACACTGAGGCAGATGAACAAATCCCACGTAGGGGAGAAACATGAAAGACGAGCGCTGGCGTGAAAGCACAACCTCAAGACGGCCCCAATAAGGGGAACAACCAGAGAAGACAAGCGAAGCCAATAACAGACGCAAGCGCTGGCAAGAAGCACAACCGCAAAACTAACCCAACAAGGGGGTGCAAATAAAGAAAAAGCTCTAAATACCCAAATATTACAACCATTAACAGAAAACAGGTCTAAAACTCAGATCTTCCTACCCTGAGCGCATAAAAAGGAAGTGTCCATCACCCGGATTTTGCAACCATTAAGCACAAGCGATACTGAAAAAAACCAACCGACTGCCTAAGAATGAAAACACACTGTCTCATTAAGATTATCAACCAATCACAAAGACTGGAAGAGGAAAACTAATACGTCGACGATCAACACCGAACGACAAAGACGGCTGCCCGGGGAGTCAAACCCAACCGGACACACTAAACCCTAAAAACGTAACAAAACTATAAGTAAACTTCTAAAACTACACCTTATTTTCCTTGTGGTTGGATAATATCAAAGGTTGTTGCAATGAGACAACCTAGGAGAGAACCAGAATGTTCACCGTTGACCGTTTGTACCGTTGTTTTTTTTTTTTATCAGCAATTTTTGTATTTATTAAAACCAAGTTTTCGAAAAGAAAACCATAGTCAAGGGATCTTCCCTCCAAGATCAGTTACATAATCTCACCCAACAAAGCCCATTACCGGTTACTTGTTTGCAAAGCTACCCAAATAACCATGAAACTAACAATGAGAAAAAGAAACTTGCACCCCAAGTCACCCTAAACCGATGCTTGAAACCCACGTTTGTACCGTTGTTGGTTGTTCCAGAACCTCCTCCTGCCCTTAAATCAAATGTTTTTATCTTAAAGAGTTCATTCCTCCCAGTTGAAGACTCCTCACTTATCCTTCCTCCTTCATGATCTAGTGAAAGTTCCAATCCACCCTTTCTCTTATAAGTAAACCTGCAACAACAACAAAGTACAAGGCCTACAAATATTCCAATAGAGATACACACTAATATAATTACCCAGGTCTTTACACCCATGTTTTATTTTCTAAGCGGAACAAAATTTTGTAGATAATAATGAAGAACGGTTACAGAAATAGGAGATAAAATCGACGACAAGATTATAGTCGGAGAGAAACAAGGGAAGGAAGAAGACCGACAAGGTGATCGAATTTCTATGTGATTCAGCATTAAATTGTGTGACCATCATTATATACTTATAAGAGAGTGCTACTTGAAATGGAAAAATGGCAAAAAAGATTTCTTTGGAATGGTAATGTAATCAGGAAGGGACTACACAAAGTCAGGTGGGGTTTGGTCTGCAGGCCTAGGAAAAATGGGGGCTTGGGAATCAAAAAATTGAAGGTAATGAATATGGCATTATTAGCAAGATGGTGGTGGAGGTTTGCTTTGGAAACTGATTCTTTGTGGAAAAAACTCCTTTGCTCAAAATATGGATGGGAGCAAAATTCTTGGGATCTATCCACTTGTTTGATCAACAATGGACAAGGCTTTCTTAGGCATATTGAATCCTTATTATCAATTCCTAAGTTTGCCACTGCATTTGGGGCTGAAGGGTTGCAATGGAAAGTGGTGTCTGGGGATCACATCTTTTTCTGGGAGGACTGTTGGCTATCAGAGATCCCACTTAAATTCATTTTTCAGAGATTGTATCACCTCAGCATTCAAAAAAAGAAGAAGGTTTCTCAATGCTGGGATGTGGAGGATTGGTTATTACTTTTCAGAAGGGATCTAAGAGGCTGGGAACTGGATCAGTTAGAATTACTATCTCAATTGTTAGATAATGCCCCAAACCTGACTGAGGGGATGGACAAAGTATCTTGGAAGCTGAATAACAAGGGTTTCACAGTCAACAAGATGTATCAATATATGGATGAAGAGTATGATCAAAATGTGAATTGGCCAAAATTACTTTGGGCCCCTCTCCTGCCTCCTAAAATATCAGCTTTTGCTTGGCTTATGTGCATGCAAGCCATTCCCACAAAATGTTTTCTTTTGAGCAGGGGCATATATCACAGTAACATTTGGTGTAGCTTCTGTCAAGAGGAGCCAGAAGAGATTGATCACTTATTTATAGGCTGCCCTGTGGCTTGGAATATCTGGGGTTTAGTTTTGGATTGGTGGGGAATTAAATCAGCTTGCAGTGAAACTATAAAGGACTGGTTTTTGGCTTGGAACCAGCTAGGAGGCAAAAAGAAAAAGCCTCATTGGAACATGCTTTTCTCTATAGTGCTGTGGAGAATTTGGTTATGCAGAAATAAACTGATCTTCAAATCTTCTTTTGATCATCCACAACAGGTTCTACAAGCTATCCAGAGTGATTCCTACCTTATTATGTGGGCTAAATTCAAAAAGGATCAGTCTTTTTCCTTTCTAGAGTGGATCAATTCCCCTCTTACTTGTGGGGCTTTGAATCTTGGGGGTTCTATTTGAGGGACACTCAGATTTTTTCAGTACTGGTTTGTGGCATTTCTGGGGGGGATGGGAAAGGGTTGGGTGGTTTTGGGGGAGTGTGTGAGGATAGTAACTTACTGGTCTTGTTGGTTTTTTTTTTATTTTTCTGAGTGGGGGTTTTTAGACTCTTTTTAAGTGCTGTGTGAGGGTAGATTTTTTCTAAGTGTTAGGAGTGTTAGGAGTGTTGAGTCTTTGTTGTTTTTTTTTGGGAAGGTTCTTCACACTCTTCAGGTGGTACTGCTGGAGATGACTGAAGATTGCAGCCTACTTTGCTGCAGAACTTTCTCCTCATTTGATCTGGATTTCAAGACAGATGATTCAAAAGTTTGGTCATCACTTCACAAGCTCTACTGTCTGCAACACTTGCTACAGAAGTTCACATTTTTGCTTCTTTTATCCTCACCACTCTGAGGATCACATTTGGCTGGTACAAGGTGGTTAGGGCAGTTTAGGGGTGTTTTTTAGAGTCTACAGCATCTCTATCTGTTACTCATCACTGGTTTAGTGTTAATGGTTCTGTTTTGAAAGTGGAGAAGGGATCTCCACAGGGCTGATTGCTTTGAACTTTAGATACACAGTTGGAGCTCATTTGGGGGGAAGGGATAGTTAGTTGGATCTCAAAAATTGGTTGGGCTCCAATGTTTGGTGGGGAAACTTGTGCCCCAAGAAAGGGTTATCGTTAGGTTTGAAAGTAGTATGGTTGGGTAACTTGTGCCCCAAGAAAGGGCTAATAGTTAGGTTCGAAAGTTGTGTACTCATTTTGAGGGCTTGTCCCTTGGCCTTGGCTTTTAATCGAAAGCTAGGTCTTAATAAAAACAAAAAATTTGCTGATAAAAAAAAAGAGAGGGAGAGACTGTTTCAACATTCTTCGTGGATGTTATAATAGGTTTTTATTTTATTTTATTTTGTTTTGGAGTAAGTTGCAAGCAAGTCTGGTCGGCTGACCGTCCAATCGGCTTGTGACACTTGGAGGGAGGGAATATAGGATTGCATAATCATTTAGTGATTGCTAGCCAGGAAGCTGATTAATTAACTGTAGTGTTTCTCTAATGACAGTTTCAGCTAAGCATGTAGATGAATTAAGGGGAAACCATGGGTCCTAGCCCCCCTTGAGGTTTGTTTTGGCGATCTTAACTGGGCTTGACCTTTCCTCGCACTTCCCAACTACGCTTGACCTTTTTTTTGCGAAAACTAACAATTTCCGTCTATTTTAACGGATTCCGTTAGGTTTTTGACACGTGTTGGTCACGTGCACAATAGCATTTTTTTAACGAATCGTCAAAATAGACGGAAAATGTTAGTTTGCGCAAAAAATAGAAAGGGCACAGTTGGGAAGTGCAAGGAAAGGTCAAGCCCAATTAGGATCGCCAAAACAAACCTCATAAGGGGTTAGGACCCATGATTACCCCATGAATTAATTAGCATCTTTTATTACAGTTGTCTAATTATCATTATACTAATTGTTATTAGAAGGTCAAGCATACTATTCAAGATTAACAAACATATCCTTTCTCCTAATTAATAATCATTTTCAGTTCATGATGAAAAAAAGAAGAAAAAGGACAGAGTTGCTTCTCCTCATGGTTATCTCACAAGATCCAAAGTGAAAGAAAGAATTTTTTTTCCAAAATCAAGCCTCAACACTCTTTTTACAGTAGCTAAGACCCCAAAACTTGATGGACTCTCTACGGATTGAAATGCTTAGAACTTTGGAAAATCTATAGGCTTCAGAGCTGATTGTAATGATGATATTATCATCCATCAGCTCTTTTAATTAGAGGATGAAAGGAAAGGTCAAGCCTAATTAAGATCGCAAAAACAAACCTTAAGGTGGGTTAGGACTTATGGTTACCTCTTTGCTATTAGAGTACTTAGCAGCTTGAATGAAATCCGACAAAGGGTAGTATCTAGCTTTCATGATTCGGGCCACCAAGCTTCCGGGTTATTTATTAGTCTCTGACCTTATTTCTCAAGCAAGGCTACATTAAAATCGTATAACTGTTTAAAACTCAATTCACTCTTAAGTTTATGATCACATAACCAGTCGCAACTACACCATCTGATCCCCTTCCCGGTCTTTCAATCATTAACCCGCCAAAACAATCGACTCATCAATCTGTGAATAAGAAACAAACGTTCCAAAGTCTACAACCTGATCACGGAAGCTCCCTTTTCGAGGAGAGGGGTCCATCGAACCCCTCTCCTCTACAAGTATCACACTTGGATCCTATTTAAACTCACAACAGAAAAATATACTAACAAAAAAAGGAAATATACCCAGAAATATATGAAATAAGATAACAATTTTATATATTTTATTTTATACATTCCCCTTTTTCGGTGACATATTTATAGGCCAAAATTCACACAAACAATTCATAGAACACTTCCCCTAGAAATGATCTCTAATTCATTTCGTATTTTTTTCTATAATAATCCATCTCTTATTATTGATCACACATATACACCTTTTAAAAACATATACAAACAATAATTATCGGCATCTAACTGCAAAAATAACTATACTAATTAAGATATTAACACGACCAACATTTTTGAAACGGGGAAACCATGGGTCCTAATTCCTTTTGAGGTTTGTTTTGGCGATTCTAATGGGCTTGACCTTTTTTGCACTTCCCAACTGTAACATTTTCATTTTTTTTGCACAAACTAACAATTTTCGTCTATTTAGACGATTCCGTTAGGAAAATGCTACAACACATGTCCAAAGGTGCTAACGCAATCGTCAAATAGATATAAATTGTTAGTTTGTGCAAAAAATGGAAAGGTCACAAGTGCAAAAAAAGGTCAAGCCGATTTAGGATCGTCAAAACAAATCTCAAAAGGGTTAGAACCCATGGTTTCCCCTTTTGAAACTAGACACTTCCATTAATCAGCACGATGGCAAGTCACTGGGAGGAGGAAGCAGAGACTGCGACGGTCCAACACCGTTATTTACGACAAATGCCATTGCAAGACCCCACGAAGTGTGCTCCTCTAGGTGACAATGTATGAACCACACCCCTGGATTGTCCGCCTTCAGCCGGATCGCCGCCCATCCTCCCATCGGCACCGCCACCGTGTTCCTCTCCGGCGGATCAACGAGGTTGTACCTGTTGAAGTATTAATTAAACACACATCAGTAAAATATAAGAATAATAACTACTTATAAATATGTGTGGGCATCGGTAGGTCACCGCCAGTAGAGGTTATTTTCGAAAGTGGAAACCATGATTCTTAACCTGTTTTGAGCTTTGTTTTCACGATCCTAATTTGGGTTTACTTTTGTTGCATTTCCCAACTACCATCTTTCTATTTTTTGTATGGACTATCATTTGTGGTTAAAATTATCAGGGACGTTAGTTTTGGATGAGAAAAGACAAAAATGCCCTCAACAAAAGTCAATAACCTGAAGTTGGGTTTGACCTTTTTTGTACTTCCCAACTATGACCTTTTCCATTTTTTGCACAGAATAACATTTTTTTGTTGAGGGCATTTTGGACTGTTCCCATCCAAAACTAACGTCTCTGTTAATTTTGACGACAAAACGATAGTTCGTGCAAAAAATATAAAGGTGATAGTTGGGAAATGCAACAAAAGGTAAACTCAGGTTAATATCGTGAAAACAAAACTCAAAATAGGTTAGAAACCATGGTTCCCCTTTTCGAAAATCGGATTGGTAGTTGATCGGTATTGGAGGTCGTTTACGAAAATCGTACTAACACCTCCAATTTTCGAGATTCGGTGGGTAACCAGAATAAAAGACGTTGTTTTCCAAAATCAGACTGGCACCTCCGATTCTCGAAAATCTAGAACAAACACGACTAAGCGTCTAATTACCGACCGAACAACTTTAACGATCAATGTCTGTTTTTATCTGGCCAACCGAAAACTTGATCATAAGTTATAAAAATGAGAACTGTATCTAGATAATAAGATTAACTTTTTAGTCATGAAAATACGAATTGATATAGGTGACCGTTTTAGAACAAAATTTACAGTACCTGGTCGGATCCTTAGCAACATCGAAGTTCCCGAACCCGCGCCCCACCACAAAAAAGTTGTGACCGTGCACATGGATGGGGTGGTTCTCCACATTAAGGATGCTCGTGCCTTGAAACACAATTTCCAAATTTGTACCGTGTGGAAGCACCAAGAGTTTTGTGCCGAATCCGGGGTTGAGGTTCCCGACCAAGGGATCGGCTCCGGTGAAATTGAAGACGTTCGGAGGGTTCTCTGGGAAGTCCGAGGGGAGGGTCTCTTGCGCTTCGATTTTTCCATAATGTGTCTCCAATATGGACGTTTCGGGACGGAGAAAGGACTGGTTGTTCATGGACGCGACATATATTTTACCGTTGTAGCCGTTGCACGTCTTGTTTTGGGGACAATCCTGGAGATTGAGGCTTATCGTCGTGACTACTCGTTTCTCGATCGTTTTGGGGACATTGCAGGGGTACTGAGGCGAGGCTAGGCTTCGAAGGCTGTGGGCGAATTTAGTGGCGAAAGGGGTGTCGGTCATTTCGGGTAGATTGTGGGGCAAGGCAGGAAATGTAGCCGTTGGTGGTGGGTGTGTTTTGAATTTTTTGATTTCTTTGTAGCGCAAGTAACCTATGGTGGTTGTGTTGTCGAAGGGGAAGACGGATGAGAGGTAGGGCCTGGCTGCCATGACGAATATGCCTGAGGCATCGGGGATTTGGTCGGCGGTGAGGAGGACATTGGTGGTCTGGCCCGGAGCCACCATGATGGCGGTGGTTGTGAACGGTTTTATGTATGTGGCGTCGACCTCAACCACCGTTAAGGTGTGATTGGCTACCGAGAAGAAGAGCTCGTCGTTGAGGGCCGCGTTGATCACTCGGAGTAAGTACGTCTTGCCCCTTTCCACTGTTTGCATAAATGTGTCTGTACAATGAAAATCAAAGGTCTCAATACGTCTATTAAGTGCTCAATTAATCAAAAATTAATATCATTCATCAAGTGGTCAATTTATAATGAAACACAATCGGGTCACAAACCCGATACCAAACGCTTCCCCTCCATCAACGGAAAAGAAACCCGGGTCATAGACACGATCCAAAGAAACGCAAACGAGTCTTGATCACATAAACGAGTCTTGATCACATACCTAATATCAAACCAAACAACTCGAGCTGACGGATAGAAATTTCAGTCTGCTCATCGAGTGATCAATTTATCCATACGTTAACATAAACAGGCTTGGATTACAAACCCAATATAAAACTCTCCCTTTCCATCACCGAAAAAAAAACAATATCAAACCAAGCTCCAACACTATGTTAAAATCCAATTCAACCCAGAGAAACTTAGAATGATAAGTGCTGACTTCAGGGTCGGCCCAATGATATTTGGGGCCTTAAGCGAGAATTTGATCGATGTATTTTTTTCTTATGAAAAATTAAAATAAGTAAATTTGATCACAAAATTATTACACTACATCATATTAAGAAAATGAGCATCAACGTCTATTTATAACACTAAAAAAAATCTAAAATAGGTGACGCAGATTAATTTCTAACAAGACACCCTCGATGGATATGATTTAATGTCTAGAATTCTATATAAAAAAAATCCAAATATTCTATGTATTTTCATGTCAAGTTTAGATATAATAGGTTCCAAATAATTCCATAAAATTACACCAAATTATTCTAGCTTATATGTGAACTCATGTATAGATATTTATTGTCATCATCTTATAGACTCTAACTAGTGTTAATCATATATAACAAAAAATAAGAAAACTATTAGAACCGACACTAACGACGCAATGTAGTATCTAGGTGAGAATTTTCAAGCACTAAGGACATTCGGTATCGAAACCCACCAGTTAACCAACACAAACAAAATATGACAAGGCCAACACATCTCTCGGTTACCTCATGATATATGTCCAAGTTCATAACTATCGTTTTTTTATCGGCGAAGACAAATTTAAATTAACCTTTTCTGAGGAAGAAAAGATTACACAAAAAAGCAATCACACTAACGATTGAAAGAGACCAAAGCAGATACAACAATCCAACTGAACAAAAGCAAATGACAACAAAAACCCAAACCCCATACAAGAAAAGGAAGTTCTATCTCAAGATGAAGACAGTGTGTGTAGCAGAAGTGATTTGAAGCTCCAAATCAGCAAAGTCCTGTGATTTAGATGTTGTGCCACCCAGAGTTTGAGATTGCTGCAAAGAATCAAGGGATTTTCCTTTCCCCAAAGAGATTGATGAAGACTGAGATAAGGAGTGAGCTTGGGGGAGTCGAGAAAATGCAATCAAGTGGCAAGCCAGAGGGAAATGTGAGGAAGAGCCAGAGTTAGAAAGGGAAAGCAACATTTCCTTTCCACAAGTTGCAAGGTGAACTCGTACCAAAGTCCATAAGCAAAGAAGAGTAAAGCAGTCAAGATAAAGGAAGGGCAAGAAACGAACCAGAGCCTTCCCCAAGAAGCCCACGACCCGAGACCCGAATCGGTCTGCAACCCGTACCGAGCCACATCGAACCGGCCCACAGCCCGAACCGCAGGAGACCCGAACCCTCCCAAGACCACAGACGAACCCTAGCGATCCGAGCCGCCGTCACGCTGCTCCTAACCAAACCAGACGCAACCCACAACCACAACCAGAACCTCCGTCCAGATCCCCAAATTGACAGTGCAGCGACATGCTTGATCCGCGACAATCAGAAGACCAAGAAGATGCTGAAAGGCGTCCCACGCCGGATAGGGAGCATGACGCCGGAGAAGACACCGCACAAGTCGGAGAAAAGCCAGGGTGTTCAAAGCTCTGGAGAGACAGCTCTGGCAAGCGGAGCAAGGAGTGGGCTTGGCCCGAAGACCGGATCTGGAACCACAAACGCCCTACTCTGAACCAAAATCCAGCAACGAAAATAGCGAGAGTCTCCAGCCAACAAACCCCCTTTGTCGGTGCAGCATCATGCCAGATCCGCATTAATCAGTGACCTGGGAGGTCACAGAAAGGCGTCCCACGTCGGATGGAGGCAAGACGTCGGAGAAGACATTGACCGAGGAGAGAGAAGAAGCCAGAGTGAAACAGAGCTCCGGTGAGACTGACCTGGCGAACGGAGGAAGGGACGAGCAAGTTCGGCCAGATCTAGCACAAGCGCAGCGAATCCGGCCGAGTCACCGCATCAGGTACACCTCTGGGAAGGGAGAGCAGCAATGAAGCTACAAACACCTCCCACAACCACAGATCCGCGACGATCTAGGTCGAAAAGGCCTGGAAGCGCCTCCGACTTCGGATTGAGATGAAAGTACCGGCCGAGGAGAACAAAACGCTTGGGCTCGGAGGAAGAGGAGCAAGGATCTAAGGATCCTCACCAACAACAGCCACAACCCTGGTGGCCGTGGTGTCACAGACGAGGGAGAAGGGGCGGAGGGCGGCCGAGCTTTAGGTTAGGCACAGATTTCAAGTCAGAGCAAAAAATGGGGGTTTTTTAGTTTGTTGATGTTGATTGGAATTAATCTGAAGACAAATTCGTGCCTATTGATCCTTTTGATTTGTGATTAAGAAATCACAAACAAACAATCGTTCATGTTCATTCCTTTTGGTCTTTCCTCTCTATTGAGCATCTCTATTTCTTGTGTGTAAAAATTTATATGTAGTTTGGACTCTCTGTTGAGCATCTTTATGTCAATAATTGGTAAGCATCTTAATCTTTATATGAGTAAATCATTTTCTCTAAAGCTTGGGCAATACAACTCCATATGATAGGTGTATAAAGTCATCTATACTATTTGTATTCTTTAATCATGAAATGAAACTTTCCTAATACATACTTATTGTAATAATTTTTGAAGGGTTTCTTTTTATTTTGACTTGTGTTTTAATCAAGTTAGTCTTGGTTTCTTACACAACCTTTACCGTTTGTAGTGTATATTAGTACCCCCGAGTTTCAATACTATTAAACCCAACGAGACTCATGCTTCTAGTCCGTGAATTCCATATATTATTCTTCGATACATGATCATATTTTTGTACTAAACATTTTATTACAAAGCCAAGACATTCTAGCACAAGTTATTAATCATGTCGTGTTTCTCTTACAATAAGACAATACTGATATTCTTGAAGACTCATCTTTAGATACATATGTACATTTGAATGTCTAAGAACTTTATTTATAAAGTATCAAATAAGTAGGATATATCAAATCAACACTTACTAGATTCCCCGTACGTTTGCTTCACATTTTTTTTACTCTGACCATAAAAATCTATATTCAATAATGGATTTTTTTTTCTAATTTCAATTTGAGGTCTTAAGCAGTTGCTTAACTCGCTTAAAGCTTGAGCCGGCCTTGACTGACTTTAATGTACTTGTCAATAGATCTATTCATCCACATACTTTGATGTATGACACACACTTCAACAACAATCGTTAAGAGCATATACAACTTCTGTGACAAGACACATTTGTACCGAATCAAATTACCTTTGGCAGAGCAAGGGTAGAGGGGCCCGGGAAGGCCATTAATAGTGTAAGCATCGGAAGAATTCGGGCCTCCGCCGGTCGTGATCATTTCCTCCTCTATAGCATCAACATCAGCATTCCACCATTCACCTACACAAATGTGACGCCACAACGCTTAGTAAACGTTAACTCTATCAATCCTTAATTTCTACAAGAACGTATGTGTATAATACCGAAAATGATGGGGACTTCGGCTTGAACGGAGGCGGCGAAAGGGTAAGGCATGCGCGGGTAGATGATGAAGGCGCCGTAGACGGTGGCTCGCTGCCAGGCGTAATGGGCGTGCCAGAGGAGGGTGCCTCTCTGGCCGGAGACGGTGAACCTGTAATTGTAGAACTGGTCCCCTCTAATGGGGCATTGTGTAACATATGCGGGTCCGTCTGCCCATGCCGTTCGCATCTGCCTTATTCCATGCCTACATATATATATATATATACTCGGTATTAAATACAAACAGTTTTTATTGTACAAACTATGAATCAATAAAAATCATATTAGTTTCGTGAAAGCTGATGGTCAAGTTACACGGAATGTAGTGGCGGTTTTGTAGATAACACGACTTTTGAGTGCACTATAACACGTGTTGACACATCTATAACGCACAATAGATTTTAATGGTTTCTACGGGTGTGTAACATTCTGCATTACAGGTTCCAACAGATGTAATGTTTTCTTACAAAGTTCCAATGGATTGTGTTATAGGTTCTAATTATTAAATACTCAACTCAACTAAAAACTGAAATAGTTAAATGTTTAATTATAGTTATATTTTAATCTAACACGCACCGTTACGGACTCTGATACCATTTTAAAGAACCAACTCAACTAAAAAACTCAATTTGATAGTTAAATTCTCAATTATAGTTATATTCTAAATTTCTAATCTAACACTAACAGCAACACACACAAACCGTTGGAACTTGTAGTTTGTTAGTGTTGGTGTCTGAAATGTAAACCGTTGAAAACTTTGTAACAAAGTGTTGGAATTGGTTGGAATCTGTATTGTAAAGTGTTGGAACCTGGGATGCAAACTGTTGGAACAATACGTGTGTTGTAGGCAACAACGCTATAGTATGGTTGACAATATCGCGAAAAAGCGAAAAATCTACCTTTTGATCTCCTCCATCCATTCTTAGATCTAACGGTTTGTAATTTACACAATAAAGACGATTTGTGATAACATCCCTATGTATATTATAGTCTTCTAGTTAGTAATCAAAATCAGATTCTCACGAACTAATCAGCTCAATCAGGGCATGATTCATGCATGAACATGGAGTAGTACACTTACCAGTGGATGGTTGTGTTCTTGGCGATGCGGTTAGTGACCTTGATTTCGACATCGTCGCCTTCATGAACCGCAACGGTCGGTCCCGGATACTTCCCGTTCACCGTAAGAAGCTGCTTCGTATGGCACAAACGCGTAACTTTCTTCCACTCAACCTGCAAAACACAAAACCTTCATATATCTCAACTCTATCAACTTATCCTATCATCTCCATGTTTGGTACTAATCAACTTACATTAAACTGAAACCGACGCGTAGTTGCAGAAGAAGACGATGGTAGAACACAAAGAAGCATGAAGATCGTCAATACGATGTAATGCTTGCAGAAACCCTCCATACTTGAAACCGATAGTTGAAAGTTTAATTATAATTTTATATTTTAAACTGGGCCTTTGTTGTCTAAACGTTATACATATGTTCATGTGCACAAACCTCCTTATATAGAGAGAGACTTTACGTGCAGATTTGGTTTGGTGAGATGTTCCCATAATTTTTTATTTAAATTTAATTTATTGAAGACTGGCTTTCTTCTACTGGAAGGGGTTGGTGTGAGTGAACTTGGACTTGTGTAGTGCATCAAATGGTCCCTTGTGGAATAATATTTTGTTTTGTTTTGTTTGGAGCTGGATGCTCTGCGGTTCAATATTGAATTGAAATGATATCAAAAGTATATATACATATCAGAGAAATTGTTGAAATTTGATTAAAAAGTAGAATTACTAATTAGAAAATTTAAGTTGTTGAAAATAAGTATACTTTTTTTATGAAACAATAACGAGATCAAGATGCATTACTGTCAATATCGGTTACAAGAGGGCCGAGGTCCTGAGCTCCAGAATATAGTCTGAGTCCTCCTTAGGGTACCCAGTGCTCGTGGACCCATAGAAATAGTCTGCTTTAACATTATAGACGACAAAAATAAATTGTGACCACGTCCGACCGTTCCAAAAACTAGGGAAAAACCAACAATAAAAAAGGTCCAATAATCCAAACTACATAATATTAAAAACCAAACTAAAACAGAAAAAACGAGCTGCTTCCTTGTTCCTCCCTGGACGGCCAAGCAACGTCGATCCCGGGTCATGGTGGGTAGGCTCCGGATCCCAAATCCACTAACAATATCCTAAGGGGGACTCGGACTGGATTGGTTATTTTAGCTTAAGCGTGGATTTTTTTATTAAATATAAGTAAGTGGCAACATAATGGAAAATAGAAATGAAGGGTGAGATATAGTTCCAGATAGGCCTGAAACACTTACCATATAACTAAATTGTCCAGGTAATCAAGGTGATAACTTAGGGGGCGTATCGTTATCCTTAAGGAGGTGCGTATCTATGACGTCTTTCACTTTTTTTCTGGCTCGACTGGGGTGTACCTATTTTGCCTAACAAACATGTGGGTCCTTCAGTGGAGACCCTTGGGGAGGTGAGGATGGTGCCAAGTAGCTAAAAAGGTACCCAAGGAAAAAGAGGAGGTTTGGGATCGAGTTCTGTCAAATCTCATTGAGACGGGATGTGCCTCCTCTACATCACCCCGTGGGACCTCGAGGGTATCATTGACCCTGGAGAGCCTACTTCGCAGACCTCGCATCCTGCCTCTCGGGGAATTCCAATACTGATGGTAAGGGGAATTTGTCTACTGCCATCTTCTTCTGGATTTGGGAAACCACCACAGAAGTTGTGCATGAGGGCTTGGTTTTTCCTTGTTTCCCCACATTCTCCCTTAGGAGGTCTGTAGGTCCTTGGATGCGAACTAGAACACCTTCTGGTTAGGCAGGAGATCATGTTTTACCATATTCTTAGGTGTCCAAACCGCCCTACCTTAGGGTGGTAGGTCAAGTAGGAGAGGCAATTGCATCCTGATTCATTAGGCAGTAGATCTTATGTCAAGTTCTGATGTCGAGGGCGCAACGGTCCAAACACTCGTAGAAAATCCAATTGCTCTAGGTCAGATAGGATACCCCAAGGCCGAATAGAGCTTGATCAGTTCATCCGAACTTCCCTACTCAAGTTAGGGGCTTTTGAAACCATCAAGGATAAATCAAACATGGATCCCAAGGAGCTTTCCGTCTTTGTTCCCTGGGGTATTCTACGTCAATATTCCCTATGCAGTCGCATGTAAAGTACAAACATGGGAGACGTTCATATTGCAAACGGGCCCGAATCGTGACCATGTGCCCTAAGAGATGTAAGTAGATTTTTTGGCGGAACGGGCTGGCCAAGTCCTTCCAGAACCGTACCTAGAGAGTGTCTTTCTAAGATATACCTAAATCATCATCTTGGACGTCCACAAAGCCACCAAGGGACTCTCCACCAAGAATCGTTTGGTTGCGGTGAAGCCATCTGGAGGGAGTTCAAACACCCTCACCCACATCTGCATTAGAGAGTGGGAGGGTCGTCAGGTTAACGTGCGTGAGGATGTTCTCCAATATTTGAGGTGCGTTGTTGAAAGACCATGTCTCGCCACGACAGACCCGATCCTTCCCCGCTTGCGATGTGAAGAAAAAAATTGAGATCCCCAACCCATGTCTTTGACAACGAGGCCCTCATAACCCCAGACCTTCATCATGAGGTCTTCCATTATCGGCTAAATATGATTTCGAGAGGTGAAGATTCGACCGGCCAAGCCAAACACCGTTTGGGCCTCGCGCCGCTTATACATCGGATCCTTTGGGACCACAACCACCCGATCCACCTTTGCATCTATGAAAAGTGCATCAAATCCTTCTTGAATGGCTCAGAGACTCTCTATCGGGGGAGGGATACTGGCGGAGTTGGTCCCGTGGGAGGTTCGGGGCGAGATGACGCCTGCTCGAGAGTAGAGATGATTGGGGCGACGTTAGAATAGTGGGAAGAAAGGGGTCGGAAAAGATCTGAATGGTTTTTTCTGAGACTGGATTGGTTTTATGAACCCCACTGAAGGCGTAGGAGGCATCTCTTAAGGAGTCTCCAGCCTCAGCCGTTAGTCGATGCATGAATAACCAAAAACAACTCATGGGGGAGGGGTGGTGGTAGGTAGAGAGTGATTTTTGATTGGTGGTGGTAGGCCACACCATTAGAAAGCAGAGGATGTTGTTGGTTTTTTCGCTCGTCTTCACTGGTTGTTCTCCTTGTTGGGGCTGTTTTGAGACTGCGTTTTCACGTCAGCGCTCGTCTTTCAGGTTTCTCCCCTGTGTGAGATCTGTTCATCTGCCTCAGTGTGTTGAGGTTTTCTTGAGATTCCGATTAGAGAGAAATGCTTTTTCACTGTGCTTCACCCCTGCTCTACGCTTCATAGAGCATGTTTCATAATGTCTTTGCTGATAAAAAAATTTAGAAAGCAGAGGAGGAATGAGGTTGTGCGACAAACCCTAATTAAGAAAGAAATTCATGTTGGATCCATTTGATCTAATGACTCGTACAAATTTGTACTTTAAAAAATAGTTTTCAATAGATAATGTCTCTAGTTTACACCACTGGATTGTGTACCTTATGTGAAGTTCCAAACTTCAAAATAATTAGATAAATAAATAATGGGGTTGGTGTGAGTCCTATTCAAAATTGGACCCGAGGAGTTCCAATTCGTCGCTAAGCATTCAAACTTGGTTATGAGGGCAAGGACAGAATATATATCTGTGGCTTAACAGAGACCATGAAATAAAAGAAGAGACATCATAGCTTAGTGTAGTGTTCAATAATTCATATATATGGCACTTGCACGTCCTTCACCTACCAATTTCAGCTCCATTTGGTCAGGTCAACTTCTTCTGTGGAATTTTCAACCAAACTCGAGATATCTGCACACATTTTACCTGCGCCACACATGTGCACTACATTTCGAATTTAAAATCTGAAATTTTTTACGATAAAACAATATTTTATTGAACAAAGACAAGAGCCTATTATTGTACAGAGAGTAACAAATAAACATGGATAAAGAGTATATAATTTTATAAGAGGGAAACTTTGGGTCGGGATGTAAATTTATTAAACGAATCAGATACGTTAGATTGGATTTTCCGATTATAAAAACGTTAATTTTATTAATCAGATGTACTTAATCTTCAAGCCTTTCTAGAGAGAGAGAGTATCTGTCATCTCTCTAGAAAGAAACCCTAAAGCCTTGCCATTTGTTTGGCCGCCGTCCGATCTTGTCAGTTCCGTCGGCGATCTTCTCTCCTCTGGAGGCCGTTGACCGGCTGCCGAGTTACCGTGGTGGTGGTCCTATGGCTTTCCCTTCACCCGTTTCCTCGTCGGTGAAGCTCGGTCAAGAGCATCCATCTCCGACAGCAGAGCCCTCTCAGATCCGGTGTGAGACGTTCTTCTCCGACCTCTATGGCATGGATCTTTGCGGATTTAAGGTTTCGTCCCTGTTCGTTTGGTCGGTCGCTTCTTCGTCGATCTTCTCCTCCATATTTGGTCCATTTTGGGTCAGATTTGAGGCTTCTGTGCTCCGCTGTCACTATCAGGACATTCTTCTCCTCTCTGGACGCGCCACAGTCTCACTCCTGCCTGTTTGTGTTCTGGGAGGTCAGATCTGACATCCCTACAAGCCTGGATGGCGCTCGGTAAAAATACCGTCCTCCTTAGACTGTTTCTCAGGGTTGACCGGAGTAGTGGGGAGGACTGGGCACGACTTTAGGATTTGGGGCAATGAAGGATGGTCTGCACTTAAGGTATGCTCTTCTCCCTACTCTGGTTGGGTTAGTCTTCTCCCTCCCGTTCTTGCTCCCCTTTCTGATTGCTTCACTTCTTCTCGATCATGGATGGTCGAGCTCGCCGGTTAAGGGGTTGACCGTCAACGATGTCTTTGGGTATTGTTAACCTTTTCTGAAGAAATCAGTTGGGGTGGGTCAGGTAAATCGGGTTAGTCTTAGCCGTGGTAGTCCTGATCGCCGACATTTAGATATTGATCTCATATCTTCTGTGGTTTTTTTGGTGGTCTAATCTAGGGTGTTTATTTGGCTAGTATTTTCTGTTGTTGGGCTTCTTCAGGGTTTGCATACCCATCTTGGTTGTTTGTGGTTTAGGTTCGTCCCTATCTTGGTGTCTGTAACTGGTTCCATCTGTGTACTCCTCTTCCCTCTCAAAAGAGGTTTTATTTAAGTTTGTTTTGCTGATAAAAAAATAATTATTAATCAGATTATAACTTTTACAAATTAGATGGTATTAGAGTGAAGTTGGTTTGATTTATGACGTGAATGTCATGCATTGATTTATTTGTATCATTATTTAAGATTTTCGATGATGACTAGGATTGCTAGCACACAGAACAACAGAACCACAACCCGAATCACGAATCGGGAATCGTGATTTGTATGTTGTAGCATGAGTGAGTCATGACTCGCAATTTGCACGTCGAACTACGACTCACAATTGTGAGTCATTGAATTGCGAATCGCAAGTCAGGACGAACCAACCACAAGCTGACACGTGGCAAGGTTGAGGGGGGAAATTTAGACCGTTGGCAACGGTCCGACTTTAACGGCTCTTTTTTAAAACTGAAATAAGTACAAAAAAAATCTTTTTTTTCACTTATAAATACCTTTTACCCCATTCATCGAACCACCAATATTTCTCTCCAATTTCTCTCTACTTTCCCTCTAAAAATCCCAAATTTCTCATATATATTTCGATCAAAAATGTCTGACGAGGAGGTTCAATTGAGGGAGGAGGTAGAAGCCAACCTTCGTGCAATGGAGCAACGAATCCGACAAAGGACTGACAGAATGCTAAAGAGAGCAATGCTAAAGATCAACGCAAGCTCGAACGTGGTGAACCTTCCTGGCGACAGATTGACAGAGATCATGTCGAAGCCCACAACCTAACAAGATAGTTTTATTAATTAATTTTATCAATTTTAATTCAATTTAATTTAGTATTTAGTATTTACTATTTTAAATCAGAATTTAATAAATTCAGCAAAAGATCAATTAATTATCCACTTTTTTCGAAACGGGAAAGGAGTGGTATTACGATTAAATCGTGCTTACATGGAGGGACCTAACAGTCCCGGATACCAGCTTTTGTCCCAATCGGCCGTAGCCCATCGGGCGCACATGGTTCCATACATATAGTCTGCTTGTTGTCGCAGATTCGGAGACAAGAGTTCCTCGATCCAACGTTTCGAACTGAAAGTAAATAACGAAACAGAAGCTAACTATCCAAAATATTATTCGACCTAAACCGATGAAAGCAGAATGAAACAGAGCCTTTACTGCGGATTCCTCGAGACCTCCCAGCTGCAGTTGTCCCGGGTATGTGGGTATAGGCCCCCGACGGTCCTTCCCACTCCCGCCCTGGGGATTCATTCATCCCCGGGGGGTTATAGCCCCCCGGGCTGATTTCCTTTTCCTGTTCCTGCCCGGTGTTGTCTGGCAGCAGCAAGGATTTCTGTGGGGCCTCCGGGGCCGTTGGCTTATGTCCCGTCTTGATCATCCTGGTTCTGGGTCCAATGGCCGTAGTGAATCTCAGGATCCCCCGACGGGCCAAGGGACAGTCTTTCAGATCTCCCAACCTAGGGTCAGGTGATTTTTTCCTCTGGCCGAGCTTCAGCTGTGGCTTAGGTCGTACTGACACCACCCCAAGCCGTTTAGCCACCACTGGGTTTGGACCCCGGCCCCTAGCAGGGCTATCACGATTCTCCTTGAGAGCATATCCCCTAGGGTTAGAGTAACCGTACGGTTTGCATACATACTAGGGTTTTGGAGTACCCTAGGGTTTACATGCACCCTAGGGTTTATGATCTCCCCAAAGTAGGTTGGCAGTGTGGGGCGTGCTTGCCCTATCTGGTAGGACGGCGACCATGGTAGACGAGGCCCCTGTTCCCACGGGTACGGAGATGCTTCAAGGCGCGGCGGTGGGAGACCGGAGGCCCGATCCCGGCAGTAAATTCCCTCGCAAGGCAATCTCCGGTACCAGTCCAGTCGGGGACGGTGGTTCCAATGATTGAGTTCAACGGATCGGTCCGGTTCCATCTGCGGCGCTTCAATCCAGAGCGGATACGACCCCATTGGATCCCAGTCTGCTCCATGCATGGGCCACCCATCCTGGGTGGCCATGACCATCAAAGGCCTGGGCTGGCCGTGCACGATGGGGCGAGTCCTAGAGGAGAACTCGGACGCCCATGGTCCTCTAGGACTCGGGCTACCATGTCGACGTGACGGTGGAAGGACCATGATTGCGAGGAGAAGAGCGTATGCTTACTGGTTGGGGTGGCGTCGACCGAGAGGTTGTGGGCTGACAGGGACGTCGACATGATGGTGGAGTGGTGGAGGACGACGACAGCGGCAGAACCCTGGTGGCTAGGGTAAAGGGGACCCTGGTGGCTAGGATAGATGAGAGATCGTACTGAACAGGTTAAGAGACTTAGTTATATTAATTATCCACTTAATATCCTTAAAACTCATGATTCTCATACATAAGTCTCACTGTAACATAGTTTAATTTATAGGACACAAATAATAACTCATGCACACTCACCACAGATCCGTGTGTATATATATATATATATATGAGTCTTTCACTATACATACTTTAACCTGTGTATATCACAAAACTATACTTGAGGAGCAGTATTGAATCTTTGGTTAGCTAATAGTACATCTGCAAAAAAACCATGTTTTAGTTTTAGGTTTGAACCTTTTTAAAAGATAGAGGATAACAAATCTATGTTTAAATTCGAATATTATTTTGATTAGGAAATACGAATAATATTAAATAATTAAATAGTTAATGTTATAATATGTCATTTTTCTCCCATCTCAGAACTCATCTAAAGTTTTGGAGTAGAGATAGTGATGGTGACGACAGGTTCTTATTCATCGCCCGTTTGTGGATGCTCATGTGGATAATGATCGGGAATCTTCTTAGAGAACACATTGGTGTTTTCGTGGCATGAAAGCAGAGTTAAGGATGAATTTGACAGTCGAGTCGCCATAAGGGATAGATTTCGAGCAGAGGATTTCCTATCCCCGCCCTCCTCTTGACCTGACACAACTACGAGGTAGTGGTGATGTTCTAGAGGCATTTCCCTGCGGAGGTTGTGCTGGGGCATAATCAAGATTTTCGGGTGAACATATTTACGACGCACAATCGAGGAAGATGTCCCCCGCTTGCTTGAAATCAACAAAACATGCGGCTTCCCAAGGGTGTTTGGGAGTCTCGACTACATGCATTCGGAGTGGAAGAACGGTCTGGTTGCATGGACTGCATAATTCTGAAGGAGACACCACGAGAACGTCCCCACAATCATGCTGGAAGTCGTTGCATCTTAGGACTTGTGGATACGACACGTGTTTTTTGGAATCCTAGGCTCGAACAACGACATGAACGTGCTGAATAAGTCAATATTGTCTGCGCAGGCGGTTCGAGACTTTGCTCATCGATCCATTTTACGCTAAACGACCACGATTACACAACCCCTTAGTATTTGATTAATTGTATTTATCCTCCTTGGATTACATTTCTAAAAGCAATACCATGTCCATACCTGCCAAAGCAAATGTGTTTTTTCAAAACTCCAAAAGAGGGTGAGGAATGATATTGAACGAACATTTAAAGTTTTTCGACTAGCGTTAATAAACTGTCCACAATCTAAATAACACATTTATCTACGATATGTTATCACATCTATTGTAAATACAAGAAGAATCACGAGAATTTGACTTTTTTAACGATTTTGTAAGTATGAGTCACAATATTTTTGTATGGGGGTTGACGTTGTTACTTAAAATCAAATGAATTTATCAGTTGTTCCTAAATTCGTACTTGACGCATAACGTCGACTCGTCATGAAAGTGATTAGGATTTTATAATCAATCTTTTCTCCTAGGTAGCTTAGCTCTGGAGAATTGAGACATTCAGTAAAAACTGAAAATTGGATAAAGTTAAGAATAGTTATTTGTAACCTTTCTAATAAAATAAAGATATAGAATTGAATGAAAGGAAACGTCCCTGAAGGTTGCAATAGCCCGTAGTCTTATTGGCGTCACCTGATTTTGAGGTTAGAGCATCCACAACCATCTCATCGGCAGCTGGTGAGATGGTGCTGGTGGGGAGAATAAAAAACTATTTTTTTTGGCTTACAGCCAGCACTCCTAGCCAGCGAGCTACAATGGTAAAGCCTTTTGTTGGCTTATAGCAGCCCCTTTTACTCACATTTTTGCTCCCCGCCAGCGATAAGTGCCGGTCTTAAGCTCCCAGCCAACACTCCTCGCCAGCGAGCTCCCCGCCTGCTCCTCGCCAGCTCCCCGCCTCCTCCTCGCCGGCGTTTTCTCCTCGCCAGCGACATCTCACCCATGACTGTGGATGCTCTTAATTACCTATAGTACCTTTTTTTATTGGTAACACTTTTTTAGTACTAGACAAAATTTTGATCAAGTTTACGTCGTTTTGATGATCGGTGACCAATTCATAAAATGTATCGGTTTTCCTGTTTCTGTTTTCACGTTAAGCACGAAATCTCGTTTTGACTGTAATCCTTGCTTATCTCCGAACCTTGATTACTTTTCTGGTTTGCGGTTCTTTTCCCGGGATCAAAACCTTTTCGATGCATTTCCCTCCTTATAAAATAAATGAAGGCACAAGAAGAAGCAGAGCATAACTCCAGGAAAAGGAAATTGCACTTAGGAACATTCTTAACGAAGATGTTACAATGCAGCAAGTATAACTAGTAGCCTGCTAATTTTAACAATCAAAAACCACATTCATACAAATAAATCCGAACTCGAAGAAGTCTCCTGAAAAAATATGTTGTTCCCCGGAACATTATCTGCAAACGAAAGGAGGAACTGTGGGATCGGCGGCGTCCCAATGTCCAAGGTGCCCTCCAGAATCTGAACCACCTGTGCCATACTTGGCCTGTCCTTGTCCTCATCTTGTATGCACCAACAAGCCACTCTGCAAGCTCTACTGACCTCATCAATGTCTGCATTGCCTCCTAACCTGTGATCCAACAAGGGAAGAGCCTCTTCTCCTTGGCTCATCGCCTTAGCAGCCGCGTAAGGGAAGTACTGATCTTGATCTTTCCCATCATCTACGCGCTCGCTGTTTCTCTGTCCTGAAATCACCTCCAAAAGCAGCATCCCGAAGCTAAAAACGTCGGCTTTTGCTGTCACAGCAATCCCTAATATCCACTCCGGTGCAAGGTAGCCTCTTGTGCCTCTTATGGTGGTCAGCACCCGGCTGAAGTCTCTCCCTATCAGCTTGGCTAGACCGAAATCAGCAACTCTCGGGTTGTATTCAGCGTCGAGCAATATGTTCTCAGGCTTAATGTCACAGTGAATGATGCAGTCTCTGCACTTGTCGTGCAGGTAAGCTAGTCCCCGGGCTGTTCCTACTGCAATGTGGAACCTGGTTTTCCAGTCCAGAACTGTACTGCTCTTCCCGACCAAGATCGATTCCAGAGACCCGTTTGGCATGAAATCATAAATTAGGAACCTTTTTGAAGCTTCTGCACAGAAACCGCGCAAACGAACGAGATTGATGTGCTGTATTGTTCCTATGGTGCTCACTTCTGAACGGAATTGCTTCTCTCCTTGGCCTTGGTTCTGCTTCAGTGCCTTGACTGCTATGGCTGTTGAGTCTGGGAGAGTCCCCTTGTAAACAGAACCGAACCCTCCTTCCCCGAGCTTCTCTGAGAAGTTCTTCGTTGCACTTCGTAGGTCTTGGTACTTGAAGACCATTAACGAGCCTTCCACGGTCTCAAAAGGGGCGGCCGAGTATTTCCTTCTAAGAAAGAGGAGGAAAACGACACAGAGCACAATGGATGCTACAATGGCTCCCACAATGATCCAAGTAGTCATCTTCTTGCTCTTTGTCTCAGCCACCACTTGGCTTGATGCTGAAGTTCGAACATGGAAGTCTCTTCCTGTATCAGGGGAAAGCTGTTCAAGATTGAGGAAACTTCCTCTCCAGATCGAGCAATCGTTATTGTAAGAAAAGGCTGTGCAGGAGCAGTTCTTCAGGCATGCTGATCTGCATTCCTCAATGCTATCAGCTTTGAAGGACTCTGGATCGTCAGGCAGCTCCACATTGGGCATGACAGAAAACGCATCTTCCCCGCCGGTATTGCATTTCAGGGAAGCCTCCCGGACACACCCACCTGAGCGGTCTTCCAAGGCCCAATCTTTTGGAGATTTGGGCTCAAACCCAGGTGCACATGTACAGAGAGTTGCATTCAGCTGATTGCATACTCCAAAAGCACCACACAAACCATAAACCCCACACTGTCGTCCTGGTTTGATCCAGAAGTTTTGCCAGTGAGTGTAGTTCTTCCCCCATACAAGCTGATTGAGCTGACCAGTAACATCCATAAAAAATCTGGTGAGAAAAGTAGGAAAAGCAGCTTCGTAAGTGTAATAGCTCTCGTTATCGTTCGAGATGTAGGTGAAGTTTCTGACAAAGTAGTTCTGTTGTAATTCAGGAACCATGCTGAAAATCTTCCCTGTCCAAAACCCACTGTCCCAATACACCTTGGACTCATTCCACATCAGGAAATGATTTGTTCCGTTCTGCTGCACCACAAGAGAGAAGAGGGAAGGAGCTGGGTTCTCCAAGCTTTTCCAAGGCACAATGACTTGTTTTTCATTGGTGAGCTTGTTGACCCCAATCCTCCCACCAGGTAGCCACGTATCAGTCGGGTGATCGAAGCTCTGCCACATTACATTCGATTCATCTAACCCGTCTCTGATCACAAAGTTCCCGTTACTCAGAAGCATTGCAGCAGGAGAACGAGTATTAGCATTAGCTGCTGCAGCACTAGAAGATGAGTTAGTTGACCATACTGAAACATTGGACCGGCCGAGGAGGACTAGGTTTCCATCCTTGGACAGCTTCAAAGATGATACAGATGGATCAGTGATGGGTTCTTTTCTATTAGCCACCCAAACCACAGTTTTGTTTGGGAGATTCTTGTACCATATGCCAATGTAATAGTTCCCAGATTTACCTGGAGTGAAGAAACCCAGCTCAAATGTCCCGCCCGGGGAGGTTATGGTCTGGTTGCCAGAAAGAGACTGGCCTGCAGAGATGGAGCTGGATCCACCGCAAAGACATGCATTGAAGGATAGAAACAAGAAGAGCATCAGAACAAAGCAGAACAAGCAATGGTTATTGCCTGAGACACCCATTACAACCAAAAAACCAGTAACAATGAAGAGAAAATTGGATATGAAGATGCTGAGTTTTCAGTATAATAATTCAGTATTAAAAAGAACTCTTAAACTCAGGATTGAAAGCTAAATTTGCTTGTAGTTCAAAGCAGCCAATGTTGACTAAACTGCAATTCACATGCTTGGAGTAAACGAAAGACTGAGGCATACAGCCACAATACCTGTAAAGCTCACCAGTTGACTTGCAAGTTGCCTGCCTAATGGGCATTGACTCATAAATAAGCTCAACAGTTGACTTGCAAATTTTCAAAGGACAGGGAAATTTATTCCACAATAGCAGCACCTCAGGACCACAAAAGATATCACAGGAAATGAGAAGATATGTTTTGTGTTTGTCAGAGTTTGTGTCTCTACTGTATAATCTCCAGCTAGGGGAAACAAAGAGGAAGCTGCAAAAGGGTATCAACTAGCCACAAAAGTCCAACATGAATTATCTATAAAATAATGTCGGCCTTACCAGATGACAAAAATTAGAGCATAATTAATAAGTAGCTGTATGCCTGTATCTATCTGGAAAATATTAAGCTTGCTAAATAAGCATCTTTAGGATCTTTAGCTCAATGTGAATTGAATTCAGCGTAACATATATAACCGATAGTATTACCAAAGTTGATGTATATTATAATGTACACTATCCAGAAGATGTACCAAAACCATCCATCCATCATTTATTTATTTTTATTCTTGCGCTGAATTGCTTGCTAATGCATCATTAAGAAGTGAAGTGAATTCTACTTTTCTTGATGAAGTTTCTTCTCAAGGCATCAACAAATAAGATGATAAAGGAAAACACCATGAATAAACATTGTTTTCTTTGCAGGTAAGCTTCAATCATATCTCCAATGGCTGCCATTCAAGTGTTTCGCCTGCAAACATGGGAACTATATCTCCGAATGAAAATGAGTAAGACTCGGGCACCTTCCATGCAGTCCTGCTCAATTTAATTTTCGAAGTGTTCCTCGGGAGCCCATAGAAATCCGGTCCATTGAAGCTAGTAAATGCCTCTAGCTTGTCAAGTGCACCTGCCTAGAAGAAACAAATAAAAAAAATTGTTAAAGCCCGATCCAACCCAAAAGCTCAAGCTTGTGGGTGAAAGCATCAATATGCTCATCAAGTTGTCTATTCATCCACATACTTCCGATGTGGGACACACACTTCAACATTCCCCCTCACGTGCGGGCCTTGCACACATTGCAAACTAGGGCACCTAAGGGAGGTTCATGCCCACTAGGGCAGACTCACATGCCCAAACCAGCTCTGATACCATGTTAAAACCCGATCCAACCCAAAAGCTCAACCTTGTGGGTGGAGGCATCAATATGATATTTAAGTGGTCAATTCATCCACATACTTCTGATGTGGGTGGGACACACACTTCAACACTAATCCATGTAGCTCATATGACATTCTTAATATTTTTCATGAGAAGTAATCTACTAAGTTTTCTGTTAAATGTTCTTTCCCTTTCCAAATCATCAATTGTTGTTAAGAGTTTTCGGACATTTTTACAAGTTCTGTTGCAACTCAAATTTAGGTATCTTTGTAAAAGTAAGGGAGAAGGTTACTTGTTGGGAGACCTATGCCACATGTAATTGACAAGTAAAAGTAAGATAAATATATACCTCCTCAAAAACCTTCGCATATAGTGACAGGGCTACTGGAGCACTATAGATACCAGCACATCCATTTGAACATTCTTTTCTTCTTCTCTCATGAGGAGCACTATCAGTCCCGAGGAAGAACCTTTTGTTTCCACTGGTCACAGCTTTGACAATAGACTGCCCTAGATAACAAAAATAAAATAAATAAACTTACTGAAAAATATAGTCAATAGAAGTATTCATGGGTACGTAACATGAGCGCACTCTATTTATCATAAGCTAATACATCGAGGAACACGATCATTAAACGATATACAAAGACTATCAGCTAAAATGATAGAAAGCTCAATAGCACACACTAGAGAAGTGATATGTTTAAGGTACATACTATGGGTCTCCCTTTTCAGTATGGGAAGGCAGTAATTATGTGGCTGCAGTCCTCCTTGGAAGAGGGAATTTCTATTGAGAAGAAGATGTTGTGGTGTAACAGTCGCTGCTACAGAACCTGCAAGCATGAGATAAACCAGGTAGATAATTCTATTTACATAGAGAGAGAGAGACAGAGAGAGAGAGGAAGCACAAAACAGTTTTTAGCTAAGCATACCTTCATTACAAGACTCTACAAATCTAACAGCATCCATAGTAGTTATATGCTCCATGACAATCTTTAGCTGGGGAAGCCTCTGGATTAAAGGTTTCAGAACAGTGTCAATGAACATCTTCTCACGATCAAATATATCAACATCAGGATCCGTAACTTCCCCATGAACCTGCAAAGAAAAAGTATACATACTGATTGTTAAATTCATTAAGAAAACAAGAAGAGTTCTTCAAACAGAAATATATATTAAAAAAAGCTTCCACTTTGATTTTAATTTGCATAGATGAAGAATTGTAGAAGTAATCAGTAAGTTGAATAATCAAGATGGGCTAACAAAACTCCGTGGTCATCACTCAAAAAGATATAGACATTAAGAAAGTTAACAGTTTGAAGAAATTACCAACAGAGGCATACTCTGGTTAGCCATCTCCTCCAAGGCAGGTAGACATTTTCCAAAAAGATCTGTAACGCCATCTTGTGAATTTGTTGTGGCACCAGCAGGGTATAACTTCACAGCAAAAACAACCCCGCTGCTTCCTATTTAATGCACATTTTCATTAAATTATAAAACTGGAAGTACGAAATCAAAAGAGCAAGGAGAATCTGTTTTAATGAAAATGCAGTACTCCAAGTGAACTGCATATAAATCTCATAACTACCTACCATAAGCATTTCATCAGATTGACATATATAAAATTTAATTGATAAAATAGAACTGTGATCGAGTCATTTTAGTTATTCCCCAAGAGATAAAGCCCAAAACTACCAATCACTAAGAGCATCTCCAACCCTGGAGGCAAATAACCCAGGCGAATCCCCCTTTTACCAGCTGATTCGCCCACCCTCCACAGTGCTATAAGCCCAGTGCATGGGAAAATAGGGGCAAATATCCAGGTGTCACGTGGCAAGTGGCCACAAGGTGGGCAAATTGAGCAGGACGGTGAATCCTTCGCCCACAACGTGGGCACTTCGCCAAAACCCTTTTTCGCCGATTCACCCGTCTAATCCGCCCTACGCTGGAGGTGGTCTAATACTTAGAAATTCTAGCACATAAAATGAAGAAAATACTCTATTCTAACTTACTGGCCAGTTTAATCTCTTCTGGACTTGTCTTATCTGTCAAGTAAAGTGTCATGAGTGGAGTGAATTTGCTATTAGCAGGCAGTGCTTCCAAGATAGATTTATGATAAGCAACAGCAGCAGTTGTGGTAGTAATTGGGGGTCTTAAATTTGGCATCACTATTGCCCTTCCAAATTGACTTGCACTACAGTATGAAAGTCATGAACAAAAACAAACATTAGTGATCAAGAATACTTTTAACCAATGAGGACATGATTGTGAAAATATTGCATTAGCACAATCAGAAATGCCATGCAAGTCAATCATGAATGAGCTAAACTAATGTAACCTGTGAGAGACAACAGCTTTAAGAAGATCGCCATCACGGACATGAAGATGCCAATCATCAGGTTTGGTTAAAGTGAGCTCCATTGCTGCTTCACCCTTCACTTGGTTACGTGGTTCCAACTTCGGGTGGGCAACTGTGACAGATAAATTAACAGTGGAAACATGTGAAGTTACGCAAATTCAATCGGACGCTCAGAGCTACTAAAGCCAACAGTTGCCAGATGAAATATCTTATCGAGACTTCATAAAAGCATTACTCAAGTTATCCCCTTGCAATTACAGAAGTGGTTGTTTTTTACACTTATCTTTTGACTTGCATGTAAAATTTACATAATAACACAATAGCTTCTTTTATGCGAAAAAACAACTCTTAAACAGCAATTTATGAGATAATCCTTGATCATAGAAATCACCATAAAAGGTGAGAAGTAATGGCTACACCAGAGCAACTGATAACACAAAAAGCATCATACTTGAGAAGACCAATGAAGAACCAAAATGATTCCAAGTTTCCATAACTGAACCTAAAATGCAGCCAAATACATTCCAAACTGAAGTCATTTCTCTAAAGCATGGCAAGGGAGGATAAATAAGCATCATGATGAAACATTTCAAAATTCCCATCCTCTTTCAATCTCAAGTGAAATAATTGAGATTAAAAAAATATAGACACTAGTATCAGTGGATTCCTCTTGCAACCAAGTACAAGATAAAATTGAGGAAAAAAAGGCAAAAATGGATATGATTTGTATATATGCATTCAAACTATTTCTCATAGCTGTTCCATAGTAATGCAAGGAAAATAACAAAATCAAAGGCAATTAGGCAAAGGGGGCTCTTGCAGTCATTTTATCGAACAGCTTGTGGGCACAAGTTAAAAGGGTCGGTCCAATCGAAAGCTAACTTGATAGAGTTTCCGATTTCTCACTCTATCTCTCTGCACAGTTACTGGGTAATCGAAAAAAGACTACCTTTAGCTAATATTAGACTGTTTCCGAGTGAATGAAACATTGTTTGTACCTGATGCGCAGCGGGAGGAAGAAGAAGATGGAGGAGAGCACAGATAGAAGATACCCAGATCTCTTGTATGGAAGCTATAATCTGAAAAATGACAGAGAATATGATTCGATATCGGGATCAGATCAGAGTCAACTTTGTGTTTATTAAATTCAACTGCAATTCTTTATCATTTAATTACTGACACCTGATTTAATCAAATAGTTGACTATGAACTGTAACTCTTGATCAGAAAAAAATGAAACTTTGGGAAGGTAAAAATAATGTTTAAAGGTTATTGATAGCCATTGTCCTTGTTATCCATTTCGGCTGTGATTGAATTTTGAGCAGTGTTTTAAATATTTCGATTAGGTGTGGTTTAAGTGTTACTTTTTTTGTTGGTCAATCCGATTAATTTGATTAATTTTTTATTAATCTCCGTCTAATCCTTGATTAATCTCTAATTAATTTTTATCTACTCTCCAACTTATCTATTAAAAGCCCTAACCATCCTACTAGCCCCTTGCAATTTTTAGAACCTTAATTTAGTAAATGGTCGGCTTTCGGGCATAGATGGTTGGAGGAGGATTTACCCGTGAGAGAAGGAGAATTTTAGAGTAAGAAAATATCGAATTTGAGAAAGAAAAAATAGAGTGTTCGAGGAGAAAATAGAAAATGTGGTGTATTGATAAAAAAAAGTTATTATAATTAATTTTCAGAAGTTGGTTCCAACGGTCGAGACACGTGTCACGTTGTGATTGTGTGATTACGGAGTGGATGTCGACTACAAGAATCGATATAGACCACCAATTTTGGAGCCTGATGGTGTTTAAGTGGGTCGTCAATCGTAGAGACCGGCTATCAACAATAGGCGGAGGCGGGATTGGCCTCCAATAATAAAGGAGGGGTCGAGCTTTCAGAGACTCTACTATATGTACCCAAGAACATGTGCAGTCCATAGTCTAAAATGGAGGTGACTAAATAATAAATCAATAGTAACTATTAAGCTAAACAAAGTAACTCACAAATTTTCTTCTTAAAAACGCTCTATGTTTCTGCGAAATCCTAGTTGCTACTATATTGTGCTTCCTTCTCTGTCGGCGACACCTTGGCCTCCGACCATGGTCGTCGTCGATGGTCCCTTCCTCCACCTTCTTTTCCCCTTCTTCTTCTATCATTTTTCTCTGTTTCTTTTCGTCTGGTCTCGTTTGGCTCCGTCCAGATGTGCTTCGGTTGCTTCTTCTCCGACCAGCTCCTCTCCACCCTCTGGGGGCTCTAGGTTGCCTCTACATGTTCTCTGGTGTTTCTTCTAGAGCTCTAACGCTTTTTCGCTTCGGTGAGGTGGGTCGTCTTCTGCTGCACGGTCCGACTCGTCGTCAAGCTTCGTCTGGCGCTGTGGTCTTTGCAAATCTGCTACAGGGATGGTCGAAGCGTGCTTGGTTGTGTTGTTGGGGTCCTTCTTGGGTTGGGCTGGAGTGATGGTTGGGGTTTGGCGTTGCCTTGCTCGTTCTGGTGGTTGTGTTCCACGGTGGAAGCTCGGTCGGCGTCTCTTCGCGTTGGGTTCGTTATGGGTGGTACTCAATCCGGATCCGGTTTCGGATCTGGGTTGTATTGAGTCGGGTCGGGTCGATTTGGGTCTGGTCAACTTCACCCGGTTGATCAGACTCTGTCTAGTAGCTGGTTCTTCTCTGTCTATGCATCGTTGGACTCCGAGGTGCAACTGGATCTTAGTCGATCTTCTACTTCAAGCCATGCTTCGGAGGCGGATCGAGATTGAATTGGGACTTCTCTTGTTATTTCCCATTCTTTTCCTTGTCATCGCCTGACCCGGCCTCTGTGGCTGGAGTTTGGGTAATCACTGTTTGTTCATGGAGAGTGGTGATTGCGGTGGATTCAATCTCAAGGAGTTTGGTCCGGTTGGTGTTGGCCTCCGGTGTTCCCATCTCTATTATAGGTTTGTTCCCCGCGGAGGTGTCGGTGTTGCCTCCCTCGTGTCATCGGAGGCATCTTCATTCAGTTTTGGATGTGGGACGCGCTTTTTCATCCCTGGGGTGTCAATCGTTGTGGAACTGGTTAGCTGCTTCTGGTGATTCGTTTGGTTACCAGGCGTATCGTTGCAGATCTGGTCGTATGACGTGTTTCTCCATCCATCAGGGTGTTGATCGTCGTGAATCATGCAGTTCGTCGTGGTGTGGTGCCTGATGTTTTGCTCTAGATCCGGTCGTGGGACCTGTTTCTTCATCTTCCCGGGAGTTGATCGTCGTGGATGTAGCGGTTCGTCGTGGTACTGATACTGGTATATCCCTCTCTACAACTTAAGTTTTGTGTCTCCACATTGCCCCTTTATCGATTTATGTTTTGATATGTTTCTGTTTCCTTCCACTGTTGTGTCTAGGACTCGCTGGTTTAAGGCTATGGTCGCCGGTGAATATTTACGCCATTGTGCCTTTCAACTGCTACTTTCATATTCATTTTAGAGGTTTCTATGTTCGGGTGGGTATTGCTCACCGGAACTGTCTTTATCGCTTGCGGTGCTAGTCGCCGACGTGTTAGTGTTCGCCATCTAGTTTGTGTGACAAGTTCATGGTCCTAATGAGACATGGTGCTCTACTTGTTTAGTTTGTCGGTTGGTTTTATGTCAGTATCGCTTATGCTTAATGGTTTTTATCAGTGACTTCACATTCTACAAAATTAAACCTAACCCTCACCCTCACCCTCACCCAAGGACGAAACCAAAAAAAAATTTAGAGTAGCCAAGTAGAGAAAAAAAATCAGGGGTAGTTAAGATAGAAACAAAAAATAATTCAGGGTGTTCCTATGGTAAATCGAACTCATGTTCCTTTGTAAATATCCAAAAGCTTTCTTGTTGGAATAGTGGTTTCCAAAAGCCTTTTTAGTTTTTGCTTTGGGTGCCACATCGGAAACAAATGGGGAGTTGGTTGAATTAATAAACTCAACCCCCTTATCTTTGCTCAACAAGCTCTTGGGCTCCTTATGCAGGCTGGACTGGAATGGGCCTCGCGCCTGCTGCCGCCGCCGCCGTCCGTCCGGGTCGGGATGGGACGGGACGGGACGGTTTGGGTTCGGGTTCGGGTGGAGCCCCTGCGGGACGGGCAAGAATTAATTTTTTGGATAAAAGACTTTCTGAAATTCAAATCTTTTTGAATTTAAATAAGTTGTAACGTTTTTCAGTTTTGATTCTGAATTAAATTGTCTGAAACGTTTTGATCTTTTTTCACTTATTTCGTTGGCTTTTTTACCCTTTTACCCCTGCACCTTTCGAACCTATAAATAGATGGTTCTGTACTCATTTTTTTAATTATGTTTTCAACAAAAAAACCAGAGCCAAACTATACTCGATTTTACTCTCTTCCTCTTTCGTTTTACTACACCTTTGTTCTGGTACTGTTCTACTGCTTCCACATCCAGTAGAGCGAGTGGGCGCGCTACTGGGTAGAGCTGTGTAACCTTGGGGAGCAACCGCTGCTGATCACCACCTCGGTCACACGGAAATATTGCTTTCAAGTCAGTGGTTAATCCACGCCACAGCTGCTTGCTTACCAACCAACCACTGATACTTTGTGCAACCAGTTGCTGATAATTTCTGCTGCAAAGTGCTAACAGTTTCTGCTGCAAAGTGCTGATAGTTTGCTACACTTCTGCTGCTTGGCTTCTGCACGTCCAACCGCTTGGTTCTTTTCAGTTTTCAATTGTTTGCATTGTTTAATTCTGTTCCCTTAATTCATCAGTTCTGCATATATATTCCAACACTTCTTACCATTACACCACGTTCTTATATGTTAGGGTATTTCCCTTACCTTCCAATTTCATTGGCCACCTCATACCTCTCCTTTCTCATCCCTAATCAGGAAGATGGATGTGTTAACAAGTTTTGCGGGTGCAAAGATAGATTCTCGATCTCAGTTGCTCGTGAGCCTGATGAGCTTGATACCAAACGCCTACCTGACCAAAGAAGGCTTAATGCAAATTAGTTTGGGGAAGGTCCTGCCTTACAAGAAAGCCCGATTACAAACCAGTCTGTCGTGAACTCGACACAAGATGACAAATATGAAAAGAAATAATAGTAGTATTTGAAAATCAGATGAACAATGAATACGAAATTGGACATTTTATCCACAAACATAATACAGTTCATCAACGGAACTCATTTTTATTTCCTGTACTGAAGGATGACCGTGTGTATTTGACATCACGTGACTTTATGTTTTCAAACCTAAAAATAGCTTCACTATTCATATCCAAACACAATTCACAATCAACATCTAACATTTTCAAATTAGTACCTCACTCTTTATTTCTTCCTTCGTGTTGCATTTTCAAGGCCTCTAAAAAAAGGTCACAAAACCTTAGATACATCAATGGTAAATAGTATTTCGAGAATAAAAAATATTTAATACTCTATTTTTACATTAATAAGGTTTTGAAATCAAATATTTTGACCTAATCATGAGTACCAAACTATCTAATTTATTGAATTAATTAGTCCTTGAAGAATTGATAGATGGATCCGCCGAGATATATAAGCTGGGCCATCTTTCTCTTACCACCCTCTCTGTGGGCCTAGCCCAAGAATATCGTGCTGGGCCATCTTTCTCTTACCACCCTCGCTGTGGGCCTAGCCCGAGAAAATCGTGTCTTCGATAAAAAGAGAAAAACGCCGTTGCCGGGGATCGAACCCGGGTCACCCGCGTGACAGGCGGGAATACTTACCACTATACTACAACGACCTTGATGACGCTTTTATGTGATAAATTATATTCTTATAAAAATCCATTAGCAGCAAAAATCAAGTAATTATAGAGTTAACTAAACATTAATATACACCTTTAGTTTACAATCGTTTTGAAACATAATACAGTGAGGATTGACCAGAACATTTAAATTCGGGATATATATGTTAGACTTGTGAATTACTAACGATAACCGATTCATCGACCGGTTTCCATGGGTTGGGAAGAGATAGAGGAAGTTAAGGATGGTGAGGGTGAAGAACATTTCAAGACTGCAATTCGAGGAAAGCGATGACACAAAACCATAAATTTTGATCCTTGTTAGTAGTGGAAATAAGGTCATAAGTTTCTCTCAATTATATCAGACACTAAAAAACAAATTTTTAATGTTGATAGAGCAAGTTGTGTTTACTTCTCGTCTATGTATGTATATCTACAATTTGTAAAGAAAATTGTGTAGTTGAAGTAAATGTATCCTCATGGTGTTGAAGTGTGTGAATAAAATGATACATTGATATATATCTTAATGCCTCCACCCATCAGTTCGAGCATTTGGATTGGATTGGGCGTTTACATGGTATCAGAGCTGGTTCGGCCTAAGGCTTGTTTATCACCTCTACCTTGTGGTCTCCGGTCCATATGCAGATGTCCAGTCTTGTTATGCCCCACGTGTAGATGTCTAGCCCTACACGTGAGGGGGAATGTTGAAGTATGTGTCCCACATCGAAAGTGTGAGGATTAATTAACCTCTTGATATACATCTTGATGCCTCCACGTCTAAGGAATCGATGGAGAAGTCATCCCCACGATCTGCTTCTCGTGGCCGTGCGTCCTCCCGTGGGCGAAATTCATCGCATCGATCTGCTCGAGGCGGTAGGGGTTATGCTCGTGGTCATCCATCTCTCGGGCCGTCTTCTTCCCCTGCATGGGCCTCTCAGCCCATCTTTTGGAATGGGCAAGCTTTCTGGCCAGGGCCGCCCGCACAGTCTTGGGCCGCTCCGTCAGGGCCCTGGCCTGGACACACACAGCAGCTGCAGCAGCAAGCCCATCCTCCCTGCCCGTACCCTTCTGCACCTGAGACTTGGGTCCGGTCTTCAGCCAAGCAGCAGCAGCCCGGCCTTCTTGGCCCACGGCCCACCGGCAATCCACAGGCCCACACCGCTGTTCCAACAGACATTTCATCCGCCATGGCCAACTTGTCTATGCAGCAGCCACCCGATGGGAATTGGTATATGGACAACGGTGATTCCTCCCACATGACATCGAATTCAGGTACTCTTAGTCCTTATTTTAAGTCGAATATTAATCGCTTTATCATTGTTGGTAATGGACACCATATTCCCATTTCTGGTATTGGTCGATCATCTATTTTTCCTACCCACCCTAATTATGCTTTGAATGACGTTTTACATGCTCCACAAATTGTTAAGAACCTAGTCTCTGTACGTCGATTTGTTAAGGACAACAATGCCTCGCTTGAATTTGATCCCCTTGGTTTTTGTGTGAAGAATTTTCGTACGGGACATCCGATTTTGAGATGCAATAGCACAGGAGATTTATACCCTGCCACTTCTACTGTTCTTTCTAGTTCATCGTTTCATTCATCTGCTTTTGTCGCTTTGTCTCCAGGAGTTTGGCATTCTCGGTTAGGTCATCCGGGTCGTCTGGTGTTCGATTTGATTTGTCGTTCTAAACTTATTAGTTATACTTCGGACAATTTGAATAATTTTTGTCAGTCTTGTGTGCTTGGAAAACATATTAGATTGCCATTTAATTCTTCTTTATCTGTTACATTGGCTCCATTTGATATAATTCATGCTCATTTATGGACATCTCCAGTTTTGAGTTCCTCGTGCCATAAATATTATCTTGTCTTACTTGATGATTATACTAATTTTGTTTGGACTTTTCCTCTTGGCAAAAAATCTCAAGTATTTCAAATTTTCACCTCTTTCTCTACATTTGTTTCTACTCAATTTGGACGTAATATCAAAAGTTTTCAGTGCGACAATGGAAAGGAGTTCGACAACACCCCATTTCGGTGTTTCCTCAGGGCTGGTGTTTCGCTTCTCTTGCCCTCATACATCACCTCAAAACGGTCGCGCCGAACGTAAGCTTCGTAGTCTTAACAATATAGTTCGTACTTTGATGCTTCATGCCTCCATTCCACCTTCTTTTTGGCACCATGCTTTGTCTATGTACACGTACCTATCTAATGTTCTACCTTCTAAGTTGCTTAATTTTTCGTCACCAACTTGGTTTCTTTATAACCGGGTTCCCACTTACTCTTACATCCGTGTTTTTGGTTGTCTATGCTTTCCTTTGTTTTCTTCCACAACCATTAACAAATTGCAGGCTCGCTCTACACCGTGTGTGTTTACCGGATTTCCTCCAAACCAAAGAGGGTATAAATGTTTTGATATTAAAGCTAACAAATTTATTATATCAAGGCATGTTGTGTTTGATGTATCGACTTTCCCGTTTTCTACCTCTTCTCTGTGTATAAGTATATCGTAACAATTTCGATTCAGTTTTAGTTTATTATTCTATTATTTTGTTTTAGTTTATTTAAAATATTGAAGAACACAGAAGGATAGAAGTTGTACATATCAAACCTCACCCCTGTATCCACCAGATCCAAAGTAATCCCTCCTAGAGCTAGCAATGGTCACACTTTTCTGATGCTCCAGTTTGGGGCAATCAGGAATCCTATGCCCAAGTCCACCACAATAAGCACATCCCTTCACTCTACTCGCATTGGTAATGTCTTCAACATCATCCATCGGGTCATTCAACTCCGCCAGAACAGGTGGAATCCTCTGCTTCGCTTCCTGCAACAGGCGCTTCAGATCCAGAAGCGTAGTCTCCGTTTGATTCTTGTTTATGAGAGTCGTCGCTATTCCCGTCTTGCCACATCTCCCCGTTCTTCCAATCCTATGCACGTAGTTCTCAATCTCAGCCGGCATATCGTAGTTTATGACGTGCTGGATATTAGGGAAGTCCAGCCCCTTGGAGGCAACATCGGTTGCAACCAAAACGTCTTTCTTCCCCGCCTTGAAAGAAGAGATGGCGTACTCCCTCTCTTCTTGATCTTTGCCTCCGTGTATTGCCACTGCTTCGACTCCTTTAGAGAGGAGGTCCATGTGGATGATGTCAACATCAGTCTTGTTCTCACAGAATATCAAGACTGGAGGTGCAGTCTTTTGGAGGCATTCGAAGAGATACACAATCTTTACTGTCTGCTTCACATACTCGACCTCCTGAATCACGTCGAGATTCGCTGCTCCTGCTCTTCCAACAGTGACTGTGACGGGCTTTACCAATGCACTTCTAGCAAAGTTTTGAATTTTGGTTGGCATGGTGGCAGAAAACAGGAGTGTCTGTCGCTGAGATTTGAAGTGGTCAAAGACTTCCCTAATGTCATCTTCAAATCCCAAATCTACCAGTCTATCGGCCTCGTCCAGAGTTAGGTACCTGTAAATCGAGCATCAGTATCACTATCATCAACAGATGTGGTAAATAGCATACTACAGATATCATGAAAGAATTTCATTCATAGGGAGACATTACAATGCTGCATTACATGTCAGAATAACAAAACAAAGCTTTTTGGCCAATAAAAGGAAGGTTTGAGAAACAAGGTATCATGGAAAAAGAAAGAAATATTTTGTGTTCGTGTCATATTTACAATAACATGCATTGCCTTGATAAAAAGAAAAAAGTATCAGTATGCCTCGAGTCATTTTGCAAAGGTTTGATTGAAGAAAGACAAAATGGACCAAATATGGCACAGTTTGTTTTTCAGTTTTTTTCCTAGCTAACTATGGGACTTTATCATATGATTAGATAAGAAAGATTGCAGACTATCCTAATTACCATGATGATATTGGAATGGATGAATTAATACTAGTAGTAGTAGTAGTAGAATTTATAGATCTTACCTGCAACTATCGAGGTTCATCTTCTTCTTAGCAAGCATATCCTTTAATCTCCCAGGAGTGGCAACAACAATATGAACACCCTTCTTGACAACATCCAACTGTGACCGCATATCCACTCCTCCAACACAAAGCAAAGGTCTCAATTCCGGATAACCAGCTTCTTTTAAGGGAATCAAGAACTCTTCCACCACTTCATATGTCTGCCTAGCAAGCTCTCTCGACGGGCATATGATCAAACCAAATGGTCCTTCTCCTTGAGCAAGAGGCATCATTTTCTCCTCCTGCATAGCAATCATGATCAACGGCAATACAAAAACCAAAGTCTTCCCGGACCCCGTAAATGATATGCCAATCATATCCCTTCCGGATAAAATCACAGGAAGACCCTGCACTTGGATTGGAGTTGGTTGAACAATCCCCTTTTCTTTCAGCTTCTTCAGAACAGGTTCAACAAACCTCATATCCTTAAAGTTCTTAATTGGTGGGGGAGTATCATCACCATCTACTATGATATGCCACTGCTTCCTTATCAAATCACAACGCTTTCTTTTCATCCTTCTGATAGGCAAGGGAGGCTTCCATCCCGTGAACAGCGGCTCTGTATAAGTGATTCCCTTTGCCAGTTCCCTAACAGACATTAGTGTTTTCCTATCCGGGAGATGTTCGATCATCTCCTTTTCCTGCTGAACAGCTTGCTCTGTTGGAGTAACCTCGGGTTGATCCCGCTTGAGCTGGGAAGCTTTGACGAGAAGACTAGGCTTCGCTTCAGCCTGTGTAGATTTCTTAAGTTCATCTTCAAGGGCGGAAGAATTTCCTTTCCTTGACTGCAAGATCTTCTGGGTTTCTAGAGCCCTACGCTTTGCCACCGGAACATATTCAGCATAATCATCCTCTCCCTCCATGATTTAGTTTCCTGTAACACCAAAAACTACTCAATTAATTCACTTATTCACTACAAAAAGCCAGACAAATTATAAATTTAAAATCCAATTAGGTGTCACATGATAGCAATTACCCATCTAAATACATAATCAATCCTGAAAACACTTCAGCAACAATGAAGAACATGAGAAACTAAACAAAGACAAGAGTAATTAAATTTGAATGCTAACTAGGAATCAGTTAAAATCTCAAAACCTAATCTCGCAATAGCAAGTTCCAGAAGACTTCAACTTCAATAGCATTCAATAGCATCCAACCCTAAATTAAACGAGCCCTATGCTGAACCCAAAAGAGAATGAAGAAAAACAGTGCATCTGGAGGAAGAAGTACACACCTAGAGGAAGTTCGTGCAGAGTTGAAACAGCGGCCACGCGACTGAAGAAGGGGCGGCGAGCGAGCGGCGAGTGTTAAACTACTTTCTGCTTCGATTGACTTATATATTCTCGCAGCTTTCCTAATTGATCTATTCGTGGTACCTTGCCACTTTTGGCCACCGAACCGTTACCTTTTTCTAACCGACTCTGCTTTGTAAGAGCAAGAACTCCGGTTCTCCCGCGCACCGAACCGTTATTATTACTATTCGTGGATCGCGAGTCGATCTGTTGTGGGGTATCGATTTTGCGACACGTGCACATCGTATTTCTGGTCCGCGGGTCGTTTGATCCGAGTCGTACGCCAGCCATCTGTGTTGCGACACGTGGTCATCCCGATTTCTTTTTTAAATACATAAAATCATATTTAACTAAAAGAGGATTAGTGCAAAATTAAAGTATAAATAGATAATTGGGAAAATTTCACTTTAACACCCTGCCAAACATTTAATTTCACTTTGATACTCTGGCATAAATTTTTTGCACTTTCATACCTAAACCAAACATTTAATTTCACCTTAGTACCCAACCGTTAACTTGTTGTTAGTTTGGATGGAAAAAGACCAAAAAGACCATAATACCCCTAACTATTACCCAAATTTTCAAACTCATGTCATTGGTTCAGAACTTGAAAATAAGTGAAATGACAATAATACCCTTCATTGTTAGGGTGTTAAAATGAAAATTTCACTATTTTTAAAATAAAATCAGTTTTTTTTTTTATAAATTCAGTTTTTATTTATGAAAATGATTTTATTTTCAAAAATTCATATTTTAATTTATAAAAAAACATAAAAATCATTTTTTTCTTATAAAATCAATTTTTATTTTAAAAAATATTTTTTATTATTAAAAAACAGTTTTATTTATCAAAAATCATTTTTATTTTTTTAAAGTTTTTTTATAAATTCATATTTTAATATAAAAATATATATATTCATATTTAAAAAAAAAGAAATATGTGGTGTTAAAAGTAACTGAATTTACACAATTCAGTTAAAAAAAGAAAAACTAATACATAGGGCACCGATAGGCAGTTAACTTAATTTTTTTTTAATATTAAATCTAATCACTCATTGTTAGAGGATTGAGGCGGGGCACGTGCCCCCCCCCCCCCCTGACAGCCATGTAAATCCGCCTATGATTGACATGACTAGTGTCAAGAAGCCATGGTTTGTAGTTGTTTTTGAAGTAAAATTGGCTTCTCTCTCCTCTAAAGTAGTTCCTACCACGACGACGTGTCGTTGCAGGATTCTACAACGACCGGCTGACACACACGCCCTTGACACGACCCTTTGACACAACGCACCGTGTCAGCGCCTGCAACGACCGCTGACACGAACCGTTGAAGGTGCTCTTAACTACATAAACATAGATTTATTATTTTTCTTGATGCCACTTAGACCTTCTACAATCAGTCTAATCCCGATTTAATCGGACTAATTTTTGGGAAAATTGTAGGGACTTGCTAGATGGGTCAGGAATCCCTGATGTATATTATATTATAAAATGTTTAGACCTTCTACTAGGTATATTATAATGCTATTTAAGTTTTTACAAAGATGTTATTGATAGTAGAACTAGTAACCCAGAGAGGTCGTTAATGACTATTTTGCTTCAACCTATCGTCTCTCTGTTATTTATCAAAAACCTAGAATCTTAGGTTATTGGTTGGTGTAGTAGCAGACAATCCGAAACTTCTCTAAATGAGATTCAGGAAAAGGCATAGAGAGTATAAGGATCTCAAAAGCTTCTCTTTTCTTCCTCTGAACTTTATTTAAGGTGTATGAGAATAAGGGTTGGGCATACACTTATTTCGAGACATCTGATTGTAGAAAGTTCGATACTTATTTTAGGAAGGAATGAGTAACAATTTGGTTGCCTCTTGTGATTGCCATGAGTGTAACGGGTTTGTCTAAAAGTGTAACCTTGAGCAGTAACATCTTTTTCGACCATCCTTTTGTGTGGATAAACATAGTTTAGTTGTCAATACACTTTTACTTGCTTATCCGGGTTGTGATTGCTTTGCATGTTTCCAGTGATACTCTATCTCATGTCCTCTGCCATCCAGATTCGTCGTTCACTGAACTAAATGGTCCCTCTGTTACATTTACGGTTGTTATCATCCGAGTACCCTAAAAATACTTGGTTTTCATCCGAGTACCCTAACCAAACTTTGTGACGTATAAGTACCCAAACGAAACATTGTGTTTCGAATTAGTACCCAAGTGCTTACGGCGTTATGTTTTGGACGGAAAGAGCGCATGCATGCCCCCAATGTGGCACTTAATGAGACGAAATGACAGAACTACCCCCTCTCTCTTTTATCCCTTTCCCCTCTCATCCTCACTCCTTCTCAGACACGACCTCACTCCAGACTCTCTCAGACACACGAACACGAAGGAGGAGCTTGCAGTTTGTAGAGGAAGACGACGCGCGAGGACGAAGGAGGAGCAACAGCTCGAAGACGAAGGTGCGCGATTCAGAGGAAGAAGGTGCCCGATTCAGAGGAAAAAGGTGTGCGATTCAGAGGAGATGAGGAGAGTAAGTGCTCTGACTCGATTTCGATTCTCAGGGTTTGTGAATAGGTTGTTTAGGGTTCCGTTCGTTTGGTTCAACGATTTAGGCGATTTAGATTTTTAGGGTTTCATTTGTTTGTTTGAACGATTTAGGGTTAAGTTTTGTGTGTGAGTAAATGATGCCTTTTTATTCCAAATGTTAATGCACTAACCAATGTGCTTATTTCGATTTAGGGAATAACCGAAATGTTAATGCACTCAACGATTTAGGGAATAAACATGGAAAATACAATATCCATTTCCCGTAACCCTTATTTCTTCAAAGGATAGCGAGTTGGACTCGATTTTCTAGGCATGTGTAGTTTGAAAGAGCTCTGTTACGCCTAAGTTCCAATACTTTACTTGTCTTGTCGCTCTCGAGGTCATCCCTACTAGATGTTTCTTGACGGCAAGAAGTTTTCCGATCCCGGCGGGTATTTGGTTGTGTCTTATGTGTGTCGAACACTTCGAATGCACCTCTCACCTTCTTATTACTTGTGGGTGGGCTTGACAGGTGTGGTCACTAGTTCTCCAGTGGGGAGGGGTTTCCTCAGCTCTCCCTTCGTCTCATGCTCTGTTCATCTCTTCGTAGCCTTCTATCTATGGGAGTTGTCTGTGCAAATCATGATCTCGTCTTCGTCTTTTGGGATATAGTTCCTTTGGATTGCTCGGAGCGCTAAAATTTTTCCGGGAGTATCGATTCTTAATCTGTTTATCATTTTTCGAAGAATCCAACTCGGGACTTGTTGATTCAAGCGGAAGGACGAGCTCTTTCTCCTAGTTTTTGTCCTTGACAATTATTTATTTTCTGATTATATAAAAAAAAAAAGATTCATTCTTAAGTTAGTCCGATAGGCGTTTCATTGCCAGGTTCCTTCTACATTTCTACCAACCCTTCCTCTTCGCACTAAAACCCCAAATCGACGGCGCAACAATGTCAGACCATCTTCTTCCGGAGCTCCTCTCAAAAATCTTCCTGCAACTTCCGATCGTATCTCTGATACAATGCGCCGCCGTGTGCAAGGAATGGCGCTCCTTCATCACCAGCGCCGCCTTCGTCTCCGCCCACCTCTCCCTCTCCCGCCAAAACCCTCTCCTCCTCACAGCTCCGACCACCGGAATCCACCGCCCCAACACCTTTTCTCTCCATTCCGACACCGACCCTCCTCTCCGCCTCCCCCAAACCATCCACTGCCCCTTTCCTACCCCCGAAATGGATGATTACCACTTCCGGTTCGTGGGTTCCGTCGCCGGCCTGATCTTTCTCTCCGACGACATCTACGGCCACTCCCACAATATGGTCCTCTGGAACCCCTCGATCCGCAAGTCCATAACTCTACCATGGCCAAGCTTCACCTTCAATACAGTCGGTCAGTACGCCCCAATGTTTGGCTTCGGGCTCGACCCTGTCACCGGCGATTGCAAGGTAGTGAGGCTTGTGTATCTTCAGGGTGATTGTTTTACTTGGAAGACGCCTCCTTTGGTGGAAGTGTTCTTGGTCAGGGATATGAGCTGGAGGAAGGTGATCAGTACCAATGTGGACTATCATTTGATCTACAAGGATTGGAGTCAATGTTTCGTTCATGGTGCAGTGCATTGGATTGGCTGGAAATGGGGACCAGGAAAAGGCGATATCGACATTGGCATCTTGTTGTTTGATGTGGGGAAGGAGGAGTTCAAGAAGATGGCATTGTTGCCTGAAGTTGCGAAACTGAATCCATGGGACTTTACCATTTCAGTGATTGGGGGAATGCTGGCTGTTTTTGCCCGTCACAAGGATCTGAGTCTTCAAGGTGTCCGTCCCGAATCCCACATGAACATATGGGTGAAGAGAGATTACTTTGCAGATTCATGGACTAAGATGTTGAGTCTTGATTTTGAGAAGCTGGAAGTAGGAGTGTGCTTGCATTTGAGGAAGGTTTGTGGGGATATTCTGAAGGGAATGGATGGGGGAGGAGATGCCGGGGATTGCAAGGCCATTCACGTGCCTCCCAAGTATGGACTCAACCCGTGTTTTGACTATTCAGTCTTCAGTTATACCGAGAGTTTGGTATTGCTTGATGACGGACAGGTTGGTTCAAGAGGCAAGGTGAATTAACTTATCCATTCTTGATTAGTCTGTTATTATTATCATTATCGCCTTAAACGCACTTTTGTCAATTATGATATCTTGCTTTGGTATGCTTTTTCATATTCTTAATTTGTTTTTGGCAATTGCACGAATTAAAGGAAGCTACAAAGTACAAACACAATTGCATGATTTGAGATGAACTGGTTTCTGGCTTTTAGTAGGTGTTAAGAATTAGGGCCATTAGTGCTTCCTGGTTAGAAATCGCTTTGCATGTTTCTAGTTATACTCTATCTCCAGCTTTGTCTACCAATGATTGGCCCTTCTGGTATGTATATTGTAAAACTATTTAAGTTCCCACAAAGATCTTATTGATAATTTGTTCACAACTAACTCGTAGAACTAGTAAACCGAAGGCGTCGTTAATGGCTATTTTGCTTCAACCTACCGTCTCCCTGTTATTTACCAAAAGCCTAGAATCTTGGGTTACTGGTTGGTGGAATAGCAAACAATCCGAAACTTCTCTGAATGAGATTCAAGAAAAGGCATAGAGAGTATAAGGATCTCAAAAGCTTCTCTTTTCTTCCTATGAACTTTATTTAAGGTGTATGAGAATAAGGGTTGGGCATACACTTATTTCGAGACATCTGATTGTAGAAAGTTCGATACTTATTTTAGGAAGGAATGAGTAATAATTTGGTTGCCTCTTGTGATTGCCATGAGTGTAACGTGTTTGTCTAAAACTGTAACCTTGAGCAGTAACATCTTTTTCGACCATCCTTCTCTGTGGATAAACAGAGTTTAGATGTCAATACACTTTTAGTTGCTTATCCGGGTTGTGATTGCTTTGCATGCTTCCAGTGATACTCTATCTCATGTCCTCTGCCTTCCAGATTCGTCATTCACTATATGGTCCCTCTGTTATATTTATAGTAAAGCTGTTTCAGTTGCTCTTATTTTGACACTGCATTTCTTGGTATAGGTCGGTGAAGCGTTGGAGAAGACTCGACCAGGAACGAATATGAATTAGCTAGATGGATTCAAACAACATTGACCTCGAATTAGATCAGTGGCCAGATCTTTCGGTTGTTTTTCCTGTATTTGTTTCTTTGTCCAGCTTATGATATTGTTGTTTGGATGTTGGTGCACAACCCTTCTTCACTTCTCATGGCTGCAGCAGCAAAAGCTTCAGTCTCCAAGTGTTGTTGGTCAAGTGACTCCATGGTGTTTCAAGTACGGATGCTAATGAATTCATGGATTATCACTAAACTGTTGTTTAATTGCTATAATAACTCAATAGTGAGTAAAAGATGGAGATTCAAGACTTACCAAATATTTTTCTTCCAGGTTTGAAAGTGCACAAGTATAATAAAGTGATTGATAACTAATAAAACGTAATAATACATATGAGTATCTTAAAGCAAGTGGATAGGAAGTGGCTAGGATGGGCCACGTGTTATCTATGTAATAATACCCCCTACGACATCTAGTAGTATGTAGAAGTGTGTGGGTAGTTCCATCTATGTCCCGTGTGTGTAATAAGGCCATCGAGGTCCCATTGGCGTGGCATGATGGAGTAGTTATAATGGTCTTGTTCTGTCATAGATAAGATTTTTCATGAGAGATCGAGAATAGTAAAGATCATTATGTCGTTTTGTAATCGTAGAGGCTATTAGGGCCGTGTCCGGAATAGTAAAGGTTAGATTGTAATAGTAAGGGTCATCCATAAATAGTAGGGGTCGCGAATAAGTCTAGAAAGGCTAGGGCTTACATTGTAAATAGAGGGTTTGACATCAGCCATACTCAAACCTTATCAACTCGAGAGAAGCTAAAAATCTCAAGATACTCCTTCTGTAAGTTTGTATTATAATATGTGTTTCTCAATATCGCTTTGTGTGTACGTAAATCTTTGATTCATATATAACCTTTCGAGTGGTTGTACCCACTGGTTGTTTGTAAATGTGGTATGAGAGCCTCGACATTTAGGTTTTGATTCTTAGCTTCTTAGAGAGATCTGGGATAACAGGTTATCGCATTCCTTAAACCATCATAGCTTTGGTACAACACGGACTTGTCGAATAGAACATTACATTGGGATTGTGAGGTACAATGTTCCTATTTAGCCGTAGAGAGAGGGCGTTCCCAAGCACAAGGCCTTACAATTTCATGTATGCTTCACATACTTAGTGTGTCTTGATACTTCTTTAAGGAAGACCTTTGTGGTAAAGGGAGATAACTTTTTACTCCATTTCTTTAAAGGATAGTTAAGGATTATAAATTTATTGTTTTGGTTTATGGCCTCTTTACATAAACATAGACGATATAATATCTTTTTTTCGTAACCCTTCTTTCTTCAAAGGATAGTGGGTTGGATTCGATTTTTCGGGCATGTGTAGTTTGAAAGAGTTTTGCTATGCCTAAGTTTGAATACTTTGTTTGTCTTGTCGCTCTCGAGGTCATCCTACTAGATCTTTCTTGACGGCAAGAGGTTTTTCGATCCCAATAGATCTTTCATTGTGTCATATGTGTGACAAACACATCGAAGGCACCTCTCACCTTCTTCTCATTACTTGTGGGTGGGCTTCAAAGGTGTGGTCTTTCTCTCCCACGACCTCCCTGGCTACACCCACATCCTCTGGAACCCCTTGATCCGCAAGTTCATAATCCTACCCAGCCCAAGCTCCATCTTCGATAAACCCAGTCCGGATACCTCAATTTTTGGCCACATAACATGAACAAAAAGATATTGACTCATCCGGAATTGACACAGTCGTCCTCATAAACTATCTCATCCATAAAATAATCATTCATCAGTCGTTTGTGTCCATCTACATGACCTTGGTACCGATAGCCCTTTTTCACGACGATCACTCTTCAAATTCTACTGTTACCCTCAACACCGCAACTTGTTGTCATAGGCGAGAGGACCTATCCTTCAACGCGTATGAGAAGTTCATCTCTCTCTTGCGTATCTCCGTCGGCAGGAACACGGCCTCTTGGGTGGACAAACCGCCAAATCTATTACCGAGAGATTCCAAACTACCTGGAGGACTCGTAATCGCCGATGACAATCCCGATGCCCGAGCCACTGCCAACTTTTTTCCCAATTGAGGAAGAACAATGTCCCTCGTCCTGCCCCGATCACATCTCCCGAAATCCACATAGCCGGAAAAAGGTCACCCTCTCTCAAGATCGACGTCTAAGAAGACTGTATGCCGGAAACCCCAACCAGAGACCCGATCGGTGACTTCATCCCCGCTTCCAATGGCGAACCCCAAAAAATTCCCCTTTTACTACAGAGGAGATTGTCGTCGCCTGAATCACACGCTGAGGACGAGGGCCCGTCCCCGGATTCTACTTCATCGACCGACGTCTCAATTTTCGAGACAAACCCTACTTTCGAAAGAGAGTGAGCACAAGTCCGGGTAATAATTATATAGTCTGGTATCTTCTTCCAGCCCTCCTCTTTGCTCATTTGCTCACAACCGCGTAAAGGCAAAAAACCCCAAATCGACGGCGCAACAATGTCGGACTATCTTCTTCCGGAGCTCCTCTCAAAAATCTTACTGAAGCTTCCGATCAAATCTCTGATACAATGCACCGCCGTGTGCAAGGAATGGCGCTCCGTCATCACCAGCGCCGCCTTCGTCTCCGCCCATCTCTCCCTCTCCCGCCAAAACCCTCTCCTCCTCACAGCCCTGACCACCAGAATCAAGCACCGCAACACCTTTGCTCTCCATTTCGACACCGACCCACCTCTCCGCCTCTCCCAAACCATCCACCACCCATTTCCTACCCCCCAAGTCGATGACTACCACTTACGGTTCGTGGGTTCCGTCGACGGTCTAATCTTCCTCTCCGACGACCTCCACGGCTACAGCTACCGTATGTTCTTCCTCTGGAACCCCTCGATCCGCAAGTCCATAACCCTACCCAGGCCAAGCTTCTCCTTCGATAAAATCGGCCCGTACACCTTAATGCTTGGGTTCGGGCGAGACTCTGTCACCGGCGATTTCAAGGTAGTGAGGCTTGTGTATGTTGAGGATGACGCAGAGAATTGTCATAATTGGAAGACGCCTCCTCTGGTGGAGGTGTTCTCGCTCAGGGAGAGGAGCTGGAGGACTGTGATATGTACCAATGTGGACTATCATTTGATCGATATCAATTGGAGTCAATGTTTCGTTCATGGTGCTGTGCATTGGATTGGCTGGAAATGGGGGCCAGAAAGCGACCATACTGAAATTGACATGGGCATATTGTTGTTTGATTTGGGGAAGGAGGAGTTCACGAAGATGGCATTGCCTGAAGCTGAGAAACTGAGTCCATGGGACTTTACCGTTTCGGTGATTGGGGGGATGCTGGCTGTTTTCGCCCGTCACCTGGATCTGAGTTCTGGAGGTGTCCGTCCCGAATGCCACATGAACATATGGGTGAAGAGAGATTACTTTGCCGATTCATGGACTAAGATGTTGAGTATTGATTTCGAGGACCTGCATCTAGGAGTGTGCTTGCGTTTGAGGAAGGTTTGTGGGGATATTCTCAAGGGAATGGATGAAGGAGGAGATGCCGGGGATTGCAAGGCCATTCACGTGCCTCCCAAGTATGGACTCAACCCGCGTTATGACTATTTTGTCTTCAGTTATACAGAGAGTTTAGTATTGCTTGATGAAGGACAGGTTGGTTCAACAGGCAAGGTGAATTAACTTACCCATTCCTGATTAGTAGTTTTGTCAATTATGCTATGTTGCGTTGGTATGCTTTCCTTTTAACCTTCTTAATATGGTTTTTTGACGATTGCACGATTTGAAGGAATCTAGAAACACTATGAACTGATTTCTGGCTGGTGTGAGATGCTTTATGCCATCGCTTGTCATTTAAGAACTCTTTCGGTTCAAAAGCTCTTATTGGTTATAAGTACTTGACGTGTAGGGGTAATTATAAGTATTCTATTGCCGGAAGAGATATTTAGGGAAGCACAATATTAAATTTTCCTAACGAAGTTGTAATTCTATGATCCAAAACCGACATATTTCTCTATGATATTTGTTTACCAGTGATTCGCCCTTCTGGTATGTATATTCTAAAGCTGTTTAAGTTTCCATGTTGTATATGTTCCTCTAACTAAAATCAAAGATCTTATTGATAATTTGTACATAACTAACTCATAGAATAAGGGTTGGGGATACTTATTTCGGGACATCTGATTTTAGGAAGTTCGATACTTATTTTAGGAAGAAGTGAGTAGTAATTTGGTTGCCTCTGGTTATTGGCCATGAGTGTAAACTTGTCTGTCTAAAACTTTAATTTGAGCAGTAACGTCTTTTTTGACCATCTTTTTCTATGTATAAAGAGAGATTAGTTGTGAATAGGGAAAAAGAAAAGTGCAACAAAAAGACAAGTTCAAGGGTCTTTTTTTGCAATTATAAAGAAAAGGGTTACAAATTTTAAAAGCGAGTAATTAAGGCTCAGGGTACTTATTTGCGATTATCCCTTGTGAATACATTTTTAGCTGCTCACCGGTGTTGTGATTGCTTTGCATGTTTCCGGATATACTCTATCTTGTGTCTTCTGCCCTCCAGATTCGTCATTCACTGACAGGTCCTTCAGTCATATATATTGTAAAGCTTGTTTCAGTTGCTATTTTTTGACATTGCAATTCTTGGTATAGGTCGATGAAGCACCGGAGAAGACTCAACCAGGAACAGATATGAATTAGCTAAATGGATTCAGACAACAGTGACCTCGAATTGGAACAGTACATTTGTCAGATCTTTCAGTTGTTTTTCCTGTGTTTGTTTCTATTTTGATGACTTGCCATAGTGCTTTTCCCGGCTTATGATATTATCGTGGTTAAAATTTGCTGATCGCGCTTCAAGATCTCTTTCTTTTTTTTATTAATATGATCTGGATAGTGTTTTTTGGATGTTGGTGCACAACCCTTCTTCCCTTCTCATGGCTGCAGCTGCAAAAGCTTTGGCCTCTTGAGTGTTGGTCAAGTAATCCACCTATTTTTTGATGATTTGTTTTTGTTAAAATTTATAGGGATGGAATTTCATGTCTGGAGGTTAAGGAATTAATGTTTGTATCACTAAACCGTTGTTTATTTGCTATTTTGACTTGGCTATTATAACTTTGGTGATGCCCTTTTTCCACCGGATGTTTATTCGGAATTCTCTTCATCGATTATTTATGGACGTACATAGAAGAGTATTACCTATACAGTAGCAAGGTTTGCTGAGCGTTACTGACTGAGGAGGCTTTAGAAAGATTAAAACGGTTATGAGTCCTCGTTATAGTACGAGATGCTGAAATGTGGGTGTTTTGTATATCCATTGAACAAACACAAGTCGTAGTTGTAATAAACGACATGCCAATTATATATGCATTTCAAATTGAAAACACTTGACAGTTTAGCATTAATTACATAGTTTTTTTTGGGTGAAAGGTACAATTCATTAATTTGAATTCAAATACATCTGAGTGCATCAGGAATAAATCCCTAACCACGAAGAACAGACAAAAGATACAATGGTGTCGCAATTCTGGAGAGTGCGACCGAACCTGCTATCATTAGTTTTAGAGGGAGGGTGCGGTGGTGGAGGCCAGAGAGAAGGACACACCGGTGGCGGCTTCAGCGAAAACCATCGAAGTTGCAGAGGTGGTGCCGATCAGAGTCGGGAGACATGTCGTTGGTGGTGGGAGGGAGCCAACGTCGCGGTGGCTAGAGAGACTGAGGTCACATACAGGGGGTCAAAATTGCGAGAGGGGCCCCGAAAATCACTCACATGTTCTTTGAAGATGGTTGTTATATTTTCTGTAAGGCCACGATGGAGGATGTTACGACTATCAAATCTATCCTGACCACTTTTGGTATGATATCAGGTCAGATCCTGAACCTTGACAAGTCATCCATTTTATTCAGCTCTAGTACATGTATCTGCATATGTGCAAATTATTAGGGTTTACATTTTATCCGTACTAAATAATAATTAGCATCGGAAAATTCTTTATAGGAGGAAAATTCTCAGATCACTAATCCGTTCAGGGTTTGGTTTCTTAGGAATAAGAATGATTGAAGTGTCATTGAGGTCCGAGTCAAACCCCTTGGAAGCCAACCCTCTCTGGACAAAATAAATGACCTCATCAGTCACCACGGGCCAACAGTGTTGAAAGAATTTATGATTAAACCCGTCCGGTCCCGGGTATTTATCCGGCCCCATCCAAAACACTGTTGTTTGAATTTCACAAGCTAGTCTTGGAGCTAAGAGAGTTTGGTTTTGAATATTTGTTATCTGAGAGGGTAGGTGAATAGGGAATTGATCTTGATCGGCAGTTGAGTAGTAAATAGGTGCCTAAAATAGTCAGTAATGAGTTCCCGCATCCTTGTCTCTCAATCAAGTAACCGTCTGACCCACCGCATTGTGTAGAGTCACCATAGTGTTAATGCCACGTCTATACGAGGAGGCCGCTTGAAAAAACTTATTACGTTTTTCACTAACCGAAAGCTAGTGATGTTTAGCCCTTTGACGCCAGAAGGCCTCTTGTATGCAAAGAACCTTCTCATATTGAATCTGAATTTCCTCCCTCATGTGTAACCCAGCACTGCCAACCCGACTGATAAGTTCGGCGATGCGTCTTTGGCACTATTTGATGTGGTTCACATTTTTCCGGAATTGAAAACCCCTTGGCGTCCAACGATGCCCCAACATGTCGAATTACTTCTTTAATCGGAACCCGAATCAGTTTCCTACGATCCGGATCCTCAGTCCATTGGGATGTTTGAACTTTGTATGAAGCTTGAACTTTTTATTATAAGTTGTGTTTGAACTTTGAATTTACAGCATGAGTTATGCTTGAAATTTATAGTATGACATGTGATTAAAATCGAATAATAAAAAACCTCGGACATATTCTATAAACAAAAATCCGTTTGAAGACCGATTTTCGAATTTCAAAATACTATAAAATAAACTTTCAAAAGACACTGTTGGGTGACTCTATTACCTGAATACACTAACTTATGTCTCATACATGTATCCTTAGTATATTTCCATCTTTTGTTTTTAAAAAAAGATTACTTAGTTCATGTATGCATATGTACAGATTATTATATTTCTATATTTCAATTGTACTAATTAGTAATTACTATCAGAAAAATCTTTATAAGAAGAATTATTATTCAATGTATTTTCAATTAGAATTAGGTAGTAAAACAAAACATGATTAATCAACAATCTTATCCTAAAAAATGATATGAAATGTTTCTCTAAAAGCCCATAAAATCGAGTATAAGACACAACAAGAGGGATCAAAACAAACAATACGAAATATTTCAAAGATGAAGGGTTTATTATTGTTGTTGTTATTGTTGTTGGTTGTTCTTATGGTTAAGACGAGCGAAGCGTACGGGCCATGTGTCCTGCGACGAAAGACGAGGGTGGAGATAATCAACAATCTACCGGGTGGTTTGGATTTGACTTTGCATTGTAGGTCTGAAGACGACGATCTTGGTATTCAATTTGTCAAATCGAATCAATCTTTCCTCTTTAAGTTCACACCCGCGGTTTTCGCCTGGACCCAATTTTATTGTACCTTCCAGTGGCGGGGAACGTACTATCGTTCGTTCGATATTTATATTTATAAAAGGGATTGTCACTACTATAAGTATTTGAAGTGGAGTATTACAACGGGTCGACCGTGCATGTTCAATTTCGGTACTCAAAAGTATGATATTTGCTATGATTGGAACAAAAGTGTTAAACATGAGCATGGGTTGATGTAGCTACTACTATGTCCTTGTTCTTGGCATGTTTGAATAAAAATTTCAGATTGGTTTCTTTTTTTTATTTCCTCCTCTATTTTGTTAATAATTTGCTAAATTCATTTCGGGGGAAACGAATAATTCGAAACCAGTTATACCAATATGTGAGAATAAAAAAATGACCAAATATTTGAGATTAGCTATATCACCAAACAAAACTATGACCTTTTTAGTTTGGTCGAACTTCTTATGAGATTGAATGATTTGTGCCTATAAATAATATAAGAACATCTCAATCTTTATAGATGATATAAAACAAGAATAATACATTATTAGATTAAGGTTATTATTAGGTTAGATTGACCCCCTCACATAGAGCATCCAATTTCGTCCTCCCTAGTTCCGGCCTCCCATATTTAAACATGGGGGCTTTCCCTTTAAGAGGGTCCCGGACCAGTGGGGCAGCGGGTTGATGGCGGGTGTCGTCATAGGCGACGCAACGATGGGGAGAGTCGAGGCGGCAACAGTCTGAGCAGAGGCGTGATGAAGGGAGTTGGTTTCGCCGGTGGTTGAAGAGCAGGAACAGTCACATGAGGCAGTAGAGTCTTCACGTCGCCGGAAACGGACGACGGGGTCTTCGAGTCGACGGTGGAGGGCGGCGGAGTTGAATTCACCAAAACCCTAGTGTTTATTGCAGAGGAAGATAGGGTTTGGTTCTTCAAAGGCCGACCCCGTCGAGGTTTACTCGAAGGTTCAAACGGACCGAGAGAGAAGGACACAGTCGTCGTGATCGGGAAAGGAAGGAGAGGGAGTTAGGGACTGGGGCGGCAGAAAAATGCTTAGGGTTTCTTATGCGCCTGGGTTTAATGGCAGGCCTCGCGACCGACGAGGTGGAGGCATACGTGGAAAGGGCTGCACTAGGACTGACTACAGTGGGACTAGACTGACGAAAGGACTAGCGGTAATCAAGTCGACGACAAAAGTAAGAAACTCTATAGATGAGAAGGGTTTCTTCAAAAAAAAAAAAGATCTCAACAATTACAGAGATAAGAGGAAGAATCCTTATTTTTTACCTTTCAACCGTAATTAACTAATAGTAGTTAGTATCAGAAAATTCTTTATAAGAGAAATATTATTCCATGTAAATTCAATTAGAATAAGTAGTTGAATTAATTTGGTCAAAAAGAATCATTTCCAAAAAAAAATGGTCAAAAAATATATAGTTGAATGAAAACGATAGTTAAGCAATAAGGGAATGTATAGATTTATGACATGAAAAGCAGATATGCTTCCTAAAAAAGCCCCATCCAGTTGAGTATATAAACACCAACAAAACCAAAAGAACAATTCACACAAACATTCGAAGATGAAGAGTTTGTCATTGTTGTTGTCGTTGTTGGTTATCGTCCTGGTTAAGCTAGGCGAGGTAGCGGGTAGCGGGTGTATCTTCCCGCGAAAGACAACGGTGGAAGTGATAAACAATCTAGAGGACGGTACATATTTAACTATTCATTGTGCGTCTTACGACGACGATCTCGGTGTTCATCTTCTCAAAACGAACGAGTCTTTCTTTATTAAGTTCAGACCCTCGTTTTCGGGGTTGACTCATTTCGCCTGTCGCTTCGAATGGCCATTCGAAGGACAATATAGAGTCTACCGTCACTTCCGAATTTACGTTTATGGAAGGGATTGTAAGTACTACAAGTACATGAAGTGGAGTATTACAAAGGAAAAGCCATGTATGTTCAATTGGGACACTCAACAGTATGAAATTTGCTATCATTATGATGAGGATAAGCTAGGCAAAAAATGATCGGCAATGATGTTTTTGCTACGATGGATTTGTAGGTTCTTGACATGTTTGAATAAAATTATCATAGAGTGGTTTCTTTTCTGTTCTTTTCTTTGTAGTGGGTCTTCATTTATTTGTCAAATCGGTGAAAATCATCCATTCGGCGCTGGTCAAAATAGTAGTTGATCGTGGTTGACAATTGTGAAAAAAATACTATGAGGTATTCGCTTTTTGCAGTTTGTAGTTATTTTTTTTATAAGGGTTAATTACATTCACCTACCCCGAGCTATATACACGTTTAATGGATACTTACCCCAAATAACGTATATATAACCTGAACTAACTGTTGTAACAACATCCCCCATTCCATCCATTTTTCCGTCCATTTACTAGTTCATTTTTTCAGAAATTCCGAAACTATCTGTATTGTTATAATCCTAAAACCAACTCCAACCCTACATCTCTCTCTAAACCTAAATCTAACCCTAAAAATGGATGGAAATATATATGGAAGGGGGATGTTGTTACAAACTGTTAGTTCGGGGTATGTATTTTAAACTATTTATCCGTTAAACGTGTATAGTACGGGGTTGGTAAGCGTAACTAACCCTTTTTATAAGTATAAAATAATACCGTGAAGTTGTTTTTCTGTTACACCTTGTGTAGATTTATTTAAAATAACGATTTTACCCTTACATTTTTTAAATTTTAAAAATAGTATTTTAAAAAAAATCAAATTTTCACATCCTTAAATTTCTTAGGATCAACATTAAGGGATATATAAATTTGGAGTTTTTTTACTCATTACTTTTAAATATAAATTGTAAGGATAAAATCGTTATTTTCATACAGATTACAATAAATAGACAAATTAAATGTGTTTTTTGTAATTATCAAAGAACCATGCTACAAGTTGCAAAAAAAATGAATACCTCAGGGTACCTTATTGCAACACTCTCTCTATTGTACAACAGAAATCTATTAGCAAGCACCTTATTTATTACACATTCCACTTACATACATGACACAAATAGTATGTACATTGTACAAGATGATTCACAAGCACAAATTCAGAAGTCATTATGTTCTCACATGATGTCCTAACATAACCTAAGGTGAAGGCAGAGGAGTTGTTACGGCATTGCAGAGATAGGATCATAACCATCCTCCAAACACCGGACAAGACGATCATTCACCGCATCGCACTCCTTCTCGCTCCTCTGATTCGGCTTATCACTCAAGCAGTTCCACCGATCATCGAAAACCTTCCCTCCCGAGCTCACGTTCCTACAAACACCCTCTTCCTCACAAAAAAAGTTGTACGAGAACGAAAAATTGGATAGACGCGGCAATGCACATACAACGCTAGGCACGACGCCAATCATCATGTTATGAGCTAAATTGAGCTGCTCTAGGCGCTCGAGCCCCGCGAGGCTGTAGGGTATAGGGCCCACGATTTTGTTTTAACTCACATCCAGGACCCTTAATTTATGGAGGAGCCCTACTTCAGGGGGTAAACACCCTGAAACATGGGTGTTTACCAGTAGGAGCTCCTCTAAGGTGTTTGCCAACTTACCTACGCTCGGGGGGAGACTCCCCCCAAGGTTGTTGTTGGCAAACACCAGCACAGAAGCTGTGCTCCCGCCTAAGTTGGCTGGGAGCACGCTGGTGAAGCGGTTGTTGTTGATGAATAAGGCGTCCAGGAGCTTATCGAAGAGCTCCGAGGGTAAACCCCCTTCGAATATGTTGTAACGGAGATCGAGGAACTTCAGGGAAGGGAGGGAGAGGACGGTGGAGGGGAACGGGCCTACGAATCGGTTGTTGCTAAGGTTGAGCTCGTAGAGGAGGGTGAGGTTGGGGAGGAGTCCGCAGAAGCAGTTGAAGGTGAGGTTGGTTGGGTCTGAGTAAATGACTTGTTTCCATGCTTGGAGGGCAAGGAATGCTCGGTCGAGATTAGGGTTTGTGTGGTTTGCGGAGGAAGATAAGATCAGGAGGAAGAAGAAGGTTAGGGCTTGGGATGGAGATGGAGATGGAGATGAAGCCATTGATGGACGGATAGATTTGCTTGTTGGGTTTTGGGTTGGTTATGTAATGGAGAGGTTTGTGAAGTTGTTGTTGGTGTAAATGCAATGTTGATGGTCTTGTGTGGATTGTTGTAGTTAAGGTGCAACAAGGAACAGGTTTTCAACCATAATGGTGATGGTTAACCTTTGGTCTGACTAATGTTGTTTTTGAACTTCTTTGCTTGTACTTCACATTGTTTATGTTGGGTGAAACCTCAATAATTAATGTCATGAACATCTTCTTTTTTGGTACAATCGTGTTGTACTCGCTTTTTATTTCAAAAATATAGTTATAACTTTCGTTTATCATCAAAAAACGGTGAATTCTATTTATTTTAATGAAAATCACCGGGAAATTCATTAATCTTTAAAATACACCTACTCCAAACCCTAAAAAACTCTCCCGAACCCTAAAACACATTCAACTAGAAGAGAAAAATAAAAAGGTTAGGGGTTTAGAGTTTATAGTTAAGGTTCGAGGAGCGATTTTTTAGGGTTTGGGGGTAAGAGTATATTAGGTATTTTGAATTTTATGGTGATTTTCCATTTAAATTAACGGAAAAAATCGTAATATGATAATAAACAATAGGGTTAAATATTGAAACTTATTCTTAAGTATTGGTCACGAACACTACAATACCCAACGTTTCAAAATAACAAATGCAGTACCTTAAGTATTGGTCACACAATTTATTAATAAAAATGGCCGGAAAATTTTATTCTGATAGTCATATGACCTCATGTGTCATTTAATGGATGGTAAAATACCGAATTTTCCCTTACTTATTTGATCCTTGCACATTTTATAAGGAATATTATCATTGCACCTTCATTATTGTTCCTTATAAAATGTGTAGAAGTCAAATAATTAAGGGCAAATTCGTCATTTTACTGTTCATTAAATGACACATGAGGTCATATGATTATCAGAATGGAATTTTCCGACCACTTTTATTAACAGAATCACGTTACCAATACGTAAGGTAATGCGTTTGTTATTTTGAAATGTTGGGTAGTGAAGTCGTCGTGACCAATATTTAAGAGTAAGTTTCGATATTTAACTCTAAACAAAAGGTATAAACACGTTTTTAAAAGAAAAAATAACGACAACATATTCGTGCTAATAAAAGTCGTTCGGAAAAATATTATGGAGATTTTTTTTATACTGTTGTCAACTTTGTAATGAGTGAGAACTTTGTGAGGATGGTGTGAGAGTAAGTAGGTTTTGAGTGTTGAAGCTATGGTTGAGAGAGGAGCATGATAGAGACCGAGCTACCTCCGGATAGTGTTCATGGTTGGTTGAAGTGGAAGAGGAGGAGGACAGCCTCGGATTCTACGAAACATGGGTTTCTTCGAATACAAGGGATAAGATTTTGTTGTCTGGTTAAGATCAATTGTGTTGCTTTTTATTACAGACTGAGCAGAAACAACATCCAAACCCCAAGCTTTCACCACCATCTGCCGGCCCATCATTAAGCAGCCCAAAGTATGGGCCTCTAAATGATTGTGCATTTGTTTATTAAAATTGATTATGTCTCAACTCTCAAGGTAAGAGAAGCTTGTTTGGTGGAACTATGGATGAGAAGATTAAGGGTGAGCATCGGTCGGTTAATCGGCATTTAGACCAGAACTTCCGGTTCCTCGAAAACCTCCACACCGACGTTGGCAAAAAAAAATCTCTCGGTTTTTATTGGCGATTACCGGTTTTGACCGTTAAAATCGAGATCAAAGGGAACGGTGATGAAGGACGGCTCAGATGTGAGGCCGGTGGTACCGAGAAAACCCCATAACTAAGCGAAAAGACAAACGTCAACGAGCACGACATGGAATACACTGTTCCCAAAAGAGGGAGAGAGGAAAGATGCATCCTCAATCTGTCATCGTCATGATATCGAAAGAGAAGAGTGCGTGCTACGAGAGCGAGGCTTAGAGACAGCTGTATGGGGGTAAGTTGCAAAATAGCCCTATCCTAAGCCGAAATATCACGGGTACCACCACGTCCTAGCCCGTCGCAAGGAAAATGATATCCAAAATCCTTTTTGTCAGACATTAACTTAGAACCACTTAATGTCGTGCATCTAAAGAACATTTTACTAAGATTAATGTAGTTGTATGTAAACCCATAGCAATAACATGATTTGAACCAAGAAATCTCCCGGACATATCGTTAAGAATAGTGAATTACTATTCTCATTGATAGCATTTAACCACCCGGACGGCCATATTTTCGACCAACAATGAAAGCTGAGCTATTCGTTGAAGATAAGAGTATCGATTTTATCTTTAATAAAATCTAGATCGGATTGAACTTTTCTCTAGTTTCTAGGGTTTGATTGGACTCAATTGAGAAGAGTAAAATCATAATTTCATAGATAAAATTAGGATGGTGCAGTCAACCTTTAGAATAAGACTATTTGGCCAATTTTCCCAAGTTTGCATGCAATTGAGAAAAATTGGGCTAAGTTTGTAGGGTTACAATTAAACATGGGCTGGGTTAGGTGAGTTTGGGGTTTGTTTTATCTGGGCTTATTTGAAATTGGATACACTCAGATCCATCCATATACTTCTTAAATAGCTTGAACGTGACCCGATCAACATTGGCTTGACCTTTGACTTGCATAAGACCTGGTCAACTTTGGCTGGTGTGCTTTAAGGTTATGTCGAATCTTATTCAAAATCAGATAAATATATTATTTATAAGGTACAAAAAGCTATATGTTACTATTAACAATAAGCCACTTGATTGAGTTTGAATTAATAGTTCGGTCACTTCTACAAATTGTGTATTAGGTTTGGATTCCGGTTCTCATTTTTGGATCAATGGACCAGTACTTTTGGTTCTACAAAAGAATGCCCACCGGCTTTGACACCGGAAGTCAGGAGATAACAAGACTGACGGACTACTAAACAGCACGGTTGGCACCGGTTTTTAACCAGGCAACCGGTCCTAAAAAGAGAAGAAGAAAATAAGCGAGGAATAGTGATATTTCTTTGGGTTTCTGAATAGACCTACTCACCATAGTTAAAAATATTCTCCGACCCAATGGAAACATAAACCAAAGACTGGGGAAATCGAATGCTACAGGAAACGGAAACCAAAGACTACATGGAATACCCAAAAAAAATAACATAATGAACTGAAATGAAAACCCAGCGGGACAAGTTTCAATAGTAAAACAAGTAATCTCATGCTTGACGAACAATGTTGGGTAAGTGACGACTACTCTGGGAGTATTCGACGAAAATCCGAGTAGGAGGCTTGGTTTGCCAGCCCTTGATGAGTTAGTTTGATGCATGTGGACTGTCTCCCGTATTGGTTAACGACCTTTGGTGCCATCAATCGGATAGATGTGAGGGACCTATGTAGGTAAAGTGTGTTGAAAACCATCCAACATATCAAACGAAGAACTGATACATGGTGGTGATAACACCACCTTAGATGGTTATAGCTTGGAAGTATCACCCCAACCACCTCCTTTCCCCCAAAAGATATCATTCGGATAGGCGAGGATGCTAGCCACGCCTCACTTGATGTGCTAGATCCATATCTTCCTCTAACGTGTCACCTAGTGGGTCTTACGGACTTAGTGATGGAGGATCTGATTTTGTCCTCTTCTCGGTGAAGCATAGGCTTCTTCCATCCCTGATGGCTTCTCCTTCACCCTTTAAATCTTCTTATGTTAGTGCTTTTCCGACTTAACCTAGTAGAGAAGAAAATGGACATGGGGACTATATTTCTGCATGATTCCTAAGTGTATCCCCTACCAAGCCCTAATTCGTCATGATGACGTTTCAGACCTTGTCTTGGGGTAACGAGAGTTCGGTAGATACCGCAAACAGGTTGTGTGGTGGTGGGAAAGGCAGTTGGATACCCTGCCCTTGACGTTTCGAACTCTATGTTGAAAAATCTGCCTCTCACTTGTTGGAAGGGATGTGTTTTCCTCAAATTCCAAACTGGTTGTTGTCGCGATCTTGATGGGTCGAACCGGCTACTTTCTCCACTAGCGGGATCGGCTGATGGTTGGTCAGGGGAATGAGGGGCCACCCCGCTCCCGACCGAAGAGACATGGATGGGGTTCCGAGATGAGCCCAACGACATACGTCGTCTTCGAGCGCCTGCTTAATGTATTTCCCCCTCCCTGATTTCCTGCGCCCCTGCAGGTGAGGGTTCTATTCAAAAAATTTCCTTTGTGCCTATAGTTTATAGCAATGGTTAAATAAATGTTCATAAATGAAATGAATTGTTTACCTCATGACATGTTTCTTTAAGTATGAGAAATAGCTGACGGTTGAGGGACCAGGCTAAGTTGACGTGGATGTATACCTGAAGAGGACATGCTCGACTAGTGGAGTTTGTATCCACTCTCATGTAGGTGTCGATCTTGTTTTCGATCATCTCGCCAACTTCCTCGTTTCTTGTCCCAACCTCCAGGTTGTGGACACGAACCCATAAAGACGTGTGGGTGAAAGGGGTCTCTTTCAATGTACACAGCACATACACCATTGTCAAAATCGTGTAATGTAAATCCCATGTTTCCCTTTCCAAAAATCGATGTAAATCCTCATATGTTCTTAAAAAGAACAATGTCACCTGGTCGTCTATGGATCTCGCCTCCATGGTCGGGATCTACCTAAGCTCCCGCATGACGCTTCCCAATGCGGCCTCGTTATACTTCTGACCCGTAATGTGGGTACCTGTTAGAGCAAAACCGAAAAGAGGGTCGAGACTTTCTATAACACCTTATGGAATGATGAGCTCGTCGAGAAACATCCCCTATAACATTACGGGTCTAGAGATGAGGGTCACAATGTGTCGGAGACCCGACATCTAGACCATCATAGTAGATATGCGTCTTTGTTGTTGTAGGCAGTCCTTTGGCTTCGAAGTTGAGGACCGGTCTTGCATTGCCACTTCACCCGGATCCTTGTTGAGTTAACTTCGTTAAACATCAAATCCAAATATTGGTGAAATTTCATGGGAGGAGGAGAGCACTCCAAAGTGGAAACAGAGTGATTGGGTATCCGAATCCAAATTTCAAAACCAAAAGTGATTCTACACTTTCTCTCTCATATCAAAAGGACAAAAGTCAACATCTTGAGTGGGACAAAATCAATGGCAGTCAATTCAGTCACAACAACAACATGTCGATGATTTGTTTTTTATTTAAATATTCAATTAAAGAGCAGCTACACCATGTTGACTCCTCCACCCATGCAACGACTCTTCTATTATTACATATATCGCAGGTGGCCCCAACTACGTAGGATCATCACATGTATACGCGAACCAATCATTGAAGGATCATCACACACTCATTAGACCCTCCCACGTTTCTCCTACTCTCCTTTTATATTCGATTCACTTCTTACAGGGTGGACAAAAAAAAACCGAAACCGTTAAAACCAATCACCACTAATCAGAAACCGTACCGAAAAATGTAATAATATGGTTTGACTTAAAATAGACATATGTATATGGTTATTGCTATCTAAATTTGCACTTACATGTAGTAAAGTGGTTGGTTGGTTAAAACCACTAACCAACCAATCAGTATAAAAAAATGATTTATTGGGTTCAGATTGGTTCCAAGACATGTCAAACCGACAATATCAAGTTGGATTCATAAAAAATTTACATTGGGTGGTTAACCACCCAATGCCCATCCCTGACTATAACAACTACATTTTTTTAAGGGTAAACTTCATCCCACTACCCTAAAAAAACTTAAATTCCAACCCACTACCCTAACGAAACTTCGTTGCACCTCACTACCCTAACGAAACTTTTAGTGTCAATTTAGTACCTACCGTTAACTTTCCATCCATTTTGGATGGAAAATGGTCATGTGCCTAGCACATGACCCTATCTTTCAATAAAATACCTAAAATACCCTTAGATAGTTTCAAACCCTAATTATTTCATTTCCTTATCTTATTTCAGATCTTTCACGCCTCCATCATCAGAGCAAATCAGAATATACAGAAGCAAAATCAACCTCTCTTGTGTTCATCATCTTCTCATTTCCTCCTCATCGATCTCCACAACTCATGGAAATCCGCGAACCAGGTCCTCATCTCGACATCTCGTTCCCGGAGATTCGCCGGTCGTCTGATTTCCCCTCCTCCGGATCTGGGAAGCTCTGTTCTTCTCCTCCCCGAAATCGAATGAGGTACATGTGAAGGTGGCTGACCGGAGATGTGCAGGTGAGGTAAAATCTAAGCGGCGATTATGTGCTTTTGGGCTTTTGGGTGTTGAATCACATAGCTCCGATTTCGGAACTCTCTCCCCCATAACCAGTGAAGCCTATTTCGAACCCTAACCCACAGAATAAGCCTGGTGTTGTCCAATTTTCAGATCTATTTTTGCTTGTGAAAAATTTGGATTTGGACCATGGATGGTCGGGAATAGCTGGTCGGAGAGATTCCGTCTACCGTGGCTGTGTTTTTCGTTGGCCGTCATGGCTGTGTTCTTCACTTGTGTATGAACATCAGATGAATTTGTTGATGAAAAAAACTGATTTAAAAGATATAGAAAAAATCCATGGAATTTGGGGATTTTTGTTAATTTGTTTTTCTTTTATATTTCCTCTGTTAATCAATTGTTGTTCTTTGTTTAATGTTGTTAATCAATATTTGGGTTGAGACGGTGAACAAAATCTGGGCAAGTGAGTGTAGGGTTGAGACTTGTGACGATGAACAAAATCTGGGCAAGATGTTGAACAATGAAATTTGACAAAAAAAAAAAGAATTAAAGAACAAACAGATTTTTGTTTTAATTTCTGGAAAACAAAATAACTAACAAAAACTAAAGACAAAGAAAAAAACAAAGATATAGAAAAGAAAACAAATAAAATGATTTTTATATATTATTTAAATAAAATCTGATTTTTAAAAGTAAAAATTGATTTTAAAAAAATAAAATCTGAATTTTAAAAATCAAAAAATGATTTTTCAAAAATAAAATCTGATTTTTAAAATAAAATATTAATTTTAAAAAATAAAATCTGATTTTTTAAAGAATAAACTGATTTTTAAAAATAAAAATCTGATTTATATAAAATAAATAAATAAAAAGATTTTTTGAAAACCAATGGCATGCTGTTGAAAATTTTAGTGTTAGTGAGGGTATTTTGGACTTTTTACCATTTTCCATCCAAAAATGGATGTCAAGTTAACGGTAGGTACTAAATTGACACTAAAAGTTTCGTTAGGGTAGTGAGATGAAACTAAGTTTCGCTAGGATAGTGGGTTGGAATTTAACTTTTTTTAGGGTAGTGGGATGAAGTTTACCCCTTTTTTTTAATGCAAGAGTAGACAAATAAAAGACCAATAAGGAATATTTGTTTTAAATAAGGAATGTCTGTTTTTATTAGGTGTTTACACGTAGGCATATATCACATGCATGAAAAAAGAAAAATTAAAAGTTGCTGCTATGTAATTTTTTTTCTTCATAATAATGAGTAATATATATCGTGGATTTCGGTTGATAAGTTTAATATTGTCAACAGATAAAGAAGACAATGTAGTAGGTTTTGGTCACTTGAGTCTGTATCACAGATAAATAAAATTTAAAAGTTGTATAATTTGATATATGACTTATTATATTAGTCTTTTGGAGTCACATTGTCACAATAACGAATAATGTGTATATTATGGATTTTGGTCGAGAGTTTCGATTGTCTCATCAAATAAAGATAATAAAGTAGGTTCTAGTTGCCTCAATTTTTCGTCCTTGTGACTTGACCCCATTCTGAGCCTTAAAAAACATACATTTTGTAGCATTTTTTTGATCAGATACTAATAATCTATGTTTTTTAGGGTCAGTTATCAAATAGTTATTTTTATATATCGGTCATGTACAGAAAATACCATAAAGTAAAAAGTAATCAACAAGATATATTGTCACCGATCATTTACATGTCTTAGGGATTGGTCAAAGGTCATTTACATGTTTTTTAGCAAGAGTGTTTATTAAATTCAACGAGCAACAAACAAATAGAGAATCGAGGTTTGGTTGTGGATCGTCCTTGAACAATCCATCATACTGATCCTAGAACTGTAATCGATGAATCGATTTTGACAATTGGGACTACAGTGCGCGACTTGACAATTCGATATATCAGTTTATTAGGTGTTTACACAAGGACTACGCAATAGTTGAATGAAGTGTGCGACTTAGCCAGGGATCATAATAATTGGTGGAGGAAACCAGATAGGAGTCGAGATGTTGTTCCTCCCCAACGACCCGTATCCCCGAGTGTACCTCATTTACCTTGGTAAGGTCGTTTCCTAGCTTTCGCCTAATTCTCACGTGACTACTCTGCAGATATCATGTAGGTGAGGCCCAATGCCCTCTTCTTAGACGAGGTCTTATTTGGCTCGATAGTGGTTAGCAGGGTGGAATCAATCCCTTCCTTGGCCTTCCCCGAGGGTAGCATATCTCCAATTGTCTCCCTAAGGGTCCCCCAGGCCGAGCATGTCCATCTTAACTATGGGAGGGTCGTAGACCGAGTGTTTCCCGTTCCACCTAACTGTGGATTAGGCAGGACGTTCGTTTTTATTCTCAACACTTCATCCCAAACCAAACCCTATGATGGCACCCCCCCCCCCCCCCCCCCGAGAGTGTGCTAGGTGGGTGTTTAGATCCAGACATATGTTGGAGCTTTAGGCAGGACATGTGTTGTCATGGACGAACCTAGGGTGTTGTTTGGAAGCAGTGTGAACATTTGGGGAATCATAGGAGAGACTCGGGGTGGTGGCTGTTGGGTCTCGAGGTAGGGTTGGAGATGAACCAACTCGCAGCGGAAAATCAATAAAAACCAAGAGACGATTAAAACCATGAAACAACTAACAAAGAATGGATTCACAAGAGAAAAATTCAGCACTATCTCTTACCAAAACAAGAACACCGGTTAACGAATGATTGGCTTGAGTCTCCAAGATGCCTACGTATCCACATGGGAATCAAAGCCACGTAGTTCTTCTCTTTGAGGACTCAAGAACACAAAAATGGAGGAGGAAACTAGCCAAACCCGAAATGGCCATGGAAGAGGGAGAGAAAATGTGTTTCCTATTCTTGTCTTGTGTTTGTTATGTTGAAAAAAGATGACTTAAACATAACAAAACTCATACTTGTCCAACTAAAGGCATGGGACAAGTATGGTGTCAAGTAAGGTGTAAATAGGACAAGCATGGCAAGACAAGATTGGGTTAGGTGGTGAATCACCAACACCTTAATCCTTGTCTTGCTTACTTAGTACTAATTAATCAAGACTTGATTAATTAGTTCCATGGGCCTTGGTTGCATGGGCCTTTCATGGGCCTCTTGGAACATGGCCCGTGGCCATTTCTAACGAGGTCCCGTGATTCGCTCATCGCCTCCAAGCCTTCCATACCGGAAATGTCCAACATTATCCGACGCGATCAATCCCAAGACTCCAAGCCTTGTCTCGATCCGTAAAGTCCTATTCACGTACGAGCACATGACCCAAAACCCAGTTTTGATCATGTCCCGAGACAACTCTCTTTTGGCCATTCTCCATAAATGTGTCAATGAGTTTCATCCTCCGGTGTGACCCTTAGGTTTATGCATGTCAATAGATCAACGTAAAATCCCATTTTACTTGATCCTATTTAAGTGGCAACTAACGAGACTTTAGTATTGCCTGACACTGCATAACGAATCGACCCTGTCGATTCTAACCTTTCCGTCATCCCTGTCATTATCCTTTTATCTCCGATATCCTGATTGAGATAAGGCATAGAGCCGTCATCCTTATTATTCTCAATCACCGTTCCTTGATATGTGAGATGATTGAAGATATGATACCCAGTATCATGTGCATGGCCATGCTATTCTTTCAGTCACTCTCGATCAAGCGGCCGAGAACCGATATCTTTCCCATACCTCAGTATGAGGGATAAATCCCTTAGCCGCCTTTCGTGTCACTCATGTAGCCCGTCCTCAAGCCAATCCTGGCCGTTATGGAAGCCCTGTTACGGACAACGTTAGGCTCAGGTCAAACTCAGTTGTTGACTACATAGCGATCACAAAGACTCCTTGGTCTAAGGATACATGACAAGCTACGACACTGAATATGTTCATGACTTAATCTATGGCACATATTCAGGGCGGGTCGTCCAATATCATGTCCCACATGATATCTATGATCAGACTCCGGAATCTCATTCCAATGACTAACAGAACGTAAGCCATAAAGAGCCATCTTTCATACTAGTCGCTTCTAGTGAAGCTTTGTTGACTAGGGACCCATCGAGTGTGATCTATCTCGATCTATGGTTCTATTCGCATGGTGGGCATAGATCAGAGCACAGATCGATATATTACTCCAACACATAAGTAATATAGAGCCGCTTTAATTTTATTGCTAACGATGATATATACATTTGGACATTTAGGATTGAACTATGGGCACTAAGACTAACAGTGGCTTCGTCCAAATCCTTGGTGAAGCATTTCCCTGACGCATCGTTCCCGTCGGTTGCAAGAGAAAGTCGAATATAGGAATATCGGGTGTGGCAATCATCCATTCGAGAACTTCATGACCTAGTCATCCATAGTTGAAGTAGAAGATGGGAAAACGCTCGTATTTCAAACTTGCCTTAGCAAGATCAGAGATTTTCCGAAATTGAAGGATCATCGATCGTTGGAGGGGTTTGTTAAGGCTCATCCAGAACCTGACCCGGATCTTTCCTCCCTAGTAAAGACCCCATTGATCGTATTGGACCTTCACACATCTTCCCAAAGTGTTTCCCACGGTAATGCTTGACGCCTCAGTCATGATCGTTAGTAGAATATCCCGATCTTGGGCCCATAGTTGGATACTGTCACGCCCCAAATCCGGTATTGACCAGACCCGAGACGCGACTTGTTGAATTTCAAATAAAAGCAATTTAAGAAGATTAATAATTGATGAAGGTAAATAGCATAAAACAACGGGGTTAGAGTTTCTGAGTCCCGCGCTCGATAAAAACACATAAGTTCAAAATAACCGTTTCGTCACTACGAAAATACAAATAAACACAAATCCGGACCCTCGCTAGCCTCATGCTCTGCGATGTCCTCTACTCCAAATCATGACCACTACATGTAGAAAACACGGTAAAAATAGGGGGTGAGCTTGACGCTCAGTAGGGAAAACCGTCAAAACTACCTTATCTCGAAGTCACCAAAATGCAGTTCCATAATTTAAAATATAATAAAGGTTTTAACATAATACGACATTTAAACCAAGTAAAAGCCAAGACCCCTCTTTAAACTCAAATACTCAAAGTCCAAATATACCAACACCGATTCCACACAACGCCTACCCTGAGGCCACACCACGGAACAACCCGAACACAATTTCCCCAATACATAGTCAACAACACTCACAAGTACAATCATAAACAATCCAAGCAAGGCGTTCTTAACACACACTCATAACCAAGGAAAACGCCTAAAGTCACAACACAACAATACACAATCAATTCAGACATTATCAAATACACAAATCGTAACCCTTGCACGGTCTAGGGAGCAACCCTCTCAGCCCGGCGTAGCCGTACGCAACTTCCCCAACACCAAGTCGGGATAGGCAGTCGACCTCATTGAAGAACACAACGTTTACCGATACACGGAAGACAGGGAAATCGCCTCTTCGCGGCCTCATCTCTCGCAGTGCTCAACATAGCGTTTTACCGATATACGGAAGGCAGGGAAATCGCCTCTTCGCGGCCTCATCTCTCGCGGTGCTCAACACAGTGTTTTACCGATATACGGAAGGCAGGGAAATCGCCTCTTCGCGGCCTCATCTCTCGCGGTGCTCAACACAACGTTTTACCGATATACAGAAGGCAGGGAAATCACCTTTCTCATGTAACCAAAGTACCACAAACCCAACACTTTACCGATTACGCGCCGGAAGGTATGATACACCTGACGGAAGTACTTCTCTCACACTTTACCGGCCACGCACCAACACAATCGCTATCACACTCACAAACAGGATCCCAACCAGACTTAACCATGATACCATCACCACAATCACGATTATGTACTAACCATCACTTACCGACACCCTCTCGGACACACTCAATACAACTATCACAGAGCAGTCACAATCACTTTCACAACCACATTCATGTTTCCATATTAACACCGCCAACAGGCACATACAATCACTTACCGATACCACTCTCCACGTGGTTACCCCACCGGCTTAACCGGTATCCCCAAATAGTCCCAATCCAACATATCAAGTAAAATAGGGAAAAACACTCAAATTACTGATCATGCGTTTTCTAGTCAGTTCTACTCATTTTCGTGTTCGTTATTTATTAACCGTTCAAGCATCAAAGGCATACACAGATACATTCAGCACACAAGTCCTACGGGCGCGACATGGCCCTATTCTACCAGCACAACAATTCCCAAGACAGAAATCGTAAAAGTTCACAATTTGATACGTCTACGCTAGTTGTTCGTTTCCTATATGCATACTAGTTCTTTAGCCGATTTATTAGGTTTCCCTACATGCATTCTAGTAAAACCGTAATAAAGCGGGTTCGAGGTAATCCCTACCTCTTGAAGGGCCGATCGTTGCGTCTCCTAGCTGCTGACGTCCTAGCCAGCACCGGTCTTCTCCGCGCTCGGGGTAACGGCCTTCTCGGATTTCTCTGACGCAAGGGCGTCGAAGCTCGGATGGGAAAGGGACGAGGTCGACGTGCTTCAATTTAGCGAGGGAGAGGAGATCGTGAGGGGGTTTTCTGGTGCGATGGAGAAGTCGAGGATGGAAGGGAAGGCTCCGGTGAGGGGTTGTGGGTCTGCGGCGTTGCTCGGAGGGGAAGGACGTGAGCGAGGGTCTGGTGAGAGAGGAGGGCGGCGGATCTGCGTGAAGGGAAAGGTGCAAGAGGGAGCGAGGGCTTCACCTCGTGTTGCGTGCGTGTTTCTGAGAAACGAAGAGGCACGATGAGGGTATTAGTGCTAGGGTTTGCTAGTTGGGCCGGGTGGGCCTACAAGCAGAAGCGGCTGGGCCGGTTTAGTTCGACCCAAGGCTCAGGCCTGGCCCAGCCCTAACCCCCATCTCCTTTTTTTTCTTTTTTTTTGAATCTGAATCCAAAAATAAACCCGTCCATCAACCCGCGACGTTCCAACGAAGAATTTAAGGTGATAAATTTCTCGGTCTTTACAGATATAATCCAATCGAGGTATCGACATACCTCCTTGCACCGGGAGGTCAGCAAGAATGAGTGGATCATGCTCAAAGCACCACAGCTCATCCGGACACACCCTATCTTTGGCTTCCTGCAAGGTGAAGTAGAACGTGTAGACTTCCGGTTCCAAGTCCTTAATCATCAGGCCATCAGAAGACGTGCCTCATAACTTCGTGATATACCGAAGCATAACCCTCCAGGGTGTGAGGGTGGTGTGACTAGAGGTAAAGGAGGCCTTGCTTTTGTAACTCGAGGAGCACTTTTAGGTTGGATACCCTCGAGGGAAGGACGTTTCGGCATGACCAAGACTGTCTCGGTAAGGGACATTGGCGACAAGGCAATCAATAATGACAGGTTAGTAGCGGACGATGGTGGTAAAATGGTGGGCATGTATGGTTGAGTGTTGTAGCGTCATTAAAGACAAAAATAAAGCTAAAGAGAGAAAGAGATGAGAGGCTCCAAGATATCGTTTACATGTTTTAAGAATTGAAGGATAAGACAAAAGTATCGAAAATATGGCCTAAATTTTATCCAGTAAATTACTATAACTAAAACAAATTCAATAATACATTTAATTTCATACATATATAGAATACAGAGTGGGTTCGATATGATCGCTTTGACGGGTCTGAATTTTCAAGCTGATTCTCAAAACTTCCGAACGAGTTTGAGATACTTTATCACGGACGGTGAGAGATTTGTCACATTGGCTATTCTAGAATTAAAGAAACCCAATATTGCCTCGTTTATCAAACTGTATCCAAGTTTCTAGCAAGTTTGATTTCATGAAGAAACACAACTCATGGGTGTGTTGTCCTTTGGAATTATTGGGAGGATAAGACTGAAGAAAAGGTCTTAATAAAAGGACGCGTAGTTTTCAAAGCAGGCAGCCATAATTGTTAAAGTCACATGCTTGTTCACATATCACATGCTATAAAGTCAAAACCACAACACAACCTCTCTCCACTTCTATTTCTCTTCCAAAATCTCTCCCTCTCTCTCTCTCTCCATAACTCAATGACTGGTACTGGCAGAGAAATTCTACACAAAATCAAGGTCTGTACACTGCTTATCACTTGAAATCTATGGTTCAGCTCTTTAATACTTGTACTATGTGCTTTGAAAACTCAGACCCATTTGAGCTTTTTGGTTACCAGTGACAAGTTCTTAGGTCTCTTCTTCTTGTTGTTTGAGTGTGTTTGGGGAATATGTTTGGCTTTCCCATGTAGTTGGAGTCTTAAGAAACATCTATGGATAAGAGTGTACCATTGTCTATATTCCTGTATTGTATTCTAAGAGCATTTTCGATGGTCAGAACGATTAGTTTAATTTATCGGTCATTTATAGCTCAGCCTTCCACCGTGGCATTAGTCATGTGCATAGGCGAATAGCAACGTGTCATGTGATAGCTGGACACAACCCTTTCTGCCCTTTCGCATGTGTGCATGAACAACTTTTTCGGGTAACGAATCCTTCGCCCACGATGTGGCGATTCCTCCAATCAATCCCAAGCCCTTTTTATCTGATTCGTCCACACAATTCATTCCATTGGAGTTGTTCTAAGTCGAATTTAGCTGAAACAGTTCTTGTCAAAATGTCTTGTTAATGAAATTTTTACTACCTACCAAACTAATTTTGGTTGGTAATAGAACCTCAATAATGACCAAAATTTATTTAGTTGATAATAATAAAATTATTATCTACCAAACTAACTTTCGGTAGGTCAAGTGATCTTCTGGTACAATGAAAACTGGATCTTCAACTAGCTCATTGTCAATAATGTTGGGCTTATATAGCCCAGCAGCTGTTTGAAACTAGTATGAACAAAAAGATTAGAAATCTCAAATATTTTATATTACCTGTTAGAATATAATTACAATTGGGCCTTCAACTATCAGCTTGAGCTTTTAGTTGAGTTGATCCTCTAATATGGTATCAGAGCCTGACACCTCACGGACTCGGGTTCGAACCCCACTTTCTACAAAAATTCTATTTCTTCTCTATTTATCAAATTTGCCCCAAAATGGGCTAGCCCTTATCATTCTTCTTAATGGGCTCATCTCTCTCTTCTAATAATTCACCTCCAAACTCGTAAAACGGGCTAGTCCGTGAGAGCGCGTGTTAGAATATAACTATAATTGAGCCTTCAACTATCAGCTTGAGTTTTTAGTTGAGTTGATCCTCTAATATTACCCTTCCATATGTTGTTTTAGGTGAGTATGTTGTAATTTGTATGATACAAAAAAGAGGGTTTTATAATGCCTTTTTCTCATAAAAGTCTAAAATGCCCTCGTTGGTCATCATATTTTCAATCACTTTATGAAGGGTATTTTTGAGGAAGAATAGATCTTGGCTGTCGGTTTGTGGTTCTGATAGACAGTTCCTGGTCGTTGTTTGTGTCGGAAGCAAAAGCGTTTTCTGGTTTTGTTTGGTTTTTTTCTTCCGGAGTTGTTCCCCGTTTGCTCCTTAACGGAGATTTTGTAATCATGATTCGCTGGTTTTTGGCTCTCTCCGCCTTGAAGATTGTCTTTCAATAAAAAATTTATGCGTTTATCCAGAAAATGTAATGAAGGGTATTTTAGTCTTCTTACGTTCTCATAGAGAAAAAAATAAGAGCGAAAAGAGCTACAAAATATGTTTCGAGCAGAATATAATTACGTGCAAAAGGCGTACAATTCGAAACGAGAATTGAAATTATAACCAGGTTTTATATGTTGTTTTATTAGGTGAAGGCAGGGTTTGGTTCATCTTCACCGGACCACGGAAAGGGTAAAACCAAAGCACCAACTCAGGTCACTCATGGATCTCACTTGGTCAAAGGAAAGTCAAACCATCCCATGGAAGACTACCTAGTATCCAAACTCAAGGAAGTAAAAGGAAACGACTTAGGTTTATTCGCCATTTTCGACGGCCATTTGGGCCACGATGTCGCAAATTACTTGCAAAACAACCTCTTCGCCAACATTCTAAAAGAGGTAACATAACCGAACTTTCAACTATCAGTTTCAGCTTTTAGTTGAGTCCGTCCTTGATAATTTGGTCCTGAGCAGCGTGACTTCTGGACCGACACTGAGCGCGCGATAAGAAGGGCCTACCGGACCACGGACGCTGAGATATTAGACAAGTCGTTTGTCTTGGGACGAGGCGGATCCACCGCTGTGACGGCGATTCTGATCAACAACGAGAAATTGGTGGTGGCGAATGTGGGCGATTCTCGGGCGGTTATATGCAAGAACGGGGTGGCCAAGCAACTGTCGGTCGATCATGAGCCTAGCAAGGAGAAGAGGATGATCGAGCGCCGCGGTGGCTTCGTGTCGAATATTCCTGGTATGTGACGGTTTTTTTGTACAATATGACGTTCGTTGTAACAAAAATTAACATTAGAGGTTGCTAACGGTTGTTTTCGATGCTCGCAGGGGATGTCCCTCGAGTCGATGGGCAGCTAGCGGTTGCGAGGGCGTTCGGGGATAAGAGCTTGAAGAGACATCTTAGCTCGGAGCCGGATATTGCGGTGGAGGCGATATGTGGTGAATCGGAGTTTGTCATTTTGGCAAGTGATGGGGTTTGGAAGGTACATAGACATTCTTGTTTGCGTTCTTTAAATAGTTGTAGGGTATTTTTGTCATTTATTATCATAATATAACGAAAGAGAGAGAAATCTGGAAGTTAAGCTGTCCCTATAATTAATTTTTAAAGCGACAAGTCTAAAGTGCCCCTATTATAATGAATAATAAAGGGTATTTTGGATTTTTTAACTTTCATAATAGAAAAAAACGATAGTTAGGACAATTGAATACACTGTTTTGAAATAAGAGAAAGTTATGTGTAAAAGACGTATAACTCGAATTAGTTATATAGATTATCTCTGACGAGAATCAAGTCGAATCGATGAGTTTTCTGATGTTTTTGTTGTGTGTGTCGGGCAGGTGATGTCGAACCAGGAAGCAGTGGATAGTATAAGAAACATAAAGGACGCTCAGGCAGCGGCGAAGCACGTGATACAGGAGGCCGTTGCTAGGAGAAGTAGGGACGACATATCGTGCATAGTCGTGAGGTTTCGCTGACATTTTCGTCAAAGGGTTCTATTGTTGATTTCCTCTTACCTAAGTCTAGGGGAAGAACGTGTGTATACTCGAAACCTAAGTAAGTTCATATGTTCCTCGATTTAGTCTCGAGAATACGTTGTTGTATGTACAACTTGTACTCTAGTTCTTGTATCTTGGATTGTACTTGAAATGTTCTTAATCAATATAGAACAGAGTGAGAAGGGTCGGTCTTAAATCTACTTTTGAAGGTAGGTTGATTCCTTAAGGGCGATGATCGGGCGAATTGATAGTTGAAGACCTTTTATATTCTTGCAAAACAATTATCTACGTTTAATTGTTGGCTTTTAAATGGACAAACACCACCATTTAGAGCATGCACAACGGAACGCACTCGTGCCTCGCTCCGTGCGCGCCGGTCCGAGGACCGCGGGCCGTTTCGCTGTAGGGGCGAAAAAACGCGCTCCTGCTCCCCAAAAACGTGCTCCCGCTCCCCGACCCTCGCTCCTCGCTCCCCTCTCGCTGGCCGCTCCCGCGCTCCTCGCTCCCTCGGCTGCGTGGTCCTCTCCTGTGCCGCCACGTGGCGGCGCCGAGTCTGACCGTTTACAACGGTCGGGTAACGGCTATTTTTTTAATTCAAAAATCAGATAAATGGAACCCTATAAATACCCAACCTCATTCCTCATTTTTCTCACACCATTCTCTACTTTCACTCTTTCATTCTCACTTCCTATTCGTTATTTTCGAAAATGTCCGACAACGAGATTATGTCCGACGTAGAGGAGATGACGTACAGTAGGTGGCTTTTGCTGGAGTTTTCGTGTTGGCATTTTAGAAACGCTGGCGTAAACGACTTGGTGGAGACGTTTATACTAACGTGTTGACAATGAATGCATTGTCGACAAGTGGCAACACCAGATGCACCCCACCCATTTTTTTTTCTTCTATTTAAGCACTCATGCTTCTTCAATTCACACCAACCTTCAAATCTTCTATTCATTCTACTCTTTGCCACTAACTTCTTTTTGCGACCATGGATTTCGTATTTTTTAAAGAGAAGAATCATATGTTCCGAACACCTTGCTTTAAGTGAATCGAGCAAGAGAATGCGGGAGGACACACCCATGTCCCACAACGGGAATGAGCATGCTGGTGGGATAAGTTTCGCTTCAATACCCGACCTATGGGTCAGAAGCACGGTTGTAAAAGTCCCCGCCTAGACTACCTAGGCCCCCACCTAGGCCCTAAAATCTATAAGAACGCCCGACTTGCCGTCTCGCCTAGGCCCCAAAATCTGAAAACTATCCAACTCGCCGTCCCACCCGATTAGTCGAAAATTTGGGACTCTAGTTTGTGAAATTGGACATTTGAGAAAGAGATGAAAAGGTGAGAGAGACGATATGTTTGTAATGGTGTTGAATTTCTAGATAAAAAGAATATGACACGTGTCCCTCTTTGGTGGTTCATCATTATAATTTATATTTTTATTAAAATAAAGAGTAAAATCAAAATGAGAGCATTATTTGGTTTCGTATTTCGTATTTTGTAATTTGATATTTTATGTTTTTTTATATCATACAAATATAGTTTATATTTTGAATTTTTTATTATATTTGTGTAATATATATTTATTAATAATTAAAAATATTAAAAAGTTAAATCCGCCTAGGCCCCACCTAGGCCCCGACTAGTCCCCGCCTAACGCCTAGGAGTCCTCACCACCCGACTAGCGCCTAGCGCCATTTACAACCTTGGTCAGAAGGCTTTCAAAGCTGCAAGTATCAAGGGGAAAGGTAAAGTGTCGAGGGTAGTAAACGCGAAAACCATAGCGCGGGAGATGTCAACACTAATGAAGGAGGCACTGGAAAAGGCTGTGTAGTCGCTTGAATTAAAATGTCAGATCATCGCCGACCTTCAGTCGTACTTGAAGTTGTAGAAAAAGAAGATGGCCAAGGACACGTCACTCATGTCCCCTGAGGAGCTGAGTTCTACTGGGAAGTTCTTACGAACTTGGCGTAGAAGTTTGGCCAGTGACTTTTGTTGTTTCTCCCGCTATTTTTATAGTTGTTATTCTCCTACTAGTTTTATTTCTTTCTCTTTCGATTTTCCTTGTTTGTTTTCCCCAATTAAATGAAATTTTCTTTTCAATTTCGTTACATTTTACATTGCGTTTCCGTTACAATTTCACTTTCATCAACTCTCTTTGATTTGCGTGAAATAATTACCCATCCATTCAAAATGACCAAGATGCCCTTTGTGGCAGCCGATAGTTCAGTGGTATTTTACCCAATTCTCCGCCATAAATTCAACCCCTTATTTCCTCTTCCATCACACAATTGACATAGCCTCCTCTCTTCCCTTATTTCTACACCGAATAGAGCCGAATATCCACTGATCTAGCAATAGATACCGCTCACCGCAACTACCCATGGTCCCTCAAAGAAGAAACGGTGTTGTGCCTTGTTTGGCTTCAACATGAACGACCCAAGCCCAACATCTGTTACTGGCCGACGTTATACAACCACTTCGTCGCCGAAGGACCGGATATCGTCCCTACACGAATCGAACGACAATTGAAGAACCACTAGCAAATAACCTCCCTCTTGGTGAAGCGGTTCAATTTATTCCACCAGAAACTGCTCCATACTCGACAGTCGGGTCAAACAGATGCCTAAATCATTGCGCCAACTTACCGAGGACGTATGAATTAAACATTCATCAAGTTTGAATGGTATAACCTCGTCAAAGACTACTCCAAATGGCTTCAATGTTGCAATGGGCTCCCTATTTAGGGAAGATCTCGCGGGGGTTTCCATCTCTATGTTGATGTTTTGCAATGGCTCATACGTGCTCAGTACGTATAACACATATATATATATATATATATGAAACCAACTTAATCTCAACAAAGAGCCCACAATGGTAGGGTCAGTATGTATCAATTTGCTGGCAACTATGAATAGGGTTGGCATTATTATTATATCCAGAATGTGAAAATACGATGATGACTTTTGAATAATGATGCAACACGTGTTTACAAAATTTAGAAAAATACATTTATTTTATCACATTTTTAGAGTATCCATATTAGAGCACCTCCAACGGTCGTGTCTGGAAGGCGTGTCAGGACGGTCGTTGCTGGGCGTCGTTGCTGGTTCTGGCAACGAGGCTGCTGGTCGTGTCTGGCGCCAACGGCTAGTCGACTGGCCAGTCACAACCCGCCATGTGGCGACGCCGACCCCCAAAAAGCCCTAAATTCCTCTATAAATACAGATCCACCCTAACTCAAATTTTACCCTCTCTTCACTTGTTTTTAGCTACCCTTCCTCTATTCTTCATCAAATTCTCTCCAAAAAAAAATTCCAACCCTCGTTATGGACCCGAATGAAGCCCTCCAATCCCTTGCCGACTCCATGGATGATGAAGACGTGAGTTCTCACCACACCGAAGAGGACTACTTGGCCAACTACTCCTCCTTTTCCAAACTCCTCCAATCGGGGCACTCAACGCCGCTTCCTCCATACACCCCACCGACCCAATGGCCAGAGTCCCAAGTGCAACCTTCCCAATTCGTTCCGGCCACCCAACCTTGCCAGTCAGCTCCGACGCAAGCAAGGAGGAGGAAGGGGAAGGCGGCGACATCTTCAGCGAGGCCGAGACCACTTCCGCGACCGAAGTGGACCACCGAGGAGGAGACCAGATTGGCCCGAGCGTGGCTGAACAACTCGCTCGACCCCATCAACGGGAAGAACCAGAAGAATGACAAGTACTGGCAAAAGGTGCATGCCGAGTACGAGGCGATTAGACCGGCAGAGGACCCACCTCGGGCGTGGATGGCGTGCAAGGACCATTGGCATAAGGTTAAAGGCTTCCTCACCAAGTTCCAGGAGAAGTACACCCAATATGAGAACACGGTGACAAGCGGGAGGAACGAGGTTGACGTCCTGGCAGGCGCTGAAGCACTGTACTTGAAGGAGGAAGGGCATGTGTTCAAATTCAAGCATATGTGGCTCATCGTGAGGGGGAAACCGAAGATTTTCACAAAAAAACGTTCCAGAATGTGACATCCCCGACCTTGACCTCAACCTCGACGCCGACAGTGATGGAAGCAAGCGCACGAGGATGGACGAGTCTCGCACTTTTGGAGACGACTTCGACCACGAGTTGAACTCGTTTACCACCGAGGATTGTTCGATCGGGCATAAGAGAGCCAAGGCCAGGGCTCGAGGCAAAGCCCAATCCTCCCAATCCTCCTAGTCGGCGGCGTCCGGGCTACCTCCCGAGCAAATGCAGTTCCTCGACACTCTTTCCCAAAGGAAAGAGACACAGTTAGAGGGCAGAAGGGCGATGCAGAAGGAGATCATGGACAACCTGAACGCAGTTCTTCGCCAAGACATCACCAACTTGACCGCGGATGAAAGGGCGACTCGTTCCTCGCTCATTCAAAGCCTCGGGAAGCGTTTGGAGTTCTTCGGTTAGCCAAGACTTCAATTTAAATTTAGTTTTTAAATTTATGTTTTCTTAATGTACTTTGCGTTTTCTTAATAAAAATTTTAATCTAGTTGATTTGTGTGTTATTCAAAAAAAATATCAATTTTTTATCGAATTATCGGAGCCTCGAGGAGTGTGCCAAGGTTACTATTTGAAATGAGATTTTTTTATTGGTTTCTTTTTTTCTCTGAGAAGGCCAATCTGAGTTCGTTAGGTCAATGAAAATGAGATTTTTCGGTTTTTCATTGTTTTTGGCATACTATAGTAAGTCAGAACCGGCAAAAAAGTGAAAAAAAAAATTATTATCGGGTTAAAACATGCATGGAGAATGAGAATATGCATATCTACGCATACCCACTATTTTTAGGTCAATCCGAGTTCCTTAGGTCAATGAAAAATATATTTTCGGTTTTTCACCGATTTCGGCATACTATAGTATGTCAGAACCGGCAAAAAAAGTGAAAAAAATTATCATCGGGTTAAAACATGCATGGAGATTTATATTATGCATATCTACGCATACCCACTATTTTTAGGTCAATCCGAGTTCGTTAGGTCAATAAAAAAAAGTTTTTTTGGTTTTTCACCGTTTTCGGCATACTAGTATGTCAGAACCGGAAAAAAAGTGAAATTTTTTCATTATCGGGTTAAAACATGCATGGAGAATAAGAATATACATATCTATGCATAACCACTATTTTTAAGCCAATCCGAGTTTGTTAGGTCAATGAAAATGAGATTTTTCGGTTTTTCACCGTTTTCGGCATACTATAGTACGTCAGAACCGGCAAAAAGTGAAAAAAATTTATTATCAGGTTAAATCATGCATGGAGAATGAGAATATGCATATCTATGCATACCCACTATTTTAAGGCAATCCGAGTTCGTTAGCTCAATGAAAAATAGATTTTTCTGTTTTTCAACGATTTCGGCGTGCTATAGCATGTCTGACTGGCAAAAAAGTGAAATTTTTTTTATTATCGGGTTAAAACATGCATGGAGAATGAGAATATGCATATCTACGCATACCCACTATTTTTAGGTTATTCTGAGTTTGTTAGGTCAATAAAAAAAGATTTTTCGGTTTTTCATTGTTTTCGGCATACTATATAGTATGTCAGAACCGGCAAAAAAGTGAAAAAAATTATTATCGGGTTAAAAGATGCATGGATAATGAGAATATGCATATCTACGCATACCCACTTTTTTTAGGCCAATCTGAGTTTGTTAGGTCAATGAAAATGAGATTTTTCGGTTTTTCACCGTTTTCAGCATACTATATAGTATGTCAGAACCAGCAAAAAAGTAAAAAAAAAAATTATCGGGTTAAAACATGCATGGAGAATGAGAATCTGCATATCTACGCATACCCACTATTTTTAGGTCAATCCGAGTTCATTAGGTCAATGAAAATGAGATTTTTTTCGGTTTTCACCGTTTTCGGCATACTATAGTATGTCAGAACCGGAAAAAAAGTGAAAAATATATATTATCGGTTTAAAACATGCATGGAGAATGAGAATATACATATCTACGCATACCCACTATTTTAAGGCAATCCGAGTTCGTTAGCTTAATGAAAAATAGATTTTTCGGTTTTTCACCGATTTCGACATACTATGTATGTCAGAACCGGCAAAAAAGTGAAAAAAAATTATTATCGGGTTAAAACATGCATGGAGAATGAGAATATGCATATCTACGCATAACCACTATTCTTAGGCCAATCCGAGTTCGTTAGGTCAATGAAAATGAGATTTTTTCGGTTTTCCACCGTTTTCAGCAAACTATAGTATGTTAGAACCGGCAAAAAAGTAAAAAGAAATTATTATCGGGTTTGAACATGCATGGAGAATGAGAATATGCATATCTACGCATACCCACTATTTTTATGCCAATCCGAGTTCGTTAGGTCAATGAAAATGAGATTTTTCGGTTTTTCACCGTTTTCGGCATTCTATAGTATGTTAGAACCTCAAAAAAGTGGAAAAAATTTCTTATCAAGTTAAAACATGCATGGAGAATGAGAATATGAATATATACGCATACCCACTATTTTTAGGTCATTCCGAGTTCTTTAGGTCAATGAAAATGAGATTTTTCTGTTTTTCACCGTTTTCGGCATACTATAGTATGTCAGAACCGAAAAAAAGTGAAAAGAAATTATTATCGGGTTAAAACATGCATGGAAAATTAGAATATGCATATCTACGCATACCCACTATTTGTAGGCCAATCCTAGTTCGTTAGGTCAATGAAAATGAGATTTTTCTATTATTCACCGTTTTCGGCATACTATATAGTATGTCAGAACCGGCAAAAAAGTGAAAAAAAATTATTATCGGGTTAAAACATGCATGGAGAATGAGAATATGCATATCTACGCATACCCACTATTTTTAGGCCAATCTGAGTTCGTTAGGTCAATGAAAATGAGATTTTTCGGTTTTTCACCGTTTACGGCATACTATAGTATGCCAGAACCGGCGAAAAGGTGAAAAAAATTATTATCGGGTTAAAACATGCATGGAGAATGAGAATATTCATATCTACGCATACCCACTATTTTTAAGCCAATCCGTGTTCTTTAGGTCAGTGAAAATGAGATTTTTTCGGTTTTTCACCATTTTCGGCGTACTATAGTATGTCAGAACCGGAAAAAAAGTAAAAAAAATTATTATCGGATTTAAACATGCATGGAGAATTAGAATATACATATCTACGCATACCCACTATTTTTAGGCCAATCCGAGTTAGTTAGGTCAATTAAAAATAGATTTTCGGTTTTTTCACCATTTTCGGCATACTATAGTATGTCAGTGCGGCAAAAAAGTGAAAAAAAATTATTATCGGGTTAAAACATGTATGGAGAATGAGAATATGCATATCTACGCATACCCACTATTTTTAGGCCAATCCGAGTTCGTTAGGTTAATGAAAAATAGATTTTTCGGTTTTTCACCGTTTTCGGCATACTATAGTATGTCAGAACCGGGAAAAAAATTGAAAAAAAAAAAATATATTATCGGGTTAAAACATGCATGGAGAATTGGAATATTCATATCTACGCATACCCACTATTTTTAGGTCAATCCGAGTTCGTTAGGTCAGTTAAAAAAAGATTTTTCGGTTTTTCACCGTTTTCGGCATACTACAATATGTCAGAACCGGCAAAAAAGCGATATTTTTTTATTATCGGGTTAAAACATGCATGGAAAATTAGAATATGCATATCTATGCATACCCACTATTTTTAGACCTATCCGAGTTCGTTAGGTCAATGAAAATGAGATTTTTCGGTTTTTCACCGTTTTCGGCATACTATAGTATGTCAGAACCGTAGAGGGAAGAACGATGAAAAGGCTCTCCTTCCCCAGTTTCTGTTCTCTCTTGGTGTCCTTGTACAAGGAGTATAATGGTTTACTAGTTGGGGTTACAAACACGAGAGATCGAGGAACTAAGGGACGGGATGTTCGTCCGGCCAAATCTCGCACAGCTGCTGCTTCCAAAGCCAAGTTCCAAGGAGATCCATCCATTGGAAAATCGGAACGGGTAAGGGGTAAACGATCTCGAAAGCGGACTCGGTTGGTTACCCGTTCGAAGCTGGGTGAGATTGCAAAGGGTCCTCTCATTGGATCGACTGTTGATAGCGTTCCAAAGGTCGGAGCTGTTGCTAGACCCAAAGAAGCTGATGGCGTTCAACACTCTGTCCCGGAAGCGACGCGGGATCACGCTGATCCTAGTGGGATTGCTGAGTCCACTGGAGTGATCACGATCCCGGCAATGGAGAGCACCGCCTCTGATTTAGTTTCTATGGGGAAGGTTGAAAATAACACATGGTATTTGGGTACAAAGATTTTCGTTTACAATATCCCCTTTGGATCCACTGACAATTGGATTTGGACTACTTTTGGAGTTTTTGGTGCAATCAAATCTGCCATTGCGATTAAACGACCAAACAAAAAAGGTCGGTGTTTTGGTTTCGTAGATTACTTTTCGTCGTCTATTGCTCTGAAAGCTATCGAGGAGTACAACGGTCTCAAATACAAGGGTTACACCCTGTTCTTGGCTTTCGCTCGGCCGGAATTTGCTCCGTTCCCGGTTAAAGGGTTTGTGGCACCAAAACAGAGCATGGCTGACCCACATAGTTTGGCGATGGAAACACGAGTACAAGAGAAGCTGATCTCGGGGATGGACGATGGGCTCTATCCGCAAGCTTTCAGTCGCTCTGATCCCATCCAGACCTGTTCATCTGTTATTGTCCAAAAATAGGGTAGGTTGGACGGAGGCTCGGATTCATCTCTGCTACAGGGGAAGAGGGCCAGGCTGGAGGACGGGAAGCTGCTGAGCCTTTTGCTCGCTGGTGATCGGAGGTCGACACTGGTGGTTGACTGGCTGAAGGAGGAGATCCGGGCGCAGATAGCTCAGTCCCGTCCGTTTCGCGATCCTCGACAAATCTCCAATCCTAATTGTGATTCTGGTGAATTATTTTCGGCAGGATTGTCGGAGGTGATTTGCAAAGAATCCATTAAGGATCTGGCGTCTTCAGAGTTGATACGTGTGGACAAAGTCGCGACTGTGAGTTCGGCAACAGGGACGTGCTCGGGTGTTGATGATCCTGTTTTGGGCTTTGATGCCTTTGTGGATCAGGTTGGATGTCTCCATGAAGCCCATTCCGATAAGGTGACGTCAGAAGGGTTGCATGAAGTCAAAAGGCAAATGGGTTGTCCTGTTGTGTTAGGCCCAATTGAGAAGGGTCCTATGGATGATGTAGGTACATGTTCGGTAGGTGCGACTATTGAAGGGTTGAAGGCTCCGGTGGAATCAGAGGAGAAGGAAAGTAGTCCATGGAAGGACGCTCTCCTTCAACCTCGTCAGAGCCGGCCTCCTACTTATACTGTTGTTACCCGCTCGAGAGCTCGTTCTTTAACTCGGGAACGTTTTAAGAAGACAGCGCCCCCCGTTTCGAGTTTGTGGAAGTCCTCCCATAAGGCTCGACAGAATTCAGCTCTTTAGTTATGGTCGTTTTCTTTTTGTTCGTTTGTGTTTGGTTCTGGTTTGTTTGGTATGATCTGTTTTTGGGTTAAGGTCTTTCCTTATAGTTCCCCCTTAGCAGAACTCATCTTGTAAGCGTGTCTCTTTTACCCTGCTTCTTCTTGAATCAGGTCATTCCGATCCTTTATGGGTTTGGTCTTATCAATAAATTTTTCGAGCTTATAAAAAAAAATAGTATGTCAGAACCGGCAACAAAGTGAAAAAAATTATTATCGGGTTAAAACATGCATGGAGAATGAGAATATGCATATCTACGCATACCCATTATTTTTAGGCCAATCCGAGTTCGTTAGGTCAACGAAGATGAGATTTTTTCGGTTTTTCACCGTTTACGGCATACTATAGTATGTCAGAACCGGCAAAAAAGTGAAAAAAAATTTATTATCGGTTTAAAACATGCATGGAGAATTAGAATATGCATATCTACGCATACCCAATATTTTTAGGCCAATCCGATTTCGTTGGGTCAATGAAAAAAGATTTTTTCGGTTTTTCACCGTTTTCGGCATACTATAGTATGTCAGAACCGGAAAAAAAATGAAAAAAAAATAATTATCGAGTTAAAACATGCATGGAGAATTAGAATATGCATATCTACGCATATCCACTATTTTTAGGATAATCCGAGTTCGTTAGGTCAATGAAAATAAGTTTTTTTTACCGTTTTCGGCATACTATAGTATGTCAGAACCGGCAAAAAAGTGAAATAATTTATTATCGGGTTAAAACATGCATGGAGAATATGAATATGCATATCTACGCATACCCACTATTTTTAGGCCAATCCGAGTTCGATAGGTCAATGAAAAACAAATTTTCGGTTTTTCACCGATTTCGGCATAGTATGTCAGAACCGGCAAAAAAAGAGAAAAAAATTATTATCGGGTTAAAACATGCATGGATATTGAGATTATGCATATCTACGCATACCCACTATTTTTAGGTCAATCCGAGTTCGTTAGGTCAATAAAAAAAAGGGTTTTTTTGGTTTTTCACCGTTTTCGACAGTATGTTAGAACCGGCAAAAAAGTGAAAAAAATTATTATCGGGTTAAAACACGCATGGAGAATAAGAATATACATATCTATGCATAACCACTATTTTTTGGCCAATCCGAGTTCGTTAGCTCAATGAAAAATAGATTTTTCGGTTTTTCAACGATTTCGGCATACTATAGTATGTCTGAACTGGCAAAAAAGTGAATTTTTTTTATAATCGGGTTAAAACATGCATGGAGAATAAAAATATGCATATCTACGCATACCCACTATTTTTAGGTTATTCTGAGTTTGTGAGGTCAATGAAAAAATGATTTTTCGGTTTTTCACCGTTTTCGGCATACTATAAAGTATGTCAGAACCGAAAAAAAAGTGAAAAAAATTATTATCGGGTTAAAAGATGCATGGATAATGAGAATATGCATATCTACGCATACCCACTATTTTTAGGTCAATCTAATTTTGTTAGGTCAATGAAAATGAGATTTTTCGGTTTTTCACCGTTTTCGGCATACTACAATATGTCAGAACTGGCAAAAAAGTAAAAAAAAATATTATCGGGTTAAAACCTGCATGGAGAATGAGAATATGCATATCTACGCATACCCACTATTTTTAGCCCAATCCGAGTTCATTAGGTCAATGAAAATGAGATTTTTTTCGGTTTTTCACCGTTTTCAGCATAGTATAGTATGTCAGAACCGGAAAAAAAGTGAAAAAAAATATTATCGGTTTAAAACTTGCATGGAGAATGTGAATATACATATCTACACATACCCACTATTTTTAGGCCAATCCGAGTTCGTTAGGTCAATGAAAATGAGATTTTTCGGGTTTTCACCGTTTTCGGCATACTATAGTATGTCAGAACCGGCAAAAAAGTGAAAAAAATTATTATCGGGTTAAAACATGCAAGGAGAATGAGAATATACATATCTACGCATACCCACTATTTTTAGGCCAATCCGAGTTCGTTAGGTTAATGAAAAATAGATTTTTCGGTTTTTCACCGTTTTCGGCATACTATAGTAAGTCAGAACCGGCAAAAAAGTGAAAAAAAATATATTATCGTGTTAAAAAATGCATGGAGAATGAGAATATGCATATCTACGCATACCCACTAATTTTAGGCCAATCCGAGTTCGTTAGGTCAATGAAAATGAGATTTTTCGATTTTTCACCGTTTTCGGCATTCTATAGTATGTCAGAACCGGAAAAAAAGTGAAACAAATTATTATCGGGTTAAAACATGCATGGAGAATGAGAATATGCATATCTAAGCATACCCACTATTTTTATGTCATTCCGAGTTCGTTAGGTCAATGAAACATAAAATTTTTAGTTTTCACCGTTTTCGGCATACTATAGTATGTGAGAACCGGCAAAAAAGTGAAAAAAGTTATTATCGGGTTAAAACATGCACGGGGAATGAGAATATGCATATCTACGCATACCCACTATTTTTAGGCCAATCCGAGTTCGTTAGGTCAATGAAAATGAGATTTTTCGATTTTTCACAATTTTCGTCATTTTAGTATGTCAGAATCGATAAAAAAGTGAAAAAAATTATTATCGGGTTAAAACATGAATGGAGAATGAGAATATGCATATCTACGCATACCCACTATTTTTAAAACATAAAAACACTTGAAAACACGTCCTAACAAATTATTGTCACGCCCCAATTTCAGTAAAACCGAACTAGGGACGCGAACATTTTAAAACATAAAAACACTTGAAAACCTGTTTTCATTAAACTCTTTACAAGTACCATTTGTTCAACAAAATAATAAATACAGTTTAAAACACGTCCTAACAAGTGGACAAAGTACACAGTATCCGTCACTAGACTCAAAAGACAAAACCCAGACTCCGCTCCCAGCTCCACAAGCTTCGAGAGCTCACCTAGTCCGTCCCACGAACAGTACCTGTAGGAAAAACAGCTAGGGGTGAGCGTTCGCTCACCACCACGGATAACAGACTGACTATGGCATAATTAGCAGGCAAAGCAAGTAACACCAACAATGACTCAACACCGGGGAAACCATCCCCAACCCAAGCACTCTGACTGAACAAACACCCACGATGACCTTCCTCGAACGACTCAACACTCTGACACGTAAAGTAGACCTGACCCAACGATTGACGACCTCTTCCAAGGACTCAAAAGAAAGTACGCAACATCAAACAGCATCACAAGGGATCACACACCAACCAAGATCACAAAGGATCGCACACCAAAACAAGATCACAAAGAATCGCAAAGCAGCTGCCAAGAACGCCCTCCCGAGACTCTAACCCGGTCAGGCCAACCCAAGAATGCTGCAACTTACCGGGACTCTAACCCGTAAGCCAGCCGGAAAATGCTGCAACTTACTGGGACTCTAACCCATAAGCCAGCCGGAAAATGCTGCAACTTACCGGGACTCTAACCCGCAAGCCAGCCAAAGTATGCTCACAAACCCAAACCACACACGCGCGGCCAGGACCCCTTTATTGGCGGGCAGGTCCCCTACCCCGTCTGAACATGCAGACGCGTGTGCTCGTGGACCCCCGTTTCAGGAAGCGGGCCCCCAACCTCCGGTAACCACAATCACAAACACAATCACAAGCAAAATCAACAACCAGTAACGCCACAGGTTCAACACTCACAGGCACTCATGGCCACCAAGACACCAACCGTAAAACTCGGACTCAACAGCCCCACAGGCACTCACGGCCTCCCAAGACACACCGACAGTAAGACACGGACTCAACAGCCCCACAGGCACTCACGGCCTCCCAAGACACCAACCATAAAACACGCTTGCAACTTACCGAGACTCTAACTCGTAAGCCAGCTAAAGAGAGCTTGCAACCCCCCGAGACTCTAACTCGGTCAGGCCAGCCAAAGACACCAACCTTAGTACACGGGCTCTCAAGGCCACCCAAAACACCAAAGGTAAAGACACGGGTTCAACAACCCCACGGGCACTCATGGCCACCCAAAACTCAACAATAAAACACGCTTGCAACTTACCGAGACTCTAACTCGTAAGCCAGCTAAAACACCAACAGTAAAGTACGGGCTCTCATGGCCACCTAAACACGATTAACAACACGTGCTCTCATGGCCACCCAAGACGCCAAAATAAGCAATCAACCTCCTGCTTAACCCAAGCCTCCAACAGTCCTAATATCAACAGTTTCACAATCAACCTCCGGGCATGGTCATATGCCTCCAGTAAAACGATTTCGCTAAGTTCTCTGCTCCTACGACACTACTAAGTGTCACATGCATTTCCAGTATTCGCTACAATCCCGTATCATGCATTTATAATATTTGATAACCTACTTAACCCACGACACCCCGGTGTCACATGCAATTCTACAGTTAACTTTCCCTAGTCAGGGCCGAGATCCGGCTACTTTTCCCTACCTCAACTGAAGAGCAACCGCTACGCTTCCTAGCTGCTGACGTTCTGGCTCGCTACCTCCGGGCTTCACTTCGATCGAAGCCGGATGCTAAGGATAACAAGAAAGCCATAAATTAGAGGCGGTTCCCAGGTTAATCTAAAGGTCGCGATTAAACCATTTTAAAAACCGACAGTAGTCCCTTAAACTCGAGCGGGATAAAAGCGGGGTCACGGTGAATCGGGTGGAGTACCCGAGCACCGAAACCGGTGCATGCGAGGCACAGTCCCAATGCACGAGTCCCGAGGTCCGATTCAACGGTCTGCTTTTGTTCCCTTTTAAACCCGAATTGCAGTCCATTTTAACAGCCCGATTATTCGTTCCACGCTCAACGGACCAAGATCCATTTTAAAACAAATCTGATCGTTCCCTTAAATCGATTTTCTAAAACTCAAGTTTTGTTTCCGACGATTAAGTTTAATTCCTAACAAAACTGATTCTCAACTCCTCGATTTAAAACCGTTATTAAAACCAAATTTATGTTAATCCCATTTTATTTCAAATCCCTTTTTCCTTTTCTGTTTCAACCATTTCTGTTTCAACCATTTCTGTTTCAACCATTTCTGTTTCAACCATTGCTCCTCATGACCAGATCCAAGAAAAATAGATTTCGATTTCAATCAATTTCGTTCCACAAATACACAAATAACTTTTAAATCAAAACTGTTTCATTACTTCATTTTTTGTAGTTACAGTACTTCCCGTCGTTTTTCACAAACCTACTCTAATCTACAGCTCGGGACGAAACACAGAGGCTAAATAAAAAAAAGACGAACGAACAGAAAATAAACCGGCCGCCGGCGAATACGTCGCTGGCGACTAAACCCCCAGGCACGAACCTCACGTGGGGGGGGGGGGGGGGGGGGGAAGGACGACGGGGCACGGCGGAGCTCGGTGGCCTGTCGCCCGTCTCAGATCTGGGACGACGACCTCGGATTCGAGGGGGTGGCCGGCGGAGGTGGTTGCGGCCGGGGGACGGCGGAGCACGGTTGTCCCGCCCTAGATCTGAACAGGTCCGGCGAGCTCGTCCCGTCTCTGGCGACGGCGAGGCAGCTCCGGCCTTGCTACCCTCGAAGACGGCGGCGGCTCGGATCCGAGTGAGGGAAACGTCGGCGCCGACTCGCACGGCGTACTCGCCGGTGGCGATGGCGAAGGGAGAACGGCTCGGGTGAGGTCTCGGTGACGGACGGTGAGGAGAAGACGGCGGCGCGGTTGGACGGAGAGGAGGAGACGGCGGCGTGGTGGCTGGACGGGCGGTGGCGTTGAGAGGGCCGGAGAGGAAGGACGGGTGGTGGCTGTCGGACTCGGTGGTGGCGGGCGGAACGGCGAGGCAGAGAGGACGAGGTCGGGAGAGTGGGTGGTGGCCGGATGGAGAGGGAAGGGTGGTCGGAGGCGGCGTGTGTGAGGGGCTCCGGCGAGAGGATCGGGACCAGAGAGGGAGGGAGACGGCGTGAGGGAAGAGGAGACGAAATTTTAGGGTTTCAACCCTAAAATTTCGTACTTATACCCAGGCCGGGCCGGGTCACCACACTGGGCCGGGTCGCCAAACGGGTCTGGCCCAGCCCGATCCAGTTTTTTTTTTTTTTTTTTTTTCAGACTTTTCGAACCGCTTCCCAAACCCGTCAATTAAAACCCGTAAAAGACAATTAAATTTTCAGGACTTTACAATTATTATCGGGTTAAAACATACCTGGAGAATGAGAATATTCATATCTACGCATACCCACTATTTTTAGGCTAATCCGAGTTCGTTAGGTCAATGAAAAATAGATTTTCATTTTTTCACCGTTTTCGGCATACTATATATAGTATGTCAGAACCGGCAAAAAAGTGAAAAAAATATTATCGGGTTAAAACATGCATGGAGAATGAGAATATGCATATCTACGCATACCCACTATTTTTAGGCCAATCCGATTTCGTTAGGTCAATGAAAAATAGATCTTCGGTTTTTCGCCGTTTTCGGCATACTATATAAAGTATGTCAGAACCGGCAAAAAATTGAAAAAAATTATTATCGGGTTAAAACATTCATGGAGAATGAGCATACGCATATCTACGCATACTCACTATTTTTAGTCCAATCCTAGTTTGTTAGGTCAATGAAAATGAGATTTTTTGGTTTTTCACCGTTTTCGGCATACTATAGTATGTCATAACCGGCAAAAAAGTGAAATTTTATTATTATTGGGTTAAAACATGCATGGAGAATTATAATATGCATATCTACGCATACCCACTATTTTTAGGCCAATCCTAGTTCGTTAGGTCAATGAAAATGAGATTTTTCGATTTTTCATCGTTTTCGGCACACTATAGTATGTCAGAACCAGCAACAAAGTGAAAAAAATTATTATCAAGTTAAAACTTGAATGGAGAATGAGAATATGCATATCTACGCATACCCACTATTTTTAGGCCAATCCGAGTTCATTAGGTCAATGAAAATGAGATTTTTTTTTCTTCTGTTTTTCACCGTTTTCGGCATACTATAGTATGTTAGAACCGGCAAAAAGTGAAATTTTTTTATTATCGGGTTAAAACATGCATGGAGAATAAGAATATGCGTATCTATGTATACCCACTATTTTTAGGCCAATCCGAGTTAGTTAGGGCAATTAAAAATAGATTTTCGGTTTGTCACCGTTTTCGGCATACTATAGTATGTCAGAATCGGCAAAAAAGTGAAAAAAAAATATTATCGGGTTAAAACATGCATGGAGAATGAGAATATTCATATCTAAGCATGCCCGCTATTTTTAGGTCATTCTGAGTTCGTTAGGTCAATGAAAAATAGATTTTTCGGTTTTTCACCGTTTTCGGCATACTATAAAGTAAGTCAGAACCGGAAAAAAAGTGAAAAAAATTATTATCGGGTTAAAACATGCATGGAGAATGAGAATACGCATATCTACGCATACTCACTATTTTTAGGCCAATCCTAGTTCGTTAGGTCAATGAAAATGAGATTTTTTGGTTTTTCACCGTTTTCGGCATAGTATGTCATAACCGGCACGAGCGCAACCAGTTGTTGTTTATCAGACAAGAGCCAAGACTTCGGCTGAAAAAGGAGACAATTTGGGACGTTTTACTGTAGATGTTTCCAAAAAGGATGATTCCGGTAACTGGAGTTACAGCACGAAGGTTGGAAAAAAGGTTGTTAATCTGTGTTCTTTGGCGCTCGACCAGTTTAAGAAGGGTGTCGAGGGTAGGAAGGATAGGGATAACTTGGAACCGACTTCGGAAACATCTCTATCTCCAGTTTTGATCTCTAATCGGTTCTCTTGTCGGAATCATAATAGGAACTAAGCAGGGTGCTCTGTCGACAGGTTGTTCGGTTTCTGTTTTCTTTGTTTGCTCTTTGGAGCTGTATTAGTCTGAGGAAAAGGTCGCTTTGGATCTTTTCTTGCTTTGTTTTAAAATCTTTTAAAACATTGATCAATAAAAAATTTCGCTTATCTTAAAAAAACATTGATCAAAACGGTTTTTCACCGTTTCGGCATACTATACTATGTCAGAACCGGCAAAAAAGTGAAAAAAATTATTATCGGGTTAAAACATGCATGGAGAATGATAATATGCATATCTTCACATACCCACTATTTTTAGACAATCCGAGTTCGTTAGGTCAATGAAAATGAGATTTTTCGGTTTTTCACCGTTTTCGGCATACTATACTATGTCAGAACCGGCAAAAAAGTGAAAAAATTTATTATCGGGTTAAAACATGCATGGAGAATGAAAATATGCATATCGAAGCATACCCACTATTTTTAGGTCATTCCGAGTTCATTAGGTCAATGAGAAATAGATTTTTCGGTTTTTCACCGTTTTCAGCATACTATTATAGTGTGTCAGAACCGGCAAAAAAGTGAAAAACATTTATTATCGGGTTCAAACATGCATGGAGAATGATAATATGCATATCTATGCATATCCACTATTTTTAGGCCAATCCGAGTTCGTTAGGTCAATGAAAATGAGATTTTTCACCATTTTCGGCATACTATAGAATGTCAGAACCGGAAAAAAAGTGAAAAAAAATTATTATCGGGTTAAAACATGCATGGAGAATGATAATATGCATATATACGCATACCCACTATTTTTAGGCCAATCCGAGTTCGTTAGGTAAATGAAAAATAGATTTATCAGTTTTTCACCGATTTCGGCATAATATAGTATGCCAGAACCGGCCAAAAAGTGAAAAAAATTATTATTGGGTTAAGACATGCATGGAGAATGAGAATATGCATATCTAAGCATACCCACTATTTTTAGGTCATTCCGAGTTCGCTAGGTCAATGAAAAAAAGATTTTTCGGTTTTTCACCGTTTTCCGCATACTATAGTATGTCAGAACCGGCGAAAAAGTGAAAAAAATTATTATCGGGATAAAACATTCAAGGAGAATGAGAATATGCATATCTACGCATACCCACTATTTTTAGGCAAATATGAGTTCGTTAGGTCAATGAAAATGAGATTTTTTCGGTTTTTCACTGTTTTCGGCATACTATAGTATGTCAGAACCGGAAAAAAAGTAAAAAAAAAATATTATCAAGTTTAAACATGAATGGAGAATGAGAATATGCATATCTACGCTTACCCACTATTTTTAGGCCAATCCGAGTTCGTTAGGTCAATGAAAATGAGATTATTCGGTTTTTCGCCGTTTTCGGCATACTATAGTATGTCAGGACTGGCAAAAAGTGAAAAAAATTTATTATCGGGTTAAACATGCATGGAGAATAATAATATGCATATCGACGCATACCCACTATTTTTTGGCCAATCCGAGTTCGTTAGATCAATAACAAAAAGATTTTCGGTTTTTCAAAGTTTTTGGCATACTATAGTATGTCAGAACCAGCAAAAAAGTGAAACAAAAAATTATCGGGTTAAAACATGCATGGAAAATGAGAATATGCATATCTATGCATACCACAATTTTTTCACTGACCTAACGAACTCGGATTGGCCTAAAAATAGTGGGTATTCGTCGATATGCATATTCTTATTCTCCATGCATGTTTTAACCCGATAATAAATTTGTTTTACTTTTTTGCCGGTTCTGACATACTATAGAATGCCGAAAACGGTGAAAAACCTAAAAATCTCATTTTCATTGACCTAACGAACTCGGATTGGCCTAAAAATAGTGGGTATGCGTAGATATGCATATTCTCATTCTCCATGCATGTTTTAACCCGATAATAATTTTTTTCACTTTTTTGCCGGTTCTGACATAGTATAGTATGTCGAAAACGGTGAAAAACCGAAAAATCTCATTTTCATTGACCTAACGAATTCAGATTGTCTAAAAATAGTGGGTATGTGAAGATATGCATATTCTCATTCTCCATGCATGTTTTAACCCGATAATAATTTTTTTTTTCACTTTTTTGGCGGTTCTGACATACTATAGTATGCCGAAAACGGTGAAAAACAGAAAAATCTCATTTTCATTGACCTAACGAACTCGGATCGGCCTAAAAATAGTGGGTATGCGTAGATATGCATATTCTCATTCTCCATGCATGTTTAAATCCGATAATAAAAAAATTTCACTTTTTTGCCGGTTTTGACGTACTATAGTATGCCGAAAACGGTGAAAAATAGAAACAAAATCTCATTTTCATTGACCTAATGAGCTCGGATTGGCCTAAAAATAGTGGGTATGCGTAGATATGCATATTCTAATTCTCCATTCATGTTCTAACTTGATAATAATTTTTTTCACTTTTTTGCCGGTTCTGACATACTATAGTATGCCGAAAACTTTGAAAAACCCAAAAATCTTTTTTTCATTGATCTAACGAACTCGGATTGGCCTAAAAATAGTGGGTATGCGTAGATATGCATATTCTCATTCTCCATGCATGTTTTAACACGATAATAATTTTTTTTCACTCTTTTTCCCGTTCTGACATACTAGTATGCCGAAAACGGTGAAAAACCGAAAAATCTGTTTTTCATTGACCTAACGAACTCAGAATGACCTAAAAATAGTGGTTATGCGTAGATATGCATATTCTCATTCTCCATGCATGTTTTAACCCGATAATAATTTTTTCACGTTTTTGCCGGTTCTGACATATTATAGTACGCCGAAAACGGTGAAAAACCGAAAAATCTAATTTTCATTGACCTAACGAACTCGGATTGGACAAAAAATAATGGGTATGCGTAGATACGCATATTCTTATTCTCCATTCATGTTTTAACCCGATAATAATTTTTTTTTTCACTTTTTTGCCGGTTCTGGCATACTATAGAATGCCGAAAACGGTGAAAAACCGAAAAATCTCATTTTCATTGACCTAACGAACTCGGATTGGCCTAAAAATAGTGGGTATGCGTAGATATGCGTACTCTCATTCTCCACGAATGTTTTAACCCGATCATAAAAAAATTTCACTTTTTTTCTGTTTCTGACATAATGACGAAGACGGTGAAAAACCGAAAAATCTTTTTTTAACTGACCTAACGAACTCGGATTGACCTAAAAATAGTGGGTATGCGTAGATATGCATATTCTCATTCTCCATGCATGTTTTAACCCGATAATAAATTTGTTTATCTTTTTTGCCGGTTCTAACATACTATAGTATGCCGAAAACGGTGAAAAACCGAAAATATCTTTTTCATTGACCTAACGAACTCATATTGGCCTAAAAATAATGGGTATGCGTCGATCTGCATATTCTCATTCTCCATGCATGTTTTAAACAGATAATTTTTTTTTCACTTTTTTGCCGGTTCTGACATACTATTGGCCTAAAAATAGTGGGTATGCGTAGATATGCATATTCTCATTCTCCATGCATGTTTAAATCCGATAATAAAAAAATTTCACTTTTTTGCCGGTTTTGACGTACTATAGTATGCCGAAAACGGTGAAAAACAAAAACAAAATCTCATTTTCATTGACCTAATGAGCTCGGATTGGCCTAAAAATAGTGGGTATGCGTAGATATGCATATTCTAATTCTCCATTTATGTTCTAACTTGATAATAATTTTTTCACTTTTTTGCCGGTTCTGACATACTATAGTATGCCGAAAACTTTGAAAAACCCAAAAATCTTTTTTTCATTGATCTAACGAACTCGGATTGGCCTAAAAATAGTGGTTATGCGTAGATATGCATATTCTCATTCTCCATGCATGTTTTAACACGATAATAATTTTTCTCACTTTTTTTCCGGTTCTGACATATATAGAATGCCGAAAACGGTGAAAAACTGGAAAATCTCATTTTCATTGACCTAACGAACTCGGATTGGCCTAAAAATAGTGGGTATGCGTAGATATGCATATTATTATTCTCCATGCACGTTGTAATGCAATAATGACTTTTTTCCACTTTTTTGCCGGTTCTGACATACTATAGTATGCCGAAAACGGTGAAAAACAGAAAAATCTCATTTTCATTGACCTAACGAACACTGATTGGCCTAAAAATAGTGAGTATGCGTAGATATGCGTATTCTCATTCTCCATGCATTTTTTAACCCGATAATAATTTTTTTCACTTTTTTGCCGGTTCTGACATACTATATATAGTATGCCGAAAACGGTGAAAAACCGAAAATCTATTTTTAATTGACTTAACTAACTCGGATTGGCCTAAAAATAGTGGGTATACGTAGATATGCATATTCTCATTCTCCATTCATGTTTTAACCCGATAATAATTTTTTTCACTTTTTTGTCGGTTCTGACATACTAGTATGCCGAAAATTGTGAAAAACCGAAAAATCTCATTTTCATTGACGTAACGAACTCGGATTATCCTAAAAATAGTGGGTATGCGTAGATATGCATATTTTCATTCTCCATGCATGTTTTAGCCCGATAATAATTTTTTTCACTTTTTTGCCGGTTCTGACATACTATAGTATGCCGAAAACGGTGAAAAACAGAAAAATCTCATTTTCATTGACCTAACGAACTCGGATTGGCCTAAAAATAGTGTGTATGCGTAGATATGCATATTCTCATTCTCCATGCGTGTTTTAACCCGATAATAATTGTTTTTTTTTTACTTTTTTTCCGGTTCTGACATACTATATAGTATGCCGAAAACGATGAAAAACCGAAAAATCTATTTTCCATTGACCTAACGAACTCGGATTGGCCTAAAATTAGTGGGTATGCGTAGATATTCATATTCTCATTCTCCATGCATGTTTTAACACGAAAATAATTTTTTTTCACTTTTTTGACGGTTCTGACATATAGTATGCCGAAAACGGTGAAAAACCAAAAAATCTCATTTTCATTGACCTAACGAACTCGGATTGGCCTAAAAATAGTGGGTATGCGTAGATATGCATATTCTCATTCTCCATGCATGTTTTAACCTAATAATATTTTTTTCACTTTTTTGCCGGTTCTGACATACTATTTTTTTTTTGATAAGCGAATTTTTTTATTAGGAAAACGTTCTACAAGAAAGTAAAACGATACGAGAAAAACGGTCCTTAAAAGGACTTTTTCCCCCTACCGAAACAGGCATAAAGCCAAAAAAGTAAAAAACTAAAACAGAACAGATAGCAAGTAAAACAGAGCGCCGCCCTAAACACCTACTTCCTATCCAGATTCAAACAAAAGAAACGGTTAGAAACCGAAACAGGAGAAACTTCCGGGATAACCTCCAGCTCGCTATCCACAACGTCCTCCTCACCAGCACCTTGTTGCGATGATTCAAAACCCGAAGAGAGGGAACCAGCCTTTTTGTTCTTCACAAATATCTTGCTAAAGCTCCACGTACCTTCTTTACTTTGTTTAGCAATGTCAATAGTGAGAATTCCAGCAGGAACCCCTTTATCAGCTGAAGTTCTGGCTCTTGTCTGATAATAAACGACTGGAGGAGCTGTATTTTTTGACTGTCCCTTTTTGGGGCGACCACGCTTCCTTGGAACCTCTACGGGAATACTGGGTTTGGTCAGGAGAATGTCTTTCCACGGACTACACTGACCCTCGATGTCCATACCTCGAGGTTGAATGACCTGCACATCTGATCCCGAGCCCACAACACCCGACGGGCTCAAATCCGTTGTCAATACGTTCTGACATACTATAGTATGCCGAAAACGGTGAAAAACCGAAAAATCTCATTTTCATTGACCTAACGAACTCGGATCAGCCTAAAAATAGTGGTTATGCGTAGATATGCGTATTCTCATTCCTCATGCATATTTTAAACCGGTAATATTTTTATTTTCACTTTTTTACCGGTACTGACATACTATGTATGACGAAAACGGTGAAAAACCAAAAATCTATTTTTCATTGACCTAACGAACTCGGATTGGCCTAAAAATAGTGGGTATGCGTATATATATGGATATTCTCATTCTCCATTCATGTTTTAACCAGATAATAATTTTTTTCAGTTTTTTGTCGGTTCTGACATACTAGTATGCCGAAAACTGTGAAAAACCAAAAAATCTCATTTTCATTGACCTAACGAACTCGGATTGGCCTAAAAATAGTGGGTATGCATAGATATGCATATTCTCGTTCTCCAAGCATGTTTTAACCCGATTATAATTTTTTTCACTTTTTTGCCGGTTCTGACATACTATAGTATGCCGAAAACGGTGAAAAACAGAAAAATCTCATTTTCATTGACCTAACGAACTCGGATTGGCCTAAATATAGTGGGTATGCATAGATATGCATATTATATTTCTCCATGCTTGTTTTAACCCGATAATAATTTTTTTTCTCTTTTTTGCCGTTTCTGACATACTATAGTATGCCGAAAACGGTAAAAAACAGAAAAAATGTTTTTTTCATTGACCTAACAAACTCGGAATGACCTAAAAATAGTGGGTATGCTTAGATAGGCATATTCTCATTCTCCATGCATGTTTTAACCCGATAATACTTTTTTTTTTCACTTTTTGGCCGGTTCTGACATACTATATTATGCCGAAAGTAGTGAAAAACCGAAAAATTTCTATTTTGCATTGACCTAACGAACTCGGATTGGCCTAAAAATAGTGGGTATGCGTAGATATGCATATTCTCATTCTTAATGAATGTTTTAAACCGATAATAATGTTTTCTCACTTTTTTACCGGTTCTGACATACCATGTATGACCATAACGGTGAAAAATCAAAAATCTATTTTTCATTGACCTAACGAACTCGGATTGGCCTAAAAATAGTGGGTATGCGTAGATATGCATATTCTCATTCTCCATTCATGTTTTAACCAGATAATAATTTTTTTCACATTTTTGTCGGTTCTGACAAACTAATATGCCGAAAACTGTGAAAAACCAAAAATCTCATTTTCATTGACCTAACGAACTCGGATTGGCCTAAAAATAGTGGGTATGCGTAGATATGCATATTCTCATTCTTCATGCATGTTTTAACCCGGTAATTGTTTTTTTTTTCACTTTTTGCTGGTTCTGACATACTATAGTATGCCGAAAACAATGAAAACCCGAAAAATCCTATTTTCATTGATCTAACGAACTCGGATTGGCCTAAAAATATTGGGTATGCGTAAATATGCATATTCTCATTCCCCATGCATGTTTTAACCCGATAATAACTTTTTTCACTTTTTTACGGTTCTGACATACTATAGTATGCCGAAAACGGTGAAAAACCGGAAAATCTATTTTTTCATTGAACTAACGAACTCGGAATGACCTAAAAATAGTGGATATGCTTAGATATGCATATTCTCATTCTCCATGCATTTTTTAACCCGATAATAATTAGTTTCACTTTTTTGCCGGTTCTGACATACTATAGAATGCCGAAAACGGTGAAAAACCGAAAAATCTAATTTTTTGATTGACCTAACGAACTCGGATTGGCCTAAAAATAGTGGGTATGCGTAGATATGCATATTCTCATTCTCCATGCATGTTTGAACCCGAAAATAGTTTTTTTTTCACTTTTTTGCCGGTTCTGACATACTATATAGTATGCCGAAAATGGTGAAAAACAGAAAAATCTCATTTTCATTGACCTAACGAACTTGGATTGGCCTAAAAATAGTGGGTATGCGTAGATATGCGTATTCTCATTCTCCATGCATTTATAAACCGATAATAATTTTTTTTTCTCTTTTTTGCCGGTTCTGCCGAAAACGGTGAAAACCCGAAAATTCTCATTTTCATTGACCTAACGAACTCGGATTGGCCTAAAAATAGTGGGTATACGTAGATATTCATATTCTCATTCTCCATGCATGGTTTAACCCGATAATAATTTTTTCACTTTTTTTCCGGTTCTGACATAGTATGCCGAAAACGGTGATAAACCTAAAAATCTCATTTTAATTTACCTAACGAACTCGGATTGGCCTAAAAATAGTGCGTATGCGTAGATATGCATATTCTCATTCTCCATGCATGTTTTGACCCGATAATTGTTTTTTTTCTTTCACTTTTTGATGGTTCTGACATACTATAGTATGCCGAAAACGGTGAAAAACAGAAAAATCTCATTTTCATTGACCTAACGAACTCGGATTGGCCTAAAAATAGTGGGTATACGTAAATATTCATATTCTCATTCCCCATGCATGTTTTAACCCGATAATAACTTTTTCACTTTTTTACGGTTCTGACATACTACAGTATGCCGAAAACAGTGAAAAACCGAAAAATCTCATTTTCATTGGCCTAATGAACTCGGAATGACCTAAAAATAGTGGGTATGCTTAGATATGCATATTCTAGTTCTCCATGCATGTTTTAACCCGATAATAATTTGTTTCACTTTTTTGCGGGTTCTGACATACTATAGAATGCCGAAAACGGTGAAAACCCGAAAAATCTCATTTTCATTGACCTAATGAACTCGGATTGGCCTAAAAATAGTGGCTATGCGTAGATATGCATATTCTCATTCTCCATGCACGTTTTAACCCAATTATAATTTTTTTTCACTTTTTTGCCAGTTCTGACATACGTATGCCGAAAACGGCGAAAAACCGAAAAATCTCATTTTCATTGACCTAACTAACTCGGAATGACCTAAAAATAGTGGGTATGCTTAGATATGAATATTCTCATTCACCATGCATGTTCTAACCCGATAATAATTTGTTTCACTTTTTTGCCGGTTCTGACATAATATAGAATGTCGAAAACGGTGAAAAACGGAAAAATCTCATTTTCATTGACCTAACGAACTCGGATTGGCCTAAAAATAGTGGGTATGCGTAGATACGCATATTCTCATGTTCCATGCAAGTTTTAACCCGATAATAATTTTTTTCACTTTTTTGCCGGTTCTGACATACTATAGTATGCCGAAAATGGTGAAAAACAGAAAAATCTCATTTTCATTGACCTAACGAACTTGGATTGGCCTAAAAATAGTGGGTATGCGTAGATATGCGTATTCTCATTCTCCATGCATGTTTTAAACCGATGATAATTTGTTTTCTCTTTTTTGCCGGTTCTGACATACTATAGTATGCCGAAAACAATGAAAACCCGAAAAATCTCATTTTCATTGGCCTAACGATCTCGGATTGGCCTAAAATAGTGGGTATGCGTAGATATTCATATTCTAATTCTCCATGCATGTTTTAACTTGTTAATAAAAAAAAATTCACTTTTTTGCTGGTTCTGACATAATTTAGAATGCCGAAAACGGTGAAAAACAGAAAAATCTCATTTTCATTGACCCAACGAACTCGGATTAGCCTAAAAATAGTGGGTATGCGTAGATATGCATATTCTCATTCTCCAGGTATCTTTTAACCCGATAATAATTTTTTTTTCACTTTTTTGCCGGTTCTGACATACTATAGTATGCCGAAAACGGTGAAAAACCGGAAAATCTATTTTTTCATTGACCTAACGAACTCGGAATGACCTAAAAATAGTGGGTATGCTTAGATATGCATATTCTCATTCTCCATGCATGTTTTAACCCGATAATAATTAGTTTCACTTTTTTGCCGGTTCTGACATACTATAGAATGCCGAAAACGGTGAAAAACCGAAAAATCTCATTTTCATTGACCTAACGAACTCGGATTGGCCTAAAAATAGTGGGTATGCGTAGATATGAATATTCTCATTCTCCAGGTATGTTTTAACCCGATAATATTTTTTTTCACTTTTTTGCTGGTTCTGACATAATATAGTATGCCGAAAACGGTGAAAAACCGAAAAATCTCCTTTTCATTGACCTAACGAACTCGGATCAGTCTAAAAATAGTGGTTATGCGTAGATATGCTTATTCTCATTCTCCATGCATGTTTTAAACTGATAATAATTTTTTTTTCACTTTTTTGCCGGTACTGACATACTATAGAATGCCGAAAACGGTGATAAACCGAAAATTTTCATTTTCATTTACCTAACGAACTTGGATTGGCCTAAAAATAGTGGGTATGTGTGGATATGCATATTCTCATTCTCCATTCATGTTTGAACCCGATAATAATTTTTTTCACTTTTTTTCCGGTTCTGACATACTATATATAGTATGCCGAAAACGGTGAAAAACCGAAAATCTATTTTTCGGGATAAAACATGCAAGGAGAATGAGAATATGCATATCTACGCATACCCACTATTTTTAGGCAAATCTGAGTTCGTTAGGTCAATGAAAATGAGATTTTTTCGGTTTTTCACTGTTTTCGGCATACTATAGTATGTCAGAACCGGAAAAAAAGTAAAAAAAAATTATTATCAAGTTTAAACATGAATGGAGAATGAGAATATGCATATCTACGCTTACCCACTATTTTTAGGCCAATCCGAGTTCGTTAGGTCAATGAAAATGAGATTATTCGGTTTTTCGCCGTTTTCGGCATACTATAGTATGTCAGAACTGGCAAAAAGTGAAAAAAAAATTATTATCGGGTTAAACATGCATGGAGAATAATAATATGCATATCGACGCATACCCACTATTTTTTGGCCAATCCGAGTTCGTTAGATCAATAACAAAAAGATTTTCGGTTTTTCAAAGTTTTCGGCATACTATAGTATGTCAGAACCAGCAAAAAAGTGAAACAAAAAATTATCGGGTTAAAAACATGCATGGAAAATGAGAATATGCATATCTATGCATACCACAATTTTTTCACTGACCTAACGAACTCGGATTGGCCTAAAAATAGTGGGTATTCGTCGATATGCATATTCTTATTCTCCATGCATGTTTTAACCCGATAATAAATTTGTCTTACTTTTTTGCCGGTTCTGACATACTATAGAATGCCGAAAACGGTGAAAACCCTAAAAATCTCATTTTCATTGACCTAACGAACTCGGATTGGCCTAAAAATAGTGGGTATGCGTAGATATGCATATTCTCATTCTCCATGCATGTTTTAACCCGATAATAATTTTTTTCACTTTTTTGCCGGTTCTGACATAGTATAGTATGCCGAAAACGGTGAAAAACCGAAAAATCTCATTTTCATTGACCTAACGAATTCAGATTGTCTAAAAATAGTGGGTATGTGAAGATATGCATATTCTCATTCTCCATGCATGTTTTAACCCGATAATAATTTTTTTTTTTCACTTTTTTGGCGGTTCTGACATACTATAGTATGCCGAAAACGGTGAAAAACAGAAAAATCTCATTTTCATTGACCTAACAAACTCGGATTGGCCTAAAAACAGTGTGTATGCGTAGATATGCATATTCTCATTCTCCATGCGTGTTTTAACCTGATAATAATTTTTTTTTTACTTTTTTTCCGTTTCTGACATACTATATAGGATGCCGAAAACGGTGAAAAACCGAAAAATCTATTTTTCATTGACCTAACGAACTCGGATTGGCCTAAAAATAGTGGGTATGCGTAGATATGAATATTCTCATTCTCCAGGTATGTTTTAACCCGATAATAATTTTTTTCACTTTTTTGCCGGTTCTGACATACTATATAGTATGCCGAAAACGGTGAAAAACCGAAAAATCTCATTTTCATTGACCTAACGAACTCGGATCGGCCTAAAAATAGTGGTTATGCGTATTCTCATTCTCCATGCATGTTTTAAACTGATAATAATTTTTTTTTCACTTTTTTGCCGTTAGTGACATACTATAGTATGCCGAAAACAATGAAAAACCGAAAATCTCATTTTCATTGACCTAACGAACTCTGATTGGCCTTAAAATAATGGGTATGTGTAGATATTGATATTCTCATTCTCCATGCATGTTTTAACTTGATAATAAATTTTTTTCACTTTTTTGCGGGTTCTGACATACTATAGAATGTCGAAAACGGTGAAAAACCGAAAAATCTCATTTTCATTGACCTAACGAACTTGTATTAGCCTAAAAATAGTGGGTATGCGTAGATATGCATATTCTCATTCTCCATGCATGTTTTAACCCGATAATAATTTTTTTTCACTTTTTTGCCGGTTCTGACATACTATAATATGCCGAAAACGGTGAAAAACCGAAAAATCACATTTTCATTGACCTAACGAACGTGGATTGGCATAAAAATAGTGGGTATGCGTAGATATGCGTATTCTCATTCTCTATGCATGTTTTAATCCGATAATAATTTTTTTTCACTTTTTTGCCGGTTCTGACATACTATAGTATGCCGAAAACGGTGAAAAACCGAAAAATCTCATTTTTATTGACCTAACGAACTCGGATTGGCCTAAAAATAGTGGGTATGCGTATATATGCATATTCTCATTCTCCATGCATGTTTTAACCCGATAATAATTTGTTTCACTTTTTTGCCGGTTCTGACATACTATAGTATGCCGAAAACGATGAAAAATCGAAAAATCTCGTTTTCATTGACCTAACGAACTAGGATTGGCCTAAAAATAGTGGGTATGCGTAGATATGCATATTCTCATTCTCCATGCATGTTTTAACCCGATAATAAAAAAAAATTCACTTTTTTGCCGGTTTTGTCATACTATAGTATGCCAAAAACGGTGAAAAACAGAAAAAAAAAAATCTCATTTTCATTGACCTAACGAACTCGGACTGGCCTAAAAATAGTGGGTATGTGTAGATATGCATATTCTCATTCTCCATTCATGTTTGAACCCGATAATAATTTTTTTCACTTTTTTGCCGGTTCTGACGTACTATAGTATGCCGAAAACGTTGAAAAACCTAAAAATCTCATTTTCATTGACCTAACAAACTCGGATTGGCTTAAAAATAGTGGTTATGCATAGATATGTATATTCTTATTCCTCATGCATGTTTTAACCCGATAATAAATTTTTTTCACTTTTTCGCCGGTTCTGGCATACTACAGTATGCCGAAAACGGTGAAAAACCAAAAAAAACTTTTTTTTATTGACCTAACGAACTCGAATTGACCTAAAAATAGCGAGTATGCGTAGATATGCATAATATCAATCTCCATGCATGTTTTAACCCAATGATAATTTTTTTCGCTTTTTTTGCCGGTTCTGACATACTATAGTATGCCAAAATCGGTGAAAAACCGAAAATCTATTTTTCATTGACCTAACGTACTCGGATTGGCCTAAAAATAGTGGGTATGCGTAGATATGCATATTCATTCTCCATGCATGTTTTAACCCGATAATAATTTTTTTTTCACTTTTTTGCCGGTTCTGACTTACTATAGTATGCCAAAAACAATGAAAAACCGAAAAATATCATTTTAATTGACCTAACGAACTCAGATTGGCCTAAAAATAGTGGATATGCACTCAAATTGATCCACTATAGCACGAGTTTCTTCCATATAGATCTTATTTTATCATTATATGTGTTATGTTTATTGTATTCTTTTTTTATTTGAAAATCAAGATTATCGGACCTGTTAGGTCCATGTGTGTGTTTGGGCCAAAACCTGATATCCAATATTATAGTGATTGAGTGGTTAAAATCACGAACCATATCATATATATCAAGTGATCAATTTTACAGTGCAATTCTGATTTCGGATCTAAGAGTGATTTCGAAATCTGACAAATCGATTATATTAGATTGGATATGTGAGGGAAACAATTGGTTGATTAATCGACCGATACGCATCCCTAACTACATCCACCCTAGTGCAGATGTCCCTAGTAATGAATAAACCAAATATAAAACTTAGCTTAGAAATGTATTTCCATTATTAACACTCACACATTATTAAGGAATTAATAAAAAAAATCAAAAAATTTCTCTCTGAACCATAGGGTTTTTAGCCATTAAAGGAGAAAACTTTAGACGCCATTAAGGGATTTCCACCATTCTTGTCGTCGATCAAGCCGAGACTGAGATTAGTTCTATTCAGAAATATTTTTCTTCAGGTACGCGATACTATCGTCATATACCCGTCCTCTAGTTGTTATATACTGCTGTTTTGAGGTTTCGATGATCATGCTCATGATTTGGAGCTGCCGAGACGTTGGATCGAACACAAACTGGAAGCAACTACAGACTTCTCAACCGAACACGTACAACCGACTGAAGAAGGTATTGGAGCAACCATATCAGTGGGTTTGGGATCTGGGGGGCGGGACGATAAGACGAGACCTGGGGCGGTCGGTGATGGGAAGTCTCGAGAAAGCTATGGGAGTAGCGCATAGTTATTGTCTTTTATGTTTTCTGTTCTATTATTTTTCTGTTCTTAGGTTGCATTATTCGGGTTGGACTTTTTCTTTTCTGTTTTGTTGTTTTGGAATGCTGGTAAGTAAATCTCCCGAGTCAGTGTCTACGATCCAAATTAGACTATTTCTACGGGTCCACGGGAGATAGTTGGGCTACGGTTGGATCGGACAATATCCTGAAACTCATGACTTTTATGCTCTACATTTATATTCTTTTACGTTTAATAATAATGCAAATCCCCACTTTACACGTTTAAAAAAAAGAAATAGTAAAAAATATATTTATATAAGTTAGATTAGCCCCACCAATAAAATTCTTCCACATAGGTTCAGAGCCTCTGTTGTTTACCACCTAAATAATAATTGAAGGATCTTGTCTCATTCCCTCCTCCCACTCTATTTCAAAACTCTCTCCCATCTAACAACGCGTGGACACTTGCGAATCTCACAGCCACCTTCTCAGCACGCGCTTGGCTGCGTAGATCCGATGGCAGTGAGGAACGATAAGACGCGTGAACCGGAAGATGACACCACGTGGCAAAGCTAGTGGGCCCCAGTCTACACTGTCGGTTACAACGAACGATTCAACCGGATTAAAGAGTTATTACAGTGGATAACGAGGATGCGGCGGGTTTTACTGACAGTTTTAACTTGTAAGAACTGGTCCTCAGCTAGCTTTCAGCACCCATTTCTTAGCGCGTGTGGTACTCACGCTCTTTCAAACTGATAGTCATATGGCTCATATCTGAGCGGTGTAGAATACCGTCTCGAGAAGCGAGTGGAGATGTCGATGGATGTGAGCCGCAAGTGGGGCCCGCTGAGAGGCGAAAGCTGCGCACACACAAAAATAATTAATAAAAAAGCGTGCCGCCGCCTGTCCGGAACTTGCCGCGTGGCACGTAGCACAGACAACATTATCGTATGTCTCCCTTGGGCTTGGGCTCGGGCGGCGCCACTTCTCGGTCAAACGCATCGTTGACCACGCTACTTTCTCTCTCCTCGTTACTTTCTCTCTCAAACTTTTCCCTTCTATATATACACGACACAGCCACGCCCCTTTTCTTCCCTCCCCAACACAACACGAGTTCTCCACATCATTTCGATTTTATTACAACGTCGTACGGTTTCAGTTCGGTCCGAATATGGCTCCGAGATCCGCCAGCGACGCGGCTAACAAACCCGCCGGGAACGGCAATGGCGTCAGGGAGGTGCACTACCGCGGCGTCAGGAAGAGGCCGTGGGGGCGGTACGCCGCCGAGATCCGCGATCCAGCGAAGAAGAGCCGCGTCTGGCTCGGCACCTTCGACACCGCCGAGGAGGCCGCCCGGGCCTACGACGCCGCCGCGCGTGAGTTTCGCGGCTCCAAGGCCAAGATCAACTTCCCCCTCCCCGAGGACGGCTTCCCGGTGGCCGTCCCGGCGGTCAAAAAGGTCGGCCCCGACAGGAGCCCCAGCCAGAGCAGCACCGTCGAGTCCTCCAGCCACGACGGGAAATCCCACGCGCCAGTGCCGGCATTGGCGCGTGAAATCACGCGCCACCAGGACGGGCGAGGGGAGTTTGTGGGGATGGGTGGTTTCCCGTTCCTCCACCATCCGTCGCGTGCGGTGGCGTACGGAGGTGGACAGGCGGTTCCGGATATGGGTGTTGCACACGGCAGGCCGGTTTTGTTTTTTGAGGCGGTGGGGAGGCCGGACCGGGTTTACCCGGTCAGGTTTGAGGCGATCCCGGTCGAGAATAACGCGGGGTTCGGAAGCGGTGGGGCCCAGAGTGAGTCCGACTCGTCATCGGTGGTTGATTGCCAGCCAAGGAGAGTCCTTGATCTTGATCTCAACATGCCACCACCGTTGGATGCTTAATTAGTCCCATAACTTTTTTAATTAGTTAAACCACAGTTTTCTGTGTTTTTAGTCAACAACTGTAAAATTTCGGACTTTTTAACGGTGGCGATCCGTCGGATGTAAGAAATCAGCCCCTATTATTTTATGAACAATTTCATATAAATTTTTTGTAACAATATCTCATCAATTATGTAACATAAAAATTCACCTATTTTTATTCACATCAAATAAGTACCGTATAGAAGTTCTCAAATATATATCCACAATAAACACATTCGTATTTGTCTTTGAAAGTTACAAACTCAATTACATCTTTACATATATTTAAAAAAGTCCATTTGTATGGAAAACTATATGAAAAACATTGTGTTTTTAAAGTTCAATATTTAATATACAACTACTTCAAATTAGTGTTCTAAAAATTTTGACTGAACGTCGTGTAGGTGTTTGTCCTGACCCTAATTTATTCCCTAATCGACTCCGCTAGAACAGTTTTTCATTGTATAGTGAATAAATTAAAACAATTGGATGGTTTAGGATTGTTTGGTGTTGGTGATATTGGAGGTTGTACTTAGTTATATAGTGTTATTTTTCTAAATATTTCAAATATTTATTTTTATTTTAAATATGATAAAATTTATATTTTATTATTATATATAATAATACATCTATTAAGTTTTTTTAAAAATTAATAAATAAATTCGATTAACTCCGGATCGATTTCCGATTAATCTCCAAACCCTAAACGTTCAATTAACGCCTAATTTCTAATCCACAGTTACCATTCCCTCGTTGATGAAAATAACAATAATTTTTTAAGATTTTTTTTAACGATAAATTTTTAAGAGTTATTATATCCAGAATATTTACTTTTATTATTTAAAAGAAAAGACATAGGTGCCGACTTGAAATAGAAAACCGGACCGGGTCGACGAGGACTTGAAATTGATTTTATTTGAATTCGGTCATTGTTTAATGAATTAAAATAAAAAAGAAAAACAATAAACGAATCCCGTGTAGATAGGAGATGTTGTCGTGGAGGGTGGGCCCCGAAGAAATCCGTGTTGACCGACCGATACAAGTAAACTACACCTACAATGTGTGCGCAAGCAAGGAGTGGAAGGCACGTGTACCCTCGCCGTCCATAATTTAAATTTAATTTTATTTACGCGAGAAAAAAGAGATCGTAAACGTGGAGGAAAGAGAGTGGAGTGAAGTGGGGTCCACTGCCCACGTGATCACTTGACATTGCCGTAATGGCGTCCATACTTTCTCATTACTTTTGGTTTTGGTTCGGTCATTATCGTTACATATAATGTAAGAGCATGTATGTGTTCCGGACAGAGATGGATCTAAGAATTTGAGTTTGGGTATGTCGTCGACACTTATCGAATATAAGAAAAATCAACGATATTAAATTAATCATTTGGTATCTCACAGCTTCTCTTATTAAATATTAAAAAAAGGTCGTCCCTTACAAAGTTACAAATCATGCCTTGTACGTTCTAATATCGTCCTCTCTAATTCGGTTAGGGTTTCTCCTGCATGTTATGTATAGGTGGTTGATCTTCCTTCGAATCGTCGTCGTTTTTCTCGGCCCCAGTCTGGTCGGTCTTCTCCGTCGCAATGGAATCGATCTCACCTAGCTCTGCTCCCGACAACAACCCTTCTCCTAGTGGTTGCTTCTCCTGCTCCGCCTCTGTCTCACGCATTGTCGCCGTCAAATAACCTACCACCGCCTCTGATTCCTTCCACTGATCCACCCTCGCCGCCTCTGCAACCTCCGTTGAAGTTTCCATCGGTGTATCCAACTCTTTGACCTCCATCGAGACCTCCTTCTCGATCTCTATCCCGGTTCTGGGTCATGATGATCGACTAGTTTGGTTTTACTTTACTTGTTTTGTTATTTTCTGCAAGGTTAATGATTAGTGAGCGAAGATTAAGGGCTTCTACCCGAGGATTCAGGGACTTTTACTGGGAGGGGTTCCTGAATCACATCGACCATCGTCGTTCTCCTCCCGTTGAAACTGGTGAAAGCAGGTTCGATCGCACTCTACAGAGTATGTAGCGTTTAGGCAACACCTTGAGCAGTCATAGTCAGTTTCGTCACAGTTTAATTTTAGCTTGTCTATATGGATTTTTTAACACCGTTTGTAACAGTTCATCTGTCGTAGAGTTATTTGTAAAGAGACCTTCTAGCATTGCATACAGTGTAATGACTCTCTTTATTATTTGAATGAAATATATGCATCTTTTAATAATAAAAAATTGCTATCATTTTAGTAACACTTATTTCATAGGTAATTCTAGTACCATTCAAAAATACAATAACCAATATGTAAAAACTAATCAATACTACTTGAAAAACACTTGTTTCACAAGTAAGGAAATGTTTATTACTTTGTTGGAAATGAAAAAGGTCAATATACGATCTTCCATACAAGTTTAGGACGGAAGAAAGACATGCTAAAATGATTGGTAGTATCTAGTGGATTGGTTGACGGAGCTCTGAAGGATGTCATAAGTGATGGCTCGGTCTCAAGAGGATGGAGAAGTTGGGTTCTTTTTTTGTACGACTTGAGAGACGGCGCGAGTGTTAGCAGGAGAACTGTAGGTCTTTCGATACTCACTTGTACTGTTTGCGGATCTGATACAACACATACACCCTCTAAACATCCATTTCTCTCATTCATACGCTTAGGTTCAGATCATCAACCTCATAATGGTCACTTGGAATATGGGAGTTGTTTTCCGGTTAGGGGATCGTTGGACACGTTCTCAGAATTTGATGATGATGTAGATAGAATGAGATGGGGGACTTTATGATGATCCAGTCCGCGTTGATGTCCGACTTCCACTCCAGCGTCAGCTGTGGTTCCGGCTGTCAGAATCCAAGGTAAGATCTCTGCTCCATTTGACTTTCGAATACCTATCGGACCATTATTTAGACTGCAACTATGTTAGACATGTGGACACGACTTGTCTTGTGAGTACAAGGGTGATAGGGCTTTCGATAAATGCTCTTCTTGACCTCCGAGCTGCCATGACCTTTGATTGTCACGACCGTGAGAGCATGTACAACGGGTCGGCCCTGCGTGAGGCCCTGGCCCTGAGGCCCTTGTGCTGACTGGACAAAAGTCAGGGAGTGGGAGTGCAGAAAATGGGGTGTTCTACAACAGAAAGGACCTCTGAGGCCCTGGGAGTGCAGAACAGTGCTGACTGGATTATTATTTGATATTTTCTTGTTTTATTTAATTCGTTATCAGAAACCGTTTAATTTAGTCATAATTTAAACAATTTTTGAAATAAATAATTAATGACAATCAATAATTAATAAATTCAACACAAATATAAATGAACTTCTAATTTTATTCAATCCCTTTTAATACAACCCAAAACAAAATACAAGTTCAAGAATCATCCTCTGTTGGGTCGACATCTGGTGGTGGGGGTTGACTTCGAAGATCATCAATTTGGGCTTCAAGGCTAGTGATGAGTCTTCGCACTTGGGTCTTGCAAAACTTATGGTCTGCCAACGCCTCTTCGTCGTAGGAAGATGTATCCTTCTCCACCAGGGCCTTGTAGTTGGCGATGTTTGCTTCCCACTGTTGGGTTAATGCTTGTAACATGCGATTAGGGATGGCAAAACGCCTCATTCCCCACGGGGATCCCCGTTTAATTTAGTCATAATTTAAACAATTTTTGAAATAAATAATTAATGACAATAAATAATTAATAAATTCAACACAAATATAAATGAACTTCTAATTTTATTCAATCCCTTTTAATACAACCCAAAACAAAATACAAGTTCAAGAATCATCCTCTGTTGGGTCGACATCTGGTGGTGGGGGTTGACTTCGAAGATCATCAATTTGGGCTTCAAGGCTAGTGATGAGTCTTCGCACTTGGGTCTTGCAAAACTTATGGTCTGCCAACACCTCTTCGTCGTAGGAAGATGTATCCTTCTCCACCAGGGCCTTGTAGTTGGCGATGTTTGCTTCCCACTGTTGGGTTAATGCTTGTAACATGCGATTAGGGATGGCAAAACGCCTCATTCCCCACGGGGATCCCCGTCCCCCCCCCCCCCCCCCCCCGCGCGGGACGGATTTGGGACGGGGAATTTTTAAACGGGACGGGATACGGGGAATTAAATGGGGATTTTGACGGGGATGGGGCGGGGACGGGGTAAGCAGTCCCCATCCCGCGGGGAACCCCGCCCCGCACTATTAGTTTTAAAATAAATTTTTAATAATATACACATAACACATTTGCTTTTGTTTTTTTGTTAAAGATTTGAATTCTATGCATGTAAAAAAGTTTGATGGACACACCATTCTTGTTTTTAAATTTGATATTTTCTTATTTATATTTTATATCTAAAATACAGAAAATTTAGTTGGAATATGTCAAATAGTGATTGTTGCTTATTTCACCAATTTGAATATGTTATTTGTTTATAGATTGCTCACTTCAAGTTCAACGTGTTGATTCTATTTATATCATTATTATGAAGTCAAGTTGAGAACTTTAAGTTATGTTATAAGATATTTTGTTAAGACACTTTTTTTATTATGGGTAAACTATTATGAGACATGGATGTCAGTCTTGATTTTTATTTTATATGTATGTTGTTTTAAATTATGGGTTGACTACGCTTGTTATTTAAAATTATGGATTGAGAGTTGTCATTTAAAATGTGCATTTTTCGGGTAATGAGGATGGGGTAGGAACGGAGTAGGGAATAAAATCCTCCGCGGGACGAGAATGAGACGGGGAATAAAATCCCCGTTCCCCGCCCCATCCCCGCGGGGTCCCCGCGGGGCGGGGTCAACAAGGGGTCAATGCGGGGATGGGGCGGGGATGGGGAGAGTAGCGGGAACGCGGGACGGGGACGGGGACTGGGGTCCCCGCCCCATTCCCTCCCCATTGCCATCCCAACATGCGATACTTATTTTCCACTTGTTCGCCACGTGAACGTTGAGCCTCAAACCGTGCACGTTCAGCGTCGATTCGTGCACGTTCCAGTTCGGCGAAGGCAGACATTTGGGCCGTGAGGACGACCCCCTTCTTTGCGGCCTTCGCTGCCTTCTTCCCTTGCGGTCGGTGAGGGGGACTTGGGTCGGCCTCGGGGGATGGGGGTGTGTCGCTGAGAGGGACTTGAGTCCCCTCGTAGTTCTCGCTTCCTCCCCATTCTGGTGGTTGGGACTCACCACTGAGAGGTGTGCCCTCCTCCCCTGTGCTTGTAGGTGGGGTTGAACTGTAAGCCTCAGACTCATCCAACCGCTGTCGTTGTTGGCGTACTTCACGGAGGACATTTCCCATTGTGCCCTCGTGGGCAGTGAACTTCGAGACGCCCTCGAGCCTCTCCACCCAATGATCCAGGTCGAACTTTAGTGGGTGGTCCCTAAACACTTTCCCTGCACGGGTCCACAGTTCCTTCGCACGTTTCATGTGCTCTGCCTGGTTGGCGCCGCTCGGTTTCTCCTCCTTGGACTGCTTCAAATAACCTAGGAACCTCCTTGTCTGAGAGGAACCTCTGCCTCAACGTTTCTTGATAGCTTCCCAGCGTCGCTGTGGGATACCTGCCTTGGAGTTGTATTTCTTCGTTACTGTGCACCCGAATGTGGTGCCGGTTTGGGAGTTGCCCTTGATGGCGTCTTTCGAAGAACTCAACCAACAAATTATGAGCCAATCGTCCTCCTGCTTGCTGAATGTCTTGCCATCCGATTCTGGTTCTTCGGGTTGGCCTCGGGGTTGGGCTCGGGCAGCAAGGGCTCGGGCTCGTCGTTGGGAAGGTCCGGCAGAGGATGGTTGGGGGGTTTGTACGTCGGGGTGTGGATGACCCTCGTAGTTGTAGAATTGGGGTCCCATCCCCCATTGTGGTTGTGGTTGGTACGACGGCATCTGGAAACCTTGTGGGGGCATGGTCCAATTTGATGGCACTTGGAACCCTGGCGCCATTTGATATTGTGGGGGACGGTATTGCCCTGATAAAAATATTTGAAGACAATAAATTAAGTGCTAAAAAATAAACTAATAAAATAAGTGCAAATAATTAATCAAAAAAATGAATGTAATGCATTAATCCAATAAAATAAGTACAAAAATTACGTTACATAAATAATAAGTTTGCACTAACCTGAACTCGACCCCGGGTTCGAGTTTGGGGAGACGAATCGATTTCCCGTTAGAATGTCTCCGAAACCTCGTGCCAGTTCGTCCTCGGTGAATTCTCGTTCGTCACCAACTGAGTGTACACGAGACCCAGCTTCGCCCGACATTTTTCACGTGAATAATTGAAACGAGAGAGGACAATTTGGGAAGATGAGAGTGAAATTGGAGAGTGAAAGTAGAGAGTGGTGTGGAAAAAATGAGAGTGAAGAGGGGTATTTATAGGGTTAGTTTTAATTGATTTTTGAATTAAAAAAAATATAGCCGTTAGAACTGACCGTTGGCAACGGTCAGTACACGTGGCGCAGCCACAGGCTGCCACGAAGGAGAGGGCGCGCAGGGAGCGGGACCGGCCAGCGGCCAGCAAACGCGGCACGCACAGAGGGGGGCGGGAGCGCGAAAATGGGGCGCGGGCTCGCGTTTTTGGGCCTCCACAGCGGGTCGGCCCGCGTGCCGCGGTCCGGGCGCGCGCGGAGTGGGGCGCGGGTCCGACCCGTTGTACATGCTCTGAGGCCCCGATGATGAACCAAGATCATCTAGGGAGCCATCCCGCATCCTGATGCCCAAAGGTGTGACTATGGCTCCAGGAGCTGGACTAGAGACTTGACTGCTTCTTCAATGGGCCTCGATGGACCGTAAAGGGAAACAGAAAGTGGTGACTGAAGAGGCGATGCCGTCAAGATCTGTAAGGCCATTTATTGTAAAGAGTGAGAATTTATATCCAATTTCGCAATCATATGTGAGAACATCTCTTGTTACGAGACCTAATACTAAGATGATAGGTGGAGGTTCTCAATGGGGAAATGGGCCTTGAAAGGTTCCGAATTTTCATAGGGTTCGTCCTAAACCTTTCCAAGGAGACGGACGGGGAGATGCTGGATGGACATCTAGGCCCAACAATAGGTTTCCTCTCGAGCTGGGAAAAACGATAAATGTGGGACTTCATGGACACATGATCAGAGGACTCCACACACTCCGATTGAGCATGAAGGGAAGCAGCGTGGGGAAACAAGCACCCTCATCTCGACCAATGAGGAGTAGTAGGACCAGTGAGGGGTCTGCGGGTACCAACGCCTCACTAGTTTTAGGGTAGTTGAGGGTTTCACCCAGTACCAACACTGTACTTCTTTACTATCTTTAGAGCTAGCATTCTCGCATTCTTGGAGCCATTTGCTATCATTCGAGGGAGGACGATGCACATTGAATCTTCGGGGGAGTACTTAGTCCGCCACAATGTCACTTTTATTTTGATAATGAGCTCGCTCTATTCTAGCTCGTCGTCGATAACCGCCTTACCGGTTTCCTTGCCCCCCCCCCGTCAACTCCCCTAGAACATTTCAGTCAATGATCATGTTTTTTGTTTCGTCCCACAAAGTTTAGACTTTACAGTTTTGTTATTATGTTGTTAGTTGGATTTTATCTTCTCTGGTTGACCTATTTTGGGTTGGTGCTTTTTTACCTGTTATCTTTTTGCCTAATAATACATCGAGTTGAAAAAAATATACATTCTTTCATTGTTATACTTGAAAATTTAGATGATTATGTTTGGACCCATATCTAAGGCCTAATAGTATAATAGTTGGTTGGTTAAAATCACTAACTTACGACCAGTCAACTGATCGATTTTACCATGAAAATCCGATGCCGGCATCAAGCCTGGTTCCAACAAACCAATAACATCATATTCAGTTCGTGAGGAAGACAATCGGTTGGTCAACGGACCTGACATCCACTTCTCTATGCAAGTAATGAAATAAAATAATATACATTTAACCCATTTTGAGACTGGGAGTATGAATATGTGGACTTTAGGACTTGATTATTTAATTAAATTTGGTGTACGGAATGTGAATTCGTTCTCGAAGTCACTTTGAGGCCGCCACGACCACATGGTCGTAGAGAGATGTGGGACCAGGAGCGTACGGACCCGCGGGTTCAATGGATACGTGTCGGGTGTTCTGCCGACGGAGGTGGGGCCCACCAGTGTCTCTATGGGCCCCACGTGAACCAATAAATTTATCGACGACGCCGTCTTGGAGTCAATGCACATTTAAGAGGTCGGTGAGGTTAAGGACAAGAAAATCAACCCAGATAAGTGAAGTACTAAAATACACGAGAAAGAAGTCAATATGTATTGTTCATCAATGAGAAGAGACACCATGAAGCAAATGTACTACGAGACGGCTAGGGCCTTCGTTTGCGGTCATCGTCTTCTTCTTCGTCGGAGTCTCCAGTCTCACGAAACCGTGGATTCTTCTCCTGTTGATGGAAAACAAACTAGGATCAGACCAGATCTGTGTAGGAAATGAAAATCACAAGCTTATGATGATGACCAGTGTACTGTAAAAGTAGCACAAGGGTACTATCGTCTTTTCAACTCCCTTCTCAGGACAATAGCTTATAAGTTACTTCTACAAGGTTATAGTAGTCTTTTCTTGGTCAAACTAGGTTCTCTTTTTATGATTTAAATGCCCCAATTTATAAGTAGAGTACTCTTTCACAATGTAAGTAGAGATTACCGGTCTAGAGTCGTGATCTGAATTTCTTCTGGAATCATGATCTGAGTTTCTCTTTGATGGTTCATGTGGACGGCGGTCATCATCTCTGTATCTCTTCCGATGGTAGTCTCCTGCATACATATGAGAAATTCAGAAGAAATAGCTATATGGACATGCAACAATGCTCAAATTCATGAAGAAGAAACAGTCAGAACTTTAGTAAACAATACAATACCTCTGCCTTGTCTATGGGAGCCCCCATGACCATGACCTCCATTATGCCTACCATCTGCAGGAACTTTAACTTAGAAATAGCTCAAAGGGAAGCATAAATGTGTAGTACACCAGAAGGTTCAGACAAGGAGACATAGCCATGTTGTGCATACACTCAGCAAGATGCATATCTGTGATCTAATATGGTTTTCCGATTTACCAATTTCTCTACGCTCCCACCAAAGCTTGTTTGTCCAAGTACTTGGCCTAGTTACCAGGTGGTCAGGGGTTCGAGTCATGGTAGCGGTATAACCCTTAATCCTCAAATAAATAAAAAAATCTAGGGATAATTGCAAAAATGTACCCCGAGGTATTGGCTTTTTGTAAGTTGTAGCCCTTTTCTAAAATAATTGCAAAAAAGAGCCCTGAACTTGTCTTCTTGTTGCACTGTTAGTTAATTTGTTACAAAATGATGATTTTACCCTTGAATTTTTAAATTCTAAAAACAATAAAGTAAAAAACAAAAAATCTAGAATTTTCATCTCCCTTAATTTTCTTCCTCTCCAAGAATCGGTGAATTTTTTGTTTTTCTTATTATTTTCAGATTTCAAATTTCAGGGGGGAAATTGTCATTCTTAAAGATATTTACACAAAGTGCAACAAAAAGACAAGTTCAAGGTACGTCATTGAAATTATCATAGAGAGGGCTACAACTTGCAAAAAATCAATACCTCTAGGTACCTTTTTGCAATTATCCCAAAAATCTATAGGCCCAAGTACAAGCCAACATCAAGGTCTGGAACGGGGCATGTATAGCTATATCTTGCCAAAACAAGCCCAGCATATTCTATCAATCAAGTTGGCATAATTTGAAGCCTGCAAATGGCTACCTTAATTCCATACAAAAATACCCAACTAACAAGAATGTGATACTGAGAACCAAAGAACGGGATAAGTAATTAAGTGTAACACATAAAGCATGGAACGTAACAGTAGTGCAGTAATGGATATGTATTTAATCTGATGGCTTATAGACACTTACAAGGAGGTGGAACAACAGGTGGAAATGATCCCAATGAACCGGTACCATAATCCACAAGCTGTCTCTGTGCTTCCAACTCTTGCTGAACTAATTTCCCATAACCACCTCTGCGTGTGGCATGTCAAGGAAGCCAAAAAAAAAATAGTTATACAGAACAGGTTCACAGAAAGGAAACAAATATAACTCATCCCCCATTATCAGTCATGTCATTCTACACACTTCCTGATTTCCATATACCATCTCACAATTTTGGAAGTGAAACAGAAATCAGTCATGTCATTATTCTACACACTTCCTGATTTCCATATACCATCTCACAATTTTGGAAGTAAAACAGAAACACCGAGACTATACAGCAATTAAATACACACCAAAACAATATACATTTTTAACTTTGGAGCATTGTATAGAGAAATAAGCCAGTGGAGAACAACACCCAAAAGACACGGATGATATCAATATAATTAAAAAAAAGTGAAGCAGAAAAAGGATATCAGGATCATAGTCAGTACGATATTCATCCCGCACCTGAACAAGGGTTAAAAGATATGTCAATAAAAACACAGAGGTATGCTCTTTATTCTATCTGAAAGGCAATAATGAGACTTGCCTGTCCACCACTTCGACCACGTCCCCATTGCCTTCCTTCTTGGAAGCCCCAATCAAAATCCACACGAATAGGACGGTCATCTAGAATTGTTCCACTTAAATATTTGACAGCATCCTCTGTATCTTCTCTAGAGTAGTATCTGATAGAGACATTGACGCCAAATCATGATAAACATCTTAAGTAACTTTACTATTAAGTACAAAATTAGGAGACCAGGTGTTTGTAGACAACATAATAGGAGCATTGATAGAACACTTTACTAAGAGAATCATTAGAGCATAAGAATACACACTTTTGAAGGTCAGTATAGTATAAAGGTAGTGATATCGAACTACAAAGTATAAGTGCCAAATTAAGTTTAAGAAGTCCTCAATCCCATTTGGAGTTTCATTAATGATGAATATTTCCCATGAAGCTCAGACATCGAAAATGGTTGGGTAGCTCCCGAATGGCATTCATAGTACTTCGGATTTACTTTTTTCTCCTTAGACATGACCAGTAGATCTAAGAAGCAGTACATCAAAGAGAATGTATGTCTAAAGTTATATAATTATAATGGACTAGTTACCGATTCTTTGTCTATGAGGAATGTTCACAACTTCACCAAGAAGGTTAGCAAATGAATTGATTCCTTTAAGAAAACCATTTAGATTAACTGAGAATTAAAAAAATACATAATAAGTGAACTTACAAGACAAAAGAAAAGCCACATGGTGTTTTGGTATTCTTATCAAGTCCCATGATGATCTTCTTAATTTCCCCGGCTCGGGAAAAGAGCTCATAAACCTGCTCTTCTGTGGTGTAAAAGGACATGTTTCCGATATAAACTGTTGTGGATGTCAGCAGCGCATGCTCAAACTCGTCTTGTGTCCCAATGAACTTTCTGTCACGATATGCGGAAAGTTTGGCTTGTTCCTAACAAGACAGCGAAATAAAATATTCAAATAGTGAAAAGTGAAAAACATGCGTAATTGATATAGTGGAAAACACTAAGCAGCTAGTTTCAGCAATGTCACTTAAAGATAAGAATACGCTAAAAACCTAAATACATCAGTTTCAACATTACAAAAATATGAATGCCATACAAATAAGGATAAAAGCTCAAAGCTGACATAGGTTCAGCATTCTAAGATTTACGATATCAATGACTTAAAGTAAACAGACACTAAATTCAAACGAGAAATACTAAATCAAATTTAAGAAACTACTCTAACTAACTTATCATCCATTTTACAAAGGAATTGCATTTCAAACTGAAACCTCAATGCAATAAAACCCATTTCTATTCCAAAATTATTTCTCAGCATCACTGCCAGATTCCCATTCAGGTAACTGAACCCATACATTCAAAATTAATTTGTTTGAACCATATAAATTATTGCCCTAGATTGAATTCCTTGTGTTCCATAGCATGAACCTTAGACACACACCCAGATAGTGGCATTTCGAGAAATACTAAATTCAAATGTAAGAACCTACCTTGAACAATGAAGCCATTGCCCTTCGAACCTGAAAAAAAAAGAGCTCAAACTAGGATTAGGAGATGGTGTTTCCACAGATAAAATCAACCTGAAACATGAAAAATGAAATATCTTGCGATAACCCCAGAAAGGGTTTTGGGTTTACGAGAAAAAACCCTAAGGAGCGATTTAGAGAGACATCGGAGAAAGCTTACCGGAGAAGAGAGAGTTGTGTGTGTTCTGTTTCGGAAAGGGCTGGCTCTGGGCTTTTGAACTCGTCTGTTTGGATGCGGGTTTAGAGATGCAATTACGAAACAGTCCTTATTTAGTTCGAGGTGGAGGATTCTTTATCCTCGCAGCCAAACAGTCTCCACAGCTCAAAACCCTATCAAAACCACGGTCTCAGAGATCCTCTCCGTCAATGGCCTCCACCGCCGCCAGATCCTTTCTCCGGTCAGCCTCCGCTCGCAATGCGGCGGCTCGTTTCGTTTCCGGCGCCAAGTCCGCTCCTCGCTCCCCGTTCACTACGGCAACCAAAAAGGCCCTCTCGCAACGCTCTCTGAGGTATATACACGTACATTTTGGATGAATTTATCTGCTTAGATTTGATCGGAAGCAAAAACGAGTTCTGATTTGGTTCTCCGACGAAGGAACCCTGTGGAGATGAGCTTCTGTGTTGAATCGATGCTTCCGTACCACACTGCGACGGCTTCGGCGTTGCTGACGTCGATGCTTTCGGCTTCTCCCCGGAGCTACGGTTGGCTTCTGGAAGGTACGATCAGTTCAGATGCTCTTCAATCTATGAGTTTGGTGGTGATAATGTAGTATCTATTATTGGGTTCATATGAACATGTAGTATCTTTTAGCGGTATGGTATAATTGAAATGTTAACTTGATTAGCAATCTGTGATTGAAACTGGTAAAGTTAAGGACAGATTAGATGGAGAATTAGCAGCATTAGATGGGTAATCGTTAAATTTCTTTGGAGTTATATAAAATGAGTTTTCCGAAGTATTTGATATATGAACTAAGAACATGAATGATCTATACCTACCTCTTTCAAATGAATCGTTACTTGGGATCTTAGTGTATGTTTTGGAGATTGTTCTTCACAGATATCCTATGCATTCGAGTTCGATTCATTATTCGTTAAGGTCAGAGTATGCATACTATGATTTGAGGGCGCGCAATTGTCCTTGTTCTATCCTGTTATGAGAACTGCTTTAAGATGATACTACACTGCTATTATATGAGATCATTGTACATGTGTGATCTGATCTCAACTAGTTCTAAGATCACTTGTAAATTAGGATCATTGCAGTTGATTGGATTGCATACTGATTATTTGTGTTCAATCAGCTTGCAACCATGATGTATGATAATTGTTCAGAGGATTCGATTCTTAGGCAGCAATTGCTGGTAAAACAGAAGTTTTGAATGAGCTGCAGAAGAGAAGCTACATTTCCCGAGCTTAGTAGTAAACTAGTAACATATGCTGTTTACATTTTGTTCTTGAAAAGTATACATTACATTATCGTTGGGTTAATCATGTGCTTGACATTCCTTAATTCTACGTCATATTGCCAATAACATTGATAAGTGACACTGCTAATTCATTGTGTTCAATCAGCTTGCATCGATGATGCATAAAGCAATGTGCAATGGATTTGGTGGGATGTTCCGATCTGATGCCCCTACCTGTCATCGGCTTTTGCACGGTTGCTTCTCTGTGTAACTTTTCGACTTTCTACCAGTTCGTTTACAAACAGATGTTAGCGTCTTCAAGGAAGTGCATCTTGTTCCTTAGTTTTCAGAATGAGAAGAACCACTTTGTTTGCACATAAATTGTTCATGGTTCATATTTTTGCCAACGTCTTTGTGATAGGAGGCATATGAAACTTATATGTACAAATAATTCAAGAAGAGAAGTGTTTGTTTGTTTGTTTCAATTCCAAATGTAAGAATGTCTGAAGGGATAATTGCTAAGAACTAAAAAGTATCCCAAGGTATTCACTTTTTGCAACTCGGCTAATTATTGCAAAAAAATGCTTCCAACTTGTTTTTTTATCCGTATAAAAATACTCGTTTTACAATAATCCAGTGTTTTAATATCCTTTGTGGGACTGCAAATGTTGAAAAATGTAGGAGCTGTTTCAAATGCTATTCAAACGTGGGATTCGTATCAAAATCTAAAAATTTAAGTGAAAAATCTATAATTATTCAGGAAAATTTATGTTAAGTTCAACGACAAAGAAATCTATACACGAAAAGAACATAGCGTCTGCAACTTTTGTCAAATGATCAGGTCGGTCTTCATGTTAGAATTTATAGAATTGAGTCATTGAGTGTTGCGTACGAAAAAAGAGTAGGGTAAATTCGATCTCACTCATTACTATAAATTTTTCGAATTCCATGTTTAGTGCTATAAATTTCTTTCTTCTCACCTCGCTATCTTAAAATTGGGTTTTATCATTTTAGTACTCATCGTTAACTTCTTTTCGTTTATTTCTGAACGGATAATTATCATGCCTGATACATGACCCAAATAATTATGAAAAAATATCGAAATTGCTCCTTAAATCATTCACAAATCGTTCTAATTTAGTCTATTGAATCAAACATAAATTGTTAGGAAGAAGAATTTGAGACTGATTTGAGGGACAATTTCGATATTTTTCAGAATTATTCGGGTCATGTGTCAGGCACATGACTATTTTTCGTCCAAAAATAGACGAAAAGTTAATAATGGGTACTAAATAATACGAACTCAATTTTAGGATAGCAAGGTAAGTAATTTTTTTAAGATAATAAAAATAAAATCCGATAAGTTTTTTTTTTTGAGGATAACCATGCAATTGTATTAAATCATAAGAGAATAGTTTGGTGGGTACTGAAACCGTACACCACCTACATAGGCAAAAACCATCTTGGGTGGGCATGTAATCATACTCCGCCTACATAATTCAAACCAACTAGCAAACTGAAATGAAACGAAAGCAATAAAAGCAATAAAATCGGCTCTAGTAAAAGGTTGCGGATGAAGGGGGTATCTGTGATAGCGTCTGGTGACACCGGTACAACATTCTTCTTCCAATTGGTACGAGGCGAAGCCAGCCACGTTTAGGGGAACATTGGTGGACCTACATCTCCCCCGGGATGTCAACGTGCGTCGTCCTCCCTTGAGTGATAATGGTAGGGCTCCTGAACGCGGGATTGCTGACACCGGACTGGTAGGGGAGACAGTTATCGACTGAAGATGGAACCGTCGTCATCTATCCGCCGGGAAGGGGTCAAAGTCGACCCACCCCTCCCCGGGCCACCTCAGACTCATTCCTGTAGGCGAGGGTGCTTATAGCCCCCCGCCGCTGCTGCGTGTGATCCACTCGCTTCCTGCATGAGCCCATTCGTGCAGCCCATCCCATCCCCACGGCCCGGAGTCGGCCCATTAGGGTTAGGGTTCCCGTGCAGTACCCCCTTGCCCTGACTTCTTCGCCTAACTACCGCCGCCGCCGACGAGAATTCCACCACCAGCCCCAAAGCCGCCGCCCGCGCCAGCGCATGATCTCGTCCAGAACCTTGCCTGGCCCGCTCGCTTCCACCCCGACCATCACCCATTGATCGCCGGACCGAGGAGATCACACGGGACGACTCCTTCTCCTCCCCCGGCGATGACAGATCCAGTGCAGCCGACCTCCTCTGCCAAGACGCCGCCGCCGTTCCTGACCTCTGAACTTCCCCGTCACGAGCTCTCCTCGCCGATCCCCGCCAGCCTATCTTCCCCTCCTGGCACGCCGGAATCCAGCAAATACAGTTTCGGATACACGATCCCCATGGTGGACTCCGACGGCGAAAACCCCCTCGGGAGCCACCGTCCCCCACCTGTGACAAAACCCCCTCGGGAGCCGCCGCTGATCGCAAAGCCCTAATAGGGTTGCGTCTGCTACCCAAGCTATTCCAAGGAATAGCTTCTCCATGGATGACGGTTGCTTCGAGACTCGGAAGCATCATCATGGCTAGAACCATGGCCTTGATCATGGCCATGGTCCATCCTTCCACTCTGTGCGGCGCCGCAGCACTAGGGCAGAGAGAAGACATCCCCAATTTTATCAAATCCGATAAGTTTAAGTTAATGAGAAGAAATTTACTCAAAAAATAATAATTCGTTTTTATAATACACTAATATTCTATTGTGATTTAAGAACGAACTGGAATGTCAAAACCTGGGGTAGGATCTCTATCCCTTCGTATCCAAACACGCCTTATTTAGTCTCACACGGTAACGAAAAACCCTAACCAATACAGTCTCTGTCTCTCCCATTCTCAGCGCTTCCGAGCTGTGAAGTCCAATGGCCTCCGCCGCCGCATTCCGATCCGTTTTCCGATCAAGCTCCGTCCGCAGCGCAGCAGCTCGTTTCGCCGCCGATGCCAAGCCCGCACGTTCTCCGTTCCGTATGGCAGCCAATAAACCCCTCTCCCACCGCTCTCTAAGGTACGTAGAATCGTTGAACCCTATCTCTCAGCTCCGTGTTCTAAAGCGCTGATTCGTTTTGAAGGTGTCCGGTGGAGATGAGCTTCTGCGTGGAGTCACTGCTACCGTACCACACAGCTACTGCGTCGGCATTGATGACTTCGATGCTCTCGGTCTCTCCCAACAGCTACGGTTGGCTCCAGGAAGGTATAATCAGATCCGGTTTTGATTTTTGTATGAATTTGATGCTGATTTATGTGTTGAATTTTGATTTGCTTAGTTTGTTTGTCTGTTGTAATGCATTGACAAGAATGAAATGGGTTTTAAAATTAGTATTCCAAATTGAACATAGATCCTTTTGTTTTTTTTGATGAAAGAATGCACAATGTTCATTTGTGTTGTAGGTTTAAAGAAGACTAGATGAAGAGGAACAAGCAAAGATGGAATCATTGGATTTTGTTTATGTTTTTGAGCTTTAAACTTAATAGGGAATAAATATTATCAACTATGGGATTAGGCGGAGTGAATGTTTTCAATATGACAATATGATGTTAATTGACGTCATTAAATATTGGATGATTGATACATTTGATCTCTGATTTAATCTCTGTAGCATTTCATATCTATTGGAGATTCCTTTTATGTGGCACGTTTAAATATATGATTGGTAGTTAGAGAGTTCTGTTATACTCCATTGCAGCTGCTTTTGGATAAGTTTTTTTTTGTTAGATATGGCAGTCTCATTCCCATTCATCATGTTTTTGTTAAACTTATGTGAAAGTAAAGACAAAATAATAAATCTGCCTTCCAATCCCTAATTGGGTTGATTTTCTTTAGTCAAATTCATTTGATTTTTTGAGGGAGCATTAGTAAAGAAAGAAAAGGTAAGGGAATGAGAGAGTGAATTGAGTTTATTTTAATTTAAACATCAACAATGAGAACCTCACTCCCATACTCAAGCAAAAAATTCTTATCCAAAGGCTAGCGCGAGTTTTAAAAGTTATCATCCTGTACACACCATATTAGGATGACAAATATCTGTCATTTTGTTCTGTCAAATTAGTCGTTAGTGCTTGGTGCTGAAAATGTTAGGAACTTAGGATCATTGCAATCAATAGGGTACATGTACTGATTATCTGTGTTCAATCAGCTTGCAATGATGACGTGTGATTACTGTTCAGAGGATTCAGAAGTTTTGAATGTGCTGCAGAAGACAGATGTTGCATTTCAAACTAGTAACATAAGATGTTTTTATTTGCAGTAATTATTATGAAAACCATATAATTGTTCTTTATTCGTTTGGTGCTTGACATAAACCCTAGTGGTTAGGTTGAAGAATGCATTTCATGATGATTGAACTTAATCGTACTTTCTGCCTTTCCTCGTTATTGTATTGAATTTAGTATTGATGGCTATAAGCTCATCGGAATAGTATACTAATCGATGATATTCAATCAGCTTGCAACAATGATGGATGATGGTATGTCAAATGGTTCAGGGAGAAGTTCTGATCTAGAGTTGGTTCCATACAGAGAGAATGTTAAAATTATTGATGTGTAGTTTTACCTTTTTCGTTATGTTTGTGACATTGGTTTTAGAGGCCATGAAAGTTGAATACATGAATGTAAACTTTTTGAGATACTGGAGTTGCAGTAAATGTTAGCCGCTAGCTGCATTTTGTGCCCAATAACACAGAAAAATCATTTGTTTACTTTGCAAAGAATGTCGGGAACTTAGGGTTGTTGCAATACTAATTGTTCGTGTTCAATCAGCTTGCAACGATGACACGTGACGATGATTCAGAGGATTGAAGCAAATTAAACATTTGTGCTTTGTACAAAACATACTCTTTGGGTGTAAGTGCAGGAGAAATATGTTGCATTTACAGATGTTCCATTGTTGGATGAGCTTCTTAGTACTTGATTGTTTCAGTATTCTAGATATTACACCTTTCACATTGTCTTGTTTATGTAGTTCAGTTAGTGTGGACATAAGTTATGTTCTGGAGTCCTTTGAGGTGTTTAGAGGGCACAATTTTTCTTCATACTTGTTAGATTAGTATACTCAATAATTCCTTATGAGCTTATGGTTTCAATTACTTGTGTTGAGTATGTTTTCATTGCAAGGGTATTAAATACTTTCATGAGTGACTCGGCACTTGTATTTATCATAAAAATAGAATAAAGCGCATTAAGAGGATCCCTGCTTCTTGTCCCATCGATGAGGATCCTGACTTTCAGAGGCCGAGGCCCAATGGTGAAGGAAATCCATTGGGCTCCTCATTGGACCCAAAAAGAAGTAAATCGTCTCAGCTATCTGGAAAGGATATGTTCCATGGGGAGAGACTGATTTTCCCACCACAAGTCAAGACAACCACTTGATTGAGTGTTCAGATCTTTGGCCTTGTGTTATAATGCTTATTTACGGTTGATGTATCTCTTTTATTATAGTTTATAGAAGCTATCGTCATTTTTAGCCGAGTGTGTCGGATCACCTGTCCTTACAAACAGGGGATACCGGCCATTATCTCGACTTGTTTCGGATTTTATCCCTGGATCCTATGGTTATGATGTTTGGATATGAATGAATGAAAACATCTCCTTCTACTAAAAAAAGAAGTGGTGTGAGTCCGGGGACGGAAACTACAAAACCAACGACACAATCCATAGAAGTCCAACAGACAACAACAAAAAACCAATCATACTACCGAGAATGGATGAATGGATCGACATAAAAGAAATATTTCGGCGAACCACTCACTTTTGCACGAAAGATTCATCGTCATACGACACGTAATGATACTACGAGAAGTTGAACCATCATAGCGATAATTATTATTTTATAATTAATATTTGATATTCTTAAAAATTGATCAATATTTTAAATAACAACCATCTCAAAATAATCCGCAATATACGGATAGCATACGTATACGGTATAGCCATTTATACGAGTATCTTCTTAAAAAAATACCTAGAGCTGAGGGAGTGAAAGCCCAAACCCCCAAATCACTCACCAGAGTAAACCCTAACTCTCATTCGGTCCTCTCTCGGCGAAGGCTCTTTGCTTCTGAATCGGTCATGGCTACAGCTAAGCCTGCTACGGCGACAGCCAAGAGGAAGCCGGTTTTCACGACGGTGGATAAGCTGAAGCCGGGGACATTCGGCCACAATCTGACGGTCAAGGTTGTGAGCTCGAAGCCCGTCACCGTCAACACTAAGCCCCGGGCAACGCTCGTTTCCCAGACCTCTCGTCCTCCTCGCATCACCGAGTGCCTTATCGGCGACGATACTGGATCTATCGTCTTCACCGCCCGCAACGAGCAAGGTACTGTTCAGTCTCTCTCTCTCTGTTAATGTGCATTTCGTTTGTTTGTTGTTTTGATGTTAATTTTGATTAGACGTGTTTGGTTGCCGAGAAAGTGGATTGGGTGAGGAATGTATTGAGATTCTAGGCAATGTGTCTGATCGGTCGGTATGATCTGGTTCTAGGGTATTGCAGTTTAGCTTTTGATGTTCAAGTTTGAGTTTTAGTATTTAGCTAGTTCTACTTTCCAATTGAATTGTCTTAATGGGTTATTTAGCTTGATATCAAGCAATTCTCAAGCTAAAATTTTCAGCTTGTGTGTTGTCTACCGTTTTGGCAACACCATATGATTCTATGCCTACATTTTGTCATCTAGAACTGTATCGGACACTTTTTTTTTAAAATCTGAATGTGAATTCAATGTAACGAATAAGCCTGCAAATTAAAGGATTGGTTGGTGTTCATGTATAATGAGTTTTGTATTGTTGATCGAGAAATAAGGATCTGTTCTAACTTTCTAAGTATTTGTCTTATAAATGGTTGTTATTTCCATTTATTTGGTGGATGTTATTTTGTTTGTGGTAAATACGGGAAAACATGGATTGCGGTATAAAGCTCATTTTTATTTTTTGAGATGAATTTGGGGGAAGTAACTGGAGGCTTGTGATTTATGTGGCATAAGACATCTCTATGTTTTGTTTGGTTAAACATTTGATTTTAAAATCTGATAAGAGAAACCTATATTACAGAATTTCATTGCCCTTTTTCAGTGATCTGAGAGAGTGAGAGAGAACCCATGATCATGTTTAAAAAGATTAAGCTCACATAGAGTAGGTCATTTATGGTCCAATGCAAAGTTCGGTTGCTAAAGTCTATAGAGCAATTGTATATTAATCTTTGTTCTGTATTGGACTTAGATAATATGCTCCTCTCTGCTCTCTTCTTGTACAGTTTTGTGGTTGGCTTGGGCATTCCAATTGGTGCTTAGAATTTCCAACACAGACCTATGCCCTAACCCACTAAGTGGTTATAACTAAACGTATTTAAAGATACTGGTGATAATTCATGCATAACTAGCTTCCTAACAATGAAAGGGGACACTCATTTTGGGACGGTAGTTGTATTTCTTATGTCCGACTTTACAGTCAATTTACTACTTCAGCAAACGGTCTCATTTGATGGAATTGTAAGTCTTACAAGAAATAGGAGTAATAACAAAATATTTTAGTTTAAATAATTGATCGCTGTTATTAGAAAGTGTAGACAGTGAACAGGAGAATATTTATGATACTATATTTTCCAAGAACAGGAAAAATTACAAAAAAAGGCTGGATTGTTATTTTTATTGTTATGGACGTGTGCATGCTGAACTTGCTTTTGTCAGTAGTGACCACATGTGTTTGTGTAGCATGTTCAAGTTAGCTATGGGTATTGAGTGCTTTGTAGTTATGTATACCTTAATAATAGCTTATTTTTGGAGCATTACCGTACTACTGTATGTACGATAATGTATTGAAGATTTTCTATATTTGCAGTTGACCTTATGCAGCCGGGTGCCACTGTGATTATTCGTAATGCCAAGATTGACATGTTCAAGGGGACCATGAGGCTAGCAGTTGATAGGTGGGGGCTTTTCGAAGTCACTGATCCCGCTAAATTTGTTGTGAACGAAGATAATAATCTCTCCCTGGTCGAGTATGAACTAGTTAACGTTGTTCAGGAGTGAGTAGTATAGCTTTTCTAAGTGAATATTTTAGAGTTGGCAAGTGGTTCATTTTTGTTGCCTATATGTGAACTGGTGATTGCAAATGCAATTATATGCACAAATCTGCTGGATTCGACTTCATAACTGATATAATAATGTAAGATTGTACTCGAGAAAATATTAATGTCTTCTCATCATTCTCTCTCAAGGGTGAACTCAGAAGAGTGAATTGTTATATATCGCCAATAAGAAAAGTTGTGTTGACAGGGAATTTTGTAATTTCTTCTAAAAAAGAATTATTGTCGATAAGAGCATTCACGTTAGAGTCTCCTTCTGCAGCATCCACCTCTATCGGTGACCCAAGTCAGGCCTCCCCACATTACCGGCAGGCATCCTCCTCCCTTACCGATGACCAGAGGTCAGCCTATGTAATTTCTAAGTTAATCACAATAAAATTATGTTTTTTATTGTTTAATTAATCTGATGTATAATATCAGCATGACTCACATTTCATTAATCAAATAGATACAGATTTATGTAATAGAGCAATATTACAACTGTCAAGACAAGCCTCCTCTGACATTTTCTTGTTCAATTAACAGAATTAACAGACAAAAACAGTCTCAAGAAGAAACCGACCAATATCGATACTATGAACAGTTCATCATAGACTGTTGTTGGGTGACACGATTTATCAACTAAAACATAGTACCAATGGTTCAAAACCAGAAGCTCATGCGGAGGAGTTGTTGAGTACGTTTACAAACACATAGTAGGTAAAACCATTCAGTTGGTTATCTGAATCAAAGGGTTAGGGACGTTTAGTTCTATGCTTACACTCAACACACACAAGAGTTATAGGCTAGAAGGGAACACAGAGCTATAAACACAAACGGAAGCTTTATTGATTATCGCACAATACAGGAGGACTATCATAAGACTCTAGATTCTCTTTTGGGTAGGCAAGACTTGAGGTTGGCAAATGCCAAGACCTCTATTTATAATGCCAAGCCATCTCCTTACTGTTCACATGTGACCCATACTATTCACATGTGACCCTTACTGTTCATCTGTGGTCCTTACTGTTCCACGAATGACCTGACGCGACCCTAGTGGCCTCCAACTCATACTGACGCGACCCTAATGGTCTCTGACATGACATAGTGGCCCATGCTGTTCTCGGCCTTACATGGAGGGAATCTTATCCTTGACGGGACAAGTCATGATGGCTATCCCATCATGTCTCCTAGCGGGGCCTCGATGGCCTTACAATAGACACGTGTGCCATAGGTGGCACTACCTACACACTACTAGATGCTGTAGGGGGCATCATTACAGATATTACGCGTGGCCTTATTCCTAGCCACTATTATTCCGGTCTATGCTTGCACTCAGCACACACAAGAGTTATAGGCTAGAAGGGAACACAGAACTATAAACACAAACGGAAGCTTTATTGATTATATCACAATACAGGAGGACTATCCCGAGACTCTAGCTTCTCTCTCGGGTAGACAAGGCTTGAGGTTGGCAAATTCCATGGCCTCTATTTATAATGCCAAGCCACCTCCTTACTGTTCACATGTGACCCCTACTATTCACATGTAACCTTACTATTACAACTTGACCGTTATTGTTCCACGAATGACTTGACGCGACCCTAGTGGTCTCCAACTCATACTGACGTGACCCTGGTGGTCTCTGACACGGCATAGTGGCCCACAATGTTCTCGGCCTTACATGGAGGGAATCTTATCCCTGACGGGACAAGTCATGATGGCTATCCCATCATGTCTCCTTGCGGGACCTCGATGGCCATACAATAGACACGTGTGGCATAGGTGACACTACCTACACACTACTAGATGCCGTAGGGGGCATCATTACATATTTTACAAGTGACCTTATTTCCTTGGCATGCCTTTGACAGAAAGCCTTAATCCTACCAAACCCCTCCTCAATAAGTGATGGCTCCACAGCAAAAGTGACTCTGATCCAATTCTTCATCCCCATCGTAACACCTGCAAAACAAAAACATTGTCATCATCAACACATTTTCAGCTAAGTTTTCGTTATAGTAGCGGGGTTTCTAGCCTTGCTTGGATCACTTAGTGTGATATTCCTATATCGATGCTTTTGTTGTTTGCTTTACTCCCTACTCGTTCATGAGTTTTGGGTTTTCTATTTTATATATTTTGTTTCGTTAATATATATAGGATAATTTCATCTCAGTATCCTAAATATTTTATATATTTCATTTAAAGTACCCTATTTTTTTGTGTCACATTACTGTCCTAAATTTTCATTAATTCATTTATAGTATCCTAAATCTTTTTTTTGTCACCTTAGTACCCTAAACTTTCATTAATTCTATTTTAGTACCCATTGTTAATTTTCCATTCAAAACAGGTAAAATGACTATAATACTCTTCACTTTACTAACAACCAAATTTAAGTTAAAGTTAACGATGAATAATAAAATGAAATTAATGAAAGTTTAGGGTGCTGAGATGACAAAAATATATATTAAGGTTCTCTAAATGAATTAATAAAAGTTTAGCATACTAAAGTGATACAATTTTTTTTAAGATACTCTAAATAAAATATAAAAGATTTAAAATATTAAAGTAGAATTATCCCTTAATATATTTATATCTCTCTAATAAAAAAATCAACACATTTTCACCCATTTCTAAATGTTCTTATGTTTCCATTACTTAGAGCATCCACAACCATATAGCTGGTTGCTGATGGGGAGGTGTTGGCGGGGACAATAATTTTTTTTTTGGCTTACAGTCAGCTCTCCCAGCCAACACCCCACACTGGTAACCCTTTTTGTTGGCTTACGGTAACCTTTTCCTTCACATTTTTGCTCTCCGCCAACGATAAGGAGAGGCGGTAAGCTTACAGCCAGCACTCCTAGCCAGCAATATTAAATTAATTTCTCTTTTTTTTTCACTCTCTCCCCTACTTTTTCTCACAGCCGGCTCCTAACCAGCCTACTGTGGATGCTCTTACCTGGAAGGAGCGCAACAGACTCCTCCTTCATCAACTTGACACAGAAGTCCATATCATCCTCCATATCTTCAAGTAGAGACACATCCAGCTTCATCATTACAGCCATGGATCCTTCGGCTTTTGCCGGGCATGTAATGCAAGGTATTTCCTGTATCCATCTGTAACTTGTCTCCGAGGTCTCTCTCAGCAGTTCGATGATGTTCGAGAAGAAGTCTTCGCTTGTATTCTCAAGAATATGTGGAATTGCCCCCTACACGAAAAAGCAGAAGATCAGGTGACACCAATAAGATTAACCTCTGACCTCGCTTAGGTGAGAGACCTTTTTGACCACCAGGCCAAGTAACATTAGTTTTTATGCCTATACATACCTGAGTGAATGTTGATGGATTGGAGGAGAGATCAAAGTAGCTTCTTATACCATCAAGAATCTGATATACATAGAAATCAAAGGTCGCTTATTCGTTTATGTCAAGTGTTGCAAAAAACTACCTTAAGTTTGAACACCAACCCCGAATTTTGTAAGAATGCCATTCGGATCACACGCCGCGATCCAACCAAATCTCCATCCAGGAACGACCCATCTCTTAGATATGGAACCGAGAGTTAGAACCGGCACGATCGACCCAAACACACCCATTGGCACAAATGGGTTGCTCCCAAATACCAAATGGCCATAAACTTCATCAGAAATCACACATATCCCAAGCTTTCTTGCAGTTTCAGCTACCTGAAACCAAACAAGACTCGCCATAACCAGGACTATTCTGTATTACACTGTTAGAATATAAAATTATAATTGAGCCTTCAGCTGTCAGCTTAAACTTTTGGGTTAATTACGCTCATCTATCTCGTATTATACACGTTTAACGAATAAATACTTTCATAACAAATACATATTCCAAATAACATCCCCTTCCATCCATTTTAGGGTTATATTTTGGGTTAGAGTTTGTTTTAGGATTGTAAAACTACAGACAATTTCGGAATTTCTGAAAAATGAACAATAAATGGACGGAAAAATGGATGAAATTGGGGATGTTGTTACAACTGTTAGTTTGAGGTATGTATAAGCTATTTAGAATATGTATCCGTTAAACAAATAGTTCGGAGTAGATGAATGTAATTAACCCTAAACTTTTACTGAACCGGGATTTCTACCTTTTTCAAGTGCTGGTATGTGTAGACATTACCACCGGGATTGCCAGGGTTGACCATCAAGATCGCGACGGTGTTTTCATCTGCAAGAGCCTCAACAGAATCTATATCTACTTCCCAACCTTTCTCCGACAAGAGATCGAAATGGCGCACCTCGAGGTGGCTATAAGCTGCACGAGCCTCGTACACTGGATAGCCCGGTCGGGGAAGCAAGATGTTGGCACCAGGACAAGCAAGGACTGATATTATGATTTCAATTGCTTGTGTGGCACCAACACTGAGAAAAATTTCATCGGGTGATAACTGATATGGCAGGTCACGAGAAAGATGATCTGCAACAGCCCTACTCAGAAATTTAAAGTAGGGATAACTTTGTTTCCTAACCTTTACAAACGTTTCATTATCAGATCCTAACCCAGGCCAACGTTTGGTCTCAATTCCTAACATAATAGGTTTGAAATTTATCAGAAACTATAAAAAGCCGTCTAAACTCACGATTCCGTCAACTCATCCAAGCGTTGTCGTTTTTGGCGTACATTACCCATGTGCCTTCCTCGACGTTGAACTTATCCTCGTTCTCAAGCAACCGAACCCAATGCTCGAGGAGTTGACGGAATCGTGAGTTTGGACGGCTTTTTATAGTTTCTGAGAAATTTCGAACCTATTATGTTAGGAATTGAGACCAAACGTTGGCCTGGGTTAGGATCTGATAATGAAACGTTTGTAAATGTTAGGAAACAGAGTTATCCCTTTAAAGTATCAAGTGATAGTAATTATGCAACAGATGAAAATTATCTTTTGTATCAAGTCGGGTAAAAGAAGGGTTAATTGGATTTTGTTTTGAATTGGTAACTCATCTTTAGTACTGAGAAGTTTTATAATGTTCAATAAGTATTATACTTTGGTAATATATCATTAGTGTCTCTCATGAATTGATGACGGATTATTAAATACTCCTTACAACAATAGGATATTTATGTCTTGTAAATCGGTCATGGATTGTCAAAATGATATATAAACGCCACCAAACCTTTGTTCAGTACGTCACTAACACATAAAAGATACTGAAAATATATTACTAATATATATGAAATACTTCAGGTTATAAAGTCTTAAAAAAAAACTCACACAATGAAAAAAGCTCAGTTTGGATGAATAACGATCTTGTTATTATTTTAGGGTTATTTTCATCTTACTACCCTACTATGTGGTTTTTTCATCTCACTATCCTAACTACTTTTTGTGGCACCTCACTACCCTAAAATATATTTTATTTCACTCTCATACCCGCTGTCAATTTTCCATCTATTTTTGGATGAAAAAACTTAAAAAAATCCATAATACTCATCACTAACAATCAAATTTTCAAAAGCATGCCATTGGTTTTCAAAATTTCTTAAAAAAACAGTTTTTAATGTCACAAAAATGCATTCTAGGGTAGTGAGGTGCCACGAAAAATAGTTAGGGTATGAAAGTGAAAAAAAAGGCATTCTAGGGCAGTGAGGTGCCACAAAAAATAGTTAAGGTAGTGAGATGAAAAAACCACATAGTTAAGGTAGTGAGATGAAAATATCCCTTGCTTTTATCCTAACATGAGGGATCAAATTTGGTATTGAATAAAACAAACGTGGGAGTAAAAAAAGTTCAATTACTTATGGAACCCTAGCCAAGGACGGTGGTCCGACCAAAGGGGATCTGGATTTGAGGCAGCCTCAGCTCAAGAACCAATAACTTCGAGTTGTGAGATCGAAACCGGCCACCGTCCGGACAGTAGAAGAGCAAAGAGTCCAGCCATCGTGACATCGAGCAAACAAAAGAAGGCGTCGTCACGAAAGAGAAGAAGGGTGAGGGAAAGGGAGGAGAAGGAGAAGGGAGGGAAGTCACCACCGACAACCCTGACCGGTGGCCATGGTTGCCGTCGATTGCCCGTTGGGGAAGTCAAGAAAGGGACCAGACGATCAGTCCAGCCTTGGGCAATTCGCCCGAGTGATGAAATCATCGTTCATACTACTAATCCCGTATGCGCCAAAACTTATTCGCCCCCATTCAAGATGCTCTTTGGGAGAATCTCTTCAGGACTAATGTACAAATGTAAAAATATTGTGCCAACAAACAATTTAATGTATCAAGTCTCAATGTCTTTTGTCCTTGTAACTTCCATTATTCGTAGCAACCCCACCACCACTCATCTCCCTTGCCCTCTCACTTCTCCATATGTAACCTAACATTAAGCAATTGTTCATACTACAGAGAAAGGAAATGAACCACATAGACTTTATCTTTACTGTTAGAATATAAAACACGTTCAATTATCGGCTTGAGTTTACATAATGTTAGAGCTTGATATCAAGCGGATACAGGTTACAACCCTATTCTCTATAAAAATAGTAATTCTTCTTAATTAATCAAAATTTTCCATAATAGATCAGTCGTTATCTCTTCTTAATGGGTCCATCTCTCATTCGAATAATTTACATCCAAACCCATAAACAAATTTATCCGTAAAAACGTGTATTAAAATATAAAATTATAATTAAATATTTAAAGGAAAACTATAATTACCTACCCTTAATTTGTCACGATTCTCTGATATCTACCCTCAAATGTTTTTGTAATTGATATCTACACTCGTGTTTCAACGTTTAACAATTTGCCCCCCTCCGTCCAACTCTGTTAGTTTTTTTGTTAAATCACGAAAATACCCTCGGCCAGCATTAGAAATTACACAAATCTAATCTGGTTGAAAATATAACCAAGGGTATTTTGGGCATTTTATGAAAAAGTGAACAGTAAACAGATGAAAAAATAAGACGGAATGAGCAGATTGTTAAACGCTGAAACATGAGTATAAGTATCCGTTACAAAAAAAATTAAGAACATGTATAATTATAGTTTTTGCTTAAATATTTAATTATCACTTTGAACTTTTAGTTGAGTTGGTCCTCTTCAAGAATCAAACCCTACGCAAACTACGGGAGGCAGAACTGAACGAAACTTGTCCGTAGAACTCACCTCCTCGCTGGTAGGATACCGGTCGGTATAGAGTAATGATCGAACTGAGCAGACCGAACTGCTTCGATGATTGCATCTCGAGCTGTAGCAGTAGTCTTGAAATGCAGTGAGGGATCTCCAAGACCAAGATGAATCATCGGCCTATCATCATCTTTGTTCAAATGCTCATGCAGCTTGTCGAGAACACATCGAAAACTCATACCTGATGTTGCAATGAGTCCTTCGTTTCGTCGTAAACACCAATTCTCTGCTCTCCTCTCCATTTCTTGGATGCACAGTTGGTTTTGTGTTGATGGGTTAAGCACAAGAAGTGACCACATATATAGCCAAAACAAGACCTCACTTAGACTGGTGCTCTTCATGACTTTGGTGTCTTTTCTTTTTCTCTAAGAGAAAATTTCAATATAATGCTCGATCATGAGATTGAGAATCTGTATGCATCCAATCCCATCTCCTCCTTTGTATCTTTTCCAACAGCTAAAAAAGCTCTCTCTTTAGTCTCTTCCTCTTCTTTTCTCCCTCTCCTGCTTGTTGGATTGTATTGTGTTGATTTCTCATTGATGTCGTTAGGTTTAAATACAACTCTAATATGAGATTCAAATACTGGATATACAAAATCCTAAATACAAATCAAGAGTATTCATATTAACAAACGAATATTGCCTAATATCTAGCACGCTTCTGTAGTCTGAACAGGAGGAGGCAGGACGTGTAGACTGGACTTGAAATCAGAGAAAAGCACCTGTGGCAGTCCCTTGGTAAAAATATCTGCAATCTGGGACCAAGAAGGAACATGAAGGACTCAGACATGGCCTTTAGCAACCTTTTTCCCGAACAAAATGAATGTCGAGCTCTATATGTTTCGTGCATTGATGCTGAACCGGGTTTCCAGACAGATAGATGGCACTAACATTATCACAGTAGACCAAAGTGGCCTTAGAAAGCGGACAATGGAGCTCCAAAAGTAAATTGCGCAGCCAACACGACTCGGAAACAACATTAGCAACGCCTCTGTATTCATCCTCAGTGCTCGAACGAGATATAGTGGGTTGCCGCTTCGAGGACCAAGGGACGAGATTATCACCCAAGAAGATGCAGTACCCTGACGTAGATCGCCGGGTGTCAGGACACCAGGCCCAATCAGCATCAGTGTATGTGATCAAATTCGAGACGGTGGAGGAGTATAAGTGCAGACCCAAATGAAGAGTGCCCTGAAGATAGCGAATGATCAGCTTGAGAGCTCCCATGTGAGTATCCCGAGGGTCATGCACGTGAAGGCACACTTGCTGAACGGCATATGAGATGTCAGGACGAGTGAAGGTGAGAAACTGTAAAGCACATGCAAGGCTACGATAGAGTGTAGGGTCAGCAAAGGGAGCACCAGAGTCACCACTCACTTTGGCTTTCGTGTCCACTGGTGTAACCGAGGGAGAACACGAACTCATGCCGGTTCGCTGAATAATGTCCTCAGTATACTTCCATTGAGACAAAAACATGCCACCTGAATGTCGGATAATTGCAATACCCAAGAAGAAAGACAAAGGTCCAAGATCCTTCATAGCAAACTCAGAGCCAAGCAAATCCATAATAGAAAGACGAAGTGCATGACTCGAGGCCGTCAAGATAATATCATCCACGTACAAGAGAAGAAAAGCAATATAAATGCCCTGACGATAAATGAATAAGGAATGATCACACCTGCTGTGAGTGAATCCAATAGTAACCACGAAATCAGTGAAACGCTGATACCAAGCCCGGGGAATTTGCTTGAGGCCATAAAGAGAATGCTTCAACAAGCAAACATGATCAGGGTGAGAGGGACTCCGAAAGCCCAATGGTTGATGCATGAATACCGTTTCGCTAAGGTGCCCATGGAGAAACGCATTCTTGACATCAATTTGATGGATGGACCAAGAACGCGAGACCGCCAGACTGAGGACCGTGCGAATGGAAGAGGGCTTGACGACCGGGCTAAAAGTCTCATCGCAATCAACTCCAATCTGCTGAGATCGTCCATCACCTGCAAGACGAGCCTCATAGCGCTCAAAAGAACCGGCATATCGCTTTTTATGACGAAAAATCCACATAGACCGAATCACATTAGTATTAACAGGACGAGGAACTAATTCCCAGGTCTTATTTTTAATCAAAGCATCGAACTCGTCTTGCATTGGGGAGGCGATATGGGAGTAGGGTCTCGTAGGGGAGGCGATATGGGAGTAGGGTCTCGTAGGTGAGGCGATATGGGAGACCTTGTGAGGAGATGATGACATGGCGACGCTTCTTGCGGTGGAGGTATGGGGGCGGGTCTGGAAGGCTCGGGTTGCAGACAATGAAAAAATTCTAAGCAAATCATAATAAATTTATGTTTTTAATCAATTATTCTGATGTATAATATGTAATTGACAGAATTAAAGGACTATTAGCACCTCAACTCTGTGAACAAACGAGTCTCTATTTTTGATTAACAGAACCAACAGACAAGGGAAACCTAGAATCCACGGACACAGTTGAGAAACATAGTCCTGATGGGGCAGAAGCGAGGTACGGTTAGCCGTCTCGTGGATCGCCATGAGTCACCCAAAACAGCTCGTGGTGTCTAGGAGGAGTCACACCCCGGCCTCTGTCCTCCTCCTTTATCTGGCATACTCTTTGATCGACTGGTACGACATAGTAATATTGGTCAAATCGAAACGGGAAAAGTCTAATGGATTCACAACGCTAAGCATAGTTGGAAACTTGGAATAGGGAACCAACTCCTAGCATTTTCTTGGGTCTAACCGGGTATCTACACATAGGATAAGTGTTTTGATCGTCACCAAAATTATATCTCATCCCATTAATTCATTCACTCATATGCGGTCTTTATAACCTTTTAATTCTAACACAAGTCACATTTAGTTAAACAAATAAATACAAACTCATGTAGCTAACGGAACCAATAAACACGTGCAGTATCGCTATTGTCAAGATGAGCCTCCTCTAACGTTTTTTTGCCCCGTTAAGCAGAATTAACCGACAAAAACAGTTTCAAGAAGGAGGTGATCAATGTCGATGTTCTATAAACAATTTCATCATAAACTGTTGTTGGGTGACAGGATAACACAATAAATGTACTCTACTAAAACATAGTAGCAATAGTTCAAAAACCCAGAAGCTCATCATGAAAAGGAGTTGCTGAGTGTTTCCCTGGCATGCCTATGACAGAAAGCCTTAATCCTACCAAACCCCTCCTCAAGAAGTGATGGCTCCACAGCAAAACTGACTCTGATCCAATTCTTCATCCCCACTGCAACACCTGCAAAACAAAAACATGGTTGTCATCAACACATTTTCAGTTGAGTCCTCGTTATAGTAGCGGGGTTTCAAGTTCATCGGGATCACTTGAGTGTGATTTTTCCAGTATGTATGTTTTTGCTGTTTGCTTTACTCCCTACTCGTTTAGGGTTCTCCGCTTTGTATTGTTTGTTTCGTTAATATATTTATGAGTTAAATATTGAAACTTGCTCTTAAGTATTGGTCATGAACACTACACTACCCAACGTTTCAAAATGACAAATGCACTACTCTAAGTATTGGCCACACGATTTGTTAGTAAAAATGGACAAAATATTCTATTCCATTAGTCATATGACCTCAAGTGTTATATAATTGATGATAAAATGACATTTCCCCCTTTAAGTATTTGACCTCTATACATTTTATAAGGAACAATAACGAGGGTACAATGGTAATGTTCCTTATAAAATGTATAGAAGTCAAATAATGAAGGGAAAACGTTATTTTACCATATGTTATATGACATTTGAGGTCATATGAATAACGGAATGGAATATTCTGTCCATTTTTAACTACAAAAGCGTGTGACCAATACTTAAGGTAGTGCATTTTTCATTTTGAAACGTTGGGTAGTGTGATGTTCGTGACCAATACGTAAGCATAAGTTTCAATATTTAAGCCTAAATTTATTTCTATCTGATAAAAAAGAATTCAACACATTTTCTCCCGTTTACTGACGTTCTTTCTTATGTTTCCATTACTTGCCTGGAAGGAGCACAACAGACTCCTCCTTCATCAACTTGACACAGAAGTCCATATCATCCTCTATATCTTCAAGTAGAGACACATCCAGCTTCACCATTACAGCCATGGATCCTTCGGCTTTTGCCGGACAGGTAATGCAAGGTATTTCCTGTATCCGCCTGTAACTTGTCTCCGAGGTCTCTCTCAGCAGTTCGATGATGTTCGAGAAGAAGTCTTCACTTGTTTTCTCAAGAATATGCGAAATTGCCCCCTACACGAAAAAATAGAAGATCAGGTGACACCAATGAAATTAACCTCTGACCTCGAGTAGGTGAGAGAGCTTTTTGACCACCAGGCCAAGTAACATTAGTTTTTATGCCTATACATACCTGAGTGATTGTTGCTGGATTGGAGGAGAGATCAAAGTAGCTTCGTATGCCATCAAGAATCTGATATACATAGAAATCAAAGGTAACTTATTTGTTTATGTCAAGTGTTGCAAAAAACTACCTTAAGTTTGAACACAAAACCCCGAATTTTGTAAGAATGCCATTCGGATCACACGCTGCAATCCAACCAAATCTCCATCCAGGGACGATCCATCTCTTAGATATGGAACCAAGAGTTAGAACAGGCGCAATCGACCCAAACACGCCCATTGGCACAAATGGGTTACTCCCAAATACCAGATGGGCATAAACTTCATCAGAAATCACACATATCCCAAGCTTTCTTGCAGTTTCAGCTACCTGTAGAATATAAAACTATAATTGAACCTTCAACTGTCAGCTTAAACTTTTACTGAAACGGGTTTTCTACCTTTTTCAAGTGCTGGTATGTGTAGACATTACCACAGGGATTGCCAGGGTTGACCAACAAGATCGCGACGGTGTTTTCATCTGCAAGAGCCTCGATAGAGTCTACATCTACTTCCCAACCTTTCTCTGGCACGAGATCGAAATGGCGCACCTCGAGGTGGCTATAAGCTGCTCGAGCCTCGTACACTGGATAGCCCGGTCGGGGAAGCAAGATGTTGGCACCAGGACAAGCAAGGACTGATATTAGGATTTCAATTCCTTGTGTGGCACCAACACTGAGAAAGATTTCATCGGGCGATAACTGATATGGTAGGTCACGAGAAAGATGATCTGCAACAGCCCTATTAAGAAATTTGAAGTATCAAGTGATAGTAATTTTGCAGCAGATGAATATTATCAAAGTTGATGTAAAATGATAATGTTCACTTGGGGTGCAAGTTTTAGTCTTACATGATTCTCATTACTGCTTAAACTGTCAAGAAGTGGCTTAAGTTACTTGAAAACTTCTATAATAACAGCTATTTTTGTTATGAACAAACAAATATTAGAGCATTTTTAATGGTATTGGTCCAAGCTGGACTAAACAGACTAGTAAGGGATTGTAAGTGATATTTCACATGAAAGAAAAACAATAGAAGTCGGGTTAATTACCTTTTGTTTTGAATCGATAACCCATTTTTAGTACTTTAAAGTTTTATAATGTTCAATAAATTCTTATATTTTGATAATACATATTTAGTATCCCTTATGAACTAATGACAGATCATTAAATACCCCCTATGACAACAGAATATTTATGCCTTATAAATTAGTCACATATCATCAAAATGGTATATAAAAGTGCCCAAAACTTGGTTCTGTAGGTCACTAAAACATAAAAGATACTAAAATTTGTTACCAATACATATGAAATACTTAGGGTAATAAAGTTTCAAAAAAACTGTCACAATGAAAAAAGCTCAGTCTGGATGAATAACGATTTTGTTATTATTTTTATCCTAACATGAGGGATCAAATTTGGTATTGAATAAAACAACCGTGGGAGTAAAAAAAAGTTCAATCACTTATGGAACCCTAGCCAAGGACGGTGATCCGATCAAAGGGGATCTAGATCTGAGGGAGCCTCAGGTCAAGAACCACTAACTCCGAGCTGCGAGGTCGAAACCGATCATTGTGCGGACAACAGAAGAGCGAGGATTCCGGCCACCACGACGTCGAGCAAAAAGAAGAAGGCGTCGGCACGAAAGAGAAGAGGGGTGAGGGAAAAGGAGGAGAGGGAGAAGGGAGGGAAGTCACATCCGGCGACAACCCTGACCGATGGCCATAGCGCTGCCAACAAAGAAGGGAGGAACAAGGGAGGCGGCTAAGGTTTGCTGAGGAGAGGAGAAAATATAGTAATTACAATTGTTTTTTATTTATTTTAAGAGACGTATGTCACTTGCCCGTGGGGAAGTCAAGAAAGCGACCAGACGCTCAGTTCAGCCGTAGACAATTCGCCCGAGTGATGAAATCATCGTCCATACTGCTAATCCTAGATGCGCCAAAACCTATTCGCCCCCATTAAAGATGCTCTTGGGAGAATCTCTCTAGGACTAAAGTACAAATGTTAAATTATTATGCTAACAAACAATTTGATGTATCAGTCTCAATGTCTTTTGTCCTTGTAAGATTCCATTATTCATAGCAACCCCACCACCACTCTTCTCCTTTGTCCTCTCACTTGTCCATATGTAACCTAATATTAAGCAAGTGTTCATACTACAGAGAAGGGAAATGAACCACATAGACTTTATCTTCACTGTTAGAATACAAAACAGGTTCGATTATCAGCTTGAGTTTATATGGTATTAGAGCTTGATATCAGACGGATACGGTTTAAAACCATATTCTTCTTAATTAATCAAATTTGTTTATAAATAGGCCATTCATTATCATTCTCAAGAGGTTCATCTCTTTTTTGAATAAGGAGAAACTCTGGTTCCTAATCTTCTTGAACGTTTCATTATCACGTCCTAACTCAAGCCAACGTTTCGTTCCAGTTCCATACACCAAAGATTGGAACTTTTACAAAGCCTGATATGAACCGTTTAAATTAACGATTTCGTTAACAGGGGAAGCGAAAAGTCGAAACTACCGTTCTATTTACGTTAACCTTTCAGCTCCTCTTTCCCAAAATAATGCATTATTTTGAAATTCAGTATTGAAAAATTGTTGGATATGTATACTTAGTGTTCAAATTGCATGTTGGACAGGAATGGGGAGGTGAAAGGTTAACGTGAATGGAGGGGTAGTTTCGACTTTTCACTTCGTATGTTAACGAAATCGCTAATTCAAACAGTTCATATCAGGTTTTGTAAAAGTTCCAACCTTTCGTGTATGGAACTGGAACGAAACGTTCGCTTGGGTTAGGACGTGATAATGAAACGTTCAAGAAGGTTAGAAAGCAGAGTTTCCCCTTTGGATAATCACATCCAAACCTATAAACAGACTTGTCCGTAGAACTCACCTCCTTGCAGGTAGGATACCGGTCGTTGTAGAGTAATGATTGAACTGAGCAGACCGGACTGCTTCGATGATTGCATCTCGAGCTGCAGCAGTAGTCCTGAAACATGGGTACACTGAGGGATCTCCATGACCAAGATGAATCATTGGCCTGTCATCATCTTTGTTCAGATGCTCAAGCAGCTTGTTGAGAACATATCGAATACTGATACCAGATGCTGCAATTAGATTGGTGTTTCGGCGTAAACACCAGTTCTCAGCTCTCTTCTCCATTTCTTGGCTGAAGTTGGTTTTGTGTTGATGGGTTAAGGAGAAGAGGAGACTACATATATAGCCAAAACAAGGCCTCAATACAAACAAATAACATAACACACATCATCCTTTAACCAAACCCACTTAGATTAGTGAACAACTGCTTTTCATGACTTTGGTGTTTTTTTTTAATCAGTATGAAAAAGACCCTTGCTTGTAACTCTTTGGAAACTGTTTTCTAACATAGTACTTGATTTTTTGTGTGTGAGAATAAGTAATTTTATTAATAAAAAAACAGTCATTAAAATAGCTATAGTCCTTACCCTTAGATACGAACCGATCTAACATGAAACGGATATGACAGCAGCAAGCAAAACGGGAACAGGAAACACAACTAAAACAGGAATTGAAATCAAAGATAGAACAAAAATAAAATCCAAAAGTTGCAAACTGCCAAAAACCTCTCAAAATGGTACCTAAACGATGCTTGATCCCTGCTTTTCAAGAACTCTTTTCTTCATGTGATCCATCGAACTTGAACCTGACAGACGGTAGAGGAGGATAGGTATGATTCAGGGATCCCTCTCGATAAAAATCTTTGAGTCTTTGCATACTTATTGGGCTTGGCGAGGCTGCTTAGTAGTCCTCGCCTGATTCGTCTAATTTTTTCCATTGTATCGTCGGTCGTGTCCAGTTCGAGACCTAGGAGGCTAACACAGAGAATGTGAGCATCACCGCAATAGGGAATCGCGGACCATCGTCGATGCACCATCTTTCCGATACAGCAACACCGGATTGTGGATGCGCAGAGGAGAGCACCACCGCAACAAAGGGTCATGGTCCGTCGCCTATACACCATCCTTCCGATACAAAACTGTTGAATTATAGATGCACAAAAGAGACCACTATCAAGAATATAGAGAAGAGAAGACTCACGATCGATCTTATAATAATTGGAGATGAGTACGATAGAAGTTTCATGTTGACGACTAAGGCTGTGAGTTCTCACCCCTAACAAGGCTCTCTAAAGACCTGTCTTGCTAATACTTGATGTTACAACATATCATAAGACATCCTATGATGAATATTCTATTGTTGTCTTCTCTCTTACGGTATGTTCAATTTAGGATGTTCAATTTAGAATGTTCGCAGTGGTGAAATAGATGAAACAATATATTATTTAAACAATTCATATTAAACATGTGATAAAATGAAAACCAATACTTTTCAAAATTTATGATCTTAGTGAAAAAACAAACATAAATATTTTAGGGTAATTCCATCTTATTACTTTAAATATTTCATATTTTATTTAAAATACTCTAAAACTTTTGTATTACTTTAATACTTTAATTTTTTTTAGAATAAACGATGGATATTATAACATTCAAATGTTTACCGCAAACAATCATACTAAAACAGAAATTGAAAGTACGACAATAATAAAAAAAAATTGGGTAAAGAGTACATACTAAAACAGAAATCGAAAGTACTACATTTTTAACAAAACCATACCCTCGAGAGGACAGATCTGAACAAATATAAAATAAAAACCCCACAATAAAAAAAGCTCATGCTCAAGACATGTTCGAGCAGAACAGAGTCTTCACAATTTCTCCTTCAGATCTCAATGGATCCATACCAAAAAAACTCTACACATCTCGGTACATTGGTGAGCATAGCTTCCATAGAGATCAAGAGTTTCGCCGGAAAAGGCAAGATCTACGGCGAAGTCATGATCGACGGCTCTCCGGGCCTCCACTTCCTCTACAATCGGAGCTGGAGGGACCCAGAGACCAAATCCCCCGGAGATTCCCTCTCCCTGACCGGACCCACCTCGCCGGTCAGCCTCCTCACCGAGACCGTCGTCTACCTCAGCCTCTACGACGGCGACGACGACCACGAGATCGCCGTCGGGCAATTCCTCGCCTACTTCCTCGCCTGGGATCACAACAGATCCAAATTCAACCGACCCATTGTCGTGGATTTCGAGGGCGAGTACGGATCCGTCGCCGTGACTTACTCCGCCATCAGACACGCCCTCTACGCCGCCGTCAAGGTGGTCCTGATCGGGTGCGGCGAGGTGTACGGGGAGATCGTGGCTTGTCAGTATTTTGGGGAAGTAGATCTGCGGACTAGGATGACCCTGTTCGGTAGATCGGTGGAGGAGGCGGTGCGGGTGGGTTCCGGTGAGCGGGTGCCGCTGGATCGGTGGCTGGTGGAGGCTCCGGTGAGCGATTTTGGGTCTTGCTTGGTGTTTGAGGTGGATTTGTGGGTTGGGGATGTTCGGATCGCCGAGGGAAGGTTTGAGTACGTAGTGGAATACGACGGCGTTTACGACCCTGCAACGCCGGTCACTAAGAGCTTCGCCGGCGCCGGCGGAGGAGAAGTCGTTGTATCGATTATGTCAGTCAGCCATTGGGAAAGGACTATTGATAAGAATTGGTGAAACAAATGTTTTGCAGTGTCTTTTCTTCTTCCTCTGTCTCAAATCTCAGTCTGTTTTTAATAATTTCAGCTATTTATATATTTGCAGAAGTTTCATTTCGAAGTGTTTTCTCACTTTATTACCCTTAATTATATTTGATTTCACATTGCTAGTCTATCTAAAACTTCGTCTTAACAATATCTTATGTTTCAAAAATTCGTCTTAATGGAGTACCAAAAATTTCCGATGAGGTCCCGTGTGATTTGGCGTTTGTCCCGCCTTGATTCGACATAAACTCATGTAACCTGAACCATCTGTCCGTAGTAGTCTGGTTTGAACATTAGATTAATATGATCCTACGAGTAATTCCTTAATGTTCCATCCTCTTTATTAAAATGATCCTCCTATTTCCGAACTCCTTTTTATTCTTTGTATCACCTTGTTCGTACATTTTGTTTTGCTAAGAAACATTATATCGGGTTTCTTTTGAGTTATGAACTCAATAATGAATTGTTTTGTCCAAAAGTTTCTAAGCCTCCGACAGTTCCACGCCATGACGATCATTGTAATTGGAGGGGTTGTTTCGCAAACTTTTCCATTACTTTCATTGGATCGTCATCTGTTGCAAGGTTTCCACACCCGAACTCCAAAAGAGCCTCCACGAACTTCCTTTTCCTCTTCCCCAAGACTCCATTTGTTGTGCTTCCATATTCTGCATGAGCATCCGGTTGCTCCACTTCTTTTTTCGAATTACATCCGATCGGAGAGGTGCTCCCTCTTGGTGCTCGGAAGTCTATCTCGTTTGTGGTCCCTTGTCGTGGCCGCCTGTTTGTGGGCCTTTGCCTTGACCGTCTGTTCATGGGCTTTTGTTATGGCCGCCTGTATGTGGACCAGTGTTGGGACCTCCTTCACCTAGGCCAAGCATGGGGCCGCACTTTTGCAGGTCGGGAGTTTGTTGTGTTAGAAGAATTGTCGAGTTGTTTAGCCGTCGTCGTCATAGATACTTGTTTTCTATCGGTGCTTAACTGACCTCAACGCCATCGCCAACCCGACTGTGGGCCTATTTGGAAGGGTCGTATTTCTTGGGGCGACAATGCTTAGCCCCTCATGAGCCAAAACAATCACACTATGTATTATTTAGCTTCTCGGTATCGTGTTATTGTACATATCTCCAGTTATCAATCCTCTTATATCTTCAACCAAATATGTCAGATCACCTACTTTATTTTCAAACGGAAGATTATCCTTCATCTCGGCTTTTATCACGTTTTATCCCTGGACCTTAATGTTGTTTTCTGGTTGGAAAACGTTAAAAAAAAACCATAAAAATTCATATCACTAAACCATAATCTCGTACCTAATAATAAAGATTTTCTCTTTAATTAGGGTTATATATAACCCCAAACCCTAAATAAACACCTTAATAAAGTTTTCATATAGGGCTTCACAAAATCCCCTCAATGGATTCACATCGAAAAAACTCCAAACACCTCGATACGGTGGTGAGCATAGCTTCCATAGAAGTGAAGACCATAGCCGGTCAAGGCAAGATCTACGGAGAAGTCATGATCGAGGGCTCTCATGGCCTCCACTTCCTCTACAATCGGAGCTGGAGGGACCCAGAGACCAAACTCCCCGGAGATCCCCTCTCCCTCACCGGCCCCACCTCCCCCGTCAGCCTCCTCACCGAGACCGTCGTCTACCTCAGCCTCTACGACGGCGACGACGACCACGAAATCGCCGTCGGACAATTCCTCGCCTACTTCCTCGCCTGGGAATCGAACCCAAACAGGTCCTTCAACCGCCCCCGGGTCAAGGATTTCGAGGGCAAATTCGGCAGCGTCACCGTCAGTTACTCCATCATCGATTTCGCCCTCTACGCCGCCGTCAAGGTGGGCTTAATCGGGGTCGGCGAGAAAGGGGATCTGGCGGAGGTGTACGGGAAGATCGAGGTTTTTCAGTATTTTGGGGAGGTGGATGAGCAGACGAGGATGATTCTGATCGATAGATCGGTGGACGAGGCGGCGATCGTCGGTGATGGTGATTTGGTGCCGCTGAATCGGTCGATGGTGGAGGCGCCGGTGGACGATTACGGGTCGTGCTTGGTGTTTGAGGTGGATTTGTGGGTTGGGGATGTTCAGATCGCCGAGGGAAGCTTCGAGTACTACGTGGATCGCGACGGCGATTACGACACCACATTCACCCATAGCTTCGCCGGCGGCGGCGGCGGCGGCGGAGGAGAAGTCGTTGTATCCATTACCTCCTACAGCAGTCGATAAGGCTGTGTCTTCTTCATTCTCTTAATAATTGGAGCAATGTGTACAACACTATAGTTTAGGGTAGTATATTGAAATTTCTCCATTTATATATTTGCTTAAGTTTTTTGTTGGGTGGATAATCTATCCTCTAATGTTGTTCGGTGATAAAACTTTTATTATCGACTGATTAAAGTTTGATCAATGGTGAAAGATTTATTATCGACGTTAATTGTTTCGGTTAATAACGAAAATTTCATTATCGACTATTTTTTTTTGTCGGGTAAATAACTTCTTGATATGGTAAGATCAAACAACTTGAATTGAATCTAGTCTTTGTATCAAAGGAATGTTGGGTTTACATAGAATTCGGCTCTGTTAGGGATGAAAACTCTCAATCCTAGATGTCGTAGTCACCGTAGAATCATTATCGTATATGCTTCCAATCATCACGATACCGATCGTTAGTCTTCTTTTCTCTCTAAATCTAGTAGTGCTCTTTTCTGCGCATCCACAATTCAACGGTATCGTGATGATTGGATCGGATTGGGTCTACATAGAATTCGCCTCTTTTCTGCATATCGACGATGGACCGCGACTCTCTGTTGCGGTGGTGTTCTCCTCTATGCGTCCACACTCCGACGTTCATGTATTGGAAGGATAGTGCATCGGCGATGATCCGCGACTCCCTGTTACGGTGATGTTCACATTTTTCGTGTAGCCTCCCACGTCTTGAGCGGGGACACGGCCGACGGTATAGTCGGAAAAAATCAGACGAATCAGGAAAGGACTACTATGCAGCCTCGCCCGGTCCAATGAGTAAGTAAGGATTCATGGATTTTTACCGGGAGGGATGCCTGAATCATACCATCACTCTCAGCCAAACTGTCAAGTTCAAGTTTGGTAGCTCATTCAAAACGAGTCCTTAGAGAGTAGGGACCAAACAGCGTTTAGACTCTACCTTAAGCTGTTTCTAGCCGTTTGCACCCTTTGATTTTATTTTCTGTTCTATTTCTGGTTTTAATTTCTGTTTTAGTTTTGGATTACTTTTCTGTCTAAGTTACGAACCGGATCTTGTTGAAACGTTTCGTTTATGAGAGTAATTGGATCACTATCCTTTTCACAAGTATTGGTCGTTGGAACGACTTCCTCCTATAATTAATGAAAACTATTTCTTATTCTTAACAAAAAAAAAAGAATGTTGGATTTTCAACCTCAATTGTGATATTTATATTAAATTTTACCTTTACCACGTAAGGTGAGCGCAATTCTGTTTTAATTAATCAAATCAAATTAGAATAGATTCTCCCGAACAATGGAGACTAACGTTAATACCAGTTTTTTTTTTTACTAATAATCATAAACAGCTCAAATATCAATTAGAATCGGTGAACGAGAAACATTTTAAACTTACACATGAATTGAAATACAACACCAAACCATATAATGAAAAATAATTACTTTTCTATACAAAATATTATTTACATATAAATTACACTTTATATTACATGTTGATAAGTAAGTGAGTAACTTTTTCTTTTGATTAATTACATTATGCATGCATGGCGAGTTTGGGACTCAGCTCAACAATCACGACATTTACAAAAAAAATTTAAAAAAACTTCTCCTATGCATGTTTCAATAAAGACCTTCTTCTGAATCCGATTTTATTTTCAGGAATTGGATCGGAATTGGAATCAGCATCAGTCCTATTCAAAAACAATAACACCATCACCAATATTAGTTAATTTTTTCGAAGTAAATAAGGTAATACATAGTTAATTAAATTAAGAAAGAACGGTCTGTTTCGGTGGTTTTTTTCGTCAAGTCTGACGAGCACTTGTTCAAGAGTTGTATTGTGGTGCTTTATCTTGGTAGGGTCCGATGAGTATTTGTTTCGGAGTCGCGTTTTGGAGCAGATCTGCCCGCTTTCGGGTGGAGGGGCGCAGATCACTTAGCCTTTTTGAGGTCAGAGGATCCACCCATGCGGTCTGTTGTGGTACTGTTCACTAGTCCGATCAAGATTTTCACTAGTCCGATCAAGATTTTCCGAGCGGTCCCCAGAGGCACTGTTTGCTGGTCTGCCGGATTTGTGGTTGTTGGGGTGGACCGGGGTGGTTGTTTTCTTTTGTTCTCTTTGTTGCTTTTTGCCTTTTGGGATGAATTTTTGTTGGACTTTGTTTTCGTGCTTGTGGTTTTTATCCCATGACCCACACTCATTTTTAATGCATTTCTTTCTCTCCGATCACAAAAAAAGAAAATAAAATAAACTGAAAATAAAACGTTAAACTAGGGGTACGTACGAGGAACTAGTGGCTACAGCAACAGGTTCTCCAGGGCTCGAGATTTGGACAAGTTCGATCGAACCGGGATTTTCGACACCATCACCATCAATGCCTGCGGCAGAACCGACAATAACTTGCCCGATGACCGACGGTGATGACATCATCAACACCATCGTCACACCGAGCAATACCAATTTTATTGGCATCTTTGTCATTTTAGTTTTTGTTTTTTCAATTCCTAATTAGTCATGTTTTTCTTTTCTTCTGGGTTGAACAAATTGGGGATTGAAGGTGCGATTTTGTAGTATTTGTATTTACTCAAAATAGATATATTTAGTTTTGTGAATTCATGTTTATGTGGTTAATATTAATTGGACTAGAGATTCTTTAGCATCATCACAGCATCACTACCAAACATTTCCTTTGTTTCTTTCATTTAGTAACAAAATCGGTCGCTTAAAGGAAGTTGTAATTGTATTTTTTTAAACTTGTAGAGGAAATTTTATTAATAACAAAAATAAAATCAGGAGCTAACATAAACTGGAAAAGTGTCAATTAAATGCAAAGATCTTCCGATATATGAACGTTATGATTCGTGTAACGACTACTCGAGGTATATTTGTTGGAAGATATCCAAAAAGGCTCGACTTGCCTGTCCTGAATGATGTGTTTTGGTGCAGTTGGACTGTACTCCATTCCTGGAGGCGAACGTATGTCGTCCTTAATGTGATATGAATGATAGCCTTAAGCAATCGTTTAAGGTCTCAAATAAAGAAAGGCCTTAACAAAACTAAAGGTTCGTTGTTTTTAATAGAAGTGCTCGTTTATTAATGAGTTATATTTTATTTCAAACTCAATAAAAAAATATTGGATTTATCGTTTTGAAATTGAATTTTAGTAATAATTGAGTCAGATTTCAATCTCAGTCCAAATTTCTTTTCCAGAAAACAATTCTTATCTTAGAGGAAAAAAATTATTCTTGGTTCTTGAATATCCTAAATCTACGTGGGTTGATATTTAGCAGTGAAAAAAACGTTAGTTAACTATCGCTTATCAACATGTAGAGCTTGTGAAGCTTTTTTCTCTCTCTAAAATGCACCCTAACCCTAGTCTTGTAACCCGCCGCCCTCTTGCTTCCTTCCATCGGAGACACTTCTGATTCCGGTCAGGCCTGTCGCCGATGGTGGCTTCCCCCTCCCTTCTCCCTCCTCTCCTCCTCTTTTTTTGACCAGTTGGTACTTGACCTTTCTCCATGCTCCGACGGTCCGTGGAACTCGGATGGTGCCATGGAGGAGGAGGAGGACAACACGGATGAACAGACGATAACTCATCTGCAACCTCGTTAGGAGAAATGAGAAGGTCGGGGTAGGGAAAAGGTCGGATGGTCTATCCTCCAAGACCCGAGGCGGCCAGTGCTAGGTAGCTTCGGGACAGCAACAAGAACACCGCACAAGATATTTCTCTTTATCGGTTTTAGTTGGTTTCATTTCAATTCGTACTTTGATTATTATGGGTTTATGTTTTTTGTTGGTACTGTTGGTAGAGTAATTGAAATGTTGGTACGAGGAGCTCCTCAGGTTGTGTCTACAAAACAAAGTAGACTATTTCTACTGATCCATGAGCGCTGGATCCATTAAGATACACGGACACTATTCTGAGGCCCAGGGTCTTGCCCTATATTGTATATGTTTGATTAACAGTAATACAACTCCTCAGCGGGTGAACGATGAGTAACTGAGTTTCTGGTCCGCGCTCCTCTCGGTCTCAGAATAGGGTTCCGCCGCCAGAAGTGACGTGTGGAGGACGGTTCCGGCTTCGTCCGGCTGTGGGTGTGTTGTTTCCGGCGTCGTCCGGCCTGGTTACTGAAGGGGTTTTGTGGGAGAAGGACTCGGGACAAGGGGAGGTCGGTAGAGAAGGCAGCGATTCCGGGACGGCTGCGTTTCTGGTGATCGATTCCGGGACGACTGCGTTTTTGGCGATCGGTCAGGTTGCAGGGGCGCCTTCTCCGGTTGTGTCTGGGCAGGAGTTGGAAGAGACACACGTAGAGAAGGACTTGTGATACCGAGGGGCTCCTGCGAACGGACCTCCGTTTTTCAGGTGAGTTTGTTACCCTGATTTTGGTATTTCAGAATCTGTAATATTGAGACGTGTGGAATACGGTACAACTGGTTCGGGTTCTAGGGAGTTTCTCGGCGTCACATTGGGATCGACGGCAGATCCGAGTGTAGCGGGGAGGAAGGGGGTAGTGGTGCGGTAACGATGGACGACTTACAGGAAAAGTTGCAAGGTATAGTGATCGATAGCGACGATGATGAGGAGGCAGTGGTGCCAGAAGAGGTACTGAAACTGGAGGAGGAAAAGTACAGGTTTGGGTTGGCTGTCAAGGTATTCACAGGGAAGAAGTATAGAGATGAGATATTCCGAACGGTGATGAAGAATGCTTGGAATACAAAGGACGCGATAACACAAACCCTAACGCCGGAGATTACAGGCTTCTTCTTCAAATCAGAGCGGGAGAGGAGAAAGATCTTGGAGATGGAAGCATGGCACTTTAATAAAGCCCTAGTGGCCATGGAGTTTTTCTCACCAGAAGTCAAGGTTTTGGACTTGAACTTTGATCACACAGCTATATGGGTTCAGGCTTCGAACCTTTCGTTCCATGCTCTGTCAGCGGTGGTAGAGGAGGTGATTGGGAACAAAATAGGAAAATTTATCGAGGTAGAGACCAATGATGAAGGTCGAGCGCCGGAGGAGTATCTTAGGATTAGGGTGCGATGGTCTCTAAACAAACCCCTGAGAAACACAGTGAATATCACACTTGGGAGGGATGAGGAACCGACGATTGTTCGACTCCAGTATGAACGATTGTCGGAATTTTGTTATAAGTGTGGTAGATTGGGTCATACTGAAAAGGACTGTGAGTTTGAACCAGAGAAGGGAAAATATTAGGTCGATATGGACCACATATGCGTGCAGAGACCCCGAACCCGTTGGGGGGGAGCGAGAGTGGGGGCAGGGATCGACACCACGGTGAGGGACAGTGGAGAAAGGGAGTAGAGGGTGTAGCGGTTCCAATGGCGGTTGACAGGAGAAGGATCGGGGAACGGGGGAAGGAAGGGGAGAAGCAGGACCGACTGAAAATGCCTGCGGCAGGAATAAGATCAGAGGGATTGGAGTTGGAAGAAGGAAGGAAGGGTAATGGCGAGCTAGCAAGGCCGGATGTGGGCAATGAGATGATACCAATCACCAGAGTGTTGACTTCCTTGAAAGACGCTTTGGGGGAGGGAGGTATGAGGACGGCCGAAGGCAAAGGGCCGGGTGCAATGAAGACAGACTCTGGAAAGAAATATAAGCTCAAGTCCTGCAAGATAATCAGGAGGGTGGTGGAGGAGAATGGGGAGGAAGGTGAGGGGGAGCAAGAGAAGGCACCGAGAAAAAGGAAGAGCGAGGCGGAGAACGTTGATCTAAACCTAGAGCCTGGAAAGTCAATTCATGCTCTAGGGGAGGAGGAAACGAATGTTTTGGCGAGGGCTGCAAAGCAGCCCCGCCAGGAGTAATGATTTTGTTAGCATGGAACTGCCGGGGGCTTGGGAACCCCTGGAGTCAACGGTTCCTATTAGAGCTAGTAGCTCAAAAGAAGCCCGAGGCTGTCTTCCTGTCCGAAACGAAATGTCGCAAGGAGGTGATAGAAGTGATGCGAGGAAAGATGGGGATGGAGGGGGCGTTCTGTGTGGAAGGAGCTCATGGGAAAGGAGGTCTTGCGTTCTTCTGGAGATATAAGGAGGAGGGAACGCTGCAGACATTCTCGCCTAATCATATAGATATGATATTGCAGAACGCGGACGGGCACAAAGTACGGGTCACAGGTATCTATGGGGAATCGAGATGGGATAAAAGATGGATGACGTGGGACTTAATCCGGTCTTTGGGGGCTCGTATGGACCTACCTTGGACGGTCCTAGGTGATTTCAATAATATGCTCTCGGAGTCTGATAAACGGGGTGGTAGAAGGTACCCGACCAGGTTAATACATGGGTTTCGTATGGCTTTGGAGGATGGAGGACTACGGGATGTGAACATTGAAGGATATTGGTACACATGGGAGACAGGGAGAAACGGCCCTAACATAATGGAGGAGCAACTTGATAGGGCGGTTATAAACAGGGAATGGGAGAACCTTTACCCAGACACGAGGCTTATAAATGGGGGGTTATCTCCCTCGGATCATGCTCCGATATTGGTCATGGGGGAGCGGGAGGTCTCGGAGAGAAGACCGCCGATGTTCAGGTTCGAGGAATCTTGGGGACGGACGGAGGAATGTGAGGTGTTGGTAAAAGAGGCGTGGGAAGGAGGTGTGGGCTTGCCCCTCACGGGTAGGCTGGGTATGGTGGCGGGAAAGCTGTCAAACTGGGCCCACTCGAACAAAGAATCGTTAAGTCAACAAATACGAGGGTGTAAGATGGAGATGGACTGTTTGAAACGACGCTGGGATAGGAGAAGTGGGGAGAGGGTATGTGAGCTGCGCCGGAAGCTCACAGGGTTGCTTTTGCAGAAAGATGATCAGTTACGCCAAAGGGCGAAGCAACATTGGTACAAGGGAGGCGATCGCAATACCAAGTATTTTCACAGAAAGTGTGCTAAGAGACGGCGGAGGAATAGGATCAAGAAGCTGAAAGACAAATCGGGAGTCCTCAAGGACTGGGGAGCAGGGCTTGAGGAGGTGATCACAGAGTACTTTGAGGAGTTGTTCACACCGGAATTCCAAAATCAAGACGAAGTCAGTAATTTGATTCCGGTTTCAATTACTCCTGAGCAAAATCAATGGCTACTTCGGCCGGTCAGTAGTGAGGAGGTTAGGCGGGCAATTTTCAGTATGCTCCCACTGAAAGCTCCAGGGCCGGACGGGTTTAACCCGGGGTTTTATCAGAGGTATTGGCCGGTAGTGGGGGCGCAGGTGGTCCAGATGGTCCGGGAGTGCTTCGAGCAAGGGAGGTTGCCGCAGGACATTAACGACACCAATATTGTGTTAATACCGAAAACACACAGACCGGAGAGAATGGAGGAATTCAGACCTATCGCACTCTGCAATGTGTGCTATAAGGTGATTACGAAGGTCATGGTATAGAGAATGAAGGGATGTATGCAGGAAGTCATATCAGAGTCGCAGAGTGCTTTCTTGCAAGGGAGGCTGATCACGGATAACATAATTATTTCGGGAGAAATATTACATGCTCAGAGGAACCGGCGACAGGGGGGCCAAGGTCTGATGGCCATGAAAGTCGATATGTCGAAAGCATATGACAGGGTGGATTGGGAGTTTCTGGAGAAGGTGCTGATAAGAATGGGTTTTGACCGAAAATGGGTGCAGTTGGTGATGGATTGTGTCAGGACGCCAAGGTTGTGGGTGACGGAGGAAGGGAGACGGGTAGGTCCGATCATATCGGAGAGGGGTATCAGGCAAGGGGATCCTTTATCCCCATACTTGTTCATAACGTGCGCTGAAGAACTATCCAGATTGATCTCACATTATGAAAGGCAAGGCAGGGTCCACGGGCACAGGGTGGTGCGGGCATCTCCATCAATCACACACCTATTTTTTGCAGACGATAGTTTCTTGTTTGGCAGGGCAGGGGCAGAGGAGGCCGAACAGTGGAAGGGGTTATTGGGGAAGTATGAGCAAGCTTCGGGTCAGAAAATAAACGTTCAGAAATCGTCGGTTTCTTTTAGCCCAAATACTCCACAGGGTACGAGAGAAAACGTCGCTGCTATACTGGGAATGGAAGTGGTAGAGGACGTGGGCACTTATTTGGGGCTACCTGCAGTGGTTGGGAGAAGCAAGGTGAGAGCGTTTAATTACATAAAGGAGCACATTCAGAAGAGGTTGAGTAGCTGGGATGAGCTCCTGCTGAGTAAAACGGGGAAGGAGATACTGTTAAAAGTTGTGATCCAAGCATTGCCCACATACACAATGAGTGTTCACAAGCTGCCAGATAGTTTACTGAGGGAGATTGAGGTGGTGATGAATAAATACTGGTGGTCTCATAAGCAGAGTACGGGGGCAGGGATAAAATGGAGTGACTGGAGGAGGTTGTGCGAGCATAAGAAGGACGGTGGGCTAAGCTTCAAACTCCTGGGGGATTTTAATGTGGCGTTGCTGGGCAAACATGGATGGCGATTGTTGCAACATCCGACCAGCTTAGTGGCCCGGATCCTGAAAGCCAAATACTACCCCATGTGTGACTTCCTACAGGCCACGGTTCCGGCGGGGGCAAGTCCGATATGGAGGAGTCTCTGTGCGGTGCAGGAAATATTACGGAAGGGGTTAAGGAGGCACATTGGGGATGGAGAGGATACGTGGGTACACGAGCGGTGGTTAGGGTCCGAATCAGGACGATTGGAGGAAGTCCCGAGTAGAATGGAGGGATGGCGGGTGTCGCGGTTGTTCAGGCGGACGGGTCAGGGATGGAACGAAGAGCTGGTCAAGGGAGCTTTCTCGGTAGAGGAGGCGGAGGCGATTCTCCGAGTACCGTTTCCTATCTTCCCAACTAAGGACGGATGGTACTGGGGGAACACCAAGGATGGCAGATACTCTGTGAGGCAGGCGTATAAGGATATGCATGAAGAAAAGAACCCTGGAGGGAAAGGGGCCGTGGACGTATTCTGGAGAGACCTTTGGAGGTTGAGATTATCGCCAAAGGTAAGCCACTTTTTGTGGAGAAGTGCGGCTGACCTCTTGCCGGTTGCAACCAAACTTAGAGAGAGAAGGGTGCAGGTTCAAGAAGGGTGCATTCTATGTGGGGAACCAGAAACCGGGATGCATGTGCTTTTTAAGTGCCGAAAAGCCCGCGAGGTGTGGGGCAGGACCCAGGGCTTCAGATTGGTGGAGGGGGCTTCTGTGAAGGAGACCCTAAAGGAGAGTTGGGGGAGAAGTAGGCGGGAAGAAGCTGAAGCAGCGGGGGTGATTTGTTGGGAACTGTGGAAGGCGCGCAACTCGAAGGTTTGGAATGACAAGGACATGTCAAGTGAAGCAGTTTGTCGGGCAGCATCCTCGTTGCTGGCCGAGTGGAGAGGGGCAAATAAGATCGGACGGTCGGGTCCTGAAGGGAGGACGAACAGGAGAGGTCGGTGGGAAAAACCGGAGGGTGTAAATCTGAAGGTTAATGTTGACGGAGCAACTAGTGGGTTGGTCGGGGGCAGTGGAGGGATGGTGTGCAGGGATAGGGAGGGTGAAGTGCAGGGGTGGAGATGTGTAGTGTTTCCGGGGGTGATAGACCCGGAGACGGTCGAAGCCTTGGCGGTTCGGGAGGCTCTAGCGTGGTTCCGCAGGGAAGGGTGGGCAGCGGGGGAGGTGGAGTCCGATTGCCAGACAGTAGTAAAGGCGATCAATCACCCGGAGTTAATACTGGGGTCGGTAGGGGGTATAATCGGTGATTGCAAAAAGCTGTTGCAGGAATTACAGGGTGTTTCACTAAAGCATGTCAGGAGAGAGGCTAATCAGGTAACTCATGAGTTGGCGAAGAAGGCAAGTGATTGGGTAAATGTAGATTCAAATAGTGGTGTGATACCGGATTGTCTAACCGGTTTGTTGATTTTGGATCGATCATAATAATATACCCAGTTTTACTCAAAAAAAAAAAACTCCTCAGCTGCTCGTTTAAAAAATAATATATTCGATAGTTAATAATGTAAGTCATAGATAACCTTGGAGGTTTATCATACAAAATCATGAGATTTATTAGTCTATAAATATAACGGTCATGAACTTAGACATAAAATTGAATTAACATCATCAACCTAATCCATCCACTTTACTTCTCTTATATAAGCGTTGTGGTGCGATGAGTTTCACTTCCAGAAAAACCCTGGAAGAGAAAAATCCCCAAATCGACGGCGCTGCAATGTCCGACCACCTTCTTCCTGAGCTCATCTCGAAGGTCCTCGCGAGACTTCCGATCAAATCTCTGATACAATGCACCGCCGTGTGCAAGGAATGGCTCTCCATCATCACCAGCCCAGCCTTCGTCTCCGCCCACCTCTCCCTCTCCCGCCAAAACCCTCTCCTTCTCACAGCTCCGACCACCCCAACCCGCGACCCCACCGTCTTCGCTCTCCGTTTCGACACCGACCCACCTCTCCGCCTCTCCCAAACCCTCCGCTTCCCCTTCCATACCTACTCCGGCGAGCCCTTCCGGGTGGTGGGTTCTGTCGACGGCCTCATCTTGCTCTCCGACGACTTCCTCGGCCACTCCTACGCTTTGATCCTCTGGAACCCCTCGATCCGCAAGTCCTTCACCCTACCCGACCCTCGCTTCGACTATTCTGAGGTGGGTCCGTCCAAATTCATGCTCGGCTTCGGGGTCGACTCCGCCAGCGGCGATTACAAGGTCGTGAGGCTCGTGTATCTTCGAGATCTGGAGGACGATGGCTACAAGGCGCCTCCTTTGGTGGAGGTGTTCTCGCTCAGGGACCGGAGCTGGAGGACGGTGAGCTGTACCGATGTGGACTATGTGTTGATTGCTCCCTCTTGGAGCCAATGCTTCATTCATGGTGCTGTGCATTGGATTGGGTGTAAAATGTCGGACCATTTCGACACTGGCATATTCTTGTTTGATTTGGGGAAGGAGGAGTTCAGGAAGATGGCATTGCCTGAGGGTGAGGATATTGAGAGGCCCTTGGATTTTTCCATTTCTGTGATTGGGGGAATGCTGTCTGTTTCCGTCAGTCATATGAATGGGGCTTCTCCTGCTGAATCGTACATGAACATATGGGTGAAGAGAGACTACTTTGCTGATTCGTGGACTAAGATTTCGAGTCTTTGTTCCGAGAAGCTGGAGTTGGGAGTGTTTTTGAATTTGAGGAGAGTCCGTGGAGGAGGAGATGCTGGGGAGTGGAGAGACATTCAAATGCCTGCTACTAACAGGTTCTGGCTCCGTCGTGACCATTATGTCTTCAGTTACACGGAGAGTCTGGTTTTGCTCGACGGGGACAGAGTGGTTCAAGAGGCAAGATGAATTAACTTGTCCATTCCTGCTTCATTGCTTACTGTCTTATATTAATTATTATGGCTTATCTTATCCTATGTTGCTTGGCATGTTTCTTTTAATATCTTTAACATGACTTTTGATGATTGCATGGCTTTAAGTGAAGCTAGAAACACTATTTCACATTTCAAATGATATGAACCGGTCTCCATTTTATTTGAGATGCCTTGTGCTTTCACATGATTTGTTATGACTCTTTGAGTTTGGTTGGTATTGCTGGATAAAGACACATCGGTTCAGGAGGCAATATGAATTAACTTGTCCATTGACTCCATTTCTTCTTCATTGGTTATTGTCTTAAACTAACTATTATGGATTATGCTATGCTGCTTAGGCATGTTTTTTTTTTCTTTAATTTCCTTCGCATGGTTTTTGATGATTGCATGATTTGGAGGGAGGCTAGAAATGCTACTTGATGTCCTTGTTTGGTGTGAGATGCATTATGTGTTCATGTGATTGTAAGGACTCATTCAGTTCAAAAGTACTTCATGTTGAGAAGAAATTATATGCTTGTGAAAATGTTCTTAAATGTAAATATACTGTCGGGAGAGTAAGTCATGAAAGCACAATATAAAAATTTCCTGTTGAAGTTCTAATTCTATAATTCAAAACTGACATATTTCTCTCTATTTTTGTATTTCTTTTCAGCTACATAGCCTATCATCCTTATGTTACCTCACTAAGTGATAATTAACTAAATTCAGTGATGTTATTGATAATTCATGCATGACTAACTTATAGAATAATAGTTGAGCATATTTATTTCTAGACATCTGATTTTAGAAAGGGAGTTATATTTTGGTTGCCTCTAGACATTGGCTACATACATGTGTGAACATGCCTATCTAAAATTGTAACTTCAGCAATAAATTCTAGGGTAAATTACATCCACACACCCCAAACTATACGCGTTTAACGGTTTACTACCCCAATGTTTATTCGTAACAATAACCTACCCCGAACTAACCATTTGTAACGCCGTTGGTACCTCCCATCCATTTTTTCATCTGTTCACTATTCACTTTCTCTAAAAATCCGAAAATACCCTTACAGTTTACAAATTTATTTTATTCATTATTTGATTTATTTATCTTCTCTCCACCACACAACTCTTGTCCTTTCTCTCTCTCTAGCCAAACAACCAAATCCCTTTCTCTCTCTAACCAAACAACCCAATCTCCATCTTCATCTTGTTCAGCACCCCCAAAATTTTCAGCTCCTTCTCAATAACAACCCAAACCCACTAACTCTCCACCTCCTTCTCGTTTGTGTCCATGGAATAGAGAGAGGTTGGTCATTCCAATAATTTCCCCTAAAATCACTGTCTTTTGCTCTTCCATTTCATTCCAAATTTTTCTACAGATTCAACTTTTTTTCATCTCATTGTTTTTCACCGGAGTTCTGTGACCTCGACCTCGATCTGCCGCCACCACCACTCGTCTACGACCTTGCATATCTATTCCAACCAAACCTACCTAATTTAAACTAGATCTGAAGCGAAAGAAGAAGCTCGATAAGGCGTCACAAAATTGGGGCTTCGAGTAGGATTTCTTAGTCGATTTGGGGAACACCCACATCTGATTTGGGGATTTTTGGGCATTGATTTGGCGCGGCCTCTGCTTGATTCACCTTTGTGGTCGCCGGACAACTTGAGACAAAACAAACAAGCTTCTGAAAGAGCGAACAAGCTTTTACAGGCGAGGTCGTCGTCTCCGGAGAGTCCGTCCAGATCTACATGACGAAGGATTTTTATTTTTTATTTTTGTAAATATGAAAATTATATGTTATTAATAATAAAAAAGTGCAAAAAATATATATTAATTGATTATTTAATAACTAATTTTTATAATTACTAAATTATTTTAAGGAGATAATTATTAAATTTATTATAAAATAATTAAATAAAAATAATCAACAAATCAGAATTTATAAAAATTAGTCAGGTAGATACTACCTGACTATTGACCAAAGGTACTTGGCATTTATTTTTGAAGCCCCCCAACCCCCCCCCCCCCCCCCCCGACGTAACTCTAAGATCCCCGGCAACTATGTTAACCTGGAGGAGTCGGCCCCACGTCAAGACGGTAACCCAGCTCATTTTCTTTTTACCCCTACCGTCACTCTGAAGTAGTTTCGATATCCGAGTCCATAATAAGGTATGGGTGAAGGATATCTCGAATAGAGTAGAAAAAAGATCCACCCATGTCAATATTTTTTTATCGAGCTTACCTTGTGGTGATTACAATGGAAGAAGGTGATCGAGAGCTTGTCGGTGATGGGTGGAGGGCTTAGGGTCTCGGGACAACAACAAATGACTTGATTTCTGGTGGCCAAAACCCTATTGATCAGATTTGCATACAAATATTGAAGAGAGGATAGACATTTGGTCGACGAAATACAAAATCCAAAATCGCCGGCCAAGTAAGGTACTTGAGCTATGTTTTGACCGATAAAATTACAACGTCGGCCAAGTAATACCTTAGGTCACCGATTTTGTATTTTGTCTACCAAGAATCTCACTAGGCCGGCGATCTTTTTCTGGCCGACCAATTAAGATACTTGACCGACGATTTTATTTGTCGTCGATTGGGTTAGCCATATGACCAACAATTCATTATGTTCTTTTGGCTAAAATTAATCAAACCAAATTAAGAAATTTCCTTTTTTTCAGTGTTAATGATCTTCATCTCTTCATTAACATTAGGGCCGGCTCAAGCTTTAAGCGAGTTAAGCAACCGCTTAAGCTCTCATATCGAAACTAGAAAAAAAAATCCTATATTGAATATAGACTTTCATGAATAGAATAAAAAATGTGAAGCAAACACATGAGAAATCCACTAAGTATTGATTTGATATATCCTAATTCCTTGATATTTTTAAATCAATTTCTTAAACATTCAAATGTGACAGCCTCTAAAAATGAGTTTTCAAGAATATCAGTATTTTCTTATTGGGAAAGAAACATAACATATATTAATAACTTGTGCTAGAATATCCTGATATTGTACTAAAATGTTTAGTAAAAAATATGACCATTTATTGAAGAATAATCTACATAATTCATAGATTAGAAGCATGAATCTCATTAGGTTTAACAATATTTAAACTCGGGTACTAATACTAATATATACTACAAACTATAAAGGTTATATAAGGAACCAAGAATAATAACTTGACTAAAATACAAGTCAAAAGAAAAGGAAATACTCTTCCAAAATTAATGTAATAAGAAGTGTATTACGAAAGTTTCATTTATGATTAAAAAAGACCAATAGTAGAGTTGAGTTTATACACTTATCACATGGAGTTGTATTGTCCAAGCTCTAGAGAAATGATTTACTCATAAAAGATGGAGATGCTCAATGGAGAGTCCAGACTACAGAGAAATTATTGCTCACAAGAAATAGAGAAGCTCAACGGAGAGGAAAGACCCAAAGGCATGAACATGAATATTATTTGTTTATGATTTTTTAGTCTCAAATCAAAAGGATCAATACACACGAGTTTGTTTGTAAGATTCTTTAAGCTTTAGAAAGCAGCAATAGTTAAATGAACTTGGGCATGTATCATGAGGTAACTGAGAGACTGTGTTGGCATTGTCCTATTTTGTTTTTGTTACATAACCGGTGGGTTTCGATACCGATTACCCTTAGTGCTTGAAAATTTTCACCTAGATACTACCTTGCATCGTTAGTGTCGGTTCTGACGATTTTCTTATTTTGGTTATATATGATTAATACTAGTTAGAGTGTATATGTAGTATTTAAAAATAATTTGAATGTGTGGAAATTTATATAAGTTGATGACAATAGCTATCTATATACGAGTTCACATATAAGCTAGCATAATTTGGTGTAATTATCTAGAACTATCTATAACCTTAACTATCTAAACTTGACATGGATATATCTTAAATATTTGGATTTTTTTTATATAGAATTCTAGACATTAAATCTTATTCATCGAGTAGTCTTGTTAGAAATTAATCTCTATCATCCATTTTAGATTTTTTAGTATTATAAATAGACGTTCAATTTTTTAGTGTTATAAATAGACGTTCAATTGCTCAATATGATCTAGTATAATACTTATATGAGCAAATTTACTTATTTTCTTATGACAGAAAAAAAAAAGATATCGATCAAATTTTCGCTTGAGACCCCAGTTATCATTGGGTCGACCTTGAACATATGGGTGAATACTATGGCGGATGTATGTAGAGCCCGGGGGGCACGTCCCCCCCTCCCTCAATTTTCTAAAAATTCAGTTTGAGTACCCATATTTATGTTAGTCTTATAATTGTGCCCCTCCTCAACTGTTAAAAAATTCAATTTTAGTGTCTATGGTTACTGAAGTTTTATAATAATACCCGACCCTCATATTTACATTTTTTTTGTTTCTTAATTACAGTTAGTTAATTTAGTTCAAATTGGAAACTAGGTCTGTGTATTATTGTTTGTTGTATTTGTATTTTTTTATTTTTTATTCAAATTATTTTATATTTCTACATTTTCTAACCTCTTAATTCTAATTAGTCTATAAAAACCCATTCTTATTTAAAAAATTATTTACATTAACTTAAATTTTAAGATTAATTCTCTACAAAAATATTATATTCGTGAAGAAATATTTCAAAAAAAAAAAATCGGACTCCATCAATTGTAACAGAAGAATGGGAAATCTACAAAAGTATACAACGACCTTTTTGAGAAGAGTGATTAAACGGCCGAACAAGTTTAGAATTTAATTATAAAAGTCTTGAAACATATTCGGAAAAGAGGGGACATCTATTTCTAGATTATTCTCTTAATATTCGAGAACAATGAAGCCTGATTCCTTCTCAACCTTTTGCTCCTCTTTACTTTCTAGCTACGAAGTATACCGCAGAATCATAACACGCTGTAGTAAGAAAGCAACCAAGGCAAAGAAGAAAGTGACCCATCCCGTTGAACGTCGCCAAGTTGTTGGGAGGGTTGATGTGCAACATCCGTTGAACGCCGTCATGATGATTTGCGTTGAACTCAGGTTGCTCTGGTGTGTACTCTTGATGCTCCGATGGAGACGACGTTTAAGTCTCTTCGCCAAACATTTTGTTGATCGAAAAATAAGCGGTGTGGGTAGTAGAATTTGAGAGAGAAACTTGTAAAATAAAGAGAAATGATTGTGAGTTGAAGAAGCCAACAACTCTTTTTTCCCACTTCGGTGCCACGTGGCACGACTTGATTGGTTGGTTACGATTCAACGAGTCATGAATCCAACTCACTGTTTAGTTAATCGGAACCATACAAGCCACTCGTCACAGTACGACTCGCGTTTCGCTATTCAGTATTCGGAACTATACAAGCCACACGTCAAAGTACGACTCGTGTTTCGCGATTCAGTAAACCGTAAACATTGAACTGGTCAAGGAACTACACACGTAGGTGCTCTTAACTTTATTTTGACAAGTGTATTATATAGGGATAACTCCAGAAAACAACTACTGTTCGACTTTCGTTTTCACAATATAACTGTAAACTATATTATCGGCCATATCACATCGTTGGGTGAATTTTTTTTCAAAAACCATAATCTGTCTTGACAATTTTGATGAATCGTTGATTTTTATGGTGTGCCACGCACGTGCTTAGGTGGAAAAACACGTGTGTGGCACACCAAATTAGTGGATTATGGTTTAGTCGTGCGTGACACACCAAAAAAACCAACGATTCGTCAAAATTGTCACGGCAGATTATGGTTTTTGAAAAATATTCACCCAACGATGTGATATGGTTGATAATATAGTTTACAGTTATATTGTGAAAACGAAAGTCGAACAATAGTTGTTTTCTGGAGTTATCCCTGTTATATATAATTTCCGATCAAATCTCAGATCAATTGCACCTCCGTCTGCAAGCAATGGCTCTCCATCATCACCAGCCCAGCCTTCATCTCCGGCCACCTCTCTCTCTCTCCCGCCAAAACCCTCCTCTCCTTCTCACAGCTCCGGCCACCAGACCCATCAACCCTAGCACCTTCGCTCTCCATTCCGACCCCGACCCACCTCCTCCCCTCTCCCAAACCCTACACTGCCCCTTTCCTCTCCGCGAAAAAAATCCCCTTCCGGGTCGTGGGTTCCGTCGACGGCCTCATCTTCCTCTCTGACGACCGCCGCGGCTACACCTACACCATGATCCTCTGGAACCCCTTGATTCTCAAATCTGTCACTCTTCCCAAGCCAAGCTTCAATTTTGACGAGGTGGGTGAGTACAATTTCATGCTTGGCTTCGATCTCGACTCCACCAGCAACGATTACAAGGTCCCGAGAGCATTGTGCACAAGACGCCTCCTTTGGTGGAGGTGTACTCGCTCAGGGATGGGAGCTGGAGGACGGTGAGCTCTACCAATGTGGACTATTTGTTGCCTCCATCCTTGTGGCATCAATGTTTCATTCATGGTGTTGTGCATTGGATGGTTATAACCATGTTGACACTGGCATCTTGTTGTTCGATTTGGGGAAGGAGGAGTTTGGGAAGATGGCATTTCCACAAGGTGAGAATGTGGTGAGTCCCCTGTGCCTTTGCCTTTCGGTGATTGGGGGAAGGGATAACTCTGGTTCCTAACCTTCTTGAACGTTCCGTTTTCACGTCCTAGTCCAGACCAACGTTTCATTACAGTTCCATACACGAAAGGTTGGAACTTTTACAAAACCTGATATGAACCATTTAAATTAACGATTTCGTTAACATGGGAAGTGAAAAGTCGAAACTACAACTCCATTCATGTTAACCTTCCAGCTCATCTTTCCCAAAATAATGCATTATTTTGAAATTCAGTGTTGAAAAATTGTTGGATATGTATACTAAGTGTTCTCATTGCATGTTGAACGGGGATGGGGAGCTGAAAGGTTAACGTGAATGGAGGGGTAGTTTCGACTTTTCACTTCCCATGTCAACGAAATCGTTAATTTAAACGGTTCATATCAGGTTTTGTAAAAGTTCCAACCTTTCGTGTATGGAACTGTAACGAAACGTTGGTCTGGGTTAGGACGTTAAAACGAAACGTTCAAAAAGGTTAGGAACCAGAGTTATCCCTATACTCTATCTTCTCTCCTTTGCCAAGAGGTTGCGTCTTCCACGGATGCTGGTATTTATATCGTAAATCTGTTTCAGTTGCTGTTCTTTTGACCCGGCGATTCTTGGTGCAGGTTGGTGAAGCATTGGAGAACACTGCTTAACTAGTTGGATTCAGACAACATGGTACCTCGCATTTTATCAGTGATCAGATCTCTCTGTTGTTTCTGATGTGTTTGTTTCTATTTTGATGACTTTCCACAACATTTTGATGACTTTCCACAACATTTTGATGACTTTCCACAACAATTTCCATCTTAATGTGGCTGTGTTATGGTGCCTTCTTCCTGAAGTCACCTTTTCTTTTCAAATAATCCGTAAGTCCATCTTAATGTGGCTGTGTTATGGTGCCTTCTTCCTCAAGTCACCTTTTCTTTTCAAATAATCCGTAAGTGAAACGGTGAGTATTACTTAGTTGCTAGCATAGCAGAGGAGGCAGGGGAAGCTCGGTTAAGAGTGTCTCCTATGTAATTGCAATTTCTATCAATCCATTTCCTCTTTTGAATTGTTGATTTATTAGTTTTAATTTTGAGAGATATTAGGATTCAATCCTATCGCCGGTATTAGAGCATGCACAACGCGCCGGTCCTGAAGCTCGGCTCGTGTTTTTGCGAGCTGCGGGACGCGGGCCGTCCCGTTGTGGGACGGCTTTTACGCGTCCCGCAAAAACACGGGCTGAGCCGAGGCTCACGTCCCACTATTGCGGGACGGGCCGCGGCCCGAGTCCTGCGTCCCGTGTCCTCGGCCAACCACTCCCGTGCTGCCACGCGTCCTATTTCTTTAAATACGAAAAAACATATTTAACTCAATATGATTGGTTCACTCACAATACGAGCCTCACACTAAATCTCCACTGCAAAACACCCACTATTCTGAGTCCCAAGTCCCATTATTTTGTCCAGTCAACATACGGGTCTTTCCATTGTACATGTTCTTAGAGCCAAATCTTGGCACTTTTGGAAAAATGGTTACTGGTGAAGCAGTGAAGGAATCTTCCACCAATCCAGTTGAGAAAGAATGGCGAGGACAGCTACAATTGTTGAGATCCTTGAACTAGAGGACCTAGGATGAGATGGGGAGATGAGGAAGAAGCTGGAAGGCATGAATGTCTTGCAAAAGGGCATGAGAATTTTGTTGCAGGACAGAACCCAGATTGGCCAAACAGATGCTTTTCACCTCAGATGAACGAGAGTTATGTGAGCAACACATTCAACCTCCCCATGTTCAGTTCCGATCATAGCTATTGTCACCTTCCACTGAGTCTAAGTGACTATAGAGAGCTTTTAGGGTTAATTTGTAACCGATTCCCACAACTTAGAGTTTTGATTTACCGCAGTTTGGTTTTGGTACAAATTTACCAACCGAACGCCTGCACGAACCGGGTGGAGAAGGTGCCACAGTAATATAGACGGTGGACTTGGGATCCAGGAGGAGGGACGATAGGATGGGGTTTGTCTCCACGACACCCAAAGTCGGGTACCTCAAGTTTGGACGTACCCTTTTGGGATAAATCAGTTTTAGGTAGTCCCTGTCGGGTTACAGCAGGGTGGGTCGATCTGATGATGATTTAAGGAGGTCAGAGCTATCTGTTTCTGTGAGAGGTATCGGTGAAGTCACAGCCGGAACATGCTCTATTGCCCTTACAACATCTAAACCATGTCTCATCATAGGGAGAGACATCTTAGGTGATCTCGACGACTCAAGATGATGGGTTGACAATACCAGAACGCCCCACTATGCAAGTTCCGGGATTCAGAAGAACTGACATCACATGCTCTATAATTTCTTAGGTTCGTTTTTGTGTTTATTTGTTGTCTTTACTAATACATATCCATGTGCGTCGAAAGTCCTTTGAGGGTCTCAGACATATACTAAAGTTAAGCTCAGAGTCAAACACATAATTTATATTTATAATTGATTGTCATGATTAATAAAATACTTAGGTTCACATTTCAAAAAAAAAATCTCTAAAGATAAATACTTTATTTTTTGAGGAACACTTGAGAGAGAAAAATCCCCAAATTGAGGGCGCAGCAACGTCGGACTACCTTCTTCCCGAGCTCTTCTCAAAGATCTTCACGAGACTCCCGATCAAATCTCTGTTCCAGTGCACCTCCGTCTGCAAGCAATGGCTCTCCATCATCACCAGCCCAGCCTTCATCTCCGGCCACCTCTCTCTCTCCCGCCAAAACCCTCTCCTTCTCACTGCCTCCACCACCACCACACCCCACAACCGCAACACCTTCGCTCTCCATTTCGACACCGACCCACCTCTCCGCCTCTCCCAAACCCTCCACTGCCCCTTCCCTACCCGCGGAAACGGCCCCTTCCGTGTGGTGGGTTCCGTCGACGGCCTCATCTTGCTCTCCGACGACCTCCTAGGCTACACCTACACTATGATCCTCTGGAACCCCTCGATCCGCAGATCCGTGACCCTTCCCAAGCCGCGATTCAACTACGACGAGGTGGGTCAGTACACATTCATGCTTGGCTTCGGAGTCGACTCCGCCACCGGCGATTACAAGGTCGTGAGGCTTGTGTATCTTCTGGAACCCATGGATTTTGGCTTCAAGGCGCCTCCGTTGGTGGAGGTGTTCTCGATCAGGGAACGGAGCTGGAGGACGGTGAGCTCTGCCAATGTGGACTATGTGTTGCTTGCTACCTCTTGGGGTCAATGCTTCATTCATGGTGCTGTGCATTGGATTGGCTGTAAAATGTCGGACCTTTTCGACACTGGTATATTGTTGTTCGATGTGGGGAAGGAGGAGTTCAGGAAGATGGCATTGCCTGTGGATGAGGATGTGGAGAGGCCCTTGGATTTTTCCATTTCTGTGATTGGGGGAATGCTGTCTGTTTTCGTCAATCATGTGGATCGGGATTCTCGTCGTGATTCCTACATGAACATATGGGTGAAGAGAGATTACTTTGCTGATCCGTGGACTAAGATTTCCACTCTTGATGTGGAGAAGCTGGAATTAGGAGTGCTCTTGCATTTGAAGAGAATTCGTGGAGGAGGAGATGCTGGGGATTGGAGAGACATTCAAGTGCCTGCTACTGGTGGATTCGCGGGAAAGCATGACGATTTTGTCTTCAGTTACACGCAGAGTCTGGTTTTGCTAGATGAAGACAGAGCGGTTCAAGAGGCAAGATGAATTAACTTGTCCATTCCTGCTTCATTGCTACTGTCTTACACTAACTGTTATGGCTTATCCTATGTTGCTTGGGCATGTTTTTTTAACGTCTTAAACATGATTTTTGATGATTGCATAGCTTCAAGGGAAGCTAGAAACACTATTTGATATTTCCAATGATATGAACTGGTCTCCATTTGATTTGAGATGCCTTATGCTTTCACATGATTTGTTAGGACTCTTTGAGTTTGGTATTGCTCGATAAAGACACACAGGTTCAAGAGGCAATATGAATTCACTTGTCCATTCCTTCTCCATTGGTTGTTATCTTATGGGTTAATACTATGTTGCTTGGATATGTCTTTGTTTGGTGTGAGATGCCTCGTGTCTTCACGTCATCTATAAGGACTCTGTTAGTGCAAAAGTAATTGATGTTTCGAGGAAATTATATGCTTATGAATATGTTCTTAAAGGTAATTATACCGGTGGAAGAGATTTAAATTTCCTAATGAAGTTCTAATTCTGTAATCCAAAACTGACATATTTCTCTGTATTTCTGTATTTCCTTTTCAACCACATGCCCCGTCTTCCTTATAGAATAATTCATACATGACTAACTTATAGAATAATAGTTGGGGATACATATTTTTAGACATCTGATTTTAGAAAAGGAGCAATATTTTGGTTGCCTATTGACATTGGCTACACGTGCGAACATGCCTGTCTAAAATTGTAACTTAAGCAATAACTTCTTTTGACCTGTTTTTTAATAGATAAACAAAGACTAGTTGCCAGTACCGTTTTGTTTACTTGCCTGGTTTTGAATTTCTTTGCATGTTTCTAGTTCTTCTCTCCTTTCATTTGAGGCTGCATCTTCCACTGATGGACCATTTTGGTACTTAAATCGTAATTCGTAAGGCTGTTTAGGTGCTATTTTTTTGACATTGCGATTCTTGGTGTAGGTTGGTAAAGCATTGGAGAAGACTCAGCTAGGAACAAACACTGCTTAGCTAGATGGATTCAGGCAACAATATGGTACCTCGAATTTGATCGGTTGTTAGATATTACCGTTGTTTTAGTTTCTATTTTGATGACTTGCCACAACAATCTCCATCTTATGATATTATATGGATACATGTTTTGGGTTTAGTGTTGCTAGACTTTGATGGCGTCTTCGTTTTGATGTAAACTGTAGGAGTCTTATTCCTATCAGGGTAATTGAGTCGATTACTTATCCTAGACTTTGATGGTGTATTCTATCTTAAATTGTTGTTATCTAATCTACACTTACCACTTACCAGTATGTTTGATTTCCTTATTTGCTTAATTATTATGTCCCACCATATTGTTTGTATCAACCATTCCATTGTGAAATCAAAGAGGTAAATGTTTGATTTGCTTACCGATTGATTGTCATATCTAAGAATTAAAGGAAATTTATGTTTTTTCTGGGTTCAACCTCGATTCTAAGAATTAAAAGGATGGTATATTATGTTTCTTGGGTTGTCGCCAGTTGTTTTGAGATTAAAAAGCGTGTGATCTCTCGTTCATCGGGCATATGCTAAATATAGAGCTATGGCGTCACCAGCCGAGAGATAGTTTGGCTGAGGAACTCCTCACTGATTTATAGGTCGGCGAGAGTATGACAACCCCACTTTTCATTGATGATCATATGGCTATACACATTGCCTCCAATCCAGTCATCCATGAACAGATAATGCATATAGAGATCGACTTTTATTTTGTCCGTCAACAACTACAAGTTTGAAGTACTCTGACCTCAACTCATTCTCGGGCGCCGTCGCCCCGCGCCCCGCAAGCCCCGCTCCCCACATCGCGCTGGAACCGAACCTCGAAGCTCACCCCCTCAGCCCGCGCCCCCGCCCCCGCCCCCCTTCATCTGCCCCGCCAATACAGTTGCTCTTAGGGTCTCGGGTACGGCAACAAATGACTTGATTTCTGGTGGCCAAAACTCTATTGACCAAATTTGCATACAAATATTGAAGAGAGGATAGACTTTTGGTCGACGAAATCCAAAATCGCCGGCCAAGTAAGGTACTTGAGCTATGTTTTGACTGATAAAATTACAACGTCGGCCAAGTAAGGCCTTAGGTCGCCGATTTTGGATTTTGTTTAACAAGAGTCTGACTAGGCCGACGATCTTTCTCCGGTCGACCAATTAAGATACTTGACCGACGATTTTATTTTTGGTCGATTAGGTTAGCCATATGACCAACAGCTTATTATGTTCTTTTGGCTAAAATTAATCAAACCAAATTAAGAAATTGCCTCTTTTAGTGTTAATGATCTTCATCTCTTCATTAACATACAAATGTTTTGTACGATTGACTTTTGATTAAAAAGTTCAAAAACCTCTGTTTCATTGGTACACCCATGTGAAATCAATCATTTATATACAAAAATGCACTTCCTAATTGAGAAATCACCAACACCAACCTAGGAAAACACAAGAAACTCCCCTACAATGTCCGAAACTCCTCACCACTTCTGATTGCTATTAAGTTGAAAAAACTTGCCGGACATGGCCTCCGCCAACGCCGCCGTGAAGTTAGGATCTTTAGTCAATGAAGTGGCCATCTGCTCCACCAGCAACCGCGGCATCACATCCGGCGAACCCGTACTTCTCCTCGGCGCTTCGTCGCCGGATCTAGACTTAGCCAAGTCAAAACTGATGGTATTGTCCGGCCTCAAAGGGGCCGAACCCAACCGGTTCGAGCCGGAGTTCACCTCCGCCGGACAAGGTTGTCCATGATTGTGCTCTCCCTCGTAAGTCGCAACCAGCACAGACTGGTCCTCCGCGCTTCTCTGCACCTGAAATCACAATCTTGATCTTTTAGTTGAGTTATTTTTTAATACAGTCTGATCAGACTGGACTTATCCGTGAGAGCGCGTGTTTCGTACCTTCTTCTTGACGGGGCAAGACGGGGCGAAAGAGCATTTAAAGTAAGCTCTAGGACAAGGATTGTCCCTGGTGACCTTCTGGCCGTACTTCCTCCACTGGTACCCGTCTGACACCACCATCCCGGCGTCGGAAGTCTCGGTCCGGACACAAATCGTGGACACTTTGGCCTTGACGACCGGCTCCTGATCCCTCTGTCTCTTGCCGGACTCGTCCGTGGAGCTGCTCTCGCTGCTCTCCGATTTTCGCTTCCTCGACGGATTGCTAGCAATATAGTCCTTCAATTTACTGTGCAATTTGTTGTACTTATCGCACACCGTCGTCAACATCTCCGTCAGCTTCCTGTTCTCCGAGCTCGCCCGCTCCAGCTCCTCCGCCAATGCCGCCTCAGCGCTCACTTCAAACGAATCCCCTGTCTAAAAAAACAGAGTACCTTAAGCTTTTGTTTCTTTATCAGCAAGAAAGCGGGAAAATCCTACTGTTTTCAACATCCAGTCTACACCCGCTCCCAAACAGATGTATAATAAACAAATTCAAAATCTCTAAAAAAGGGCTCGACCCCAATGAGGTAAAACTGTAAAAGAGCTCTCTGACCATCAGATCAGCCTCGATAGCTGTTAAGATCCTTACCGGGGCCTCTTCGATGAAGTTGAACATGTGTCGGGTGTTGACATAGGAAGAGCAATCCATGGGTTGTTGATGATGTTCGAGCTTCTGAGGTTGTTGTTGTTGTTGTTGTTGTGAAACTTGAAGATGAGGAAGTTTATATAGTAGGTTTCAGTTGGTCGCGATCGATGGAAGGTTAGTGGAAGGGGACAAGAAAAAGTTGGGGAGGTTTTCAAATTCAAAGTCAAGCCTAATCGGACAGAAGAGAAACAACTGGGAGTGGAGGTTCGTGTGGACGATGTTGTCGCTGTCTGAATTTACAAGTGGACGAGACTGTTTTGTCTTTCTACGTTTCTGCGCGTTTTACACGTTATTTTCTTCTTATTTCTTTTATTATAATACTCGAAAGGAGCTGTCTTCTACGCGTTTCTTCCCTTTGAACTATTTTTTATTTTTTTTCGCACATTGAACTTGTTTAAATTCTGGTTTGATCTGTGTTTTTAACACATTGATTCATTGGATGTTTTGATAAGCACTGTTATTGTAGTACTTGGATTGATTTGAAAGTTTCTTTATGAACAGATTATAATTAGTGTTTTAAAGAGATAACATCACTAGTTTATATTTAATTATGATTTGTTTTTACATAACGATCATAACTAAAATTTCTCATCTAAACGTTATTATTGTAAGTTCCCAAAAATTTCACCGTACGTCAAAGGGACATGGGAATGATGTAAAAATTGGATATCGTCTAGCCAAAAGTTAGAAGCTTGAAATATCGTCTATAAAAATTTATAATTAGATTAACTATGTGAAATTTGTACATAGTACATATAATCAAGTGATTTTATCCTCTAGAGATTTCTAGTCCTAGCCACCCGACAATGTCGATCTCGTCTAACACCTCCATTCTTGTGTTGTCGATCACTCCACCAATGGAGATCGTCACGTCCTCTCCTTACTCTAAGGTGGTTGTCTCCCCGACCCCTTTATCACGCCTTCACGCCCCCTCCTCCGACTTCATTCGACCAATAAAGGCTAGGAAGAAGAGGACCCCTAAACACTCTCTTTCTATACTATCGTTGGCGTTGTTGCCTCCGACTGACCAGCCGCCCATGGATGGCTCTGCTCTGTTGGTCTTTTCCCAGGACTTGTATCCTCAGAGTTTGTACTGGCCAAGCCAAAACGAGGACGTCCTTCTAGGGTTTCCTCCCACACGTCGTCGGGTGCTCCTACAGCACCACCGAACAAGGAAAGACATGCTTCATTGGTATCAGAGATGACTAGGGTTGTTGGCTCCTCTGAATCACCACCTCTCGAAAAACCGCCGCCAACAATGGTGACCCTCCAAAACGGTTTCTCGACCTACTCCATCACAGAAGAAGAAGAATAGATGGAGGTCGTGATTCCCTATACTCCGGCGGACCCAACAATCCTTTCCCATTAACAGTTCAGCATGGTGGGTAGGTTGTTGGCACCAAAGCCGCCCTAAAAGGACTTTATGCTCAGGATCATTACGAGAGTGTTGGGATGTTCGACTTCGGGCTTAGTGATGAAGGATTTGGAACCCAAGACCTACGACTTCTAATTTGAATTTCAAGATATTAGGGATTGGGTTCGCAACAATGAACCTTGGTGCTTCAATGGATACCCATTCGATGCTAAGGAAGATAGTGGATCTGATGGCTAAGGATCTACCCAAACTAGAAAGTATCCAACTATGGGTGCATGCAAGGGGTCTCCTGTCATCGGTTCGAATGAAGGCTATTGGGGAATTCATTGGAGCCACGCTAGGGGAATGTGTGGATGTCCCGTCTGACAGTGAGGCTTGTGCTGGAAAGGGACTGTTAAAGTTTGATTCTGGATGGAGCTCCATCGTCCCCTTTGACGAACATTGGTCATGAGATTTCAGGAATTCCTAGAACCGAATATGGTCACCCTGACCTATAATAGGCTCCCCACGTATGGCTACAACTGCGGCCAAGTCTACCATGTGGTCTGAGATTGTGATCAGGAGATACTAAGGATACCCAGAGTTGATGATTCCCTCGTGGAAATCAAACTTGACGAGCTTGAGAAGTCTTATGCCAAGGATTGGGGGACAGTTGCAACAGGACCATTGAGTCCTCTAGGTTTTGCACTGTTGACTTCGAACATTTTACCTAAGGCCTCTACACTCGAGGAAGGGGACCAATCCTAACCATAAACACTCTACTTAACCTTCAGGTAGGGGAGGTGGGGCTCAAGGCGAACAAGGCATTGTCCTTGGTGGAGGGCCAGAACTCAGGGACTAGGTTTGTTAATCCTTCATGGGTTGTCTCATCTGTCATGTTGGGAAAGAAGATAGAATACGTAGGAGAATCTCGTGAAGATCAGGCGAGGGCTGGTTACCAGCCCTACCAGAAGGAATGTTAGACATCTCAAGTTTCAAGGACTTACTTAGGGATGGGTCTCTAGCTCAAGCCCATCCTCCCGTTACAGTTACTAATGTTGAGTGCAGGTTCGGTCGCACTCCTCACGAGGAAAATAGTTCTCTTCATGGGATCAAGCAGCGTTTAAGCACCACTTGAGCGGTTCTCTCTAATTTGTTAGTTTGATTGAATTATCTTACTTCTCCATAATCGTATGTAGTTACAGTCAATGTTTCTCAAAAAAAATTAAACAGATACTTTCTGAAGCTCTGCTCGTTGTAATGACTCTTCTTTATTATTAATAAAATATCGTACCTTTCGTTAAAAAAAATCAAGAGATTTTATCTGTGATTTTAATTCTTTGAGTACCACCAAATTCTTGTCATATATGAAATGATGCAAATTAGTTGGATTCGAACAGGTCGAGTTTAATTTGGCTTCCATCCTCGTTAGTATACAACAAAAACACATTAGGATCGATTTAACCGTCAAGTAAAACTTTTAAGGTGATAGATGTTAAATAAAAATAGTTTCTTGAACTGAACTAAAATCAAAGATGAATTGTTTTTTTATCAAATTATTAGAATACTTGGAGCATCCATTGTCAGCGATTGGAGGCCGAATCAACCGGCTCGAAGTTGATCAATAAACAACGTCGTACGTTGTTCAACACTGGTCGATTTTGTGATCTATATTGTTAGTCTCGACTGTCATATAATTTTAAATTTTTAATGTAATAATTTTCTATTAAGATCAATCATCTTTTTTCACTTGTCTCTCAAGTTCTACCTAATTGTACCTATAAACATTCACACTTGTGACCTATTCACCTAGTTGCTCAACTGTTATTGTGGATCCTTTTAGTTAATATTTTTTTCTTTAAAATATAAGGGCGCTGAAATCAAGTAGGCCAAAACGCATGGTTGGACATTCAAATTGAGAGAGAGTTAATCAAGTAGCTAGAATAACACAAAGTAATAATTAATCCTGATTAAGTGATTATTGACATGCAATGCAACCCATTAACAGGTTGACTTGAATGAGACACGTGCTTATTGGGTTAAAAAAGATCATACCACGTTGATTACGAAACACTAAGAATTTTTTTAAAACGTAAGGTGTATTCCTATTTATCTAAAGAGTCGCATAATATATAAAAGTGTATTCGGTATAGTAAAACTGGATTACGGTTGGACAGCCACAGAACGGACCTCTCGAATTAATTAGTGGGCTATTCCATTTGTTGTCCTAGAAATATACTTGAATTTTACATCCTCAAGAGATAATAATATAGATCGGCATTGATCAATGACCCGACCTAGAGGAGAAAATAGTGGAAATGGAATTCAGAATCAGGTTGACCACATATTGAGCATCGCTTCAGATCAAAAGCTTCGTCCTACTCTATGCACGGGTCCGCTGTAGGGTTCTTAGGATAGTAGTGGCTTCGGAAAATTCGGCTCCTAGTTGTCCCTGTATCATCCCAGTTGAGACGTATCAGCAAAAACCGCCCCGTCAACATTTATAGTAACCCACAGTGTCGACGGTAGGGCCCATCCCATACAACGTTGGGGGCTGGATTATGTGGGCGGGTGATCCCTCTGTGCGTAGTCGACCAGCTATGGAGGTGGCTCTGTACCGTGGCGACCACATCCTCGACCGATTGTTGAGTGTTTTCCCAAACCACCCCATTCCGAGCCTTCCATATCTCCTAAAACGTCATTACAATTCGGCTCTTTACATCCATGTTTTGAAGTCTCATAACCAGGGTCATCCACGTTTCTAGACCATGGTGGGGAGTATAGGGACCTGGAGATGTGACTTTTCTCATACTGTTTGTACAAACTTACAGTGTAATAGTAAATGTGAAGTAGTCTCACTATGATCCTGACAGACAAGGCAAGTCTCCAGAATTGGAACATATTTATCCGAAGATTTACCGCCACCTGAAAGGTGCAAGAGAGAGCGCGTCAGAGAAAAATCTAAATACAGTGTTGAATGTCCGAATCCCACAATCATGTTCAAACCGTGGCCCCTCCCGTGGGGACCCATCTTCCACTGAATCGAGAGAGCACCCGGTACACTTCTTTGCAGGTGTAGATGCCTCTCGAATTATGCACCTAGTACCACTTCCGGGAAAAATGTGATCGGATCTTCGGTACATCCCAGTTATCACCCTGTTGCGTCCGATACCTTTAGGTCAGCCACCTCTGAGGTGTGTACTGGAATGACAGGGGCGTTACCTATGAGCCACGGTATCCCTTATGCATTCGTAGTTCAGCCATCCCCAATAGTACGATGTAATCCTTGGCAGGGTATATGTTAGGTCGCCCTTAACCCCGCCCAGAGATTGCTCGGATTACGACTATCATCTGTCGTAAGAAATTCACCTTTTAGATAATATCTGAAAATCCGTGCAACCAAGCAATTCGGGTCAGAGATAAATTTTCATCCCATTTTTGCGAGAAGTGTGATATTCATATCTCTCATGTCTCAAAAACCCATTCCCCCTTCGTCTTTTGGTTTGCATAGTTTCGCCCAGTCCTTCCATATTATTGGTTTTGTAGCACGAGGGGTCATCACCCACCAAAGCCCACCAATACCGCACTAAGACCACATGTATTTGATTCACTAATCACTGGGGAAAAAGAAATACTCATAGCATAAACAGGTAAAGCCCGCAGAACGGATCGAACCATTACCTCCTTGCCTCCCGTTGACAAAATTTATCCATCACATGTCCCGATTTTTGCAACAAGCCTATCACAGATAAATTGGAGGCTCTGCCCTCACTTTCTTCCCAACATATTCGACACTCCAAGTACATAGAGGCCTGTGATATTTCCTGTATCCCCAGGGTAGCACAACAAACTAGCCGATCGTCCTGAGGGGTGTTTGTGCTAAAGAATATAGAGGACTTCGCCTTGTTTATCACCTGTCTTGACATATCACCGAGAGATGTAAGGATAACTTGTACTTGTTCTGCCTCCTGCCGATTAGCTCTGTAGAAAATATGTGAAATCACAAGGGTCCCTCTAGCAACGCACACCCCATGAATGGTACCTGCACGTTCAACATGTTCTAGCAAACGAGATGGACCCTCCATATTTAATAAGAATAAATATGGAGAAAGAGGGTCACTCTGACGAATACCTCGGCCTACTGTGAAGGAGGACATGTGCTTTCCTCCCGAGCTGATTGTGTATTGTATGGATTGCATGCATGCCAATACCAATGCCCCTCCATGCAGACCCGAAGCCAAAACCCCCCATCATGGACATGATGAAAGACCACTCCACTCGGTCGTATGCCTTACTCATATCGAGTTTGAGGGCCATAAACCCATTCGTCCCCTGAGTTCGACGGCGCAAGGCGTGAATTACCTCATATGAGATGAAAATGTCGTCCTGAATGGCCCGTCCCGATACAAAGGCTTCTTGACTGATAGAGATGAGCGGTTCCAACATAAATTTCAAACGGTTCGCTAAAACTTTAGATATGATCCATAATACAACATTACAGAAGGATATAGGTCGGGGATCAAAATATTAATTACTTTACCTATTTTAAATAAGTGTTCATTTATACTTGTCACCTATTCACCTAGTTGCTCAACTGTTATTGTGGATCCTTTTAGTTAATATTTTTTTTTCGTAAAAATATAAGGATGTCGAAATCAAGTAGGCCAAAACGCACAACTTGTATAGTTAGACTTAGACACTCAAGTTGAGAGAGTTGATCAAGTGGATTAACACAAAGTAATAATTAATTAATCCTGATTAAGTGATTATTGACATGCAATGCAACCCATTAACAAATTGACTTGAATGAGACACGTGCCTATTGGTTAAAAAATATTATACCTCGTTGATTACGAAACATTACCTATGTGGCTATATATGAGTAATGATTAAATTAAGAACCGACTCGAAAGGGATGGTAGGGTCGTCATGGTGGTGAGGCCATAGAGTTAATGGTACAAAAGTCAATCCAAAACTCTTGAAGTCAAAAACCCAAGCCTTAGAAAAAGTCCGAAAGACTCCATCATGGGACCGTGACTAATTAAGAATTAAAATCATTGCAACAGAATATTAATTACTCTACCCATTTTAAAGTAATTGTTCATTTAATTTTCTTAACACAAGTTGAGGAACGGCATAATTTTTGCATTGCATGTCTTTATAATAGTTGTTTTTTTACTGGAATATTAGGGTAATATATTAAGTAGAAAAACGTTTAATCTAAAGCCGGTACAACAAGATAATGTAAATAGAGTACTGAATAAACGGTTTTGTATATTATAAGACCAAACTGTATATAAAGCTATTCGAGTAACCAGATCGTTCCACTAAGACGTTTAGAGATTAACGTTGTGGTAACAACAACAGTACAACACATGTGTATGGACAATCCAAAGAAATCCCTCGAGATGTAGATATGAAACCCTAAGAGGCACATGGAGCTTTTCCATTGTGGAAGTACAAATAATGACTAGTAAAGTAAATGTTATTTTGTTAATATAGAATTGAATATGGGGTTAATACAAAATGGGTTCCAAACCGATCCGAAGACATCCTTACATGAACACGGGAGTTGACGAAGACCTAGACGGATAAGGTCGGTGTGTACGGTCACCCATTGACTCCTGATTATGGTCAACATCAAACGTGGACCGTGCACATTACGTCATGCATGATTTCAGCACCAACACATATCGCCCAAAATGCATTGCATAATCACACTCAAAACTCACCATCGATCACATGCTTATATTGCTAACATACATATATATTTGTCGGTCTTCGTTGACTCTTTTTTTGAACGAATGATGCAATATCATAAATTAAACGCGAATTGCATTAACGTGTGTCGAAGAACAAACTCTCCGACCACTGAAAAAAGATCAGAATGGATGAACAAAATTCTTTGATTCTTGTAGTACCATAACCGTCGCAAACGGTATTGTGATGCCTTCTGGGCAAAGACAAAATACGGAGAGGGAGAAGGGGTATCGGAGATCCGGAGGGACCTCAACAGTAAATGTGGTGGTGGGATGCAAACCATCGTCTTGGTCGGGCCAGTCCCTGATGCTCCCCTTCCTGGAGAAATCCTTAATTCTCTGATCGATAGGCAGTGATCCTGCAAAGACAAATTCAAACAAAATAACCGAGACCCTTTTGATTAGCCAGAGCCATAATCGTGAAAGGGGACGAGACGGTTCCGGCGGTAGAGGCCAGAGAGAAGGACGCGCCGGTTGCGGCTTAGCCTGCTGCTGCAACTTCGGGGACGTCTTTAGGGATGGCGGCGACATCAGAGACGGCTGCGGCATCAGAGGCAGCGACAACAGCATGGGCGGCGGCAACATCAGGGACGACGGCTGTAGAGACGGAAACCTCCGGGGCAGAGGAGAGACCAAATCAGATCGAGAGATGCTTTGTTGGTGGTGTGAGACAACCAACCTCACGGTGACTAGAGACGACTTGAAAGAAACCCTAACCGAAAAAATACTTCGGAGGAGGGTGGAAGTCTTCGTTGACTCTGAGGACTGCTTCTTGCAATTTCTATTATTATTTTATTTTTATTTGTGATTATGTCTGACTATTTATTTAAATTCAAGTGAATTTGCACGTGTAAAACTTCTAGCATGAAGACTGAAAATACCAGCCGAGATGGGTACAGTGAGCTAATTAGAGAGTAGGGATAAGGTTGGAGCAAACCAAACTATTTTAGTTTAGTGGGAAGTTGTTGAGATTGACATGAGTTTTGGCCCTTATGTGATCAATGATTATGCATAATTAACTACTTAGTTGGAGATTATATTAGAGCAAAACAAGCAGGCTGGTCCCACTTTCTCTTTTGGGATGTCAATTTTTTTAAGGGAAGGTATTTATTTAATAATCGGGCAAGAACATACACATAGAGAAAGAAGACCCGAATTGAGGTTGGATAATTCTAACTTACTGATATGAGTGATTCATTGATTTTATAATCTCTATTTTGAAGTAATATATCAAATGGTTAATTTTTTAGGCTCATGGGCCAGAATTAGTGTTCAACGTTTATAAAAAATATATGAAGAAGTGATCAAAAACGTGCAATTGATGTACACCAATTTGTAATAAAGTGCAATTATTTGGCCTGAAAAGCCACAACCAACCAAAACCTAACTAAAAAGAACATAGAAAAAACTAGGAACGTGACCATATCTCTTGAGATCCAACCACTCCGACCATCTTGATATTCCTCCATATGACTTTGATCATCGGTATCCGAAGAAACAACACCGGATAATCTAATACCCCACAAAACATTTCGACTCTCCTTCCACAACGCTCCTTCCACACTCAGAGTATAAATCCAAGGTTGCCTCAACGGACTCTCTGGCCTAAACCGAGAAATACGGATGCAACGAAGAGACTGAATGAGACGAAACTGGAGGAGGAGAAAAAGGATATGTGAGAAACGGACAAAAAACCGAGTAGCCATGACCAACGAAATAGAACTCCCAGGAGAATGGAGAAAACGTAAAAGTTGGCCTCCGTTAATAACAATCAAGGGGAAACCTCGACCGTCACTAACGAAAACAAGAAATAAAAGAAAGAAGAGAGGGCTGCTAGGATTGATTAGAGAGTGGTGGCCTTATATCTTATTATTATTATTTTAGTAGATAGTTGATTTGTGCTTGTTCAATTGTTTAGTTGAATTGGGGCATGGTCTAAAATCTAAATTAACCTCGGAATTCAGAGTTAGATAAACGGGCCAAGCCCAACAGATACTCAATGAGATGGACTTGATTTGAGTTTTAAACACCTTGTATATAACGGGTATGTATACCCCAATAATCAACATAGTTAGCCCCAAATATTAGTGGGCCTTAGGCCCAAACCTAATCCATCACACTTCCAATTTAAACTGATTGAGACTTTCTCCATCTAACGGTTTAGCAGACACATCTCTCTCCTCACACTCATTAGACATCAATAAGACTTCTCATTATTTTCTTCAGTAACCATTTCTGATCAATTACTACACATATGAATCTTACTTTCACATCAGATTAATATGACACTTCTAAGATTTAAGACATGATTTTTATCAGTAAATTATTTTCTTTGGTAACCATTTCTGATTAATTACTACACATTTATATGAATCTTACTTTCGTATCAGATTAATATGATACTTTTCAGATTTAAGACATGATTTTTTTTTATCAGTAAAATAAATTTAAGTTAGAATGTTTTTTAAGAAAAAAGAGGAGCACAAAACCTAACTATAGATTACCACAAAAACAACCAAACACTGAACAGTTTTCAGCGCCCACCAAAACTAAAGATCTTATACAGATCAAATTAAACAACCGATCTTACACGGATCCAACCAGAATAACAACCGATCTTACAGGATCAAACACAAAAAACAACCGACCCAACACAGATCAAAGCAATAAAACAACTGATTCTACACGGATCAAACCAATACAACAACAAAATCTACACCCCACTAAACAACTGAGAACAACCAGAAAGCTGAAAGAAGACAACCAGCGAACTTAAAAAATAGGTCTAGGCACCTAGATATCACTACCATAAAGCACAAGGAAAAAACACAAGCGAAGAACCGTTCTGAATCACCGAGATAAGGCCATCAAAACGGACAGGCACGCAGGAAACACTGCAGACCTAATCAAAGTTGAATCATACTCCCTGAATCATTATTAACACTCAACCCTATAGAGGAGCGTACCAAAAACGCCGGTGGTCAATACCACTATCAGCAGATACAAAATCAGTGATCAATCACCGACACACCAAACCCAACAAGTGAAACGAAAGGCTTCATACCATAGAACAGGCTTGAACAATCCCCGACGGCCAACACCAACACCCATAATCAGCGAGCTCCAAACCAAACAACGGGTCGAGAAGAAGCGAAGATAATCGAATCAAATAAAAGGAGAGGGTGGGAGAGGAATTACCAAACAAATATCGGAAGGCAGTGTCCAAGAAGTCCCCGGGAGGCGAAGCACCAGAAGCAACTAGATTAGCTAAGCAACGATCCACACCCGATATAACGTAGAAGCGCGTCCCACGACCTGAGCTGGAATAGAGACCTCCAATGACCCGAGAGAAGCTCCTCCGTCAAAACTGCACCGTCGAAACCGCGAGAAACAGAGCAAAAGATGTAGCTCGCACTCAACCCTCTGAAACCTAAATCCGGTAAACACCGAAAGGAGGCCCAAACAAGAGGAGGACCGGTATTTCTACCGAGTTTGAGCTCAGAACTCCAAGCCGACAGTAGCAAGTCAACAATTCCGAGAGACTGGAGCTAGAATGCGTGTTGAGCGTTCTGAAACCTAAAACGGTAACCCCTCGCTGACGAACAACAAGGAACCGAAGGGGAAAGCATGTAATGATACCGAACACGATCCATTCCAGATTCAGACAGAAGATACACCAAAATCTGCAAACAGAACAATAATCAACTCCGACGGAACACCTCCAAACACCGCACACCACAACAATGCCATGGATAAGTCTTTCGAGTCATGATGTCCAATATGTATACTTCGAGTTTCGATTGCCAATCAAGAACAAGTCAAACGATTTGTTATGAAATTAACATGCATTGCGCATCCTCGGATTATAATATTCACATAGAAATCTGGTTCTCCCAGAAAATCTGCAGTCCTCACACGTTCCATGCTGATGCAACTTCCTAGCTGTTTCTTGCAATACAAGCAACCAAACTATTAATCTCATAACATTTTAGTGGGTATTAACTAATTAATCCACAACGTGACACATCCATATCAATATAAGTTTACGAAACCATATAATAAAAAAAGTCAATTATGTACAAAATTTATTGGTGTATTTGACAAGTAATATATACATAAACTATGATGCATTATGAGCTTACCATGAAGCTGACCATCTTGTCCTTAACAAAACAGAGTTCTTTAGAGTTTTGTATTTGCAGAGAAGCCATGGATGGTTCGTTGAGAAGACACGAGATTGGTTGGGATCAATGGCTCAGAGGTGTTTATTACCAGGTATACGAGGTGGTCACCCAGAAAATCTTGTCTAGGCATCTCCAAAACCCGTTGATTTTACCCCCTCTAGACGATTTTACATGTTTAGTCACCGGAGCAACGAGTGGCATCGGGCTCGAGGTAGCCAAGCAATTGGCTTTCTCGGGAGCTCGAGTAGTCATGGCGGTGAGGGATCGAGTGAAGGCATCTGATCATGTCATTAAATGGCATCAGGAGTGGTACTCCCCGACGCGGGGGGTTCTGAGGGTGGAGGTTATGGAGGTGGATCTACTCTGTTTAGCGTCGGTGGTGAAGTTCGCGAGGTTGTGGGATTCGAGCTCGAGGCCTATAAACATTTTAGTCAACAACGCGGGGGTGTTCGGGATGGGGAGGCGCCAGGAGTTCTCTGGCGACGGGTACGAGACTCACTTGCAAGTGAACCACCTAGCGCCGGCTCTGCTTTCTGTTCTGCTCTTGCCGGCGCTACTAAGGGGCGCCCCGAGTCGAATAGTCAATGTGAACTCCGCGATGCATTATCTCGGGTTTGTGGATCCGGCGGATATGAATTTTGTATCGGGGAGGCGGAGTTACGGTAGCGTCAAGGCCTACGCCAGTAGCAAGCTGGCGCAGGTGATGTTTAGCGGGGCGCTACAGAGGCGCTTGGGTCCGGAGGCGGGGGTAAGCGTCGCTTGCGTGACGCCCGGGGCGGTGCTTACTAATGTAATGCGGGATCTCCCGAAGATTGTTTTGGCTTCGAGTCGTTGCATCGGGCCGTTGTATATGCTGACGCCGCAGGAGGGCGCTAGGAGCACGCTCTTCGCGGCGACGGACGCTAGCGTGGCCGAGCATTGTAAGGCCTTGAAGGCGGAGGGGTCGCCGGTTTGTGCTTTTGTGTCGGCGGTGTGTCGGCCGATCGAGCCGAGTCGTGAGGCTTATGATGTGAGGATCGGTGAGAGAGTGTGGGACGAGACGTTGGGTATGGTTGGGCTTTGTGGTGATGCCGTGGAGAGGCTTGTGAAGGGGGAGGAAGTGGAGTGTCGATACGAGGCCATGGAGTGAGTTCGGACAAGGATGTGGAAGTCAACGTTGGGACAAGAGTTTGTTGTCGGGTTTGATTGGAGGGTCCGAGGTGGTCTTTTGTGTTTCTAGGTCGGTTTGTTCATTCTATTGATTCATTGTTCGATTCTTAAATTTTGGGTCTTGTGTTTGTATTGGTTTTGCCATATAGTTTGGTCTAATTTGTTCATTGGTTGTGTTTTGCTTATGGGTTTTGTTTTGTCAGTACATGAATGGGATCAAGATGTTTTTAGCACACGAAACTGAAAATTTTTATTGACGTGAAATAAAAAAAAAGTCCTATAAATCGTACAAACGTGAAATTAAAATAAACAGCCTAAGTGAGAATGAAATAAGCAAACCGAATAAGATAAGGTATAGCCTTGGTGATGACCGAGACATTGATGCTATATCTATAAGTCCGGTGTGATCCAGGAAGAAATTAGGGGTGAGTCCATATTCTAATTGTGTGAAGTACGATGAATCTATTGTTCTTGTCTCGTCTCGACTTGACTGATTCTACTATGCCGGAACAGTCGATCAAAGAGTATGCTGGAGGAAGGAGGAGGTTGAGAGTCGGCAAGCAAGCGACTCATAGACGTCGGGGTGTGGCTCCTCAGTAACACCCCGAGATGTCCTAGGGTACTCATGGTGACTCGCGAGGTAGCTTCCTCGCCTTTCTTCTATCTCATTGGGACTGTCTTCCTCCATCGTGTTTGTGAACTCCAAGCTTCCTTGAGTAAGGGTGGCAGACCCATCTGTCCCCAGGGAGGAGGCGCACCAACGAGGTTCCTCCATCCGTTGATGTGGGAGGCCCGAGCCCTCCGCCCGCAGAGGTGATGGATACGATCGAGGTTCTCTTGTCGTGCCCTAGCTATTCCATTGGGATCATGCGTAGGCCACCTGTCCTCCGTCTTACGAGAGAGATGGGGTTGGTATTATCCATTTCCCGTATGATTCTGGTGAGGGCAAGCGTCAAGGGATACTGAGATGCGGAGGAGCATGGATGTCGATCGAGAAAGCCATTTGAAAACCCTATCATCATTATCATGTTCAATCGGCTCGAATAGGATCCTCTTATGGCGGTGGAGTGGGTGCTAGTGGGGGGCATGTGTTCGGGGTCCCCGATCCATCCCTGCATGTACTGGGGAATCGGATGGTGCGTCCCACGGTCCATGTGTTCAGGGTTCCTAGGGACTTGTGGGGGTCTTAGGAACGGTTTTATACCAAAGGGCCTACCATAAGGGTGGGGTCGCTATCGACAACTCCCTAATGGGCTGTCGATCTTCATGGTATGGTGCCGCTTCTCGGGCGATCTAATAAAGGTCTGGATCTCCATCTTACTTCTTCGTGTCAATCATTCGGCATGGTGGTTGGAGTAGAGAAACCTATCGGAGGATGATGATCCCCATGATGCATACACGCCATTTCATGGGGGAGGCGACGACGGGCAACATCGGGGGAGGCACCTTCCTCCTGTGGAATGATGCATGGGCTCTAGTATATCGGGCGAGACATCACCGATTGACGGATCAATAATCGGGAAGTAGTGGGTGGTGTCGTCGAGCTTGGTGAACGGGTCTTTAGCATTAGAAAAAGGCATTTAAGGTAAGGTGGGCCAACTATTTTGCATCCATGGTTTTGTTTATTACACAGATCTATTTGGGCAACATTAATGTATGAGATCTTGAGTTGGGATGACAGTTGGGCAGGTTCATAAATTTCCTCCCCATTCACATCCAACTAGAGATTGATCTTCTCCTTTCCGGTTGGTGAGCTGCTAGTATTAAATACTTTACCAAAAAAACTAAAACATACAAATATAAAATATACCTGTACAGTAAATAATTTTTGAAAATCTGGTCGTACACCTTAGCAACAATGACCAAGGTGTTACTCAGAAAATCTGGTCGTACACTTTTATATATTACTTTGCTGATAAATAAAAAGTGTTACTCAGACAATCTGGTTTTGGGTTTGGCATCGGTTTTAATAGTGAAACAATAAAGACAGTAGATCCGGTTGATCGCACTGTGCCTATCCCTGCGTAAAAGAGTTAATGTCTTCTATATAACACAATTTCTGGTATTTCTAATCCTATGTTTATGGTATTTCTTGTGGATCGCTTCTATTTAAATTTGGACTTAAAAATTATTTTCAAAACAATGTATACAACTTTGGTTACATGAAATATGAACAAACAACATGGTAGGTGAATCCCTTTGCTCAAGACAACATGGTTTAATATTTAAAGAAGAGCTATAGAAGATGGTTGAAAACACAAAATGGTTAAATGTAAAAATCTATCATAAAATATTAGTCACGAACAACAATCTACCTTAAGGTATTGATCACTCTTGGAGGCTTGTAGTTTATCTGTAACCAATTCATAAGACATGTAAGAGATTTGTGATCAATTCATAAAGATAGGTGAATTATGTAACCAATTCATAAGGCATGTATATGAAATGTGACCAAACATAAGATCCTTCATTTAACACTTTTAAACTTCGGATAGCTATCTATTCATGACCGATACATAAAGATAGGTTTCTACATTTCACCCCACACAAAACACAAGAATATGTAAACACTTGATACTTTGTCTGAGAATCAAATGAGAAGATTGGGATTTGAAGAGAGAAGACTTCATTAAAACAGGGAAACAACATGGAGGTTTCATGAGTTGTTTCTATCTTACATAGTTCTATGTTAAGAATTGCTGGTCTTTAATTTAGGTTATAAACAACTGTTAAGTTAGTGTCCTACTTTCACCTTGCCTGCAATAGCAGAGTCCTCTGTTTGGAGCTGGTACTTCAAAAATCTGCCAATCTTAGTCTTGGGTGCTGCTTGTTTGTTCGGGTTTGATATCAACTTCAACCATGGGCTTTTTCGGAGGTCTTCCCCTGGAAAGCATCAACGAGTTTCGGTTGGGACTTGGAAGCGAAAGACGATAACAAGGAAAAATACAAATACAAAAAAACGAAATACCTTTTGGAGGAACCCGCTTTTGCTTGTCCATCCTTGGGGTTTTTAGGAGGTCTTCCCCTGAAAAACATCAAGACATTTTGGTTGGGACTTGGAAGTCGAAGATTGGAAGAAGTACAAAACAAGAAATAGACAAACCAACCTTTTCGAGGAAGAACCTTGTCCAACCGACTCTGACTTTCTGTTCCTTTTTTTCTGTTCGGGTCTGGTCAAAACGTGCAATCACAAGGAGCACAAAGATCAAACAAGGGAATAAAGAATGGTTAACACCGAGACATATCAATGTTTTATATTCTCAAGGTAAGAGCTCGTATTATAAGAACTTACGTGTGAGATGAAGCATTGGGTACTAGAAGATCAGCATCTTGCTCCTCCTATTATAATATACCAACCATATTATATAGATTAGCCATCACGTATCCTTCAAATAATATACAGTATCTTGTTTTGAAAAGAGCAACCAACCTTGGGCACAATGACAGTATCTGGTGTGGTTGGTTTGGGGCGGGCACCAGTAGATTTTGTAGGGTCCTCAGCCTTGGATGCAATCACGGCGGTCTCTGGTGTGGCTGCTTTGGAACCAGTACCAGTTGACTTTTGAGGGTCCTCAGCCATGGATGACACGACCAAAGTCTCTTGTGTGGCTGATTTGGAACTGGTATCAGCAAACTTTTCAGCGTTTCCTTTTCCGTTAATGACAGGAATGTTCAATTCATGATCAACCTCAACCCTAGGTTTTTTTGGAGGTCTTCCCCTGGAAAACATGCAAATGCTTTGGTTGGTACAAGGAAGCAAAAACTAATATACAAAAATGGAAATACGCAAACCAACCTTTTTGAGAATGAACCTGATTTTTCTTGTCCAACCGACAACTTTCTGTTCCTTTTTTGCTTCTGGGATCTAGTCAAAAAGCACAACCACAAGGAGGACAAAGATCGAGCAAGATTACAAAAGGAAATATAAAATGCTAAGGAACGATCGAACAACATTCATAATAATCAAGAAGAAAAGATATATCTCCATTTACAATCTTTCAGTTCCTATATGCTTATCTATATAAAAAAAACAATCTTCCGAAGGTAAGAGCCCATATTATAAAAACCTACATGTGAGATGAAGCATTGGGTACTGGAAGATCCGCCTCTCGCTCCTATTATAATACCAACAAATATGCATTAGCCATCGCATACCCTTCAAGTTATATGTTTTGTTTCAAAAAGAGCAAATCGACCTTGGGCACAGTGATCTTATCTGGTGGGGTTGGTTTGGTGCTCGTAGAAGAAGACTTTTGAGAGTCTTCAGCCTTGGATGCAATCACAGTGTCTGGAGTTGTTGGTTGGGACCCGGTACCAGTACATGTCATGGTCTCTGGTGCGGCTGCTTTGGAGCCGGTATCAGTAGATTTTTCAATGTCTCTTTTTCCATCAATGACAGGATTGTCCAAATCACTGTCAACCTCAACCTTGGGTGTTTTTGGAGGCCGTCCCCTGGAAAATATGCAGAAGTTTTGGTTGGTGCTAGATCCAAAATTAAGAAGGAAAAAATATACAAAAATGGAAATATGCAAACAAACCTTTTTTTCAATGAAACTGATTTTTCTTTTCCAACCGACCCTGACTTTCTGCTCCTTTTTTGTTCCTGGGGTCTAGTCAAAATGCACAGCCACAAGGAGCACAAAGATCAAACAAGATTACACAGAGAAATATAGAATGGTAAGGACTGAGACAAATCAACATTTGTGATCAAGGCGAAATGACAAGTAATGGTCTGATCTCCAACAAATTGAAAGGTATATGATAACAGAATAACAATGAGGTGAAAACCAAAGTATAAAATGAAAACTGAAAACCATTTGTATCCATTGGATTGTCATTTTTAACAGCTGAGATGTTTCCAAACACTTGATCATACATTTAAAAGTTCTTGACTTCGGAAAGTTCAGAACTTAGAAGAGCCCATATTATTAAAACTTACGTGTGAGATGAAGCACAGAGTAGAGGAAGATTAGCCTCTCGCTCCTATTATAAGACCAACAAAAACATACATTAGCCATCACATACGCTTCATCTTAAATATTTTGTTTTCTAAAAGAGCAAATCAACCTTGGGCACAGTGACGGTATCTAATGTGGTTGGTTTGGACCCAGTAACATTACATGTTTGAGAGTCATCAACCATGGATGACACAACAATGGTCTCATGCGTGGTGGATTTGGAGCCAGTACCAGTAGAGTTTTCAATGTTTCCTTTTCCATCCATGGCAGGATTGTCCAGTTCACTATCAACCTCAACCTTGGGTTTTTTTGGAGGTCTTCCCCTGGAAAACAAGAAGTTTTGTTAGTATTAAGAGGCCATAAATAAGAAAAATAAATAAATACAGGAATTTGCAAAAGCAACCTTTTTGCAGATGAGCCTTTTTTTGCTTGCCCGTCTGGTTCTGACTTTCTGTTCCTTCGTCTCTTTAGTGGCCTGGTCAGAATGCACAATCAGAAGGGACACAGGTCAAACAAGACTATGCAAGAAAATAAATAACAATAAAGACCTTGTATCAATCATATGTAATGAGGGATGATGATGAAAGATCGAAGTTCCAACAATCTGAAAGTTATATTTATAGCCTATGCAGTTTTAGAGTATCATTTTCATGTTCATGTAACAACAATCTTCAGAAGATAAGAAGCAATACTTGGAAACTTACTCGCAAGATGAATCGCCGGATTTTGGAAGATCTTCCTCTTTCTCCTGTTATTAAACCAGGAGGTATACATTAGGCAGCACATAAACTAATAATAATATTTAGTTTACAAGAGCAAATGAGAAAAAAGGGTAGTAATAAGGAAAGGTGAAATACTTACTCCATCTCCAATCAGCTTCCAGTGCTCCTCATTGAGATTCAACAACTCTTCCTCGCCATCAGTATATAATACCTATTTATTAAGTCACGACACAACAGACCAAAACCAAATGAACACTTCTGCCGAGACTGAAGAACAAAGCATCACCACATGAGGACAAAAACGATAGAATTGTTGCTGTTACAAAAACAAAATTGCTGCTACATAGTTTGGTCAAGTACATAGAAACCAACTATTATGAATTGAGGGTCATGTGATACAGGATAATGTTGCCATGACATGTTATGGAGTGGGCCCACCGGAGAATGGGCAAAAAACCAACCCAAAGTTCTCCGAGTGGGCTATAAAACTTGTTCAGTGATAGGAAAATAAGACACGAAGATATAAGCTAGTGGGTATTGGCGAATCACTGACCGTGTGCTTCATTTTCTGATGGTCAAAAGAATGGACAATGCCTACGTAGAACCTACAGAATCAGAAACAAACATTAGGGAAAAGGGAATCAAGCAGGAACTACATCTCAGTATCATAGAGGCCATAAGGAAATAACAAATAAACAGCATGTTTGATATTCACTGATTAATCTCAACAATGGCTTCTCCTGTGAGGCTGATTTCAGTGTTATTGTTAAGGGAAATGATAGTTCAGAAGTTTAAGCTATACAAGAAAAACAGTTTACTACCCTTCAATCCGGTTATTTAGGAGAAACCATTTGTATTCAGCTCCCCTATCTCACCCTTTTCAGCTTTCCATTCTTCACTAGTTCAAACCTATATATACATTTTCTAATCGCAGTTAGGTTATTTCAACATCATTTTTAACTTTGTATGATAAGATGGCCTAACCATGAAATATATACAATTGTCTCTCTTAGAAGACATATATGTTCATCAGTATCCATTTTAACACCATATACAGTTAAAGTTCCAAAACTTTTTCTACCCCAACCAATCCTCCCAGTATATCCCAAAACAAGCGGGCAAAGCATCATTCAGTTGCAGCATTAAGTGCCAATAGGGCGGCAGATAAAAGGATCTCTCTGCCACATATAACCTACCATATGAACTTCAGCATACTATTGGGACACAGCAAACCTGTTTTATCCTACTCATGTACCTAACAGTAATTACTCTTATGCATCTCAACCGAAACCATTCTGCAACATTTCTTAATGCAACTCTCAACTTCAGTTGTACCGAGTTAGAATCCTTGATAGCATGTAAGTTCTTAACCAACACGTTCTCTATGCATTCTCCAATCACTAAGCCCATGTATGAGAATTAGTTTAAAAAAATGTCAACAAGTGGCTATTAACTGCTATGTATTGTACTGAACTACTTATACACGGGATAGTGGGTTTTTAAGTTCAACATGCATAGATGATAGAGGAACAACTTGACAAGAATAACGAAATAAGCTCAAGTTTAAAATATTTGAGCAACGAGATTACGAAAAGGAATATAACATTACAGCTGACTGCTGAAGTACGTACCTTTCGTCTAATGGCCACCAAACCTTTATTTGCTTGCCAATCAACCGCTCATCTAAGTCAGTCAGTAAAGAAGCCTAAAATGAAGAAAACAAATAACAAGTATATAAGCATGAACCAAAAGCAAATATGCAGAATACAGTATCTATTAGGTGACGTTGTTGAAGTGGAGTAACAAAAAGTATAAATGATTTACACCAGAACAATGCATGGCCATCTATAAAAAATGCCTCATAGCAAGCATTTCCGGAGGTCAATTATTAAATCAGAACAACTATACCAGGAATGTATATTAAAAATTTAATAGAAATGTGTCGGTACCCAAATATAAATACCACTGCAGAATTAAGCACAAATCAAATACCTTTTCCTTTCCAGCAGCAAAATCCCTCTTCTGTTTTCCTCTGAGGATGTCTTTCACGAGAAAATCATCTCTAAAGGGTGAATCTGTAGCAGACATGGAAATCATGATCTACACAGTTGGCAAGAGAGGGGAGAAGGTCAAAACTAAAGATATGGCCCATGTACCTTGTTTTGCTTCTAGGTGGCTAGTATCATCCAGATCCTTCTTTACAGAGACATCAACAGATTTCCAAGTTTTCTCATCTACCCGAGCTTCAAGCAAATCTACATTAGATACTGATGAGGAATGAATATTGCCATCTTCATTCAGCACAATCTTGTTTTTCTTTGGCCGCCCCCTTTTGCGGCGGCTCCCATCAGGAAGACTGTTGTTTTTGGATATGATAGAGCCTCCAATCTCACTAACATTGGGTGAAGATGTTGGACGCTCTGCCACCTGATCTTTTGTAGACAGAAAATCAGTCTTTTCGGAAGAATGTGAACAATCAATTTCTTCCTCATAGGGATTTCTGTTCCGGGATTTGTTGCATGTCTCTGAGTCGGTAGCAGACATGGAAGTCATGATCAACACAGTTGGGAAAAGAGGGGAAAATGTAAAAATAAACTTAAAGGTATGGCCAATATACCTTGTTTTGCTTCAGATTGCCAAGTTTTCTCATTTACCCGAGCTTCAAGCAAATCTACATTAGATACTAATGAGGAATTAATATTGGCGTCTTCACTCAGCACAATCTTGTTTTTCTTCGGCCGCCCCCTTTTGCGCTGGCTTCCATCAGGAGGACTACTGTTTTTTGCTATGAGAGAGCCTCCAATCTCACTAACCCTGGACAAAGATGTTGAAGGCTCAGCCACCTGATCTTTTCTAGACAGGAAATCAGTCTTTTTGGAAGCGTGTGAACAGTCAATTCCTTCCTCATTGGGATTTCTGTTCCGAGATTCGTTGCATATCTCTGAATCTGTAGCAGACATGGAAATCATGATCTACACGGTTGGCAAGAGAAGGGAAAAGGTCAATAAGAAAACTTGAAGGTATGGCCGATATACCTTGTTTTGCTTCTAGGTGGCTAGTATCATCAAGATCCTTCTTTACAGAGATATCTATAGATTCCAAAGTTTTCTCACTTCCCCGAGTTTCAAGTAAATCTACATTCGATACTGATGAGGAAATAATATTGTTGTCTTCATTAAGCACAATCTTGTTTTTCTTTGGCCGCCCCCTTTTGCGATGGCTTGCATCAGGAAGACTGCTGCTTTTGGCTATGAAAGAGCCACCAACCTCACTAACCTTGGGTAAAGATATCGGAGGCTCTGCCACCTGATCTTTTGTAGACAGAAGAGAAGTCTTTTTTGAAAAATGTGAACAATCAATTCCTTCCTCATGAGGGGCATCTAGAGGCTCCCGAGTTTTCTCATTTACCCGAGCTTCAAGCAAATCTACATTAGATACTGATGAGGAATAATCAATATTGCCATCTTCATTCAGCACACTCTTGTTTTTCTTTGGCCGCCCTCTTTTGCGATGGCTTCCATTAGGAAGACTGCTGTTTTGGGCTATGAAAGAGCCTCCAATCTCGCTAACCTTGAGCAAAGATGACAGAGGCTCGACCACCTGATCTTTTGTAGACAGAAAAGCAGTCTTTTCAGAAGAATGTGAACAATCAATGCCTTCGAGACTTCTGTTCGGGGATTTCTTGCATGTAGAATCCGAATAGAGATTACAGCCTTTAGCTAGCAAGATCCTAGAATTAGGCATCCGGTTCCCTGTCTTAGGACCAATCTTGCCATTACTTTCTTGCTTGAGAGCCTTCATTGGTTCTAATTCATCAGTCTCACCATTACCATGTACTTGAGCTCTCCTGGTAACCTCACCCAACTGACAAGGTCTTAATGGTTTCGCAGACTTTTCAATCAAGACTGTTTCATCATTTCTACTTAAAGAAGTTTCCTTTCTTAGTGTTGAGTTTGTAATATCCATCACTGCTTGGCTGATTTCATTAGATGCACTATCATTCGGAGCAGATGTCTTAGCCACCTAATGAAAGAAAAGTGAATGTCATTTTGATGATTTGAAGATTGACAAATCAGACTCAATACCATATAGTCGGGGAAAATCATAAGAGAATGCTCAACATAATCATCGCTATGAGAAAGAATTGACAAGAATGATTACATTGCACGACACCAGGTCATCATACAGTGATAGATTCTACATCATCCCTACTGCAAGATAGAACTAGCAAGAGTGAATATGCACAAGGGACTGGTCTTCTTGACATATCATGTTTTCAAGGTATTCTCATTTGACTGAGTGACCGCATTAAAAGACAATTCATTTTTTAATGGGTTTAAAGATTATAGCTAATCAAAGCCACCCAGAACCAATAACTCATTGCTAGTATGTGATAGAATAAAGCTAGCAAGAGCAATAACCTTGTCTTGATTTGTTCGGATTTCCAACTTACTCCCATTTGGCTGAATGTATATTTATGAGTTTAAACGTGGCTAATAGAAAACTTCAATGTGCAAAGTAATAAATTTTTAAAAAATCATAGGCATTCAGCATCAGTAAAATTGTGCATGAGTACTATGTGATAGAACTAGGAAGAGTGATTACACACCAGGGACTGTTCATCTGTCCTGTGCCCCGTGTTTTTCTCATCTGCCCGAGTTTCCTGGTAAGAAGACAATTTAGTTTGAGTCTATGCATTTAAGCTTCTGGGTACAGAAAAACTTAAATATGAAAATTAAAAAAAAAATGTCACAGACAAATGGCACTCAGTTCAGTAGCATGTTATATAACTAGCAATTGAAATTACACAGTGAGGAATTCTCATCTGGATTTGTATAACTATTACATGATCAAGTTCATGCCCAAGTCAAGCCCATGTAAATATGAATAAGGTCAAGTTCATCTGAACTCTACTAGTTTACTTGCTTCTATTCATTTATAATCATGCAAATAACACATAAAAGGCTATATAAAAAATATGGAGAAACTCACAACACGCCCGCCAGAGCCACAAATATGATCCTCCTCATTGGTAGATCCGTTGTCACAAATAGAAGTAACTATTTCAGAATAATCACCCAAGGAAATAACTGAGGAGCGAACAGCTTTTTGAATACAGGGTTTAAGGATAGCAGCAACACTTTTTAGTACTCTATCCCCTAACTTCCAGGAAGCAGGTGAAAATTTCTGAAAACGATCACAAAACCAGATCAATAAAATATCCAAAATGAAATAAATATATTAAGGTAAAGAAAAAGAAACTTACCAGATTATCGTTCCTGACACTATCTAAAAGACAAGTGAGAAGCTCCAAGGAAATATCATCTTCATTTTCTTCTATGACAAGTGTCATAATTGTCTCCATATGCTTGAATACAGTGTCTGGATGGTCAGACCTTAGAATGGAGAGCGAACAAATTATCACTATCAACAAATAATTACTACATTTTGATCTAGGTATTGAAATATATTGTATTAGTTGATGTGCACTTCAAAATAATTTTTCCAAATCAGATATATCAGGAACTGCTATCAGGATAGTACCCAAAAGACAACTCAATGAACATATTTGGCAAGGCTCTTACCTAATGGTCTTCATAAAAAGTTGGAACATCTCAATGATCAGCTTCTCCAACTTAAGCTCCACCATGATCACACAGAACCTCACCTCTGCAGCTACTTCAAGAATTAATGCTGCCTTCCTATAGATGCTGCTAGTAGGACCTTGAGACAAGTTTGCCAAAACAGGAACAAACAAGTGGAAGAACTCCTGCACAAATGGACAAGCATTTCAAGGCCTATAGTACCAAAGAACACTTGGATATAAGCTTATACATATAAGCTGGTTGGAGCAGTTAAAGTACATTAAGCACATCATCATCATAAGGGGGTTCTGGAGCTGTTATCCTCATCATCTCGCTAATGCAAGATATAACAGACAATTTCACATCCACATCTGAAGTTCCAAAAAGTTCCTGAGATTTCAATGCGTTCCTCAATGGCAGAAGGGCTCGCTTTGTGGGTTCCGAGTTTGACTGCTCCATGTATATCATCATGTTGTTGGATTTCTGACAAAAAGAGAGGAACAAAAGAATGAGATATAAAGCTTTCAGAACACCTGAAAGAAGAGGTACAGATACATAATATAGTCCCAAACTCATACACAACTTGCAATCCCTTCAAAAACCCATGACCAGCCCATATCAAGTCATCTTTTTTTACAGCAACATCCAAATGGGCATCATCAATTTGTCATTTTTAACCCTCCTTAAGACCAACCATCACAAACCCACCATTCAAAAAACCATGATCAATACACCATCTTCACTTCAACACTGAAATTGAGCAAAACAACACATCCAGAGAGAAAGGAGAGTGAAAAGGGCCATTACATCAAGAAGTTTCAGAAGCTCCTCGGTCGAAGAAGGAGGGTCGTTGAGAAGGCTAGTCCCAGCCTCCATGATATCTCTCAACCTCCGCTCCTGCACTTTCTCCTTCTCCTTCTCTTCATCAACAGGAAAGGCCATCTCTTTCCACCACGGCGAGCTCAGAAACCTAAAACGCTGCTCGGTCGATTCGAACAGAAACTTTCAGAAGCCACACCCATCAACGAAAAACCCTAGGAGTGAAGAAATCGACAGTGCATTTAGGAAACGGCGAACCTGGAATTGGGGATTTTAAGGCAAAATGTGAAACATGCAGCTACATAGATAGAAATCAAAGGTTGGGGATTGCTTACCTTGTATGAACAAATGGGTTTAAGGATCGATTAACGATGCCCTTTGTCCGGCACCGTTGCTACCAAGTACCATTACAAGAGGTGAAAGCTGAGTTTGGAGTCAGCTCCACTTGTTAAAGTACTTCTTCGCCCTTTACCTTTACTCTCTCGACCTTGTGAGTTGTGACCTCTGCTTAAGAGCTTGAGTCACAGTGTATGAATCTTAATCTTAGCATTAATGTTTTCTACTTCTAGGATTTATTGTATACAGTTATTGTGTATCAGGTATCTTTCGAATATAATTATTGTTATTTTTATGAAGAACGACGAAATATTTTTAATTTTAATCCAAAAGTAATGTAATTCTATGGTTTTCTATTAGTATTATTTTGTAAAATGTCTTTTTGTATCTATTATGTTGAAATCAGAATAATAACAATTTTATCGTTTTTTGACCCAAAAAAATAGCTAGAGTGTTCATCATCGAGTAACAAGTACCGGTGACGTTGGATTTTGGACATCAACCCTGACACCACACTCTCTTAGAGGTACTGGTAAATCGTTGATCGATCATCGTTCTTTATCGATTAATCAGAAGAAGACAAATGTCGTAGATAGAGGTCGATGATCGATTGCCATGGGTGGAAGTCAAGCGCCAATGACGAGGTAAGAGGAGTGTTGCACGAAGGAAGAAGGTATGTTGACGTCAAGGAGACCCGTAGGAAGAAGAAAATTGAATAGTGAATTAGGGTTTAAAAGACTCTGGCATTGGAGTTCTAAAACAACGGATGATAAATATATGTGTAATTGACAACAGATCCATTTATCAACTACCCTTTGTATATATCTTATATCCAATAACCAGGTTCTCCCAAACCCGACATCCGACATTGCCAGCCAATTCAAATCAATTTTCAGGCTAGACAAATTTTCTGATCAACGGTGGAGAAAAATACCAGTAACGTAACCCAAATAACCAAGTTCTCCCAAACCCGACATCCGACACCAGACAAATTTTCTGATCAGGGGAGATAAATACAAGTAACATACTATGAATAAACTGCTTATTAGTACAAGAATGTTGCTCTTCCAATATAATCAAGGGGAAACTCCGCTATATACCGGTTTTTTGACTTTCATTATCACATTATAACTGTTAACTTCATAATTGTCACTTTGTATCCCCATAGTTGTTTTTTTTGCAGAGAATAACGGTAATTTTTTAAAAAAACAACGGTAAATTGACGTTTTTTTATCGTTGAAGTCTTACAAAATGATATACAATAACAGGTATTATGTGACAATTTTCGTTAGTCTTCCGTTCTATTCTGAAAAAAGTTCAACTAACACGTTAGTCTGTGAAAACCATAATCAAAGAACTGGTATTTCATGGAGAAGCCACTATAATCAATCCCGTCACATTCACAGGGTCAAGGCAGCTTGTAGGGCACATTGAGAACTTAAAGCTGCAGGAATGAGAGAAAAGGTAGGGTTGAACCCAGGAGACTCAACAAGAACATGGTTGCAACTTGCAAGCCTTAACTTGAAGACAAATAAAATATCACATAACAGATCAAAGATACTTCCATAAAAGCAGCATTTATAAGGCAGGGTTCAAATGCAACAATTATAGTGCCTATTACTGTTAAAAGAGAAGCTAAAACACAAAATTCCAATCAGGGAAGCTCCATGAAATCAAAAGGGGCTACATATCAAAACCCAAATAAAATTTGCATCTTCTTCAGGCCTTCACGTGTTGTTGCACGATGTTAAGACCCTCGCTCTCCTCACCGAAATCCTGCTACCATGAAGGGAGGGAAAAAACGAATTAAAAACAAAGGAACATGATTATCACCAAAGGGAGCATCAGAATAAGGATGATTTCTACCTTCACCACAAGGCACGAGCAACCGACAACCTTCCTTGCCTTGCCCTCAGAGTCAATCTTGCACAGCTGAACACGAACAGACAAACCCATGTCACCGAATTAAAATTTGAATGGTTATCAGATGAGAATAGTGCGGTAATAAGTAATAACTACTTACACCAGCCCATTCACCAAGGGACTTGGCACTTGGAACAGTCATCAAGTTGACATTGTGGTCGGCGCAGAGTCCCTTAACCAACTTAACATAGTCGGGCTGGTTGCAGTCTTCAGCCAGCACACAGAGCTGAGCAGCATGCTTCTCAATAACCTTAGCACTCTCATGAAGACCCCTGATAAGGCCTCCATGGGCAAGTGACTTCCTAAGCACAAGCTGCAAAGCGGTCATGAGATCCATAGGCTCTCCAAGAACTGGAGCAGCCTCCTGGGGGACCGGAGCTACAACAGCTTCTTCACTGCAAATATTACCGAATAAAGCCAACAAAATACCAGTTAGAACATGCTCAATATGCCCATAAAACTACCGAAAAAAACCCTAATCAATCTTATCAGCATCACTCACCTGGCCATCTTTCTTGTCGAGTGTCGGTAAGTCTTTCTCTTAACTGTATAGCATAAAATGAAAGCACTAAATCAAACTCCAAAAAGATCAAATCACCCCGTAATGTTTCCTAATAGTATGCACAATAGCCATAGATTTCAATTCATAGCCAAATCATTTCAAGTTATCATCAAAAACTAACATAAGAGAAATGAAACTGGGTAGGTGAAATCAAATGGCTTACAAAGCTACAGAAATCAAAATTCCCCCAAAAAACAATAATCTCACTGGCAACAGGGTACCAACAAAGGGCCAAATGCAGATTTCAATTCATAGCCAAATCATTAACATCAGAGAACTGAAACTGGGTAGGTGAAATCAAATGGCTTAAAAAGCTACAGAAATCAAAATTCCCCAAAACAACAATCATCACACTGGCAACAGGGTACCAACAAAGGGCCAAATGCAAAATTGAAACTATCTTATGAACATTGATAGATGCTGAAATCAAATCAAATCAAACAATACAGCTCCAAACAAGATTGTTCCAACACAGATAGATCAATATAATCAACAAAAAAAACATTACAACCCAACTAAAAATCTGTGAATTCACACTGAGATTTGACTATTGCTACATAAGCCAAATCTTAAAGCCTACATGTTTTTATTCGCGTAACTGGATCGACGAATCATGTACTGTACACATTCATGTGTATTAATATATAGAGAGAGAGTGAGAGAGGATAAGGAGAGAGATATACCTTGAGCGAAGAGTTGGAGCAGCCGATAACCAGAGAGAAGCAAATGGGAGGCCGAAGGTTGAAGAAAAGCAAAATTTATAAGCCAAACCTAAAACCCTAGTAGTGATATGACATGAAATTACATTTCTATCCAATACCTTAGTGGGCTCTCTCCCCTAATTGGGCCGAGCCAGCGACATACTCTTTTGGGCCCTGGTAAGCCTGGTTCTATACCAAGGTTATAAAAACATTTGGAGTCAGTCGAGTAGAAAGGGGTTTTAGACGATAGGTAATCGAATTATTATTTTATTATTTTTTATTATATATTATCAAATTTTATATTATACTATATAAATAAATATTAATAATATAAAATATGAAATATATTTAAAAACAAAAATATTCTATCAAACTAAAAATATAATACAATTTTTAAAAAATATCAATAAGTAGCTCAATTAATATAAATTTTGCACTTTATATGTTTTGAAAATACTAAACAAAAAAATTAATAGTGTGAATCAAGTACACAACTCTCTTTGCTAGGGTTTTGTGTTTCTAGGGCAAACAATGGCACATTCGGCGGCTAGGTTGTCAAGTATCTCCGATGAACCATCCGAATGGCTCACGGAGCCGGTGGAGGAGGGTGTCGGGGAAGGGGCGACTGCTCCCGTAGGGGGAGAAGACGCGGTGGCTGTGCGTGCAGGTCGGGGCTCGAGGATAGGGGTGATCGGGTGGTCGTCCTTGGGATGGCGGCGGTGTCGGGGGTGATCCCGGTGCTGTCAAACGGAGATGATGGGGAGGATGGTGAGGGTGCCTCACTGCCGGCCCCTGTGGAGATAACGTCGAGGGAGGGGTCGGGACCGGAACTGGTGTTCTCGGCGATGCGGCAGTCGGACGAGACGGGCATAGGTGGTGGCTGACGGACCGGGGCTGCGCCTGGGGTTCGTCGGGTGCCGGCGAGGGGTCCGGGACCTCGGGCACCACGGGGAGCGAGGGCGTGACCGGTGTGTTGCTACATGAGGACGTGGAGGCGGGACATGACGTGGTCCTGATTCCGTCGGACACGGAGGAGACGCTGCCGGAGTCTCCGACGGCGCTGGAGCGAAGGCGGCTCAAGGGGAAGGCGGTGGCAGAGGTGGGGGACAACCCTAGCGAGGCGGAGTCGGACCTGGGGCAGCGGACTGGGTGGGGCCGAGTGGGGGTGTTCCTGGGGGACGCTCGTCGTGTAGGATGGGGTGTAGCGGGCCGTGGAAACTGGACCCCTCAAGCAGGACGAGGTAGTAGGGACGGGCCATCTGGGTCGGGTGACGTGGCGAGGTGGGCGGCTCGTTATGGGTCGGGCAGGAGTGGATCCGGTGATACAGGGTCGGAGGCCGGGTGATCCGCTCGGGTCTGGCGCATGTGGGGACCCGGTTGGGGTGGATGGAGCGGATTTGAGGGGGGTGTCTGGGCTAGGCTCCCGCCTATCGACGCTCTGTATCAGGGAGGTGGTGATCCCAACTGGGGATATCGTCAAAACAGGGGGGCAGTTTCAGTTTGCGCTTGCGGCCAAGGTCCTGACTTCGAAGCGTTTCTTCTGGAAATCCCTGGTGGACAGAATGGAGGACCTGTGGGGAATGAAGGTGGACGCTAGGCCCCTTGAAGGGGAGCTAGTTGGGTTCTTCTTTCGCACTCCGAGGGAGCGAGCGAGAGTGCTGGCTGGTGAGCCATGGGCTTTTTGGGAGTCCCTAGTTCTGTTCACGGATCTGCGGGCTCATATACAGGTGGGTGAGCTTAGCTTCCACCACCTCTCGGTGTGGGCTAGAGTCTCCAACCTGCATGTGGGGGCCTGGAACAGAGAGGTGGGATTCCGGGTTGGGAATGCACTGGGTACATGTCAGGCGGTGGATGTGGATAGCTCGGGGCGCTGCTGGGGTGACTTCATGAGGATCAGGATTCGGGCTGACATCCGACTACCCTTGTAGAGTCAGGTTTGGTTCCGTTTGTCGGAATCGCAGGTACGCACGATACTCCGTGTATCTTATGAACATTTACCGAATCATTGCTATGATTGTAGTTGTGCGGGCCATCTGTTACCGTCGTGCCCGGTAGCGGGGGGGGTCAAGGGTCACTCTCTGCGAGCCCCAGGAGACCCGAGATCGGCCCTCGAGATGGCTAATCATGGGAAGGCGATCCCAGGGACAAATTGGAGCTACATGGGGACAGGGAATAAGGGGGGCAAAGGTGGCCCCCGCACACCATTCATGTTGTATGCACCACGTCGGGATCAAGACGTGTCCTATGAGACGGGGACTGAGGACATTCCGTCAGAGTGGATGGCGAAGGAGGCGAGCCCGACACTATCAGGGAAGAAACGTCTAGAGAGGGAGGCAGACTTGGACGAGTCAAAGGGGTCGACATCGTCAGATGGAGAATCACATGCAGCGACGGCGGGGGGCTCCAAGCACCCCCGCCTACAGGAATGAGTCTAGGGTGGCCCGGGGAGGGGTGGGTCGAATTTGGCCCCTTCCCGGCGGATAGATGGCGACGACCCCATCATCAGTCGATATCTGTCTCCCCTGCCAGTCCGGAGTCAGCACACTCGCGTTCAGGAGCCCTACCACTATCAGTCCAGGGAGGACGACGCACGCTGACATACCGGGGGAGATGTAGGTCCACCAGTATTCCCCCTTCACTCGGTTGGCTCGCCCAATGCCTTTTGGAAGAAGCATGCTGTATCAATGTCCTAGGATGCTACCGTAGATACCCCCTTCGACCGCCCCTAGTTCTAGAGCACAATTTATTTTTTTGCTTCTACTTTATGTTTGTTAGTTGGTTTCGACTTTGTATGATGTGTGCACTTGTGTGCCCACTAACCTATCTTATATTATAATAAAATTACAACTTGTTCTTCTTTAAAAAAAAAACTCGAGATGTATTACTTGAACAAAGTGTGCTCTACCAAATCAACAAACATAATTTTATGGTTTCACTTAGTTTGTAGAATGTTAGAAACCTTTTTTTTAACTATGAATCCGACCCGACGTCTGACCGACCCGCTCAATTAATCGCTCAAACGGTGATTAATCGGCCGAATCGAGGATTAATCAGTCATATTCCGTCCAAACCGTCTGAAACGCCTTATAAAAATAAATCGGATCGACAGAGCTCACTTCAACGCTTAAACGGGACCTAGGCGCCTCCAAATAGAAATTTTTACAACATGGTTTTCTACACAGCACCAAGGCCAAATTAATCTGCCCAATATATATTTTTTGTTATGAATATTTGATTGGATGACCACATGGAATATTCTAGATAAGAGTTACAAGACTTTTGTGGGAGTTAGAAGACTTTTGTATTTTGAATTCCATTATTTATGTAGTTCATTAAGGTTATGACTCTATGATTATGAGCCTATAAATATAGGTCATTGTAAAGGATGAAGTGATCAATAATATTCGATTCTCTACTCTCTCCATATTCTCTTGTTCTCTCTAGTTTTTGTTCTTCCATTCACAAGTATCGTTCTTCTATTCACAAGTATCGTTCTTACTTTTATAACACGTTATCAGCACGAATTGCTCTACTATCCAGGTATCAAAAGTTTGTATTATCGTGAATTTATTTGAATTTGATTCATGCTTATTTGTACAAATTCATTTACGTTTTTCAATAAGTATGCTCTGTGATTGCCAATATACATTGGATCTTTCACATCAGAAACTTGATGTTTATTATATACTTGTGTTTTGTTGTTGATACTCGAAAGTGAGATTTGTTGAAATTGAATCATTTGGACCTGAAGTTCCAAGATACGAACCATGTTTCTTATAACATGCAACTTGGCTTAATGACATGAAACTTGAAAAATATTATATATGATTACATGGGTAGTTTGGCTACTCCATGTATTCTCTCGTCGCATGGTCATTTTGTGAATAAATTTGTAAGGTCGTATATTTGTATCCTGAAGTTTACAAATATGATGGTATGTTGGATCAGAAATTCCAAATACATAATACCATCGGCTTGATGTATGTTGGACCAGAAGTTCCAAATACATGGTACAACAAATGATTGTGTATTCTCTTCCATATATGAATAAGAGTATTATAGTTGATGGTTCGTGTAACTTATGAAACATTCTTTACTTATATTTTTACTTAGTTGATTATATTGATTTTATAGTTTCACAATGTCGAATCATTTTGAACCTGAAGTTCAAATATTAACGAGAAAAGATTTACGGAACCTGAAGTTTTGATTAAAGATCGTGGGTATTATAACTTATTGAAATTAGAGTGACCCGAAGTTCACATGTACCTAATGATGACAAAACCCGAAGTTTTGGTTCAAAGTATAAACTTGAAGGAATTAGAGTGACCCGAAGTTTACATGTAGCTAATGATGACAAAACCTGAAGTTTTGGCTCAAAGTATAAACTTGAAATTTACTTTTATGACTAAATGACAGACCACAAGCCCAAAGCTTGTAACTTGTGTCCATGGCTTGAAGCCTAAAATTTTATATATAGATATTTTTATTTACTACGAATACCCCACGAGCTTTCTCGATGTGTGGTTATATACATATCTAATTTCTATATTTATACACCCACGAGTTCGTTTATTGTGTAAATCATGATATATATTTATTCATATTTGTGTGGATATTATGTTTATTTGATATGTGTAACCTGAAGTTTACACAAGTCATGATATTATGAACATGAAGTTCTATAATTGTCAAGAAAAAATGTATTGGACCCGTCATCCAAGTAAACAAGATACATGCAATTACTGGAAAAAAAAAGTGACATGAAGCTTACATAAAGACTTGAAGTTCTAAGTTGGTATCCTTGCATGATAAATCAAAGAAACTATTTCCACACATCATCATATTATTTATAACCGACGAAAAATATTTTTCTCTACATTACTTCCATCTAGTATGCTCTTGAAGTAGCATTACCGAGAACGAAAAGAATCAGACTTAATATATTTATAAGTAATGAATTATTGTTGAAAACAATCAAGCTCGTCCTGTTGGCATCACTCCATTCCTTGAAGTGAATGTGATAGGATATGGGTAGATCCATACCCAAGCAAGACCAATGCCCCAGACGTGGTCGCGGTCGTAGTCATAATTATGAGCCAAATAATTTCCAATTCCATGAAAAATAATGTGTACCACCAGAAGTGGAACGAGTATGAAAGGCGCAAGAAAGAATATGGCCCATCAAATGATAACTCATGAACATGATTGCGTACCTGAAATATGATTAAAGATTTGATTGAGGGAAAATAAGAAAGGGTTGAGAGAAACTTTATTGATGATTTAGATTCTGAAGATCTAATCGAATGTCTTTAACTCATTTGTAATTGATGACGAGAAAACAAGTATCATGCATATGAGTCAATCTTTGGATGATTTGTATTAATATTTCTGTTATATCCTTTTGTAGTATGTAAACCAATACATTAATTTTCTCATCTTAAAGGATATGGATCCCATAAGTGATTTATCTAATTACAGAAATGATAAATATATGTGTGTTGTTGATAGTGCTACAACATCAAGGCATACAGGTGCTGCAAAAATAATAGAGGGCTCCGGAAGAACTACCTTGTTATTGCAAAATAAAATATTTGGAGTGTCTTGTTTTTAATTTTATTTATTTGTATTATGACAAACTATGGACAAAAGTTTCTTTGATTATGTTAAAAGCAACGAGAATCACTTTGCTTGACAGATTAAAGTGAACAAAATATCTGGTGCATCGGATCTTATTAAGGCTCCGGAAGAGCTAATGTAATGTTACACAATTTGTTATCAATGGTGCAAGTTCTCAACCAGATCAAAAAGAAACTTGTTAAGTTTGAAAGATATTCACCGAAATGGTTATCAGATTGAGACAACAAATGAAAATGACGTTGAATGTTTATACATCACGTCCATGGTCGCATGGAGAAAAGAAATCGTGGAAAAACTCCCTTCATATAGTTTTGGATCATATTATATTTTATTATACCAATTGAATCCAATATGGTACGTGATTAACCAAAAACCAATAGACCCATCAAATTTTATGATATGGCATGATCATGTAGACCATCTGGGTTCCACAATGATGCGAAGAAACATAGAAAGTTCACATGGACGTACCCTGAAGAGTAAAATTGTATTTTTTGTCAAAAGATTACCCATGTTTTGCTTGTTTTTAAGGAAAACTTATTACAAGAACATCTCCAATGAAAGTTGAGACTGAATGTCCAACAAAGAATTCACATAGATATATTGGAATTCATGACATGTGATATGTTTACGGCACGATTTGCCGACTATCAATTTGATGAGACAATTTCCCTGCATTAGGGGGAGATAAAGAAACGTCCGAAGAAGAAAGACGAGAAATTGCATGGAATGCATTGACATTGTCTCATTTTGATCCTCGTACGAATCAATATGAACTAGAAGTTCAGAAAATTATCCACTTACAAAAGGTTGAAAATACATTGCCTGATGCATTTACGGATGTTAAGACTGTGATAAAATCACAGATACTAGTTGCTAATGTTCCTTGTAGAATTACTCTTCCTGATGAAGAAATGGGAAATATGCTAGCGCTAGCAAATGAGTCTAAAGCACGCAAGAAGCGTGACAGACCTATTGGATCCAATTATAAAAACCCAAGAAAAGGAAAGGAACAAGTTCGACAAGTTGGTACATCAAATTATATTACAATTCTCGAAGAAATAAATGTGATAAATGAAGAGACGTCTTCAAAAGATAATGAAACACCTGAGAAAGATGACAATGAAGAGATCTCGTTTAACTATGTCATTCCAGGTGAAAGATGGAATAGAAAAGAAATTGTTGTGGATATTATATTTGCACATGCAATTGCATTAGATATTTCAAAAGAAAATGAGGATCATGAACCAAGATCGATCAGTGAATACCGACGAATAAATGATTGGCCAAAATGGAAAAATGTCATTGAGACATAATTGAATTGTCTCAACAAACGCCAAGTATTCGGACTTGTAGTCCAGACACCTGAAGATGTCAAACCCGTAGGATATAAATGGGTATTTGTGCGCAAAAGAAATGATAAAAACGAGGTCGTAAGATACAAAGCTCGACTCGTTGCACACGGATTTTCACAACGACCATGAATTGATTATGAAGAGACATATTCACCGGTTATGGATGCAATCACACTCAGATTTTACTTCTTTTTATTTATTTATTATTTTGTTTTATTTATTTAATTTATTTTACTTACTTAGTATGAGTCACTTGATAATGACACTTACATAAAAATCCTTGAAGGATTACAAATGCCTGAAGCATACATCTCAAAACCTCAAGAAATGTACTCAATAAAGCTCCAAAGATCTTTGTAAGGGCTAAAACAATCTGGTCGAATGTGGTATAATCGTCTTAGTGAATACCTTTTGAAAGAAGGATACATCAACAATAAAATATGTCCATGTGTTTTTATTAAACGGATGAAAACCGGATTTTCCATCGTCTCGGTTTATGTTGATGATTTGAACATCATTGGAATACATGATAAACTTGTAGAGATGATGAAATACTTGAAAAGTGAATTCGAAATGAAAGACTTAGGAAAAACAAAATTTTGTCTTGGCCTTCAGATTAAACATTTGTCGAAGGAGATTCTTGTTCACTAGTCATTATATATTGAGAAGATCATTAAACGATTCAATATGGATAATTCACATCATTTGAGTTCCCCCGTGGTTGTTCAATAACTTGATGTGAAAAAGGATTCATTTCGCCCCCGAAAAGAAGAAGAACTCCTTGGTCCCGAAGTACCATATCTTGGTCCAGAAGTACCATATCTTAGTGACATTAGGGCGTTAATGTATCTTGCTAATTGCACCCGTCGTGATATTGCATTTTCTATTAATTTCCTAGCAAGATTTAGTTCTTCTCCGATTCGAAGACATTGAACTGGTGTTAAACAAATTTTAAGATATATTCGAGGAACATTATATATGGGGTTATTTTATTCAAAAGACTCGAAGTCTGAATTGATTGGATATGGTTGATGCCAGATATTTATCTGATCCCCACAAAGCGTGGTCAAAAACTTGGCATGTATTTACATATGGTGACACCGCTATATCTTGGCGCTCAATAAAACAGACCCTTACAGCCACTTCTTCAAATCACGCTGAGTTGATAGCTCTTTATGAAGCAAGTCGTGAATGTATATGGCTAAGGTGTTTGATCCATCATATCCGAAAATCATGCGATCTTTCAATAAATAAAGTAAGTCCAACTATCTTATACGAAGATAATACAACTTGTATAGCTTAGATCAAAGGAGGCTACATGAAAGGAGATCGAACGAAACACATTTCTCCTAAGTTCTTGTTTACTCATGAGCTTCATTAAAAGAGAGATATCGATGTTTATCAAATTCGTTCTTGTGACAATCTTGCAGATTTGTTCACTAAAGCACTCCCTACAACTTACTAAGATCAGAATGAGAAAACTCCTTGATTTATGAGGAGATGTTGTAATCAGGGGGAGAAATACGTGTTACACTCTTTTTCCCTTGCTTTAGGTTTTATCCCAATGAGTTTTCCTAACAAGGTTTTTAATGAGGTAACTTATATACGTATTGTACAAATTATGTACTCTTTTTCCTTCTAGGGTTTTTCCCACTGGGTTTTTCCTAGAAATGTTTTAACGAGGCATATTAATATTTGTACATGTCATCCAAAGGGGGAGTGTTATGAATATTTGATTGGATGACCACATGGAATATTCTAGATAAGAGTTACAAGACTTTTGTGGGAGTTAGAAGACTTTTGTATTTTGAATTCCATTATTTATGTAGTTCATTAAGGTTATGACTCTATGATTATGAGCCTATAAATAGAGGTCATTGTAAAGGATGAAGTGATCAATAATATTCGATTCTCTACTCTCTCCATATTCTCTTGTTCTCTCTAGTTTTTGTTCTTCCATTCACAAGTATCGTTCTTCTATTCACAAGTATCGTTTTTACTTTTATAACATTTTTTGTTATTTTTTTTCTCTTATTTTTTTTCTTTCTCTCTCCTCTCATCTTCCTGAGGAGAAGAGCAAGATAAAAAAAAATCGAATCTGCTTTAGCTCTGCGCAAAAACAATTCCCAGAAAACAAATTTAAAAAATCACAATTTTTGACCTAAAATTTTCGGATCTTATCTTTTTCCCCAAATCGTTTTAAGCCGCGATTATTCAAACTTTTATATACCAAAAGCAAACCCTAGAGAGAGAAGCATGTCGCATCTCTTCTCTTTCTCTCTCTAGATGTTCGTCCAGATTACGCGAACACGCCTGTGTCTCTCGTTCCGAGATCCGTTGCTCGACCTATCTCGTTTCTTCCGTCAGGTTAATTTCTGAATTTCTTTTGTTTTGATGTGATGAGTTTCGTTTCTGAATTTGTGGGATTTGAATTTTTGTTGGGAATTTTGGCGTTGGGATTGGTTTATTTGTGTCTGATTTGTTGTTTTTTTGACGATTTTCGGTTGCAGATGCGATTGGATTTAGTGGGTCAATGATAAATCCGTTTGAATGCTGGTGATTTGATTTGACTGCGTATAGGGTGTGAGAAATTGGGGGTGGTTTGGTTAATTTTGTGATATTAGGAATGTCATTGTTACCAAATGGTGATTCTATCCATATTCGTGAGGTGTGGGATGATAATCTTGAGGATGAGTTTGAGCTGATTCGTGGTATTGTTGATGAATACCCGTATATAGCCATGGATACGGAGTTTCCGGGGATTGTATGCAGACCGGTGGGGAATTTCAAGAATAGTAGTGACTTCCATTACCAGACTTTGAAGGGCAATGTCGACATGTTGAAGTTGATTCAATTGGGGCTCACCTTCTCCGACGAGGAAGGTAACCTCCCGACTTGTGGGACGGATAAGGGCTGCATCTGGCAATTCAATTTCAGAGAGTTTAATGTAGATGGAGACATTTTCGCAAATGATTCGATCGAGCTTTTGTGCCAGAGCGGGATTGATTTCAAGATGAACAATGAAAAGGGTATCGATGCTCAGCAGTTTGGTGCTCTCCTGATGTCATCTGGGATTGTGTTGAATGAGAATGTTTATTGGGTTACTTTCCATAGTGGGTATGATTTCGGCTATCTGCTCAAGCTCCTGACTTGTCAGGATCTGCCTGATACACAAGCTGGCTTCTTCAGTATGATCAATCTGTACTTCCCGACACTTTATGACATCAAACATTTGATGAAGTTTTGCAACAGTCTTCATGGTGGACTGAACAAGCTTGCAGAGTTATTGGAGGTGGAGAGAGTAGGTGTTTGTCACCAGGCGGGTTCAGATAGTTTGCTCACATCATGTACATTCAGGAAACTGAAAGAAAATTTCTTTAGTGGCTCGTTGGAGAGATATGCCGGTGTCTTGTATGGTTTAGGTGTTGAGAATGGACAGAATACATATTGAAACGGGTAAGAGAAACTTAGAGAGAAGTATGTGAAGGTGTTCGTTGGAGTGTATTTGTGTACCCTGATCATACGGATTACTTTGTAGGCCTTTGTTGGCAAGAATTTTCTTAATACATGAATCATACTTTATGATTGATTTCAATTCTTTTGCGGGTTGTGCCAATGTGTTCTTGTATGCTCCTTCTTTCCCTTTCATGGCTCAGACTGGTGTCAATACCAGGTTTGGTTCTCAGATGATTGGCAAGCATTGTTTTCATTTCTTTCCTGTGTTTTGTGTCTCTTGCAACATGAACTTTGTTTAACAGATCCACAGGTACCTACAATGTGTTCAGCTCCAGCCATTTTGATATTCTTGTACTGGTAGTCTCAGTTCCAGAAGTTGATGCTCTGTTGTAACTATATTGCTGCTAGTACCTTACTTTTGTCCGGAGAATGTTTGGATTGAAAGTTGAAGCTTATAATGCCTTCTAATGAAACAAACTAATAATATAAGAGCATCTCCAACGCACGCCGGTTAGCCGGCGGTGAAGAGTCGGCGGCAGGGAGTTGACGGTGAGGTGGCGAGTCAACGCTGGTGGTGAGGACCGGTTGTGAGCTCAACGTTGGCTCTCACCGCTGGATTTGAGAGCCGTTGGCAAAAGAATACAATTGGAAAGAGTTGATTATTGAGTTGGCAAAAGACGATTTCGTGATCCCCGTAACTCAAGAGCAATTCCCCCGAGCCAAAACTCCGGAGCGACAACTCAAGAAAGTGCCGTGGTGTCAAACAACGGAGAAGAAGGAGGGAAGACCGTTCAACCCCAAAAGTCGACAAGAAGGTTGTGGAGTGTCGATGAGGATGAGAGTCTTGTTCGCGTTTGGATGGTCAATTCTTATGATTCAGCTCACGGGAATTGCAAGACGAACATGAAGTACTGGAGGCATTGAGGAAAAAGTCGCTTCCATGCGTGGTCCAGATGATCGGTTGCGGACCGATAAACAGTGCAAAGACCAATGGGGTCAAATGAACCCCAAAATGATGAAGTTCCTAAGGTACTACGAACGGATTATGAAGGATCATAGGAGCGGTCGGTCCGATGTTGACGAAGGAAATGTATTTGAAGAATGAAGGGCAACCCTTTGTGTGGAAGCGTTGGTGGAAGCTCGTCCGAAACGAGCATAAGTGGACATCGAGGGCCCACCAGACCGGCCACGTTGGCTACAATCTCTTATCTTCTTTTTGTTTACTTTATTCTATAAATATCAGCCTTATATTTCCTATTTCATAATTTACATCCTCCCCTTAGATTCCATTTTCTTTTTCACTGGATTTTTGCTATCAAAATACTCAGGTGACCATCATATCCACAATTTACATCCTCTCTTCCGATTTTATTTTACGCGTTATATACACACTAAGTAATAAGAGTTTTATTATTTAGTAACCTATCGTGCTGGGTAGTATCAAACCCGATCTCAATTAAAAACCCGATCAAACTAACCCGTCTTCGGTCCGTTTATACAATGGGTCGGGTCTGAATCAAATTTTTCGGGCCGAGTATGTCGGGTCCCCGTCGGATCCGGATATCGTTGCCATCCCTCATGACCGACCCAATACAAAAAAATATAAATAGTTTAGGGGCGAAAATGAAAATAACCAAAATACGCAAACGCAGAAGGCAAAATTAGCGGTTGATCTGTCCTCCATCTCCAAACAACCCCGAAACCAGAAGAGAAGCAATCTCTCCGCAGATCTCTTCTTCTTCTGCTGAGAATTGTCCCCAGAAGTGGCCGCAACGAATCGAATTCCTCAGAGCGATTCGTTTCGGTGAGAGATCAATCCCTTTTAATGGAAGTGCAGACCTCATGGGACGCCCTGAGAAAACAGGTCTCGTTTCTCGTGTTCTTCTTTCAGTTTTCCACTGCTTTCTGTTTGTTTCCTGAGAAAACTCAGGACTTGTGACGGAATTCTGTTAGGAGGTTCGAGGAATTGTAGTAAATTAGGAGAAAGTGGAGCTCGGAATATTATAAACGGCCATCCTGTTGCATGTATTTCTAAACCCTGAGCTGTTTAGATTGAACCTGTTTCCTTAATCAAATGAGCTTGTTTGTTGCTGGATCCAAATTGGTTGCGCTTAGTAAGAAATAAGATGTTGAGACTCAGATGCAGGGAGAATTTAGGGTGTGTTCTCTTCGCATTGAGGGTTGCTGCATAGATCTAGCTGTTTTGCCATTACCTGTAGCTGAAATAGTGGTAATTGAAGCTACACCTGAAAGTTTAATGTCATTGGTACACTGTTGTTTGAGCAACTGGGCTTCTAGGGTTTTGACTATCAATGCGCTGTTCGTTTGAAAATATTTAGACTAACATGGCTGTTGATTTGTAAATATTCATATCATGCTGTCATTAGTTGGTTTATTGCGAATGTGATCTGATTGATAATTAGTCGAGCATCTTAAAATGAATCGTTAAAGAACCTCAAATCTTATGTGAATCGTCAAAATTGTGGTGGAAACTGGTCGATAATTTTTCTATTTTGGAAGTCATACCGGTCCTTGTATGTTCTCCTCACTAAAACTAAATGCTGACATACGTTTGTTTGGTGTGTCGTATAATGTTTAACATGGCATGGCATGTGTATAGCTTCATCACAATAGCTACTTTGTGTCAGCACTTCTAAAGGGAATGAGATCAAAAGAGAACACCAGTGGTCTAATACTGTGTCAATTATTCTATAAAAGTTTTATATGGAGTGACAATTGTCCCTTCTATCCCCGACCCAGTCCCACAATATAAAACTAAAATTAACAAAAGAAAGCGAAAACAGTTATGAATGTTATTACCATAGGTGGTGTATTGTCCACATGCTATAGTCTTCATATTATTTTGTTAGGGTGTTCTTGGGGGAAAGGAAGAGAAATGGTAGTGTAGATTCAATGTAAAGGGAGCACACATAAGCTAGTTAACATTCAGTAATTACATCTGTCATATGATTGGCTTAAATGCAAATTTCAACCCATGGTTTATACGAAATAGCCAAGCAGAACATGTCACTGTGTTTACATGTAATAATTTGTTTGAATGAAAAGTCATTAGTACTTTGTGACATTTTTTGGGGTTCCTCTTCAACACAACTTTCAAATCAATCTGAAGAACAGGACATTGACAAAGTCGAATATAATTTGTCTTCCTGAGGGAAGTGTTAATGGAGTGGTCCTGTATTCTTATTAGGTTGTAAAATTGACAGGATGTTGGCCCAGCAAGAATGTTTGATAAAAACTTAAGCTGGTTTACTTTGAGAATTCTGTTCCCCCCATAGAGAGCTCGTGTATACTATAGGTATTGATTATCAACTTTATTTGTGGTGTTTTATTAGTTGCATTAGAACAAGAATTATTTGACAAATTTTTAGCTATTTAATGGGATGCATTTTGTTTGGAGAATTTTGTCATTTTTTAGTTCAGTATCTGTTTCAATGCAACCTTCCGTTAGCATTCTACCTCCTAATTGCTTACGGAATTTGAAATTGAAGCAAGCATTATACCCTTCCAAGTCATTGCCACATGGCTTTTATTATCTTTTCATGCACATATGCAAGAAACATAAATAATATTATAAATTCTTATTTCTTATTTATTGGGGTGCAGGCTAGGAAACTTGAAGCTCAGTTAGATGAGCAGATGGTATCTTATCGTAAACTAGTTTCTACAAAAGCTTCCTCAAAAGTTGATAATGCGGAGAGTGATCTTGAATCTGGAATAGATCGACTACTAAAACAGCTCCAACAAGTCAGTATACAGATGCAAGCTTGGGTCTCATCTGGAGGATCAGAAATGGTTTCTCATACCTTGACCCGGCATCAAGAAATACTTCAAGATCTTACACAGGTACAAGGGCATCTTGATTATATCGAAGTAGAGTTGCAAACTGTATTGCATTTGAATCAGTGGGATCTCCCTCCCCAAGTCTATTGCTTTTGAATAAAACGTCTGCAGCTACAATCCCTTTAAGTGTCTGGACTTGTGATAGTTGTCTTATATACATTCAATAATTTAGGGCATGCACTGTTATTCATAATTTGACATTATAATATAACAGTATCTTGAAAATTTTGCATTCTGTGAGTTATGCCTGACTCAATCTATAATTGTTGTAGAGATTGGGATTCTTTAATTCTTCATTATGAAATTGCAACCTGGTACTATTCTATATCACAGTTGAAATTTGTAATTTGTTAATTATGCTGGATTCAATTAATATTCGTAAGAGATAAAATTCCTCTAGTGGTTAATTGTTTGCTTGACAATTGGAAAACCGGTGTTAGTCGTTTTGATGTTCCTTCATTAGTCTCTTCTTTATTTTCACCCCGTAGGCCTCCCTTACCCCTCTTTTATTGCCTGTAAGAAATTAAAAGTAGCTCGTATCTTGATCATCCTTTGCTTGAATACTATTTATTTATCAATAAATTTGGAACAAAATATCGGTGTATGCCATAAGCATACTGTTACATTCATGATATTCACTGTTCGATCAATTAAAATTTTGTATGGTTGCACGTTTTTTCTTTCTGAGAGCTCAGGGCTCATTTATTCATTCTATCTGTTCGGAATAATTTCCGTCATTTTTTGGGTCCTTTAATTAATAACAATGTTGAGTTTGCATTATATACAACAACTATTCATTAGGTTTAGGTTTATAACCTAGTAAGTGCTAATTTGTTTTATATGGTTGAAGTGCAGGAGTTTTATAGACTTCGTTCCAGCCTTAGAGCAAAGCAAGAACATGCTTCATTGCTAGAGGATTTTAGGGAGTTCGATCGTTCAAGACTAGATTTGGAAGATGGCGTTGGTTCTGGGGAGCAGGCTCTTCTGAGAGAGCATGCAACCATTAGCCGGAATACCGGACAGGTATAAAGAGGCTATTAAATTTCCCGCCAAAAAACCATCATTACAGTTATTCTCCCCCATTAGGAATATGATGCGTTAGAGTCCATGTTTTGAATGCCTCATTATGTCAATTTACCCCATGTTTAGTACTTAAGAAGACAAAAATAAATGCTACTTATCTGTACTGCAATTACAGTTTGTTATGGTTGTAGTTGTCATCAAGTTTATATGTTTTTCAACAGAGTTTGGTCTTATGAGCAGGCAGGCATCATAGGGAACTTCCTCTGCCATATTAGCTCATCTTTATATTATTCAGTAAACTATATGTAGATAAAGAATCATGAAAAAATGTGATTTACTATGGATCAGCTTGCTCAACAAATTGTGCTGGTGCAGATGGATACTGTCATTTCTCACGCGCAGTCAACACTTGGTACGCTCGTACTTCAACGCTCAACTTTTGGGGGCATCAACTCAAAGCTCAGCAATGTTAGCAGCCGCCTCCCAACGGTATAGTTTTTTCTTGTTTGGTTACTCATGCATAAGTACTCCGGATGCATTTGATATATATGGTGCATGCAATTGAATATATTCATCTTTTGTACCATCACAGAGAAAATTGTGAATTGACATCCTCATAAATGAACTATCAGAGTCGAAACTACCATTTTTCAATGTCGTGTTGATTAGTCAACCCCCTTTTATACATGAATAAATTTACTTTATGCAGACTAATACCATTTTTTTCAATGTTCCTGTGCATTTTTCAATAGCGTGCTTGTCTTGATTAATATGTTTCTGGATATAACGGGTTTGCAGGTAAATCAAGTTATCTCAGCAATAAAGAGGAAGAAATCTCTGGACGCAATTATACTTTCCCTAGTTGCGTCCGTGTGCACATTTCTTATTTTTATATACTGGTTAACCAAGTAAAGATATTTGACTCAGTTGCTGCCAGGAGCTCGGTGTTTGATGGAGGCTTAGATTTCCCTGCAATGTGTGGCGTAAGATTGGCCGTTCTTAGCTAAATGGTTTCTTTTGAAAATTTTGATTTTCATAATTTGTGGCCTTGTTTTGATGCTCATCTGGAAATTGGGAATACTTCTGTATAAATGCTTAAAAGTGAAGTAAACTTATGTGCAAAGTGATTATTGGCTGTATAGACCATCTCCAACCATCAAGGCGATTAGCCCAGGTGAATCTCTTTTTTACTGGCCGATTTGCTTAGCCTCCCACAGTGGCATGAGTCCAAAGCATGGGCGAAGAGTCATGTGGCAAGTGGTCACAAGGTGGGCGAATTGAACGGGTCAATGAACGATTTCCCAAAAATCCTTGTTTTAGCCGATTTGTTTGTTGAATTCGCCACTAATTGTTTTTCTCTCCCATTTCTTGTTGGACCTCTTTCTTAAGGTGGAGTTAAAAGATGTTTTTACTCTTTAGTCCATGATACACCACTATTTTAAGTCTAACAATTAAAAGTTTAGTACACATGTGAAGCCACAAAAAATTTGTTTCATGGGTAAATTACGTTGACATATATTGTATTATACGTGTTTAACGGATATATACTTCAAAGTTATTTCGTAGCGAAAATATATCCTGAATTAATACTTAGTAACAACATCCCCCTTCCATCTATTTTTCATCCATTTTTAGGGTAAGATTTATGGTTGAAGTTTGTTTTAAGATTGTAACAAGTTTTAGAATTTCTTAAAAATGAACAATAAATGGACGGAAAAATGGATAAAATGAGGGATGTTGTTACTAAGTATTAATTCGGGATATATTTTCGATACGAAACAACTTTGAGATATTTATCCGTTAAACGTGTATAATACAAAGTATGTCACCATAATTTACCCTCGTTTCAAATGGACCCAATTTGGTCGCTTTACTTTATCCGGTAAAAACGCTTGGAATTGGAAAGTACTATTTTTTTTCTGAAAAAGGAACAAAGAAGCTCCAATGGTTGGTTGAGGAAGAATAAGCCATCAAGTATTCCACTAATGTAAGTGGTTGACTTAATAAATTTTATAATCCCCCCTAAATAAAGGAGGGTTGGGTCCTAGGGGCTAGGGCTACAGCTGCCCTCCATTATTAACTAATTAACCCAACAACACACAACAATAATTGAAATATTTAACTAATTTTCAATCAATTGCTTTCAATGGGATCCCTCTATATCTTTAACTAGCATATCGGTTAGTCGCTTAAATAGGTTTAAGCTGTAATTTATGTGGTTTATGGATTGTCGCGGGCCTCGTGGCCTGATTTGTGAATTAAAAACAAGTGTGGATTTTTTTTATTTAAATCATTTCGGATGATTGAAGAATTGACATGACCAAAACCCATATGACTCTTTAACTACAAGTGTAAGTTGTTTTTTGGTTGAGTCCTTAAACAACGTCGAGCCCAATCTGGCCTCTTGTTTCTTCCATTTTTCAATATTTTTTTTGGATGTCTGTTATTTCCTCAAATGTCTCCTATTAGTTACAACATGCATTTTCAGGTCAAAACAGAAAAAAAAATCTTGTATCACTCATAACACTACGATTAAAAGCAATAATCTTGTTTTAAGGTCATCGTCTCGGTCTTATTTATCCGATCCGATATTGTCTAATACTTTCTTATATTTTTATTTCATTATGAGCCCCTCTGTAATCGTTGGTTCTCACCCTGATTCTTACTGAATCAAGGCATTCCGATCCTTTTTTTTCGGATTCAGTCTTAACAATAATTTTCGAGCTTATCAAAAAAATAATTCATTATCTCCTTTTCTTGTATGATTTTTTTGAGTTTTCAAAAATATATCGATGAAATATATTATTATGCCATAAAAAAGTGATCAGAGGCAGTATCTTCTGAGAGCATCCACAATGCTCACTGCAGGCATTGGCGGGGAGCTGTTGGCGGCGAGCATTAAAATAATGTTTTTTTATCTCCCCGCCAGCTCATCGTTGGCGGAAAATGCCAGCACCGTGCAATGGTAAGTGGTAAGTGCCTTTTTCTTCATAATTTTGCTCACCGTCAGCGCTGAGTGCTGGCGTGGAGCTCCCAGACGATCCTCACCGCCAACGTCCTCCCCTCCAGTACCCCGCCACCTCCCTGCCGTCAACTACTCACCACCAACACCTCCCCACCAGCTCCCCGCCCAACCCTGTGGATGCTTTGATGCACTTTGTATCATTCTTATTTCATATCTTCAAATATATTACAATATACCTATGTTTTCAGAAAAGAATGTATCATGTTGGCCACCATCAACCAGTAGCCATTTGATTCAAATCTCAAAGTGAATCACAACCGTCAATTACTGTACTGTTTCCAAATTCTACAAACTTGGATCACAACAGTAACACTAATAACAATCCCATATCTATTATTGGTTTATTGCTATACAAAGTAATAAAAAAAAATCGAACTGGGGCCCACTTTCTAAATATATTCCCCCACTATCCACCATAATGAGTGTACGTTACTTTCTCCGAGAAACCAAAACAAAAATACAAAAATTCAAAATTTTAAAAACTCGCTCACACAGCTCAGTGGAGCCACTTCCCGTGGCATTCCCGTAATTTCTCCCAACTCCAAGCCTTCTTTCTCACCAAATCCAGATTTATGTATCATTTCGAGTCCAAGCGTTGAAAATTCACGGTGAGCATTATCGGCCGCCGGCGAAGCCACGGCGAGGAGATCCTGAATCTCTCAGATAATGTCAGTATCTTCTTCTCCGGTAATGAAGCGAAAATCGGATTAGCGGCGAAAATGTTGTGCGGGAGAAATTTCGGTGCCGGAGACGGCGGATCGGTGCCGGTGTACCTCAATGTGTATGATCTGACTCCGATCAACGGCTACGCGTACTGGCTCGGCCTCGGAGTTTACCATTCCGGCGTACAAGGTCAGTACTCTTTTGCTCCATCTTCGTCTGACCGATCTGTGCTTTTTTTTTAGATCTAGAAAATATCTGTTTGGTTGCCGAGAAAACGAAAATTTCTGTTTCTAATCGGAGTTATTTCAGTTCACGGAGTCGAGTACGCGTTCGGAGCTCACGAGTATCCGACGACCGGAATATTCGAGGCGGAGCCGAAGCATTGCGAGGGGTTCACGTTTCGGAAGACGATTTTGATCGGAAAGACGGATATGTCGCCGGCGGAGGTGAGAGCTATGATGGAGAAGCTATCGGCGGAGTACAGAGGAAACGCTTACAATCTGATTACCAAAAACTGTAACCATTTCTGCAACGCCGCTTGCGTTCAGCTCACCGGAAATCCGATCCCGCGTTGGGTCAACCGCCTGGCGAGAATCGGTAAGATTCGAGACTGGATCTAGAAAATTCGAAGTCAATCGATCGGAAACGGAACGTCAATGAAATTGATCTGTGTTTTTTTTTGCAGGATTTTTGTGCAATTGCGTGCTTCCGGCGAATATATATTCGACGAAGGTGAGGCACCGTAGAATTGCAGAGAAGCACGGTGAAGGAGAGAGGAAGAAAGTGAGAAGCCAGTCTAAGATTAATAACTGTGGTTCGTCGGCGTCTTCATCGCCGGTGGAGACTTCGACGGCGACGGCGACGGCGACGGCTACTAGCAGTCCTTGTATGAGACGGGGGAGGAGCAGAACTAGGCGATCTCTTCCTCCCTCTTCGCCGTTGATTCTCAATTCTTCTTCGTCTTGATGGATTTGGTTCTTTTCTTACAAACAAATCATCATATTTGGTTTTTTATTTATTTTCCCCAATTCTTTTCTTCTGGTTTTACATAAATGCCAAAGCATTTTGATTGAGATAAGTATGAGGTTTTCTGGTGTTATGTGTTACATGTTGATAGAGTATTTGACTATGAGAGCATCCCATTAGCCGGCGCTGGGCGCTAGATGTTTCTGGGAGCGTTACCGACATTTTGATGTCATCTTGGCGCTACCGTTCTTATTAGCCGACACTACCCTATGGGAGCTTGGCGCTATATGTTCCACGGAGCGCTACCTACAGTCATACGTCACCTTAACGTTACCTCTCCCATTAACCGACGCTTCCCCTATGCTAATACCCTACATCCCGTCGTTGTCAAAGCATCTTCTCGATGGGATACTCTACGACCTTCCACAATGAGAAAGATTTGCCAATTAGACCCTCGAAATTGGGTCTAATCGATTCGGGATCGCAGCGGTCTAATCCCGGTCTAATTGAAAACAACTTTTCTAAAAAACGAAAGACGACTCGACCTGACGTAATTTATTATCTCTCGAAACGTTTGAATGGAATTACAATGCAAATACGATATACATGTCATCTTCTTAGACTTTGAGTAATGGGTCTGGGGGTGTAATATGACGACACGACTTTAAATTTTATTCACAGTATTCCAGAATCAAAGATGTCGAGTAACGTGGAAGCGTTACTGTCATCCCTGCTGAAAACATAGCAAGTAGTGTCACGTGATTGTGTCGAAAATATGGTTACGTGACAATACTTGTTATGTTCTAGGAACAATGACAGTATTGCTTTCACGTAACTCGACATCATTGACTGTGGAAAACTAAGACTAAATTTGAAGTCGTGTCGTCACATTACACCTCCAAAATGAATTACAAATTGCTGGCTATCGGTTGCGGACCTTCCCATCCCTACTGGATGGAGACGTTGCTTTTCGTACCGGCTGAAAACACAACCAGATTGTCAGAGTTAATTACTAATTAAAATATGTATGACTAAACATAATACTTATGATTTATGGGATTGTTTAAAAGGATTGTGATTGATTCCCTAGGTGAGACCTAACATAATAGCCATGCCCAACAAAAATATATTCTCTTGGTAGTTGGGAGGAAGAAAGAAGCATTTGGTATGGCATTGCCTTATAGAAAGTCCAAAGCTAAAGCCTTTCACAAAGTAAAACAAAAGAGGGAATATTTCCAAAGAGGAAACACTAACATGGTGGGTGAAGCCTAAAGAGTGGAAAAGACCACCTTTTGACTTGAAACCAAAGACCACATAGTCCAAGAAAATAAAAGTCTCAAAAGTTAGGTTAGGTTACTTTTCAAACAAGGAAATATTGGTTCCTTGAAAATTACATTTAACATAAGATCTCAACTTTGGGGGCACCACATGGTACCCTTGAAATATATTGAATATGATGAAACATGGGATTTTGGGCTTGGAATATCTGGGCTTGGGTTGATAAAAAAAAGGTTGGATTTGGGTCTAGTGGTTAGGCCCAGGGGTATGTGTCCCTCAAATTTTATTTATTTTAATATTTATTAATTATATTTTAACTAAGGTTATAGACAGCTGGTTCAAGTTCGGTTTGTTGATTATTTGAATTCAAAATCAAGATTAGGCACGTTTAATAAACAAGTTGAGATACAAGGGTCTAACAAAGTGATTTTAGGTCAAAAAAAGGGACTCCTCTCTCTCTTCTTCTCTTCTCTACCCTAACACCTCTCTACCACCCATCATATCCACCACACCACCACCTTCGGCCACCATGTCTACTTCACCATCGTCGTTGTCGGTCCTACAACCTGTTGGACTACCGGTATCTGGCACGTTTCAATCGCCGAGAGGGGAGGCTACAGACGAGTCGGCCTCCATGTCAGCCCTGACCAAACAGTCGCTTACGACCCTACATGTTAGCCCGGACCCATCGCTACTACTCTCGGTGCAGTCATCGTAGGGAGCGATCTCAACCCCCTACCGGCCTCCGACTCCCCGAGAAATCACTGCCCGTCAATTGAGGGATGAGGAAAAGGATACTGAACAACAGGCGATGGCTCAACAACAGCCTCGCCAGGATCCATGATAGTTTCAGGAGAGGGGAGGGCGTCCCTTCAGGGGCCTATCCTCCTAGGTCCGAGGCGTCCAGTACCAGGACGTCTCAGGATGACAAGAAGGACAGCACATCAAGTTTTATTGCTTTATTATTTTTCCGTTCTTAGTTTGGAATACTCTGTTTGAATTTCTATTGGTTTTTCTTGTATTAGGTTGAATAAACTTGAAAAAATGGTAAGAGGTTGTCCTCTGTTTGTAGCTACGATGAAAACGTTTTCTACGGGTATATGAAAGTCGGGTTGCTTACGAGTGGGCTTGGACAATATTTTGGTGCTCATGGCTTTGACCTTTGATTTGCATTAATGTACGCTCCTGTTTACCGTTTCAAAAACAAATATACAAGTTGAGATCGAGCCTAAATGTTATGTTTAAATGAAAAAAGTCAAATCTGAAATTGAGTGTCTATATTTGGACAATTTAGATATGGTATTTGGAATTAAGAATATCATCAAAAGTTGATTAAAAAGAAATAGTCTAGGAGTGAAAGCGCGAGACCAGGACTACGAAGACTCTGGCGCGTAATGTGGCAGACTATGCTATAAAAGAGGTAGAGAAGGAACCACAGAGACATCAAAACCCCAAAAAATAACAAACATAAAAAAGCACAAAAACAAAGAAATTTGTTTTTACAGAGTATTTAATTTACTACTACTATTTGATAACTCAATTTTACTATCATTGTTGTTTGTTATACATACATATATCTCAGCCCGAAACAAGCAAAAGCTCGTGATCTCCAATTACTTTTGTTTAGATTTCTGCAACATTTTTGGGTAAAACTGTATAAAAGGTGAGGGATCTGGAGAGCGATCATGGCGGCGAATATCAGCCTGGAAGAGATCAAAAACGAGAATGTCGACCTGGTGAGTTTTTGTTTTTGTTTTGTGCACACAATGTGTTTGTTGTATTGCCTGAGTGGAAAAAAAATGTGTGATTTTGGTGGGTTTGGTTTTGTGCAGGAACGGATTCCAGTTCAGGAAGTGTTCGAGCAGCTGAAATGCACCAAAGGAGGCTTGTCGTCGGAGGAAGGCCAGCAGAGGCTCCAAATCTTTGGCCCGAATAAGCTCGAGGAGAAGAAGGCAAGTTTTGAATTTCAATTATCATTACAACATTTACGATGCAGGACGAATTTGAATGACATATTGTTTGGATCTGCCTGACTAATCGCCTCTAACGTTATGGGAGGTTGGTTGTCTAGATTCACCTGACCAATTGCCTCGAGTATTGTAAGAGGCCGGTCGTCTGGATTAGTGCCTCCAACAAAGTGGGAGGCCGGTTTTCTGGATTCGCCTGACTAATCGCCTCCAACATTGTGGGAGGTCGGTCGTCTGAATTTGCCTGACTAATTGCCTCCAACATTATTGGAGGCTGGTCGTCTAGATTCACCTGACTAATTGCCTCGAGCATTGTGGGAGGCTGGTCATCTGGATTCGTGCCTCCAACATAGTGGGAGGCCGGTTTTCTGGATTCGCCTGACTAATCACCTCCAATATTGTGGGAGGTCGGTTGTCTGAATTTGCCTACTAATTGCCTCCAACATTATGGGAGGCGGTCGTCTACATTCACCTGACTAATTGCCTCGAGCATTGTGGGAGGTCGGTTGTCTAAATTCGTGCCTCCAACATAGTGGGAGGCCGATCTTTTGGATTCGCCTGACTAATCGCCTCCAACATCTTGAGAGGTTGGGCGAATCAGTCGGACTCGCTTAAGCTATTCACCTCTCACATAACACTGTGGGAGGTTTGACGAATCGATCAGATTAGATTAGATTGGGGTTTAATCGCAAGACAATGTGTAATTTGATCACTAACCCACTATTTGTGAATTGATTTGCAGGAGAGTAAGATCCTGAAGTTCCTGGGTTTTATGTGGAATCCTCTGGCCTGGGTTATGGAGATTGCTGCAATAATGGCTATTGTCTTTGCTAGAGGAGGGGTAACTTACATTTTTCTTCATTCTTCCTATCTTATCATCACTATTTGCCTTTATGGTTGTTTAAAAACAAGATTGCTTGCAGGGCAAGCCAGCGGACACGCCAGATTTCGTGGGAATCGTGGTGTTGCTACTCATCAACTCCACCATCAGTTTCATCGAAGAGAACAACGCCGGCAACGCAGCGGCCGCCCTGATGGCGAGTCTGGCTCCCAAAACCAAGGTCCTGAGGGATGCTAAATGGCAGGAGCAAGATGCTGCAATCCTCGTACCAGGCGACATCATCAGCATCAAGCTGGGAGATATCTGTCCCGCCGATGCTCGCCTCCTCGAGGGAGATCCTCTCAAGATCGACCAGTCTGCGCTCACCGGAGAGTCCTTACCGGTCACCAAGAACCCCGGCGATGAAGTCTTCTCCGGCTCCACCTGCAAGCAAGGTGAGATCGAGGCTATTGTGATTGCCACTGGTGTCCATACCTTCTTTGGCAAGGCTGCTCATCTCGTCGACAGCACCAACCAGGAAGGCCACTTCCAAAAGGTATATATAATATAATGATCCTGCTTTAGTTCACTTGTTGCCAGTGTTCCAAAAATCCCGACTAGATTCCGCCTAGGAGCCTGTCTAGACCCTATTTTCTTGTTGGCCGACCCGCTTAATTTCCGATTAATTGAGTCAATCCCCGTTTAATCCCAGATTAATCCCAGAAGGCTTTAGCCGCCCGATTAACGCCTAACGATTTTTAGAATCTTGCTTGTTGCAAAAACGTACACTGATGAATTTATGATGTGATGATCAGGTCTTGACTGCCATTGGGAACTTCTGCATTTGCGTCATCGTGGTTGGGGTTGTGATTGAGCTGATACTAATGTGGCCGATCCAGAATCGAAAGGCCAGGGATATAATTGATAATCTCTTGGTTCTCCTCATTGGAGGCATCCCCATTGCCATGCCCACAGTATTGTCTGTGACAATGGCTATTGGCTCCCATAAGTTGTCTCAGCAAGGCGCCATCACCAAGAGGATGACTGCTATCGAAGAAATGGCTGGAATGGATGTTCTCTGCAGCGACAAGACGGGCACTCTCACTCTCAACAAGTTAACAGTGGACAAAACCTTGGTAGAGGTCAGTTTACAGATACTCAACCTCTCCACATTTCGATTAACGGGTTTGTCATTATTTACGATCGAGTGTTTGTTGATCTGTAGTCCTTTATCAAGGACGTAGACAAGGAGATGGTGCTCCTCTGCGCAGCGAGGGCTTCCAGGGTCGAGAATCAAGACGCCATTGATGCTTGCATTGTAGGAATGTTGGCTGATCCCAAAGAGGTACAATGTGAATGTGACATTGCATATTCCTTGCTTTTCCTGCTGATCCTTGTCCTCTACAGGCGAGAGCGGGAATCAACGAGGTTCATTTCTTGCCCTTCAACCCAGTAGACAAGAGGACGGCCATTACCTACATTGATTCCAACGGGGACTGGCACAGAATTAGCAAGGGTGCACCAGAACAAGTAACTAACCTACCTTGATTTGATGATTTGATGATTTGGTTCTCGTTCTTGGTTGATTATATTGTTCTCTCGACGATCAGATCATCGAGCTGTGCAACCTGAGGGAGGATGTGGCGAAGAAAGCTCATGCAATCATTGCGAAGTTCGCTGATCGCGGGCTTCGTTCTCTTGGTGTTGGCAGACAAGTGAGTTAATTAATTTCTAGGTTGGTTGATAAGAGTGAGAGTTATAGTGGATTGATCATGGTAACATTTTTTTATGACGACAGACTGTGCCGGAGAAGAACAAGGAAAGTGCAGGAGCGCCATGGCAATTCGTGGGTCTCTTGCCTCTATTCGACCCTCCAAGGCACGACAGTGCAGAGACCATCAGGCGAGCTCTCCATCTCGGAGTCAACGTCAAGATGATCACCGGCGACCAGCTCGCCATCGGGAAAGAAACCGGCCGGAGGCTCGGTATGGGAACAAACATGTACCCTTCCTCTGCTCTCCTCGGCAACAACAAGGACTCCTCCATCGGCGTCCTCCCCATCGAAGAGCTCATCGAGAAGGCTGATGGCTTCGCCGGAGTCTTCCCTGAGCACAAGTACGAGATCGTCAAGAAGCTCCAGGACCTGAAGCACATTGTGGGGATGACCGGAGACGGTGTCAACGATGCCCCAGCCCTTAAAAGAGCAGACATTGGCATCGCGGTTGCTGATGCAACAGACGCAGCTCGCGGTGCCTCAGACATTGTGCTCACAGAGCCGGGACTGAGTGTCATCGTCAGCGCGGTCCTGACGAGCAGAGCCATCTTCCAGAGGATGAAGAACTACACCATCTATGCAGTGTCCATCACTGTCCGTATTGTTTTGGGGTTTCTGATCCTTGCCCTTCTCTGGAAATTTGACTTCTCTCCATTCATGGTCCTCATTATTGCAATACTAAACGATGGAACCATCATGACGATATCAAAGGACAGAGTCAAGCCCTCTCCGCTCCCTGATTCCTGGAAGCTCAACGAGATCTTTGCTACTGGCATTGTCCTCGGCGCCTACATGGCTATCATGACTGTAGTCTTTTACTGGGCCATTGCTGAATCCGACTTCTGCGAAGTAAGCAAACTATATACATATAAGGGGAAACCATGGTTCCTAACCTCGTTTCACCTTTGTTTTCTCGATCCTAACTTGGGTTTACTTTTTGTTGCATTTCCCAACTATCATCTTTCATTTTTTTTGCAAAAAGTATCATTTACCGTTTATTTTGACGATTTCTGATACTTTTTGCAAAAAAATAGAAAGGTGATAGTTGAGAAATACAACTAAAGGTAAACTCAGATTAGGATCGGGAAAACAAAGGTGAAAGGGGTTAGAAACCATGGTTACCCCTACATATAAGCTTCATTACTCACCAATCGATTATGGGCTCATTGATCCTATGTACATTTGCAGAAACATTTTGGAGTGAAAAAACTCACTGACTTCGAAGAGCGCATGTCAGCGGTGTATCTCCAAGTTAGTATAATCAGTCAAGCGCTCATTTTCGTCACCAGGTCGAGAAGCTGGTCTTTCGTGGAACGCCCGGGCTTTCTCCTTGTCCTCGCATTTTTTATCGCTCAGCTGGTGAGTCCCGTGAAGAAAACATTATGCATATACCATACTTTCTCTCTTTTGTGTATAGTCACATGATAAACTAATAATGTCAGATTTCTTTCTTTTGTTAAGATTGCAACCGTCATTGCTGTATATGCACACTTTGATTTTGCATATATCAAAGGCATTGGGTGGAGATGGGCAGGAGTGATCTGGCTCTACAGCCTCGTTACTTACTTTCCCTTGGACATCCTCAAGTTCATCATCAAGTTCGCCCTGAGCGGAAAGGCCTGGAACAACATGATGGATAACAGGGTATGTACCATGTACCCTTCACTTTTAAGCTCCAATAATCATTGGGCCGACCCTGCTGGGTAGTAATATACTGATTCCTTTTCTCATGTGATTCAGACCGCTTTGACATCGAAGAAAGACTTCGGGAAGGGAGAGAGGGAAGCACAATGGGCGGCCGCACAGCGCACGCTACACGGGCTACAGCCACAGGAGATGACGGAGATGTTGAACGATAACAACAACTACAGAGAACTGTCTGAGATAGCCGAGCAGGCGAAGAGAAGGGCTGAAGTTGCAAGGTATACAAAAGCATTAGACAGGCTCTTCACCAGGTAATGATAATTGGGTGAAGCTGAACTTGTTTATTTTCGCTTTGTTTTCAGGTTGAGGGAGCTCCACACGCTAAAGGGTCACGTAGAGTCGGTGGTGAAGCTAAAGGGGCTCGACATCGAGACTATCAACCAACACTACACTGTCTGAGTCTGAGGGTGATTCATGGATATGGAGATTGAGATTGTTTTGCTTTTTGTTGGGATAAAGAAGGATCTGGAGTGAAGAAAGGACATGTTTGGGCCTTCTCTTCCATTTCTGATTAGCCTTAGATGCAGAATAATCCATTGTTTTGGAGGGGAGAGGTCGTGAACATTGTTTACTATTTCAGCTTTCATGTTGGAATGTAATAATGCTTTGGTGTCAATGAAACTCTCCTTTTTCTTGCTCTTAAACTCATTTGGCTATCTTGTTTCTTCTTATTTCTATTTGTTTTAATAAAGGAACCAAATACAAGAACAAAAGTTCCGAAACATCTTTAAATATGGTATCCCCATCTTTAAATTGTGATTCAGAATTTATATGTATCTATATATGTCGATTTGTTGTAAGAGCACTTCTCAATGGAACCCACATGCAATCATACACTATGAATACCGCCTTCAACTCATATCAAACAGGAGAAACTATGGGTCCTAGCCGTCCTTAAGGTTTGTTTTGGCGATGTTAACTGAGCTTGACATTTCCTTGCACTTCCCAACTACGCTTGACTTTTTTTGCGAAAACTAACAATTTCCGTCTATTTTAACGGATTCTGCTAGGTTTTGTGCACATTAGCATTTTTGCGCAAAAAATAGAAAGGTTACAGTTGGGAAGTGCAAGGAAAGGTTAAACCCAGTTAAGATCGACAAAACAAACCTCAAGAGGGGTTAGAACCCATGGTTACCCCTATCAAACCTTCGACACCGCTCCCACATTACTTCTTCGTACTTAGTTTGTATGCTAAATATCGCGTGATGTCAACGCCTAATATAATATAAAGATAAGAGTAACTTCATTTGCACATCCTAGACTACATTTGATTCTCAAGATCACAATATATAAGTAATAGGTCATCAGTATCACACAATTTCTTTTCGTTATTCGTCACAAACCCACGAGAAAACGTAGGTTTTCGATCAAGAACACACTGAAAAGTCGATAGTGTGTTCGTGATAAAACCATCACATATTCCATGTAAATACACGAAGATTTCTAGAACTCAAAATCATTTATCCCTAAATAAAATCTAAATTCTTGATTTATTGCTAATTCAAATTAATTTTATGATCATGTTCATCGAGAATAGCCTCGTTGATGCTCTCAAGGTTCGGCTGCCAATTATCAAAAGACTTCCGATGCTTCGCCGCCGGCTTCTTTTTCGCCGAACCCTTACCCCTCTTCCTCGTCAGCTTCGTCAGCTTCGTAGTCTCCGTCTCATCGCTGGAGTTATTATTCTCCGCCTCTCTCCGGCCGCCTCTCCCGCCGCCGGAGTCCTTCAGGCAAGCACAGAACCCATTCCCCTTACCGTCCTCTTCCTGATCGCCGCTCGTCTCGTTTCCCAACGCGGCGTCGCTGACAGGCGACGCCGCGCCGCGCTTCGCGGAGTGGCGCTGCAGCTTCCTGACGGTGCTGACGGGGACGACGTAGTATTTCTGGCCGAGGAGGAGAGTCTTCTCCGGCTCCACAACGGCCCAGGGCTGCTGGAACACGTGCGGGTATGCCACGCAGCACCTGGGGTTGCGCAGGATGATCTCGGCGGCCAGGAGGGGCCGGTCGTGGAGCTCCACGTGGCCGCCGGGATGGACGACCTTGACGAACTGGCTTTTGGTGCTGTTGGTGCATAGCCATTTCGTCAAGGCCATGAGAGTTTTTTTTCTTTTTCTTTTCTAACAATACCGTGAGATTGTGTTTTATAGATATGTTGTTTTATTATATTAATCTTGTGGTATCATGGGAGGTATCGAATTTAACTATGTTACAATGTTGGAGTATAGCTACATATGCTGTCATGTTTCATAATATTCACAGACACTGAATTTGGTTTCTGAACTAGGAACCAAAATCACTTGTTTCAAGGGAATCTGGTTTTGATTGGATTTGTTGTGCTTGTGTTTCAGTGTGGGTTCAAGTCAACATCGATCATTTACAAATAAATTCCGAGAAAAATCATCCAAACTTGTTTGTTCAAGTGATCAAAAACTTCATTCTTGCATGTTAGTTTTGTATCAGATAAATTTGTGGTTAAGAAAATCTTGATAAAAATTCCCGTCTGAAGGCGCTTAGGCCCTAGGTGTTGAAATGGCTATGTTGACACAATTTATTTTTTTAAGGCCTACAGGCTGTTTGGGTGGAATATGACCGATTAATCATCACCTGTCTATTAATTAAGCGAGTCGGTCAGACGTCGGATCAGATTCGTAGTTAAAAAAAACAGTTTCTAATCTTTCTACAAACTAAGTGAAACTATAAAATTATGCTAGTTGATTTGGTGGAGCACATTTTGTTCAATTGTTACATCCCGAGTTTGATTCATACTTTTAATTTATATATTTTTAGTATTTTCAAAACATAAAAAGTGCACAAGTGTATATTAATTGAGTTGATAGAGTCATACTTATTGCTTCGCACATGATTATTTTCCGTCCAAAAATAGATGGAAAATTAACGAAGGGGATGAAAGTGAAAAAAAAAATACATTCTAAAGTGGTGAGGTGCCATAAAAAATAGTTAGAGTAGTAAGATGAAAATCAAGAATTTATAAGGTAATGAGATGAAATTAACCCTTTAGAAAATCCCGAAAAGCGGGACACGTGACGATTTGCCATTGGTCCAGACGACTCTAATCCTTGTCAATTCGTCCAAGGCAGAACAAATTGTCCGGGCGCTGCAACCATCTTCGTCCGATGAATTCACCCGCTCAACGACAGTTTTCCCCGGCCGAATTCACTATTACTAACAAACATGTCTGGTTGTCCAAAATGGCACATGATACTAGAGAGATCATACCATTCCATTGAAGCATTGACAACGGTTTCGTTAAGAAGCATGGCAATGTGCCACCTCTTTGTTTTGAAACTCTCAATACTCAGTTGGGTTTTGCTCCCCACAAATGAATGCATCAACAGTGCATTTATGCACCACCATCTTGCTTTGAAAAACAAACACTGAATTTGGATTTCAAGGCCACAAAACCTCACTCAAAGGCTAAGGAAATAGAGTAGACTAGACTTAGAGAGGTTTCAAGAGTTCCAATGCTTAAATAACTCAAGTGAACATCACTCACTGACACTCCACATTAATACAATGTTCTCATCTACCCTCCAAGCTTATAAGGGATTTGTAGCTCATGACATGAAGTAGAGATGATGAGAGTGAGAGTAGTTGTTTTGAGTGTGTTGGGTTTGCTTTTGATATGTCAAGCAAATGTAACAATTGGAGATGCTAAAGTAGAAGGAGACAAGAGAGGGATCAGGAGAAGTAAGAGCAAGAGTTGTGGTGGAAGAAGAAAGAGATGTTGTGACCCTTTTTATCTATACCTCTTTGGGAGCTGTGGCCATTGGCCCTTCCCAATTTCTCTCAACTCTCCTGACAACCTTTTTGCTCCTCCTCCTCCTCCATCTCCGCCGCCTCCACGGTCATGCCCCTCCCCTGCTTGTCGCCCGCCTGTTCCTGTTCCTGTTCCTCCTCCTCCTCCTCGTCCATGTCCTTGCGCTCAAGTTCCACCCTCTCCACCTCCTCCTTGCCCGTCTCCATCTCCTCCTCTACCTCCGCGTCCCCCGTGTCTGTCTCCTTCTCCTCCTCCGCGGCCTTTTCCACCGCCTTTAGTACCATCTCCACCACCGTTAGTATTTCCTCCCCTACCTCCCTCACCATTGTTTCCCTCAGTACCACCGTTCGTATTTCCTCCCCTACCTCCCTCACCATTGTTGCCCTTAGTACCATCTCCGCCACCATTTGTATTTCCTTCACCACCGCCTGTAGTCCCCCATTCACCACCAATAATCCCATGGCTGACACCACCGCCAACACCAAATCCGCCACCACAATCACCCCTTGTCCCCATATTTTCTCCTCCTCCGGTGCCACCAACCCCTCTGATCCCCATATTTTCTCCTCCTCCGGTGCCACCAACACCTCTGATCCCTATCCCTATATACACTCCACCGGAGATTCTTATGCCACCGCCTGACCCTCCAGAGCGGCCGCCAGATGAACCTACACCGGCACCTCCAGTAGAGCCCATAAATTTCTCACCGCCTGATGCTCCAGAGCTGCCACCTGATGAACCTACACCAGCACCACCACTAGAACCAATATATTTCTCACCACCTGACCCTCCAGAGCTGCCACCTGATGAATCTACACCAGCACCTCCACTAGAGCCCATATATTCTTCACCACCTGACCCTCCAGAGCTGCCACCAGATGAGTCTATGCCAACACCTCCGCTGGTCCCCATATTTGACTCACCGCCTGATCCTCCAGAGCTGCCACCGGAAGAGTCAACACCAGCACCACCAGATGAAGAGCCCCTTCCATTCACTCCAATAGACCCAACCACACCAGACACAGGTGGTGTCCTTCAGCCACCGGACCTCCTGCCACCTCCCCTGGTTCCTGTCGACGACCCAGTACAGCTTCCACCACCGTCATCTGATTCACCTCCATTCAATAACCGAGCGCTATAACATGTAATGTTTCAAAAATAATAATCAGAAAGTACATGTTTTCAGACAAATTCGGTCGTCAACAGCAAAAGTAGCATGTTACTTGAACAAAAAAATGATGAGAATCACAGAACGAATATCATCCACATTGTTTTCTTCTCCATCTGACAAAAATAGTTCCAAGCAATTCTCTGCCTAACCACATTTTTCCAAGTCCAATTTATATGACTCTTCTACTGCTTTGCTCCCTACTGTGATTCTTCCTGGAAAGAGGGAGCCTGCGGGACGTCAAGGGTCGTTCCTGCTTGAATCTGGCCCCACCCGATGAGGCGCCAATGCTTCTCGACACGCCTACTGAGTGCAATTTTCTCACCTCTGCTGGTGCACACCGGAGATGTAAGCTGCAATTTAGCCAAATCGTTCCTCACAGCAATGACACGTGCACCGGTTGACATAGATCCAATGTTCAACATAAGGATCTCTCCCTTGGCCAGCTTTGACACCTTCCCTTGCCTCTCTGACCCCTTTGTCCTAACCCCCAACAGCCTACGCAACAGGAAGAAGTTCACCTGCGAAACCAGATCAATGTTATGTTAAAACCTTAGGCAATATCTTTTATCTTCATATTACAAATCAAATTCAAAACAAAGTGAAATAAAACATGATTTAGGGATATTTATGCACACAGAAAGGCCAGTCTTGTAATACATGTCAAAGCCAGAAGCAATTGGGAACTATGTCTTATATAACAAACAATACCAGACATAGGAAACCAATAAATTGAGGATGGTGATTATGCCAACTCCTTACCTCAAGCTCCACAAATATTTCAGGAAGTGACCCAACCTCACCAAGAACCTGCCCCACCAACCTATCAGCACGTGTCAAAGTAGGGTCCATAGTTGTGCCAACTCCAATGAGCCCACCTGGCACGGCAAATTTCAGCTCATTTTGCTCCGCAAACAGTGTAACAATCTTGGAATAAATCGGTGAGCATTGAACGTTCCCACTCTCATCTTTAACAACAATCCCAGGCCTGACCTCAATAATTTGACCAACCCTCAGAACACCCTGCACAGAAACAAACATAAAAAATATAGGTTTATACCGAAAAACATAACCCTGATGTCATCTTCCAATGCTACAGTTGCTCAGCTACAGCCTAGTTTTACACATCCCAGAGATAATGATATCTCATTGCTAAACTAATAGTTATGCAATCTTATATAACCCTGTTGTGTCGAACATAGAGGGTCTATCTAACTGTAGTGGTGGAGATGCATAAATTGAAATCCAATGCTCCAACCTACACCTTATGGAAGTTAAAATTCTGGGTAAATGGAATCCCAGAAAGATCATACAAAATGGGGAAAAGTGTCGTTAATTGCATTAATATTTTCAAAAGGAATGAAGGACTAAAGCATACCCTGAGAATACTTCCACCTGCTACACCACCTTTGATATCATCAACTTCATAACCAGGCTTATTGACATCAAAAGATCGGATGACAATCATGTTTGGAGGTGAGATAAAATTCCTCTCTGGAATAGGAATCTTTTTCACAATGTACTCACACACCACATCGATATTATACTTCAACTGTGCAGAAATTGGGACCACTGGTGCGCTATCAGCAACAGTTCCCTGTCAAGAAAAATGGCAAGGTACAGGACTGGAATCACAAAGCTGGTAATTATGTTGATTTAAGTGTTTATAGATATAACCAACAAGACTAACCTGAATGAATTTTTCAATTGCTTCATGCTGGTTAATTGCTACATTTTCCTGAATCAGATCAACCTTATTCTGAAGAATTATAATGTGCTGCAGTCGCATAATTTCAACAGCAGCCAAATGCTCGGAGGTCTGTGGCTGGGGACAGCTCTCATTGGCTGCAATGAGAAGTAATGCTCCATCCATAATAGCTGCTCCATTAAGCATTGTAGCCATGAGAATATCATGACCCTAATAAGACGTGGAAAACGATTAGATTCTAAGTGGATCATGTGAGAATATTATTAACCCTAAAAGGCAAAAGGTATAGCTAAGAAAACTATTCGGAAAAAAAATACGATTGAAAACAGCATCTTTTATTCATTTTGCATCATTCCAAAGTTTCTTTCCACTTAAGTATAAAATCCTTCCCTAAAATAATTCTGAAGCCAGACTTATATAATATACTGAACAGTAATACATTTGAAGAAACAATGATGCGAATAAGAAGCATGTTCTGTTGTGAAGAACAATAATGATTGCCAGTAAAAGTAATCTATGTGATCAATTAATTAATTAGCTCATATGAACTAGACAGAGGACAAGGCTACACTTCAGATAAAAATATGAGTGACACTAAAACGGTATATTGCAGTTGGATTTCGTCTATTTATATTGACCACCGTTCATACACAACTCCAGGATTGAGCACAAGGAAGACAAGGTGATAGATGGTGTTATCCTTCGATATCAACAAATGCATAGGTTTGCACAGTTCACTTCAAACATCTTTTGTACAGTCAGTTTTTTCTTTCTTCTAGAAAATGGTTTGTTTGTGACCTCTGAGCTCTTTCTTGTTTAAGATGTTCATCAGAATGAATCTTCAATTGAATTCCAAACAAATCATGCAAAAATAAAGACTATACAGTAAGCATAGAAGATATGATGTAATATTAGGGAACAAAATAGGTAGTGGCCAAGAATGAATAACCAACTAGGAATGTCTTATACTGATGAACTAAATAAAGAAGTGATTCAACAAGTATATTATCTACTTAGCAGTGGTGCATACTCATATTGAAATCACAAAATAATAATAACTATATAGTATGTGCGATAATTATCTGAACATATAAGGGGGTGTTTTTGAAACTTACAGGGCAATCAACAAAAGAAACATGTCTCAACAATTTCATACGACAGTTCTCAAACCCAGGCACATCACAGAGAGGGCTGTCTTCCTTACCACTTCCATAAGCCCTACAAATCATATTTTACACATAAGAAAATACCATGAACCAATAACAAAATGATTTATATTGCTAGACATACACTCACTTGTAGCTCATGGGTCGAGGGCACCGATCATCTTCACATTTATATATTTTCGCATTAGCATATCCAAGCTTAATAGTAATGTTTCGTTCCAACTCATTCTTGAAACGAACAGTCTGCAAAGATTGGCATAACATATTGGTAAAGTTTAGACATTTGATCATCTACACATTTAGAGAAATGAAAATAGACAATTAGTACATGTTTAAGATCATGATGTGAGTTGATAAAATGTAAAGAAAAATGAGCAGAACTTATCAAATGATAAATTGTAACGTGTGGTACTTTATTTATTGATAAGTCATGTTGAGTCGAGTAACAAAAAGCCATGCTAGAGCCACAAAAAGGGGAAATCTTAGCGGAAGTCCATCGCAAAGTGCGTGAACCGCAAAATGTAAACACAAAATATCTAATTACCTGAACACCAGATATTGCCTTGACAACTGTGGACTTTCCATGTGCCACATGACCAATGGTGCCTGTTAAGAAAAATTAAATCCAAAACTCAGGTTCAGAGTTGCACAATGGGTCTGAATGCAAACTCGAGACAGTCAAGATGTTCCACAAGGAAAGAGGATTACCAATGTTTATAGTAGCCTGACGAGATATAACTTCAGGAGAGAGCGGATGCAATTTAGTTACATCCAGATTTTTCAAGTCCTGATCCATCAATCCTTTCTTCGCCATCTTGTTTATTTTCCTTGAAAGACTCCTAGCTAGAAATAAGTACCCGTACCCAAGAAATCAAATAAGAAACAAATCAATACAAGTTCTCGTCAAAACTGAAACAAACACCGCGTCATTATCAAAGAAAATGCATGGTTGTTAACTATTTTCCATATACAACACTGAACCTAATTCATTAATCTGCATGTCACCATTTGATTTCCTATGGCACCTAATACTTTACAGCTAAAAATGATTCTGTTGTGATTTAGCCATTAAAGTCTGGCTGGTGAGAATCAATAAAAACATAACAAACAAGTGATACTAATTCAAATACCATCACCATCACTACTTCCAAGGCTCAAAACCAAGCCACAAAAACTAAGAATCTACACTAAATTAGGCAAAAAAAATCAAACAAACAAGGAATTGACTACATCAAGCGCCTCAACATTCATAGCTGACACGAAGCTAGGGATTGAAAACGAATATAGAGGTTTCAATCGAATCTAGAAAAGGCGATGAGTTGGATTTAGTGAGAGGATATTACCAGGTTGTGGAACTCCGATAAGGTATCGCCCGTCTCCGGCGAAGAGTGGAAGGAGCGGTGAGCGGAGCAGAGGGAGATAGGGCGGCGGCGGAGGTCGGAGACGATCTGTTGCTGGAGCTTTGAGTGATGCGGAGAGAGAGCTCAGATGGAATCGAGATGAAGATTTAGGTGCTAGGGTTTCTCTAACTTGAGAACGAATCAGGTGCGGCGGGCCTATAGTAAGAATAATACAGCATCTATTAATTTTTTTTTTTTGTACAAGTACAAGAACGTATCACAAATGACAAAGGTGTATATATGTATTCCGTGGGTTGCGGCTGAAGTTAATTTTTTTTTTTTTGAGGAAACTAAAGTTATTTTCTATATATTAAAACTATGATGTTTGTGTTGTTATAATAAATGCTCTTACCACAAAACTGAAAAGGAAAACAAAAACCCCAGATGTCCTATTTTAACGGGTTAATTATATTGAATGAGATTAATCCAACAAATTCGAAAAACAGGAAAGTAAGATTCGTGTAATAAAACCCAACAAAATTAACAAGAATTGAACTAAAAATCATATTTGGTTCGATCTGGGCCCATCCATCATAGTCTGAGAACTTGTGGATCCTCCAAAGTGAATCTCTAGCTTGTTTGGAGACGTGCGTGGTGTGGGGATGGATCACAAGATATGATGGACGGTTAAACCTTACAGAAAGGAAGAAAATAGAGACGTAAAATAGAACCAAACGATCATGAAAGCCCGAAACCAGGAGAAAGATTAAGGATGAGGTCGATGGCGGCTTCAAAAATGGTGGGGGCTGATCAGGAGAGCGTCGAATCTTATGGATTCCCCTTGGGGGCTTAATACATCCACAAGCTCACGGTGCTCGATCGCGATGGGTGATTGGAGGACGGAACATCGTGGATCCCTTCTCTTGATCAGCCTAAGCGGGGGTCTAAAGTAAAGGTGGTGCCCATGAAGGAGGTGGTGGTGGAGTAGCGGTAGGTGGCCGGTACATTGTTGGTGAAGGTGACCGACTTCGTCGTGAGAAGCGAGTGCGGGCTACGGAGAGGGTCAAGGGCACTATTAAATATGTTATTATTAAATATATATAACACAAATATAATAAAAAAATTCAGAATATATATTGTATTTGTATAATATAAAAAATATCAAGTATCAAAACACACAAAAAATAAGCCAAATATTGCTCTTATTTTGATTTTACTCCAAATTTTAATAAAAAAAACTAAATTATAATGATAGACTACCAAAGAGAGGCACATCCCATGTTCTTTTTATCAAGAAATTCAAGACCATTATAAACATATTGTGCCTCTCACATTTTCACATCTGTTTTAAAGGTCTAATTTCACAAATCAGAGTCACAAATTTCCGACTAATCGAACGGACGACGAGTCAGATGGTTTTTAGATTTTAGGGTCTAGGTGAGGAGAGTGTTTTTACAGATTTTGGGGCCTAAGTGGGTACTTTTACAACAATGATTGAGAAGACACACGTATAATTAAGGACCAGAGAACTCCATATTTGGCATCATGTGCGGTTGAATATACAACATTCGTTCAAATCCACAAGGCAACTCAATATTGAATTCGGGTGGGAAAAAGTTCTCGATCATTTCAGTCGACACTTTTTGGCTCAGAATGCGAGATTTTGAAACAATTATAGAAGACTACAAAATTTTGAGATAGACGGTAAAGTAGGTGATGATAGAAAATAACATCGCTATCGTACGTTGCACATGCTCTAACAATTCTCCATAACGTTTATCGCTTACTATGCCCGGGGAGCTCCGAAACCGGGGCGGGTTAAGGCTAGGAACGGAGGTGGAGTGATTGGAATTATGACTGAGGCCGGCCAGGCTCCACCGTAGGGATCTCGTGGAGCTGATAAACTGCTCCTTTGACACAATGACTGACGGCTACCTCATCCTTCATGACCATTAGCTCGGGTTTTTGGTAATTTCCATTCTATTTATTTTATACCAGCTATTTATGAGATTGTAATTTTATTTTCTGATTTGATGGGGAATAAATTAAATTAATAAATTAGAGGCATGGATCATAAATGCAGGGAGGGGTGTGGGCAGTCACTCACGCTCTGCCTAGATAACGAACTTATTATTATTAATTACAATCACCCCCACCTCACGCGCGCAAGATAGTCGTGTTAGTCACCAGAGCACTCGTCACTGGTTCTGGGCGGAATACATATAATATAGTTATTGATTTAAACGTATTTCGAAAAATAAATAAGCTAAGTGTATATTGAAAATATTACATCTCACCCATCCTTTGTGTAGTTTTTCGGTCTTGTATGTCTATGCTACCGTTAGCACGACATTTAGGGTTTGGGTGCCCTTCAATTGAACTTGAGTATGCACGACGGTACGTTGGTGTCGTTGTGGTTATAGGTGCCCAACCTTGGTTTGTTATACGGTTTGTGTTTCTGTGGGGTGGATCCTAATGATTAATTGTTTGGTGGAGACGACATCGAAGGGTTGCAGGACCATGGGACACAAGGTCGCAACATCCTCCTTAGTAAGGGTTGGCTTCATCACGATGGCTCTCCGAACTCCATGACGCGATGGAGACGATGGGGTCGGGACTAAAACTGGTGGGGTAGATCTGGTGGACAACGGGACTACCAAAGCAACGGGAAGACAAGTAGTGTAGAGTCAAGGAGGACGTTGGCGATCCGAACAACGGGTCCGACTATGATATGTTATAGGCTCGTCGAAAACATATCATGCGAGGGATGCTAAGCAGTCTTGTCGGACACATGAGGTTGGGAGATCCAGCATTCCTACCCGACCATGCTAGGGTAGAGCTACTCTTGTTGCCTCTTCTACAAGCCATTTACTACAGTTTTAGTCCTCTTCCACAACAAACCCGACTACACATCCCCAACATTCTCCACTTGTATGGTAAACATATTTTTTTTGTAAGTTGTTATCGTCATCTATGGTGCACATAAAAAATTAATCCGTAACATCTCAATAGACTGTAGTGACAATAATCGTTAGCTTAATGGACGATACGTCACCAACTTCCATCAAGGTTCAAGTATACTCAAGGTTTTAAACCCAAGCTCTCAAGATGACCAGTATAACGACCAATCCCAAGACATGTTTTCAGTTTCTTGTATAGTCGGATCTAATCCCAACCTAATTCTACTTATTTTATGTCATTCCGTACAAAAATAAATAAAATCAGTGTCATCCCATTCAATACCACGACCTAATCAAAGTTATTAAAACAAAATATATAAAGCAAAATATCAATTATTTACATTTTCGTTATTCTGACTAAAATGTTTTAAAAAAATATAACGTATTCGCCAAGAAAATTGACACGTGGAAATTCATCCCACTTTCTGACAACATCAGCATCATCGCCTTCCGTTTCCATTTCCGATCTTCTTCCCCAATCCCAGTTCACACGAAAAGCGCGTGACTCACACCTTCCACTATTTAAGTAAAAACAATGCATTACTTATTTGACTTCAATCCTCACATTTTACCAAAAAAATAATATTTAAAAAATGCCACGTAGACACATAGGTGGGACCTGGCACAAAAGAAACATCAATCCACACACCCATTTTCTTCCTTCCTTCCTTCCTCTTCTCTCCACATATAAAGCCACCACTTCTCTCTCTCTCTCCCTCTCTGGTCTCCACAACACTCCACCATTATTCAACTCCTCCTCCACCTCCACACGCCTCAGATTTCTCATCTCCTCCACCCGCCGCCGCCGCCTCCACCGCCACCGTCGTTTCAGCCGTCTGAGTATACACCGCCACCAGACATTCCATTCCGGTTCCGCCATGGTTAGCGACGACGACTGGGTCAATCTCGCCCTCAACGACGACTCTGTGGTCGCGGACATGCTCGCCCGCCTCCGCGCCGCGCCGCTTCCGAAGAGAAAATCCTCGTCGCCGCCCCTCCAGCTCGAGTGGACCGTTCGGCAGCGCCGCTCCAGGCCGGCCGCGAGGAACCTCGCGGAGTCTTCCAACAACAACAGCAACAACAAAAAGAGGACGGACCTCGCTCGCGGCAGCCCCACGACGCCGCTGTCCTGGAGCGGCACCACGTCTCACAGCGGCGGCGGAGGCGCCGCCGACGGCTTCGAGGAGTCCAGCTGTCTCGCCGCGCCGTTGGACCCTGCGAGATCTAAGGTTCGTTCGAGGTGTTTCCTTTATAAATATATATTTTTTTAAATTATGTCACCGGCCGAGTCATGTCACGACTCGTGACTCGGTTGTTTCATTTTTGACGGAAACGCCCCTGGAGGGCGAGATATTTACCTCGGTCGGTTCTGGTGTCAGGTTTCGAGCTTCTTTTTCATTTCTTTTTGGAACTGTCTTTATTCTTCTCTTCCATTTGACCATTTTGCCCCTCTTGCATGAGAATGTCTCGTCAATCTCGAGGCTCTCTTCCGCCGTATCGCGGCCAGATCGGGGCATCGCCGCCGCACCGGCCACCGATTCGTCGTATCTCTCGTTTCCTTTCACATCGCCTCAAATGACCAAAACACCCCTGCCCGATTCGTTTTATATTTTTGTTTTCGAATTTCCTCTGAAAATCTGGTGACCTTTGTTCAAAGCGTGGACTCAGACAATTGGAATTTATGATTCTCTCCACGTTTTTTCAATGACTACGCGTCACTCTAGCCTCACCCGTATTAGTGAAAAGTCTAAACTACCCCTTACTAGAGCTAAACTCTCAGTCAGCGGTTGAGGGTATTTTAGTCCGAGGAAAAATAGTAGTGAGCCCGAATTTATCGGTGGCGTGTTTTCGTGGCAAATGGGTGAGAACCGTAAGGTTTGGTGTGGTGTTTGTGAGTGGTTGTGCACTTTATGTTATGGGGAGGGATGGGTAATGATTCGCTGCGGTCGACTCTGTTTTTGTCTTTCGTGCGGACGCAGTAGAATAACCCCACTTGTACAGTTGTACTCTTTTTTCCCACGTGTCGGTACCGGCACCGTTCAGATCATTCCTTTTATTCCTCTTGCGGAACAGCTCAGTCCTTCCTCCACCAAAGCTGACACGGTCAAATCTCAGATACTCCACCATTGGGCGGTCATTCTTTTGGGTGACAGCCTGTCAAGGAGAGCTAGGTTCAGAAAAGAAGGTCAAATTGATGGAATGGTTGAAAAAAATTGGAACTTGGAAGGTGGAAAAGGGGCAAATATGATTTGTAGGATGGAGGGTTTTTGTAGGGTGTAGGTGTGAGTTGGGAGTAGGCTTGCTGGGTAGGGACCAGTTTGGCACAAGACCAAACCAAACATTATCAGCTGAGTAAACATTAAGGTTCAATGTCAATCTCAAGTCATATGTGTGTATGAATGTCAATCATGAACAGTGTCATGTCTTATCCAAACCCAGTTGGGCTAGAGTATCTCCAATGTTGGAAGCGATTAGCCCAGACGAATCTCAAAATAGTATTAGCCCATTGTATGGGTGAATAGCCACATGTCGCGTGGCAAATGACCACAAAATGGACGAATTAAGTGCATGAGCGAATTGATTGGGGCGATTAGTCAAAACCCCCTTTTCCGCGGATTTGCCATAGGTTAGAGGTGCTCTTAGTTTTGGCCATGGGACTTGAAACATTTATTAAGCAGCCTCAAGATGCATGTGGATACATATTTTAGTCATGCCTAATTAGCTGAAAGATTTTGATTACCATATCTCTGTGCATTCAACTTTGGTGATGTTTTTCTGGTATGGTATTTATGGCCATTTATTTACATATGCCGCCCACTGCTGACAAAAGTAATGCTTTTCATTCATGAATTCATGGCCTACAATGTTTTATTTTGTACAGGCTCTTGCTGCTACATCCCAAACGACCACCATTGCTAACAAGAGGTCAAGAAAGAAGAAGGTACAATGTCATAATGAACACTTTGTCAATACTAGTTCTTTATGCAATTACAACACCAATCAATGTCGTATTTGGTTTTGGGTTAAGGAAAATATTTATTATGTTGTCAATCATTGGGTAAATCACTTTGTGGGTTACCTCAGATGGGAGGTAATTTTCTGATAGTTGGGTAAATTAAATGCTGGGTGTCCTGGTTCTATGTCATTAATTGTCATTATTATGTCTTTTAGTGCAAAAATGATGCCAACCAACACCATCTTTATCTTCTTGTGATGGTGAGATGACAGAGGAGAGTATTTATGACATGCATAATGTATATGGAAACAGAGCTATTTGTGTTTTTTTTTTTTATTGTTTTGTACTTTTGTATCTTCTGGGATAAATAGAATAGTGGTTAGCTTCATGCTATTAATAGTGGTGTGGCTTCTTTTTCCTTGCTGATCACAGACACTAGCTGAACTTAAGGATGAGGAGAGCCTTTTGTTGAAAGAAAGAAGAAGTTTGAAAAATGTGAGCTTCTTTTTCTCAAGTTCTCAACTCATTTTTATACAAACATAACTCTTGTTGACCCTTCAAAATTAATGTTTGCTTAGGAATTGGCAACCCTACGGGTAAGACTTGAGAATGAGAGAGCCAGAAATGAAAGCTTTAAAAGATTGAAGGTAAACATTCCACTTTCTTATTTTCCTTGCTTTCTTTATCTATTGAAATCTTTGACATGGGATTGATGATTGGATTACTTGTTAGTTGCTACATTTGTCGTGGATATCAGCTTTAGGCTCCATTTCAGTTTTATAACGGGAAATCATAATGCCACAACATTAGTGTCTGATATCGCTTTCTCAAGAAAACTCGTGGTTCATTAGTAGCACATGATCTTGTAACTTGAGAGATTGCTTCAAGAAAATTCATTATGTGTAATATATTCTTGTTTAGAGTTTCCTGAACCGGCCATGTTTCACTGTTAAGTGTTGACACTAGTTAGATTGTCCATGAGCTATACTAGTTAACACACTTTTATCAAGGGATAATTCACAAATGTATATTAAACTTGTCACTAAATTTTCTCATCCAACTACGCTAAACTTTCACAATATTTGTGTTATAAATGACAAAAATACCCTTTTGCAACAATGAATCTTTCCTTGATTTTCCACTCTATTATGAGGTTCCCATTGAGAAGTTAATTTGTAATAACTGTCTTCACAGTAAAAATAAAAGAAATTGACGGTACACGGATATTCTTGTTCGAGTTCCCTAAATTATCGCATGGGTATTTAATATAGAGTAAAGTGAGAAACAATGGAAGTTGAGTGTAGTTAAGTGTTCTTACGTGAGATTATGCCTTTGATTAATCACTCATGTCAATTTCCAATTCTAAGCAATTTGATTGCCATTCTTAATCTAACAGTACTACTCTGTTTCTTTCCAGATGGATTTGCAACCTCAACAGACCCTCAAAACTGCCGTGTCTTCCGTAGCGTCCGAGGAAACCATCTCTGACCAACTGCAGCATATAGAAGCTGATAGTGTAAGGACTCCCTCAAGTTCTGCAGCCAATATGCAAAGCCTCTGTCTCGATACTGTGCCACACCCTTTGCTGCTAACATGTTCTTCCAAAGCACAAGAAGTTGAGAGCCAAGACACCGGCTTCCTGCTACCGGATCTAAACGTGCCTCTCGATGACGATTCTGGCTCCAAGGTCTCATGTGGCACGAGCTAACAAGTAACCATTTTCCAGATTAGGTATGACCGAGATATTCAACAGCTGTTTATGCTAAATGAAAGGCATAATCGGCGAGCCTTGAGTCCTAACTAGGTAGCGGGTCAAGTTGCATTAATTGTAATTATAGGGTTTGTTAGCTTCAGGGCATCTAGCTTTGATCTTGGAAAATTTGTTTGTTATACATGAAGGGTAGTGAAGAGATCCTAACCAACATTAGATTATACATTCATTTTTTTACCAACTGGTTTATTATTCTGTCTGAATTTATGTTGGGCCAGTTTTGGTTCCTTTTATATTTACTGATGGAGTTGAGCTGTGTGACAATGAAAGAGCTTGCATGGTATATGAGATTGGAGAGGGAGGTGAAGAAATACAAGGAACCAACCATGTTATAGTCTTCTCAAGGTTTTATAGTTTTTTTTTTCTTCTACTCAAATATGTTAAATGTGATTCGCAATACAGTTTCCCGAGACGCGTTTATAAGAGCATCCACGTCCATGGTGTTATCAATTTTGTAGGAAGATAATATACAAGAAACCATGTTACATAAGAAAGTGAGAACATTTTAAGTTTTTGTGTATATTGGGTAAGAGCTAGTTAGAGCATGTACGATTTACTAAGAGGTTGAGGTTCGGAAGTCGGAACTCACATGCTGATTGTGTAGAATAGTGAGTCCGAATCTCTTAATTTAAATTGTGCTCCACAGTGATGAGACTCAGTAAAAGAGTCATATATGACGTGCTTGTCCATCTCAACGATCCATTTTTTAATGAGGTGTGGCGCCTTTCGTTGTGAAGGACTGACAGAAGACGAATGAGACAATATCCGGGTATTGTTGTTGCCGCTAACGTGCTGTTGGGATCCACCAGCCTCCTGCGGGTGAAAACTGGGGACAAATTGACATGAGTTAAAATTCATTTCACAATATTTATAATAAAAAATTTGATACTTTACACCAAAATAATAATAATAATAGTTAAAATTAAAGATGAGAGGTCGAAACTACCTGGGATGAATGACCTTGGTTGTAACCAAGTTGTATGTACGAGTTGAAAGCGTTAGGGCTGAAATTGGCCTACATGAAAAGATTGTTAGGCATGTTAATTTTCAACATCGTTGAAAGTCGCCTGGATGATCTGCGTTGAATTGGAGAGCCGGGTTGACTTCCATCGGCATGTAATATTCGGTCTCCGGTGAAGACGCACGCTGAGTCTCGTTGTCGGACATTTTTCATTGGATTTTTTTAGAGAAAAAATTGAGAATTTGAGAGTGAAAGTAAAGAGAAAATTGAGAGGAAGTTAAAAAATGTTAGTGGTTTGATGAACGGAGTGAGGGTATTTATAGATGGGAAATTTTTGATTTTTTTAGGTTATATTCGGATTTAATTTAATTTCAAAAAAAAATATAACCGTTTCTGACCATTGCTCAACAGTCAGATTTTTTCCCCTACATGGCCAGGTGTCAGCGTGGTATTGCTTAGTGTGCGATCTGTGAGTCGCGGCCCACGACCCACGTCCAGCATTTAGTGAGTCGGAACCACGAGACACGCACACTACAACCTACAATTAACGTTTCCGACCCACTAAATCGTTGGTCATGGGTCGCGTGCAGGGGTCGCGCGTTGTACTTGGCCTTATCCACGCTGCAGCACCACAACATGCCGCATGCCTATTTTAAACAACGTTATTCGAAAAATGTAAAAGTGGCCGACTCGATGCTAACGATCCATATGGAGCGATATTGGGTCTGGGTCGTCAGCCTACCGGTGCCTATTACAGCACGGGTTACACCTTCCCACTGCACAAGCGTCGGGCTAGTAGCTTTGGGCCACAATTCTTTCCTCCCCTCTCTTCCCCTTTCGTCTGCATGCACGACCATAGTAAGCGGACAAAAAATCCTTCCACAAACCAACTCTCCTGGAAGCGATTCGTCCAATCAACTCGTCACCTATCACAGACGATCCAAATAATAATAGAAAAAAAGACCTACCCAACAAAATAAAATTGACCCCACCAGATTGACTTCAAAACAAAATAAAAATGGAAGATTTGGTGAGAAGGTTGACATTTCCTAGAAGCCCTCCCTTGTCTAGGAAGGGTGAATGTTGAATAGGTCCATCATGAAACTTGCAAAGTAGACAGAGTCTTTGCAAAAACATGCACAAACCCAAAGGACAAAAATCCTAAAGATACCACCATCACATGCCTTATTTTTCTCTTGGGATTTTCTTCCTCTATTTTTCTATCAAAACCTCAACTAAAACTCCAAAACCTAAATGATAAAATAAACATCTATAAAAACTTGTGTAGAAACACTAAAACATTGGCGTGCTTATCTATTGCCATCGGGAACCCAATTATCTCTCAAAACCCTAAACAAAACTTGTAATCTCTATGCTTATAATATTACAGTGTTTTAGGGTCTTACAGACAGACATTCTTCGTGGTTCCTATCGGATGTTTCTTAGAAGTAGCAAAATGATAGTAACACCTTTGAGAATACCCAAAACAAGACTATATAATGTTTCTTTTAATGTATATACGGAGCTATTTTTTTCAAGTATATATTTGGTATATAGTGTATAGTGGTACGTGATGGTTTCTGCATGAGCCTTTGATAAAAATATGATTTTTCCTACATTACTAGAGGCAACATGGGAAAATATGATTTTTCCTATATTATTAGAGGTATGTTTTTATGTTGAGTTGCTTTTAGTTTCAAAAACCCACTTTTTCCGCTATAAAATCCTACAAAATACAAATAAAGAGAGAAAATAACACGAAAAATAAAAGAAAATGGATAAATTAAACGTAAGAAATACATACACACATCTATTTTTTTGAGCGAAAAATGCAGTTTTCATTACTCAAGATTTATAGTAACAAGAAAGTGCATCAAAGACTATCTGACCACGAAGAACAGACATAGAACATTTAAGAATGTTCGCTATTCTTTTCACAATGAAACCGTCCTCGACGGTATTGAATGGGGTGCCATAAAGGCGAAATATTAAAACTGTAGTATTTTGACGTCCCTTGGGCAATGTGATCTTTTGAATATTAGAACCGTCATAGACGGTATGTTGACGCCCCTTGGGTACTGAAAGAAGACGGTGAGAGGGAACAGGGTACCGGAGATCCTGCGGGACCTCGATGGTAATGGTGATGGTGGGAGGCAGAGCATCGCCTAGGGACCCCTCCCAGGGCCAGTCCCTAGGGCACTGGATTCTTGTCGTCATTGACCCTGCAAAGACGAAGATAGAAAAAATAACAAAGACCCATTCGATTAGCCAGATCCAGAATCGAGAGAGGGGTCGAGGAAGACGCGGTGGTGGAGGCCAGGGAGGAGGCGGTTTCAGGGACGACAGTGGCGCCTTCAAAGGCGGCGGCGGAAGCCAGGGAGAAGGACGTGTCGATAGCTTCAGCGGCGACGGGGGCTGATCGGGAGATATAACCTGATACCTCGGAGGCCCGGGTGAAGGCGCAACCCTAGGCAATACGTCGTCCAAAACAGGAACCAGAGCAAGGTCGTGGTAATCCCGGGAATTCGGCGATCTAGGGTTCGGAGAGAGGGGGTTGTTTGGATTGGAGGTAACCCAAGGCCGGGAACGTCATGACAGCGGAGAAGAGAGGCCGAACCTACGCCGGGAGAGATAGAGGAAACACCGAGGTGAGACACGACAGGAAGGGGCTGAAGCCCTAAGTTTGTTCTCCATTAAAGGCGCAAACCCTAACAGAGCTTACCAAAGAAATATCTCTTAATCATATCATTTGTACTATTAATTGTATACATAGACGCATCAATTGATTATCGTAAAACCATGCTTATCGATTTTTTTTTCAAAACGGGATAGAGGTATTGTATTACGGTAACATGTCAAACTTACAAGGGAGGACATAACAGTCCCGAATTCCAGATTTCTGTCCCAACCGGCCGTATCCCGTTAGGCACTCATGGATCCATACGTAAAGTCTGCTTTGACTCGCAGATCCAAACTCAAGAGTTCCTCGATCCAACGTTACAAAAAGATAATAAACCAGAGTCCTAAACCTATCTAGCCAAAAGATTATTCGACCTAAAACAGTGAAACCAAATAGGGAATTAGCCTTCAGTGCGGATTCCCTGAGACCTCCCGGCTGCAAAAGTTTGTTCGGGGTCGAGAGTCCCAATTTCGGCTGCCGGGGAAATAGGCCCCAACCTATCGTCCCTCCTCCCGGATCCCAGATCCATCGAGGGAGCGAACCCATGCCGGCGAGGGGTGGCCCTGGGGCGGGAGGCCGCTGCAGATGGAGGACGACGCATGGAGCCCATATCCCGGAGAACGGCGGCAAGAGGGCCATGGTGGCTACTGGCTCGAGGATGGGACCGATCCGGCGATGCAGGATCGGTAGCGCGAGACGAGGAAGAGGCCGTCGTACGGGTTGAACGAGCGACAGCGACCTGCGGAGGTGGACCGACGGCGAAAAAGGATGAAAAAAGAAAACTCTAGTAAGGGTACTGTTGAACCCATCCATAAGTAGACCCGTCAAGGATAACCGTCAAAGATAGCGGAGCGCTTTGAATCAAGAGCTTCAATGATAAGAAAAAGGGGAGGAGGGAAGGAGAGAAGGCTGCACAAAGAGAACGCAGCCCCTAGGATTTCTGTTCTTCCACCCAAACTACTTTGTCTTGCTTATCGAAATTATTAGAGGTACGTATTTGTGTATATTTGGTAAGTAGCAGCCATGTATATAGGGTTCACTACATTGTCTGGCATGTCCTCTATGAACAAAACAACAAATGAAGCTCGGTTTCCTAAACTTGTCTTCAAGTGAGTCTCTAGTTCCAATTTACCTAAACATGTACAATTCGCAAATTCTATATCTCCCAATACTTCTTTTTGTATATATATATATATATGATAAATCTAATGGTTTTGTTTTCTAGCTGCTTTACCATATCATTGTTGTTTCTTCTTTATTTTTTTTATACAATACACCAACAATTTAACTTTTTGACTCCACCATTCTCCTCGAGAGAATCAAACCGTAGAAGCATAATGAAACAAATATGTGCACGTATGAGTTTATATCAAACAAATTATATTTGATAAAATAAGATTATCTAAACTTATATACTGATAATTGAAAAGGAAACGATCATATTTTTATTAAATTAGTCCATTAAAAAACGATAAACAGCTTGAGTGTTTGACGACTCATGTGGATTCACTTCCTTAAAACTCAAATTTATTTTTTACAATAAAATTTAAGTTTATTATGAGATTAGTTTACTGAAACGTACTGAACTCAAACCTAACCTTTAAAGGTAATTTGTTTACTACTTAAAACTACACATACATTATAATGAAAATTAACAAGTTGATATTTATTTTTACCACAAACTGGATTTAACTTGTTTATTTTGTTCAAACATAACATTATTATTTTCGAACTGTATCGACATGTTTGAATTTAATTCTACCCATTTACCCTTCTGATCTAAGGGTAGATATTGGTTGGTTAACCACCTATTACTTGATCTCTCACCATCAATTCAGTAATACCGGTTTCTAAAAAATCCAAACCAACACCTGAACCAAAATAAAAAAATCCAGTCAAAACCGGTCCGGTGTTTTATTTTTCGGTTTAGCTTTTGAAAAACCGGTAACCGACCATCATGCAACCGGTTTGACAACTCCTCCACCGTTGACTTTAGCGAAAATTCCGGTTCTAGATTTTAAGGTGGTGGTTCCGATCAATAGTGATCGGTTTTAATGGTTTCATTTTTTTTTTGTTCCGGTTCTAGATTTTAAGGTGGTGGTTCCGATCAATAGTGATCGGTTTTAATGGTTTCATTTTTTTTTTGCCCACCCATATTCTGATCCATCACACGCTCAACACATGAACTAAAAACTACAAACTAGATTAAATTAAGACAATTAATAATGACCACAAATATAAAAGAATTATTTGAAAAAACCTTTCCCTATGTGATATAAAAACTAGGCCAAAGAGCCAAATGGGGATATGGAGTGAAACACTAAAAAAATCAGGTTAGAGTATTTTATACCATTTATATAATAATACATTAATGACGTGTACTACCACATTAAAATTTCATTATATATAATAAAAAAAATGGTAATATAATAACAAAATTATAACGTATGTGTGTGTCATATCAAACACGAAAACACCATCATCGCATGCATCACGAGCTCGATCAGCGTCTTACATATCGGTTCATAGCCCGCACCCACACGGTCACTTCCATGCGCCCCAGCAACAGCGTAACCTGTCCCAACCAGAGTATCTTAAGGTAAAAAAGAGTCAAACAATCTTGTCCGTTGACGACACCGTGACGACCCATATCTCTTGACGTAATCCAACGGCTATAAACCCATCAAGTCCTCGAGATTACGCCTCCCTTAATGACCCCATCAAATCACCCATCTTTCAATTATTACTCTTAAACCCATTTTCAAACACAAAGACATGCAATCAAATTGCAATAAATTTATATAAAATCGCCCTACGGTCCCATCGATTTTGACACCGATATCTGATTTATTACTTTTATTTTTTAATTTTTTTTTGAAACGGATAACCGAGGAAGTGTAATAATGGAAAAAAAAAACAATACATGATAGAGCGTAATCGTCCTGGATTCTAGATATATGTCCGGTCCGAACGTAGCAAGCCCAGCGCTCATGGACCCATAAAAATAGCCTACTTGATATCGTAGACAACACCTCAAGACATCCCCTTACCGACGTCCCAAAACAACGAGACATAATGAAAATTATCCAAAACAAAACAGAAAGCAAAATGTTCCAACGAAAAACATAATAATCGAAAAGCCACCAGAAATAGAGAGCTGTGGTTGCAGGCTTCCCGAGACCTCCTAGAACTGAGTCGTCCAGTCTCGAGGTGACCGACTTTGGTTGTCGAGGCCCTCCACCCGGGTCCCAGATCCAGCGAGCCTTCAGGATCGCTCCGGTCACGGTCACGATGGTGTTCGGGTGTGATTGAGTTTGTCCTGGAGCTACGTAGGGCCGGTGCCTAGGCGGCCCTATCGGCGGTTGCACCCCGTTGCCGATGTCGACGCCGTGGAGAGCGAGGAGACCGATAGCGGCGACGTGAACTCTGGTCGTTCCAGAGAGGGTACGGCACGAAGGGGGGGTGGTTGACTGTCGGGAATGATGCAAGACGGTGGTACACATCAACCGGAGGCAGTGGCGGAGCCAGCTTTTTCAGTGAGGGGGGGCACCAAATTTTTTTTTATGTTAATACATAACATTAAGAGAATATGAGTTAACGTTAAATAAATATTAATATCGTAAAAAAACCAATAAATAATAGTCTGATACCTTAAAAAATGACTTAAATATAAAAAATGACTTACATACTGATAAGTTAGTAAACTAATTGAAGTTAAGAAACTTAAAACAATTAGAAACGTAAAACAGTTCGAAAATTGAACGATGAGGGACATAATTAGATTATTTAAAAAATTAAGGGGTGCAATTATAAATTTAAAAGAAAGAATGATAAAAATAAAAATTAAAGAATATTTGAGGGGGGCACAACTTCAAAAAATGAAAATGTTATTGGGCATAAACCAAAATTCTCTAAAATTTAGGTAACAAAAGGCAAAAAAAAAATTGAGGGAGGGCACGTGCCCCCCTGGGCCCTTAGTGGCTCCGCCCCTGACCGGAGGATGATCGGCGACAACAAGAGGTCAACCCGAAAAGAGTAAGAAGAAACTCTAAACAAGATAAGGAGAACGATTTGTGTTGCGAGCATAAGGAAAGAGACCATGCCAAGGCCCATTATTTTTTAAAATCTTAATCATCAATTTTTATTTATTTCTATTTTATTTTTATTTAGTTGTATATATATATATAAAAGCGGTTGAGACTTGAGACACATTCATTTTCGAAGCTGAAACTGAAACCACAGTGGCTGCGATGAGTCGTAACGGAAATTTACAACACCCCGTTCCGTTTTCCTTCTCCGAGTTAGAGAAACCCGAAACTTTCGCGGTTCCGTTTCCGACGTATTTCTCATTCGCCTCCGTCTGGGCGTCTGATCTAACCCACGACCGGTCAAACCGGGTTCTCGGTCCGGTTTTCGCCGATATGTCGGATAAAGTTTCGGTTTCCGGTTCAAGCACCGAGAGAGAAAATGAACCGGAAATGGAAACCGGGTCGGGTCAGGTTCTGGACGGGATCGGCGCCGTGGTCGGCGAGCACGTACTTTTCGGGGGCCGAAAAGCCGAAAAAACCGGCGTTTCGGGTTCGGTGTCGGCGGCGAAGGGAGTGGCGGTGGCGGTGGAGAGGAGCTACAGGGGGGTGAGGAAGAGGCCGTGGGGGAGGTGGTCGGCGGAGATACGCGACCGGATAGGGCGGTGCAGGCACTGGCTGGGGACGTTCGACTCGGCGGAGGAGGCGGCGCGTGCGTACGACTCGGCGGCGAGGCGGTTGAGGGGGGCGAAGGCGAGGACCAACTTCGAGGTGCCGTCGGTGGTTCCGGTGCCGGAGGAGGCGAGACCGGCGGGTGGCGGTTACAAGGGGAAGATTGGGAAGAAGGGTAAGGCGGCGATGAGGAGGAAGTGCTCCGTCGTGACGTCAGCGGCTCAGCTGTTCAGCTCATCGGCACCGTCGAGTCACGGTGGTTATGGTCGTGAAATGAATGTTGAGAGGAATGTGATGAGTAGTTTAGGGTTTCTGGACTTGAAGCTGAGTGTGGATAGAAGAATCAGAGCTCCTTCAATGGAAGTTTAGTAATTAATATATATATGTTTTTTTTGGGGTATTGTTTGTGTTCTTGGCTTCTTGAGTATCAATGTGCAAAGAAGTTGGTAGGATGTGTTGCTATTTGCATGTGATGTTCTTAGAGCACCTGCAACGCTAAACGTCGATCTACTCGATAAACCTTAAACCCTCGAAACTAAACTATGTAGCGCCAAATATCGATGGGATTGATTGGCACTAAACCTCCAAAGCGCCAAAAATCGAACATCGGTGACAAACCCGCAAAAAGTCGACAAAAACATCGAACAACAACGATCATCCACGACTAAACCCGCAAAAAGCTGATAAAAACACCTAATGTTATTCATCAGCTATAAACCCGCACACCAAACGTTGATCATTCGCACAATAAACTCGCAAAATGTTGATAAAAACGCCGACTCACTTACAGTACTAATGACGATTTCGTCAGCGTTCTTGTGCTAATTCACAATTGCATACAATATTTCCTTTCAAAGATGGAGTTAACAATTAGACCGTCCACAATATGGTCGATTCTACACGTCTATTTAGTGTCGAAAAAAATAGAAGAAAAAGAAAAGCTGATGTATCGTTTTTGATTTCCTCTCTTCTTTCGATTCTGTCGATTTATCGATATCGAATCCTTCCGTTCCGATTCATTCTTCGATCTGTCTCTCTCCTCTTTTATCGATTCTCCCTCCTTTCTCAACTATCATATTCGATCCATTAGTGTTGGGCTAATAGTATTGGATATCAAGAAAGAAGATACGGAAGCAATAATGATGACTCAGGCAAGAGTACACGGAAACGAAACCAAAGTAGCCGCACTTTGTGTGTCAATAGTAAAAATAATGCAATACGAGAATGTAAGTCTAATAAGGTCTACACTCTACAGTGATGAATCTTAAATTGTTTCGTGATCAACAGTTGATGTTTTGTGTAGTACAACAAGTAGGAGTAGCAGTACTGGTGGGTCCTTTAAAAGGTGCTGTGCATGATAGGTGGCGTCATCATTACAATTTACACAGAGATATGTATATAAGGAGTGGCAATAGTGAGATTGGATGGGAATGAAGTGATGTTTGAAGAGAAGGAAGTGGCAGTGGTGACATGCAGATACTTGTTCTCTACGTACGCTAACTCATACTTGTCTCTGTATATTGATAATTGATTGGTGTGAGGATCTCTTGACCTTGACTTGGACTGCCGAATCCAAAACAAATCATTTCCTTCTTATTACCAGATTCAGGTGTCTCCATGCTCATTAATCACAACTTGCTAATCACATTACATTGGTTTTGTTTTATGGTTGATCACTTGGAACAAAGACTCTCACTTTCTTTTATAGTAAAAAGTATGTATTCATTTATCCGAAAAATAAATTACAATATCAATGCTCAAGGGTTAATCTAAAAATAAACTAGAGATAAAGACGGGAAATTCTCGCTTAGGGAAAAACAGGTACTATGTAATTATAGTTAATAATAAGAGAAATTTTACGAGGAACGATAAAAAGGAAACTACAACTGGGGATGCACACAATGATACGAAGTCAAAGAGCTAGATTCGCCTTAGGGAGGTTGTCTTGGGTCGTAAGGACATACAAGACGTAATGTCGATGGACCTGACCCCCCTAACAGAGATCAAAAGGAAAGGATCTTGGGAGGCTGAAAGAGTCGACCTCCTAAGGGCCCAAAGGTCTATCATAACTCCCAACGAGACTGTTTATCAGCCTTCGTCAAGGTAGAGGAGGTGAAGTCGTGTAGGGCCTCCCGCACATTCTAGTGTATGTCCATGAGCACAAAGGCTCTCTCTTCCTTGAGTCAGCTACAACTTTCAAATTCCCGGTCCCCTTCTCTCTAACTAGGATCTTGAGATTCTTTATTTTCTGAGAACCCTCTTTTTCCTCTATGGCTCCGTGAACAGGTTGGTATCGGGGGGGGGGGGGGGGGGGTGTCTTCTTATGTTCAAATCCAGTTAAGATCTTGTGTTGAAGTATATGCTGAACAAGTTGAGGTTGGAGTACCTCGCCCTATTTTTTGGTCACTATCCCCGTTGGCTGTGTTCTATCACCCTCCTTCTGGTTTTTGTCTTCCCAATCCTTGTTGGGCGGAGGTGCCTCCAGGTTAGGCAAAGCTGGAGTCTTAATGGTTCGCGAGGATAAGGGAGGTACTACCGATCCCTTCCCGCGTTCCAAATCCTTCAACATTACCTCCGGAGGGGGGGGGGGTTCTTGGTACATTGGTCTTTAGGCAACAGCTGGAGTCCTAACTTCTCCATAGTTCCGACCATGATTTCCACTGGTCGGAGGGCCAGGCATGGGCGGTTGAGAGGATACCCGACGTTCCTGCAAACCTGTCACAATATCCAGAATAAGAAGATTAGTATGATGAGTATGAACCACCATAGGGGCCGAAGATGACATAACATTCCAATCCTAGCGTAAATACCCTTTCGCTTGGATTACGGGTTGAGCTTGGAGCGAGTCCCCATATCTCTGTGCAAACGGATCCACCCTCGGGAGGATAGAAATAAAATATTTGTTTGCATGGCTGAGACGACCACATTGGTTGCAAAACTCCGGTAATTTTTCATACTCAAGTCGGACTTTGAGCAGCTTAGCATCTGCATCAATCTGCAGAATGAGGTGACGACACAACGGTCTTGTAGCATCCATCTCCACCCGAAGCTAGAGGAAGGTATCCCATCCTCGTGGCGTACTAAGGGCTCTCGGGGGATTTACTCTCTGAATATCGACTTCCCTCCCAAGATTTGAGACAATGAACGCTCGCATCTAGGAAGTCCTAGCTTCAACCAGGATGTCAAAAGCTCTCACCGAGATTCAGATTGAGTAGAAGAACAAGTTTTCCGGTTAAGTTCGAGGTGAGAGAGGCGTTAGGAGCAATACCATGCCATAGATGGACCACAGTTCTCTTGCTCTAATACCGTCCATCTCCTCCTTATATGTGAAATAGAACGCCATGAGGGAAATGTAGTGTTTTTTTAGCGAAATGTATTATTTTATTAATATTCAATCAACGAGAATCAATATATAACACGGAAAACTGAAGTTCTCTGTTCGCACTCTTTTAAAATCATAATTGTACGAGACAGTCTGAACAAGAAAATCGAAATACTTAAAGTAAAATCGAACTGTGGAGAACCGCTCAAGATGGTGCCTAAACGCTGCTTGATCCCATGGTGAGGACTCTTTTCGTCGTGAGGAGCGCGATCGAACCTGAACTCTACTGTCGGTAGGGAAGAATATGTATGATTAGGGGTCCCTCGCGGTAAAAATCCCTAGATCCTTGCTTACTCATTGGGTTTGGTGAGGCTGCATAGTAGTTCTCGCCTGATTTGTCTAATTTTTTCCGACTATGTCACAAGTCGTGTCCCCGCTCGAGACATGGGAGGTTAACACGAAGATGGCGTTCACCACCGCACTTGGGAGTCGCGGATTATCGTCGATGCCCCATCCTTATGATACAACGACACTGGATTGTGAATTCGTAGAGAAGAACACTACCAAGAGTAGAGAGAAGAGGAGACTCACGAGTGATCTCGTGGTGGATGAAGGCTTACACGGTGGTTGTTTCATGACGTCAGCTAGGACGGCTAGGGTTGAGAGCTCTGTAGTGTTGTTAGACGAATGACCTCTTATATTCTTTACAATTAATGACACGAATTACAATCAACTTTATTATTTAACTTGCGACGGTTATCCTCCATGAGCTGCTTCTGTCAAAACAGTATCCGTCTATTGTCGGCGAAAGATATATTGTTTGTCTAATATTAAGGAAGTGCAAAGAAGGATGTAGAGAGACGTTTTGAAGTTTTACAAGCTGGTTGACACATTATTACCCAATCAAATTGTGTGTTGGAAAGAAGAATTCCTTTACAGATAACATGCATGTTTGTGTCATTCTATAACATGATAGTTGAAGATGCACGCATGAATTAAGTGAGCGCAATTAACCATTTACTAATTAAAAGGGTTAATTACCTTTTGTACCCCTTTTGAATTACACATTCAATAACAATCATTACGTTTTGGTAACAAACATTTAGTACCCTGTATGAATTGGCCACAAATCATTTAATACCCCTTATGTATTGGTAACATGACATTTAATACCCCTTATGAATTGGTCACATATTATTAAAATGACGTAAACTTGATCAAAATTTTATCCAGAACGTTACCAATATATCAAGGTACTAAAAAAATGTTACCAATACATAAGGAATATTAAGGGTAATTAACCCTAATTATAAGGGATAATTACCTTTTGTACCCATTTTCTATTAGTAACATACCTTTTGTACTCATGCGTTTTATAACGTTCAATAACAATCATTCTGTTTTGGTAACTGTCATTTAGTACCCTTTATGAATTGGTCACAGATCATCAAAATGACGTAAACTTGATCAAAATTTTGTCCAGAACGTTACCGATACATTAAGATACTAAAAAAGTGTTACCAATAAAAAAGTTACTAAAAAAATATTTAACCCTAATTAGAGTATCACAAGACTTACCCCTCAAGTCTCAAGTCTCAAGTCTCAAGTCTCAAGTCTGTCCTAAGTAAGAAAAGTCAAACCTCACATTGAAGAAATAGTCGAAAAGGGTAGGAAAGTTCCGGTAATAGGAAAGAGAGAGATTTGTACAAAACCTTCACCTACACGAAAAAGACACAGTTTACGCCTGATCGAGCTCCGACACGTCGTCGTTTCATTCCAGGTCTACTCCGATCCTTTCTCTCTATCTATCTCCGGTATCCTCCTCTTCCTCACGTTTCAATTTCTCCTCTCCTCACTCCCCAATTTCAACCCGATAAAAGCCCTAGCTGATACTTCGAATCCTGAACTTTATCGTCTACTAATGGTTGATTTTGGTTTTGTAATTCGAATTCAGTTGGCGAATTGAGGGACTCAATACGCCAACTGGTGGCTCGTGGCTTGTGATCGTGTTTTTTTTATGGATAACAACAACCGGACGCCCCCTCCTCCAGGCGCCGCCGCCGCCGAGCCCGCCTTGGACTCCGGCGAGTGGAGGACGCAGCTGAAACCTGATTCACGGCAGAGAATTGTCAACAAAATGTAAGTGTTCCCATCTTCTCTTTTTTCTGCAATTTGTTGGGCTTATGAAATGGATTTAGACTGTCGATTTCGGGGTGAATGCAGTTGAAATTAAGGTTTGGTTATGGAAGCTGTTTATGGTTTACTGTCAAATTAGATGTTATACTCTCTATTATAGAGATTAGAGAGGTTTTTAGTTTTGTAACTACTGTGGGTTTCATTCATCACCAGCTAAATGCGATGATATTGACTAGATGTGTGTATCTGTATCTTGGGGAGTCCATGTACAAAACCCGTATATGGAAGTATTTCCTAAGTTTGAATAGGAAGCTGAGTGCTGTCATTAATTTAGGAAGGGGAACAGGTCCATTTTACGTCCTGAACTTTATTTTGATCTGATTTACGACAATCCATCAAATGCTTGATGTAATCCATTACCCTGAAGATGATGTAACAAAAAAGAAAAATTGTAAGCCTTCATTTGCTGGCATTGCTTCGAAATAGTATTATTCTAAGCCACATCAGTGGTATGAGATTTTTTTGTCATCTCATCACTGTTTAACCAAATCTGTTAGTCGATTTAATGGAACTGACAAAATCAGATTAGTTTGGGATACTTGTGTTAAATTGGATCGAAGTAAAGGTTGGGGCTAAAATGGACATTTTTCCTTCTGGGTGGTATTATTATTAAAGTAGATATGCTTAGTGCATAAAGAAAATAAGTAAACATACTGAAACATACTCTTTCAGTAGCAAAAATTGATTAGCACAATCAAAAATCTTTTTCTCCCCCATTATAGAAACAAGTATTCTGTTGACTCTTGTTCCATGTATGCAGTTTCTCTTTAACAAGTTGATGGTTCCAATGATTTAGCCTCTTATGGTTCTTAATTTATGATCCTTCTCATATGCAACCTTTCATATTAATGATTGGGAAAAAAGGTTATAAGTAAGGATGGACTCCTATTTTTGTCCGTGTTAGTTTTCTTACTATATTGGTCTTACCAATAAGAAGTTTTGGGCCTATTTAGTAATTTTATATATGTAAAACTCGGTTCAAAATAATTTGCTAGAAGACTTGCAATTGCTCTTTCCAGCTCAAATGAGACTTTAAGGAAGTTCCTTCTTGGCTCACTTATATTGGTGTTGGAACAGGCTGAAACTACTGCTGATTCTTTTGTTTAGTTGTTTTTTTATTATGAAATGATTTTGATGTGTAGTTCATGTGCTTTGTTCTTGTACAAATGGGTCCTTTTATTGTATTTATTGTCATTCAATCATTCAATCAATGAATTAAATATATTTCTCTATTAATATCAACACGATATCGGAATTGGTTTGGGCTTGTGACTCTGCCATGGAGTGTAGGACATTTCCCTAGGTGCCCATATGCGCAACATGTGCTAGGGCCACACTTGAGGGGAAGTGTTAAAGTGTTGTTCCACAGGAAAAGAATGTAAATTGGCATACTGACGCCTCCACCCATTAGCTTGAGCTTTTGGGATGGATCGGGCTTTAACAGTTCCCATAAGCTGGTAGAACTTGGCTTGTTTTATTATTATTATTTTTTTCTTCACCGTTTTTGTTTTTATCAACATATTTGTGGCACTTGGTGAGTAATTTGTGACCGTGGCACCGCAAATGTGTAGAACGGAAATTTTGAAGAGGCACCGTCCCGTTTCTGGACAAGGACAGATTGAACTGAAGAAGATTGCTGTAAGGTTGGAGGAAAAGATATATAACTGTGCCACTAGTCAGGTATCTTCTTAACTTTGAGCTTATAATTTCGCTATGCATGCTATGTATACTTGGCCGTTCTGGAGGCTAGAACACACCAAACATAAAAATAGAAATAACATCTTCTTATTGAACTTAATGAGTTTTAACTAATTGTTTTTTTTTCAGTCGAATTATATGCAGACAATATTTCAAAAGATCGGTACATTAAAGTCTAGGTCTCAGAATCCATTACCTAGCAATCCCAATGGCAATGGACCAGCAGAACCAGGTAAATAATATGAACAAGCAATGTAACTTTTGAATTGAAGTTCTAATTTGTTCTGTTGCCCCATGGGCTTGCACTATTTCAGCCTTCTCCTCCTACTGACAATGAAGATGTAAAATGGCTGTTTTCTTAAATGTTTCATTTTAATTCTAGTACCATTTAATGTTAGGGGGAAAGGGTTAGTTACTCATCTACATGAAACTGCATGTGTGTTTCATCGATTGATATTTACATGACTTCTCTTTTGAAAATGGGTTAGTTATTTTTCAGAAGAGGTTGACTATATAACTATGCAAACAATTGAAGATATGTTTTTTTGGGAAATCGAAGCAACAACATTTAATCTTTTCAAATGTAACCTTGTTCCTCATAGTTCTTCAAACCTCCATCATAATAGATGTATTCTTCCCGTGTGCTTCATATTTTGTTATTTTTGAATGTATATTTCTCATCTAATGGCTACTATCTTGATAGGACACCAGATGCAGTCCCCTTCCATCCCATTGGAAACTAATCAGTATCAATCACAACAACAGCTGTTACCCCAGAACATTCAGAACAATATTGCATCTAATGGAGTTCAAGTTTCAGCTATTTTACCATCCACACTATCTCAAGTATCTAATATGAACCAGTCACCAATGACAAATGCCACTGTGCAAAATTTAGACATACAAAATTTGTCAGCCATTCCCCAGAATGCAGATTCTCAGCTGCAAATGCAACCAAGGCAATCTGTTGTTCCCCAACAGCAATCCCACAACCCGCATCAGTATCTTTACCCCCAGCAGTTACAGCAGCAGCAACAACAAATAATTAAACAGAAATTCCAGCAGGGAAACATGCCACATTCACTCATGCAATCCCACATTCAGCAGCAGCAGCAATTTATGGCTCGGCAAAACAGTATTTCAAGCATACATCAGCAACATCCAGGCCCTCTAAGTAATGTCTCTGGACTACAGCAGCAGCAGTTACTTGGAACACAGTCAGGCACCTCAAGCATGCAGCCCAATCAGCCCTCAATGCAAATGCCTAAGGTTCCACTGCAACAACCAACACAGCAGAGTGCATCCAGTATGCCAACTCAAGGGCTACAGTCAAAAACCCAGTCACATCAGCTGCAAATGATGCCACCACATATGCAGTCACAGTCTCCCCAGTTCCAACAGCACCCATATTCATTGCAAGTAGATGTGCAACGACGGATTGAAGCGTCAGGTTCCTTATTTCAGCCGCAGAATGTAAATGATCAACAAAAGCAACTACATCAATCACAAAATACTCTTCCAGAGACATCTTCAAGTATGTTTTGATTTATGTTCTCTCTTCCATGCTTGCTAGGTTATCATTATTTTGTGCACCATTGGACAATCTATTTCATAAAATAGTTGACTAGCATTCTAAACATGTATAAAGTATTTTGTTAAAAACTTGTCTGGTTTGCTGATGCAGTATTTCATTATTTGGGAATGGTACATTTTATGGCACTCCCATCCTCTCTAGGTGTATGGATTATTATACTGTATGTATCGTAAAGAAAACTTGAAGTTCGAAAACTCACGTCTAGATCTAATGCCTATCCAATTCTGTTTGTAATTTGCGTGTTTTTTCTCTCTCTACTGAGTGCGCCGCAGTTTAATTTGGAATATAATTTATTGGCTTCTGCATCTTTGTATTACTTTTGTCTTCATGCACATTATTTAAGACTTGCACATGCACTTGTTAATTTTTGTGTGACATCTTTAGATTCCACATCTCTGACAGGACAAGCAAATGGAGGTGATTGGCAAGAGGAGGTCTATCAAAAGGTAAAATGCAGCCATTGCTCTCTGTTTAATTGATGATATTCCCTTATAAGTTACGATTCCAGGAAAGTTTGATAATTTCTTCATCATCTTGGTTTATTTATAATTGAACTAGACGTGAGAGAATACTTGAACTTGTTGCTTGAAATTGATTTGACTTGTCGATGACAAGAAAATAACTGGTAGGTTTTATGAACATTTGGTAGATGAAATATCTTGTGTGTGAGAGGTATGAGGAGACAGGGCAAGGTGCTCAAGGGTGCCTTGGGCAGTCGCTCTAAGTACAAAAAAGGCTAGCCTCAAGGACATCATACTTTTTTATTTTTTTATCTTTTACGATAATAAATATATATTTTACTTTTAGCATAAAAATAAAGATTTTTGTTTCCTATTTCCTAAGGGTGTAATGTGGAAAATATAGTCGATTCTTCTATTAATAGCCATCATAATAATATAATTGAATATAAAACATAATAGCCTTTTAAAGGTCAACTTCTCCTTTAATATCAAAATAAAGTATTATACATTAACTTTACGAATTTCTTTAAGCATATAATAAGAGTTTCGATTTCTGTGTTGGTGGAGACTGATTTTCTTATGTTTTAAATAAATTATTTGACTGCGTATATGCCAAAACTTCTAAATTTAATGTTTAGGAGTAGTTGTTAACTGATCTGAAATTCAGTGTTAAGTTTGTTTCACAACTTACTGACCTTCCTCAGTTCCTCAATACCTGTGCCTTGACCTAGGCCACAGTAACCCTTTGCCGCTTTGCGCGTTTAATAACTACCGAGGAAACTGGCTCATCTCATTTGCACTCCTATACTTGTGCTTGTTTGGATGAGCATTCATTCAGATAAAGAACTCCTAATGTTACTGTACATTCTAAATGATAAATACACCAAGAAATTGACGCATTATCAAGACTAATAGTGGTTTAGGGTGATGTGAGCTTGATGAAACGTGGATGCTTTCAGTTAATGAGAACTTTTTTTTAGTTTGTTTCTTCAATGTTATGTCAAACATTAATATAGTTTATGCTGGACTAAATTGGCAGTTCTGCTTGATATTTATGCATTAATTTGTTGGTTGATGTCAATGCGTATACTTGTACGTATACTGTATACATGTCTAATATCTTGTCTTTTCCTTTCTACTTTGGAATTTATTATTTTTATACTTGCTATTTGAAGATCTAAAGATTGCAACTCTTGTTAACAATTGGCAATGGCAACGACTCTCTAGACTTGTTTTTACCCTTTCTGCAATCGATGGGATAATATGCGACAAATTTCTATTACAGATGATGGCACTTGAAAATAATTAGGTTTGATTATTAATGTCTCTGATTTACTTTTGCAGATCAAAGCCATGAAAGAAATGTACTTTCCTGAATTGAATGCAATATACCAGAAGATTGCTACTAAATTACAGCAGGTATGTGTGGGTTGTTTATTTTGTTGTAAAACTTGCTCATATTGACCTGTGTTTTTATGGAGATAAAAGACCTCCATATGTTTTTAGAAGTTATAATAATTTCTTTTCAGGTATGTATGTTGGAATGCTTATGATTGATACTTAGGAATTGCAACTAAGGAGGGTATAGGGTGGGTTAAGGGCCCCCGCCCCACCCGATCCTCACTCCCATGCCCCACACACACACCCTGTTTCCTCGAAGGATATAATAATACCACCAGACCTGAATTTCAGATTTATAGTTAAAGTTAATAATGTATTTCTAATTCAAACTTATTTTCCCCAAATTATTTTGCTTATGTTTTGATTTGTGATACATTATCCAGAATATGTACAAGTCATACATAGTAAATGATCACCCATATCTTAAACATAAATCATTTTGTCGAAAGTTTCATGAGCACAACCATTAAACGTGTTCGTAAAAAGTAGATTGATAACCAAAACCCTAAATACGATAAGTATGAAAATTAGATCAAAATAAACATTAAAGAAATCGCACATTTCAATCATAAACATAGTTGACTAAAGAACGAAACATTAATAGTTTATATATATTGGAGAGTCATCATCTTTCAACACTTCCCATTATTACGTTACTCTTCTGAAATATAAGTCAAAATTAATTTATAGCAATCAGTTGACAAAGTATAATGTGTGCTGCAGTGATATACCTCATCATCGTGTAATCATATCCAATTGTTTGAACCTATATTTGTGGACTTTTGTTACTGATGAACTAGTAAATAAACTTATTCTTTCTCAAACATAATCTTAATAATTTAATTAGAAATCAGATACTTGTGCAGTTATGCTTAATTATGTGGTATTTTTTTATGTACCATCTTTGCTTCTTGACAATATTCTTAAATATCTACTTGTTTTTAGTCACACTATGTTGTTATTTTTCTTTCCCAGGTTGATTCTCTTCCACAACAACCAAGGTCAGAGCAGCTGGATAAGCTCAAGATATTCAAGGCTATGTTGGAACGCATTATAGCGTTCTTACACCTTTCCAAAAGTAATATCTTGCCTGGTTTCAAGGAGAAGTTGGGTTCATACGAGAAACAGATTATAAGTTTGATAAATACTAACAGGCTTAGGAAGTCTGCTCCTACAATGCAGCTAGGGCAACTTCCCCCACCTCATCTGCAACCCATGCTGCAGCAGACACAACCTCAGGTTAATCAAGTCCAATCTCATAATAATGAAATGAACTTGCAGGGTGCAATGCAGCAAAACAAGACAAACCTACAGCATAGTCCTATGTCTGCGTCTGGTGCTTCGATGGCACAACCAAACGTGATGTGTTCATTGCCACCTGGCTCTAATTTGGGTTCAGCAGAAGGAAATGCACAGAGCTCACTGCAGCAGGTTACCGGATCTCTCCCACAAACTCTTCTTAGTGCTCCTCAACAGGCAAGGATGAACAATTTGTCGTCACAAAATGGGGGAAATGTGTTGCAGCAAAATACCAATCCCCTTCAGTCGAGTTCTAATTTGCTTCAACACTATCGTCTGAAACAACAGCAGGAACAGCAGATGTTACAGAAGCAAGAATTCCAACAGCGGCAGATCCAGCAACAGTTGGTGCAGAGGCAGCAGCAGCGGCTGCATCAGCAGCAACAGTTGAACCAACAAGAAAACCCACAAATGTCTGCTCAGTTGCAAACTCACCAGATGCAACAGCTTCATCAGATTAATGATGACTTGAAGATGAGACAGGGGATGGCTGTTAAAGCAGGAGTTTTTCAGCAGCATCAGTCAGTGGGTCAGCGCTCGGTGTATACCCATCAACAGTTGAAGCCAGGAGCACCATTTCATACTTCTTCACCGCAACTCCTTCAGTCTCCATCCCCTCAAGTTTCACAACATTCTTCTCCACAAATTGACCAGCAAAATCTTCTAACATCTCTCACAAAAGCAGGAACCCCTTTGCAATCTGCAAGTTCACCTTTTGTTGTCCCGTCTCCTTCGACCCCCTTGGCTCTGTCTCCTGTGCCTGGTGATACTGAGAAACCAGTTGCTTTGTCACTCTCAGCTGCTGGAAATGCTGGACTTCAACAAACTTCAGGTGCAGTATCACCAGCCCCATCACTGGCCATTGGCACTCCTGGGATATCAGCCTCACCTTTGCTTGCAGAGTTTACTGTTCCAAATGGCACTCATTGCAAGTCAAGTGTTATAGAGGAGCCGCTTGAACGGTTACTAAAAGAGGTTAGTCAAACTTATATATAGTATAAACTTTTCACCCTGATATTTGTGGTGCTTAAGAACATGCCCTTCCATGTATAGTCAGATAGAACAAAACATTGAAGTGTATTATTCTTCTTATTTAATTTTGTTTCCTCTTTGAAGATTGGTTTTGACATGTAACTATAATTTTCCAGGTAGTATCAATTTCCCCTGCAGCATTGAGTGCCTCTGTCAGGGACATTGGCTCAGTCCTCAGTATGATTGACAGGAAAGCAGGACCAGCACCAGGTAATGGATCTAGAGTTGCAGTTAGTGATGATTTAGATGCCATGACCAAGTGCCATTTGCAAGCAAGAAATTTCATCACACAAGATGGAACTTCTGGAACTAGGAAGATGAAGCGCCACATAAGTGCCATGTCCGTAACTGTTGTATCATCTGCCGGCAGCATAAATGACAGTTTCAAGCAGTTGAGTGGGTCTGAAATGTCTGATTTGGAGTCAACTGCAACATCTAATGTTAAGAGGCCTAGAATCGAGGTATCACTCTCTACTCATGACACTAGTGTGTAAGTATATTGCACACTAGTCAGTAATGCATGTAGCTTTTTCTTTATAAACCAAAACACAGCAATTTACAACATCATAGGGATATATGAAAGGATTCATACTACTCTGGTGCATTACAGATAATTTTGCTCATCATCTTCAGTATTTATTTTGACCTTCAATATGGAAAAAAATGATAATTTTGAAGCTGTTGCAGGCTAAGCACACCCTTATGAAAGAAATAAGGGAAATAAACCAACGACTGATAGATACAGTGGTCGATATCAGTGAGGAAGGGGTTGATCCAACTGCAGTTGCTGCTGAAAGGGGTGAAGGAACTATTGTCAAGTGTGCTTTCAGTGCTGTGGCTCTCAGCCCAGACCTGAAATCAGAGTATGCTTCAGCACAGATGGTGGGTACTAAAACCTAAAAACTTGAACGGATTATCACACATGATACTTATTCTTCCGTCCTTTTGCCTCCAGTATTTAATTGTGCTTCATTACTTCTATGCAGTCACCAATTCAACCTTTACAATTGCTTGTACCCACAAATTATCCAAATTGCTCTCCAGTACTTCTAGACAAGCTTCCGGTTCAAGTCAGGTGAGTGGAAGTCACTACTGGCTTTATTAAATTCTTCATTTCATCTTAAAAATCAATCAACCTCTGATTATTACTAAAAATGAACACTATGATAATAGGGATAATTGCAAAAATGAACCCTGATGTATTCGCTTTTTGCAAGTTGTAGCCCTCTTTCTTTGATAATTGCAAAAAGTGCCCTGAACTTGCCTTTTTGTTGCACTTTGTGTAAATTTGTTTCAAAATGATGATTTTACCCTTTAAAACAATAATTAAAAACATAAAAATCCAAAAATTTCATCTCTTTTAGTTTTCCTTCTCTTTGTACGTCCAAAAAAGAAGTAAAGTAATAAAGGTGAAAACTCTGGATTTTATGTTTTTTACTTACATTTTTTAAATTTAAACTCATCATTTGAAACAAATTTACACAACGTGCAATAAAGAGACAAGTTCAAGGCACTTTTTTGCAATTATCAGAAAAAGAAATCTGGCAATGCTTTTATAGGATCGGATCTTATGCATTTTCTGTACATCAAAACTTGCATTGAATATTCATTCCTAAAATTGGGATGATGTTGTGTCTGTACAGTAAGGATCATGAAGATCTTTCGATGAAGGCGAAGTCAAAGTTTAGCATGTTGTTACGGAGCCTTTCACAACCCATGTCACTTGGAGAGATGGCAAGGACTTGGGATGTTTGTGCTCGAGCGGCTATTTCTGAATATGCACATAAGAGTGGTGGAGGCAGCTTCAGCTCAAAGTATGATACATGGGAGAGCTGTTTGAGCGCTGTGTGATAGGCAAATATGATTGAGGAACAATGCTCTGTTGTTGTTATGGTGATTACATATATAGTACTGTTTGTAACACTTGTGAGAACCAAAATGGTTCTCGGGTCTTGGCCTTGCCTTATATTTTGGTTTCAATGAAAATAAATTATTTTTTAGGGTTTTACTTCAAACATAAATGTATTTTAAAGGTGTACAGACATAACACATAAGATATCGGGTGGACGATGGTGTTCGGACAATAATTATGTCGATTCGGTCCATAGAAATGCCGAAAAGGGAGAATAGTTCTGGGAGGCCACAAAAAGCCTTTGGAACCTATACGGAATCCGAACAATTGGAGGTATTATTAGCTCTTAAATGGGAAGGTGCAAGGTTCTAAAAATCGCTAGACGCTAGTCGAACAGTTAGGGCCTTTTGGGGATTAATCAGCGAATAAATGGGTCGGCCAAACAAGGAAACGGCGTCTAAGCGGGGCCTGGTTCACTTCACAATGGAAGGTTTGTTACATACAATATTGCCAGACAAAAATACTTGAGCAACCAAGGAAAATAAACAAGCTGGTTATATTAGATTAGATCACAACAGTTCACACCAAAATGTTGATGTCCCCAAAGTCTAGGGACACTAAACCCAAAGCATATTGCTCGGATAATACCATAAGCATGAAACAACAATGTAGCAAGTCATCAAAATGGAAACAAATACAGAAATAACAACTGAAACATCTGACCAAATCCTGAGTACCATGTTGTCAATCCCATCTGAATCCATCTAGCTAATCAACACCAAGAATTACACTGTCAAAAAAATCAACTGAAACAGCTTGACAATATAAATAAGACAAGGATCAATCTATGTAAGATGAAGCTGGAAGGCAGAAGACATAAGAGAAAGTGGAACTAGAAGTATGCAAAGCAACACCACACCGTGTGCCCAATTGGGTTGGCCTGATGATGAAGAGAGCCTTTTCACCTCTTTGAGCTCACAGGTTCGAACCCCACTGGATACACTTGCTTGGGAACATGTGTAGAGGAGGTTAAAGCACACTAGAGTAGGACTTCCATGTTTTCTTTCCGATAAAAAAACATCACACCGGGTAAGCAAGTGTATTACTCCCTTCTTCATAAATCAAGTGTCCAACTTGCTAAAATCAGATTCTTCGAAGTAAATGTCCCATTTCTTATTCAAGAGCTAGTTAAGAACGAATTACCAATAACATTACTGATTTTTGTTAGTTGTAACACTAGATAGGGGTAACATATGAAGAGACATGAGAGCATATAATGTATAAGGACAAACTTCCCTAATTCTTAGAACAGTTAGAAATCAACTGGACAACTAATGTACCAAATTTGGTTTATAAAATTAGAACTTCACTAGGAAATTTTAATATTGTGCTTTCATGAACAAGTTCCAACAATAGGATTGCACTTAAGCATAAAAATTTCCCCTAGACATCAAATACTTAAACCAATAAGTACGTTTGAACTGAAAAGGTCCACAACGACAAGTCAAGGCATGAGGCCTCATGTCACTGGAGCCATCAAGTAATGTTTCTAGCCTCCCTTCAAATAATGCAATCATCAGAAACCATGTTAAGGAAATTAAATGCCTAAGCAACATAGCATAACCAGTAATAGTTAGTTTTATGACAATAAACAACAAAACAGGAATGGACAAGTTAATTTATCTTGCCTCTTGAACCGCCGCTCTGTTTACATCCGGCGACACATCTAGCAACACCAGACTCTCCGTGTAACTGCAGACAAAATAGTCAGAACTCCTCTTGATTTTAATTTTATACTTAGAAGGCACTTCAATGTCTCTGCAACCTCCGGCATCTCCCTTTCCATCCATTCCATTCAGAATATCCTCGCAAACTCTCCTCAAATGCAAGCATACTCCCGTTCTTAGCTTCTTGAGATCAAGTCTCAATATTTTCATCCATGAATCCGCAAAGTAATCTCTCTTCACCCATATGTTTATGTTGGGGTATTCAGGACGGAAACCTTGAAGACTCTCATCCGCAAAAACAGCCAGCATTCCCCCAATCACTGAAATGGTAAAGTCCCATGGAGTCAATTTCTCAGCTTCAGGCAATGCCATCTTCTTGAACTCCTCCTTCCCCATATCGAAGATCAATATGCCCTTGTCATTTTCTGGTCCTCGTTTATAGCCAATCCAATGCACAGCACCATGAACGAAACATTGACTCCAATCATGAACCAAAACTTCATTCCAATTGTTGGGAATCAACTTATAGTCCACATTGGTACAGATCACCTTCCTCCACCTCATATCCCTCATCGAAAACACCTCCCCCAGAGGAGGCTCCTCCTCGCAACAACCCTCAATTTCATCATCATCATCATCATCGTCGTCCTTACCATCGTTTTCGCCCTCACGATACACAAGCCTCAGCAACTTGTAATCGCCGCTGGCAGAGTCGAACCCGAAGCCAAACCTCAAGGTGTACGAACCGACAGTGTCGTTGGTGAAGCTTGGCCTGGGTAGGGTTATGAACTTGCGGATCGAGGGGTTCCAGAGGATCATATCGTTGGTGGAGAGGAACATTTCGTTGGAGAGGAGGATTAGGCCGTCGACGGAGCCCACGACCCGGAAGTGGTCGTCGTCGACGGGGAAAGGGTCGATGTCGAGGGGGATGGTTTGGGAGAGGCGGAGAGGATGGTCGGCGTCGAGATCGAGGTCGACGGAGTCGGGGTTGGGGATTCCGGCGGTCGGGACTCTGAGGAGGAGAGGGTTTTGGCGGGAGAGGGAGAGATGGGCGGAGACGAAGGCGGCGCCGGTGATGACGGAGCGCCATTCCCTGCATACGGCGGTGCATTGTATCAGAGACTCGATCGGAAGTCTCAGGAAGATTTTTGAGAGCATCTCCGGGAGAAGGCGCTCCGACATTGTTGCGCCGTCGATTTAGGGTTTCTTTTTTTCCTTTCACTTTGGTGCAAAGAAGAAGGTTGGTTGAAACTTGAAAGAACCTGACAATGACTAGCCTGTAGGAGTAACTTCATCACTAGAAATGAGTAGTCCAAGAGCATCCACAGTCGTTGGTCAAGAGGCGCTGACTGGAAGAAAACGCTGGTGAGGAGGTGGCTCGGAGCTGGCGGAGAGTACTGGATGGAAGTTTAAGGCCGACACTCATCGTCGGCTGGGAGCAAAAATTTGTTACTATAAGCCAGTGGCGGAGCTAGGTTTTTAGGTGAGGGGGGCACCAAAAATATTTGAGTAGGGGCACAACTAAAAAATTATAAGAATTTAAGGGGTATTTTTCAAAAAATAAAAAATTAGTAGCAAAATTTCAAAAAAAAATTGAGGGGGGCACATGCCCCCTGGGCCCTACCTAGCTCCGCCACTGCTATAAGCCAACAAAAAGACTTATCCTTGTAGAGTACTAAGCCAACAAAGAGAATTATCATTGTAGGGTACTGGCTGTAAGAGCGGGTTATAAACCAACAAAAAATAATTTGCTATTCTCCCCGCCAGCAATCTAAGAGCATATACAACACTACGAATCAGGATGCGAATTACGAAGCACAATATGTTATTCACTGCATTATATACTTCTCATTTCTATGACCTGCCCACTGTACTATTCCATGTAAATTTTGTTTTTGTCCACCGAAAAACAATATATAAATTCAAAAAGGGAAAGAAAGAGTTGATATGCTTTTTCCTTTTTCTGCATTTTTCTGCACAATTGACTACCTAACACAATAAATCTGATCACAAATCTAGACAGTAGATCACTATACTTTACTATTAAAGTTATAAAAGAAAAAAGTGTCAATTGACCAATAAAAACAAAAGAAGACAAAGACACAATCTAAAACAATTACATCTTTCACCCACCACTATGAAGAAAAAAAAAGTTAATTATCTTTAGTATCTTCTTTTTGTTGCTAATACCTTTTTAGTACCATTGATATGTTATTAACGCTCTGGATAAAATGATGTACAAGTTTACGTCATTTTGATGATTTGTGACCAATTCATAAAAGACATTGAATGACAGTTATCAAAACGAAAGGAATGATTGTTATTGAATGTTATAAAACGTATAAATACAAAAAAAATATGATAGTAATAGGAAAGAAATACAAAATAGACTCAACAACCCTCTACATACACACAATAACAAAACAAAACACACCCACCTTTCTAAAAGAACAAGAGATTGCTTCAAAAGATGTACTCAACCCCAACCTCAATAAAGTTAAAGGAACTTTCTGATCACCAGGTCAATTCAAACAGAGCTCGGACTTCTGACCTCAACAAAAACACGAGAGAGCTTTCTGATCACCGGGTCGATAAATACGAACGAAACCATCATGTTCTTGCATACATACTCAAGTGGGTTTCAAATCTTGAAACATGGTGTCCCACTTGAACTCTTCAACAACACTAGACCACGACCCACCTCCATCGTCTTCACCGTCCTTGCGGAGACGGTACACCATGGGGCTCGAGAACCCATCACCACCATCGGTGAGGAGCAACCTCGCTTGATGATGAAGTGTCTCAGCCTCAGGCCGCTTCTTGCTCCTCTTGACCATGGCTCCTCTCCACCTCGAGCTGTAGCCATAACCGTCCCTCCTCCCCGGCACCACCACCAGCGCCGACGACGACGACTCCCTACAAGTCCAAGCGTGAACGTACCTCGATATCGACCTGAGAAGCCTCGACATGGTGGCGGGTTTGTTCTTGTGTTTCTTGGCGAGCTTGAGGATCTCGAGCCTGTGCTTGGCTATGGAGATGCCCATGCTCTGGAGGAACTCGTGGTTGAAGTAGCGGATGTCGTCTCGTTCGAGCTCGTTGTGGGTTAGGGCTAGGCCGTATTGGTAGACGAGGGAGGGGTCGAGGTGGGTTCTCGAGAGCCATGATAGCCAGTCCATTGGTGAAGATTTGTGTGTGTTTTTGGTGTGGTGGTGGAGGTTTATTTGTAAGGAAGCTTAGGGCATCTACAGTCGTGGATGGGAGGTACTGGCAGAAAACAATCGTCGACAAAGAACTGGCTGGGATATTAAGTGTTGTGTTGTGTTGGAGAGGGGGGAGGTGAGGAGTGGATGGGTTTGTTTGTTTATGGTTGGGGATTTATTTCAAGCAATTTGGTTTTGGTGGTTGAACATGATCTTGAGAGTGACCTTTAAAAAGATCTCAACTTGGGGATGGATGAGTCATGCGCGTGCGAGTTTGGTGTCTCATGTTCACCTGTGAATTTTGGTTGTAATAGTTTGTATTCAGATCAATCAGGGTGAGTTCACCCTGTTGGTTTTTTTTTTATAATCTACAACGTCCTTGTTGACGATCCTTTTTTACTCTGATAATATTTAGGGTTTCTTGACCAATATGATATTTTTATATCGGACAAATTTTCAACCCTTCCTCCTCATAAAGACTATATTTCGTGAGGATGGTTCCCATCAGAAAAGCGGGTCCTCAACATCTTGACGGGTTGGAATTTGTTGACCAGCTCGAACCGACCCGCCTCCATATGACTTGACCCATACCCAGATCCATTTGTCGCCACCCTGACCCGAGAATTAGCATGGGCCCACACAATTCCACGCCCTGGTTGGCCTTATGACGTCCTAGCCCAGACCCGAGAAGGATTGAGTCAGCCTAGATCACGCAAACCCAGAGGACGGACTCGATGTTGCCCTCGTTTATCTCGTCTTCCCACACCGCCACCTTCCTTGTATCGGTTCCACCGGAATGTTCACCGATGAGGTTCTGCCGACCACCCCCTCCTTTCTTCCGTCGATTTCTGCAGCATACCGGATCGCGTGAAAAAACCAGATCCGGCTCAATTTCTCCTACTCTGATCTCTCCCATTTTTTAGAGAACCAGATCCGGTTGAGGCTCCTCCTCCACCGGAATCCTTGGAAATTGTCGGGGGTGAGGATTGCGTGTTTGTACTCCTTGCACCATCTATCTAGCCAAGCCCTACGCTCCTTCACGTCGTGCTCTCAGTCTCGGTATTATCACCGGTGACACATCACCTTGTGTCGAGAACGCCATCTCGATTTCCACCCTCGATGCCTCCCTAAACGGTCCAACAATCGGTGTCGAAAGAAGAGAGTCACCCATTGATCCAGACACTAAGGTGACCGGATCTCTGCTCGCTGTCTCCGTCCGTAAGAGAGATCGGGGAGAGTTACTTCGTTGTCGCTATTGTCGCCGTCCATGGATGAAGTAAGAGAAGATCATCTCTATAAACTCTAGCTGCAATCAAGAGCAAAGAGAGCGAGGACAAAAAGATTTTTCCTCCGAGCTAATAAGAGCATCTGCAACGTTGGGCGGGGAGCTATTAGCGGTGAGCGATCGACGACGAGGAGCTGGTAGGGAGCTGGCGTCTCAACGTTGACGGTGAGGGAAGACTGTGAGCTCACCGCCCCTTTTCAACGTCGACGCCAACGGTTATAAAATCCAAATACCCTATTATTACTTCTTGAAAATTAAAATTTTGCTTTGAAAATAACCAAAAAATAAGTGTCTTTATCTTCAAATTATATATAAACAGAGATGCTTGAAGCAAACAAAAAAAACACCATCCACATATCATCTCATTCTAGTCCTTCTACATTTATGTAATTTAATTTAGTTTCGTTGTAATTTTTTTTATTGTAGTATTTTAAAATTTGATAAATATTTAATTATTAAGATTAATAGTTAATACGAACTGGTTAGAATTATAGGTAGGGGTGGGCATTGGGTGGTCAGCCACCAAATGAAACATTTTACGAACCCAATCCGATATTGCCGGTTTAACATATCTTGGAACCATCCCCAACCCATAAACCATTTTTTACAGTGAAACCAACCATTTCCTTAACCGGTTGGTTAGTGGTTTTAACCAACCGACCACTTTACTACATGTAAGTACAAATTTAGATACCAATAATCATACACGTATTTCTATTTCAAGCCAAAACATATTACTACATTCTCCAAAACAAAAGAAAAATTACATATAAGTCATCGTGTTCTATGTTAGCAATCTGTGTGACACAAAAGAGTCTTCATGGGTCATTCATCTTTATCAGATCAGTGGTTACTATGAAACCACATATATATGGTGAACAATACCGGTTTGGTTGGTTAACCGATGGTTTGGCGTTTCAAGAACCGACAACCAATCGTTAACTTTTCGGTTTGATTGTCAAGAACCCGCAATCAACCGTTAACTTTCCGGTTTTGAGTTTTCCGATGCGGTTTGCGGATGGTGGTGGTTGGTTTTAACGGTTTCGTTTTTTTTCCCACCTCTAATTATAGGGATGTTGACTGTATAATTGAAATATTAATTTTTCATTTTATCCGTCAGTTTTGCCACAGTTTTTGAGCTATTAGCATTGTGATGCTCAAAAATATATCTACTCTTGCAATCTACATACTTTTAATAAATATGTGTCTACTTTTGCTGACACCAACTTTTGTCCGGGAGACTAACAATTGGAAAGAGAAACTAATTTGATAATGTTATTGTTTTGTTTGACTCTTGAGTACCCACATGATCTTATGAAATACATTTGGAAGTTTGTGACACAAAATGTTCACGGACTCAAACATATGATCTTATGTAGATTGCAAGAGTAGATATATTTATGACACAATATTGTGTCTTTGGTGCATCCCTTCTTCTTCATGGGATCTCACTCCTTCCCATTCCCCAATAATTGATCTAAAAGCCCTCACAATCTGATTTAGAACCCACATCACATGATCAAATAAATCACTAAAATACCTATATTTTTCATTATGATATACTTAAAAGAAGGCGTTAAACAAAATATATCTATGTATAAATGGTAAACGAAGAATTATAAATAATAAGATTAGACACAAGGAAATCTTTGGGAGGTAACGATAAATCGATAATCTGATAGTCTTGATCGTCTATGCCTCGGTCAAAGAAAGTAAGAGGTCTCAGGTTTAGAAACCTTCAGGATTTCAATACCGCTCTGTTGGGTAAGCAACTATGAAAGATTGCGACTGAAGCCTAGTAGCTCGTGTCCTAAAAGCAAGATACTTGCCAGACTCCTCGGCGTAGGAGGCAAAAAGAGGGCTACACTAGAGTTTTGTCTGGCAAAGTCTACTGTCGGCCCAAGACCTGATCAAGCAAGGGGCGAGGAGATCCGTAGGCTCAGGATCGTTAACTTCAGTCCTCCGCCACCCCTGGATCACAGGAAAGGAACCCTGGATAACCGCGACAAATCTAGAACTAGAACACTCGAATGTGGCGCACAAGGCACGATGGAATGTGGAGATGGTCCGAAATATTTTTAACGAAAGAGACATGTTAGCCATTCTTGTAGTGTCGATAAGTCACTCGGCCTTATCGGACTCATGGTATTGGTCCAGAGAGCATCTTGGACAATACTACGTCAAGTCGGCTTACGGCATGCTCCATCATGACCATACCACCCCAAATATCCACTCAAACATATGGACTTCAATATAGGCTCTCAAGATTCTTCCCAAGATGTGCACCTTCTTATGGCAAACATGTGTAAGGCGTTCCAAGTGGCGACCAGACTTCGTTTGCGCAAGGTAGAAATGGAGCCATCTTGCCCTATTTGTCAAGTAGAGGAGGAATCAGAATTTTATCTCCTAGTCACATGTCCGGTGGAGGAGGAATGTTGGCGCCTAAGCAGATTAGCTCTTCCATTTAGTTTGTTGGTGACATCACAGAATGGATTGCGTTCCATTCTAGTTATCAACCCTCTAACCAAAGGAGCAGAGGTGGGATACCTTATACGGAAACTTTGGAAGGCTAGAAACAGAAAGGTATGGGAGAATGTCCCCCCTAGTGCATGGATCATTCAACATACGACGGATCTCTTAAATACAGGGTGGGTGGAAGCTAAAAATCGGAAGGGGAAAATATCATCATCCCCAGCTCAGACAGGTAGTGGAGCATAACCCACCTAGAACTATCCGCCCCAAGGGACCTGGGCCATTAATACAGATGGAGCTTTGTTCGCTGCAACGGATCAACTAGGAACATGATGGGTGTGCAGGGACGAAAAAGGGTCAAATCACTCGGCCCCGATCTTCCTCGTTTCATGGCCCCAAGAACTCGGGGTTGATAGAGGCTTATGCCATCATAGACGTACTGCAGTGGCTCGTGCATAATTAGCGTCAGAGAGCCATCATTAGAAGTGATTACAAGGTCATAGTGGATATGATCAACAAAAGGAGAAAATCTTCCTCACCTCTAGGGATAGTCGTTAGCGATTGTAATTCTCTTCTATTTAGACTCAAGTATGTACAACTCGATTTTGTTAAGCGGACAACGGACAAAACAGCTCACTGCACACAAGTCATCTCCTCTAATATATTTTGATGTTAAGCGGATAGCGGAAAAAAATATTTTTTGATTTATTAAATACATTCTGTATTTTATTTCATATTAAAAGAGAAGATTTCAAGTCTCATGAGTCATCTCCTTTAATATGAAATAAAATACATAATGTATTTAATAAATCAAAATATATTTGTATCGAACATTTATAGGGAAGAAAATTAATTAAGCGAGCCAAATTCGAATCTAGGTATTATTTTCAGACCGGTTGAACCTTGAGTTACTGGAATTATTGAGAAATTATTTTTTTGTTGAATATCATTAAAACTCAATAGATCATATGAATGAAAGTGCAATCAAATATCATATTCTTATGCGATATTAATACCTTTAATATTATTTCACATGTTTACCCTAACAAAAAGAGATATCGGTACATCTTTTCTTCACGAAAGCTAACTCCGTCAGGGTGTAGAGATTATCTTATCGGGGCTTCCGAGCCAAATAATCTTCACTTAGTATGGAAAGTTCGATTACGTCTGTAGTATCCACCTAAATTTTAAAAGGCTTTGATAATATAAGTTTTTCATTAACAATAAAAATATAACTTCGTAAGAGAAATAGAAATGAATGTTAGAAATTAAAATTTGGTTCTGTTTAGAAGTCAAACAAACAATTGTTTCGTCTTCAAACCTAATGTTTGAGTTAAGAATCTTATAGTATTTTTGTCGGAATAAAATAACCTTGTTTCGCTATCTTCCTCTAACACAAGCATCGACAATCAATTTTCTCGTCTTCAAACTTGATGTTTAGGTACGAATCTTATCGTTTTTTGTCGGAATAAAATAATTTTGTTTTACTATCATCCTCAACACACAAGCATCGATCGACAAGAAAAAATTGGAGACAAACCCAACATGGTATATTGGAAGAAATCAAAATCATTATTATTGTGTAATCTTTTCATGTAAATTACATTTCACACTACACAGACGAATACATAGAGGACGCAATAAAAGCTAGTAATTACATAATAAAGCCATGCATGGCGAGCTTAGGGCTCAGCTCACATGAACACGACACTTATTTCCATTATAATTAAAACCACTACTAATCACTTAATTAATCGCTTAATTAATTATAGATTATCAACTAATAGTTTTCTCCTCCTGAATGTGCCCTTATTTTCAAAAGGAGCATCAGAACCCGCATCAGTCCTGCGTCCATTAAAAACAACACAATATTGTCATCAAATATTTTTCGTTAAATGTCAGTGTAAATATGGTGGTACATTAACGGTACGTACAAGGAGCTATCCGCTTGCGCCGCCGTCTCTCCGGTCATCGGCGCCGGCGCCACGTCATCGTCGTCGGCGGAGTCGCTGTCATCGTCGTCCCCGTCAGCACCTTCCCCGCCGGGCCCACCGGCGGGCGCGTTCTCGCCGGCGCCGCCGGCGGCGGCGGCGGCAGGATCGACGGGAGTGGCGGCGGCGGAGGCGTCGGGATTAGCGGGATCGGCGCCGCCGGGGTTGGAAGGCTCGGCGCCGTCGGCGGGGGCGGGAGGGCGGCCGAGGACCGGTGGTGCTGACACGACCAACGTCAGCATGACGCAGAGTAGCCCGAGTTTCATTGGATTTATCATTTTTGGTTTTTTGTGTTTTTTTTTTATTTGTTTCTTTTTTTGGGTGTGTATTGGTGATGAGTTTGGTTTGTGGAGATGGGATTGTGTAGCGTTTTATATTAGTTTCTGTTTCCTAATTATAGGATTTGATCAGTTTTGTGGATTTATGTTGGTGTGGTTAGTATTGGTTTGACCGAAGAAATGCCCTATTCTCTAGCCTTTGCTTTCAACGATGACAAATATAGTAAACATAAAACTTGTTTGGATATTTTTTACTATTAAATGTTATTTTAAAAATAAATTAATACATTCGTTAATTATATTGTTTTTTTTTGAAAAACTCTGATACTCTTCAAGTCGTCGCCCATGTTGCCTAGCCTTCGACAGTGACGATTGTGGGTTATGGCCTGCGTCTCGCTGTCGACGAAAACAGTCATTCCCTTTCCCCTCTCCCCCCCTTTGAACATCCATGTCCTTCTTTCTTTCTAGCTCTCCCTCTTCTCGTCCTCTGTTCCGATTCGTTCTGGTGATGTTGGAGGCGAAGTCCCTCGTCTTAATGGCGTTATAGATTCGAGCTTGATTTTGTTCAGCTCTGGCGAGTTACATGTAGATTCGGAGTCGTTCATGGACGTGTGGCTTCTTTTGCAGATCCGTAGATTTCGGCTCGTCGATCTCGAAATTTGGGTTGGATCATGAATGGATCGGGTCTGACATGAGTTTGGATAGGGTCGGGTCTAGGTGGTGTCTCCGATTCGTTCGTCAGGTTTGATTCTCAACTTGATTTTTGTCCCATTTTCACATTTCTTTTTGTTCGGCTGGTGGTGATTGTGCCTCTGGTGGTGTTGGTACGTGTTGTTGTTGTCACCAGTGATTTTGGGGTGAAGTTTTGGAGTTTGGGATCAGATTTTTAAAGTGTCGGGGCATTGTAGTTGCGATGATTGGGTGACCTCTCTTGGTGTTGCGTAGCACTTCTCTATATAATTACAAGTCTTCCCCTTAGGATCCTCGCTTGGTGTTGACCAACGAGAGGTTATCGGTTTCGGTTTCGGTTTCGGAACGCTCAACTCGAGTTCCAGCCTAGGATATCTGGTAGTGATGATTTCCTACAACTTGCTTGGAGGTCTGAACTTGCTATTGGTATAAATACCGCTCCTCCCCCTTTGGGGCTTTTCTCGGTGTTGGCCGGAATTGAGTTATGGAGGGATGAGTGCGAACTTCAGTGACTAGCAGCTAGGGGGTGCAGTTTTTGAAGGGTTGTTGTTTTGGTTTCGGTGTGGCGTTGCGCTTCTCAGTAGGTTTTGGTGTCAATATGGGCTGAACCATGAAAGCCCAATATAACCCAAATTCGGTGGATGCTATGGGCCCATGTCTGTGATACAGATTGGGCTGAGGAACATTATTGCAAGACCTCACCAAATAAAGGAACAAATGAGTTGGACCACCATAGCTATAAGCCTATAACTATATAAACATATACATAAAGGGCTTTGATTTGGTCCATACCTATTTACTCTTGCACTGTAGCTAGGTATCATACTAATGAACATAACTGTAAATCTTGTACCATTCATTTTTTTTTATTTCATTATTTATTTTGTCTGTCTCAATCGATTTTTTTTGTTCGTAGAAATATTCTTTATTTAACGGACATATCTCTCTTTTTAAATAATCTATATCTAAAATCACAAATAATTTGTTTGTAAAAGTGATTTTTTTGGAGTGAAAGTGGTACTCATATTATTAATCAAAGGGAAAACTACCAATACCTACCCAAAACCATGTCCATTTAACTGATGTTTACTCTGAAGTTTAAAATTAACTGATGCATACCCTGAAGTTACGACTTGTAACTAAAAACCCCTTTTGTCAGCTAAAATGACAAAAATACCCTCAGTGATTTTTTTAAATAATTTTTTTAAAATATAAATGAAGTGATTTTTTAAATAAAAATGAAGTCATTTAATAAGTAAATATATATATATATATATAACAAAAGTAATTTTTAAATAATTTTTTAACATAATTATTGAAGTGTAGTTGAGTGTATTTTCGTCATTTTAGCTGACAGAGGGGTTTTGAGTTACATTTTCGAAACTTCAGAGTATGCATTAGTTAACTTTAAATTTTAGGTAAGCATCAGTTAAATGGGCATGATTTTGGGTAGGTATCGGTAGCTTTCCCTTAATAAAATGAAAAAGAGTCGGTATAGGAAACAGACGACCATGGTCCTTCATTCACAAACTCTGAGACAACCGTAGAAAATAAATTCGATTTTGAAAATAAAACAAAAAATACGACAAAACAAAATATGTAAAGACATAATCAACTGAAGAAGATCATGCTTATAGTATGATGCTTGAGAGTTTCTTGATCCTATGGTGAGGAATCGTTTTCTCGTGAGGAGTGCGGTCAAACAAATGTCTCACTAGAAGACAGATGAATCCTGGCTAGATTTAGAGCCCCCTTCCTCTCTAGGGTCCTAAATCTCGGCTCAATCATTGGATCTGGCGAGGGTGCGTAGCAGACCTCGTCTGGTTCATCTGATTGTTTCCAGTCATGTCGCCATCTGTGTACCCGCTTCTGGCATGGGAGAATAGCACGGAGAGGGTGAGTACCACCGCAACATGGAGTAGCGGATCGTCGTAGACACCCTCCTTTCGATACAACAGCCTGAGGGGTGGGGGCGAAGAAGAGAACAATAACAAGATTTTGAGGATGAAACCGACTCACGAACAATCCCTTAAGAATAGAAACCTTGTACGATAACAATATCATAGACGACGACTAAGAACGGGTAAAGATGTTAGCACTCAACCCTAGCTTCTTCTTTTTCTTTTGTAAAAGTGTACCTTAAGTTGATAATCAATTATTGATAAATAAATAGAGGTGATTGTGACATAAATAACATCTTCGTGCGTTGGTGTTCTTCGATGGTGAGGTTTGGTGCCGAAGGGTTGTATAATTGTCTATAACTTTTCCTTTATTTTGTTTTGGCTCACAGTTGCATGTTGCATCCACACACTCGAATAAAGTCCAATATCACATGTCTTATATTATTTTTTAACGTTGTATAGCTTCCGCCACGTGCTTCGTATTCAGCCATAAGTGGAAGGATTCAAACCTGACTTTATGCATAATAGAAAGTTGACTCTAATGATTACCGAAAATAATGGTGAGAGTCTTCCACTATTTGACCACTCTTTTATATCTTTGTTATGTCATTTGAAAGTTTTTACCAAACTTTTACTTGAGAATAACCCTCGTTCCTGAATTTCGATTCGATGGATTTGTATGATTCTATTGTTTATAATTGGTTAATTCGATTGATCGATTATCTTCAGTTTGTGATCAATTTTTCAGTTTCTACTAGCATCAGTTTTGTCGTTGATTGAAACTCAAGTCTCGATGCTCCAAGGCTGAAATAGGTCAAGTAGTCCATTTTGAAATGGATGGCGTGATTGTAGAATCGGGTTTCGTTGAAATAATTTAATTATCAAAATATTTTTTGTGAGAATAAGTCACGTTTAAACTCTTAAAGCATCCATAATAGGCTACAAGATCGACCCATATTGGTCTTTTTTCGTCTATTCGACGTCTATAAATTTTTTTTGATCGGCAAAGCATCTTGAAAGTTTTATAAACCCTCTTTTGGGAAGAAAAAGGAAAAAAAGGTTTAGCTACAAACCAATAAAAAAGGACCCAAAACGCTCAAAATCGTCTTTTAAGGGAATAAGTGAAACGAGCGCTGACATGTCGTTCAGCCTCATGAAAACTAAGGATAGATACACAAACCTTGAAACTCTACACAAGGGATGATCACCAAACATAATAAAAAGATACGCGGACCCTAAAGCTATAATTTAAAAGTTTAAATCATACGTGCATTAAGCTAAGCTGACTGTGCCCGTACCATGAAATATTTACTATGTTTATTGATGTGTAGGGCATGCATCACACATTGATGAAGAGGACATGCATGCATTATTCTAATAATCACTTGGGGTCCAATAATTGACATAGAAAAAGATAACATGTGTGGTATGGATGGACCTCACACACCGAATACACTACTCGTACTAGATAAGGCATGTATGGGTATGTGGACTCCACTCTCTTCATAATAATAACTAGTAATTCGACTAAATTAAGTATACTTTATATGCTTGATAATCTTTTTTGACAAATTATATATTTTTTTTGAGCAGGTAACAAGAGTAATATATTAATAAGATAATATATTCGGGGTACAGTTTTTAAACGGGTCATCTAGAAAAGACAACTAACGATTAAAATAACTATAAAGAAACAATATAAAAGATCCACACAACCTGGGACAACTGCTAAATTGAAAAGTAGTATTTCATCGAAGTGTTTCAAGGGTGTCGACTAGAGAATGCTGATAGTGGCCGAGGCAACCGGTACAACGGCTGAAGACTGTGGGGTAGGACCAAGTGAACCCTATAATCCGAACACGCGCAAATCGACTATGGACTGTGCTCCAGTAAATTAATGAAGCTCGAGAGTGACGGCCAGGGCATCCCTATAACCAGGGGATGAAATGACTCAATTGGACTAAGCATCATTCCGAGGAGCCATTTGACGCCGTCCCCCCTATGATGATAATGAGGGCCTTTAGAAACGTAAAAATGCTGGTACCCGATCTGATTGAAGAATGTTGCGCCGGTACTTGGTGAAACCGATGTCACCCTACGTCTAGTGAGGCGGTAATGCCGACAGACCCCCTACTAGACCACGAAGTCCTCATTGATCGAAGCGAGAGTGTGTTCCACCCCTCGCCGATTGTGGTGTTCCTCCATTGGACTCTGCTTCCCCCTATAAGTCAATGCTAAAGATTAGCGTCGGACCATTGAACGTCCGAGCACTAACAGCAGACAAATACCTCATGTCGCTGACTGAGGACCAGGTCCTTACAAGACATGTCTATTCTATAGTCAAACGAACTACATGTGTGGATTGAAGCAACGACCAACTACTCTCACTGCCTCCACTTTATCCTCTGCCGCTGCTATTGTTTTTATCTTGCTCGCCCGAGATCACCCCGGCGTGGTCGTGACCAACAACGTCCTGATGTTCTGCACCACCCGCCACCATAGATGGTCGACCTCTTGAACACCTCATCCTACCAATCGACGCCAAGACCGAAGCCGACATGCCAACCCACGCCGACAGAAGCTCACATCACCCCGCGCCGCCACCACCATGACCCACCATCAACAGTCTCGTGAGCGTTCTTCCCCTCGCCAGAGCTAGTGACGAGATCCCGCCCTACACCCACGACGTCGTCGAACTATACAGGACCGAGCAGTCGCATATCGCGATCTCTACCTCCACTTTCCTCCGAATCCCATCCAGCGGCCATGGGTCCCTCCGAGCAGTAGTCCCCACCGCCTAGAACCGGTCAAGCACAGAAACGTCGTGAGAGGCCCTGTACGTACGCATGCGTGTGGAGATCTCTCACCATGGCCGACTGTCATGGAGCCTTTCCTCCATGAGCCCATCAACATTTAGTTGACACATCCCAACAAAGTCAAAGTGAATAAACAACGAAGTAACCAACGGTAACGATTAAAAAGTGAAAACCTGGCCGTTACGGTTCCCATTCTCTTTTTTCTTCAATATTAACACTTTTTAAATTATTTACATTGACAAATTACATTTAATAATCAATATGTATAATAAATAATTACAATCATTTATCAAAATACAAAAACAAAAAGAGCATGTGTGTATTAAAACTCCATCTACACTAACTCTTTGTTTTATTATTATAACTGGTCTGATTTAGTCAGCGTAGACGGTAAAAGACCAGTCCCAATCCAGTATTAAAAACAAAAGAAAAATCAACAAATAAGAGAAAAGGAAATATATTTAAATTAGTTGGTGGGGAGATAATATAAATGGGTAGTTGGGCCCCACCTTCCGTTACGCTCACTGCTTGACGACTGACAGCTTAGTCATTAAAAAGTTTGATACCCCATTTTATCGTCATTATATCATTTCCCAAAATATCATTTATCTTTTAACTTTCCTATGATACTTACTTCTCGCGATACTCAACAGCGATACATTTGAGATCCAAATCCAATGACCGACCATTTCAGGTTTAAACCTTATCGAATGTATACCACGAAATAAAAATAATCTAGTTTAACTATAATATTTTATTTGGGGGTCCGTTGGAGGGTCAGCCAACAATATCGTTTTAGTAGACGTAATATGACAGTAGTTTTATCAAATTCTGGCATGATACGAAAGGTCAACAATCTTACGTTCTAGGTACATACTTTATCATTTCAGGGAAAAAAACGCACGTTAGAACCTCGAGAGGGTTCACAGTCTGCCATCGTACCTCTCCGATGATGGGCCGATTCTGCCCTACCTCTTGGTTTGGCTTTGTTGTATTGGTGTCTTCAGACGCTGCCGCATCGTTAGCTGTTGAACGCTTTTATAGAGCACACTGGTTTTTTGAGTTTTTTTTTTATGTTTTCTATTGTGGCCCCATTATGTTAGGTCATTTTTTTTAGTTATCTCCTTTACTTACTAATTTGTTTCGGTACCCACTTTAGGTTGGATACTGCTGTTTTTATCTTCGTTTAATATATCAATTCGTATTTCTTTTTTAGAAAAATGAATTATATGGGTTTTGTGAAAATTTATGGTAAATTATTTTTCAAATACAAATCCATTTTTGTGAAGGATGTAGGCATGTGATAATCGCATAACATTATAGTTTTTTTAAAGGGTTAATATCATAAAGCACCACACAAGTATACACGTTTTTCAAATAACACACCAAGGTATGATTTTTTTCGTGTGGCACACCTATGTACCAACAAATTATCAAAGTTTGTTGATACATAGGTGTGCCACATGAAAAAAATCGTTGATACATAGGTGCGCCACATGAAAAAAATCATATCTTAGTGTGCTATTTGAAAAACGTGTATACTTGTGTGGTGCTTTATGATATTTAACCTTTTTTTTAAATGACATATTTACTTGGCGCATCATATGCATTTTGTTATTTGTAATCCCTGTACGTACGTGTTTTGCAATTTGAAACACATATATATGCATTTTTATAGGGGGTTTTAAACTTATTTTTTGTAAAAAAAATTAATTCCGTTAATGGATTCGCAGACAAAAAATAACGAACTGTAGAAAGGTTCGTGTAAAGGAACTGTAGGTTTATCATGTAAAGTAGTGGTTCTTAGTTCTTGAATTTAACTGTGTTTCACAATGGTGAAAATTAGGTAGAAGACTCGATTGTGAATGAATGTTGAATTGATATTTTGCTGATTTTATAAAATTATTTATTAACATAAATTAAAATTAAAATTGAATAAAATAAAATTGATAACATACATTTAAATTAATAATAACATAAAATAAAATAAATTGAAATTTATAATTTTATTCATCCCTGAATAATACCATCAAGTACAATATAAGTGTTGCATATAAAAAAATTTATTTACTCGTCGTCGAGTGGTAAAGCGCTCCAAATCGATCTCATATGTGCTCAATAAGGACTTTTTGTAGTTGCCGGTAGGTCCGATCACTTGTGACACTCGTCGAGCAGCCAAGCGTTGTTGGTATTGCAAGGGCTCTCTTTGGTGTCATCGTTCCGATGGTGTCCAACCTGGTATTTCTAAAGGAGGCTCGTACAACAACTCGTCATCTCTTGTTTCGTATCTGTCGCGTTCATCCTTTACAATCATTTTGTGTAGAACGGTACAAGTGTGCATGATATCAGCCAAAGTATACTTGCTCCAAACATGAGCGGAACATGAAATGATGTGCCACCGGGGTTGGAGGACTCCAAAAGTCCATTCAATATCTTTTCGACAACCTTCTTGAACTTTACCAAACAACTTCTATTTGCGAGTATAAGGATGGAGAATAGACTTGACGAACCGACTCCATAATGGGTAAATGATGTCCACCAAATAATAAGGTCGTCATAACGATGACCGTTGATCTCGTACTCCACGGAAAACTCACTGTCATGAAAAGCGTCGTGGAATATGTGGTTGTTGTTGAGGACGTTGATGTCATTATTCGAGCCAACCATCCCGAAAAAAGAATGTCAAATCCATAAATCATGGGAAGTTACAACTTCCAGCATAATGGTGGAATCCCCGTGGTGATCTCCCCGACCTTGGGCTCATTACGATACAGTTGGACAATTCTTCCACTCCAAATGCATGTCGGGGAACCCTCGGTTCGGTTCAAGTCATCCGGTGTGGGTGTACGCTCGTACTAAGCCGCGGATACCTCAACAACGGTCTTGCAAAAGTGGCGTACACATTCGAGTATGGTACTTACCCCAATTCGTAAGGATTTGTCCAACGAATCGGTCAAGCACCTATACACAAGCATCCGTATCGCGACAATGCATTTTTGGCGCATTGATAACCCCAAATGTCCCGCTTTTGAATAAAGTAATCGTCATGCTCCGCTACCTTGTCCATCACCCGTTGAAAAGTGATTGGCACATACGAAATCGACACCTAAACATATTGAGCCCATACGTGGACTGATCGGAAAAATAATCTTGCATCAGTCGGTCGTGGGCTTCAGGACGATCTCTATGAATCTGTCGTCGGGAAGGTTCCCCACGTTCGATCCTCTACCTCAGCGCGTTGATTCTTGGTATTGCTCTCTCTCTATGCCTCTCTCAACCCTTCGTCGGAGTCGTTCTTCCACTAAACGCATTTGGGCTGCCAACTCCTTATTCGATGGATTCTCCTCGTAAGACATTTTGTATCAAAATTTGGGAGAGAAAAATTCGATTTCGAGAGAGAAAGTTGAGAGAATATTGTTAGTGATATTGGAGAATGAAGTAGTGTATTTATAGATGAAATTTGTGTGTATTTTATATTAAAAAAGAGTTACCGTTACCGACCGTTGCCAATTGTCATATTTTTTTCTTTGAATTGGCCACGTATCACTTGATCATTGGCTAGCGCGCGAGCTGCCACCCGAATTAGCAGTGCGCGAGTCGCGGTTCCCAAACACGACGTGTTCCACAACACACAATTGTGACCTACAAACAGTGAAATCACGGATTGTATTCTCGATTTGATTCCTGATTCGAAGCGTTGTACATGCTCTCACATTCACATCACGAGTGACCGGCAAAACTGTTCCTACTAGTGTCCCGATTAGCCCACGGCCGTCACGACAAGCGGTAGCGCGTGAGATGAACCAGCTATGTGCAGTATCACATGTCCAGTTCCTCTCTGCTTTTACCTGCGACCTGGTTCGTGTCCAGTTCCTCCATCTCGTGCCGTCGATTTTCTTACCTATTCAACATTAAATATTTACATGAGTTTGAGTAAATTTCTACTTTGTCCTTCACTTTTTTCTACTTTTGTAAACCCACCTTTATCTGCTTTTCCTTTGAGACAAAATAATTAATATCCAAATATCCACGTGTCCACACCAGATTGGTTCCAAGTGACAACCCCGTAACATGAAACTGGTGTGGACTTACACCTGAAAAGGACACCAACCCATCCCCATTCTTAGTCTGACCGAAAACCCACTTACAAACCCTAAAAATCATTTTTAATGATAACTTTAACGAAGTCCTGTCGGTTTCTCCTTTTAACTCCTAATAAAATAAAAAAAATAAACCACAATATATCGCGATATAATCATCCCCTTCATTATATCGTATCGTATCGAAATCGTGAACTGTAATAATAAATCAGTGTATCACGTGACTCGACAAAATACCACAACATATTCGAAAGCGATCCAGTGGCAATAACCGTAATATTCTCAAAATCTGGGCCCAATTTCACCCAGTCCGGTCTCGTGGGGATCTGTTGAAAAAACAATATCGCTATCCGAACTTTTCCACGCGCTTCCTCAGCCTCACCTCTCCCTACGTTCCTAGCCGTCCGATGTTACCGAAACTGGATCAACGGCTCTGATCGGATACGGTGCGAATCCGTTGATAGTACAACAGTACCTGAACATTTCTCCGAGTCCCGAGCTAAAGGACAGCTGTAAGTCCAGAGATTCCGCGCCGATAAACTCGACAAATGTAGCCGGCTTGGTGGGGCCCACATTGGACTGTGCTGTGAATATAAGCGGAGTACCTTATCAAAGGGTTTATCATTTTTTGATACGATAAGTTACTTTGCTTATCATCTCTTTCTCTGTCCCCCTTCCTATAAAAATCACCCATTTCTGCAAGCTCCAATGTCGTATTATTTTTTTTTCTAGAGAGAGAAAGCGTAGAAGTAAAGAGTAGAGAGAGGAGAGAGAGAGAAAGCTTCTGTATGAGCTTGATTTCAATTTGTTGGTGGTGTTGGGCTGCTCGTTGAATCGATCTCTTCGGCTATTACGAAGGTGAGAGCTTCTGAAAGCTTCTTTGTGCTCGAATCTGCAACTCTGAGCTCTTCTGATGTATTGTGTGCTCGCAATTTTGTTGTTGGGCTTTTTCTCCATTTTTGCCCCTTTTGCATCTTCGATTCTCGTGTGGTATAGAGCCGCTTTCTTATCTCTTCAATCCCGTGAACGAACCCTAATTTTTTTTCATGAAATTTTGCTGAAAATGATGTTTTGTCTGTGTATTGAACGGTGGGTCAATGATCTAGTTCGGGGTCAAGTTTCTGATTTTTCCGTCACTTGGTCGATTTGTAGCCGACGCTTCTAATTGTTCTGGGTAATTTCAATTTTAGTTTTTTTTCTTCTGTACAGATCTAGCGAGATATTTGGTAATTTTTGTTCGGAATTGAAGACCGGTGGTGGGTACGATGTCGTCCCTGAGTAGAGAGCTTGTGTTCCTGATCTTGCAGTTTCTGGATGAGGAAAAATTTAAGGAGACTGTTCACAAGTGGGTTTATTGGTTGAATTTATTAGTCAATTCAAATTATTATTCAATTTATTTGGTTGGTGATGATGATAAGCTAGCAGAGCCTCATTAATGTATTTATTTTGTTGCCGTTGAAAAATAGGCTTGAACAGGAATCTGGGTTTTACTTCAACATGAAGTATTTTGAGGAAGAGGTGCAGAATGGCAACTGGGATGACGTTGAGAAGTATCTCTCTGGTTTCACTAAAGTAGACGATAATCGCTATTCCATGAAGATCTTTTTCGAGATAAGGAAGCAGAAATATCTCGAGGCATTGGATAAGTAAGTATTCAATTTCAACAATTTTTAACTTGTTGCGATTTTGCTGTTTGTGCTTATTGTTACATTCTTTCTGAGAATTGTTAATGAATGGATTATTTGGGCGTTAATAGGCATGACAGGGCTAAGGCAGTGGAAATATTGGTAAAGGACTTGAAAGTGTTTTCCACATTTAATGAAGAGCTTTTCAAGGAAATCACCCAGCTCTTGACATTGGAGAACTTTAGGTGTGGGATCGTGTTATATTTCGAGTCTCATTTCTGAATGATTGTAGTGCAAGGGCTGTAATTGAATTTATTGTATCACAGGGAAAACGAACAACTATCCAAGTACGGAGACACTAAGTCTGCGAGGGCCATCATGTTGGTTGAGCTCAAGAAGCTTATTGAAGCAAATCCTTTATTTCGTGATAAACTGCAATTCCCTAACCTAAAGAATTCAAGGTTACGGACTCTTATTAATCAGAGGTAACTTTGCTCTGCTATTACCTTTAATATTGATCTAAGGGGTACTTTGAAAAGAACTATCTTTTTGATATCATAGTGAGCTAAGCCCTTATGCATTTATTGTTCTTTTATGTATATGTCTAAATAATTATAATGGTGGCTCTGAATTTTAAGTAAGGGCACCGACCTTCAAACAATGTGTGGAAAACTAACTATATCATTATGTGAGGCACATTAACCGGTATCCTATGAGAAATCACTTGTTTTCTTTTTTGAGTCGTTAACATTAGATTATGACTTACTGTATAGAAGGGGTATAACACTGCACTTAACCATTCATTTGTACATTTAGGAGTTTGGTCCTTATGTCTTCCGGCTTTCTAGTTTGGTTCCTATTTTAGTGTAGATATATGAAGGTGTCTCACATTGTACTTAACGTTTCAATTATTGATGTATCATATCAAATTCTTCGATTTCAACAATTTTTATTGACATTTTCTATGTTTTCCTTTAAATCCTCCCCATCTCCAATGGGAAAATGGTTTGGTTGGTTACATATATACCCACAAGGGTAGTGTTCTTATTTGGCGTTTGGTGGCCTATATTTTGACTAATTTACCTTATCTTGGATTATGCTGATGCTAATACTAAAAACAAACTTAACTCATTTGTTTATTTTGGTATATATCACAGCTTAAATTGGCAGCATCAACTTTGCAAAAACCCAAGGCCTAACCCGGACATAAAAACTCTTTTTGTGGATCACTCTTGTGGACAGTCAAATGGTGCTCGGGCTCCATCCCCGGCGAACAATCCTCTGCTAGGTTCAATACAAAAAGCTGGAGGCTTTCCTCCTTTAGGCGCACATGGGGTGGGTGGTCCAACATAGTTATCTGGTCAGTCATGGCTTTATTTGCCTTTTACTAACTTGCTTGTGTTTGATTCAGCCTTTTCAACCTACATTGGCACCGGTTCCTGCACCCCTAGCAGGTTGGATGTCTAATCCTGCCAATGTGGCCCATCCAGTTGTTTCTGGAGGAGCTATTGGTCTTGGTAGTCCATCAATCCCTGGTAGCAACTCCAAATTCTTCTTAGTCTTTTGCAAAAAGGGATTTATGTTAATCATGTTGTATGTCTAATGTTCTCTGTGGTATATGTTTGATTTCACTGCCTACTTCAGCTTCACTAAAGCATCCTAGGGCTCCCCCGACTAACCCTTCAGTGGATTATCCATCTGCTGAGTCAGATCATGTATCCAAAAGAACGAGGCCCATGGGGATATCTGATGAGGTACATTGTTTGACTTTCATTGCAGTAAACAACTGAGGTTTCTTAAACCCTTTATTATCATCACTGTGTGATTGCCTCCTTAAGTTCGGACCATATTGTGCAGGTAAATCTTCCTGTGAATGCGTTACCAATGACATTCCCTGGCCAGGGTCATGGTCATAGTCAGGCTTTCAATGCCCCAGATGACTTGCCAAAGACTGTTATGCGGACTTTGAACCAAGGCTCATCTCCTATGAGCATGGATTTTCATCCTGTCCAACAGACTCTTCTTCTAGGTCTGAAATGTGCAGTTTTTTTCTATCTATAAGCTTTGATGTCACTTTTTCTGGTTGCTAATGCTTTTAGTGCCGTCTTTTGTACTGGCATGTGAACATTAATCGTTGCTTATGTGATGCTGCAGTGGGCACCAATGTGGGTGACATAGGATTGTGGGAAGTTGGTTCCAGGGAGAGACTGGTTTTAAAAAACTTCAAAGTTTGGGATATCAGTACATGTTCAATGCAACTTCAGGTGTGATCTTATAAGTGATAACACCAATTACTTTAAATATTGTTGCTTAAAAATTGGGTATTTAAATGCTCAACTCGTCATCATGGAAATTCAGGGAGCGCTTGTTAAAGATCCTGGTGTGTCTGTTAACCGCATAATTTGGAGTCCGGATGGTTCACTATTTGGTAAGCTTGAGCATATTGGAATTCTTTAGCAATCAATTTGACATGATTCAGACTATTATAATATTTTGTGTTAGCTGGAGCATTACTTGATTGTCTTTTGCATTATCTTTTTGTCATAAGTTGATGTTTCCTTGTTGTCTTGATGCAGGAGTTGCTTACTCAAGGCACATTGTACAAATATTTTCTTACCATGGGGGCGATGATGTGCGGCAGCATTTGGAGGTTGGAATATTGTCTTGTTTGTTTACTATGTGAATAGTTCTCTCTCCTAATTCAAAATTGTAATTACTATTTTAAAATTTATTCTGATTTTCATCATCTAGATTGATGCTCATGTTGGTGGAGTAAACGATCTTGCTTTTTCCCATCCAAATAAGCAACTTTGTGTTATTACTTGTGGCGATGACAAGACCATCAAGGTTGGTTTGATTACATTTTGATTTTTTTAAAGCTGTGGAGGATTAGCGCTTCTTCGCTAATTTTGTATTGATATTGTAGGTTTGGGATGCTGCTACTGGTGCAAAGCAATACACTTTTGAGGGCCATGAAGCTCCTGTTTATTCCGTATGCCCTCATTATAAGGAAAACATTCAGGTAAATCGATTCTCATCTACTTTTATGTTTGGTTATATACTAATTTTGTTGACTCATAATTAAATCCTTGCTCATGATGTTCCTTTTGTGCTTTTAATACTCCAGTTCATCTTTTCAACGGCACTAGACGGAAAGATAAAAGCATGGTTGTATGACAATTTGGGATCCCGTGTTGATTATGAAGCTCCTGGCCGCTGGTGCACTACAATGGCCTATAGTGCTGATGGTACAAGGTTGATATACTTGACCCGTTGGGTCTATTACACAATACTCCATTACTGTGTTCTAACTATATGTGTTCTTCTGTTGTTATGTCCACCTTTAACTGTGTGTGTGTGTGTAATATGCAGGCTCTTTTCATGTGGAACAAGCAAAGATGGTGAGTCGTATATTGTTGAATGGAATGAAAGCGAAGGAGCTGTGAAGAGGACTTATCAAGGATTCAGGAAACGTTCTCTCGGCGTTGTACAATTTGATACTACTAAAAACCGATTTTTGGCGGCTGGTGATGATTTCTCCATTAAGTTTTGGGATATGGATAATGTTCAACTTTTGACTACTATTGACACAGACGGAGGCCTTCCAGTAAGTTGATCATGTTACTTTGAGGACTGAGAATTTTCCACAACGATGAAGTTGCTTATCTTTTAATAATGTGTTCCCAGGCAAGTCCGCGTATTCGCTTCAACAAGGATGGGGCTCTCTTGGCTGTTTCGGCTAATGAGAATGGCATCAAAATTTTGGCAAATTCAGATGGTGTTCGGTTGTTGAGGACATTTGAGAATCATTCATATGATGGTTCTAGAGCATCTGAAGCTGCGGCGAAGGTAGCAAGATTTTTATTATGTGATATTACCTTACGTTAGGAGTTAAATCTGGCCTAATATCTGTATTATTTTCATTCAGCCCGCCATAAATCCAATTTCAGCTGCTGCTGCTGCTTCTAGTGCTGCTGCACATGCAGAAAGAAGCGCCTCTGTGGTAGCTGTCTCCGGAATGGTTTGTTGCACATGCTTATTCATTTCTGTTGTTGAATATATTCCAAAATGAATTCATCTTTATGACTTAGCATTCAAGTTTAATTAACTTATGACGGGTCTTTCCAGAATGGAGATTCCAGGGGGGATGTGAAACCTAGAATAGCCGACGAGAACAATGACAAGTCCAAGATTTGGAAGCTCACTGAAATCACTGAACCATCTCAATGTCGGTCCCTGAGATTTCCTGAACACTCGAGAGTAACAAAGGTATTATGCCCTCTTCCTGATTCTTTTTCTTGGGAGATCTAGTATAACGATAGTTTCTGATCATGTTGTGCATTATGTATTGTGATCTTGTGTACTTTGCCTGTTTCATGTTTATTTGTTTAGTTTACTCACGTTGTCTTTTTCGCTCATTTAGCCTATGCATCCTTCTGTATATAGCCTTGGAAAAAACGTTATTTACATACCCACTTTGACTGTCACTATCAAAGACATCCCCTAAAGGCGAGGGGTTATCAGTAACACAGTCACCATTTGTATTAATAAAAAACACCTGGATTTACACAAAAAGTGGAGGTTTTATCAGGAACACTCTGTTTCCTTTTCCCTTTTCAGTGGGTTTTTGGAACAAAATGAGCCAAATCTGGGTGTTTTTAATGAGAAACGAAAGGTGACAGTGTGTTATTGATAACCCCTCACCTTTACTGTGTGTGTTTGAGAAAAAAAGGTTCTGGGAAGAGTTATATCTCTTTTATGGCTCTGCCCAATTAGAGAGAGATAGTCTTGTTGACTTCCTATTTGATTGTTACAGATATCTAGGTTAATTTATACAAACTCAGGCAATGCGATCTTGGCATTAGGAGCAAATGCCATTCATCTACTTTGGAAATGGCAGCGAAGTGACCGTAATTCAAATGGAAAGGTACAATAACATATGCATAAAGGTTCCACATCTAACATGTGCAGTCCTTTGTTAAATCTTCTCAAATTGATGCTTCTTTCTGTAGGCAACTGCCAATGTAGCACCTCAACTATGGCAACCATCAAGTGGCATTCTTATGACCAATGACATAGCTGACAACAACCCAGAAGAAGTCGTCCCTTGCTTTGCTTTATCCAAGAATGACTCTTATGTTATGTCAGCATCAGGAGGAAAGATTTCCCTATTTAATATGATGACTTTTAAGGTAAACGATAAGATAGTTTCGTTCTTATTTCGGTTTTAATCGACATTCCTAATTCATTTTGGTGAAACTGCAGACAATGACAACTTTCATGCCGCCGCCACCTGCAGCAACATTTCTTGCTTTCCATCCACAAGACAATAACATCATTGCTATTGGTATGGATGATTCCACCATCCAGATATACAACGTTCGTGTAGATGAGGTATGTTGGACAATTTTTACTGTTCATTTAAGTAAAAACTGTTAGAATATAAACTCATAATCAAGCCTTCAACTATCAGCTTGAGCTTTTTTTAGTTGGGTTAAATCTCTAATATGGTATTAGAGCCTGATCCTCTCGGGCTTGATTTCAAATCCCACTATCTTCAAAATATGCTAACATTTTCTATTTATCTCATTTGCCCGTGATGGGCCTCTTATTAAGTCTTATCTTCATAGTCCTTATCTCTCTTACCAATGGGCTCATCTCTCCTAAATAATCCACATCCAAACCCGTAAACGGGCTTGTTCGTGAAGGTGCGTGTTAGAATATAAAATCATAAATGGACCTTCAACTATCAACTTGAGTTTTTAGTTGAGTTGGTTATCTAATATATAAACAACTTTTATTTACTATTCATTTATGCAGGTGAAGAGCAAGCTTAAAGGACACTCAAAGAGGATAACTGGACTTGCATTCTCTCATGTGCTAGGTGTGCTAGTTTCATCAGGAGCAGATGCTCAGGTAAATATTTGATGTACTGTTACTGAATCACATTGGAATTCAGAGACTTGTCTATTTCTAGAATCTGAATCACATAACTCATCGAGGATATAAACTTATTGTTCATTTTTGTCCTTCCACAGGTTTGTGTGTGGACTTCAGATGGATGGGAAAAGCAGAAGAGCAGATTCTTGCAACTTCCAGCTGGGAGGACACAATCATCACAAGCGGATACACGTGTACAATTTCATCAGGACCAACTTCACTTCCTTGTTGTGCACGAAACTCAGCTTGCAATATTCGAAACAACGAAACTAGAATGTGTGAAACAGGTATTTTATTTTTGCTTCATTTTATTGGACAGACTGAACATGTTGCTTCGGTTCTCACATGTTTCTTCCTTAAATGCAGTGGGCCCCACGTGAATCTACTGCTCCGATCTCTCACGCTACATTCTCGTGCGATAGCCAGCTGGTATACGCCAGCTTTTTGGATGCCAGTGTGTGCGTCTTTAGTGCTGCTAATCTCAGACTAAGATGCCGTATTGCTCCATCATGTTACCTTCCAGCTAGTGTCAGGTCTGCTCCAATGTTCTTGCATCCAAAATCTCATAACTTTGCTGATTAAGGTCCAAACTTAGGTATCAAACCTGAAAGTGTTATGTTTTTTCAATGCAGCAATTCGAATGTACACCCACTTGTAATTGCTGCCCATCCACAAGAAGCAAATCAGTTTGCAATTGGGCTATCGGATGGCGGGGTACATGTCTTTGAGCCCCTTGAATCCGAAGGCAAATGGGGCGTTCCTCCACCTGCTGAAAATGGGTCGCCAAGCAGCGTGCCGGCTACTCCTGCTGGAGGAGTTTCAGGCTCAGATCAAGCACAGAGATAATATAAATTGACACAACAGCACGAGTTCTTTTACATACTTGGCTTGCTGCCCCGTTCCAAAAACTTAGGTAATCTTGCTGTTTTTTCTTAGATATGTATCAAACTTAGGGTAATCCCGTTCTCCTATAGCTAGACTAGGCTAGACTTAATCCAGCTTACACCCTATTGTTGATTTAAGCTGCTACGTTCCCGATCCTTCCATTGTTCTTTCCTCTTTCTTAATTCCCTCCCCCCCCCCCCCCCCCCCCAACTTTGTTGGCTCTATGCAGTTCAAAGGTGATGATGTGTAAGTTAGTCGAACGGTGAAATATCCAAAGATGTAGATTTTAAGGAATTCTTTAAGAATCTACAGTCCAAGGTAAATGAATGCTGTAGAAACATGGTTTTTGGTTGTAGAAATATTCATCAAAGCAAAGATTATGATGCTCTATTCTTTTACTGGTATGGGTTTCATTGGTTGATGGAAATGCTGTGCCATGATCTGTTTGAACTTCAAGTTGGAATGTGTATTTTGATGATTTAGGGAGAGGGTGATATGCTTTAGCTGACTTCACCTCATGCCTCCAAAATTGAGTTTACATCACCTTGATGTACAAACCTGTCATTTTTGTGTAAGCTTCGTCCGGTCTAAAAGATTGACGGAGGAGATCAAAAGGCGAATCTTTGACATTTTCGTGATACTGTAGCGCGCGTTGACCGTGACTATAGCGCACACAGGTCTTGCACATACGAAAAGAAACATAGATAAGAATAGTGAGGGAACGGATTATTATTAAACAATAATACAACTAATCTTCTAATTGTAATCGGGGTATAGTCGGTTTCGATATGACTAAACGGCAGCTTACAAGTGTGGTTTAGTCAGGGAGCGCAGTAATTGGTGGAAGAGGACGATCAACTGCAGAAAATCGGGATAAGGGAGGGATGCTTTTCTTTCCGACGTCCTTCTTCTCTGTTGGTGCCTCATTGGATTTGGCGAGATTGCGTAACAGACCTCGCCTGATTGTGTGGGTCAACAAAGACACTTGATACAAAACCCCGATCTCCCTTACCGATAAGAATTTATTGTCCAATTATGGGTTGTAGGCAGGCCTGGATCAGACTACCGGACTTGTACACGAATGGCAGTTCACAACATGACAACGTTGTCGCCGGTTGTAGCCGCCGCCGAAAGTCTTAGAGCATGTACAACGGGCCGGCCCTCGCCCCCGGGCCTGCGCACGCTCGGTCCGCGGATCGCGGCCCGTTCCGTTGTGGGCTGGTTTTCGCGCGGTCCGCGGCCCTGAAACACCGGGCTCGCTCCTCGGGCCTCACTCCTCGCTCCTTGGCCCACGCTGGCCCAATCTTGGGCCGACACCTGGCATATGCGCACGACTTTTTTTTTTAAAACAATTTTTTTTTGTCAATTATGGGATTTGAACCCCCAACCTCAAGGTTTAAAGCCTTGTGGTTCTACCATTGAGCTAGATGAGTTTTTGTTACTATGTTTTATTATAATTTATATGATATACTTTTAATTTTGGAGTGAAATGCATATTAAAATTCAAAATCAAATCTTCTTTTTAATAGATTATATATTATATAATTTAGTGTTGGATGATATTTCAAATAAAATAACATATTTATGTAATATATATTTGACCATATTATCATTTTTGTGTGTATTTATATCCGGTCCGATTCAAAGATTTTTCGTTATAGCAACTACTATGAATATTACGTAGTTGACCATATTATTCCATACACATATTTTATTGATTTCTTTTCCATTATTAAAAAGTTCATTTTTATTCGTGTTAAATTTATTTATTATTTTTTTATTGTCATTAATTATTTTTTTCACATTTGTTTATATAATTTAAACGGTTTCTGATAACGAATTAAATAAAACAGCAAAATATAAATTAATAATCCAGTCAGCATTGTTCTGCACTCCCATGACCTCAGAGGTTCTTTCTGTTGCAAAACACCCACTTTTCTGCACTCCCACTCCCTCACTTTTGTCCAGTCAGCACAAGGGCCTCACCAGGGCCTTTCTGTTGTACATGCTCTTAAAGCATGTACAACGGGTCGGACCCGCGCCCCACTCCGCGTGCGCGAGGACCGCGGCACGCGGGCCGTCCCGCTGTGGAGGCCGAAAAACGCACTCCCGCTCCCCAAAATCGCGCTCCCGCCCCCCGCTCCGCGTTTCGCGTGCCCCGTTCGCTGGCCGCTCCCGCTCTCCGCGCGCCCTCGATGCGTTGGCAGCCTGTGGCTGCGCCATGTGGCCCGACCGTTGGCAACCGTAACAAACAAACAGCTATATATATATATATATTTTTTTTTTTAATTCAAAAATCAGCAAAAACAAACCCTATAAATACCCATCTTCACTCTCATTTTTTCCACACCAATCTATACTTTCACTCTCCAACTTCACTCTCATCTTCCCAAATTCTCCTCTCTCGTTTCAATTATTCGCATGAAAAATGTCGGGCGACGCTGGGTCTCGTGTACATTCAGCTGGTGACGAAGTAGGATTCACCGAGGACGAACTGGCACGTGGTTTCAGAGACATTCTAACGGGCAATCGCGACTACTCCCCAAACTCGCAACCGGGGTCGAGTTCAGGTAAGTGCAAACTTATTATTTATGTAACGTAATTTTGTTAATTAATTTATTGTATTAATGCATTCTATTCATTTTTTTAGTAATGTATTATATTAATGCATTCTATTCATTTTTTAGTAATTTATTATATTATTAATGCATTATTAATTAATTTATTGTATTATTTTTTTGTAATAGGCCAATATCGTCCCCAACAATATCAAATGGCGCCAGGATTTTAGGTGCCATCACAGTTTGGTATGTACCCACAAGGGTACTAGACGCCACCGTTTGGGATGCCCCCGCAAGGGTTCTCGATGCCCACCCAATTCTACAACTACGAGGGGCACCCACTACCCGACGTACAAACCCCCCAACCATCCTCTGCCGGACCTTCCCAACGACGAGCCCGAGCCCCTGCCCGAGCCCAACCCCGAGGCCAACCCCAAGAACCAGACCCGGAGGGCCGGACATTCAGCAAGCAGGAGGACCATTGGCTCATAACTTGCTGGTTGAGTACTACGAAGGACGCCATCAAGGGCAACTCTCAAACCGGCACCAGATTCTGGCGCGAAGTAACGAAGAAATACAACTCGAAGGGAGGTATTCCATAGCGACGCTGGGAAGCTATCAAGAAACGTTGGGGGCAGAGGTTCCTCTCAGAAAAAGAGGTTCCTCGGCTATTTGAAGAGGTCCAAGGAGGAGAAACCGAGCGGTGCCAACCAGGCAGAGCACATGAAACGTGCGAAAGAAATGTGGGAGGAGGCAGGGAAAGTGGTGAGAGACCACCCAATAAAGTTCGACCTGGATCATTGGGTGGAGAGGCTCGAGGGCGTCTCGAAGTTCACTGCCCATGAGGGCACAATGGGAAATGTCCGCCGTCAAGAACACCAACAATGACAGCGGATGGATGAGGCTGGGGCTTACAGCTCAACCCCACCCACAAGCACAGGGGAGGAGGGCACACATATCAGTGGTGAGTCCCAACCACCATAATGGGGAGGAAGCGAGAACTACGAGGGGACTCAGGGCCCTCTCAGCGACACACCCCATCCCCTGAGGCCGCCCCAAGTCCCCCTCGCCGACCGCAAGGGAAGAAGGCAGCGAAGGCCGCAAAGAAGGGGACCGTCCTCACGGCCCAAATGTCTGCCTTCGCCGAGCTGGAACGTTACAGGTGGATGCTGAACGTTCACGTGGCGAACAACATGTAGAAAGGCACCGCCTGATACAGACATTAACCCAACAGTGGGAAACAAACCTCGCCACCTACAAGTCCATGTTGGGGGCGGATACATCTTCCTACGACGAAGAGGCTATGGCAGACCATAAGTTTTTCAAGTCCGAACTGCGACAACTCATAGCCACCCTTAAAGCCCAAATCGATGATCTTCGACGACAACCCCCACCATCAGATGTCGACCCAACAGACGATGATTCTTGAACTTGTATTTTGTTTTGGGTTGTATTAAAAGGGGTTGAATAAAATTAGAAGTTCATTTATATTCATGTTAAATTTATTTATTAATTATTGATTGTCCTTAATTATTTATTTCCAAAATTGTTTAAATTATAAACAATTTAAACGGTTTCCGATAACGAATTAAGTAAAACAGGAAAATATCAAATAATAATCCAGTCAGCACTATTCTGCACTCTCAGGGCCTCAGAGGTCCTTTCTGTTGTAGAACACCCACTTTTCTGCACTCCCACTCCCTGACTTTTGTCCAGTCAGCACAAGGGCCTCACCCAGGACCGTTCTGTTGTACATGCTCTTAGAAGATGTAGGGAGAGAACCGCCGTAATAAGTAGCCGCGGATCGCTTATTAAGATACTTCGTCATTCGAGCACAACAACGTTGTGATTTTGATGTGTTAGGGAGCAAATCATGCCTTCTTCTAAGAGCCAGACCATGAAACACATTAAGGACGCGCCATACCTTACCCTACCAATCATTATATCCGCTGGTCGCTGGTTTTGTCTAGAATCGATTCGTCGATACGAAGGCATCCTCAATAACATCACATGATGATAAGAAAGGTATGGTGCAGCAAAACGCAAGGTTGGCCTGATTAATGACATCAACACACATAGTATAAGTAGGAACCATGGATAGGGAGAGAGAAGAGCATCATCGTATTACATTTATAAAACATAATTATACTCAAATTTAAACCAAAAATTTATGCTCTTCTACGTTAGTAGGGGATGAAGATTGTGCAGTAGGGTTTATGATAAAGCTTTTAAGAGGATGTGATATAGTAAAACTAATACTATGTCTGAATTAGATAGGTATTTATCTGAACAAGATAAGATGCGTTTTGAGGTTTTGATGTGTTGGATTAGTGGAGAATGGATGCCGAAATATACCCGGTTATTTCTAAAATGACTAGAGATGTTTTGGTTATTCTAGTAACAACCATTGCGTCTGAATTTGTTTTTAGTTCTGGTGCTAGGATCTTGACTGAGTCTGATTTGCATCTCAGACAAGAATAAATAGAAAACTCGTTCTACTATCCCAACAACAAAAAAACCAACAACTAACAAAGTTCAAGAAACTAAAACAACCACAATATAAAAGCGATAAAAACAGAAATAAACTTTCCATGCTTCCAAGATTTTCTCAAGACGACTAAGCACCATCCGTCCCGGGCCTTGAGGAGGAGGCCCACAAACGCCCCTTACCCCTTCCTGAAATATTCTCATTTGTCCCGTCGGGGTTGTTTGGGAACCCTCGTATGCTGGTCATCGCTGTCCTCCTCATCCACCAGTTGACGGGTAGGAATGTCTGAGAGATCCAAGTCCCTCTTCAACTGTGTGGTTGTCACGCCCCAAATCCGGTTTTTACCGGAATCGAGACGTGAACTAAAATATTAATAAAATAATAACAACAAATAAGTTTAAACAACATGAATCTCCGAGTTTAGTTCCAAAATAAAATACGATGCCACGGGTCAACGTTCAAGTCCAAATAAGAAAGATACGGTTTAGTACAGAAAGAAAAAGTACGTCTCTACTAAAAAGTAATCCCCGGACTTTCGATGAGCTCCCAAGCTCCGAGACGTCCTCTAGACCGACTCACGAATGAAACTTGTAAAACAGTAAACAAAGGGGGTGAGCTTTCGCTCAGTAGGAAAAAGTAGTAAAGGGAAAGGACTTCCGCTCCGTCACCCTAATTACTAAAACAATAATATCTGCTAATAACTGACAACACGAACAGAAAATCAACAGGAACACAACATTACCGACAATAGAACCAAGCTAAGGAACATATAAACAACAAAATATTATGATGCGACGTCCACTACGAACGTTACTCAAACCCGACATCATACAGACATAAGACAAGTACACCATGATACTCCGATCACCACGCACAACACAACATATCGTACTGGGACACGGCATCGGTCTAGATATCTTCCCGGACACACGACATCGGGGTGGAACAAATACATCATACCGGAATACACCATCGGTCTAGATGTCTTCCCGGACACACAACATCGGGGTGAAGCAAATACATCATACCGGAATACACCGTCGGTCTAGATGTCTTCCCAGACACACAGCGTCGGGGTGAAGCAAATACATCATACCGAAATACACCGTCGGTCTAGATGTCTTCTCGGACACACAACATCGGGGTGAAGCAAATACATCATACCAGAATATACCGTCGGTCTAGATGTCTTCCCGGACACACAACATCGGGGTGAAACAACATACATCATACCAGAATATACCGTCGGTCTAGATGTCTTCCTGGAACACAGCATCGGGGTAAATCTCAATCAACCATACCGGACCGGCACACACCTCGGTCGGATATCTTTCCGTAGCACGGGGTACAAGCCACATCACACAATATCATACCAAACATGTCACACCGAACTTATCATACCATCAAAGCTTATCGACATAACTTACCAAGCACACCACATCGGTCTATCATTCACCCGATCATATCACGAGACAACAATTCATATCACATTCATCACATTCATTCACCCAATCATATCACGAGACAACAATCCATATCACATTCATCACATTCTAATAGCATAACATGATTCTTAAGTTAGCCAAGGAATATGCTATACGTCAACATTAAAAGACTACTAGCCACAACCAAACACAACCAGCACACACAATCCTAAGGCCCGACATGGCCACATGTGATTCTACAGCACGACAATTCCCATAATTTAAATACGAGTACACTAGTTAATCACATCCTATATGCAAACTAAGACTATTCCGGTTATTAACGTCATGTATGCATACTATTAACATTCCTTCATTAAAAACGGTAATTACTACTCTTCCCTACCTCAATTGCTATCCAAACGCTTAGTCAACGCGAACGCCTAATAGTCTCCTCCTCCGATCTCGAGAATAACGTCTAGGAACACAAAGTAGCACTAGAATTAACAATCATTCAAGGTCGGTTTTATTGAGAAAAATACCTAAATTACCCCTAACGATTAAAACTTGGGCCATAAGGTAAATTGGGCCGGGACAAGGCCCGTTCGGGCAGCCCACGGGCCCGGCCAGAGGCCCGGACCATACCCTTCAGAGGGCCAGCCAGGGGCCCGGACCGTGCCCCTCAGAGGGTCGGCCAGAGGCCCGGACCGTGCCCCTCGGAGGGCCGGCCAGAGGCCCGGACCGTGCCCCTCGGAGGGCCGATCTGAGGCCCGGACCGTGCCCCTCAGAGGGCCGGTCTGAGGCCCTTTCCGTGCCAAATCTGGGCAGTCCCATTCTTCTTCCTCCCCAACTTCGTCCCCACGAATTTCTACTTCAAAAACTCATTTGCTAACCTCATAACTTCCAAAATCAGTCACCAAAACCCCCCAAACTTCAATACCAAGATGGGTTTCATCAAAACATCAAACACCAAATGATTTCTAATCAAAACCTCCACTATTCTTCACCAAACAACCATCTAAACAACAAGCAACCCAAAACCCAACTAGTTCATGCATTCTCTATGAAACCCATAACACCAAACTTGATTGAAAGTAGGTTTTTAGAGCTTACTTACCTTAAGAATGAAGAGGGGATGAAGATGAAGGTGTTTTGGAGAAATTTGGTGATGAAAATCCCTCAAAGGTGCTTCCTTTCTTCACTATCTTCTTCTCCAAGCAATGAAGCTCTCCTTCTCTCTTCTTCCTTACAATTTTCGGCCAACACTATAGAGTGAGCTGAAATGGGCTTACAAATGGTCCCTTTAACCTAAATTAGGATGGACCAAAATACCCCAAAGTTCCCTTTTTTTTGGCATATATGAGGGTAAATGGATCATCATAGACCCATTTCTTCTCCTCCAAGCCACCATGGACACATGTCCATGTGGGGTCCACCTCTACCCCAAAATATCTCAGCCATTTAATTTAAGTTCGATAAAGTTCCAAATTTGTCCCCGTTGACCCGAAATTGACTTTTTCGTAAAATTAGTCATTTGAAAGGAAACGACCCAACTAAGATAACCGTAATGACGACTAAGCTTTTTGGGTCCCGGAAAGGTCCCGAATGACTCTCGGAGTCATCAGTTGACTTTTCCGGCCGAAAGTCAACTTTCGCCAGAAATCACCGGTTCGACCGGAATCGACCAGGGGCGGTTCTTATAGTGGTTCGTGTATAGTATTGTCTCGTCTTCCCCTTTCCCTTGGTCTTTAGCACCTTTTTCCGCGTCGGTCCTAGACCGTAGAGACCATTGACATTGTCGTTGGCGTCTCCCGCGATCCGTTCAACCAAAGAGTGACGGTAATGACCGCATGTCGCTGTTGGAATGGCCCCAATCGGGACAACGATGATGTCATCCTCATCATCCAGATCTTCCTCGACTGGTGGTTGTGTACGGTACCGAAGAATATCTCTCGACTTTGCTGGTATGATCGATGAAGGCGATGTCCTAGGAGGACATGGTCTGGTAGTGGTCAAAACTGACGGTCTGGACGAGACAGAGTTGATCCCTATCGGGACTTCATGTTGGAATTGCATTCGAGGCCATGCTCGATTGTCTCTAGGGAGGACATATCGAGGAGGGGAGACTACAGTCGTTGTCGGATTATCCATCATGTAGAGAAGGGGGCTCAAGTGACCTCCGACCGAAAATTTTCCTATCGGGGATACTAGCAGAGGCGTCCCTTGGAGAGCGATGCTTGTGCTCGGATGGTTGTTGATAGGCGAGGCCATACCAGCGGTGAGGGTGATTGGTGTGGAGAGGCAAGGAAGGCTGGTGTGGATAAGGTATCGAGATAAAAGAGAAAAAGAGTAAAGTACGTAACTCTATTTCTTAATCTCTCAGACTCGGTTGTTTGGTTATGGTTTATTGACGAAGTGTTTGCTAAAGTTACATAAGTTACTTTTATATATATACATATAAACACTTATATATATATATATATATATATATATTTTTTTTTGGGTTAAATATCGAAACTTGCTTTTAAGTATTAATCACGAACACTACACTACCTAACGGTTCAAAGTGACAAATGCAGTACCTTAAGTATTGATCACAAGATTTTGTTAGTAAAAATAGACGAAATATTCTATTCTGTTAGTCATATGACCTCAAGTTTCGTATAATGGATGGTAAAATGACATTTTCCCCTTAAGTATTTGACCTCTGTACATTTTATAAGGAACAATAATAAGGGTACAATGGTAATGTTCCTTATAAAATGTATAGAGGTAAAATAATTAAGGGAAAACGTCATTTTACCATCCATTATATGACACTTGAGGTCATAATATGATTAATGAAATGGAATATCACGTCCATTTTTACTAACAAAATCGAGTGACCAATACTTAAGGTACAACATTTGTCACTTTGAAACATTGGGTAGTGTAGTGTTCGTGACCAATACTTAAAAGTAAGTTTCAATATTTAACAATTCTTTTTTAAATAACACTTTCTAAAAACTATCTCATTTATTATTTAATTAATCAATAACAAAAATCTAAAATCAATTATATTTTATTATATGTTCCGAGTTAATATGTAATAGACAACCTAACTATAAGTTCCAAGTTTACACTTTGAATCAAAATTGCAAGTTTTGTCATCGTTAGGTCCATGTGAACTTCAAATCACTTGAATTTCAGTAATTATAAAACATGTTGTCTTGAATAAAAAATATAGGTTCTGTAAGCATGTTCTTGCTAGTATTTGAACTTCAGATTTAGAACGTCATAATTTTAATACATTCTAAATTTCGAGTATCATGTATAAAATAAACAATTAAAAACAAATATAGAAGATAACCGTGATATGATAGTTCTACTCTCTCATCTCTTGAAAGCCCTCTCCTAACCTTAGACGCCCTAGTTATGGTGTTCTCTCTTGTCCCCACCGTCGATTTGTCCTCTGTCGTGGTTCCTCCGGTCGTTACCGTCGCTGGCCCAACCGGTGATGCCCCTCTGCTACCGTCCTACCTCTCGCAGACCGTTCCCGGTGCTGGGGATAGGAGTCGTCGACGGAGAAAAGCCAAAGCCTCGGTTCTGGCTTTTTCTTCCTTTAAGCCGGTGCTGTCGGTCCTCCCACTCCCTGGCCCAGGAGCATCGGTGGACGTGGCCTCCTTCTCCATGGGAGCGACCGCTCCATCCACGGCTGCGAAGCCGAGAAGAGGGCGGCCCTTGCGACGTCCCCCAGTTACGTCCTTCTCACGCGACATTCTCCTCGGCTTTCCCCCTCCAAACCCTATTCTACCGACCCAACCGTTTGGCCAAGACCTTGCTCTGGCCCCTCCTCCCCCAGGCGGCGCGGGTTCAAGAGTTTACCAAGAACTTGCTTTGGCCCTTCCTCCTCCGGGCGGCACAGTTGATAGGGTTCCGGCTCCCCCCACTCTAATCTGATACTAGGTGGAAGGCGCAGGTCTGGAGAGATAGAACTGGAGCCCTCAAAGGGCTGGAAACTAAAGAACATCGGGACGATCAGACCAGGGCGGGGACACAGCCCCGCCAAAAGGCATGAGAGGCAAGCTGAGCATCGGGGACTGGCCCTGGGAGGTGTCCCATGTCGATGCTTTGCCTCCCACCATCACCTTCGTTGAGTTCCTAGATTTTCGGCACCCCTTCCCCCTCTTCGTATTATGTCCTTGCATGTACGACATCCCAGTTCAGTGATAGCTGGCCCATGCAATACCGTCAGTGACAGTTATAGTTTGAAAAGAACTGCAACACTATTGTGTCTTTTGTCTGTTCTTGTTCTTCGTGATCAGGAATCTATTCCCGATGCACTCAGATGTATTTGAATTTAAATTAATGAATTGCACATTTCGCTTAAAAAAAGAGATAACCGTGATATTTATATTTTTTTATGTGAAAAATCCGATTTATCATCAACAATCACAAAACACATTCATAGGATATATAATAAATATATACCAATTAAAGATAAATAAATTCATCCAAAAAAAGTATGTATAAGGATTTGCGAAACTGAACGATCATGAAAGTGATAGTACTATTTATAGAAGAAAAAGACAACATTGTACAGAAACAACGTTGTTCCCGTGAAAGATTTGTCTATACGCAACCATTATTGAGTTACAACTATGTCCACACACATTTCGAACATTATTATTGGATTGGACTGCTTAATTTTTATTTATAAATACGGTGGATTAGATCACCGGACTTGTTCATGAATGGCAGGTCACAACATGACAACGTTGTCGCCGGTCGTGGCCGCCGCCGGAAGTCCGAGGAAGCTGCCATTACTAACAAGGTTTCATGTTATCGACAAGAGCACCCATAAATCCATGAAGAAGAAGGATAGGGTGGTGACGGTTAAGGCTGCTTCCGGACCGAATGGAAGGTTCGAGAAGATGCCAGAAGGTTCCGTGGAGTTTCATGAGGTGAAGCTCAAAGTTCTGGTAACGGTTAGACACGCGAATAATAATGGTGTCGGCAAGGTTGTCGTGGATGGCGCCCTCGACATCATGCGCCGTCGTTTCAGTGCCTTCGCCGACAATAATGATAGCAGTCTAGTTTTCCAACTCCTTGCGGCTCATCGTCTCGATTCAAGTAAACTTCTTCTTCTTTGATTTTTGGGCAATTTTCATCTCAATACCTTAACTATTGGGTTTTCGTCACCTCAATACCCTAACTTTCGTTTGTGTTACCTCAATACCCTAGAATGCCATTTTGTGTCACTTTAGTACCTAAGTTAGTTTTCCGTCCATTTTTGGACAGAAAAAGGTCATGTGCATTGCACATGACCCTAATTTTTTTTCTTCCATAAATGACTAATATACCCTTTATACCTAAATTAAAAACTTTATTTCTCCTTTTCTCATGCCACTCCTTCCCCCTTCCTCTCTGATGCGCAAGACCTCAGATCCTTTCCAACGCTGCCGGCGATATCGACCAGCTCCGGCAACAAATACTCCGACCAGCTCAGCCCCACCGCCACACACCTCTCCACCCCGAGTTGCCTCAGACCGTGTGGAGCTGGAGCTTCGACCATCCCTTTCCATTCTTGTTCAGACCGTGTGGAGCTGGAGCTCGTCCTCGTCAGATCTGGATTGGGAGCATCACCTTGAGCAAAACTCAAATATGGGCTCGGGATCAATTTTTGCAAGGACTCCAGCCTCCATTTTTTTTTTCCGTTTCTACTTCTATTCCCAATTTTTTGTTCTTGGATCTAGGTTGTTGGAGTTATGATGTTGAAGCAAAATAGAGATGGATTAGGTTAGGGATTTCAATTTTGTTGGAGGATGAAGAAGGTCTGCATAAATTCATTTGTTTGTATGATTTATTTAAAAATCAGATCTGATTTTAGTCCTCTGTTGTTGAATCTACAGCTGGTGGATTCATAAGTTCTGGGTAATGGTTTTTGTTGAATCAGATCTGATTTTTGTTGTTTGAACAATATGGTAATGGTTTGAATGAAGCTCACTCAAAAATCTATGTAAATTAGGAATTTAGGAATAAAACTCAATTTTAGGAGTTAATGAAATAAATAAAAAAGAATTTATGAAAAAAGTTATTTAAAAATAAAGGAATTACAAAATGATTTTTTTAAATAAAAATTTGATTTTAATAAATAAAAACTTTAAAAAAAAAAATTAAAACTGAGTTTTAAAAATAAAAAAACTGATTTCTAAAAATTAAATTCTGATTTTTTAAAATAAAATATTATTTTTTAAAATCAAGTATTAATTTTTTTAAATAAATTATACTTTTTATAAAATAAAAAACTGATTTTTTGAAAATAAATAAATAAAAAGAAAATTTTAAAGCCAATGACATGCTTTTGAAAATATAACTATTAGTGAGGGGCATTTTGGACCTTTTAAGTGTCTTGGATGGAAAATGGATGGAAAGTTGACGGTAGGTACTAAAGTGACACAAAATGGCATTCTAGGGTATTGATGTGGCACAAACGAAAGTTAGGGTATTGAGGTGACGAAAACCCAATAGTTAGGGTATTGAGATGAAAATTGCCTTTTTTTTTATCAGCGGAGCAGTACATAAATCTTCTTTTAAAACAAATTGAAAAGAAAAAATAAAGAGAAGCACGTAAAAGTGGTCCAGTTACGGACCTGAGAACGAAACAATACAAACTCGAACACTAATATAAAGACACAACCTCAACTCAAACCGAACAAAGGAGAACAATGGTCTTATTCTCCCTTGTTATATAATACCTCCGAATTTGGTCAATGATGGATGATGAAAGGTCTAAAATAAGTTCAAAGTTTCACTTATAAATAAGGGAAAATTTTATTTTGATACACTGACAAACATTTATTTGCAGTATAATTTTTTTTTGCATTTTAATACCCCGACAAACATTTGTTTTCACTTTCATATCCAATCGTTAATTTTCCTTCCAAAATATTTGAAAAGTCCAAAATGCCCCTTGACACCAATCAAAATTTCAAAACCCACAACAAAAAAAATCAGATTTTTTTATATATTTTAAAAAACTATATTTTATTTCAAAAAATATTTGAAAAATCAGTTTTTATATATTGCAAAAATCATATTTTTATATAATTACAAAAATCAAATTTATTTCTTTAAAACAGTTTTTACATATTAAAAAAAGTTTTTTATAAATATTTTTAAAATAGATTTTATTTCAAAAAAAAATTTAAAATAAGTTTTTATATATTTTAAAAATAAATTTTTATATAATTCAAAAAATCAGATTTATTTCAAAAATATATATTTAAAAATCAATTTTTATATATTACAAGAATAATATTTTTTTTATATTTAAAAAAATTAGATTTTATTTCAAAAAATATTAAAACAAATCAGTTTTTATATATTTTAAAAATAAATTTTTATATATTTTAAAAATAAATTTTTATACATTTCAAAAATCATATTTTTATATAATTTAAAAAATCAAATTTATTTTAAAAAATAATTAAAATCAGTTTTTTATATATTTCAAAAAATTGTTTTTTATATATTTTAAAAATCAAAGGTTGAAGGGTGTTTTTAGTATTTTTTTGAAAAATAAAAAGGTCATGTGCAAAATTCATGACCATTTTCCATCCACTTTGGATGAAAAGCTAATAGTTGGGTATGAAAGTGAAAATAAATGTTTGTTAGGATATTAAAATGCAAAAAAAAAAACAAGCTAAGATATTATACTGCAAATAAATATTTTCCAAGGTATTAAATTGAAAATTTTCCTATAAATAATTGTTGTTGTTAATGAGACTTTTAATCTCCCCCTTTTTTATGTTGGTAGACTTAAATTTTTTAATAATATTAAATTATTAGTTTTAGATATTAAATAAAAGGTGGTTTATGATTGGGTTAAAAGTAGGGGTGGACATTGGGTGGTTAACCACTCAATGGAGCCCTTTACGAACTCAACCCAATATTACCGGTTTGCCATATCTTGGAACCAGCCTCAACCCAAAAACAAAAATTTTACAGTGAAAACAACCAGTTCACTGACTGGTTGATTAGTGGTTTTAACCAACCAACCACTTTACTACATGTAAGTACAAATTTAGATACCAATAACCCTACACATATTTCTATTTCAAACCAAAACATATTATTGCATTCTCCAAAACAAAAGAAAAATTACATATAAGCCATTGTGTTCTATGTTAGCAATCCGTGTGACACAAAAGAGTGCTCATGGGTCATTCATCTACATCAGATAAGTGGTTATTATGAAGCCACATGTATATGATGAACAATACCGGTTTGGTTGGTTAATCGATGGTTTGACGTTTCAAGAACCGACAACCAACCGTTAACTTTCCGGTTCGATCGTCAAGAACCTGCAACCAACCGTTAATTTTCTGGTTTCGGGTTTTCCGGTATGGTCTCCGGTTGGTGGTGGTTTGTTTTAGCAGTTTTTTTTTGCCCACCCCTAGTTAAAGAGAGTGCTTTAGTTTTATATTTTAGAAATGGATGCCTATGTGTATGACTCGTGACTAAAAATAGATTTTCCCGCCAATTTTAACATATTCTACCACTTTTATTTATTTTTAATATAATATAAAAAAATTAGACTATGACCGATTGTGTAGTTCGTGAAACGTTTTTAAACATTGGGTAACTAAAAGCTCATGAACAATTCGTGTAGATAGTTTTAAGGTATTACCTCAAAATTAAATATTAGCGTAAGTGAGAATTATGATGATTTTTCGAACATGATGTCTCCACCTCCCGATCTAGGGCCAACGATTTTTCCCCACAACCTAGGGTAGATAGTCGGAATGAGAGATTGCAACATACTTTGGTTGAAAGGAAAGGATATGGCTGTTCTAGTATTGATCGGTGGAGCAGTGCGTCCTTCTCAAGGGATGGTGGAGAGGCCCTCAAGTGGATCCCGATACCCGGTAGGACTCTGCCATGTTTCAGATATGGTCGTGGAGTACAATTTTGTGGACAACGATCCGACATACGAAGCCCCTATAGAGGTGGTTGTGTTATGTTATTTTCAACGGTCTTGTGGACTTGGGATGGGTATGATCGTTTATGACGGCGCATCGAAGAAAGAGAGGATGAAACCTCTGAGGAAGGCAACAATCCCACTTTTGGTGATCCACTCGAGGAAATAGGGTTTCCAATCATCGCGTCGAGCACAACATTGACTTTAGATTATTCATGGATATTATAATTAACCGTGACGGTCGAGAGAAACCTTTCTCACTTAGCGAATCGATATGTGCATGGCCTATAAGGTACCGACCCATCGTGAGCAGCAAGCTCTAAGGGTGACGTCACAACATAGGTGAGGGGTGCTAAGCACCCTCACCTTTCCCCATGAGAACTTAAGTGGTCAGTAGGATGTATACATGTGCTCCTTACCTACTGATGAAGTGGTGACATCGATTCCATCAAATACCGACAATCTTCTATAAGTCAAGGTCTTACAATTCGTTTCCTAAATCCTAATAGATTAATTAGTTTAATATAATTTTATAAAAGAAATCACCCTTCCAAATAGAACTCTATTTTTTCTCTCTAAACCTCCACTCCCTTCTGTTTTCCCCTCTCTTTTTTTATTGGCAACCTTCTTCTTTTTGGAGGTCGCCAGTCCCCCCTCCCCCTTCTACCCCCGTGTCTCCTTCTCTCCTCCTTCTTTTCGTCTTTTTCTTCGATCTCGTCTGAATCGATTCTCACCGGATGCTCGCCCACCCTTCACTTCCCTCGAGCCCCGACCTCCGCCCTACCCCATCCTGCTCTAGGGTCTTCCTTCATCCGAGCCCCCCCTCCCTTCCAGAACTACGTCCGAGCTTTCACCGCCCTGCGGCTCCCCCGTCTTGCTGATCCCATCGCCCTCCGTTGTCGAGCCCCTTCGCCTATCGCCGTCGAATCCTGTCGTCCTTTCAAACCGGTTGTATGAAACGTTGGTTGTAGGGTTGTCTGTTTTTTTCGTGCCGCTGCAGGTTCTCTTTTGCCGTCGTACCATATGGAGTGTCTATGGCCCCTTTTTTGTGCCATCACACCGTTATCGTTCATCCGGGACTCCCTGATATTGCGCACCCTGCACAGATTCTCCCTGGTCCTCTACCCCAATGAATAGGCTTCTCGGTCTCGGGTGAGCTTGACGACTACCACAACAGATCAAGACAACCCTCCGAAAGGGCTCTTAGAACATTGTATCTGCTTAATTGTGCTAATCATGGTGACTGTGTATTGTCCTCCTAGTTATTTTAGGAATTTGTTTAAGCTTAATATATCAGAACATCTGTCAATTGACGGGTATCTCAGCTTTAGTCTCGACTTTGTTTTAAATGTATTTTTATTCGAACGTATTACCATGAATGTTGACGCTTATCGATGAATGAAGCACATACCCCTTTACTAAAAAAAAGGGAAAATGACACATAACCCCCGCTAACTAACACCGTTTTTCACATCACCCCCTAACTATTTTTTGTGACATTTAACTCCTCTAACTTTTTTTTTTCACTTTAGTCTAACGGTGTTAAATTTTGGATGGAAACAACCATGTGCAAAGCACATGATGTTTTATTTTTATTAAATGACATAACTACCCTTTCATATATACTAACTTAACCTAACTAAACTAAAACCCTTATTTCTAACCCTCTTCCTCTTTCTCATATCCTCTCCAATGTTGTAAAAATCCGCGCCTCGAGGCGCCTAGGCCCCACCTAGGCGCTGAAATGGACTCTGTCGGCCTGATTTATTTTCCTAAGGCGCTCAAAGCCGTTTGGGCAGAATATGAACGATTAATCCCCGATTCGGCCGATTAGTCGTCGTCTAGCCGATTAATTAGGCGGGTCAATCAGGTGTGAGGTCGAATTCGTAATTAAAAAAAACAGTTTCTAATCTTCTACAAACTAAATGTGAGTATAAATATATGCTAGTGATACTTTTAGTTTTGTAGAATGTTTATGTTTTTAAATATATTTAACAATAAAATAAATTAAATATGGGAGATTAGCGAAGTGAATTAACAAAAACATAATTAAGGAAAATAATGAATAGAAGTAGTAAATATTTAAACAATAACGAAAATAAATGAAAAGAATAAAAACACATTGATGAAAATAAAAATTAGTAAAGAAAAAACACTCTTTTATATAAAAGTAATAATATTTAATTAAAAATAAAAATATCAATATTAAAAACATAATTAATAAAATAAAAGTAGAGAATAAAAAAGGATTAACGAATTTTTTTTAAAAATAAAAGAAAATAATGGAAATAAAAAATTAATAGTTAGGGGGGGTGATGTGAAAAAAAGGTTTTGAAAATTTGATGGTTAATAAGGGGTATTTTGGACATTCGACTTTCATTGGATGGAAAGTTAACATCGTCGGACTGAAGTGAAAAAAAATAAAAGTTAAAGGAGTTAAATGTCACAAAAATAGTTTGGGGGGTGATGTGTTAACAGGGGTTATGTTTCATTTCCCCCCCAAAAAAATAGAGTAATTAGTTCGGTTATTTTGTCCCGTGAAGGAACAGGAGAGCCGAAGCTCAGCAGTGAAGCCGTACTGAAATGGGGCAAATCCAATATAGAAAAAGCAGTGTATAGGAAAGAGGAAGGCGACTCAGTCACTTACAGAGTAGCCATTACAGTGCCCTCTGATTTTGGGGTTCCTGGAGCCATTATCGTCACCAACAAATACCCATCTGAGTTCTTCCTGGAAAGCATCGCCATTGAAGGGATCGTTCATTTCTCCTGCAACTCCTGGGTTCAACCTGATAATGTCAATCCTGAGAAAAGAATCTTCTTCAACAACAAGGTATAAACCCTTTTTCTAATTCCACAAATTGCTTGATTTTAATTGTATTTTGATGTTGTGTCTTGATGGAGACTGTGTTAGGATCAAAACAATGGTGTTCATCTTAGTGCACACCAACTGTTTGACAAAATGCCCCACTGAACACACCATCCAAATGGGTTTCTAATTTGCTTACACTCAGGGCAAATCATGAAACTATTTTGTATCAATGACATTTTATTATTGTTCTTGTGGATGTGGGCCAGGCATACTTACCATGGGACACACCATTAGGATTGCAAAAACTAAGAGAGACAGAGCTCAGCAAACTGAGGGGTGATGGGAAAGGACTCAGGAGGTTATGTGATAGAATATATGACTATGATGTGTACAATGATTTGGGGGATCCTGATAAAGGAGATGAATTTGGAAGGCCAACTTTGGGAGGTCAAAAGCACCCACATCCTAGAAGGTGTCGAACTGGGCGTCCTCCTACCAGGACAGGTGAGTCTCGGGTTAAGTTGGTGAAATTTGATTGAATAGAACACTAGCCATTACAGTGTACGCTTGTCTGTTTTAAATGCTACAGACATCCACACAGAGAAGCCTTCAGACATGTACATGCCAATGTACGTCCCTAGAGACGAAGCAATGGCAGAACGCAAGAAAGAAGATATCTCCATAGGAAAGTTGAAGGGAACGTTGCGTAATGTGATCCCTTCTCTAACAAACACACTATCCTCTGATGATGACCAGTTTAAACAGTTTTACGACATCTATGGTCGTCTCTATAGAGAAAATGCTCGCCATGGAATGAAGCCGCGGATTGAATCTTCTATGAAGCTTCCATTACCAAATATTTGGGGCAAGGGCAGAGAGTATGTCAAAGAGTTTCTCAAATTTGATCCTCCAAAAATCATTTCAAGTGAGTTCTAACTCCCCCAAGTCTCAGCATATTAAAACATAGTTGGGATGTTTTGTATGTCGTTCACTCTCACTGGGGGGACTAGCTATTAGGACACAACTGTGAATCTTAACTCACTTATATTGTAACTTACTCTTTCTGTAAATTTCGATTCTCCATTTTCAGGGGACATAACTGTTTGGCTGCGAGATGATGAGTTTGGTCGTCAAATGTTGGCTGGTATAAACCCTGTGAGCATAGAAAAGCTGAAGGTTTTTCCTCCCGTAAGCAAATTGGATTCCTCCACCTATGGTCCACCAGAGTCAGCTCTCAAAGTTGAACACATTACAAGCCATCTTGATGGAATTTCAGTACAGCAGGTATTGGAAACTAAGTATTTGCTTGTTATTAGACTAGTAGCAAGAAATCTAGGATATTCTTATATTTAACTCATGATAGTTGTACTAAGGGTAAACTTCATCTCACTACCCTAAAAAAACTTAAATTCCATCCCACTACCCTAACCAAACTTTGTTGCACCTCACTACCCTAACCAAACTTTTAGTTGCACTTTCATACCCGCCGTCAACTTGACATCCATTTTTGGATGGAAAATGGTAAAAAGTCCAAAATACCCCTCACTGACACTCAAATTTTCAACAGCATGCCATTGGTTTTCGAAAATTCTTTTTATTTATTTATTTATTTATTTTATATAAATCAGTTTTTTATTTTATAAAAATTAATATTTTATTTTAAAAAATCAGAATTAACTTTAAAAAATTATTTTATTCTTCAAAAGTTCAGATTTTATTTTCTAAAATTAGTTTTTATTTTACAAATTAATATTTTATTTTCAAAAAATCAGAATTTAATTTAAAAATCAATTGTTTCTTAAAAAAAATCAGATTTATTTTTATAAAAATCACTTTTTATATTATAAAAATTAGATTTTTAATTCTTTTTATTTATTTACTTTAAAAATCATATTTTATTTTTCAAAAATAAGTTTTTATTTTAAAAATTAATATTTTATTTAAAAAATCAGAATTTACTTTCAAAAAATCAGTTTGTTTCAAAATATCAGTTTTTATTTTTAATTAGTTTTTTAAAATAAATTTTTGTTTAAAATTTTAGTATCAATTATTACATATTTTTATTAATTTCTATATCAAAATCTCTTTAAGTAATTACGTATCAATTAGATTTTATTTGTTAAATAACATTTTTATAAAAAAATCAGATTTGATTTTTAGAAAATTAATTTTTATTTAAAAAAATAAGTTTTTTATTTAAAAAAAATCAATTCACCATGTTTATTTCTTACCCATCAAGTTCATCGTGTTTTTATTTTGTCCCCAATTTCATACCCATCCATCGTGTTCATCAGAACTGAACCCAGATTTCAAAAATATTATGAACATTCAAACAACACATCAAAACCTAACAACATGCTGCAAAAATTAAAAAATGAGAATTCCTACCGACTAAATCAAACCCATTGATTTACATACTCTAACAAAAAAATCAAACCCAGATGAGGAGAAGAGATCTGAAATTTAATTCACAGACTTCAAAGGAAAAATCAAATCGAACAAAAAAACAGATCTGTAACTTGCTGTGTTCCAAGACCTCGCCCTTCTTCTCCTCAACCCGATCTTGGGGGTACTACGAGACCCTGATGTTGTGCTCTGGGAGCAGCACCAGCAGCGAGCTGAAATGGACGGCGAGGCGAGGCACTTGTTGGGGCCGATGGTGTAGCCGGAGACGGTCCCCGACGATGGTGAAATGGACGGCGAGGCAAGGCACTTGTGGAGTCTTGTTTTTTTGCAAAACTTGTGTCTGGTTGGGATTGAGTTAGGACTCATAGATGATGATGATGGAGAGACCTTTTTGCTGTAACAGAGACCTCATTTTAGGGTCAAAGATTCATGATTTGTGGCCAAGGAGACTCAATTTCGTGGGAGAAGCAGAGAGAGGCTGGAGGAATTAGAGTTGTGATTTCAGAAGAGAATAAGAAAAAGGAAAAAAAAAGTGGACTTAGGGTTTTTAAAGAAAAGGGGGTAATATGGTCATTTTCTCGAAAAAATTGGGTCATGTGCATTGCACATGACCATTTCCATCCAAAATGGATGGAAAACTAACGGCGGGTATGAAAGTGCAACTAAAAGTTTGGTTAGGGTAGTGAGGTGTAACAAAGTTTGGTTAGGGCAGTGGGATGAAATTTAAGTTTTTTTAGGGTAGTGGGATGAAGTTTACCCTTGTACTAATGAAATTCCCTAGCCATTTTCTCCAGGCATTAGATGAAAATAAGCTGTTCATTCTAGACTACCATGATCTTTTCCTTCCATTTCTCAACGGCATTAATGCTCTTGAAGGCCGAAAATCATATGCGACTCGTACTATTTTCTTCTTGACCTCATTGGGGACTTTGAAGCCGATCGCCATTGAGCTCAGTCTTCCACCACTGGACTCAAAAACTTCCTCAAAGCAAGTTGTAACCCCTCCTGTGGACGCCACCACAAATTGGCTTTGGCAACTCAGTAAAACCTATGTTTGCAACAATGACGCTGGCATTCACCAACTGGTTCATCATTGGTAAGCCTCTTATCTCCTTACTTGTGGACAACAGGTTAGGAATTTGTTGCCCTAATATAGGCATGTTATTTTTCACATCTAGTACACACTCTAGTTGTAGCTAAAGCTGCATTTTAGACCGGCAAGCCGAAGATCATTGCTTAGTCCATTCGAAGTGTCTCACATTGGAAGAATGTGGATTTGGTACCTCAACCCATCAGCTTGAGCTTTTGGGTTAAATCAGGCTTTAACAAATCTCCAATCAGAATAACTAACGATGAGTTCTGGATTGACTATATGTCATCTAAGTTTACTCAGTACGGAGTTTAATGTATGATTTTCTTTTCAGTTTAGTTGTAATATCGAAGTGACAAGAAATCAATGGGCCTAAAACTAATTTCATTCATACTTAACATGTGCATATCATGGATAGTGCTCTATAACAAAGCAAACTGCAATATCCATCTTTCCTGAGCCAAGTCTTCATGGTGCAACAGGTTGCGTGTCCATGCATGTATAGAACCATTTATAATATCAGCTCACCGGCAAATGAGTGTGATGCACCCAGTTTTCAAGCTTCTGGATCCACACATGCGCTATACATTGGAAATTAATGCAGAGGCCCGGAAGACTCTCATAAATGCAGGAGGCATCATTGAGTCAAATTTCACTCCGGCCAAATACTGTATGCAGATAAGCTGTGCTGCCTACAAAGATTGGTGGCGCTTTGACCTGGAAGGGCTTCCTGCAGATCTCATTAGAAGGTTTGTTCTCAACTTTACTATTATTGAACTTGAACTATGAAGGATGTTCTTGCAAATCACATTATAACACTAGGGGTAATTGTGAAAACTTGCGGTGAAATATACTATTGGTGATTTTTCTTTTTTGCAAATGACACCCCCCAACTTTTTCTTGTCTGCAAATCCGTTATCTTCAACGGAAATTAGTCATGTGTCATTCACATGACTTCATTTTTTTTTAAATAACAGTTTGCCCTTTACATTATACGCGTTTTGTGATTTGTAACCCTCTTGTATACATGTTTTGCAATTTGGAACCCTTATGGATGCACTTTTACAGGGGTACTTTAGACTTGTTGCTAAAAAATTAACCTCGTTAATGGATTTGCAGACAAAAAATAGTTGGGGGATGTCATTTTCACCGCAAGTTTTTGCAATTATCCCTAAAGACTAATAATTTATCCAGTAACCAATATGCTAATGTAAATTACTCTGAATTTAGAGGAATGGCAGTTACGGATCCCACACAACCACATGGATTAAGACTGCTGATTGAAGACTATCCTTATGCTGCTGATGGGCTTCTTCTGTGGTCAGCCATTGAGACATTGGTACAGACTTACGTGAACTATTACTATCCAGAGGCAAGCATGGTCATCATGGATACAGAGCTTCAAGCTTGGTACAACGAAACAATCAATGTTGGCCATGCTGATGTCAGAGACTCAACATGGTGGCCTGCACTCTCCACTTCAGATGACCTGATCTCCGTCCTCACCATCATCATTTGGATCGCGTCCGGGCAACATGCTGCACTGAACTTCGGGCAGTATCCCTATGGCGGGTACGTCCCAGTTAGGCCTCCACTGATGAGGAAACTAATGCCTAAAGAGGATGAGCCAGAGTATGCAGGTTTTGTTCAAGACCCGTATGGACACTTCTTGTCATCTTTGCCAACCATGTTCCAAGCAACAAAATTTATGGCTGTGATTGATATAATATCGACACACTCGCCGGATGAGGAGTACATAGGGGAGAGGAAGGACTTGTCAGCGTGGTCGGGGGAGCCGGAGATACTGGAGGCGTTTTACAGGTTCACGCTGGAGATACGGAGGATAGAGAAGGAGATAGAGAAGAGGAATGAGGATCCAAAGCTGAGGAATAGGTGTGGGCCTGGAGTTGTGCCGTATGAGCTTCTGATACCAAGCTCCGGACCTGGTGCTACTGGAAGAGGTGTGCCCAACAGTGTGACTGTGTAACTAAGACCTACTGTTCTCAAGTTTAGTGATGGGATGCAATTGCACAACATTGTGTAAGCTGAGGATTAAAGAGGGGCTTGGTCTGAGGATTTAGACCAACCAAATAGCAACGATGATAGGCATCATGTATTGATTAATGTTGGTAAGTTTTTGGAAAAAAAGGTCATTAGCGAGTAAGTTTTCGGGGTTTCCCCTTGTTAATATTCGTGTAAGGTGTGTTGTGTATGACTTTTAAAGCATAGTTATATGTAAATTGTCACAGGAATTTAGCATTTATCTTTTAAAAATTTGAAGTCTATTGTCATTCTATTATATGCAGCCTTCTGACTTTCAAATTTCAGATTTGAAGTCACCCGATAATAGTACGGTCCAATCCAAAAATTCAGAATCAGAGAAAAAATGTCGAATATACATAAGATTTCGATATAAAATTGGAATTACATATTGAAGTAAAAATATGAACTAAAAATAAATTAGTTTCGATCGCTTTGAAATTGTTAACCATATACTTTATTTGGGTTGTCTCCGACTTGGTCTTGGAGCACTCGAACAACGTATAGTGATGTCGACAAGGGGACTTCTCCTTTTTTTTATGGTCACCTTTTAGACTATTGGACGATTTGACGTGTACGAAAGAGGAGCTCGTCTAAACAGGACCCTCAATGTTGAGGTGTTTCTGAAAGCGGTGGAGTGGAAGGAGGGGACGAACGATGAATATGACCCAACTCTATCCATCCTTGATGATTGACAAGTTCTTGAGGATGTTCACAATCCAAGATTGTCCAACCACTTTATTTTGGGTGGTCTTTTATAATTTCCCACCGTTATTTTTTTTAAATATATTCTAATTTGTCTTTTTGTAATCCTTTTAAGCGATTTCTATTATTTATTCATCCAAATCACCACTTTGCGTTCTTGATCGACTTTCAAATAAGTATTGAATTTGTTGATTTCTACATTCCACCTTAGAAAGTGTTTTTTTCATTTGCTTCTAGGTATGACCAGGATGAGTCAGAATTGGTTGTGTCGAATTCGTATAGGGATATCACTCAGAGGCATAACTAAAGGGATAAAGGGTGTTCCGAGCGAGTTTACGTAACGAGTGTGAAGAGAAGCCCCTAAAAAAACACCCTGCATATATAAGAACTTAGCTTGATTAGGGCTGGGCATCGGCCGACACCCGTACAAAAACTCATACCCATTACCTAAATTGTAATTCTCAGTTACCTAAAATCTGTACTCATCCCCATCACTGGTCGCCGGAGAGAAAGCTGATAACCGCCCAGCCTTACTATCAGACGATGACGGTTATAACCAGCCAACCCAGGTCCAATGGGCTTTCTGTTGGACCTTCAAAAATATAACCAACATACAACATTTTACAAACATATTTTCAAACTTACAACTTAATTTCACAAAGCTTCCTATTTTATTATTGAATTCAAACATTCAAACACAAAAAATTCGTACAACTAATACCTCGTGATCATATATTTATCGTCTTACAAAACACGGTTTCAGAAACCGTTTCAATTTTGAAGGGCTTCAGACATCATTTGAATTGGGCCTTAATGCCTTTGGGCCGAAACAGGTAAGTATGCCCAAAATAATATAAGCCCAGTATGAACAGTGCCGGCCGGTTTGGTGACCACCGGGTTACTACTGTCCTACCCGTTGACCACTCCGGTTCGACGGTTTTTAAACCATCCCCGCCTCGGGTAAGATCGGTTACGGGTATTCCGGTGACGGGAACGGTCGGAGACGATCGATTTCCGATGATGGTCGGATTTTTGGTCAGCCCTAAGCTTGATGGTCTAAGTCGTGTGTATGCTTGTATGAGATCATGTGTTCGAATCCTAGCCGGCACATCCTGGATTTTAATTTTTTATATATCTGATTTGTCATAAGTTTGGGCTTGGCCCAATGGATTTACCCTTGTGTGTGACAAGTCTAACAACTAGGCTTGGGCCGCTTGGCCCAATCCGTTTAATAATCCCTTTCCTAATCCGTTTAATAATCCCTTTCCTTCGTTTCCCTTTCCCCCTTTTTATTCTTCTGCGCGATAGACTTCGAACAGCAGCAAATTCCTTTCCTTTTTTTTTTCTTCTGCGCGATAGACTTCGAACATCATCAAGTCTTCCTCATCAGGATTCACTACAAATCAATTACTCAAGGTAAGTTCTTAATTCTCATAACTTGTTGATTCTTCTTGAATTGAAATTGTGACCTAAAATTTACAAACCTAAATTAGTTGGATGGTAACAAGAGAAGATTAAGTGATGTAGTTTTGGGGGCTGTTTTTGTGGTGATTCAGAGTTGAAGTTGTTGATGGCCTTTTATAGTTCAAGTGTTGAGTTGTTATTTTGTTGTGTTTGTTGCTGATTGAATTTGTAGTCATTGTGTGTGGATGTTGAATTTTCACAACTCATGATTTGTAAGAGTTTACACTGCCTTGGAAGAATTAATAGGAATTCAACATGTACCCAATTCATTCCCTATTTTATGTTTTGGACCAATTTGATATCTATTGGTTAAGGTCCCCAAAAAATTAACATAAACAGTATTCAATTTTTACTAATCCGTTAAATTTAAATTAAGGCCATGAAAATTATAATCTCACTCATATTAATGTGTTCTAATATGAATTTTTAATATGGCTTGTATATGGATTTTTGCAATACCAATTCGCTGAGAATATGATTATGGGATGTGTCTTTTGTTTTTAATATGTCATGGAATGCTTATATGAGTTAATGTGTAAAGTTCAATTTTTAGTTTATCAAGTTTAAAGTAATATATCATTAATAGGAACTTCTTAAATTTAATTAAGTTTATTCAAATTGTAGGATGCGAACGTTTTTTCCGTCTATACCCAGATTCATGGAGCCAAATGCTTCTATTCTCGACTCAATTTCAACAATTCATCCCTTTTCCCGTTTTTATCCCTTTTTTCCATCTTGGAAGAGGGGATCATCAATAAATTCATCGCCTCTAAAAACTAGTCATATATTTTACAATCATTGGTTTTTTTTATTAATTATCGATGGCTACCCCTGAAAAAAATTCCTGGTTCCGCCCCTGGGTGTGATTTGGATTAAACTCCTAGTTAGTGTTGAAGTTTCTGTCTGTCATACATCCTTTTTGTTGTCTTTGTCTAGTTTCTCATGTTCTGTGTTGTTGCTGAAATAGTCCAAGGGTTTTGCAGGATTGATTATGTATTTGTTGGTCATGAATTTCTATGGTTTTTTGCTATATCATGTTTTTCCTGATTGAAGTTTAAAGGGATTGATTACATACTTACTGGGTTATGCAATTTATAATTTGTCTAGCTTTTTTAGTGTATATGTGCATTAAATGAGTAGTTTTTGGCATTACAGAAAGCTTCAGTATGGAGGAAGAGGATGATTATGTTGAATATGTTCCGGTGGCAAAGCGTAGGGCACTAGAAGCCCAGAAGATCTTGCAGCGGAAGGGAAATTCATCTGTCCTCGATGATGAACTCGAGAAATCTACACAGGCTGAAGCGAAGCCTAGTCTTCTTGTTAAAGCTTCCCAGCTCAAGCGGGATCAACCCGAGGTTACTCCAACAGAGCAAGCTGTTCAGCAGGAAAAAGAGATGATCGAACATCTTCCGGATAGGAAAACACTTATGTCTGTTAGGGAACTGGCAAAGGGAATCACTTATACTGAGCCTCTGTTCACGGGATGGAAGCCTCCCTTGCCTATCAGAAGGATGAAAAGAAAGCATTGTGATTTGATTAGGAAGCAATGGCATATTATAGTTGATGGTGATGATACTCCCCCACCGATTAAGAACTTTAAGGATATGAGGTTTCCTGAACCTGTTCTGAAGAAGCTGAAAGAAAAGGGGATTGTTCAACCAACTCCAATCCAAGTGCAGGGTCTTCCAGTGATTTTATCTGGAAGGGATATGATTGGCATAGCATTTACGGGATCTGGAAAGACTTTGGTTTTTGTATTGCCGTTGATCATGATTGCTATGCAGGAGGAGAAAATGATGCCTCTTGCTCAAGGAGAAGGGCCATTTGGTTTGATCATATGCCCGTCGAGAGAGCTTGCTAGGCAGACATATGAAGTGGTGGAGGAGTTCTTGATTCCCTTAAAAGAAGCTGGTTATCCGGAATTGAGACCTTTGCTTTGTATTGGAGGAGTGGATATGCGGTCACAGTTGGATGTTGTCAAGAAGGGTGTTCATATTGTTGTTGCCACTCCTGGGAGATTAAAGGATATGCTTGCTAAGAAGAAGATGAACCTTGATAGTTGCAGGTAAGATCTATAGATTCTACTACTAATAGTATTAATTCATCAATTACAATATCATCATGGTAATTAGGATATTCTGCAATCTTTCTTATCTAAACAATGGTTATGCTGGGTACAGTGTCGTTAAATCCCTTCTAGAAAAAAAATGAAAAAAGATCGTGCCTTAATTGGTCCATTTTGTCTTTCTTCAATCAAACCTTTGCAAAATGACTTGTGATACTTTTTCTTTTTATCAAGGGCGATGCATGTTATTCAAACTATGACACAAACAGAAAGTATTTCTTTCTTTTTCCATGACCCCATGTTTCTCAAACCTTTATTTTGTTATTCTGACATGTAATAATACAGCATTGTAATGCCTCCCCGTGAATGAAATTCTTTCATGATATCTGTAGTACGCGATTTAGCACTTTGTGGGGACGATATGCCCTTTCTATTCCTTTCCTGAGCGGGTTTATTTTCATGTTATCTGTTGATGATAGTGATACTGATGCTCGATTTACAGGTACCTAACTCTGGATGAGGCCGATAGGCTGGTAGATTTGGGATTTGAAGACGACATAAGGGAAGTCTTTGACCACTTCAAATCTCAGCGACAGACCCTCCTATTTTCTGCCACCATGCCAACCAAAATTCAAAACTTTGCTAGAAGTGCATTGGTGAAGCCAGTCACAGTCAATGTTGGAAGAGCAGGAGCAGCAAATCTTGATGTGATTCAGGAGGTTGAGTACGTGAAGCAGGAGGCAAAGATTGTGTATCTCCTCGAATGCCTCCAAAAGACTCCACCTCCAGTCTTGATATTCTGTGAAAACAAGGCTGATGTTGACGACATCCACGAGTACCTCCTCTTGAAAGGAGTCGAAGCAGTGGCCATACACGGAGGCAAAGATCAGGAAGAGAGGGAGTACGCCATCTCTTCTTTCAAGGCGGGGAAGAAAGACGTTTTGGTTGCAACCGATGTTGCCTCCAAGGGGCTGGACTTCCCTGATATCCAGCACGTCATAAACTACGATATGCCGGCGGAGATAGAGAACTACGTGCATAGGATTGGAAGAACGGGGAGATGTGGTAAGACGGGAATAGCAACGACTTTCATAAACAAGAATCAAACGGAGACTACGCTTTTGGACTTGAAGCACCTGTTGCAGGAAGCAAAGCAGAGGATTCCTCCAGTTTTGGCGGAGTTGAATGACCCGATGGATGATGTTGATGACATCACTAATGCGAGTGGAGTGAAGGGTTGTGCTTATTGTGGTGGACTTGGGCATAGGATTCGTGATTGCCCCAAACTGGAGCATCAGAAAAGCATGGCCATTGCTAGCTCTAGGAGGGATTACTTTGGATCTGGTGGATACAGGGGTGAAGTTTGATTGGTATAACTTCTATCCTTCTGTTTTCTGTTCGTTCTTAATCTCTTTTAGGTATTAGTCTTCATCGGTCGTCTGGGATTAGAAAGAACTGCTATCAGTAAACTTTTATCTCTTGCATAAGATAAGCTGTGGTGTATTACTGAACTATATGTTTTGAAGGTATTACAGAGACTCCAGAGACGAGTAACATTTGTAATTGTTTTAGTTAATTCAAGGCTTAATTGCTCAAAACTATATTATGTATTGTCCACGCGTGAAAAGCTACCTTATGTTAAAATATAGGATGCATTATATTTTGACTATGGTCGTGTATTGACAAATTTTAGAATATTCCATTATGAAAATTAGGGATGTGAACAATACATAGGATCAGTTGAGTCTTCTCTTGAGCTCAGGAGCTTCCATTGCCGCAGGTGAAGCACCATTCTTAAGCATCACAGGTTTGTCCTCCAAATCTCCACCAACAAAGAGCTGTTCCCTATAAACCCGATGCAACTGCCCAAACAGCTCCTTCTTCAGAGACTCAAACGTCATGTCCAGCCTCAGCAACTGCTCCATAGCACTCTGGTTGTACAGAAACAGACCGTAGTACAAATCAAAGCTATCCCCGACAGTGTTCTCCACCAATTCCAACAACTTCTCGTACCCTTTGGTGTTGATCGGCGACCACTCCAACCCGAACTTCTCCAGAACCCACAATTCCAACAATGTGGGTGGATTACTGATTACAATAGATATATTCATGGATTACTCATCCGACCGTATATAGTACTAAACTCAGTTTAATACATAGAGTTCAACTAATCATACTATAAAATTCATCACCAATCACCCAATTATACGTGTAGAATCAATATTTTTGTAATAAAATCGTGTTAGTATTTTTGTAATGTGTGAAAATTGTTTTAATTAAAGAATGATATTAGTTTTTTTCTAAAAATAATTTTCGTTTTAGGTTTTGATATAAAGATTATGGATTACAATGATTGTATCTAATCCATCCGTATACGTTGTGGATGAAATTCGTTAAATGTTCATTTGTTATAAACGGATCGTGGATCACAAAAATTCAAATCTGTATCTGTGCGAACAGATATTGCTAAATCGGTGATTGACATTCTCTAAGAACGTTACTTGCAAACTATTCATATCACGAAAGAAAAGATTACCTACATAGATAGATGTCCTATCAAACATATACGAATAGCATTAAACAAGATGTATTTAATATTTTAATTCACCGGTGGTTAAGTTGTAAATGGAGGATGTGCTGGTATTACTAGCCATGAAAAAAAGAATTACACTATCGAGATCAGTATAAACATATATTGAATTCGATGACGAGGAATAAATATAGTTCATAGCTATGTATTTTAACATAAAAGTGAGGGTTTACGTTATTTTCTGTCCCTCACCTTTATCTCATTTGCACGTCCTAACTATGATTGACCTTTATTTTCATAAATTATCAAAAACTTATGCGTTTTCAAGTGTATTTTAGAGGTTGAGGTACTCAAACAAACGTATTTGTAAAGTCGGACGAATTTTGTCATTTTTACGTTAGGATGTACAAATTTTTGAAAAGTCACGGTTAGAAATTGAAACGAAAGGTAAAGCACGGTTAGGACGTGAAATTAAGGTAAAGTATATGACTAGAAACTATATTTATCCCATAAATCTACTCATTCGAATGTTGAATCACACACCGAGCAATAATATATCGAATAAGGAAACTATTATCCTTTTAATTTTTTTTCCTCTCTCAAAAAACTATATTTATTACATTTTGGTTTTAGAATATGAAGCACAAAGCTACATACCAAAACCACAAAAAAAAAAACCCCCAATATTATCATACTAATTTCCCCAACTGAACCATCCTAACTACAAGTCCCCTAGACATAAACTATCCCTATCTGCAGACATAACTGATGGCATTGGTGGCATCTCCGGTAGCTCCCCATACTGAAGCCAATCCCTGACACAAACCAATGCCTCCAGGGTCGCCGGAGGCAATGAGCTCCGGTGACCACCGACCCTTTTGCTCTTAGTATCAAACACTGACTCAGGATCAACAGTAGAGAATGGTACAGACAAGATATCCGAGGCCATCCTAGAAAGGTTAGGGTACTTGCTCATGTTGTCCCTCCACCAACCCAACACATCAAGCTCTTGTACTGTAGGCAAAACAGGCTCTTCCAGGTACTGCTCCAGCTCGGACTTCAATGACTGCTCAGTCGTCAGCTCTGATAGTGAGACATACACTTCAAAGTCTTGAAGCCCATCACCAAAATCACCATCTTGTTGAGTAAAGTTATCGCCTTTTTGGATACTTTCATCCCATTCTTCCATGAAATGATCTGGAATCGTGACATACTCATGAAACAGCTGATGAACACCATCCTCAATGAGTTTGGTCCATGCCTCAGCTTCCTCCTCCCCGTAGATCTCTGAGAAACCGAACACAACGAGCTTCATTTTGAATCTAGGATCCATTACCACGCCTGCTGATATCATGAGGCAACACTCTCTCCAGTATTTATCAAACTTCTCTAGCAGAGGCTTGGACATGGTGGCAAACGGGTCATTGCTCGTTGCAGCGTGGGTGAGCTTTAGCTGGATTTTCCAGGCTTCGTGGAAGAACGTACTGGCTGGTGGGTACAAAGGGTTAGTCAAGATGTTGGCTGCATCGAAGAATAGTTTCAGATATGTACACAAAACCTCTACCTGGTTCCAATCAGCCTCTGAAGGCGCCATCTTGTAATCAGCATCGAATTCATCCAAGCAGGAGAATACCTCTTTCAATTCGTGAGCAGAGACCAGCATGTGATAAGTTGTGTTCCATTTCGTTTGGTCATCGATGGATAGCTCTTTGTTGCTCGGGACTTGAAGTTGTTCCTTCAGCTCAAGAAACTTCACTTCATTGGTTTCAGAAGTTTTCACATACTTCACACTTTCACGGATCTTCTTGACAGTTTCACTCATTGTGGTGAGTAAATATTGTACAAGCTGAGTAAGAGCACGAGCGTAGCAATTCCCTATCAATAACTGGCCATTGAGCAGGTGTGAATTCTTCACAGAAAGGAAGCCTCTGAGATGTTCAAGTACACTTTGATTACACAATGATTGATCAAGAGTTAGGGTAAAAACCCGGTTTTCCAAATGCCAATCAGACAAGCAATTCAAAATTGCCCGACTCAAAGCATCTTCATAATCTGGAGAAGGAACCACAACAACATTGAGTAATCTACGGTGTAGATTCCAGTTTCCATCAATAAAGTGTCCCGTTAGGAAAACAAATCCCAGGTTTTGACTCGAAGTGCACAAATCCAATGCAAGGCTGACTCTTCCGGGAACTCCACTGATGAAATTCAAAAGACTCTGCTTCTCTCTGAGATAAATAGCTGCACAATCCCCTCGAACAAAATCTAAGCTCGCCATTTCAAACTGGGGTCGAAGAGCGTGGACAAAATCAACAAAGCCCTTGTGCTCAACAATGTCAAGAGGATAGTCATGCTGAATGATCATCTTTGTAATGTCAAGGTTGCAACGGTTTTGATCAAAAGGGATAGCGCATTGTCGAGTGGTTGATCTGTAGCGCTTTTTAGGTGGAGCAGTTGCCTTTTCAGGACCGCTACATGGGTCAGGCTGACTTTTCTGGCGGCTCACCGGGCAGATGCCCAATGCTATGTGCCTTTTAAGGTGGCTGGTGCCTGAAAGCTTGGAGTCGGTGATGTAAGCAAAAGATTTCTTGCATTGCTTACAGAAGGCCTTGGTAACTCCAGGTTCTACAGTTTCCACAGTGAAATGTTCCCACACAATAGACCTCTTTCTCCAACGCTTATTAGGGAGTGTTTCTGAGTTAGGCAGCTCATGATTATCAATAGGGGTCATTGGGGCACTCATACCCATAGAAGGGTCAATCTTCTCCATACAAGGCTTGTAGTGCTGCAATAGAATAACAATGAAGATATTGAGTAATTGTTCCTGAAAGATGATGAACTCACGACATGGTTTGTTCAATGATAGTTACTAACTTGAATGTATAATTAAAGGTCGGGATGGTAAAGGCATGCTAAAAATTTAAAGCAAAGAGGCGCCTAGTTAGAATACATTCAGCAATGATAAAAAAACGTTTTTTTTTTCAGATAATACAAAGTGAACTTTCTTCGGTTTTTGCTTGACAGAGAGGATCGAAGTAGATAGGTTCAACAAAATATCAGAAAGTATATTCCATTCTATACTTCCCGAGGAGAACTTACATCTCTGTGTAACTATAATTACCATAGCTACACCCATCAGAGATGAGTTGAAGTATAGTGATACTAAAACAAACAATTCTTCCATGATGTTTTAAGTATGATTCAGACAATGCAGTCACAACCAAATATGGTGAGATATCATGTATGCGAAGTTACTCTAGGCAACACTTGAACTGTCATATTAGAACCATAATTTATCCTAACATCGTCAACAAGAAGTGGATTGAAGCAACTCCGATTAGCCCTTTCCAAGCCATCAACCCAGAGACCACATTAGCAATTCATAACAATCCCATTGACATAAGACTTGGCCCTGAAAACCCACAAATTTGTACAATCTGCTAAGATTTTGACTATTCAAGTACTAACCCTTATACTAAACACAGTCCAGAGTAATTCTAAATTACACAAATTCACCAAATCCAAAACCCACAAATTTGGGTTCAAGAAAATACACATACATACACATTCAAATATTCCTCTAAAATAAACCAGAAAACACAAATTAACAGGAACGATTGTGCTATCAAAGTGCCCTAAAACAGCTTTGAAGATGCAAAACAAATTGATACCCATGTGAGGAACCTAAAAAAGAAAAGGAAATACAAGTAGAGAACAATGCTTGCCATGAGTTGTGGATCCGCTGAGGAAGATGAATGCGATCGAGAAACTGTACGGAATTGAAATAAAAAAATGAAAATAAGAAGTAAAAGATGTTTTATTTTCTGGGTTAACAAATTTTCTTTCTGGTGAAGCAACACAAGTTTGAATTTTGGAGGTAGGAGACGAAGTTGATGGGCTTTTGGAGCTTCAGGGTCGAAAAAAGCTCTGAACTTTATGCGATAGAACCCTAATGGACTTTACGGCTACAAAGTTTAGGCCTTTTGTTCGCTTTGTTTTATAAGAGAGCTATACACGTCATCTGGGTAATTAGGACCGTTGGATTTTACTTAACCCCCACGCTTCTCTGATTCAATCTCAAACCGTTAATTTAGACCTCTATTCTCTTTATACATGTTTAGAGAGAATTAGGAAAGTTAGTCTCCTGGTTACGAAACGGAGCAAAACTTGTACTGTAAGTTAGGGTTTCTATTCAAAAAAACTTCAAACAAATTTGATGATCGTAAAGAGTGTCATAAATTTCTTTTTGTTGCAATTTGTATGAAAATGACAATTTTACCCTTACAATTTATATTTTTTAAAATTACAAATAAAATACAAAAACCCAAGTTTCCATATCCTTCAATTACATGGAGTTTTAGTATAAAATAAATGAAAATTTGGATTTTTTTTGCTCTTTAGTTATTATTCTAAGTTTAAATTTCTGAGGATAAAATTGTCATTCTGAAACAAATTCAAGTTCACGACGCCTTTTTGCAATTATAAAAAAAGTGCTAGAAATTACAAAGAGTGAATACCTCAAAGTACTTTTTTACAATTATCCCATAGAAATACAATTAAGTGCTGAAACAGTCTAAAATGACCCAACCAAGTCAATGAAGATCTGTGGAGCTTAGCTACTTGTCTCCTCCACCAAACATGCCCATCATGTCTTTTGAAGAACCCATCTGCTTCATCAAAGATTGCAGACCACCCATACCACCAATCTGCTTGAGCATCTGTGGAGGCAGCACTTTGCTCATGTGCTGAGCATTCATGTTTCGGGATAAAGAGCTCATCTCGCCCTTTTTAGGGATCTTCAGACCTTTCATCTTGCTCCAGATCTTTGCGAGCCTCTTGTACTCTTCAAACATCTCCATCACTTCTCTCAGCTGCCGACCGGATCCTCTAGCTATGCGCATTATCCTTGACTCGTTCATGAGTTTTGGGTTTGTACTGTCCAGCTCTGTGTATGTTCGAGTTGGAAACAGATGTTTAGAATCAGAAAACTGGTTCAATGGGATAATTGCAAAAAAAAAAAAAGTACCCTGAGGTATCCATTTTTTTACAATTTGTAGCCATATTCTTTGGTAATTGCCAAAAAGTGCCCTGAACTTGTATTTTTGTTGCACTTTGTATAAATTTGTTTCAAAATGACGATTTTACCCGTGATAATTTAAATTTACACAATAATAATTTAAGAATAAAAAAATCCAAATTTTCATATCCATTCAATTTCTTACTTTGAAGAAAATTAAGGGATATGAAAATTTGGATTTTTATTCTTACTTAGTATTTTTTATATATACAATTTGAAGGGTAAAATCATTTTGAAACAAACTGCAACAAAAAGACAAGTTCAGGGTACTTTTTGTAATTATCAAAGATAGGGCTACAAGTTGCAAAAAATGAATACCTCATGATACTTTTTTGCAATTATACTTGTAAAAATCACATGATACAGTGCTCTATCTTGCCTTCATTAGTCATTGAATCCATCATGGTCATGTACCGCTTAATCTTAGCTTGGCTTTCCTTCTCACGGCCTTGGGGCATTAATTCTGAGCTAAATCCTGGAAGCATTTGGAAAACCTACATAGACCCACCAAGAAAAAGCTCATCATGGCCTAAATAGACAACGGCATACAAGCCCAAATTACATAACTGGAACATATTTTTTTCATACAAGCTCAACGAAGTGCATATCGTCCATCTCTTCAATAAAATATCTAATTACATACAACGTGCACGTATCTAATTGGCTTGATAATCTAGGGGACTGAGCCCACAAATAGCAGTCTAGGATAGAAGCACACCAAATGAATTTCATGATTATAGCCAATTAAGCTTAAAACAAACCCAGAGTTTTCCATCTTCCGTAGTGAACCTGACTAATACCTCAAAACATAGAAATTGGTAGGCATTAGAGGGTGGAGTAAGAAAACCAATCAAGATGACATGATGAGTTTTTAAGTTTTAGTTAATGAAGCACATAGCAAGGTCGGGGCAACCTACATTAAGTATTTACATTGGCCTTGATCTTGGATGCGCATTGTATATATTTCTGGTTTGCAAAATATGATTTATTGGTACTGTCTTAAAATATCAACACACCGATACTTGTTGGCCTTACAAATAATCGTTCACATTCATGCCAGCTAAAAGATTACTCCCTCTTCTCCAAAATAAGTGTCTTATTTGATTTTTATTTTTTAAAAGAAAAAAAATTAGTGGTGGAGTTAGTGCTCCACTTGTTAAGACACTCGTGTGGGGATAACCATGTCAACTAAGGATACTATTGGTACTCCGTGTATAATTCACTCATGTGTCGGTTAATTTTAAGCAAAAGAAAATCACACAATAGTGGAAAAACATTCTAAAGCTTTAGTCAAACAGAATATGGAAGTAAGAACCTGGCCAATCGGACCCATTTTAAGTATGTTCTGGAATTGCTCGTACATAATCCTCAATGTAAAATTCCCTTCAGAAAGCTTTTGTAGAAGTTCGGGTTGTTGATCCATGGGAACAACTTCATGAATTTTGTCCATAAATCCAGACCAATCTCCCATGCCTATTTAAAAATACAATAAGATATATAAGTCTAAACTCTTAACAATTTGCAAGTACGTGGTAGTCCTAATTTAAACTGTTAAGAGGTAGTATGTACCTAAAAGCCTGCTAACAAATGGTTTAACATCAAACACTTCAAACTCGTCCATATGCTCTCCTGTTCCAATAAATATGACAGGGCTCTTTGTAGCTGCAACACTGCAAATAAAATATGGAATTATTTTAACTTCTGAAGCTATAACTGTCGAGACTTATAAAGCTCTGAAAGCAATAAAATGAAATAGCGGTCACAGAGAAGTTATCATCTTTGGCCTCTAAATGAAAAAAATTGAATTAGAACCGAGTCGTATACCTTACCAACCACTAACAGTATGATGATACTTTCTAATGAGTAACGAATCAAACAAGCATACATGATTGTGAGTCTACAAACTGCATATCCAGAAGCAAAGCAACCATAGATAGACACCATCTTCTATACCCAAAAAAAATTAACAGAGAAATCTACACTTCAAGTCTCAACTGAGTATGACCATATAAGCAATATAAAATGTTTATTGGTAAATGATATTTGCTAAACCATGTATTAATTTAAGCCTATGAAAAATGCCAAAACTAAAGGAGGCAAAAGCAAGCTCAGTAAATATATTAACAAAGATGTTAATAGATCATATGTAAGTACACTTAAAGCGCAGAAAGAAGGGAAACTGCAATTGCAACGACACTTACGCACTGAGTGCACCACCTCCCTTTGCATGACCATCCATTTTGGTGATGATGACAGCTCCAACTGCAACACTTTGCCTGAAAGCTTGAGCTTGATCGAATGCAGCTTGACCAATACTGCTATCCATGACAAAGATAACAAGATCTGGTTGCTGGATAACATGCATAAGCCAAACTATTAACAAAAATTGAGTGAATATAGAGTATCATAGATGAATATCAACTGTGAAACACAGTACCGTTGCTTCAGAAACTTGGCGCATTTCTTCAAATAGAGCAGCTTCCTGTTTATGGCGCCCACTAGTGTCAACAATTATAAGGTCACAGTTTTCCTTCTTAAATCTTTCCACACCTTCAACAGCAATCTTTACAGGATCTGACTCCATATAGCTGGAGAGGTGACAAAATAGAGCAAGTGAGCTTAAGTTACACAAGATGTGCAAAAGAATTATAAAACTTCGTCTTCCCCATATCCACATGTCCAAAGTCCAAACACACAAGATTCCGAAAATAAAATCAGTATCAGGTCAGCAATATAAGGGTTCTAAGGTCATTAATCTTCATCATCCCGTAACTTGCTCCCTTTTCTGTCCAATCTCCCATTGCAACATTGATATTTAAACAGAAACTCACAACAAAAGCTTAGGGAAATTCTATGTACATCTAAGGATAGAGCTATTCTGTGACCCTAAAGCATTCAAGGAAAGATATATATAGTTATACAACTTGAGAGATGAATACCTTCCGTAGAACGGAATTTTAGCTTTAGTAGCATTCTGCTTCAACTGATCAAAAGCACCAGCTCTAAATGTATCTGCACAGACAAGAGCTGGCTTCCAGCCTTTTTTCTGGTGATAATATGCATATTTTGTACATGTTGTAGTTTTTCCAGACCCTGAAATTGAAAAAACGATGGGAAAGCAATCATGCTATGTAAACCTACAAAATACGTCATAAAAATAAAATATAATAAAATGTGTCACATTAATAATCTAAACAGGAACATACCTTGTAAACCAACAAACATGACAACACTTGGTTTTCCTTTTTTGGGACTGAAAGCAGGTTTTCCAGGATCCAACATTTTGCAAAGCTCATCAAATATAGCCTAAATTAAGCACACAATCTAATTAGAACAAAACATGGTGTCATTGAACTACAATAGAGCACTACCCAAAACGGCCCATAACCTGAAATCACCAAAACCGATCAAAAGTTAACGTTTTGCAATAGAATTGTACCTTCTGGATGATCTTGCGCTTGTTGTGACCGGCGGCGAGGTCGTCGAGATTGACAATCTTCTTGATGTTGGTCTGCATGTCCCGGACGAGCTTGAACTGCACATCGGACTGGAGCAGGGCTCGAGTGATTTCGTTGAGGCAATCATTGAGCGCCTTCTCGTCGATGATGGTCGCATTGCTCATCTGCTGAAGAGCACGCGTGATGCTCCCTCCTAACTGAGCTAACACCATTTTCGCTTCCTCCTTCGCTTCCCTCTCCCTTCTTCCTCAACGATAATCGAACCGCTTAATCAATGAGAGATCAATCGAAGGTGAATTCGAGCGAGCGAATTTAGGGTTTGGGGATGGAAGAGGGAAGTGAGAAGAGAAAGGGAGATCTGTAAATTTTTATGACCATCGGCGATGAGGCGTTCCTTCAAAATATTCTGTTTGGTGGGGTACAAAAGTCCATTTTGCCCTCGTAAAACAAAGTAACAGATATTTACAAGATCAAACATAAAAATCTTAGACTTAGATCTAGAAACCTACCTTAATGTATCGATCACTATCAATAAGTTACCTAAAATTTAAAAGTATTAAATAAAGGGGTTAAATATCGAAACTTACTCTTAAGTATTGGTCACGAACACTACACTACCCACGTTCTCAAAATGAACACTACACTACCTTAAAGTATTGGTCACACGATTTTGTTAGTAAAAAAGGACGGAATTTTCCATTCCGTTAGTCATATGACCTCAAGTGTCATATAATGGATGGTAAAATGACGTTTTTTGCCCTTAAGTATTTGACCTCTATACATTTTATAAAGAACAATAACGAGGGTACAATGGTAATGTTCCTTATAAAATGTGTAGAGGTCATATAATTAAGGGGAAACGTTATTTTACCATCCATTATATGACACTTGAGGTTATATGACTAACGGAATAGAAAATTACGTCTATTTTTACTAACAAAATCACGTGACCAATACTTTAAGGTAGTGTAGTGTTCATTTTGAGAACGTGTGTAGTGTAGTGTTCGTGACCAATACTTAAGAGTAAGTTTCGATATTTAACCCCTTTATTTAATACTTTTAAATTCTAGGTAACTTATTGATAGTGATCAATACAGATTGCAAGTCAATTTATATGTCTTTACAAATTGATCATATAACGTTTACATGTTTTATAAATCAGTTATAGATCATCTACATACCTTGTATGCAAGGTTCTAAAAATCTCTAGGTGCTAATCAGATAGTTAGGGCCTTCGGGGATTAATCGGAGGCTAGACGGGGATTAATCAAAAATTAATTGGATTTATATTTTTCTATTTTTAAAATTTTAATAGGTATATTATAAACAAAATATGAATTTAATTATATTAAAGATGGTAAAAAATATATATATATATATAAAATACCGAAAAATAACATCAAACAACTCAGCAGTACAATCTCTAGTGTCACCAATACCAAACAACTTTGCATGACCATCTAGTTACTTTAACTTAGTCAGTACACTATATAAAATTGTTTTAAGCGGCTAGACAAGTCGGTTAGGCTTAGACGGGAGCTTAGGCGCTTTCCAGTCAAGATTTTTAGAACACTGCTTGTATGTCTTCATTAATAACTAATACTTGAGGGTAATATGTTGTTTGTGAACAATACTTGAGGGTATGTTTTTACATTTAACCCAAAATCTTATTTTAAAACTGAGCATATCCACTCCGGCTCCACTCAAGGAAGAGATAATGGCAGCGGCGAGTGCAATCCACAAGCAGCTGCTCCGCTATTCAAATCTCGGCCGCCACCCTCCGGCGCCGGCGCCGGGAAAGCAAGGCTCGCTGAGATTCAGCTCAAATTGCTCATCATCGACGGTACAGCTGAGAATGCCCTTTTATCCTCTTCGAGCCTCTCGAAATGAAGATCAAAATTCAACAGCAGCAGATGCTTTCATCTCCCAGGTACTGTGTATTCTTAGTTATAATGCTAATCTCCAATGGAATTAGCTCATGCTAATTATGATTTTTCAGCAGAGGGAAATTGAGAAAGTTGGGTTAACTGAAAAAACAGTTCCGAGATTAGTCGATGTTTTTTGTTTTATTTAGAGTAACTTTAAAAAAAATTATGTCATCTCAGTACTTTGAAGTTTCATTAATTTATTTAAAATATCTTTATTTTTTTGTCATTTTAATACTTTAAACTTTTATTAATTTCATTTTAATACTCATTATTAATTTTACTCTAGATTTAGTTGTTAGTGAGGAATATTATGATCATTTTACCTATTTTAGATGAAAAATTAGATGGGAAGTTAAATAGGTACTAAAATATGATTAATAAAAGTTTAGGGTACTGAAGTAACAAAAAAAAATTAGGGTACTCTAGTGAATTAATGAAAGTTTAGGACAAAAAGATTTAGGATATTCTATTTCATATGAAAGATATAGCATATTGGGGTGGGATTACCCCTTGTAAAAAAAGAGACACATGGTCATTTTTGAGTGGTCGGGTGAAAGTAGTCGTTGGGCTTTCGTCTAAGGCTGGGTGAATAGTTGAGGCGATGAAACCTTCACTCAGGTTAATTCGTCCAACAATTCGTTCGCTCGTAAATGGTCTATGTGAATTCTCATTTCACTGATTCGCCTGCTAAACTCAACTTTGGAGATGCTCTAATAATTCTGTTTTTTCTTTTCTGATTTCGATTTCATTTCATTGTTTGTGAAAATTGAGCAGGAGGAGTTGGGGTTCCTGTTGAAATTAGGAGGTGGTTCGGTGGCTGGTGCTGCTTTAATAAAGTATGGAAGCATTGTGTTTCCGGAGATGACCAGACCCAACATAGTTCTGGCCCTCACCATCATATCAACTCCAGTTGTTGTTGCTGTTTTGCTCTTGATCAAGGAGAGTCTTGGGGATAAACAAACCTAGCAACACACATGTTCGGATGTTCTCGTTTTGTTTTTCAGATCAACATTGTTCCGATGTTATGTGCAATGCAAATTCGAAGTTTCAGTAAGTTCCAAAGCTGCTATAACTCTATAAGAAAATAGTTCCTGGTATAACTTGAAAATCGTTGTATTGTGTGCTAGCCCAGATTTGCACATTAAACTGGGAATATAGAAGACGTAAACTTAAACTTACAAAACGCCACAGACTCTGAAACGATAAACAACCTCAGTTGCATGATGTCCATCTTCACTTCACTGCAGCCTCTTTATTAGAAAACATCGGGGTTGAAACGCCCGGGCATGGAAGTGCTTTGCTGAGCTTGCCTGAGATGCATTGTCAATGCATAGTTGTTCACCTGGGTATCAAAATCAGATGGTTGTGATACAAATGTCAGGAACCATACTCGTTCAAAATACTAAGCTTCTCTTCCATGGTTTCCTTTTGACAATGCAATCATTATGAAAAGATAAATGCATACATATTGCCTAACGATGTACTTACGGGATACAGAACAAAGGTGTGAATTTCTGATGTAACTTTGTTTTTTGATGTTTCCAATCAAAGAAAAGAATTAGCCTTTTGCTTTTCTATTCTCATTCCATACATTTAAAACTTACCCCACATCCAAATCGTTCTGTTATCTTTGTGGAGATAGCAATGATTTAGTCTTACCTCAAGAGTTCTTATTTGCCCCTGGTATTGAGACACCAACTGCCTCAATTGCTGCAACTCTTGATTCTTACCATCAAACTCTTTCTGTCGTTCATGCTGGATGGACACAGCACGTTTGAGAATGGCATTCTCCCGGATCAATACCTCAAATTGTTCCTTCAGAGTGATATTTTCCTGGAAATCCAAAAACCATAAGTATAAAAATCTACACAATAACTTATGCAGAACAGTAAAAGCATTGATTATAAGATAAGAATGAATATCTTCAGTCTTACAACTTGGGCATTCTTTTACAATTAATACACAATAGGACTACATTAGAACTAGTAAATCTAACCTAGTTCATGTCATATAGGCATCAATTCCCTTGGTTTATTTGCTTTTGATAACAAACATCTCCCTGAGAGAATGAAAAGAGAAGGCACTCTCCAGATAGATAAATAAATAAATAAATAAATAAGATATACCTTTTGAACACTTTGTGCAAGCTCAGCGCCAGCACGTGAACTGATGGCCTTCTCTAAAATCTTTAGTACACTAGCAGCACGATCTCTGGCATTATCCACACTAGTAGAATTCATCATTTCCCTCACTAACAACTCCACCCATTCTGCACCATCTGCTGGAAGGTTGTTTTGAACTGATGGAACTTCAGCAGATGTAGCAACCACATCTCCGTCATTGGTTGATGCACCTACCAATTTTTGCAAGTGTATAACAACGGAGCATTACAGACAACATTACAAGAAGAGCGACAAAGAGCACATGCTCAAGGAGGCAGTTTCAGGCATAGCACTACCTAGTATAAATTGTAACTACCTAAAATGCACTTATCATGATGGACTCTTCATAGGAGTGACTCCAAGACGACAAAGAATCCTCCTTCCATCCCAAGCCTCAATGGACATATGCAAATGCAAAAGATGAGCTTGCTGACTGAAATTTACAAAGACAAGTATACCTTTCCCTGCATTTATATCCAGTTCTTCAGCTGATCCAGACTCGTTTGCAGATCCTAAACAAAGTTCATGCAGCCTCTCGATGGCAGAGTCAATATCATTGCCACACTCTTCTAATGCTTTCTCGAGAAACTGAAAAGTTGCATCATCACCATGCCATAAATAGGTCAATTATAGAAGATAATATTTTCATAACAGGTGTAAACCACAGACTGGAAAAAGAAGAAGTGCAATTTGTCTAAACTGAAAGTAATGGTAAGAGAGAACACACATCTCACACAGTGCAATGATAACTTTATAAACCAACAACTGAACAATACTCTAATTCAAGCTAAAAATTCCACTGAACTTGGATTACACATGAGGTATCAAAGATAGCAAATATCTGAAAGACGCAAGGGCACGATCCTCATATTGTGATCAGATTCATGAATTGTAAGTTTACTTTTGTGATCGGCTAATCCAATGGTAAGATTTAGACTCAATACTTACATTTAGAAGAAAACATATTACCAATCAATAGATACATGACTTACATTTGAGTGACAACCAGATCTAGTCCTATTCAGGCGAACCAGTTAACAAATACAAGATTTTGAAATTGAATTACTCTTTCAATTAAAACCAGATGAACAATATACATCACTTCCAAAGCTAAAAGTACATCAATCAAAAGCACGAGGATCTCTAAAAAAACAGCAAATTCCCAAGCCGAATCAAAATCCAAAACCAAAACTATTGTCAGATGCATCATTTGAATTCGTTATCTTAAGATCCATACAACGAATTCAAGCCAAACCAAAGCAACCTCATCAATTATGTTCTGAAAAACAGCATAGATAGAGAGAAGAACGGACCTGAGTTTCCATGTGAGGGAACACTGCACGTATCTGATCGACGAGGGACGGCGGCGAGAAGCGGGCCGGCGAGGAGGACGAACAGCGAGCCCTCTTGGAGGCGGAAGGCGACGGGAGGTCTTCGAAGAAGGATCTCTTGCTTCCGCACACCGCCGCAGACATTGTTCAGAGCTCTTCCGCCGCTTCGAATCCGAAATCGATATGGTCAATGCGGATAGATTAGGGTTAGGGTTTTGTCAAGGTTTGGGTTTCAGATTTTGGGGGAGAGAGAGCTGAGGAGCATTAGCATAGCTCGAGATTTACGTGCTTTGCTTGTTGTCGGAGACTTGGGGAGTATTTATATCCTAAACGGGAGCGTTTTAAAATTTGATTTTCTGAATCCATATTAGTTAAGACTTATTAATCCAACGTCACTGTATGCACGGCCAAGCAAAGTTCTAAAAGTTGATAGGCACTAGTCGGGGCGGTTAGGTCCTTCCGAAAGTAATCGGGGACTAGACGGAGATTAATCGGAGATTAATCGGATTTGTATTTTTTATTTTTAATAGATATATTATTATATATAGAAATAAAATATGAATTTCATTATATTAAATGATAGCAAATATCTAAAATACCTAAAAAAATAACATCAAACAACTCAGAAGCACAACTCTTAATATCACCAACACAATAACCATCTAATTATATTAATTGAGTCAGTATACTACGCAAAATTGTTGTAATCGCCTAGGCGGTTAGGCGTAGGCGGGCGCCTAGTCGGCGCCCAGTCGGCGCCCAGTCGGGATTTTTAGAACAATGCGGCCAAGTAAGCAACGGTCATTTTTATTACTCAACAAGTCTAGCTAATCACAAGAGCATCCACAGTCAAATCGAGAACATTTTAAGAACGAAATTAATGGATAAATCATAGAATTGTTTTTTTTTACATTGAGATAATTGTCTGAAATTACCCTAACGTTTCGTCCACAAACAATTGATGCACAAAGTTTCGTCCACGTTGTGTGGCTACCTTGAAGTTTTGTCCATGATTTTTGTAGTTTTGACGTAATAGGGATGTTCAAAATGATGGTCTGGGGCCTCTGGGCAGTGCATCCCGGATTGAATAGAAGCGTGGACAAAACTTCAATGCACCTACAAAAGCGTGGGCAAAACTTCAATGCACCTACAAAAGCGTGGGCAAAACTTCAATGCACCCACAAAAGCGTGGACAAAACTTCAATGCACCCACAAAAGCGTGGACAAAACTTCAGGACAATCACACAACGTGGACAAAACTTTGTGCATCAACTCGTTTGTGGACGAAACTATATGGTAGTTTTGGACAATTATCCCTTTTACACTTTTAGGCAATACTCTATCCCCATTGGAAGGAAGGATTCATTACCTCGTTGAAATTATCGATGTCCCCTATTTGCAAAAGCATATGATCCGGCACACTAGACTGAAAATAACTAAAACTTCTATAACAACCTAATAGAATAGAATGGATCTCTAAAGATAAGCACATCACAGGAGACGAAGAAGCTACCCATTCAAGTGGTTGTGTTGTCTTTCGAGACGGTGACTTGCTGTTGTAGTACTCATCTTTGGAAAGTGAATTGTATGTCAGTGCTATGCTAACATTTAACCTCAAACAGATATACCCACTAAGATTCCTCTGACCAACATGTCAACCCAAAGATTGATATTTGAACAATAATAATCCAAGATTTGGATATTAATCATAATAAAGGGATTTGAATCATAATTACAAACTTCATATTAGTAATCCAGACCCAAGTATGGATACTACACTCTTAATCATAGAGTGCACCTAGTAAACCAAAGCTAATTTGTACAAGAAAGGGGTGTTCCATAAACAGGTAGCCATCAACCTTGTTCTTTGTAAGGAGTCCAGATCAACTTGCCAACATCAACCTCGAGCCCTCCTCCCCCGGCAGCTTTCAGATGTCGATCGAGGACCTTGGGATCTGCACATATTACATGTTGCCCTTTTCGGTATTGGATCAGTTCTAGGCTCTGAAGAGTGTTCAGGATATCCTCTGCCTTTATGGCTGTCATGTCACTAAGTTCCTGCGTAAGTCAAACAACTCAAGAGGATAAATCACCGATGAAATGCTGAGATCTCTTATTACTTATACTTGCAGGAAGGTCCTTCAAGATGAACATGTCGTACAGATATGGAGACAGATTAAAGGAATACCCAAACACAGGCCGTGAGAGTTCAGAAAATAGCAGTCTAAGGAATCGCAAGCTAGGTTAAGTACAATACAAATTAGGGGTAACTTCATTAACACCACCCTTTTGACCTTTGTTTCTAACATACACACGGTAAAGGTGAGGCGTTATCAGTAACACACTGTCACCTTTTGTTTATCATCAAAAACACCCGGATTTGGGTCATTTTGTCCCAAAACCCCAATGATAGATGAGAAAGGTGTTAGTGTGTCACTAATAACCCCTCACCTTTAGGGGATGTTTCTGATAACAAAAGGTCAAAGTTGTAAATAATGTTTTCCCTACAAATTAATAACCACATACCTTAATAGATATATTGCCCTTGTGTTTTTTCAGGATGTCCAAGAGAATACGGGTCCAGTATCCTCTATAGCTCAGCATCCCCAAATCAGAAAGGGGCCTTTCAGGTGTTCCGACTTTACCTTCCTTCTTGGATAGTTCATACGCTGGCTCACATCAAAGAAAATATTACCCGTTATATCAGCTTAGAAGTTAATGATCTTAAAGGCGACCTGAATTGAGACGGCTGAACTATGAAGACAATACAAATTTTAACAGTATGTTCAAAACAAATTAGGAAAGTTAAATACACAACTACATATAGTGCCTTAAAGTCCCATCTAGAAAGTCCCCTAGAAATGAATGATAAACTCTTCACAGACTACAGTTTCATAACATAGCAAAGGTAGAGACTGCTACGGTTTATTTTTCGTGAGATGTATGATCATAACTGTCATTAATCATTATAGCACAAAACTATTGCTACCATTAAAATGAACAATAACCATGTCCTGGTTCATAATTTAACCAGCCTAAGTCGAGTCATTCGAGCACCAAATAGAGTTCTATTGACTGCATATATGGCCAAGATTAAGGCAACAACTCTTGGAACCAAAGGGAAAGGAAATGTTCAATTCTATGTGGCTCCCAATTAAATCCAACATACAGCAATTGAATGCCAAATAACTTACAGAAGGCAATCAGAAATTTTCCATAGCCTTTTCTTTGATATGGAGGAAGAGTGAGGATGCATGCCAAATTATAGGACTCCTCTGAATGCTTTTCCTGAATAGTTAAACATAGAAAATGAGCAAGTCTGATAACACAGAGTTTCCACATATATCAAGATGACTTCATATTGAAGTATGATACTGACTAATCAAACTTTAAAAAGGGCACTGTTATACATTCGGAAGATTAGAAACATAGATGGAATCTTTGAAATCACAAGGCGAGAAACTTTGCACACTAATAAGCCCTGGTAAAGAAAACAGGAGGACGAGATTGGATATGGTCCAAAAATTTGGGAATGCATAATACATTAATACCTACACAACTGCACATCAGTCCACAGCTGTTTTGAAGCTATAATGTAAGAATATCATGAAATGCAGAACCATGACAGCAGCTTAAGTTAATAACTGAAATAGACAGTAAAAGAAAATCTAAAACAAATATTTAATAAACTAAAGGGGCATGGAGGTACTTGAAGTTGAATGTGACAATGCCACAATGGGAATGATTCTACAACATGAAGTGACATAGTATGTAGGATCATAAGAGACCATTGTTTTTCAAATGCACAAAGTTATGTGTGTCCACATACCAAGTCTAGTGCCTGGGAATTATTCAGAAGTTACAGAAGCATAATGACAATTCATCAACAATTACCTTAGAAAAGTACCCAACCATATGGCATCCCCGCTCATCACATTCACACAATATGTAGAACAGAAACAAGTCAACATCATAATAAAGGGTTTTGTGGTCGAGAAACAATTTCGCCAAATAACAGAGATTCTGTCCATAAACTTTGTTCTTCTTGCCATCTACCTGGATCACAACATTAAAAGAAAAATAGATTCATTGCAAAATGTATGCACAAGAAGAGTATCCTACACATGCAAAAAAAAAAACAATGTATAGTAATCATTTCCTTGTATGCCAACCTTGGGAGAGGATAATTATTTCTCAAGAAACAGTTATTTCTAAAAAGCCAACAAAATATCAAGAAAAGAAAACAATTTTAATGTTACTGAAAATGAAATTTGTGCAACAAGATCAATAAGCATAAATATCAATAAGGAAAGAGAATAAAACACAGGATTAGGTTAAGAATAAGAATTGCAGTTTAATAACACTAGATATATGATTATTTTGAATGAGGATAACAAAATAACTTCTGCAAGGCAAACAAACATACCTCAAACATTGAAAGTGTACCACTTCGGTATATCTCATCACCAGGAGGATACTTAAGGTCACATTTTCTCTACATGTACACAAATGGGTAAAATAAAAGCTCAATATAGAAAATCTGACAACTTAAAGCAGTAAAAATATATAACATAATTGATACTGCTCAAGAAAATTGAAAGTATAGTTGTTCGATAATCAAAATCATTCAATAAATACATACATTTCTTATTTTTGGTGCTACTATAAGAATCAAGGTCCCCATAAAAAAAATAGAGAGTTAAACAAGAGGAACGAAACTAAATAAAGCAAAAAAAAAAGCAAACAAACATCAACCACGCGAACAGGAGGAACAAAGCCCATCATCCAATTGCAGTTTTTTTCTTTTTACTTTAAAGGGAAAAATCAACCTTCATGACATCAGAGAAGCTGCATTCACAGTGCAATGCCTCATGAATTCAACTTGATTCTGCAGCACAACTTAAATGGGTGATATGCAACTACTGTTTATTTTATGTCCTGCTTGAATTACATTGTAGCACAACTTGGCTATGGAAGATTTTGTTGTGCAAATTAGCAAACTTCAAGCTCTTTAATTCGATTATTAGTATGATCAAATCAACAATGAAAATATTCTCTGCAACAATCATAAAAATTATGATGAGCTACAGTAGCATCACCTAAAAGACCACAAATAGGCCCAAGTCAAACGAAGTTCCTACAAGATGGAAAAAGTAACCAGAAAAACACTATTTGTCAAGTGAAATCAGCAGCAGGGCCAACACTGCCTCTAAAGAAAAAGTTAGAACCATGCTATAAAAAAATCAATTTCATGAATGAGGGAAAATAGAAGAACTTCAGTAATAGCTCACCAAATGTCTCTGGAGCTGCTCTTTGCGCTTCATGAAATTGAGGCAAAACTCACAAAAAAACAGCTTTGAACAATCATTGTATTCTGGCGGAAAGGGAGAGAAGTACCACGTCTCAATTTCATATCTTCCGAGTTCTATAGTTGCTATATTTTTAACTTTTGTGAACTCTTCGTGTTCACGTAAGCTCGCCGCATCAAGCTCTTCATGGCCCTGCAGCATGTAAATAAAGTATAAAGATAATGGAAGTATTGCCTGAATGAGCACAAGAAAACTTGGAGAGAGTGCTGGTGTTAATAAAGCATGCAATCCTTTCAACATTTAACCATCAGCACTTCATCATATAACCCATTCCCTTGAAATCATTCGCTCAAGTGGTGCACGTAACCAGTTACAGGCATTATGCATGTTTTTTCTTCTATTTCATTTGGATCCAACGCCAAAGGTTCAATAAATTCATTCTTCCCTTAATGTTCTGGTTTAACTTATAGAGAAAAATAATGAAAAGTAGGCTCCCCAATCATGTTCTGACATGAAGTACCTCTACATGTGTCTCATCAATCTTCCGCTTCTGATGGCGGGTCATTTTCAAGCTTGTCACCTACAAGTATCAGGAATAAAAGTATTCTCATCAGTACCGTGAGTAAAAGAAATGAACCTTCGTGAAAGCTATAAGAATACCAACAATAGGGAGGAGGCATAAGAACATAGCATTACCTTGTCTTCCACTTTCTCGTCAACAACAGCCTCTACTGAATCAAGATCAAGTTGGTCAAGCTTTACCCACTCATCGAGCCTTCGATTGACTGTCAAAAATTTACAAAGTTGCAGAAGAAAAGGCTACTCAGCACACACACACAAACAACGATGTAACTAAATAACAAATCCACTGAAAACAATACCAAAAGTGAACAGACACCTCAATATGTAAACGATGAAGTACCTATTTGTTGTGTGTATAAAAAAAACAATATGAACCAGTGAAAAATAGATATAAATTTTTAGGGCAAAACGTGTATTTTTGTCCGTGTTTGTATGTGTGCACCAGAAGTTCATCTAGACAACACTAAAGGTCATGGACAGGTAAAAACATCAGATTGACAAGCAACTAAATTATTCATGAGAACAAATTGCACTTACATTGCCTAATCATTCACCACATGAGTAATTCCAATTCCAATAAAATAATTGCAGGACACAACCAAAGTTCATAAATGAAATGAATTTCCCCCTAATTTGGTAGCTAAGAATTCATGAGCATCCAGAAACAAATTGCCCTAAATCCCAATTCGAAGAATTCATGAGCTGCCATAAAAGTTGCCCTAATCCCCAATTCGAATCACACAGTCACGCTAAAACACAAACGGAACAATACACAGCGAAATCGACCACGATTAAAGCACAAACAAAACCCTAACCCTAGCTACCCAGAAACAAAATCAATGATCTTACATTCAGTGTAGTGAACGTAGTACTCGTAATAGTTGGTGCCGGCACAATGCATCTTGCGCCGCTCGATCACCTTCACGGGATGGTACTTCCCATCCCTCCATCGGCACTTGACGCGAGTACCGACCTCGAGAGGAAGCACACTGGACCTCCTCTTATTCCAGGTATCTGAGTCGGGGGTTTTGTCGATCTCCATGGCGGAGAATTCCGCGGACGACGGTAGCGCGCCGTTTCCGTCGGGGGCCTTCAGGCTATCGTCGCCGGCGGCGGTGCCGGAGCCGTTCTCAGCGCTCGGTGGCGTCCCTATCGAACCCATTGCAGATGAGTGTCACGTGAAATGCATAATCCTGTGTTGTTATAGGAGACAAAGTCAACAAGGGAAACTATTATGACACACTTTTGCACACTAATAATCAGGTAAAAATATAAAATTATTTAGAATTAATTACATTCACCTATATCGAACTATACACGGTTAACAGATTCATACTCTAAATAACGTATATATAGTTCGTGCTAACAATTGTAACAACATCCCCTATTTTATCCATTTTTTCGTCCATTTATCGTTCATTTTTTTCAGAAATTCTGAAACTACATGTAGTGTTACGATCCTAAAACCAACTTCAATGCTAAATTCAATCTTAAATCTCTCTCCAAACATAAATCTAACCTTAAAAATAGAGAGATGTTACAAATTGTTAATTCGGGTATGTATTCATTACGAAATAACTTTTGTGTATTTATCTGTTAAACGTGTATAGTACGGGATATAAATGAGCGTAATTAACCCAGTTATTTATAAAAAATAGGTAAAAATATTTTTGGGATGATTTTCACGACAATCGCCCGATCTGTCAAAACCCTACCACAAGCGTGGCAAGATCCCGAGCTCCCACAACCAGCACCCACGTCACATGGCCAACACCACAAAACTCTTGTATAGAGACTCGTTTGATCTCCGCAAACTCTTTCTGTGGTTGGAGTGCGTTAGGGATAGGATTTGATCTAGCGTCAATCGATGGTGCCATATGTTTACATGGAGGACGATTTCGATGGTATGTGATGGAGGATGTTCATTTCCAAGACTGGAGTAAACAAAATTTGTGTGTTCGTCTGGCTGGTTAAGGGACAGTCATTCACGTGCACAATGATTACGGCTCATGGGAATATGTATTGTAAGTGGGCTTTCGTTTACGTTCATGGAGTTCATCACCTATAATCTAGGTACCAAGAAAAGAGGAAGAAACAATATAATATTTTCATATTTGGTCATTTAAGCGATATCTCATCTCTTTTTTCTTTATAAGCAAAACAATATATAAATCTCTCCTTTTCCAAAGTCTGAAAAGAAATGGGAGGTGGTCTAGCTACTGACCTGAAGATGATACGAACTACAAACTCGAGTGCTGACATAACAACTCAGCCTTATGATTATCCCAACATGGGAGAACAATGGTCTAAAAACCTTATATGACAATCAAATAAGCACAATGAAGATGAAACGAACAACAGACTCGAGCGCTGACATGATAGCTCAGCCTCATGACTACCCCAACAAAGGGAGAACAACTAAACGGTTAAAAAATTGAGTCTCAAACCCTAATTTAGCCACCATTAAGCACAAGAAAAAAAGGTCTCAAACCCAAATTTGCCAACCATAAAGCTCTGAAAAGTTAGTCGTCTTCTAAAGTAAACACCAAAGACTTTACCCGAGCTTGAGGAGAATACTGAATCTCATCGGCACCCAAACTCAGCGAGTTAAAAGGCACCGACACGCCGACGACCAACATCGCAAAACGGCAGAGATAAATCAGTGCAAAAACACTGAAACTCAAAACCCAAAAGAAGAAGGACTTGTCGATATCCAAGGCCTAAATACCCCGTACAACCCCTCAAATGCCAACACCTAAAGAATGATGGGCCCCGCAAGGAAGGCAGAAGTACAAAGGAAATCTAAACGAGCCTAAATCTAAGGCTGAGCAGAACTCCTACAAGCTATAGATAAAGCCAAAAGAGAGACAAGAACCATATCATCCGCGACGACGAGTGACGAGGCCAGAAGCATAACGAATCCGAACTCGGAAACGCCTCCCACGATGAATCTGGACGAAGACACTCAAGAGCCACTACGATCAGGTCTGAAAAACAGCCAAACAAAATGTTGGGCCGGGCCCAGGCACTGGACCAAAAGGACCAGGCCCACGCGATGGACCAGCATGACCTAGACCAGGCCCAGGCGCTGGCCCAGCTGAACCTGGGCCAGGCCCAATCCCGCATCCCACCGACCCGATCCGTCTGAACCGCTCCGGAAGAGCCCTACCCGAACCAAAACAGCAACTGTCGCCCCCGAGCCTGTCGCCGTTCACTCAGAAAATGAGAGAACGACTTCACCATCCACACATGCCCCAAAATAGAAAGGACCACGTGGAGGTGAAGCAATTTCGGCCGCGCAAAACCGGACCGGGTAGGACTCCGGCGAGCAAAGGGCACGACTAGAACCAGTGTCCCCATAACCCACGTCGTGACGACCATGGTTGTCCATCCCCGGAGACCCGAGGCAAGCCATGAGAGCACCAAAAGCAGATATGGGAGCACGAGCAAAAGCCTAGGCGAGGCCAGCCAAAACAGCCACCACTGCAGCTGAGGGAGGCGAACAGAGTTCTGCGCAAACGAAGCCACCATAGCACTAGAGGGAAAAACAGAAGAAAGGAGGGTGAGGAGGTTGGAGGAGGAGGAAAGAGGGTTAAAGGATGAAGCCACCACCAGTGGAATCAGAGTAGAGTGACGGCGGGTGTGGTAAAAGGGTAGGGTTTGGGGAGTTCAGAGAGAAAAAAGTTAGTCAAGCAATTGGATATCTCATCTCTTGATATTGCTTTGGAAGAGAAAACTGGATGTAAGGTGAATTGGCGAGTAGTCCATACAACTTATAGGGTAAGAGCCCGAAGTTTGAGTTTGTAGTTTACTTCATATGAGGTGACAATTAAACCCCTATAAAATTATGAATGACAAAAAGTGGAGAGCTAACTAATAGATTTCTATTGGTATGAGGCGTAAATTAGAAAACGATCTCCATCTTTGACACTTCTTTTAGTCGATCAGTCGTATGACATGTATCCAATTGGATGTTTCTCTTTGGATCACAATAAATTTTGTTTTTCTTTGGATCAAAGACGGATTTACCACCTTCACCTGGCCTATCGGAGTTGTAATAGCTCGGATAATAACCATGTAAAACGTTCTTGATCACTTGCATGCAAGAGGGGAACAACTTGCATGTAAGGTAAGACATGGCAAAAACAAAAATAAACAAAAGTCTCACATCCTAATGCATGAATAGGGATGGAAAAATAACCCGAAATCGATGGGTACCCGATGTTTTTGACCCGATCGGATAGGGTATTGATCGGATATTGTTTTAATCGGGTAGGATATTACCCGTTGACCGGGTAAGGGTAAGGTGCGGGTTTGGCCTTACCCTCCCCGAACCCTACCAGATCTTATATCATATACATATTTATATATTATATACATAAATAAGTTAATAATAATGAACCTAATAATAAGTCATATAATTAAGAAGTTGTACGGTCACAACTCATAAGCCCATAACACCACACAATTGCAAAGAGCACGCAACACTACATGTCATTGCTTGCTCTTATATTAGTTAGTTTGTTTTTTCCGGATTGATCTCTGTCCATTTCCTTGTTTGTTTATCAATGTGTGTAGTTAAAAGAAAAACGACTTACGACTAAATCATGATTAATCTCATCATCATATTTTTGTCTTATTAAAACAAGAGGACATATATCTAAATTACAAAAGCTTCTTCTTTTGGATGTCTAAACTACAAGGATTTGTACGAGCGTTTTTTTTGTTGTCTTATAATCCACATGTCATATGAACGAGTCGGGTAGGGTAATACCCGACCCAAACGGGTAAATATAAGGTAGGGTACTGATTGGGTATTGACTGGGTATGGGTAGGGTACATTGGATATGAAAATCGAGTAGGGTACGAGTATTAAAAAAAAACCGACTCATACCCTACCCATTGTCATCCCTAAGCATGAAGGCAAGTACTGTACATAGCCATATATGCAAAGCACGGATAAGTGGTGGGGGGTCATACATTCCATAAAACATATATAGTTATTTTTCAATATAAATTGGTGAGATAAATGTTAAGTGAGCTGTCATTCGGTTTATGCGAGCCTAATATTAGTGGGGTATAAAACAAAGATTTGATCGATATTTTTTTTCTTATGATAATGTGATATGAAAATAAGTAAAATTGTACATCTAGAAAGATCATACTATATTATTCTAAGAAATCGAGTTTCATCGTATATTTATAACACTCAAGATCTTAAATGAATGATAGAGATTAAATTTAACAATACACATTTGATGGGTAAAATTTATTGTCTAGAATTATATTCCAATATTTAAGAATTAACATTTATCCATAAATGAGACATATTCATGATATGTTTCAGATGAGATAAGTTCAAGATAATTTCAACCAATTTCTAACTTTCCAACATGTCCAAATTTCCACCAAATATGCTAATCATACATGACATCGTTTATGACCAATTATTGTCATCAACTTCGGGAAATTCCCACACTTTTTTTTATCAGCAAAACAATATATAAATCTCTCATTTTTCAAAGATTGAAAAGAGAGGAAAAAAATGGAGTACATGAAGATGGTCTAGCTACAGATCGGAAGATGAAACCAACAATAAACTCGAGCGTTGGCATGATAGATCAACCTCATGACAATCCCAACAAGGGAGGACAATGGTCTCAAAACCTAATATGACAATCATATAAGCAAATGACAAAACGGCTAAAACATTGAGTCTAGAACCCGAATTTAACAACCATGAAGCACAAAGAAAAAGAGGTCGAATACCCATATTTTTCAACCATGAAGCTCAATAAAGCTAGCCGTCCACAATTGCAAACACCCATAACCTTACCTGAGCTTGAGAAGAATATTGTATCTCATCGGCACCCAAACTCAGAGAGTTATAGGGCACCGACACGCCGACGACCAACATCGCTCATCGGTAGATATAATCCGACGAATAATCACCGAAATTCAAAACACAAAAGAAGTAGGACTCCTCAATTGGCCTAAAGACCTAGTACAACCCGTCAAAGGCTAACACCTAAAAGATTGACGGCCCCCCCATCAAAGGGCGGAGATACAAAGGAAATCGAAATGACCCTAAATATAGGGACGAGCAGATTTCCAACAAGCTAAAGATGAGGCATAAAGTGAGAGAAGAACCTTACCATCCGCAACGACGAGTGACCAGACCAGACGCACACCGAATCCAAGATCATAAACGCTTCCCACGGTAGATTTGATACAAGACACCTGAGAGCCACCTCGAACGGGTCCGGAGAACAACACAACTACTACCCGAGTCAGCGCAAGACATACACCAAATCGAGCCACTGAACACGACTGGTCCAGATCCAATACGATCAGGACCTATGAGGATGGAGAAACGCATCCCACGCTCAAAACACTCACAAGCATTACCCTTACAAATCAAACACTACACAAGTAGTCATGCCAACCAAAGGCATCACCCTTACAAAGGATTCTTTTAATATATAAGAATCGTATTTCAAAAATTGTAAGATGGGACAAAGGCATCACCTTTACAAATCTAAGAGTTGAAATCTTAGCCTCAAAATAGAATATCAAACATGAGACCAACAAGAGAGAAACAACTAGTACAAACTAAAGCCCAACAAAAAGCATAAGGGAAAACACAAGAAAGAAAAAAAACTCAGCCTAGAAAACACACAAATACCATCCCTCGGGAACCCAACCACCACCAACGTCGCTCACTGACACATCGAGCCTCCACGACCAGGACCACCCACAACACGAGTTACCACCCAAATGCGAGAGCCCTTATCTGACGCACCGGATCCCATAAGACACAACTAAACACTAATCATGAGACGAGAGAAAGAGACTTAGATCCGAGTTCAACAAATCTCCAAAACAAAGAAGTAGGAGGAAGAGAGCCAAAAAACACCACAATTCCATCAAAACGACCCAACCAAACATTGCTTAGATATCAAATGATACCTCGTCAAAAGAAACAGTCCCAACGATCCTTAGAGGAGAGTTATATCTACTCTAAAACCACCTTCCACTTAGAAAAGAAAGGTAAGAAGAGTACACCAAAGTATAAAGGGCAGAATTGGGCAACAATAAAGTGAGGAAGACGACGGTAAGCCATCACCATACTCAACAAACTAGACGACGATCAAGCGTCGACCATCCCCTCCCCCTAAAACAATATCTGAACCAGAAACTGTTGAAGTATAAACCCACACCGGGAATATATAAGCATAAAATGGGCTACTTATATCAGGTCGGACTTCCACAACTAAAAGGTCAACCGATATAAGTAGCTCGTTTTAAAAACAAAATTTACAGAAACCTTATATCTAAAATCTAACCCCCACAACTCTTGAACAATAGTCGCCAACCAATACCAGGTGAAACTAGTTACAACCACTTCCAAATCGGAGTAAACAAAGGAGAAAGGAACATGTACAAAGGTCACAATGAGAATGATAAGAGAAAGAACCACACGGGCAGAGAGGAAAACATCCAAAGAGGTCCTCAGAAAAAAGAGGAGACTTGGAATCGATTTCCTTCGGATCCTATTGGGACGAGACGTGTCTCCTTAACAATGTCTCGTTCTCCCATCTGGTACCCATTGAAACTGGCGAGACTGCGTAACAGACCACGCCTATGTGTTGGGGCCAACAAAGACTCCTGTTCTTGAACCACGACAATGCAACGTCGTTGTTGATCTTCCACTTGTTGCTGCTTCCATCGTCGCACAGTCACTGATCCCAATATCCGTGATTTAGATCAGGGGGCTTAAAGGACCCAACACGGAGACCCCAGTGATCGGAGCAAACCTTCTCTTTTCACCGAAGCCAACCTCCTCTTTTTACCGTAGCCATTATCGTCCTCTCGATAATATGATGGTCCATAAAACGAGGGAGGAGGTGACAACTAGAGCCATCCCTATTCCTATTTTTTATTGACTACCTAGTTTCCTGATATAATATATTAATATGCCTAACACTCTCCATTCACACTTGAACAGAAGGTCTATACACAATAAATGTAATCAGACAAGCAAATTTCCCAGCGATGCAATGGCTTGCATTTTGTTTCACGAGGATGTTCTGGTCATTGAGCCATTGAGGATTTAGTTAGGATATTTTAACAATGTCTAAGGTGGCAATGACTTGTTAATGAAGATTATAAATACATTCAAGTGTGAGAATGGAGATATCCTCATATCAATTGCTGTATATATCTTTTTCTGGCAAGCTTTTCCCTTTTCATTGGTGTAGTTAGAGAGTATATATATTAATATATTATATTAGATCATTATTAGAGGCATGTAAATGATCTGTGGCCAATTCATAAGGTATGTAAATGATGTGGCTAATTCATAAAAACATGTAAATGACCTGTGACTAAAATATAAGGTCCTTCATTTAACACTTTTAAACTTTGGGTAGCTTACTGTTCGTGACCAATACATAAGGGTAGGTTTCTACATTTGACCCAAAAAACATGGAATACAAAAAGAAGTGAAAAATGATTAGATGGAATGAAGTTTACCCATTGGATACTGAAACCATGCATTAACCATAACCTACTCAGTCTCAATGTACACTTGGCAATGGCATTATGCAGTATCTACCAGAAAAACAAATCAGCTCACATCAACAGGCTGCTCATCACATTTTTTAAGCATTCTCAATCTATATTCTAAAACTTGAATACTCTAAGTTTCTTTACACATGTAAGGTTTTCCGCCAAACGAAGAAGAAATAATACGTACGTTTGTTCTTCATCAACCTTGTTCTTGGTAAGGAGTCCAGATCAACTTGCTAACATCAACCTCGAGCCCTGCTTCCCCAGCAGCTTGTACATGTCCATCCAACACCTCGGTTTCTCTACATATTACATGTAGCCCTTCTTTATATTCGATCAGTTTTAGGCTCTGAAGAGTGTTGAGGACATCCTCTGCCTTTATGCCTGTCATGTCACTAAGTTCCTGCAGTGATGAAACACAAATGAATTAGCACCTAAGTGAATCATTCATAAGTCAAAACACTTATTGTTCAGTAATTCAGAAATAAATAAAAAACTAAAAATGCCCGTGCAAACTGTCGAGATTCTAAGGATCACAAGATATGAATTTATTCTCCAATGATTTGCGAAAATGTTGTACTCAGCATTTACATTCTACTTAGTGTAATGTTGTACATAACTATGGTCAAGGGTTGCTTCTAAAAAATAATGAATTACTTGAAACTCTCTAGTGATTTATACTTGAGAGAATACCAAAACACAAGCCACAACCTTTTAAGGAATCGGAAGCTAGCTCAATTATAGTAAGAACTCATAAGCATATACCCTGATAGATAGATCGCCCTCGTGTTTTTTCAAGATGCCCAAGAGAACGCGGATCCAATATCTCCTGTAGCTCAACATACCCAGGTCGGAAAGGGGTCTTTCGGGTGTTCCAGCTTTACCTTCCTTCTTGGATAGTTCATACGCTGTCTCATGTCAAAGAAAATATTGATCGTTATATCGGTGCTCAGATGTTAATGATCATACAGAAGAGTGAGGATGCATGACGATTAAATCCAACATACAGCAATTGAATACAAAATTACTTACAGAAGGCAATCAAAAATTTCCCATAGCCTTTTCTTTGATATGGAGGAAGAGTGAGGATGCATGCCAGATTATAGGACAACGATGAATTCTTTTCCTGATCAATTAGACATACAACAGTGAGTAATAGGAGCGCCTGCGATGCAGTCGCTTCAACGGGCGAATTGGCGAAAAATGTGGTTTTTGGCGAATCGCCCACCGCTCAATTTTCCCACCTTGTGGCCACTTGTCATGCGACAAGTGGCTATTCGTCCGGATTCGCCTGACTAATCGCCTCCAGCATTGTGGGAGGCTGGGCGAATCGCCTCCAGTGGGCTAATCCCATTGGAGAAGCTCTAAGTCTGATGTCTCATAGTTTCCACATACATCAATGAAAATTACCTTAGAAAAATACCCAACTATGTGGCATCCATACTCATCGCATTCACACAATATGTAGAACAGAAAAAAGTCAACGTCATAATAAAGGGTTTTGTGGTCAAGAAACAATTTAGCCAAAGAACAGAGATTCTGCCCATAAACTCTGTTCTTCTTGCCATCTACCTGGATCACAACATCAAAACAATAAATAGATTCAGTGAAGAATAACATCAAAAGATCCTAATGAGCTCGTCTAAAGGTTAAAAAGCTAGAGATACAATCATATTTGATAAAAGTAATTTGCATAGACCGAATAATATGAAGAGTAACAGAAGACCATACCTCAAACATTGAAAGTTTACCACTTCGGTATATCTCATTACCAGGGGGGTGCTTAAGGTCACACTTGCTCTACACATAAACAAGGACTAAAATAAAAGGTCAAGATAGAAAAGCTCGCATCTTACGAGAGTAAGAATATATATAACATTACAGAGACTACCAAACGAAATTGGAAGAATAGTTGTTCAAAGTTCATTTTATTGCCATGCTTGAATTACATTACTATAGACGGTTTTGTTGTGATTTTGATGATTATGAGACAAATACAAGTGATAATGCTTTAACCTCTGCGATTCTATTATTAGTATACAATTAAATAAACGACAAAACTGTTCTCTGCGACAATCATAAAGAATTCTGATGAACTTCAGTGGCATCATCTAAAAGAGCACAAAAGAAAAAATGAGTAGGCCCACGTCCTATGAAGTTCCCTACAAAGTGGAAAAAGTCCTATGAAGAACACCATTTGTCAATGAGCAGCGTAGAAGAATTTGATTATTAGCTCACCAAATGTCTCTGAAGCCGCTCTTTGCGTTTGAAGAAATTGAGGCAAAACTCACAGAAAAACAACTCCGAACAATCTTTGTACTCTGGCGGGAAAGGAGAGAAGTACCAAGTCTTCATTCGATATCTTCCAAGTTCTATAGTGTCTATATTCTTAACTTTTGTGAATTCTTCGTGTTCACGTAAGCTGGCCGCGTCAAGCTCTTCATGGCCCTGCAGTGTTTTGGTAAATAAGGATCATAAAGATAATGGAAGCATTGCCTGAATGGGCACAAGAACACTTGGAGACAGTGACGGTGTTAATAACACACACAATCCTTTCAACATTTAACCTTCGGCACTTCCTCTTATTATAACCCATTCCATTCAAATCATTCACTTAAGTATTGCATGTAATCAGTTCCAAGGATTACGGCAATACTTATAGAGAAGAACAATTTACATATAGATTCCCTGCTCGTATTCTAACTTAAAGTACCTCCACATGTGTCTCATCAATCTTTTGCTTCTTGCGGCGTGTCATTGTCACCTAAAAATACCAGGAATAAAGTATTGCCATCAGTACTGAAAGGAAATGAAGGCTCGATAAATAAAATTGCAAGAAAACCAACAACAGGGTAGAGGCATAAGAACATAATCATTACCTTGCCTTCTCCTGTCTTGTTTACTGTGTCAAGATCAAGTTGGTCGACCTTCACCCATTCATCGAGCCTCCGGTCGACTGTCGAAAGAACAAAGTTGTAGAAGCAAAAGGCTAATCAGTGATGTAAATAAATAAACAAATCCACTGAAAACAATACCAAAAGTGAATAGATGCCTGTCTCTATACTATCACCAAGAAAACCGGAAAATCCTACTCTAGCCTAATCTAATTCCTACCCTAACCTCCACCCACATCTACTCCCAAGCGGATGTGTCCATCAGGGTTCGAATCTCTGACCACCAGGCCAACCCAAGTGGGCAAGACAGTGAACTATTCATATTCATGAGAACTGATTGCACTCACATTGTCAAATCATTCACACATAAGTAAATCCAAGCAAAAAAATATATATTTGGAGGCAAAACAAAGAACCAGCAACAGAATGAATGGGCAAGAAAACCGGGAAATCCTACTCTAGCCTAATCTAATTCTTACCCTAACCTCCACCCGCACCTACCTACTCCCAACTCCCAAGTAGATGTACTCATTGGGGTTCGAACCTCTGACCTCAAACTGATGAGAGAGCTCTCTGACCACCGGATCAACCCAAATGGGAACTGATTGCACTTACATTGTCAAATCATTCACCACATAAGTAAATCCAAGCAAACAAATGTAGGGCAAGACCCAAAGCTCATGAATGAAGTGAATGTTCCCCCAATTTGGTTGCTAATAAGTAATGATTTCATGGGCTAGCAGAAACAACTTGACCTGAATCCCAATTCGAACCACATAAAAATCACACTAAAACATGAACAATGTGTAGCAAAATTGAACCCAATTAAAGCACAAACAAAGCCCTAACCCTAGCTATATATATCTACAGAGGGAATCGAGAACCTTACATTCAGTATAGTGAACGTAGTACTCGTAATCGTTGTCGTCACCACCCTGCACCTTGCGCCGCTCGATCACCTTGACGGGATGGTAATTCTCGTCCCTCCAACGGCACATGACTCGAGAACCGACCCTGAGGAGACTCTTGTTGTCGCCGTCTCCGGCGGCGGCGGCGGCGGCGGCGGAGCTGTTCTCGGCGCTCGGCAGCGGCCCTAACGAACCCATTGGAGATGAATGTTAAAAGAGCGACCTTGCTTAACTATTAACTAACGATCGCATTGGGATTGATTAAGTATAGTAATGGTGGAAGTAAAAGACCGTTGGGGTCTTGACCCGTGTCGGCTTCGTGGGTCGGGCCAAAATCGTTCATGACCCGTGAAATTTTCTTTTTGGGTTTTCTCGGGAAAATTTTGGAGAGAAAGTGAAGGAAAAAAGTACGGGTTTTTTTTTAATCACCTCTTTTTGTCGAATCACGCTTGCGTTTCACGTTCTTCTTTCCTTTCTTCATTGTAGCTCCTACGTCAATGATTCAGAAGCAAAACATGGTCAGATGATTAAGTTTCGATTTATTTTCCCGGGAACCAAACAACAAACAATTTCCCTCGTTTTCTTGGGAAACAAAAAAGGGAAGAAATTTAGGATCGGGTGGTACTTGGAACTTCACTAATTTGAAATCCCACGTTTTCCCTCGTTTTCTTGGCAAACAAACAAACAAACCAGTGCGTGATCATTTGTCGGAGAAAGAAAGGAACCAACAAAAAGATCATTTTGTTAGAAAGCTCCATGATTTGGTATGTTCGGAAGCAACGAGATGAAACGATCCATCAATGGCGGTCGTACAATTCTTGCAACTCTCTGCTTACTGGTATTTTCTCGAGAAACAAACAGGAAAGAAATGGAGCTTACCGAAAGGACCGGCCTTCTTTGCTCTTATGCTCTTTCCTTGAATCTGTTTGGAGTTCGAGTCCACTTCTCTCTCACTTGAAAACCAAATCGTGAATGTGAATTAGAGAGCATTTATAAGAATGTAGTTAAGTGTAGTCGTTTTGGGCTTCTCTGGGCGACTTCAAACCAAATCGTCCGATGAGTAGACGGTGTATGATCCCGACGATCTTAATAAAGTCACAAATCGCCCACCAACCAAATCGTCCAGTGAGTAGACAGTGTATGATCCCGACGATATTAATAGTCACAAATCGCCCACGGATGTATCTCCAGTCTATGCAGTTTATCTATTCTACCAACTTTTTTCACTCCAACGTCTAGTGAGTTGTTCATCACGATTTGAAAAATGAAATAACCAAACGTTGTATTACTAACCGACGATTTGGAGAGCATGACGAAAATATAAAGATAAGATGATCGAGTTTACGGATGAGTGGAGCCCCCAAGTAACATTCTTGACTGTCAATTAAGAATACATAAAACATAGCTAGTAATGAACTAAGAAGCTCCACTCCAATAAGAGTTTTGGATGAACAATCAACAAAACAAAAGAATGTATGATAAATCACATTAAAATTATACTACATTTTACATTTAGATAATGTATCATACATCTGTTGAATCAGTAAAAACTCCATACACTGCAGTGCTAAAAACACACAAACCATCCCCCAATTTCTCCCCCAAACTGAAAATCCACAGTGAGGAGCCCAAAGAGTCGACCAGGCTTCATTTCTTCGCTTCCAAGTAACAAACACGAATGAGCTCACAAAATCCTAAGCTTTAGATCGCCGAAACTCAAACCAAATCTCATAATGATTAAAGAGCAAGCTATCGTGCATATGTTTCCCAACATACTCAAGGCCTAAACTCGAGAGCCTCTTGGTGCACTCTTCTCCTCCCAGCCTTGAACAGAACTTAATATTATGTGAAACGAAGATCCGCCCATCATAAGGTTTCAACTTATTTGCTAGCCTTTCTAATCCCACCCACACAAGCTTATCGGGCATATGAAGAAAAACAGCACTAGCATATATCAAATCATACACAACCCCCGAACCAAACTTGGTGAAATCCATATCCTCACCACGCACAACCAAAGGGCGCTTGTACAATAGGCCTTGAGAAGGAAGCTCGTACCTAAAAGCAGCCATCAGGGAGAGCTCGTCTCTCTCAAGACAGTGGAAGTGCTCGGGATTGAGATAGCGAATAAAATGCAAGCCTACCCGGAGAGTGCCACACCCGATCTCTAGAACGCGTGAGTCGGGAGAAAGGTGAGCGGACTGAGCAAGAAACTCAAAGACGTCTCGGCCACCTGCCCAAGGCTCCCCATAGTTACTATGGTGTTCCTCGACAAGAAGTTCACCTGGGCATGGGAGGGCTGTGTGGTTGTTTGGTTCAGATCCTTCGTAGTGCGATATGCCTTTGAACCTGTATATATTTGGGTTAAAATAAATCATGACCATTTTTCTTACGGCTTACATGTTACAAAAAAGAAGATATACACAGTCCAATCTTATGCATTGACTGCAAACAATGCCACTAAAAAGATAGAGTTTGCAGGAACATAGAGAGTTTTACTCACTGCTTGATCACTCCAAAAATAAAATTGAAAGCAAGTTTCATATCTAATTAATATTCCAAAACTTAAAGATATTAGTTGAGGCCCATAGACAAGCCAGAATAGAACTCACTTAGTAATAAGGGGTAACTCCAAATACGCACCCTCAATCGACCTTTTTTAGAGCGGAAACTAACGGTAAAGGTCACCCGTTTAAAAAATACACCATCACACTACCTTAATACCTTTATTATCAATAAATAACGACTCCCATTAAATCTAATGGTTTCCGTCAATTTTTTTTGTGCAAAAACTAATGGTCACCTTTGTTTTTAGGGGGAGTGGTTTTTGAGAAAAAACTCTGCAAAGGTGACCGTTAGATTTAACGGAAGTTGTTGTTTACTGATAATAAAAGTAGTGTGACAATGTGCTTTTGTAAACGAATGACCTTTTACAATTAGTTTCTGCTAAACAAGGTCGTTCGAGGGTGCATATTTGTGGTTTTCCCTAGTAATATTGCCCTATCTCAGCAAAGAGAGTTCATTTTGGTAATCAAGGCATCCATTTAACAAAAAATAGCTCCGGGAATCATTATGAACACAATGATGTTCGCGGAGCTACTGAACCCAAATGGCATCAGAACAGTAAATGGAGAATGGGTGACACAGTGATATAACCATCCTACAGTTAGACATCCAACTGACTTTTTGAATACATGATACATGAAAGGATAGTCCATTTCCGAGCAATCTAGAAAACAAAAGTGGAGAAAAAACAGTAGTTAGGAAATTAAAAGACCCTCTCAACTTTCCTAACCCATTTGAATTTCTAATCATAAATCGGGATCAAATGTAACACCATCCTCAAAACTTCTAGTTTCAGCATACTTCTCCAATTTACAGACATTGCATATTAATATCATAGACATGTTTGAAGTTAATCCCTAACTTGCTCCACCTAGAGGAATACAACACAGTTTATGGAAGCACATTAAGATGCAATTCTGTGATCAAACCCATATCAAACACACACACCAATTTAGATGAATCCTAAGAGAATGAAATAAAATCCAAATTCACCCCAAATCCTGAAAACCCCATTAGCACAATTGGTCTCAAACCAGACCAAGAGAGCAAATCTGCACTCACATTTACCAGAGAAACTAAAAGGCAACAACTTTAACAACACAATCAACCCATCACCATGAAGCTGAGAAATAGAGAGAACATACTGAAGGAGATCCTGAAGCTGCTGAGCTCGAGTTCGCGGGTTTATGCCCTTCCGAAGCACGTTCTCGTGCATCTGCAACCCATTCAATCGGATCTGATCCCTGACCCACTCGATATCCTCCTCCGTCGTGGCTACAGCGCTCACCTTCAGCTTCCTGTCATCGCCGGCGACTGCGTCGGCGGACCCACCGCCGGGCACGGAGGTGGCGGGGCAGGAGCAGGAGGAGAGAGAGGAGAGGAGGAAGAAGAGGAAGATAGCTGCTCCGGAGACGCAGAGTACGAGAACTGGGACTGTGACCACAACGCCTTTCTGAGCTGAAGAGAGAGCCATGAGTTTGTGCCATGGATCGATCCGTGGATTGGGGAAGAAGAGAAGAGAACGGATCGAGCAAGGAGGATACGACGACGTTTTGCGTCTAAAGAAGATACGACGACGTTTTGCGCCTAAAGAAGATACGACGACGTTTTCTGGAGCTTGACAACGTGAAAGTCACGTGCCATCGTCATTTTATCCCCGAGACAGAAAATTGAGTATAAAAACCGTTAACCACCATTTTCGTCACTTTCTCCTCCGTACTCGCCTTCGACACTGTCACTGAAAAACCCAAAACCCTAGAAATCTGACCCTCTTCGCGTCTCGTTCAGAGCCGCAGAGAGAGACGACGACGCTGGATAAGCAGTGCCGGTGCAGCGCGGGGAATCTGCGATCCGTGGTTAGGGCTTTCACCGAATTTGAAGCAGTGAGAGAGTAGGCGACCATGTGGAACAGCGGCGGGCAGCTTGCGCCGCCAGGAACGGGCGGTTATTCGATTCTGCCACCGCCTGCGGCACAACCGTCTTACACGGTGCTTCCATCCCCGGCCGAGGCCGAGGCGAAGCTCGAGGAGAAGGCGAGGAAATGGATGCAGCTGAACTCAAAGAGGTATGGCGACAAGAGGAAGTTCGGGTTCGTCGAGACGCAGAAGGAGGACATGCCGCCTGAGCACTCGAGGAAGATCATAAGGTGAGCAGTAGTGTTGTTGTAGATGTGTTGTCGGTTTGGGAAATCATGAACGAGAAGAAAAATAATCTAAATCCTTATAGATTCTTAGGGTTGTCATTTCATGTTGAAGGAGGACATGCTTATTTTGTGGTATCTATTACTATACTACTTGTTGGAGCATGTGGTTTACTATCTTGTGTGCTCCCTAGCTGTTGTGAATATGATCCAGACATGTTTGTAGAAATTTCCCGTTGTGTGTAATAGAACCTATAGTTGAGTAGCTGGAGGATATTAAGTACTCACAATCACCATAGGATTAGATTTTCCAAATGCCAATTCACCCATTTCTATGTGGCTTGATTCTTGAATACATCAATGGGTCAGAAATGAAGACTACTAAAGAGTGTTAAGAAGATCCTATTCTGTTTTCTTAAATCTGTTTTGATTCCTCAAAATAGGTAGTTAATATAGATATTCCGTGTTGAAGGTCCACATTACTAGATATAGGTAGGAAGAATGCCGGTTTAGTGTAAGACGATTGGATGAATTGGGTTCTGAATTGGTGCTTATAGGTGCTTTTGTGGCTTGGGTAAAATTACACACTCAGTTTGCTGAATGCTTGAATGACTTGTCATTAAATTTAGAGTATTTAAACGAGTGTTTGGTACATCATTGATAACACCTTTGTTGCTCTTTGTGGCTCGCTGAACATATATCAGAATGACTATGAAGGTATACCTGGTTGGTGTGCTTGTTTAATCAAAGACTTGAGAAGGGCGTCTAGAATGTATCACATGGTGAACTCATTGGAAAGATTTATTTCACTTCTAGTGCCACTCTCTCATGAAAAGAAAATATGGAATAACAATCGAGTCATCCACTAAGATTCATATCGTGATCTGGAATCTGGTTGATTACTTTTCATATTCTACTTGAAGCAAGACAATAAGACTCTTCAATTTTCCAATGGCGTCCTTTGTCGAAATGGATTGTCTGAATTAGAGAACCTGCTAAAATTGTCAGTCAGCTGATCACATTGAAACTTACTCAAATATGTTATTTGTTGTTCATTTGGATGCATGATCATCTAACTACCAACAGTTATGGTAAGAATTGATGTACTGGAGCAAAGAATTTGCATAATGGAAGCCCAGTTTGATACAAAGAGGAAGTATTGGAACTCCTTAAGAAATCAATTTCTAGCTGGATTAGCCCTTACCTTAATAGAAACTTCATCGATTTTGCTTATGAAGTTGTTCTATGCATTTTTGTTTTAGATTCTGTTTGGTAACAGTTGAGTTGCACTATACTTTGTTTCAAGTACTATGCCAGCAACTGCACCTTTGAATATAATAGTTATTCTTCTCAAACTGTTTCACAGAGATCATGGGGACATGTCTTCAAAGAAATACCGGCATGACAAGCGAGTTTATCTTGGAGCTCTTAAATTTGTTCCGCATGCTGTTTACAAGCTTCTTGAGAATATGCCAATGCCGTGGGAACAGGTAGCCTACCTGCCATAGTATTTTTTTGTTCTCACTTCCTTTTCAGGCATATTCTAAATATACTGTCGCATTTGTGCTTGTAGGTTCGTGATGTGAATGTTCTGTACCATATTACTGGAGCAATCACATTTGTGAATGAAATTCCGTGGGTTGTTGAACCAATTTATTTGGCCCAGGTACTGATTCTATGATTCCATGCATGTTTTCAACAAGTCAGGATTCATACTGTAAATGCTCAATATTTCCTTGTGTAATATCTTCTGCAGGATGTCTTATTTTGCCTAAGTTTTCTTTATTTTCCAAAATTGTTGATGGATGTTTATTGATATTTACACAGTGGGGTTCAATGTGGATCATGATGCGGAGGGAAAAACGAGATCGTAGGCATTTCAAGAGGATGCGCTTTCCACCATTTGATGACGAGGAACCTCCACTTGATTATGCTGATAATCTATTGGATGTTGATCCTCTGGAACCAATTCAACTTGAGTTGGATGAAGAAGAAGATTCTGCTGTACATACATGGTTTTATGACCACAAGCCTCTTGTAAAAACAAAGCTTATCAATGGTCCGAGTTACCGGAAGTGGCATCTTTCTCTTCCAATCATGGCAACTCTTCATCGGCTTGCAGGACAACTACTTTCTGATCTAATAGATCGCAACTACTTTTACTTGTTTGACATGGAGTCATTCTTTACTGCGAAGGCATTAAACATGTGCATACCTGGTATGTTTATTACTTCATTCATCTTAGTTCTAATTGCTTGTATCTAATTGTGCTCTACTTCTTCAATATAAAATACATGCGGAGCGTTTACCATTGAGCTTTCAATCCTTTTGTTTATTGGTCTATGGAGGGTAGCTACATAAGATTTCCCGTGGCAAGAAGTTATTGAGTTACCGAACCTTTTATTGAGTTTACAAGATTCTAAATGTTGCATTTAATATATTGTGCTAAAAGAGAATCTGAGTTTGAAGTTCCAAATCCCGAACTATATAATGTGTTTGAGTACTAGTGACGTACACTGCTAGTTTTGAAATAATGACTTTTTTTTTCTGACACTGCTCAGTCCCCAGAATATGTTAAAATTTTGTGATGCATTATGAATGTATTGAATTTTGGTTTCTGCATATCTCAATTGTGTGATAAACTGTTTGAGGATCAGAACCACTCTATACTGCACTCCCTATTGGAATCTAATTATCCATTTTGAGCCTGATATGTAGACACTAGTGATTTTCTTGGACTTTTATTTTTCTCAATATATCGTCTTGATTGAAAATCCTCAAACGGGTGTACATTTGCAGGTGGGCCGAAGTTTGAGCCATTGTACCGTGATATGGAGAAAGGGGATGAAGACTGGAATGAGTTTAATGATATCAACAAACTCATTATCAGGTCTCCACTAAGGACAGAGTACAGGGTTGCATTTCCTCATCTATACAACAACAGGCCACGGAAAGTGAGGCTCTGTATCTATCACACTCCAATGATTATGTACATAAAAACTGAGGATCCTGACCTACCTGCCTTCTATTATGATCCATTGATACACCCCATTACTAGCAGTAACAAAGACCGCCGGGAGAAGAAAAATTATGACGATGAAGATGATGATGATTTTAGTTTGCCAGAAGGCGTTGAACCATTGCTGAAGGACACCCAACTTTATACTGATACCACAGCTGCCGGTGTATCTTTGCTATTTGCTCCACGTCCTTTTAACATGAGGTCCGGCCGGATGCGACGGGCTGAAGATATACCCTTGGTGTCTGATTGGTACAAGGAGCACTGGTAATATTGACATTTCTCTCTTTTGATGTTCAGATTTGCTCTATTGACCTTTTGTTTTTATAATCCGTACTGATTTATGGTCGGCTCTCATTTTGGCTCCTTCGTTTTTATGCAGTCCTCCATCCTACCCTGTGAAAGTTCGGGTTAGTTATCAAAAGTTATTAAAATGTTTTGTCCTAAATGAGCTGCATCACAGGCCACCAAAGGCTCAAAAGAAGAAACATCTTTTCCGTTCTCTTCAAGCAACCAAATTCTTCCAAACTACTGAGCTTGACTGGGCCGAGGCTGGTCTCCAAGTTTGCAAGCAAGGGTACAATATGCTTAACTTGTTAATACACAGAAAAAATCTCAACTATCTGCATCTTGACTATAACTTCAATTTGAAGCCTGTCAAAACTCTCACAACGAAGGAGCGTAAGAAGTCCAGGTTTGGTAATGCCTTCCATCTGTGCCGTGAAATCTTGCGTCTGACAAAGCTGGTTGTTGATGCCAATATTCAGTTTCGATTGGGTAATGTGGACGCCTTTCAGTTGGCTGATGGTTTGCAATATACCTTTTCACATGTTGGCCAGTTGACTGGTATGTACCGTTACAAGTATAGGCTCATGAGACAAATTCGTATGTGCAAGGATTTGAAGCACTTGATCTATTACCGCTTCAATACCGGGCCAGTGGGTAAGGGACCTGGATGTGGGTTCTGGGCACCAATGTGGAGAGTGTGGTTATTCTTCCTTCGTGGAATAGTTCCTTTGCTCGAACGTTGGTTGGGTAATTTACTAGCACGTCAATTTGAAGGGCGCCATTCGAAAGGAGTAGCCAAGACTGTTACTAAACAACGTGTTGAAAGCCATTTCGATTTGGAATTACGAGCAGCCGTTATGCATGATGTTCTAGATGCAATGCCAGGTGATTGTTTTTCTTATATATTATTTTATGTTTTATTTAGGTATTTATATTTTGTGGTCTGGTATATTATGTGAATTCTCTTACCTGGTAGTGGGGTGTTGAATTACAGAGGGCATAAAGCAGAACAAGGCTAGAACAATATTGCAGCATCTTAGTGAAGCATGGCGCTGCTGGAAGGCTAACATTCCTTGGAAGGTAACATCTATTTCCAGATGCTTTTGCATATCAAGTGTTGTTTGCTACTTCATTTTCCTCACTACGCAAACATATTTCCAGGTTCCTGGTTTGCCAGTTCCCATTGAAAACATGATTCTTCGCTATGTGAAATCAAAAGCGGACTGGTGGACCAATGTTGCTCATTACAATCGTGAACGTATAAGGAGAGGGGCAACTGTGGATAAAACAGTCTGCAGGAAGAATCTTGGTAGACTTACCCGTCTTTGGCTCAAGGCCGAGCAGGTTCATATTTCATTCTAGTTTCCTACATGTTTTATACACATCTTCATGCAGTTGATATAAATTCTGTGTTTTCTGATATCCTCTCTTAAAAACACGATCTCCTGTAGGAACGTCAACACAACTATTTGAAGGATGGTCCATATGTAACACCAGAAGAAGCTGTTGCCATTTACACAACAACAGTTCATTGTTTGGAATCTAGAAAGTTCTCCCCTATTCCATTTCCTCCGCTGTCGTATAAACATGACACAGTTACTTATCCTTGCTCTGGAGAGGTTGAAGGAATCTTATAGTGTTGCGGTGAGGTTAAACCAGCTTCAAAGAGAAGAGCTTGGTCTCATTGAGCAAGCTTATGATAATCCACATGAGGCTTTGTCACGAATTAAGCGACACTTGCTTACTCAGCGAGCCTTTAAGGAAGTAAGTAGCTTGTTATTTACAAATTGCTGTTTAAATTTTTATTGAATTTGTCAAATTTTATTATGTATTGACTTGAAATGTCTGAACAGGTTGGCATAGAGTTTATGGATTTGTACAGTTCTTTGATCCCTGTTTATGAGATTGAACCACTGGAGAAGATCACAGATGCTTATCTTGACCAGTACCTGTGGTATGAAGGAGATAAACGTCATCTCTTCCCGAACTGGATCAAGCCAGCAGACTCAGAGCCACCGCCGTTGTTGGTTTATAAATGGTGTCAGGGCATAAACAATTTACAAAATGTATGGGATACCAGTGAAGGCCAGTGTGTGGTGATGCTTCAGACTAAGTTTGAAAAGTTCTTTGAGAAGATTGATTTGACAATGTTAAACAGGTAATTTGTGTGTATGTATGCTTTGCTGACAGTAACCTCTCACCTCACTTGAAATTGATGTTTATTTTGCTTTTTTGGTAGGCTTCTTCGTCTAGTTCTTGATCACAATATTGCTGATTATGTCACTGCAAAGAACAATGTTGTGCTGTCATACAAAGATATGAGTCACACCAATTCATATGGTTTGATACGTGGTCTGCAGTTTGCTTCATTTGTTGTTCAATATTATGGACTAGTGTTAGATCTTTTGATTCTTGGGTTGACTCGAGCCAGTGAGATTGCTGGGCCACCACAGATGCCTAATGAGTTCATCACTTATTGGGATACAAAGGTAGAAACACGGCATCCTATACGCCTGTACTCTCGGTACATTGACCGGGTGCATATATTGTTTCGCTTCACTCATGAAGAGGCTCGAGACCTTATCCAGCGGTATCTTACTGAGCATCCTGATCCTAACAATGAAAATATGGTTGGATATAACAATAAGAAGTGCTGGCCAAGGGATGCTAGAATGAGGCTAATGAAACACGATGGTATGGATTTTTTTCTTCATATTTTCCTAATAGGTCTTTCCATTAACATTATTGTTTGATAATAATTGATAGAATATACTATCTTTCACGAGTCTCACTGGCAGCTTACCTTTTCTTTTCAATCTCTTTAGTGAATCTTGGGAGAAGTGTATTCTGGGATATGAAGAACCGCCTTCCTCGAAGCATCACGACATTGGAATGGGAGGGAGGCTTTGTTTCTGTTTACAGCAAGGATAATCCGAACTTGCTTTTCAGCATGTATGTTTATTATACTGTTTAATTCATGTCTAGGTGAAGTCAGTGGTGTGATGTTAGTGGTTTTTATTGCATTATATGTCGCATGTCTAAATAAGCATTTAGTTGCATTTTTTGTTGTTAGTTCATATATAATACTAACTAGGAAAGTTACATTTTTATCAGCGCTCTAGCTTTCCAAGGCTTGAGCAAACAAGTGTTGGGTTTAAATTCAAAGATATGGTATGTATCAGGGTCCGAACTTGAGACCTTGCTTATATAGAAGCAACCTCCCACTTGACCCAATTTATGTTGTTAGAAAAGATGCCATTTTAAGGGTATTGTGACTTGAGAGATTAGGAACTTTATACTGGGAGTTAAAAGGTGGCGAAGGTAATTTTTACTTATGTTGTGTATCCGCTCCTAAGCTGAAACATCTTTGTGCATGCTGTGTTTCTCATAGGATTTCCTATATGTCAGCGTGCCAGTTGTCAACCTTAGCATGATTGTTCACCTGCAGTATTCTGGCTTCTAGGAATGCATTTTAGTTGTCATCTTTTGTTATACAAAGTCATGTATTTTGACATGTTTTTAGTATTTACTTGGAGAAGAAAAAGTTGTGACATCTGTTGTTGATGATCTGTAGGTGTGGATTTGAAGTCCGTATACTTCCAAAAATAAGAATGAGTCAAGAAGCATTCAGCAACACAAAAGACGGGGTTTGGAATCTGCAGAATGAACAGACCAAAGAACGAACTGCTGTTGCTTTCTTACGGGTTGATGATGAACACTTGAAAGTATTTGAGAATCGTGTGAGGCAGATTCTCATGTCTTCAGGTTCAACAACATTCACAAAAATTGTCAACAAGTGGAATACTGCCCTTATAGGTTGGTTTTCTTGTCAGTTTCTTAAAATCTTGTGATATTTAATTAGTCATTTGTCTTCTTCTTGCTGAACTTCTGCCTCTAAATATGCAGGCCTTATGACATATTTCCGTGAAGCCACTGTGCATACACAAGAGTTGTTGGATTTGCTGGTCAAGTGCGAAAACAAAATTCAGACTCGTATCAAAATTGGACTGAACTCAAAAATGCCTAGCAGGTATGTAGTATATGCTACACATCTTTTGGTGTATCTATTTATTTTCGGGTATAGAGATTCTTACCATTTTCTTGACTGTGATTCTTCTTTCAGATTCCCTCCTGTTATATTTTATACGCCTAAAGAAATTGGAGGACTCGGCATGTTGTCAATGGGTCACATATTGATTCCACAGAGTGACCTCAGATACAGTCAGCAGACAGATGTTGGTGTTACTCATTTTAGAAGTGGTATGAGCCATGAGGAGGATCAGCTCATTCCAAATCTGTATCGCTACATACAGGTAATTCAAATAAAATTTTAAGTTTATATAGTTATGCTTACTGCTTACATAAACTGTTTACATGTTTTTTCATTGTTTTAATTATATCTTTTTTGTTGCACAGCCATGGGAGAGTGAGTTCATTGATTCACAGCGTGTTTGGGCAGAATATGCTTTGAAGAGGCAGGAAGCTCAGGCACAAAATAGGCGTTTAACCCTTGAAGATTTGGAAGTAAGCCTTATTTTTTTCCCTCAGGAATAACGTATAATGCTGTGTTCTAATGGTGCCGATTAATTTCTTCACAGGATTCCTGGGATAGGGGAATACCTCGTATAAATACATTATTCCAAAAGGATAGACATACTTTGGCCTATGACAAAGGGTGGAGAGTGCGCACAGACTTCAAGCAGTACCAGGTTTTGAAACAGAATCCCTTCTGGTGGACACATCAGAGACATGATGGAAAATTATGGAATTTGAATAACTATAGGACTGATGTCATCCAAGCACTCGGAGGTGTTGAAGGAATTCTTGAGCATACCCTATTCAAAGGAACATAGTAAGCACATATTTATTATAATGCTACTGTATGGGCTGGGTGGGAATGATCTTGAAAACCACTGAAAGCTACATAAAATGAGATTATTAGTGTAGAAATATTGTCAAGTATTCATTATAAAATTGTTGCAGGATTTCAGCTATGCTGTTATTTATTTATTTAATCCGTTATCTTAGAGCTGCTACAATGGGGAATCTGTGTATTCGTCTACTTGGAACTGACATTTTTTACTTCACTTCAGCTTTCCTACTTGGGAAGGTCTCTTCTGGGAGAAGGCATCTGGCTTTGAGGAGTCAATGAAGTATAAGAAGCTAACTAATGCACAAAGATCTGGTTTAAATCAAATCCCTAATAGAAGGTTTACTCTGTGGTGGTCACCTACGATAAACCGTGCCAATGTATATGTGGGTTTCCAAGTGCAATTGGATCTCACTGGTATATTCATGCATGGGAAGATTCCAACTCTGAAGATATCTCTGATCCAAATATTCCGTGCTCATTTGTGGCAGAAGATCCATGAGAGTGTGGTCATGGATCTTTGTCAGGTATTGGATCAAGAGTTGGATGCCTTGGAAATTGAAACTGTGCAGAAGGAAACTATTCATCCGAGGAAGAGTTATAAAATGAACAGCTCATGTGCAGACATTCTCCTTTTTGCGGCCCATAGGTGGCCCATGTCTAAGCCCAGTCTTGTGGCCGAATCAAAGGACGTGTTTGATCAGAAGGCAAGTAATAAGTATTGGATAGATGTTCAGCTTCGCTGGGGAGATTATGATTCCCATGACATTGAGCGTTACACCAGGGCCAAATTCATGGACTATACAACCGACAACATGTCTATATATCCTTCTCCTACAGGTAAATTTCTTGTCCCTCTCAGTTATTTGAACTTCATCATTGTCTGTTTCTGGTTTCAGAACTTATAACAACTTTTTTAATGCAGGTGTGATGATAGGGCTTGACTTAGCTTATAACTTACATTCAGCTTTTGGCAACTGGTTCCCTGGGTCAAAGCCACTACTTGCTCAGGCAATGAACAAGATCATGAAGGTACTTGATTCGAATTATTGATGTGAAATATCAGGATTGTTGATTGTATCTGGCGTTCGTTAGAATTATCAATTATATATTTATTCCTTTGTTCTTGCATATGTTTTTTTTATATGTGCAGTCTAATCCTGCTCTTTATGTCTTGAGGGAGCGCATAAGAAAAGGTCTACAGTTGTATTCATCTGAACCTACAGAACCATATTTGTCATCCCAAAACTATGGAGAGATCTTCAGTAACCAAATAATATGGTTTGTTGATGATACTAATGTGTACCGTGTAACTATCCACAAGACATTTGAAGGAAATCTCACAACAAAACCTATCAATGGTGCCATTTTCATTTTCAATCCAAGGACAGGACAGCTGTTTCTAAAGGTTTGGTTATCACTCCTTCCTACCCTTGAATTATGCAAGCAGAGTTGTATAAAATTCCATTTTTTTGCTATTTTGAGGAGATCTCTTATCTTACTATTTCATTAGGTCATCCACACAAGTGTGTGGGCAGGACAGAAGCGTCTTGGTCAGTTAGCTAAATGGAAAACAGCTGAAGAAGTTGCTGCCCTTGTGCGGTCTTTGCCTGTTGAAGAACAACCAAAGCAAATTATTGTGACTCGGAAAGGAATGCTTGATCCATTGGAGGTTCATTTACTTGATTTCCCTAACATAGTAATCAAAGGAAGTGAGTTACAGCTTCCTTTCCAGGCCTGCTTGAAGATTGAGAAGTTTGGCGACCTGATTCTTAAAGCTACAGAACCACAGATGGTTTTGTTCAACATCTATGATGACTGGTTGAAGAGTATTTCATCGTATACAGCATTCTCTCGTCTCATTCTTATCCTTCGCGCACTTCATGTGGATAACGATAAAGCAAAAATGCTACTTAAGCCTGATACGACAATCATTACTGAGGCACACCATATATGGCCTTCTCTTACTGATGATCAATGGATGAAGGTAATTTGTTATTCCATTCATGCTGTTGACTGTGAATCATTACTGGAGATCATCATTAGTTATTTCTCTTATAAATGTTAATTGGTTCAACTGTTTTGAATGAACCGAGCCTTTCTTGTGTTGTAGGTTGAAGTTGCTTTGAGAGATCTCATTTTGTCTGATTATGCCAAGAAGAACAATGTTAACACATCTGCTCTCACACAATCTGAGATTCGAGATATTATACTTGGAGCTGAGATCACCCCACCTTCTCAACAGAGACAGCAAATTGCGGAGATAGAAAAACAGGTAATGTTTGTTTATCGTATTCTTGATTTGAGTTTCTCTGGTATATTTCTTTGCCACTCCTAATGTAGCTTGAGTGTGTGCTGAATTAATATGACGTTCTCAGAACAAGGATGCTAGTCAGCTGACTGCAGTCACAACAAAGACGACAAATGTGCATGGTGATGAGCTCATAGTTACCACCACAAGTCCGTACGAGCAATCCGCATTTGCTTCCAAAACTGACTGGCGTGTCAGAGCTATCTCGGCTACCAATCTCCACCTTCGAGTTAATCATATTTATGTGAACTCAGAAGACATTAAGGTATGCATTAATCATTATTTTCTTCACTTTTACTACTCAGCTGTGAATATGATAGTCTAATGTTTGTTTGGGCTATTCTTTACAGGAGACGGGATACACCTATATCATGCCCAAGAACATCTTGAAGAAGTTCATCTGCATAGCCGATCTACGAACACAAATTGCTGGGTATTTGTATGGTATAAGCCCTCCTGATAATCCTCAAGTTAAGGAGATCCGCTGTATTGCCATGCCACCTCAGTGGGGGACCCATCAGCATGTCAATCTTCCTAATGGTCTTCCCGAGCACGATTTCTTGAATGATTTGGAGCCTCTGGGATGGATGCACACTCAGCCCAATGAGCTTCCTCAGCTATCACCACAGGTTCCTGATATTTGTGTTTCTCTTTATTTAGCTCCATTGCATTATCTGTTTGTATTCCTAACATGAGAATCCGTCTTTTTGCAGGATGTAACATCTCATGCTCGTGTCCTTGAGAACAACAAGCTGTGGGATGGGGAGAAGTGTATTATTTTGACTTGCAGTTTCACTCCAGGTTCTTGTTCCCTAACAGCATACAAACTTACTCCCTCAGGTTATGAGTGGGGCCGTGTCAACAAGGACACGGGAAGTAATCCTCATGGTTATCTTCCTACTCACTATGAGAAGGTCCAGATGCTCCTCAGTGATCGCTTCCTTGGATTTTACATGGTAAGATCAGCGGTGAGATTAGTTATTTCCAGTTAAGGAGTCTAAACCGAGTCAAGTGGCTAAATGGTTTGTTTATGTTGATAACAGGTTCCTGATGGTGGTCCGTGGAATTACAATTTCATGGGTGTGAAGCACACCAGCAGCATGAAGTATGGAGTGAAGCTCGGGACGCCGAGAGAGTATTACCACGAGGACCACAGGCCAACTCACTACCTGGAGTTCAGCAATCTGGAGGAGGGTGAGACGGCTGAGGGTGACCGTGAGGATACTTTTACCTGAACTGCACAAAAAACTCATGTTCACATTTTTGGATCAACTGTTCGGAACATGAAGCAAACCAGTACTGCTTTACTGCTCTGGTATGCCAAGTTTTCTGTAATTTGTAACAGTTGAATACAAATTGTAAATATGCATAGGTGAGAAGTAAACGATAGTCTTAAATTTTGTTTTTATTAGTATCTGATGGTTGAGAGAAAGTTGCAACTTTATTTGCTGTGGCCTGTGTATGGTTAACTAAGTTCGAAATTAATGGTTATGAGTCATGGCTGTAGCGAATTTTATAGCTCTAGCCTAAAATATATATGCTGAATTTACATGCTCTCACGATGTATTGGCCGTTATAAAAGTTACAAATCATGTTCATGACCTCGACTGTCTAACCAGAGATAGAAAGCAGGGGTAATTGCAAAAATCGACTCACGTATTTGGATTTTGTAACATTTGTCTGTTTAAAATGGGCTACGTGTTCAGCACATGCTATCCAAAATTTTAAAAAATTCACCTTTTTTTCTCTACTAAAATATATCTTGCTAAAAATAAAACGGCCGTCAAATATTATATTGTTGCAGCATATGTTCATCAAGTATGATATTTTAACCACATGTAGTTGTGGGTAAGTATATACTCTCCAATGTGAGGACCAATAAGTCCTTATTTTTAAACTGTAATGAACGATTTTTGAACTCTGTAATGAATGGTGCAAATTAAAAAAACTATATATAGGGGTACAAATTGTCACAAGTTGCAATTATCTCCTGAAAGAAAGTGGGTTGATGATTTAATAAAGTATAAATCAGGTTTATGAATTAATTATAGAGATTTAAAAAGATTGTAAATTCAAGATGTCTATTAACATTTATCTAGTTACATTGTGCACACTTAACCATCTAATTACAAACTAGGTTCCATGCAAGCTGCTCGTATCAGAAACAATAACAATTATGTAAGTGAGAGTGTCATCGAGGTCGTTGTAGTATAGTGGTAAGTATTCCCGCCTGTCACGCGGGTGACCCGGGTTCGATCCCCGGCAACGGCGTTTGTTTTTCTCTTTTTGTTTTCAGAAATGATTTTTATTGGGTTAGGCCCACGGCGTGGGTGGTAACAGAAAGATGGCCCAGCTAAAGAAATATTTCTCGGGTTAGGCCCACAGAAAGATGGCCCAGCTTATTATATCTCAGCGACTCAGCGGATCTACTTCAATATTAAATATGAAAAATAAGGTGCAAATGTAACATTCAAGCAAAACCATTCATCTCGTTATTTAGTCCTCTCTATCATGATTGTTTTTTTTGAAAGACAAATATATTAATAAATTCCAAAGCTTTCAGGACGAAAACAAAGGATTCGTTAGGTGAAAATCGAAAATAGTTAAACATAAAGATTCGTTAAACACTTTTTGTTTAAACCTCTAATGAAAAGAGATAGTAAGAAGACAAACCCGCGTAGAAGAAAATAAGTATCTGATTTCGTAACTACAAAGTGAGTTACGAAATCAGATACGTGGAGTTGTTTTAGGAGGAGTGGAATTCAAAATAACCGCTTGATATTTAAAATTCAAAAGGTATAAATTGAATTATAAAACAATAATAAATTACCAATAATATGTTTTATGCGATTTCGTGTGGTGTATTTTTTTTCACCAAATTTATATTTTGTTCTTTCCCGCTTCGTTTCAACTCCGGTTTAATTTTTTTCTTGCGCCAAAATCTTTCTTTTTTCAAGATTTATCTATCAAGTAGAATATTGAATATGTTTCGAAGCAAAAAAAAACATGTACAAGCAAAAACACAAATTGTTAATCGTGCATTAATGTATGTGTTTGCAACTACATTTGTATGAATACGCTAATCAATCTTAATTTGAGTGATATTTAGGAATATTATAGACTTTTTCCTTAACTGGACGGAAAGTTAACTAAAATCTAACGAATAAGTAGCAAAGTGTTGATAAATATTTCGTTTGGGTATTAACTACAAAAAAAAATCATACGAATGTATCATTTAAAAAATAAATGTTTAACATAATATTATATTAAAAATTTCCCAATTTATTATCATTGATTTTTTTTATATTTCACAATCATATAAGAGCAACTCTACTATCATTCTAATTCTTTCCTACAACGACTGTGTACACAACGGCAAAGTTTTGGGTACCATTTGTCACAATATGCTTTGGTTGTCCAAGTTTTAAATTTCCTAGCACACAGATCATAACATTCGTTTTCGCCAAAGCCAAAGCTCGCCCAGAAGCCAAGGACACACTCGCCTTTGGTGCGATATTCATGCGCAGTGTTCATCGGTGGAACACATTCTGTTGCATAACTACGTGGGGCTGCGTAAATATTCGTCAAACGTCAGTAACACGATCCGACTCATATAACATATTTATCGAGTTAACGTTTTAGTGAAAATTATATCTATGTATATTTTTGTTTGCTTCATGTCTGGAAAATCTGGGTATGGGATTGTTAGACCCATCTTGCTGTCGGTTTCGGTTTTGGTAAAATTATGATTCTAATCGGGATTGCCTTTGTTTGTAAGTTACCTTCGTTGAGGGCTTGCCATTTACCTTGTCTTGTTTTAAAGACTTGGTATATAACAAAAACTGCTGATCAAAAAATATATATCTATATATATATACTTAGGGAGACAATCAGGTGCGAACCTCCCTTACGGTGCGAACCTGCGAACCTCAAATCTGATTTGCGGAAATAGGGAACATGGTTTGCGGAAATAAGCATCCCAGTTTGCGGGAAAAAAGTTTGAAAAACAACATTTTATCTTGAGAAAAATATGGTTTGCGAAAATAGTGTTTCTGGTTTGCGAAATTTTTGTCTGAGAATATTCACCGCAAACCGAGAACACTATTTCCGCAAACCAGATACACTACACAAGCAGGTTCGCACCGTAACCCCTGGTTCGCACCTGAGTGCACCCGTATATACTTATATATCTATACTTTTTACTTAACTACACTAGACTTATTTTTTCGTCTGCGAGATATCCCAACTTTTCAAAATTTTCAGTTTATTACCTTTCCGTTAGTTTTTGGACGGAAAAATGGTCATGATCCATGCACTTGACCGTATTTTCTCACTAATGATAGAGAGTGAAAATGAAGAAGAAATAATAATGTCTATAAGGACATTTATCTGGGAAAAATAAGGTCATGTGCACGGCACATGAAATTTTTTCCGTCAAAAAACTAACGGAAAGGTAATAAAATGAAAATTTTGGAAAATTGCGGTGTTTTCCAGACGAAAAAAACCAGTTAGATGTAGTTAAAGTTGAGTAACTCCCAGGCGAAAAGAAATTATGTATAATTAGGAGAAAATCGGGGATAATTAAACGTAAAGATTTGTTAAACACTTTATGTTTAAAGCTCTAATGAAAAGGGATAGTGAGAGAACAAACCCGTAGAGACGAGAACAAGGCAAAAGATAAGAACGTAAACAAATTTAGCCATATTTGGCTATATATATGATAAAAGAAGATAGTAGAGAGATGAGAAGATGCATATGGTATAGTTTAGTGAAGTATTTATACAAAATGCGAGTTGTAGAAAAACGGATTATGATAAGTTGTTTTTATTGTGAACATTAATTTACTCGATTATTACTCGTCTGTTTTATAAAATAAAAAACTTGTAATGGTGTATCAATACGCGGATGTTATCCTAAAACTTAACTCTATTTTATTTATTTGTAACGACCTTCTACCATCATAAATATAAGAACTTAGTATTTATGTATATTTTAGTTCCTGAATTGTAAATATACATAATTTATCACCTCTTTGACTATTAATTAGTATAATAAATTAGATAGTTGGTGTAATTTCACATAATACACTAGATTTATCAAATTTCTTGTTTATTTTATGGTTTTAAAATCTTCTTCCACTTTGCTCAATTCCTTTTACCTGGCAATATAAATGATAAAAAAGAATTCTGGCTTGGGTTTCTACTCTATTACGAGATTCCCATCGATAAATTAATTTGTAATGAATTTTCTTACGATAATAAAATAGAAGAAAATAACGGTCTAATATATTCTTGTTCGAGTTTTCTAAATTATTGCAGCCGACACGTCCTTCTCTCTGGCCTCCACCGTCGCAGCCGTCTCGTCCCCTTTCACGATTATGGCTCTAGCTAATCGAAAGGGTCTCGTTCATGCTGTTTGAGTTTGTCTTTGCAGGATCACTGTCTACCGCTCAGAGTATCATGGAGTTCTCCAGGGAGGGGAGCATCGGGACTGGCCTGACGATGCGCTGTCTCCCCCATCACTTTTACCGTCGAAGGTCCCTCTGGATCTCTGGTACTTCTTACCTCTCCGCTTCTTTCACTTTCCCTTGTGGCATCACAATATACCGCTGTGTCAATTATGATATTCATATTCTGTCCTTGCACATGGGGGCACCAATTCAAAACCGTCGAGGACGGTTCTACTGTGAAAAGAATAGCGAACATTCTTAAATATTATTGCCCTGTTCTTCGTGGTCAAAGAGTCTCTGATGCACTTTATTATATTTACATAATTTTGATTAATAAAATTTCGTACCTTTCGCTCAGAAAAACAAATTAAAAATTAGATGCAAATGTAAACATTCAAGATTCATGTATAATAAATAAAAGCATACACGATTTCGCCTTCTTATTATCCATAAAATAAAACAAACCTAGCCAAACTTATTTTCTTTATTTGCTTTGGATTAATTAAAATCGCATCTCCTTTGGTGCAAACTCAATCTCAACCTCAGAACCACCGAAGATCATATCCTCATTGTTATTGTTGAGAGTAACACCATTCATCTTTATAACTTGAATCTCGACGGGTATGCCATAGCGGTGCTCGACCTTTCGTTTCAATTCTCTAACCGTGTCAATGCCCGTTGTCGGGTCAGACTCAATCGTGATCGTATGACGAATTTTCGTGGTGATCGGCTTTGAGGTTGTGGATGTCATGGTATCGGAGCTAAGTATGGAATGAGTTTGTTCTGATTTAGTAACTTATGTATGTTATTGTTCTTTTTAAATAACAAGTTCATGCCATTAGTAATGTGAGATTCATGCCCAGTTCGTTTTAGAGGCTGATCATGAGAATATGATTCGTTTTGGGGTTATGTATTAGTGCCATACAGAGATTATAACTGACTAATTAGTCCTATATTTTATTTAATTTTTATGGCCATCATGTAAATCTTTTTCTATCAGCAAAATAAATTTAAATTAAATCTTTTTTAAAGGATAAAGAGGAGTTACAACAACCAATCAAAAACCACCAAGGCCAGAAAACACACCGCTTCACACAGGAAGCTACCACAAAGCACCGTTTCACGCAAGAAGCTACCACAAGCCAACCGCATCACACAAAAAGCCACCACAAAAATAAGGTCTAATACCTAGATTTAACAACCATTTGTAGGATATATGGGTTAGTATATAAACAATAAACAAATTCATAATAATAATAATGATAATAATAATAATAATAATAATAATAATAATAATAATAATAATAATAATAATAATAGAAATTGCAAAACGAATTTAGAATAACCTTTACCGATCAGCTAGCTTACTGATTAGGATTAAGGAAATTGGAGTTTAATCGAGGCGTGGTACTCGAATAAAATTTAAAATTTTCCTACTTTACTCTAATTTAATAATAATAAATAAAATAACGTTAATTTTGAATAAAATTCAAGTGTTTACTCAAATTAACACATGATTAAAATAAAATAAAATATATTATTTGTTTTTTCTTGTTTTGTCAGGCATAAGAAAAAATAGATAAGTACAAGTTTTATCATCTAGATGGGATGCAACCAAAATGAGTGCCTAAGAGCATCCATATCGGGAGGGGATCTCGAACTTTGAGGGAGAATCTTCCGTTGACTGGGCAGGGTTCAGTCCCGTGCCTCCTAAAAAAAGTGTGATGTACATGTAAGTACGAGGGACATGATATTCAGAAATGCTGACTGTGTAATTAATTAAGCTTTTGACTGAATCTGTTAACGTTATTTTTAAATCAACAACTACTAAATAAAATAGAAATAAATTTCATAAATTAAATAAATGTTCATTAATAAAATGAATTTTTTTAAAAAATACATAACAAAAAAAGTTCAAGTATTTGTCAATAAATTTTACTCAAATTAAATCTCTAAATGAATAAGAACACGTGATTAAAATAAAAAAATAAAATAAAATATATTATTTGTTTTTCTTGTTTTGTCAGGCATAAAATAAAATAAATTAGATTAGTAAAAGTTTTATCATCTAGATTAGTCACATGGTAAACATTATAGTATACTAATTAATGGGATGCAACCAAAATGAGTGCCTAATTAACCAAGATAAGAACGTCATGTTAATTAATTAATGTCCTTGTCCAATCCACGTTATAATCTATGTCCTTTTATGGGATAAAGCAATGAATTAATAAAGAAAAAATGAAACACGATTAAAACTGAGAAAAACAAAAACGTGGGAGTTATAATAATATTATTTATACATACTAATAATATTACTATGAAACACGATCAAAACCACGTGTGTTGGATGTGATACTATGATTGATGATTGTGATGCTTGATATGTGGTTTATCCGTTGATAGATTGAGGATCATGATATAGTGTGCTCGGTATGGTATGTTGGTATGCTATGACAAGTGTGATATGTTTGGTATGACGTGAACCAATGCTTGTGATATGATCGGGTGATTGATAGACCGATATGATGTGTTTCGGTAAGATTGTTTGGTAATGATATACCGTGTATTCCGAGATGATACCTATACCGACGGAGGATTCCGGTATAGGATATCTAGACCGGTGATGTGTTGGTATGACGTGTGGGCATGATAGGTTAGTATGATATGTTCGGAGTGGTATGTTGGTGTGATATGTTTGACATGATACATTGGTATGGCGTGTACTCGATGAGCGGATTATGTGACAAGGTGCGCCTGCCTTCCGACGGGGCGTCGGTAAAACGTGCTATTGCCCGTGATAAGGTGTGCCTGCCTTCCGACCGGGTGTCGGTAAAATGAGCTATGGTTTCGTGATCAGGTGCGCCTGCCTTCCGACCGGGTGTCGGTAAAATGAGCTATCGTTTCGTGACAAGGTGCGTCTGCCCTCCGACTAGGTGTCGGTAAAATGTGATATGATTCCGTGATAAGGTGCGCCTGCTTTCCGACTAGATGTCGGTAAAATGTGCTATATTGGTGTGATCCGGCGTAGTATGGGAGACTCAATGTGTGTGTATTGTTAATGACTTGTTGCGTGGTGGCTATTGCTTTACCTGTGTGTTTGTATTGGCTGAACGATATGAGTTGTACCCCGTGTTGCGGGAAGATACCCGATCGTAGGAGGATTCCGGTCCAAGATGTCATGAGTTGTACCCCGGTGGGAAGATGTCTAGGCCGAGGTCAATTTCGGTACGACGTGGTCGAGCCGGGCTATGGGAAGCCGACGCATTGTTCTGGGATACCATAGGTGGTAGAGATTGTTGATATTACTCTGTGTGTTGATCTGTGTTGACTGCTGTGACTGCTTATGCATGCTAGGTGATCTTCTTTGATTTGAAATACAATTTTACCTGAGTTTAGTGTATTGCCGTGTGGGTTCGCACGTGTGGTAGGTTGTGAGATAACCGTGGTCGTTGTCCATTGAGACTTGAGTGGATGATAGTGGTCAAGGGCATAGTTGAGAAAAGTGGTATTACGTTCGGTTCAGTGTCGAGGCTGATTTACGGGTTGCACCCGAGTTGGGACTAAGCGTTGTCTTGAATTTTCTGTATAACTGTTTTATATTTACTGTGCTTACTAGTATGCCCTAATTGGAAAGTTACTCGTGGTGGTGAGCTGACAACTCATAGCCTTAACTACTTTTCCTAAGGAGCGAAAGCTCACCCCTTTACTTTACAGTTCTATAGGTTTTGAGCGGGATTTGGTCTAGCGGGATTCTCAGAGCTTGGGAGCTAGCGAGAGTCTTAGTCTAGTATGGTCTAGAGACATACTCTTTATTATTACTAAACATCTGTATTACTTGGTTTCCGAGCTGTTGACTCGTTTTGTCAGTTTTGTTGATTTGGATTATCGTTTTGGAACTTATTTCTTTTAAAATCGTCTTTATTTATTATCGTCCTTAGTTCACGTCTCGAGTCCGGTCAAAATCGGATTTGAGGCGTGACATGTGTGATCTGTGGCTGAGGCTGAGAAGATCGGACGGATCGAAAGAGACGTGTGCTGGTATGCTGATCGAAAGAGTCAACCAATCTCGGTCAACGGATCGTACAATATCTACATAATGGACGCATTGTAGGCACTGTATCAGGACTAAAAGTCGATATTTTCTCGATAAATTGTGGCACTTTAGGTGTTAAAATGCACCCGCATCAGGCGCTGCAACGCTGCGTAGTACGTTGCAGGAGTCCTGCAATGCTTTTTACATCGAGGCCCCGTGGCAGAAGTCGTTGTAGAAGCCTGCAACGACAACTCTGCGTCGAATCCTACAACGATTCACCAGGCTGCTCTTAAAACCCAAGCATAATAAGATGCCAGCCAATCTTGAAGGGTAAGTAGTATTCTAATAGGCCACATGGTAAACATTAGTGTACTAAATGTTATGCAACCAAAAAGAAGTGTTCCTCACTAATACACGTTACTATCCATATCCTTTTATAAGGGATAAACTAATTAAGTAATGAATAAAAAAGAAGCTTGCAGGGTATATTAGGTTGGAGGAGAAATCAAATACAAACTATGTCTTAACCTAAAAACTAGAGAATCAATTTAAGTCATCTATTTTAAGAATGGATGGATGAGATGCAATTGAGTAGTTGACTTGTTGACTGCAAAAAAAACATCACTTTTTAATAAGTGGTAAGGGCTTTTTAGTAAAACTATCATGTTATTTTTTTTAATCAATTCACTAATTTAATTTTCCCCACTTCGTTTGAACTCCGATTGGCTTCAAACTTGCGCCATTAGTTTTTTTTTTAAGGGCTTTAAATCAAGATCAGTCATGAATATATTTTGAAGCACAAAAAAAAAAATTATTTCGGTGTTGATTTTTTTTTATAAAAAAATCTGGGTAATTTTTATCAACACTTTGCTCTGGATTTATCAACACTTTTACACTGGTTTTATCAACACTTTACACTGGTTTTATCACCTCATTTTCCAAAACTGATCATGTTTTTATTACCTCATCGCGTGTTTTGTATGAACACTAGTTTTATCAACACTAAACACTAGTTTTATCATTCAATTACGTGTGTTTTATCATCCCCATCACATGGTTTTTTTGAAGCACGATTTTTTTTTATTTCGGGGCTGGTTTTTAAAGAAATTATATCTGTCTAATTTTTATCAACACTTTGCTCTGGTTTTATCAACACTTTACACTGGTTTTATCAACACTCTACACTGGTTTTATCACCCCATTCTCCAAAACTGATCATGATTAGTTTATCACACTTATTATCAAAATTGAACATGGTTTTTATCACCCCAGTATATGTTTTTATCAACATTTAGCACTAGTTTGATACCTCCGATATAAAACATTTATTAGTGAAGATTTATCAACACTCAACATTTTTTTATCACTCTAATATACCTTTTTATTTTTGTGCTTCAAAATATATTCATGATTGATCTTGATTTAAAGCCCTTGAAAAAATAAAAATATTGGCGCAAGTTTGAAGCTAATCGGAGTTCAAACGAATCGGGAAATATTAAATTAGTGAATTGGTGAAAAAAAAATGGACACTTGTCCACATGGCACCATTCTCTTACAATTATCCCCTTGCTTGTGTGAGAAAGGATGACATTGGCTTGAGTTTGGGTGAAATTGGGGTGGTGATGTGGCATCATGTGAAATGTTGGATGTTAGATGTGTGTGGCTAGGAATGGTTCTCTAGTTTTTAGGTTAAGAGGAGTTTGTAGCCGATTTCACATCTATTAGGTTGTATTAAATAAAACTCACAAAAACGTGGAATAAAATAAAAATATAATAATAGTATTTAGTCCCTATAAATACCTTAGCAAGTCGAGTTAAGAAAGCACACAGCAAAAGAAGAGAGAGAGAAAGAAAAGTATCTCTACATATACACATATACTGAGGGCGTGGCAAGATCTGGTGCGCTCTGTTGACGTCATCTTGGCCGTGTCCTGTGGCTCTCGTGCGCTCTTAGTTTGTACTATAAGGACCGTGTGTACTAAAATTCGATATTTTCTAGATAAATTGTGGCACTTATGTATTAAAATGAACCTGCATTAGGCGCTGCAACGCTGCGTCGTATCGTTGTAGGAGTCTTGCAGCGATTTTTTTTATAAGCGCTAAATTTTTTTATTCTATGGTCATTCTCCAAGGAGAAGAAGCCAAAAAGCAAACAACCACGATTACAAAAGTTTCCATAAGAGAAAACAGGGAACAACTCTTAACAAAAAACGACCAGAATCAACCAGTTAAAATCAGCTTCCTCTAATCTTCCTCATACCACTCGCTATCTGAGGAGTCCTGCAACGCTTTTTACGTCGAGACCTCGTGGAAGGAGTCGTTGTAGAAGCATGCAACGACAACCCGGCGTCGATCCTACAACAATTCACCAGAGCTGCTCTTAAAACCCAAGCCTAATAAGATGCCAGCCAATCTTGAAGGGTAAGTAGTATTCTAATAGGCCACATGGTAAACATTAGTGTACTAAATGGGATGCAACCAAAACAAGTGTTCCTCTCCAATACACGTCACTATCCACGTCCTTTTATAAGGGATAAATAAACAAATTAACTAATGAATAAAAAAGAAGCTTGCAGGGTATATTCGGTTGTATTAAATAAAACTCACAAAAACGTGGAATAAAATAAAAAGATAATAATAGTATTTAGTCCCTATAAATACCTTAGCAAGTCGAGTTAAGAAAGCACACAGCAAAAGAAGAGAGAGAAAGAAAAGCATCTCTACATATATACACACACATAATAGTGAGAGTGACAACAATGGCCGCAACAACAATATTACCCGAATACGTGGTTCTATCATCCCAATACAACAACAAGTACTTGCAGTTCGTGCACGTGGAAGGAGAGTTGCATGGCTTTCTCCAGTTTTCAGGCCACGATGTTGTGAGTCCGTACACAAAGTTTCAAGTACAAGTGTCGGGAGCCGACCAGACCCTCGTCCATCTCAGGAGCTGCTACAACAACAAGTACTGGGTCCCATCGGCCGACAACTGGGTTCTAGCCTCCGCCAACGAACCGGAGGAGGACCAGACCAAGCTGTCGTGCACTTTGTTACGGCCAACGTTGGTGGGCGATGCGGTGCGGTTCATGCACGTGAATACTCAAATGTATGTTGCCTTGATGGACCAACCTGGCACGTACAGACACACGTGCATGTACCTTGCCTCGGAGTCTCCCAATGATGCTGTCTGTGCCGTCACTGATTGGAGTTCGCTCGTGATTTTACCCAAGAACATCGCCGTCAAGAGCACTACGGAAGGTAAATACCTTTCTGCTCGCCCTATAGAAGGAGCCAATTATCTCCAGTTCGTAGGCGACGAGCTTTTTGACCCGACCGTGGGACACGAGGTATTCACTTCTGGCCCCGGAAACATCTCGATCAAGTCCCAACACTACGATGCCTTCTGGACTCGCGAGCCTAGTAACTTCGTTCTCGCCGCTACACCCGACAACACCGACGCCACCAATCCAAACGTGCTCTTTTCTCTGACTCGAATCGCAGATAAAGATAATACGTTCGCGCTACAGAGTTTGGGGAACAACGAGCACTGCAAAATCGTGCACATCGATCAAGTACCTGTCCTCGCTGCTTCGGACCCAACCATTACCCCGTTGTCTCACCATGAAGTCGTGGACCGTGCCTCTTCGTGGATTGTCACCCTGGAAGATTCAGACTTTCGTGTCTCCGACGTCAGGATTACCGTTCCAACAGCCGTTGTGTTGGGTGCCAATGAGCTTATCAATGACAGTCAATCTGATGTTGAAATGACAGCGGTGTTGTCCTATGTGGCCAAGTCCTCTACATTGACTTGGAGTTCAACGGCGAATGGATCGTTCAAGGTTGGGGTCACTTCCGTTGGCATTACGAGTCCGATACCGGTTGAGGTGGACGGCAAAATAGTATTCAACGGGCCGATCTCCGCTAACATCGTTTGGGGGGAAGAAGGGACCGAGTCACAGCATCCGACACATACAACGTTCAAGGTGAGAGTACCGCCGATGACTAAGGCGATAATAGAAGCAGTGGGACAGAAAAGGTTGTGGGATGTTCCATTCTCCTACAATCAAGTCATTACGCTATATGATGAGAGCAAATCTGTCTCCATAATGGACGATGGCATCTACACCGGAACTGAAACTAATTTCCAGTATTTCGGGGTTGAGTTTGTTCCTCTGAACTAGATCTGTTGCAATGTGGTTGTGGGTGCCCTTGTTTCCCGAAAACCCTCACGAGACTTCACTCGTCCTCTAAGCCACAGTTACTTAGGGGTTTAAAAGGCTTATTACATGCGCTAAATGTAATCGTGAGTCCTACGAAAGTGGCCTTTATCTGATTAAATAACTTCTATTTTGTGTTTTTATTTTTTTTGGATGAATAAAAAGTAAGGTTTAGTATCAAAGGACGATATTCTAGCCAATTATGTTTTGCTTCCATTAGAAACAAACGACTCGTGGGTGCCTTTGTATTCTGAAAACCCTCACGAGACTTCACTCGTCCTCTAGGCGACAACTTAGGGGTTTAAAAGACTTGCTACATAAGCTAAATGTAGTCGTGAGTCCTATGAAAGTGGCATTTATCTGATTACAAAACTTGTATTTGTATCTTTATTTGTATGCGGGTGAATAAAAAGTGAGGTATTCAGCAGCACAGGACAATATTCTAACAACATCCAATCTAATTACTTGCAAAATGAACAACTTCCACCCTTTTTTCTTCTTAAAAACATCTTCTATTCTACTGTATTAATGTCTAATATTGTAACTGATGCAGTGCATATTGAAGACCTTTTGACAAATCGGCTAGAAAACCCGAAAATGTAGCATTGTCCGAAATTGACGAAACCTTAGCATTTTTCGGGTCGAAACCTAAATCTTGTTTGTGTCACCTCAATATCCTAAACTTTCATTAATTTTATCTTAGTACCCACTGTTAACTTTTCATATGATTTTCCATCCAAAACAGATAAAATGATCATAGTACTCTTCATTTTTTTTATCAACAATTTTTTTTGAAATAAAAACCAACGACTTCAAACTGAAGTCGAAGGTAAGGGCGAAGCCTTCAGTACAGTTACAACGAACAGAGCATTCCACATGGAATCTCAACAAGGAAAGGTCTAACATATGCCTATAACCAGGTGAAGGAGGATAAGACTTGTTGAGTTTTGGTGGATGGTGACTTAGTCTCTGTGCTGGTTGCGGGGGTTCCGGCTTTTTGATTTTTCTTTTTCTGTTTTATTGAGCTTAATGGTTGTGAAATATGAGTTTCAGACTCGGTTTTCTTTTGTACTGTTTTCTAGGGTTAAGACTGGTGTGTCTTCCCTCCCTGTGCTTAATTGTGGTTGTTCTGGGTTCTATACCTGTGTTGTTAGTTTAGTTCTCGTTTGGTTCCCCTTGTTGGGTTCCGTTGTACTGTGTTTACTTCATGGTTGAAATATATGGGTATAGGATTGTTAGACCCATCCTAGTTTCGGTTTAATTTCTTACTCTGCAAGATAATTGCGCTAGGGACCCCTACTGGGGTTTACTTTGTTTGTAAGATTCTGTTATGTATGTGAGGGTTCGTTCTTGGCCTTGTTTTTCACTTTAAAGACTTGGTTTTTATATATAAAAAAGTTGCTGATCAAAAAAATAAATAATAAACCTAATTAAATCCATAAATAATAGGCCAGTGGGAGAAAGAGGATATGAACCTGAGGCAAGGGTAGCTGGGTGGAGTAACCTAGTAGTCCACTGATGTGGACATAAATTGCATCGATTCTAGATGTTTTTAGCCCACATTCTTGAGCATTTTAGTCCCGGTATTGTATAATTTAGACCATTTTTCTCTCGTTACTTGTATTGTGTCTCTCATTATGTTTAGTAGGCGATTTGATCGAAAAAATGGCTAAAATAGAGAAAAACCCGGTTTTAGGAGTTTTGGAAGATGGATGATCTTGCGAAGGGCATAACTTCTTCATACGGATTCCGATTGTCTCAAATTTTATGTCAAATCGAAGGGAATTCAGAGATCTACAACTTTTATCAAGGGCCCAAGACCATCCAAAACTCTCTGCTCCACCACGGAGCCGTGACATGATCCGTGATGGGTCCCACTATGGAGCCGTGACGGAGATCGAAAATGGTCACAAACTCTCTGTTCCGTCAAGGAGCCGTGGCATGATCCGTGATGGGTCCCATCAAGGAGCCGTGACGCGCACGCAGACTGGCTTCCCCAATATATTGTATGTGATATAAAATAGGCTACAAATATCATTTTATTGTATGTGATACAAAATAGGCTACAAATATAGGTCAAAGTACGCCAGAATCTTTACGGGGGTCTCGGACATATACTGGAGCTCAGGGTCAGTGACCCAATTTATGTTTATGATTCATTGTCATAATTAATAAAATACGTATGTTCACGTTTCAAAAAAAAACAAACAATAAGCTCGATAGAATAAAAAGCCCAGATAAATGAAAAACCCCCAAAACAGAAATAACCGCACTGATAGTTGAATACTTAATTATAATTGTATACTCTACTACGAGAATTCATGTATAAATCCGTTTATGAATTTTGATACAAATTACTTTGAAGGTCAAACAGCCAGTTGAGGAAAACTAATATCATTTTAGAGGCCAACTTACAAATTGAGTCGATTAGTTAGTTAATTATCGTGTTAAGGGCGGCAAGGACAATGTTGAGCTCCGGCCAAGAAGCCAGAATGCGGTGGAGGCTGCGCGTGGCGGCGAAACCCAAATCAAAGGGCGCGTCGGACGAGGGAACCATGAGGAGGGTGTACTCCACGGCCATGTAAAACAAGAGACCGGTGGCGAAAAGGCACGGAACGCGGTGGTCCCTAGCGACGCGAACAAGGTCTCACATTGTCCAATTCATGAAACATGCCTTGCTGCTCCCAACCCCATAAGGTAGTCCGGCGGCCGCGTCGTTGGGCTCCGGCGTGTGGCCGTTGAGGGAGCAGATTGGCTTGCACCGGACTTTTAGAAGGGTGGAAGAGCCGTTCACGGTGGACGGTGCAAATGATAGTGGAGAGTGGTGGTAGGTTTTGTTGAAAGTTGATCCAAATTCAAGCTCTTTTGTGGCTTGGTTACCAAGCAACTAATTTAGGGAATTGTCTTGGTTTGATTAGCAAGTAATCAATGTAGGGAATTTATGCCATGTTTCCCAAATTTGGTCTTAATTGTAGAGATTTTTTATTTCCCTATTGTGTAGGAAGTATCTCTACACCACTCCTATAAATACCACCTGTAAGCTGCCATGAAGGATAAGTTGAATCAGTGTAAACCCCCGGCGTTGTGTAAACATTCTCCCTGTAGTGAAGTTTTGCTGGTTGTCGCCCGTGGTTTTTTCCTCTCCGTTGTTTGGAGGGGTTTTCCACGTTATATCGTTGTATTCTCCGTTTTTGGTTTTGATCTACTTTCGTTTAATTGCCTATCGTTTTATAGCAGGTTTTGTGGCGCTGCGGAGAATCCAAGGATTCGGAGGTCCAGAATGTGCAGATGTACGTGTTAAAATTAGAGTTCAGGTTGTGTCTGGTGGTTTTTGGAGGCTAGTAAAAAGCATTTTTTTACTAGCCTTAAATAGATGCTGCAAATCTTCAAACTTTGAAGAGTAAAAAGAACAGAAGCGTTGTTGGAAAATGATCCTTACATCATTATCTTTTAAGGAGGGAAAAATCGTTATTTCACATTCCATTTAACTGTGCATAGGGCCACATGACAGACTTAGATGAATATTCTGTTACTTTTCTGACATTATATGCTAATTCCGTCTGTGGACCGAACATAAGGGTATCCAAAAGTATTGAACAAACATAAGGGTACCAAAAGGTCCGTGGACCGAACATAAGGATAGCATAATGTATATAACCTTTAGATTATATTATAAAATTATATGAAGAAGATAAAATAATATATATCGAGATGGTATCCAGTTCAAACGGTCCTTATCGTGCAAATTAAGAGCGCACGAGAGTCGCAAGATGCGGCCACGATGACATCATCAAAGCACACCAGATCTTTCCACGTGCATGGTGGTAATAGTATATGATGCGAACTTTAACCGCGTTGGAGCGCGTGTTGACCACGCGCATAACGTAGAAGTTACCAGCACCCCGTATAGGCAAGGTATCAACACTTGTGTATGTAAGGTACTAATACCGTTACAAGTAAGATAACATCACTTTGCATGTAGTACCAACACTCTGTATGTAGGTATCAACACTCTGTATGTAGGTAACAATACTATATAGGTAGGTATAAGCACTCTGTTAGGGTAGATACCAGTAATTTGCGCACGCAAGTGACAATTGCTAGCATCTTGCGCACATCTTGTGGTTTATATTTGTTCTTAGTTTGCACAATAAAGAAGTGCTTGTATTTGTTCTCAGTCGCACCTCGTATCTGCTCCGAGCATCCGCACCCCACCTTCGTTCGAGCAGCCCCCGACGTCGTCCAGATTCGACCATGCTCATTTGCAGATCGTCCTCGCCATACGTACTCCACGCGAAGAAGGCTCCGTTGAGGAGAGCTCGAGCCACCACACACGGATCCACGAGCCCCCCGCACAACCGAGCTGGGTTCAACAACCCATTGACGCACATTAGTAGTCACAAATCACAATCGCCGCACACGTTTGGTGGAGGAAGCTCGTACCACCAAGGCCTTATGCTCGCATGCTCTGCTCTGGGTCTGCGACAAAGGATGAAGGTTCGCCTCGAGCCGCAGCCGTCCTCGCTACAAACTCCTTTGCCACCGTGAAGCCTCGTCGCCGTGCGTGGTTCCTTGTCGTCGTCCTCGCTACAAACTTTCGATAAAACCGGAATTCATGTGCGAAACACAAACCAATCTTGACCATTGATTTAAGGGATCGAACGACCACCAAAGTTTTGAGATGGTGATTGATTACGAAATCAATTACAAAGATATGTATTAATGATTCTGTCATTAATGATTTTTTTTTTAATCTGTGCCTTTGATTTCCTGATCCAATGACCCATATTGATAATTTTAGAATTTATAAAATTTAAATTAATTTTAAAAAATAAAAATTTATTTTTAAAAATCAGATTTTATTTTATAAAAATCAGATTTCTTAATTATTTTAAGAATCAATTTTTACTTTTTTAAAAAATAATTTTTATTTTTAAAAAACATATTTCTAAAATTATTTTTATTTATTTATTTTATAAAAATTGGTTTTTAAATTTATAAAAATTAATATTAATTTTAAAAAATCGATATTTAAAAAAAACAATTTTATTTTTAAAAATCAGATTTTATTTTATAAAAATCAATTTTTATTTTGAAAAATCAGATTTCATTTTATCAATTAATTAGGGTTTAAAGAAATAAGGGGTGTTTTTTTAAAATTGGGATCATGTGCCAGACACATGACCATTTTCCATCCAAAATGGATGAAAAACTAACAGCAAGTACTAAGTTGAAACAAAATGTTTCGTTAGGGTACTGATATGTCACAAAGTTTTGTTAGGACATACAGGTGAAAACAAAGTATTTTTAAGGTAGTCGGATGACATTAACCTAAACTTTTATCCAAAAAATAGTTTACTATTAAAAATTCTTAAATAGTGTCCCATTTTTCTCCTCGTGTCTATTTAATATATCAATATTATCGGCATGCACCGAATATACCCTGCAAGCTTCTTTTTTATTCATTAACTAATTAGTTTATCTCGTATAAAATGACATGGATAGTAAGTAACGTGAATTGGAGAGGAATACTTCGGGAGTAGAGCAAGATGCTTGTCTTTGTTAGGGACTTATTTTTTTTGCATCCCATTTAATACACTAATGTTTACCATGTGGCCTATTAGAATACTATTTACCCTTCAAAAATGGCCGGCATATTACTGGACTTGTTAATACTAATGTGAAACTTATCTTGGATGGGATGATTAAGAACATTTCGGGAGTAGAACACAAATTAACAAGATGTTTTTCATAAACTTATCTTGTTAGGTACTGATTTTGGTTGCATCCTGTTTTTTTTTAGTAAACGTGCAATATACTTCTTTTAAGAAAGTTAGTACATGTTAGAGAGTCCTGACGGGACAAAGACAAAATCCCTATCTACTGAAAAGCGTTTAAGACGTTCTGTTGAAATGTCATAAAGGCGACCTACAACTGACAACCAAATCAACTGAACTAGAACAATATTGAAATAACTAAGATAAACCAAACTAAAACAGTATTGAACTAACAACCAAATCCTAACAACAATAAAAGTAAAGATGACTGACGAAACACTGCTCAAAGTGTTTCGTCAGTGGTGAAGGACAGACAAGGGCGTGTGGGTAGAGTGTGCGATGGTGGAGGCGAGGGAGGAGGGCGTGGTAGTTGTAGAGACGGAAGCGGGGACTTCCGAGGCAGCGGCTGCGGCAACTTCAGTTTTCCTAGTAGATGCAGGGGCGGTGGTGGAGGCCAGGCCTGTGGCGGGAGAGAGGAGCCGGACATAAGCCGGGAGACACGATATTGGTGGCGGAGGGGAGCCAACACCATGGTGCGGGACATAAGTCGGGAGCGACGGTGGCGTTGCGCCTGCGACATCCGAGGTGGCGGCTGCGACGACTTTAGAGACGCCGACGGAAGGGACATCGTTAAGGTCTAATGTCGAGGTGAGTCAGTCGCCATGCATCGGGGTCGGAAAACCTGCACAAGACCTAAAAGGAAGAGGCAGTAGAGAGTATGCGTGGAAGAGAGGATCAAGACCATGACAAAGGCCATGGCCATAGCCATAGCCGTGCTTTTGCGACAAGAGAGAGGGCTATTAACCCTAGGGTTTAGAGAGAGCGGGATCTTTTTTACTGCTCGTGCTGTTCAATCTTGGTTGCACCCTGTTTAGTATGTGTTAATGTTTACCATGTGACCGATTAAAATATTACAATTACTTGTATTATTATATATATTTTTAGGGATAATTATATTTCAATATTCCGGAGAGACTCACTTTACCCCGATGATCTGTGGTCCTTTAGGGACTATTCCGCCAGCCCCGATGATAGTGTTTCCTCTGGACCGAGGGGTAATCTGATATGATGTACCAGTCAGTGTACGGATCAGAGTCTTGAGATTTGATATTTAGTATGTCGGTGTTTGGGTGTTACTTTAATCGATTCCTTGTTACATTCGTTATCTTCCGTTGATCTCCTTGAGTGTTACTTTCTTTAAGGCATTGGAACTCTTATTGATCTATATTCACGGCACCTTTTGGTTAATCGTATTAATTATAAACTTTGAATAATTGTACTAATCGGTTTTATCTTTTAACGGGGGTTCTATTACTTTATTACTTTTTCCTACTGAGCGTAAGCTCACCCCCTTCTTGTTTATTGTTTGTATAGGTTACATTGATGAGTAGGCTGTAGGACGTCTCAGGGCTCGGGAGCTCACTGAGGGTCCGAGTGTTTACCATATTAGAGACGTACCTTCTTATTTTTGTATTAAACCTGCTGTCTTTATTACATTTTGAGATTTCGACTCGTTGGTTGGATTTGGATTATACCCTTTTCGGAGTTTATTTATTTAAAGTTTATTTTAGTTATTGTAATTTATCTTTATTTTAATTCACGTCTGGAGCCGGTCAAAACCGGATTTGGGGCGTGATAGGGTGGAAACCAACGATTACAAATGGACTCCAGCAATGATCGCCAAAAGGCCAAACCTTTTCAAAAAAGGAAAAAAAATGAGCAAAAACCATAAACTGAAACCCAAATAAACCGTACTTTTTATTCATCCAAAAACAAATAAAAACACAAAATAGAAGTTATTTAATCAGATAAAGGCCACTTTCGTAGGACTCACGATTACATTTAGCGCATGTAATAAGCCTTTTAAACCCCTAAGTAATTGTGGCTTAGAGGACGAGTGAAGTCTCGTGAGGGTTTTCGGGAAACAAGGGCACCCACAACCACATTGCTACAGATCTAGTTCAGAGGAACAAACTCAACCCCGAAATACTGGAAATTAGTTTCAGTTCAAGTGTAGATGCCATCGTCCATTTTGGAGACAGATTTACTCTCATCATATTTCAACCATGAAGTAAACACAGTACAACGGAACCCAACAAGGGGAACCAAACGAGAACTAAACTAACAACACAGGTATAGAACCCAGAACAACCACAATTAAGCACAGGGAGGGAAGACACACCAGTCTTAACCCTAGAAAACAGTACAAAAGAAAACCGAGTCTGAAACTCATATTTCACAACCATTAAGCTCAATAAAACAGAAAAAGAAAAATCAAAAAGCCGGAACCCCCGCAACCAGCACAGAGACTAAGTCACCATCCACCAAAACTCAACAAGTCTTATCCTCCTTCACCTGGTTATAGGCATATGTTAGACCTTTCCTTGTTGAGATTCCATGTGGAATGCTCTGTTCGTTGTAACTGTACTGAAGGCTTCGCCCTTACCTTCGACTTCAGTTTGAAGTCGTTGGTTTTTATTTCAAAAAAAATTGTTGATAAAAAAAATGAAGAGTACTATGATCATTTTATCTGTTTTGGATGGAAAATCATATGAAAAGTTAACAGTGGGTACTAAGATAAAATTAATGAAAGTTTAGGATATTGAGGTGACACAAACAAGATTTAGGTTTCGACCCGAAAAATGCTAAGGTTTCGTCAATTTCGGACAATGCTACATTTTCGGGTTTTCTAGCCGATTTGTCAAAAGGTCTTCAATATGCACTGCATCAGTTACAATATTAGACATTAATACAGTAGAATAGAAGATGTTTTTAAGAAGAAAAAAGGGTGGAAGTTGTTCATTTTGCAAGTAATTAGATTGGATGTTGTTAGAATATTGTCCTGTGCTGCTGAATACCTCACTTTTTATTCACCCGCATACAAATAAAGATACAAATACAAGTTTTGTAATCAGATAAATGCCACTTTCATAGGACTCACGACTACATTTAGCTTATGTAGCAAGTCTTTTAAACCCCTAAGTTGTCGCCTAGAGGACGAGTGAAGTCTCGTGAGGGTTTTCAGAATACAAAGGCACCCACGAGTCGTTTGTTTCTAATGGAAGCAAAACATAATTGGCTAGAATATCGTCCTTTGATACTAAACCTTACTTTTTATTCATCCAAAAAAAATAAAAACACAAAATAGAAGTTATTTAATCAGATAAAGGCCACTTTCGTAGGACTCACGATTACATTTAGCGCATGTAATAAGCCTTTTAAACCCCTAAGTAACTGTGGCTTAGAGGACGAGTGAAGTCTCGTGAGGGTTTTCGGGAAACAAGGGCACCCACAACCACATTGCAACAGATCTAGTTCAGAGGAACAAACTCAACCCCGAAATACTGGAAATTAGTTTCAGTTCCGGTGTAGATGCCATCGTCCATTATGGAGACAGATTTGCTCTCATCATATAGCGTAATGACTTGATTGTAGGAGAATGGAACATCCCACAACCTTTTCTGTCCCACTGCTTCTATTATCGCCTTAGTCATCGGCGGTACTCTCACCTTGAACGTTGTATGTGTCGGATGCTGTGACTCGGTCCCTTCTTCCCCCCAAACGATGTTAGCGGAGATCGGCCCGTTGAATACTATTTTGCCGTCCACCTCAACCGGTATCGGACTCGTAATGCCAACGGAAGTGACCCCAACCTTGAACGATCCATTCGCCGTTGAACTCCAAGTCAATGTAGAGGACTTGGCCACATAGGACAACACCGCTGTCATTTCAACATCAGATTGACTGTCATTGATAAGCTCATTGGCACCCAACACAACGGCTGTTGGAACGGTAATCCTGACGTCGGAGACACGAAAGTCTGAATCTTCCAGGGTGACAATCCACGAAGAGGCACGGTCCACGACTTCATGGTGAGACAACGGGGTAATGGTTGGGTCCGAAGCAGCGAGGACAGGTACTTGATCGATGTGCACGATTTTGCAGTGCTCGTTGTTCCCCAAACTCTGTAGCGCGAACGTATTATCTTTATCTGCGATTCGAGTCAGAGAAAAGAGCACGTTTGGATTGGTGGCGTCGGTGTTGTCGGGTGTAGCGGCGAGAACGAAGTTACTAGGCTCGCGAGTCCAGAAGGCATCGTAGTGTTGGGACTTGATCGAGATGTTTCCGGGGCCAGAAGTGAATACCTCGTGTCCCACGGTCGGGTCAAAAAGCTCGTCGCCTACGAACTGGAGATAATTGGCTCCTTCTATAGGGCGAGCAGAAAGGTATTTACCTTCCGTAGTGCTCTTGACGGCGATGTTCTTGGGTAAAATCACGAGCGAACTCCAATCAGTGACGGCACAGACAGCATCATTGGGAGACTCCGAGGCAAGGTACATGCACGTGTGTCTGTACGTGCCAGGTTGGTCCATCAAGGCAACATACATTTGAGTATTCACGTGCATGAACCGCACCGCATCGCCCACCAACGTTGGCCGTAACAAAGTGCACGACAGCTTGGTCTGGTCCTCCTCCGGTTCGTTGGCGGAGGCTAGAACCCAGTTGTCGGCCGATGGGACCCAGTACTTGTTGTTGTAGCAGCTCCTGAGATGGACGAGGGTCTGGTCGGCTCCCGACACTTGTACTTGAAACTTTGTGTACGGACTCACAACATCGTGGCCTGAAAACTGGAGAAAGCCATGCAACTCTCCTTCCACGTGCACGAACTGCAAGTACTTGTTGTTGTATTGGGATGATAGAACCACGTATTCGGGTAATATTGTTGTTGCGGCCATTGTTGTCACTCTCACTATTATGTGTGTGTATATATGTAGAGATGCTTTTCTTTCTCTCTCTTCTTTTGCTGTGTGCTTTCTTAACTCGACTTGCTAAGGTATTTATAGGGACTAAATACTATTATTATCTTTTTATTTTATTCCACGTTTTTGTGAGTTTTATTTAATACAACCGAATATACCCTGCAAGCTTCTTTTTTATTCATTAGTTAATTTGTTTATTTATCCCTTATAAAAGGACGTGGATAGTGACGTGTATTGGAGAGGAACACTTGTTTTGGTTGCATCCCATTTAGTACACTAATGTTTACCATGTGGCCTATTAGAATACTACTTACCCTTCAAGATTGGCTGGCATCTTATTAGGCTTGGGTTTTAAGAGCAGCTCTGGTGAATTGTTGTAGGATCGACGCCGGGTTGTCGTTGCATGCTTCTACAACGACTCCTTCCACGAGGTCTCGACGTAAAAAGCGTTGCAGGACTCCTCAGATAGCGAGTGGTATGAGGAAGATTAGAGGAAGCTGATTTTAACTGGTTGATTCTGGTCGTTTTTTGTTAAGAGTTGTTCCCTGTTTTCTCTTATGGAAACTTTTGTAATCGTGGTTGTTTGCTTTTTGGCTTCTTCTCCTTGGAGAATGACCATAGAATAAAAAAATTTAGCGCTTATAAAAAAAATCGCTGCAAGACTCCTACAACGATACGACGCAGCGTTGCAGCGCCTAATGCAGGTTCATTTTAATACATAAGTGCCACAATTTATCTAGAAAATATCGAATTTTAGTACACACGGTCCTTATAGTACAAACTAAGAGCGCACGAGAGCCACAGGACACGGCCAAGATGACGTCAACAGAGCGCACCAGATCTTGCCACGCCCTCAGTGGCAATTTCGTAAATAATGCAAACTTTGATCGCGCTGTAGCGCGTGTTGACAACTCGCACATCGTAGAAGGTACCACCACTGATTTTTCACTATAAAACTAATGGTTCGATAAAGTGTAAAAATAAAAATATGCTCTAAAATTTAGTATCTATCACCTACCAATAAACCAAGGCACAGAAGAACCCTGAGCTCTCTTTTGCCGCCCTGGTCTCTCTTTCCTACTCCTTTACGACGCCTATCCTTCCTTCCCCGACTACGACAATCGCGGATTTCTCCCATGGCACGTCTGAACCTCTAGGTAAAGCTCGATTCATGTTGGCCGATCCAGGTTGGAAAAGCTTGTTAATCGGCCGGCTCTCGATAGTGGGAAAGCCGACACCCCGGTCTTGCTTGAGCACATAGATAGACCTGAAATTGGACCCGGAACTGAGTCTGGTATAGGAGCAGGAGCCAGGGGAGTAAAGAGGGAATTCATTAGGGATCCCCGGGACGATCAGGACAAGGCGGGCAAGTTGGCCCGCATGGATGAATGAAAAGGATTCAGTGCTCCAAGGATTGTCCTTGGGAGGGGTCCATGATCAGAGCTCTGCCTCCTCTTGAAATCAATGATCGCATGTTCTGTTTTTTACAGGGAATAAAGCATGAAGCCTACACTTTGAGCAACAATCATTGGTTTCGTCATAGTTTAGTTTTATTTTCAGTACGCTTTTATGATACTTCTAACACCAGTCGCACCGGATTATTTGTCTCAGAGTTTTTTTGTAAATAGACTTATTGAAGCTCTATACAGTATAATGACTCTTTTTTATTTCGTGATCAACGACTTCTCCTAATGCAGTCTTTTATAGCTGATATTTGAAATTGGTGAGATTGAAACTTTTATCTAAAAAATAGTTTACCATTAAAAATTCTTAAATAGTGTCCCATTTTTCTCCTCGTGTATATTTAATATATCAATATTATCGGCATGCACCGAATATACCATGCAAGCTTTTTTTTATTCATTAATAAATTAGTTTATCTCTTATAAAAGGACATGGATAGTAAAGGAATACTTCGGGAGTAGAGGAAGATGCTTGTCTTTGTTAGACACTTATTTTGGTTGCATCCCATTTAGTACACTAATGTTTACCATGTGGTCTATTAGAATACTACTTACCCTTCAAAAATGGCTGGCATATTACTGGACTTGTTAGTACTAACAATGTATGTTATCCACCTAATCTGAAACTTATCTTGGATTGGATAATTAAGAACATTTCGGGAGTAGAACATAAATTAACAAGATGTTTTTTCATAAACTTATCTTGGTTAGGCACTGATTTTGGTTGCATCTTGTTTAGTATGGGTTAATGTTTACCATGTGACCGATCAAAATATTATAATTATTTGTATTATTATATATTTTTAGGGATAATTCTATTTCAGTATTCTAAATCTTTCGTATTTTATTTAAAGTATTTTTTTTGTTATTTTGGTATCTTAAACTTTCATTAGTTCATTTAGAATACCCTAAATCTTGTTTGTGTCACTTTAGTATCCTAAACCTTCATTAATTTCATTTTATCACCCACTGTTAACTTTTCATCTGAATTTTCATCCAAAACAGATAAAATGACCATAATACTCTTCACTAACAATCAAATTTAGGTTACAATTAACGGTGTGTACTAAAATAAAATTAATAAAAATTTAGGGTATTGAGATGACACAGAAGAAATTTAAGGTACTCTATGTAAAATATAAAAGATTTAAGTTATTGAGATATAAAAGATTTAAGTTATTGAGATATAATTATCCTTATTTTTTATCGTCAAGTATATACATATGTAATGCACGTCCACCTAAATGATAGATACTAATCTATATTTACTTTCATTTTGTTACAAAAAAACCACAAGATGCACGGTCGCGATCACTAAGCTCGAACTTAGTGGGGCGTCATTTGGTTATGTGACGATTACTAATAGTTGTAACAAGGATTGGTCTCATATGGTTTATTGTTAGATACATATAATGTATTTGGAAAGCAAGGAACAGAAAAGTGTGGGACGACCTCACTCTAATAGTAGAAGCAATCCACTACATTTTCTTATGCCTGAATGCAGGGTGGCAAGAAGCAAAAACACGCAAGAAACAAAGACAGGTTACCCATAACTCAAGGGACCAGGGTGCAGAAGGTAGTTGGTCGTGTCCCGCCCGGGATTCCTGGGTTATTAACATTGATTGTGCTCTATTCGCAGCAACATGACAGATAGGTACGAGATGGGTATGCAAGGATGACATAAGCCAAGTCATGAAGACAAGATCCTCATCATCTCGGGGCACCCAAGATCCGGGTTTGGTAGAAGCATATGCTATAATTAGGGACGCTCTACAATGGGCAATTCTGAGGCCAACTCAAAAAACCACCATCTGGAGTGATTGCAAGGTTATTGTGGATATGATCAATAAAAAGAGAAGATCATCTTCTGCCACATGGATAGTCGTTAGCGATTGTATTTCCCTTTTATCTAGACTCGAGGACGCGCAACTCGATTTTGTGAAACGGACAGCGAATTAAGCAACTCACTAGCTTGTCAGGGCGGCATGTTCATCCCCTGTCTGGGAATGACAATGAGGGTTTATACCAGAGTCATTTCATCGGATTCTTATGTCAGACGAGGTCTCCCTCTCATCCAAAGTTGTTGGTGACATATGATCTTGTCTCCACCTATCTGTATTGCTAGAGTGTTCGTGCCTAGATCACTTTCTCCAAACAAAAGATGGAGAGTCTTCATATTTTGTCGTGAGCTGTAAAGGTGTCTGTGCAGTGTCGTTTTTCATGTAAACAAAACATAACTGGCATGTATATTGTCCTTTAATACTAGGAGAAATCTAATAGAAACCCCTCTTATCCTAAAAACTGTGTGAACAAATCCTAGCCATACACCCTTAGAGCACCCACAGTCGTGGGCGATAAGCTGCTGGCGAGGAGAAGTCGCCGGCGAGGAGGAGGCAGGGAGCAGGCGAGGAGGAGGCGGGGATCACTCAGCTCGAACTTAGTGGGGCGTCATTTGTTAATGTGACCAATTACTAATAGTTGTAACCAGGATTGGTCTCATATGGTTTATTGTTAGATGCATATAAATAATATATTTGGAAAGCAAGGAACAGAAAAGTGTGGGACAACATCACTCCAGTAGTAGAAGCAATTCACTATACTTTCATATGCTTAAATGCAGGGTGGCAGGAAGCGAAAACACGCAAGAAACAGGGACATGTTACCCATAACTAAAGGGACCAGGGTGCAGAAGTTAGTTGGCCGTGTCCCGCCCGAGGTCCTGGGTTATTAAAACTGATGGTGCTCTTTTCGCAGCAACAAGACAGATAGGTACGGGATGGGTATGTAGGGACGCACATGCCAGGTCATGAAGGCAAGATCTTCATCGTCTCGGGACCCCCATAATCCAGGTTTAGTGGAAGCATATGCTATAAGGGATGCTCTACAATGGGAAATTCTAAGGACAACTCAAAAAACCACCATCCGGAGTGATTGCAAGGTCATAATGGATATGATCAATAAAAAGAGAAGATCAGCTTCTCCACAGGGATAATCGTTAGCGATTGTATTTTCCTGTTATCTAGACTCAATGACTCGTAATTCGATTTTGTGAAACGGACAGCAACAAAGCAGCTCACTGGCTTGTTAGGGCGGCTTATTAATCCCATGTTTGAAAATGGCAAGGAGGGTTTATACCGGAGCCATTTCATCGGATTCTTATTGCCGACATTTAAATAATATATCTTCGTATTTGTTCAAAACAAATATTTGAATATATTTTATTAGAACAAGAAATAGAATATCGAGCGGAGCAAACCCTAGCAAATACCAAAAGAATGGACTTGTTCAGTTATGTTCCTTAGTCATCATCCAGATCATCCACGTCTTTGTCCATGGAGCTCCGCTAGCTCGAGTCTTCCACGTTTTTCGCTAAAACATCAGAAGGAGTTCATGAAGGCCAAAATCCTACTTGGAGCCAAAAATGGTTACTTGGAGCCCAAGTCCTACTTACCAAATCCTATTACACTTGTAAAATAAGAAGACAATTAAAAAGGAAACAACTCAACTAGGACATTAATTAAACCAAACCCTAGCCGACTATTACTAACCGACCATACCATTGTGGTGGGCTTATCCTACTTTGTACCGGTCCGTACGGCCCGTAACATCACTCCCCCCACACACATGTTTCTTTAGCGATGACCAAGGACAAACTTAGTGGGGTGTCATTTAGTTATGTGACATCACTTCAATGGCAGAAGCAATCCACTACACTTCTTTATGCCTAAATACATGGTGACAGGAAGCGAAAGCACGCAAAAAACAGGGACATGTTACCCAAGGGACCGGAGTGCAGAAGGTAGTTGGTGGTGTCCCGGCCAGGGTTCATGGGTTATAAACATTGATGATGCTCTTTTCGCAGCAACATGACAGATAGGTAAATGGGATATGATCAATAAAAAGAGAAGATCAACTTCTATCACAGGGATAATCGTTAGCGATTGTATTTTCCTGTTATCGTATAGTTTGACGTGCATTTCGGATTATTTCCTCAAACAATACTACCATATGGAAATGAGGGGAATAACATATATTTGTTTGACTATAAACGGTCATTTTGGCAGGCCAATTAATACTTTAATCGGTCACATGGTAAACATTAGTATGTAAATGGGATGCAACCAAAACCAGTGCGTAACCAAGATAAGATGATGAGAAACATCTTGTTAATTTATGTTCGACTCCCCAATTGTTCCTATCCAATCCACGTTGATTATTATTGTTCAAAGGATAAAATATGTGTTAAAAAGGAGAAACATGTAAGTTAAATAAACATAGAATATTGAAGGGTAATTTTATCGTATGTGGCCGAGTCTTCGACGCGTGTCTGGATTTCAACGACGATGGATCGCCGATACATACAATGTATAAGTTGAAAAAGCCGACACTAGAAGAGGTTGTGGGATGTACGGTTCCCGTTCAATCAAACCAGAATCGATGACGATATTTACACCGGAACCGAAACACGTTTATAGGATTTCAATGTGAGGTTTGTTCTAATGAATTAGATATGTAAAGATATAGTTGTGTAATGCACGTCTACCTAAATGATAGACACTAATCTATATTTACTATCAGATTGCCAGTGGAGCAAATATCACTAACTCTTTTCGCAGCAACAGGATAAATAGGCACGGGATGGGTATGCAGGGACGACATAGGCCAGGTCATGAAGGCAAGATCCTCATCATCTCGGGGCCCCCAAGATCCGGGTTTGGTGGAAGCATATTGTCACACCCCAAATCCGGTTTTGACCGGACTCGAGACGTGAACTAAAACAGTAATAAAATTTAAAAGACAGTAAAGTTAACGAGCTTAAAATACAAGTTATTTAATTAGATAATAAAAACAGTAAAGTTATTTAATTTAAAAGACAATAAAGTTAAACAGTAATAAAAACACAAATACAAGTTATTAATTAGATAAAGGCCACTTTCGTAGGACTTACGATTACATTTAGCGTATGTAATAAGCCTTTTAAACCCCTAAGTTGTAGCCTAGAGGACGAGTGAAGTCTCGTGAGGGTTTTCAGAATACAACGGCACCCACAACCGTAATTTTAACAATCTAGTTCAGAGGAACAAACTCCACCCCGAAATACTGGAAATTAGTTTGAGTCCCAGTGTAAATGCCATCGTCCATTTTGGAGTCAGATTTACTCCCATCGTAAAGCGTAATGGCCTGATTGTAGGAGAATGGAACATCCCACAACCTTTTCTGTCCCACTGCTTCTATTACTGCCTTAGTCATCGGCGGCACTCTCACCTTGAACGTTGTATGCGTCGGATGCTGTGACTCTGTATCTTCTTCCCCCCAAACGATGTTAGCTGAGATTGGCCTGTTGAGTACTATTTTGCCATCCACCTCAACCGGTATCGGACTCGTAATGCCGACGAAAGTGACCCCAACCTTCAGCGATCCATTCGCCGTTGAACTCCAAGTCAGTGTAGAGGACTCGACCACATAGGACAATACCACTGTCAGTTCAACATCAGATTGACTGTCATTGATAGCCTCATTGGCACCCAACACAATGGGTGTTGGAACAGTAACCCTGGCGTCGGAGACACGAACGTCTGAATCTTCCAGGGTGACAATCCATGAAAAGGCACAGTCCACGACTTCAAGGTGAGACGATGCAGAAACTGTTGGGTCGGCTGCACCGAGGACAGGCACTTCATCGATGTGTACGCTTTTGCAGTATTCGCTGTTTCCCAAACTCTTTAGCGCGAACGTGTTTTCTTTATCTGCGATTGGAGTCAGAGAAAAGAGCATGTTTGGATCGGTGGGGTCGGCGTTGTCGGGTGTAGCGGCCAGAGGAGACGCATGACATCACAGAGACGTTTAACGTCGAGGCTACCGGTAACAACCCCTGAGGGCGCTTATCGTCAGGATTCTCGGAAACGTCTCCAAAGGACCATAAGTCATAGGGAACCAAGGTATTGCTCCCGTAGGACGCATACACTTGGGTGAATCAACCAATAACCATCCCCGCAGGGTAAACCATCCAATTGCCCCGCAGGGTCCAGGAACCAATGCCCTGCAGGGTCCAATAATCAATGCTCCGCAGGGTCCGATACCATTTCCCGCAAGCTCAATAACCAATGCCCCGCAGGGTCCCATACCATTTCCCGCAGGCGCAATAATCAACCATTATCCCGCAGGATCTGCCAAACCATACCCCGCAGGGTTTACCAATCACTATCATCAAACTCCAATAATTCATATATTCATCAATACACACCACACGTGATTCATACCCACAATTACACTTACCATCATACTTACCCATCGCACTCCATTGGTCTATCATTCACCCGATCATATCCTTTAGCACAAACAATTACACTCAACGTTCATACAATCGTTCATCCAAGCATCCAATCAAACAAGCATTCAAGCTTTCATGTTCGACATTCGAATCATCTAGTTGTATTATACTCTTAGGTTATCCAAAATAGACAACCAAGCATGTGAAGAAAACCTAGCAAGCATAACTAATCCGAGGGCTCATCACGACCTCTCTACCAGTAAATCAATTCCCAAGTATTGAAAGCGAGTTACACTAGTGATTCACATCCTAAGCATGCTTACTAGACACATCCGGTTATTAGTAACTGAAAGACATTTATTCTAGTTATTCGCATCCTATATGCAATTCTAGGACCTTTCCGATTTTATTAACCTAATAGGCATACTAAGCGTTCTTTAAATGAGAAGTTAAGACTTTCCCTACCTTGTGGTCTTCCACTAATTAATCTTTGCTGTAAAGGTCAATTAGCCTGCCCTCCGTTCTTCACACGGGTTTCGGAGTGGTCTTCTAGCTAGGTTCCAAGGCCTTTCCTCCTTTCGATCTCGATCTCACGGTCTTGGACCACAATAATATCAAAATTAGTAACCCAACGAAGTGCTCTTCAACTAAAATTATAGAACAGTCCTCAAGTAATGGAAATAAGGTCAAAGGAATGATCTAGGAATCGAAATGGACTCAAAAGGAATGGTTTTGGTTCTGGGGATCTGATCCGGAATGCGGTGTGGACCGTGTCACAGGCCATGCCGGAACCTGGCACGGACCGTATCACAGACCGGCCCGGTAACCAGCACGGACCGCGCGACGCACCGGCCCGGAGTCAGACACGGACCGTGTGAGGTACCGTGCCGGACTCACGCCCGTTCCGCGCCGCGTACCGTGCCGGTACCAGGCCCGTTCCGTGCGGCCTGCCATGCCGGCACATGGCCCGGTCCGGGTCACGTTCTGTAGCGAAGCAGTCCAGGTCCTCCCCCTTTCTTCCCCAGCTCGAGTTCCATGAAAATCAGACCAAAAATCCCATTTCCAAGTCCTTCTAACTTCAAAATGTTCATCAAAAGTCTCTAATCATTAACACCCTCAATGGGTTCATCAAAACTTCATCCAAAAACACAATCCAAACAACCTACTTCACTAATCCTTCTCCAACCACAACCACAAGAGCTAGTTCTTCAACTTCAAACCAAAAACCCACAAAAACCCAAATTGGAAAGTAGATGAAATGGAGAGTTTAAGGCATCCATACCTTGAAGATGAGAAGATGGTGAAGATGGAAGGAAAATGGAAGAGAAATGGCCAAGATCAAGTCCCAAAATGCAAGCTTTCCTCTCTTTCTTCTTCCTCAAGAAATGAGCTCTTTTCCTCTTCTCTCTTGGTGATTTTCGGCTGCCACAATAAGGAATGAGCTGAATTGTGTGCTCATGTTGCCTTAAATGACCTATTGTGTCAATTTACTTAAAGACCCTTAAGGTCTTATCCATTAAAAGGTAAGTTGGGAGGGTATAAGGGTCAATTGAAGTCCCTTTTTCCATCCTCCAAGCCAAACATGCCAAGTGTCATGTGAGGTCACCTTCATTTAATAAATTTCCAGCTTTCCAAGATTTTATCGGAAAATAACCGATATAAAGTCCAAGTTTGACCGAAATTTGACATAACCAATATTACAGTCAAACTGAAGGAAACGACCCAACTAAGCTAACCGTGATGACGACTAAGCTTTGTGGGCCCCAGAAAGGTCCCGAATGACTTCATGAGTCATCGGCTGACTTTTCCGGCCGAAAGTCAAACTTGTCTAGGATTCACCGGTTTGACCAGGATCGACCAGGGCGGTTCTTACAATCTACCCCCTTAAAAAAATGTCGTCCTCGAAATTTAAAAAAACAATGTACCTCAACGGTCGAACAGGTGGGGGTACTTCTCCCGGATCTCGTCCTCTCGCTCCCAGGTCGAGTCTGCTCCCTGGTGCTTCCATTGCACTCGCACCAAAGGGATGGTAGTCTTCCGTAAGACCTTCTCTCCCATATCCACAATCCTGATGGGCTGCTCCTCATAAGAGACAGCATCGGCTACCTCGATGTCTGCCTACTCGATAACATGAGAGGGATCCGCCGTGTACTTCCGCAATTGGGAAACATGGAACACGTTATGCACGTTCCCAAGCTGCGGTGGCAATGCTAACCGATAAGCTACGGCTCCAACTCTATCCAAGATCTCAAATGGTCCAATGAATCGTGGTGACAACTTGCCTCCGCCGCGGTTGAACCGCAGTAGGCCCTTCTTCGGACTCACCCTCAGAAATACATGATCTCCGACCGAAAACTCAAGCGGCCTGCGACGTCTATCTGCATAGCTCTTCTGGTGACTCTGTGCGGTCTTCAACCGCTCTCTAATCAATGTGACCTTCTCGGTCGCCTCTCTGACCATATCTGGCCCAAGTAAACTCCGGTCCCCTACCTCCGCCCAACACACGGGTGACCTGCATGGTCTGCCGTACAAAGCCTCAAATGGTGTCATCCCAATGCTGGACTGATAACTGTTGTTGTAAGCAAACTCTGCTAAAGGCAGGTGCTCCTCCCATGATCCCCGAAAGTCCAGTACACAAGTTCGAAGCATATCCTCCAAAATCTGTATAGTGCGCTCTGACTGTCCATCTGTCTGTGGGTGGTAAGTTGTACTAAGCAGCACTTCAGTCCCCAATGCCTTCTGCAGGCTATCCTAAAATCTGGATGTGAAGCGAGGATCCCTATCAGATACAATTGACACCGGTACCCCATGAAGGCGAATAATCTCTCTAACGTATAACCGGCTCAACACATCAACCATGTCGGTCATCCGTATAGCCAGAAAGTGTGCCGACTTGGTCAGTCGGTCAACCACAACCCAAATAGCGTCGTGCCCCTTCGGCGACCTCGGTAGTCCAGAAACGAAGTCCATAGTAACATGCTCCCACTTCCACTCGGAGATCGGTAAGGGTTGTAGTAAGCCGGCTGGACGCTGATGCTCGGCCTTCACCTGCTGACAGGTGAGACATCTCGAAACAAAATCTGCGAATGCTCTACGCATTCTGCTCCACCAGAACTATCGTCGGATGTCTCTATACATCTTGGTGCCACCTGAGTGCACAGCAAGACGGGAATGATGACACTCTCTCAACAAAGTGTCTCTAAAACCTCGGGGTACAAACAACCGTCCTCTATAACGGAGAATCTGATCAGTACTCAACTCCCAACCATCGATCTCAACACCGTCTACCAGTCTCTCACGAATCCCTGCCGTCTCGGCATCCTCAGCCTGTGCCTCTAGCAATCGAGCAACCAACGAGGGATGAGCCACTAATGCACACAAGGGCATACCATCCGTGACCCCCTCTAACTCAAGTCTGAATAAGCTCAACTCCTCCAGCATGTCCCACTCTTGGACAGCCATGCTGGCAACACAATGAGTCGACTTCCTGCTCAGGGCATCGGCGACGACATTCGCCTTGCCCGGATGATAGAGCAGCTCGAAGTCGTACTCCTCAAATATTTTTTTTTCGTGCTTCAAAATATATTCATGACTGATCTTGATAGAAAGCCCTTGAAAAAACAAAACTAATGGCGCAAGTTTGAAGCCAATCGGAGTTCAAACGAAGCGGGAAAAATTAAATTAGTGAATTGGTAAAAAAAATATGATGGTTTCACTAAAAAAAACTCTTACCACTTACTAGAAAGTGTTGTTTTTTTTGCAGTCAACAAATCAATTGCATCTCATTCATCCATTGTTTAAATGAATAGCTTGGATTGGTTCACACGGTTTTTACGTTAAGGAGTGATTTCCATTTGATTTTTCCTCATAATACTTAACCTTACTTTTTATTCATCCAAACACAAATACAAATACAAGTTATTTAATCAGATAAATGCCACTTTCGTAGGACTCACGATTACATTTAGCGCATGTAATAGGCCTTTTCAACCCCTAATTTATCGTGTTAGAGGACGAGTGAAGTCTCGTGAGGGTTTTCAAGAAAAAAACGGCACCCACAACCGTAATGTTAAAAATCTAGTTCAGAGGAACAAACTCCACCCCATAATACTGGAAATCAGTTTGAGTTCCAGTGTAAATGCCATCGTCCATTATGGAGTCAGATTTACTCCCATCATAAAGAGTAATGGTCTGATTGTAGGAGAATGGAACATCCCACAACCTTTTCTGTCCCACTGCTTCTATTACTGCCTTAGTCATCGGCGGCACTCTCACCTTGAACGTTGTATGCGTCGGATGCTGTGACTCTGTATCTTCTTCCCCCCAAACGATGTTAGCTGAGATTGGCCTGTTGAGTACTATTTTGCCATCCACCTCAACCGGTATGGGACTCGTAATGCCGACGAAAGTGACCCCAACCTTCAGCGATCCGTTCGCCGTTGAACTCCAAGTCAGTGTAGAGGACTCGGCCACATAGGACAATTCCACTGTCATTTCAACATCAGATTGACTGTCATTGATAGCCTCATTGGCACCCAACACAACGGGTGTTGGAACAGTAACCCTGGCGTCGGAGACACGAACGTCTGACTCTTCCAGGGTGACAATCCATGAAAAGGCACAGTCCACGACTTCAAGGTGAGACGATGCAGTAACTGTTGGGTCGGCTGCACCGAGGACAGGCACTGCATCGATGTGTACGCTTTTGCAATATTCGTTGTTCCCCAAACTCTTTAGCGCGAACGTGTTTTCTTTATCTGCGATTCGAGTCAGAGAAAAGAGCACGTTTGGATCGGTGGGGTCGGCGTTGTCGGGTGTAACGGCCAGAATGAAGTTACTAGGCTCGCGGGTCCAGAAGGCACCGTAGTGTTTGGACTTGATGGAGATGTTTCCGGGGCCAGAAGTGAACACCTCGTGTCCCACGATCGGCACCAAAAGCTCGTCACCTACGAACTGGAGAAAATTGGCTCCTTCTATAGGACGAGCGCAAAGATATTTACCTTCGGAAGTGCCCTTGACGGCGATGTTCTTGGGGAAAATCACGAGCGAGCTCCAATCAGTAACGGCACAGACAGCATCATTGGAAGACTCCGAGGCAAGGTACATGCATTTGTGTCTATATGTGCCAGGTTGGTTCATCAAGGCAACATACATTTGAGTATTCACGTGCATGAACCGCACTGCGTCGCCCACCAACGTTGGCCGGAACAAAGTGCACGACAGCTTGGTCTGGTCCTCCTCCGGTTCGTTGGCAGCGGCCAGAACCCAGTTGTCGGCCGATGGGACCCAGTACTTGTTGTTGTAGCAGCTCCTGAGGTGGACGAGGGTCTGGTCGGCTCCCGACACTTGTACTTGAAACTTCGTGTACGGACTCACCACATCGTCGCCGGAGAACCGGAGAAAGCCATGCGAATCTCCTTCCCCGTGCACGAACTGCAAGTACTTGTGGTTGTATTGAGACTGAAGAGCCACGTATTCGGGTAATAATGTTGTTGCGGCCATTGTTGTTACTCGATCTCTCTCAAAATATATGTAGAGATTATGCTTTTCTTTCTTTCTCTCTTCTTTTGCTCTGTGTTTTCTTCCTAACTCTTCTTGCTAATTAAGGTATTTATAGGGACTGAATACTATTATTATAATCTTATTTTATTCCACGTTCTTTTGAATTTTATTTAATACAACCGAATATACCCTGCAAGCTTATTTTTTATTCATTAATTAATTAGTTTATCCCTTATAAAAGGACATGGATAGTAACGTGTATTGGAGAGGACCACTTATTTTGGTTGCATCCCACTAATGTTTAACCATGTGGCCTATTAGAATACTACTTACCCTTCAAAAATGGCCGGCATACTACTTGACTTGTTAATATTAAGAGCATCTCCAACCTTCGATACTATCCGGAATAGAACATCGTACGATGCAATTGGCCTTAGGTCCTTTGGACTCACCGGAGCCTCTATCTTCGGGATAAGGACCAACGTGGTCTCATTTATCGCGGTGGTTACTTCTTCCCCTTCAAAAATTCTGCGTACGCATGATGTAACATCAACCCCCACTGTAGACCATTATTTCTGGTAAAAGAAAGGGTTCAAGCCATCCGGTCCAGAGGAATTGTTCGGCCCTATCGAAAAGGTGGCGTCCCGCACCTCCTCCGATGAGATCAGAGCCATAAGAGCCTCATTCTGAGCCATCGTAAATTGCCGAGGAAAACTTGGTATCCCGGGCTCCGCACCCCGTCTCTTCCTAGCTGATAAGGTTTTATAGAATGCCAATATATGATTCCCTAAACCCGTATCCCAGGTTAGGACCGGAGCATTCACATCCTTCAGGTCATAAACTTTGTTCATGTTTTTCCGCTGATTTACTAAGGCCTTGAAGAATTTTGTATTCCTGTCCCAGTCATCCAGCCAGTCTTGTTTTGCACGTTGCCTCCAAAACTCTCCTTTCTGGTCTAAAGCCGCCTCATACTGCTTCTAGCGTGCTCTACGTTTTAAAATATTGGTCGGGCAGTCCTATCATTTAGCCAGATAATGTCCTTCTGTTTAGAATATGTTAATGTTTACCATATGACCAATTAAAATATTATAATTATTTGTATTATTATATATTTTTAGGATAATTTAATTTCAGTATTCTAAATTTTTTGTATTTTATTTAAAATACTCTAAACCTTTTTTATGTCATCTAAATACCCTAAACTTTTATTAATTTATTTAAAGTATCCTAAATCTTGTTTGTGTCACCTTAGTATCCCGAATTTTCATTAATTACATTTTAATACCCACTATTAACTTTCCATCTGATTTTCCATTCAAAACAGATAAAATGATCGTAGTAATCTTCACTAACACCTAAATTTTGAGGTAAAATCAACGATGTGTACTAAAATAATATTAATAAAAGTTTAGGGTATTGAAATGACACAAAAAAGATTTATAAAGTACTCTATATAAAATATGAAAGATTTAAGTTATTGAGGTAGTGCGAACCTTTTATAGGATGTAAACCTGTGAACTCCATCAGATTCGTCCATCATATGATATACGGTTCGCATCTGTGCGTACAAATTTGAACCCGATATGGTCCACGGGTCTCTGTCTAGGGGCAAAGTTTTGAAGGGGTGATTGATTATGAAATTAATTACAAAGATATGTATTAATGATTCTGTCATTAATGATTTTTGTTTAAATCTGAGTCTTTGATTCCACGATACAAGGACCCAGATTGATAATTTGAATTTCGTACGAAAAATACAAGTTTATACTTGAATCTTATCCTACATATATATTTCGGATTTAAACTTTGGAATAATACGTGTAATTACATTACATCTATTTTGTTTTGTTCTAAAATTCAACTAATAACTTTTGAATTTTATAAAGGGTTTACTCCATGTCTTAACCTCCTACTACACTTAATTGTCAAATCCGCACCCAAGCTTTGGAAAATTGTCAAATTGTAACGAATTTCAAAACTGAATTATTAAAAATAAAAAAATACTGTTTAAATTAACTTTTCCTGTGAACAGTGAATCATGTGCTGCCCACGTGACTCATTTTATAATGGAGTTGCGCGAGCTGAGGTCACGAAGAGATTACTCCTAAAATATATCCACGTATATGATATTTTTGTAACCTATATTTGTGTTTTCGAAATTATCAGAGTGGTTACGTCTTAGGATAGTTGAGTTGTGAAAAACAGAGAAAATATAAGATTTTTGTGCACGCACACGAACGATTTTGGGAAAGCTTGTTTTTTTTTGATCAGCAAGACATATTATAAAACATGTTCTTCGAAGAGAAGAACAGGGGTGGATCAACAAACTAAGAGCATTTCCCAAAGGAAACCTCAACAACATCACCTCAACAACCTGAGGGAAACCCATACAACACATGGCAATACAACAGGAAACCTTAACAACATCACATCAACAACTTGAGGGAAACCATTACAACACAAAGCAAAACAACAACAAACAGAAGCAACAACTGAAAGAAAATAAACAAGAAAAAGAACAGAACCACCAGGGCACAAATCAGCTGCTCTCCCCAAAAAAGACGACCGGGTCTGGAACCCATATTTACCCCCCATGAAGCTCGAATTGGAAAAAATAATCAAGCCTAGACTACCAAATTTTCCTACCATGAAGACCAAAGTAAGGGAGGAAAACAAGCTGATGCTCCTCCAAGGGTAGAAGTTAATCCCAAATCCTAGAAGAGGCAAAGCTCCCTAGCCCAAAATGGACCGATGAACCCTAGGAAACGGTTTCTGAAAAGGGCAGAAGAAAACCCCTGAAATCTCGCCGTCAGACTTAAACCGGCGAGCTCGAATCAACATTCGAGAAGAAGTGAAACCAGAGACCTAGGTCGGATTCTTTTGGAGACGTCTCTACTTCGTCAAGGAGAAGCGTTCTTAGTCCCCGTCTCAAACTGGGCTCAAAACTGAAAAGATAACTTCTTTTTAAGTTTTGTTTTGTCAGTTTATTTGGAATTACATGGATCCTAGTGATTTTTTAGGCTTTTAGTTTTTCGCTGCATTTTTAGCACTTCAAAATCTTTTGACGAGGCCCGAACATGAGACTACAAACAACGACAAATTAAAATCCCACAAGAAAGAGAGAGAGCAACGACATTCTCTAGGTTTTGGTTGTCTAAACTCAATTATAAAAAATATTAATACACGTTTTATCAGATAGATTGACGTGCATTTCGGATTATTTCCTCAAACAAGACTACCAAAATGGCAGGCCAATTAACACTGTAATCGGTCACATGGTAAACATTAGTATGTAAATAGGATGCAACCAAAATCAGTGCCTAACCAAGATAAGACGATGAAAAGCATCTTGTTAATTTATGTTCGACTCCCCAATTGTTCATATCCAATCCACGTTAATTATTATTGTTCAAAGTATATTCCCTGCATGCCGTGTATATTGATGTATTAAATAGACACAAGAAGGACCAGGGGCAGAACCAAAAATATTATTCAAAATATAGTTGTTAAATATAATAGAAAAATAAATAAGATTTTTAGGAAAAACGCCGACAAAGAAATTTTCTCTCGCTCTGGTTGAGAACATCGCCTTAGCCCTAGCTCTAGCCGCGCTATGGTGCTTTCTCTTGCCACCACCGTTGCCATGCACCCTGCCCAGTCGCCACATGGGACTTGGTCTGTGGGTCGCACCGCCCCGGTGTCTCCCTGACCCATCCGGTCGACTCCCTCGCAGACCACGCCAGGTGTGGGGGATATATATCGGTGGGGACGGCTGCCTTCGTCCTCAGCTTCTCCTTCTTTCTCAGTCGCCTTGGGCCGGTCCTATCTTCCTGAGGTCGTGCCGGTTTCACGGCCTTCGATGCTGTCTCCGTGGACGACGTTGTCTCAATAGTTAGAATGATTCCGGAGCTTCCAAACCGTGACCTCTTGCGGCGGCAACAACTCTTCGTCCTTCGTCACAACTTTGTGGTCCAACTTGCAGCTCGTGTATCTGAAAAAAGAACCATCAAAACCCAATCTCCACCGTTCACTTCGAAGACATATATGTGGAGAACGTTCATTTCAAAAATCAACATCATCGGACCTTGGATGAACCTCTGATCGGACTCTTGAAATCATTAAGAGATATTTTACCAAAAAAAATCTGACTCCACAATATTTAATAAGAATAAGAGAAAATCGAGTAAAAAACCAATAAATATCAGTATACATAGAATGAAATAATTTTATTGTGTTGACAATAAAATGTTTTACAACATTTTCAAAAGGGTTAAATGTTGAAACTTACCCTTATATATTGGTCACGAACACTATGTTACCCTTCTTTTCAAAATCATATTTGCGGTACCTTATCCATTGATCATGCGATTCCGTTAGGAAAAATGTACGGTAAAATGCCGTTTTTTCCATTCCGTTAGTCATATGACCTTAAATGTCATATAATGGATGGTAAAATGACGTTTTTTCCCTTAAGTATTTAACCTCTATATATTTTATAAGGAACAACAACGAGGGTGCAATTGTAATGTTTCTTATAAAATGTATAAAGTCAAAATAATTAAGGAAAAACCATCCATTATATGACACTTGAGATCATATGACTCACGGAATGGAAAATACGACAGTTTACCCCTTATAAAAGGACAGGGATAGTAACATGTATTACAGAGGAATACTTGGGGAGTGGAGCAAGATGCCTGTCTTTGTTAGGCACTTATTATTTTGGTTGCATCCCATTTAGTACACTAATGTTTTACCATGTGGCCTATTAGAATACTACTTACCCTTCAAATATGGCTGGCATATTACTGGACTTGTTAATACTAACAAACATGTGTTATCCACCTAATCTCAAACTTATCTTGGATTGGATAATTAAGAACATTTCGGGAGTAGAACATAAATTAACAAGATGTTTTTTTCATAAACTTATCTTGGTTAGGCACTTATTTTGGTTGCATCCTGTTTAGTATGTGTTAATGTTTACCATGTGACCGATTAAAATATTATAATTATGTGTATTATTATACATTTTTAGGGGTAATTCTATTTTAGTATTCTAAATTTTCGTTTTCTATTTAAAGTATCTTAAAAAAAATTGTGTCACTTCAGTACCCTAAATCTTCATTCATTCATTTAGATTATCCTAAATTTTGTTTGTGTCACCTTAGTATTATAAACTTTCATTAATTTTCATTTTAGCACCCACTGTTAACTTTCTATATGATTTTCCATCCAAAACAAATAAAATGATTATAATACTCTTCATTAACAATCAAATTTAAGATAAAATTAACCGTGTGTATAGAAATAAAATTAATAAAAATTTAGGATATTGAAATGGTACAAAAAATAATATTTCTCTACAACGAAGAACAACACAGAGAGAACCAGCCATTTTTGTGGGGAAGAGATTATTTTGAGAGCTTAATCTCAATTGTTTTGGTTGGAAATTTTTGGGGGAGAAGCTTCAAATTGTTGGCTACACGAGAACATCAAGGAGGGAGGAATATTATTTTTGTGCATCTGCTCATGCCAGATTCAGTGAAGGCAGGCTCACGCTGTTGTGGTGCATCTGTGTGATCTATGGCTGAGGCTGAGAAGATCGGACGAATCGAAAGAGACATGTGCTGGTATGCTAATCTTGCGGCTGGAGGCGAGTCAACCAATCTCGGTCAATGGATTGTACAGCATCAACATTATGGGCGCATGGTAGGCGTTGTAACGCGGCGCACCGGTCTAGTCAACTTTTGTCGGCTGCGGCGCCACGTGTCAGGATCCGGCTTGTTCCTCTACTTTTTTTCTCATTTTTTGACTATTTTACTTGCTCCAACTTCCTTTGAACTCCGAGCGATCTCCTTAATAAGTACAGTAAGCAATATGTCAGCCATATTTGAAGGGTAATTAGTATTCTAGTAGGCCGCATGGTAAACATTAATGTAATAAATGGGATGCAACCAAATAAGTGTTCCTCTCCAATACACGTTACTATCCATGTCCTTTTACAAGGGATAAACAAATTATGATTAATGAATAAAAAAGAAGCTGGCAGGGCATATTCGGTTGTATTAAATAAAAGTCACAAAAACGTGGAATAAAATAAAATTAGATATAATAATACTATTTGTCCCTATAAATAGCTTAGCAAGTCGAGTTAGGAAAGCACAGAGCAAAAGAAGAGAGAAAGAAAGAAAAGCATCTCTACATATACACATACACAGTTGGAGTAACAACAATGGCCGCAACAACATTATTACCCGAATACGTGGCTCTTCAGTCTCAATACAACCACAAGTACTTGCAGTTCGTGCACGGGGAAGGAGATTCGCATGGCTTTCTCCGGTTCTCCGGCGACGATGTGGTGAGTCCGTACACGAAGTTTCAAGTACAAGTGTCGGGAGCCGACCAGACCCTCGTCCACCTCAGGAGCTGCTACAACAACAAGTACTGGGTCCCATCGGCCGACAACTGGGTTCTGGCCGCTGCCAACGAACCGGAGGAGGACCAGACCAAGCTGTCGTGCACTTTGTTCCGGCCAACGTTGGTGGGCGACGCAGTGCGGTTCATGCACGTGAATACTCAAATGTATGTTGCCTTGATGAACCAACCTGGCACATATAGACACAAATGCATGTACCTTGCCTCGGAGTCTTCCAATGATGCTGTCTGTGCCGTTACTGATTGGAGCTCGCTCGTGATTTTCCCCAAGAACATCGCCGTCAAGGGCACTTCCGAAGGTAAATATCTTTGCGCTCGTCCTATAGAAGGAGCCAATTTTCTCCAGTTCGTAGGTGACGAGCTTTTGGTGCCGATCGTGGGACACGAGGTGTTCACTTCTGGCCCCGGAAACATCTCCATCAAGTCCAAACACTACGGTGCCTTCTGGACCCGCGAGCCTAGTAACTTCATTCTGGCCGTTACACCCGACAACGCCGACCCCACCGATCCAAACGTGCTCTTTTCTCTGACTCGAATCGCAGATAAAGAAAACACGTTCGCGCTAAAGAGTTTGGGGAACAACGAATATTGCAAAAGCGTACACATCGATGCAGTGCCTGTCCTCGGTGCAGCCGACCCAACAGTTACTGCATCGTCTCACCTTGAAGTCGTGGACTGTGCCTTTTCATGGATTGTCACCCTGGAAGAGTCAGACGTTCGTGTCTCCGACGCCAGGGTTACTGTTCCAACACCCGTTGTGTTGGGTGCCAATGAGGCTATCAATGACAGTCAATCTGATGTTGAAATGACAGTGGAATTGTCCTATGTGGCCGAGTCCTCTACACTGACTTGGAGTTCAACGGCGAACGGATCGCTGAAGGTTGGGGTCACTTTCGTCGGCATTACGAGTCCCATACCGGTTGAGGTGGATGGCAAAATAGTACTCAACAGGCCAATCTCAGCTAACATCGTTTGGGGGGAAGAAGATACAGAGTCACAGCATCCGACGCATACAACGTTCAAGGTGAGAGTGCCGCCGATGACTAAGGCAGTAATAGAAGCAGTGGGACAGAAAAGGTTGTGGGATGTTCCATTCTCCTACAATCAGGCCATTACGCTTTACGATGGGAGTAAATCTGACTCCAAAATGGACGATGGCATTTACACTGGGACTCAAACTAATTTCCAGTATTTCGGGGTGGAGTTTGTTCCTCTGAACTAGATTGTTAAAATTACGGTTGTGGGTGCCGTTGTATTCTGAAAACCCTCACGAGACTTCACTCGTCCTCTAGGCTACAACTTAGGGGTTTAAAAGGCTTATTACATACGCTAAATGTAACCGTGAGTCCTACGAAAGTGGCCTTTATCTAATTAAATAACTTGTATTTGTGTTTTTATTACTGTTTAACTTTACTGTCTTTTAAATTAAATAACTTTCTCCGTCTTCAACCTTCGCAAACCCTAGTTCATACTTCTCCCTCGCCGGTGACGGCCACGGTCAACTTGACTGTGGCTGTTGCCGGCGAGGAACCCCCACCCTTTACCTCCTTTCTCTTTCGCCCTTTCTTTCTTGCCCCGTTTCCCCCTCTTCTCCCTGTTTTGAGCTCCCGATTTTCAGATCTGAAACCTTCGAACTTTCCTTTACTCTCCTTCCCCTCCCGAGCTCTTAACCCCCCTTTACCCCTTCCTCCGCTTCGATTCAAGCCTTTTCCCCTCTTTGTTCTTCGTCGTTTACTTCCTCCCCCGTGTTCGTTGGCCCGGCGTGGGACGAGTTTCCCAGGCCTCAAAGGTCTACGATTCGCGCTGACCTTCGACTGGGCCTCTACCTTTGCCCTTCTTTCCCCTCCGACGGTGGTCCGTTTCGGGCTTCTTCTCCCTCCTCGGCGTGTTCTTACTTCAGATCCGGAGCGTGGGTCACTTTTCCTCGTCTGCTCAGGTAGGGATTGGTGCGGATCTGGGTTTTGGTGGCGCTTTGGTGAGGCTGAACTTCGTCTCCACTTCACCGCTTCCTCGATGTCTTGCGCGAAGGGACTTCTCTACCTTGGCTTTTTCCTTCCATACTTGTTGTGGGACATGCTTCCTCGACGCTTCTGACGTGGATCGTGAGGTTTGGGTTGATTTCGGTGCTGTAAAACTTGACGCCCTACGGGTTTTAATCGCAAACTTGAGCACGGCAAGTGCACCGGCCGTCAAGTAGTAATCGGATTTGAAGTCCGGAATATCGAGCCCAAATGAGCAATAAACAAACACTTACTATTCAAAGCTTGTAGCTAAGCTATTTCTATAAAAAGTTGGTTTTTATGCTTCTAAAATAAAATAACAAGTAATGCAAATCAAGTAGAGCACTCGTAGCACGAAACCGAGAATTCTTAACTTCTTGAATCAAATGATGAAATTTCTAGGATATCGGGTTCATATAGTTCATTCCATAAAGTCAAAAATACTCGATTGTTGTGATGAAGACTTGATTTAGAGGCAACGAGTCATCTCAACTCTAGTCCTAACTTCTTTCGAACGATTCGGACCCTAATGGAATCTAACCACCGAGTTCTTTCGAATCACGATGTAGGAAGACCCAAAGCGTTTAGCTCTATGACAACTTCTAACTTTCGACCAACCAAGCCTATAGCTATTGCAATTGTATTAACCCCGCTAGTTCTAGCTAGGGTTTAAATCCAATTTATGATCGACTTTAGACTAATTAGAATTCTCCTCTTTCAAGCGTTAAATTCTAATTCAAATCAATTATCAAGCCTACCCGGGAGATAAAGCGTTAAGCACAAATCGATCATAAACACTAAAACAATTCAACGATCACAACAATTTAAAGCATTTAAAACATGGAAATCCCTACTCTAATCATCCAAAACCCTAGAAATTTGGGGGTTTAGTTGTTCATGATAATCAATGACATAGGTTTGAACCAACAAGTAAATGATTTCATAATGAGAATTAGAGAGAAGGTTTAGATACAATCACCACAATTAATTGACAAAATGGTTGATCTTCCCCTTCCTCCAAACCCTAGCTTTGATCTTCTTGTGTTGGCAACAAATCCAAGTGTAGAAGCACCAAGAGACTCTCCTAAAGATGAATTTTCTCCAAGAACAATGACACCCTTGGCTCAAATCCCTCTCAAATCAATGAAGCTTCCTCTTGTGTTCCCCAAAATCTCTCCAAATAAAATCAGAAAATAAATAACTCTTTCTATAAAATCACCTTTCAAATTAACTCTCTCAAATATATATATCTTTGTTTGTGTGTATAGAGAAAAAGAAAATAAAAAATAAATGCTCAAAGAGCTTCTCTATTTGCTCTTTGGTTCCGGCTCCCCCAGTGCTCTCGCGTCTCTATCAAAAAATAAATTGAAGATGAAGTCCTGGTGAGATGCGGCTGAGCAACCAAAGGGAGAGTGCTGCCCTAGACACGTGTTGGCAGAGGAGAGGAGAGCTGGAAGGGGACAGGTGTCACTTCCTGGGCAAGCTGGCGGCTGGACAGGTGTCCGTCTCTGGCTCGATCTCCAATTTTTGTTCTTTTTCCTTATTTCGCTCGCTCCGACTTCGTTCGGACTCCGATTGATCTCGTTCTTGCGCTAAAAAATTCCTTTTCTCGAGAACTACAAAACAAGACCAGTCATGAATATATTTCGGAGCGAAAAAAATCAACCCTCTTGACGGTCCACAAGCACAAAACACCCAAAATGCATCGAAAATCCATCGGAACACCGAACATATCGATACAATCAGTTATTCATGCTAAATCTAAATATATGATAGAAATTCGGGACCAAAAGCATATATAGCTCGATATAAAGTGGCTCAATTATGTGTTAAAATGCACCCGCATCAGCTGTGAAGGACGACCTCTTGCCCTTGCCGCCGAGTCTGGATCCTGGGCTACTCGAAGGCCTCCTCCGCCCCTTACACCTCTCTGACTCTGTGCTCTCCATCAGCCTTTCTCTTGGTGCTGACCGGAGATGAGGGCTCTCCTTGAGTCTGCTGAGGTCAAGCTCGGTGTGTTAGGGTCCCGGTGTTTGGGGTGTGGTGTCTCTCCATTAGATCACTCTGGTTCGATCTCCCCCCCCCCCTTTTCTCCTTTCTTTCTCTGTCGTCTGGGTCTTCTGTTCTTCCCGACCACGTGTTGTTGGCCCCGGCTCGCCGGCAAGGTGTTGGCCGCCGACGAGGGTTTAGGCTTTGTGCCTGTTTTGAAGCCCGTCGATAGGGTAGATTGGTTTTTGGGTACTGGTGGTCCCCCACTAGTTAGGTCTCGCCGATGTGGTGCTGGCCACCGGCAATGTTAGGGTTTTAATTTCAATTTCATGGGATTGAAGCCCTGATGACCTGGGAGCAGATTTCTATACCTTGTTTGATTTGGGGTTGAACTTCGGTCTGGCTTTCGAGCAGTGGGATTCATTTTTGGGTTCCTTTTTGCTCTTAATTGTAAATTCGAGGTTGAAGACCTACTTGTTTTGGTCTCTAAGTGCTTTAAGGTTGGGTTTTCTGGTATTAGACCTAAGTTTTTGTTGTTTGCGTTTTGTTCTGGTTGGCATTGTTGTTGTGGTGTTTCTTATCTGGGTATAGGTGGTTGTTAGACCCATTTGTGTTGCTGTTTGATCTTGTTGCCGGTTAGGGCGGTCGTCCTTTGTTGGACGGTTATCTGCTCTTGCTCTAGTTGGTTTGGTTGATCTTGTTCTAACTTGGGAGATACTCTCCTCCTCTCTCTTGAATCCTACTCGGATTCTTGAGAGCTTTAATAAAATGTTAATTGCTTCTTCAAAAAAATTTTTTTTAATAACTTTACTGTTTTTATTATCTAATTAAATAACTTGTATTTTAAGATTTTTAATTTTACTGTCTTTTAAATTTTATTACTGTTTTAGTTCACGTCTCGAGTCCGGTCAAAACCGGATTTGGGGCGTGACAATATGCTTCCACCAAACCCGGATCTTGGGGGGCCCGAGATGATGAGGATCTTGCCTTCATGACCTGGCCTATGTCGTCCCTGCATACCCATCCCGTGCCTATTTATCCTGTTGCTGCGAAAAGAGTTAGTGATATTTGCTCCACTGGCAATCTGATAGTAAATATAGATTAGTGTCTATCATTTAGGTAGACGTACATTACACAACTATATCTTTACATATCTAATTCATTAGAACAAACCTCACATTGAAATCCTGCAAACGTGTTTCGGTTCCGGTGTAAATATCGTCATCGATTCTGGTTTGATTGAACGGGAACCGTACACCCGACAACCTCTTCTAGTGTCGGCTTTTTCAACTTATACATTGTATGTATCGGCGATCCATCGTCGTTGAAATCCAGACACGCGTCGAAGACTCGGCCACATACGATAAAATTACCCTTCAATATTCTATGTTTATTTAACTCTATGTTTATTTAACTTACATGTTTCTCTTTTTAACACATATTTTATCCTTTGACCAATAATAATCAACGTGGATTGGATAGGAACAATTGGGGAGTCGAACATAAATTAACAAGATGCTTCTCATCATCTTATCTTGGTTACGCACTGATTTTGGTTGCATCCCATTTACATACTAATGTTTACCATGTGACCGATTACAGTATTAATTGGCCTGCCAAAATGACCGTTTATAGTCAAACAAATATATGTTATTCACCTCATTTCCATATGGTAGTATTGTTTGAGGAAATAATCCGAAATTCACGTCAAACTATACGATAACAGAAAATACAATCGCTAACGATTATCCCTGTGAGAGAAGTTGATCTTCTCTTTTTATTGAGCATATCCACTATGACTTTGCAATCACTCCGGATGGTGGTTTTTTGAGTTGGCCTCAAAATTACCCATCGTAGAGCATTCCTTATAGCATATTCTTCCACCAAGCCGGATTTTGGGGGCCTCGAGATGATGAGGATCTTCCCTTCATGACGTAGCCTGTGTCGTCCCTGCACACCCATCTCGTACCTATCTGTCATGTTGCTGCGAAAAGAGCATCATCAATGTTTATAACCCATGAACCCTGGGAGGGACACCACCAACTACCTTCTGCACCCCGGTCCCTTCAGTTATGGGTAACATGTCCCTGTTTTTTGCGTGCTTTCGCTACCTGTCACCATGTATTTAGGCATAAAGAAGTGTAGTGGATTGCTTCTGCCATTGAAGTGATGTCACATAACCAAATGACGCCCCACTAAGTTTGTCCTTGGTCATCGCTAAAGAAACATGTGTGTGGGGGGAGTGATGTTACGGGCCGTACGGACCGGTACAAAGTGGGATAAGCCCACCACAATGGTATGGTCGGTTAGTAATAGTCGGCTAGGGTTTGGTTTAATTAATGTCCTAGTTGAGTTGTTTCCTTTTTAATTGTCTTCTTATTTTACAAGTGTAATAGGATTTGGTAAGTAGGACTTGGGCTCCAAGTAACCTCTTTGGCTCCAAGTAGGATTTTGGCCTTCGCGAACTCCTTCTGATGTTTGTAGTGAAAGACGTGGAAGACTCGAGCTAGCGGAGCTCCATGGACAAAGACGTGGATGATCTGGATGATGACTAAGGAACATAACTGAACAAGTCCATTCTTTTGGTATCTGCTAGGGTTTGCTCCGCTCGATATTCTATTTCTTGTTCTAATAAAATATATTCAAATATTTGTTTTGAACAAATACGAAGATATATTATTTAAATGTCGGCAATAAGAATCCGATGAAATGTCTCCGGTATAAACCCTCCTTGCCATTTTCAAACATGGGATTAATAGGCCGCCCTAACAAGCCAGTGAGCTGCTTTGTGGCTGTCCGTTTCACAAAATCGAATTACGAGTCATTGAGTCTAGATAACAGGAAAATACAATCGCTAACGATTATCCTTGTGGAGAAGTTGATCTTCTCTTTTTATTGATCATATCCATTATGACCTTGCAATCACTCCGGATGGTGGTTTTTTGACTTGTCCTTAGAATTTCCCATTGTAGAGCATCCCTTATAGCATATGCTTCCACTAAACCTGGATTATGGGGGTCCCGAGACGATGAAGATTTTGCCTTCATGACCTAGCATGTGCGTCCCTACATACCCATCCCATACCTATCTGTCTTGTTGCTGCGAAAAGAACACCATCAGGTTTAATAACCCAGGACCTCGGGCGGGACACGGCCAACTAACTTCTGCACCCTGGTCCCTTTAGTTATGGGTAACATGTCCCGGTTTCTTGCGTGTTTTCGCTTCCTTCCACCCTGCATTTAAGCATATGAAAGTATAGTGAATTGCTTCTACTACTGGAGTGATGTTGTCCCACACTTTTCTGTTCCTTGCTTTCCAAATATATTATTTATATGTATCTAACAATAAACCATATGAGACCAATCCTGGTTACAGCTATTAGTAATTGGTCACATAAACAAATGACGCCCCACTAAGTTCGAGCTGAGTGATCGCTACCAGGCATCTAGTGGTTTTTGTATAACAAAATGAAAGTAAATATAGATTAGTATCTATCATTTAGGTGGACGTGCATTACATATTGTATATACTTGTCTGACGATAAAAATTAAGGATAATTATACCTCAATAAGTTAAATCTTTTATATTTTATATAGAGTACCTTATTTTTTTTTTGTACTATCTCATTACCCTAAATTTTTATTAATTTTATTTTAATACACACGATTAATTTTACACTAAATTTGATCGTTAATAAAGAGTACTATGATCATTTTATCTGTTTTGGATGGAAAATCATATGGAAAGTTAACAGTAGGTACTAAAATGAAATTAATGAAAGTTTAGAATACTAAGGTGACACAAACAAAATTTAGGATACTCTAAATGAATGAATGAAAATTTAAGGTATTGAAGTGACACAAATTTTTTTTAAGATACTTTAAACAAAAAACGAAGATTTAGAATACTAAAATAGAATTACCCCTAGAAATGTATAATAATATAAATAATTATAATATTTTAATCGGTCACATGGTAAACATTAACACATACTAAACAGGATGCAACAAAAATCAGTGCCTAACCAAGATAAGTTTATGAAAAAAACATCTTGTTAATTTATGTTCTACTCCCGAAATGTTCTTAATTATCCAATCCAAGATAAGTTTCAGATTAGGTGGATAACATATATTGTTAGTATTAACAAGTCCAGTTATATGCCAGCCATTTTTGAAGGGTAAATGGTATTCTAATAGGCCACATGGTACACATTAGTGTACTAAATGGGATGCAACCAAAATAAGTGTCTAACAAAGACAAGCATCTTCCTCTACTCCCGAAGTATTCCTCTCCAATACACGTTACTATCCATGTCCTTTTATAAGGGATAAAATAATTAATTAATGAATAAAAAAGAAGCTTGCAGGGTATATTCGGTTGTATTAAATAAAATAAAACTCACAAAAACGTGGAATAAAATAATAGTATTCAGTCCCTATAAATACCTTAATTAGCAAGAAGAGTTAGGAAGAAAACACAGAGCAAAAGAAGAGAGAAAGAAAGAAAAGTATCTCTACATATACACATATACAGTTGGAGTAACAACAATGGCCGCAACAACATTATTACCCGAATACGTGGTTCTATCGTCCCAATACAACACCAAGTACTTGCAGTTCGTGCACGGGGAAGGAGAGTTGCATGGCTATCTCCAGTTTTCAGGCCACGATGTCGTGAGTCCGTACACAAAGTTTCAAGTACAAGTGTCGGGAGCCGACCAGACCCTCGTCCATCTCAGGAGCTGCTACAACAACAAGTACTGGGTCCCATCGGCCGACAACTGGGTTCTAGCCTCTGCCAGCGAACCGGAGGAGGACCAGACCAAGCTGGGGTGCACTTTGTTCCGGCCGGTGTTGGTGGGCGATGCGGTGCGGTTCATGCACGTGAACACCCAAATGTATGTTGCCTTGATGGACCAACCTGGCACATTCAGACACACATGTATGTACCTTGCCTCGGAGTCTCCCAATGATGCTGTCTGTACCGTCACTGATTGGAGTTCGCTCGTGATTTTACCCAGAAACATCGCCGTCAAGGGCACTTCCGAAGGTAAATACCTTTCTGCTCTCCCTATAGAAGGGGCCAAGTATCTCCAATTCGTCGGCGACGATCTTGCTGACCCGACCGTGGGACACGAGGTCTTCACTTCTGGCCCCGGAAACATCTCAATCAAGTCCCAACACTACGGTGCCTTCTGGACCCGTGAGCCTAGTAACTTCGTTCTCGCCCCTACACCCTCCGACCTCCCCGCCACCGACCCAAACGTGTTCTTTTATCCCACTCGAATCGCGGATAAAGACAATACGTTCGCGCTACAGAGTTTGGGGAACAACGAGCACTGCAAGATCGTGCACATCGACCAAGTACCCGTCCTCGCTGCTTCGGACCCAACCATTACCCCGCTGTCTCACCATGAAGTCGTCGACCGTGCTACTTCATGGAGTGTCGCCCTTGAAGATTCTGACTTTCGTGTCTCCGACGTTAGGGTCACCGTTCCGACACCCGTTGTGGTGGGTGCCAACGAGGTTATCAATGACAGTCAATCTGATGTCGTTATGCCAATGATATTGTACTATGTGGCCGAGTCCTCTGCATCTACTTGGAGTTCAACGGCGAATGGATCGTTCAAGGTTGGGGTCACTATGGTTGGTATTACGAGTCCGATACCGATTGAGGTGGATGGAAAAATAGTATTCAACGGACCAATCTCAAGTAACATCGTATGGGGGGAAGAAAAGGCGGAGTCACAACAGCAGACATATAAAGCATTCAAGGTGAGAGTACCGCCGATGACTAAGGCAGTAATAGAAGCAGTGGGAGAGAAAAGGTTGTGGGATGTTCCATTCTCTTACAATCAGAACATTACGTTTTATGATAGTAGTATTTCCAACTCCAAAATGGACGATGGCATCTACACTGGAACTCAAACTAATTTCCTGTATTTTAGGGTGGAGTTTGTTCCTCTGAACTAGATATGTAGCAATGCGGTTGTGGGTGCCTTTGTATTCTGAAAACCCTCACGAGACTTCACTCGTCCTCTAGGCGACAACTTAGGGGTTTAAAAGACTTATTACATGCGCTAAATGTAATTGTGAGTCCTACGAAAGTGGCCTTTATCTGATTAAATAACTTGTATTTGTGTTTCTATTTTTGTTTGGATGAATAAAAAGTAAGGTTTAGTAATGAAGGACAATATACCAGCCGGTTATGTTTTGCTTACATTAAAAACAAACGACTTCAATTCTTTTTTTTTTCCCCGAAAATATCTGTTATTCTATGATTTAGAACACACAAATGAAACCAGAGTAAAGAGATAGGAAATTGCTATGTTGAGTTATGAAACTCCAGAAGATGATTTGCTTCTGGTAGTGGAGCCTTTATTTATACTAAAACCAAAGGTAACGTGATTACATCAAAAGACCCAAACGTTTTTATCTTTAGCTAATTAAATATTAATATAGATTAAGATAAGAACCAATTGAAACTAAGATACTAATCTCTGATTTAGCCATTACCAGGGACCAAAGTTGTAAAAAACGTTAGGCGTTAGTCGGACGGAAAGGGGTCTTAGGCGCTATGCGGGGATTAATCGGGTATTAATCGGATTATTATTTTTATTATATATTATCAAAATTTATATTATAATATACAAAAAATATCAATAATATCAAACATTAAATATAATAAAAACATAAATATTCTACTAAACTAAAAGTATCATACAATTAATAAAAGAATATCAATAAGTATGACTATAAACTAGCATAACTTTATGGTTTCACTTGTTTTATAGGTTAGAAACTTTTTTTTAGGGAAAATATCATATTGGTACCCTAACTATACGTTTTTAACACATTGGTACCCTTAACTAATTTAATCACTAAATAGGTACCTTAAGTTTCCAATCAGTAACACTTTAGTATTTTCCGTCCATTTTTGGACGGAAAATGGTCATGGCGGTGGAGATGAAGGCTGGGGAAGAAACAGAATGAAGGAGAAACATAATGAAGGAGACGTATGTATGAAATAAAATGGGGGAGATGAAGGTTGCGTAGGAGAAATAAGGTAAAAGAATAATTAGGGTTTGAACTTATAGGGGTATTTTTGTCATCTTTTGAAAGTTTAAGGTCATGTGCATTGCACATGACCATTTTCCGTCCAAAAATGGACGGAAAACACTAACGTGTTACTGATTAGAAACTTAAGTTACCTTTTTAGTGATTAAATTAGTTAAGGGTACCAATGTGTTAAAAATGTATAGTTAAGGGTACCAATCTGATATTTTCCCTTTTTTTAACTACAAATCCGAACCGATGCCTGGCCGACCCGCTCAATTAATCGGTCAGTCGGCGATTAATCGCCCGAATCGGGGATTAATCGGTCATATTCCGCTCAAGCGGCCTGGAGCGTCATAGGAAAATAAATCGGATCGGCAGAGCCCATTTCAGCGCCTAGGCGCCTCCTGACGGAGATTTTTACAACATTGCCAGGAACTTATTCAACCATAAACTAAAATAAGTCTAAAAACCAAGATAGAGATAAAGAATGTCTAAAGATAGAGATAGTGATTAGACTAATTTTTGCTCTTCCATTTATACTTGTTGCTTCAATAATATTTTCATGTTTTTGTGATATGTATCTTATGTGGAGAATGGCGTGCATGAGTGAGTTCGGATCGGCCACAACGACCAAATGTTTTGTGATCCCGAGACATCATGACCCGGAGACGATAGAGATCCTGACACTCTGCTCCATACTTCTATCAAGACCTTCTCTAATACTGCCTCATTTTTTTGGGTATCAAACACGCAACGAAAAATTTAAAAGCATTAGAAAATCCCTAAGATCCATGTAATTCCCAATAAACTGATAAAATTAAAGAAACTTAAAAGAAAGTTATCTTTTTGGTTTTGAGCCTGGTTCGAGACAGGGACTAAGAACGCTTTTATTTGACGATGTCGAGACGTCTCCGAAAGAATCTGCCTTCTTCACGTATACACACCAACAAGCCTTCCCAAAATCGTTTGTGTGCTAGCAAAAAAAAATGATATTTTTCTCTGTTTTTCACAACTATCCCAAGACGTAATCAGTCTGATAATTTCGAAAACACAAAATGGGTTACGAAAATACCAGATATGTGGAGATATTTTAGGAGTAAGTGGAACTCAAAATAACTACTTTGAATTTATAAAATTCAAAATTTATCAATTGAATTTTAAAACAAAACAAAATAAACTTAATGTGTATATATATATATTCTATTCCAAAGTCTAAATCCGAAATATATATGTAGGATAAGATTTAAGTACCAACTTGTATATCTTTCATAAGAAATACAAATTATCAATCTGAATCATTGGATCGTGGAATCAAAGGTCCATATTTAAACAAAAATCATTAATGACATAATCATTAATGCATATCTTTTTAATTCTATTTCGCACCTGAATTTCGGTTTGTATCGAAAGTTTGTAGCGAGGACGGCTGCGGCTCTAGGCAAACCTTCATCCTCTCTCGCATACCCAGAGCAGAGCATGCGAGCTTAAGGCCGTGGTGGTACATGCTTCCTCCACCAGACACGTGCGGCGATTGTGATTACTAATGTGCGTCTATGGGTCGTTGAACCCAGCTCGGTTGTGCGGGGGGCTCGTGGCTCCGTGTGTGGTGGCTCGAGCTCTCCTCAACAGAGCCTTCTTCGCGTGGAGTACGTATGGCGAGGACGATCTACAAATGAGCATGGCCAAATCTGACGGCGTCGAGGGCTGCTCAAAACGGATGTGGGGTGCGGATGCTCGGAGCATATACGAGGTGCGACTAAGAACAAATACAAGCACTTCTTTATTGTGCAAACTAAGAACAAATATGAGCCACAAGATGTGCGCAAGATGCTGGCAAGTGTCACTTGCGTGCACAAATTAGTGGTACCTACCCTAACAAATTGCTGCTACCTACATATAGAGTGTTGATACCTACATATAGAGTGTTGGTACTACATGCAAAGTGTTGGTATCTTACTTGTAACGGTATTAGTACCTTACATACACAAGTGTTGATACCTTGCCCATAGGGAGTGCTGGTAACTTCTACGCTATGCACGTGGTCAACACGCGCTCCGACGCGGTCAAAGTTCGCATCATTTACGAAATTACCACCGCGCGCGTGGCAAGATCTGGTGCGCTCTGATGACGTCATCGTGGCCGCGTCTTGCGGCTCTCGTGCGCTCTTAATTTGTACGATAAGGACCGTTTGAACTGGATACCATCCCGATATATATTATTGTATCTTCTTCATATAATTTTATAATATAATCTAAAGGTTAAATACATTATGCTACCCTTATGTTCGGTCCACGGACCGTTTGGTACCCTTACGTTTGTTCAATATTTTTGGGTACCCTTATGTTCGGTCCACAGACGGAATTAACATATACCGTCAGATTAGTAACAGAATATTCCTCTAAGTCAGTCATATACGCTATGTACCGTTAAATAGAGCGTGAAATGACAATTTTACCCTCCTAAAGGATAATGATTTAGGATCCTTTTCCAACAACGCTTTTGCTCTTTTTACTCTTCAAACTGTGCTTTTTCCTAGCCTCCAAAAACCACCAGACACATCTCTGAGTCTGAACCTGAACTCTAATTTTAACACGTACATCGGCAGATTCAGGACCTCCGAATCCTTGGATTCTCCGCAGCACAACAAAACCCACCACCACACTCTCCACTATCATCCGCACCATCCACCATGAACGGCTCTTCTACTCTTCTCAAACTCCGGCGCAAGCCCGTCTCCTCCGTCAACGGCCACACGCCGGAGCCCAACGGCGGCGCGGCCGCCGGAATACCTTCTGGGGTTGGGAGCAGCAAGGCCTGTTTCATGAATTGGACAATGCGGGACCTTGCTTGCGTCGCAAGGGACCACCGCGTTCCGTGCCTTTTCGCCGCCGGTCTCTTGTTTTTCATGGCCGTGGAGTACACCCTCCTCATGGTCCCCCCGTCCGATGCGCCCTTCGATTTGGGCTTCGCCGCCACGCGCGGCCTCCATCGCCTTCTGGCTTCCTGGCCGGAGCTCAATACTGTCTTGGCCGCCCTTAACACGGTAAGTTGTCCTCTAAAATGATATTATAATTAGTAGGGAAATTTCAGGAAACAATTATGTTTTGACTTTGTAGTACAAGATATAACGATTGACTTTGCCATCGTTCAGAGTACATGGTTTGACAACAATTTTTCCAAAAACTATAATTTTCTGTCCAAAAAGACGAAATATTTCGGAATATTCTGTTCAAAACACGGAATATTCCGTCTTTTTGGAGAGAAAATTATAGTTTTTGAAAAATTTGTTGTCAAACCATGTACTTTGAACGATAGCAAAGTCAATCGTTGTATCTTGTACTACAAAATCAAAACATAGTTGTTTCCTGGAGTTTTCCCTTAATTAGTATTTCTCAACGTGCTGTTTGACCTTCAAAGTAATTTGTATCAAAATCCATAAACGGATTTATCCGTGAATTCTCGTAGTAGAATACAGAATTATAATTAAGTATTCAACTACCAGTGGTGCGACTGTTTTCGTTTTTGGGTTTTCATTTATCTGGGTTTTTTGTCTGTCGAGTTTATCGTTTGTTAAACTTGGTTTTAGACCCGTTTTTAGCTTTTGTTTTATGTGTTCGGGAGGTTTAGACTGTGCTGCCTAGCTCTTGTGGTTATTTTAAAGCTTCATAGTAGATAAATCTAGATATTTAGACCTTTTCTGTACTGATTATTGCCTTTTGTTTGTGTTTTGTCTTTGTTGGGTTTTAACTGTTTTATGAGTGTTTATCTTTGGGATCCCTGTTTTTACCCTTTGAAGGGTCGGGTATTGTAGAGCCCCAACTTGTGGAGTATCTCTGATCTGAGAGCATGTTTTGTTGTTGGTGCTTCGTTACATTTATGAGGATTTTCAGTTCTTGCCTTCTTCTACGTTTTATAGAATTGATGCTTCAATAATACTTTTCCGTTTCAAAAATAAAAGTATTCAACTATCAGTATGAGTTTTTTATTAAATTAATCTTTTAATAGTTAAGGCCCCGTGTTTGTGAATCTGAATTCATTTGTGCATGATTGATTAGGTGTTTGTGGGGATGCAAACAGTGTACATATTATGGAGCTTTTTAGTGGAGGGCCGTCCAAGGGCAACAATTGCAACGGTCTTCATGTTCACTTGTCGTGGAATACTAGGTTACTCCACCCAGCTACCCTTGCCTCAGGTTTCTAATTCTATCCTCTTTCTCCTTTTATTTTTTTGGATTTAATTAGGTTTATTAAAACATTTCATCTCAAGGCCCTCCTTATGTAAAAGCAATATAACACCAAACACTTTGTTGATTCTTAATCTTCTTTTAAGATTGATGTATCAAATATGAGTTTCCTCGGGGTCATCCCATGGTTCCCAGTAGAATCTTCAATGGTTGGCATCAGCTTATGTTGTCGGAAACCTATCATCGACCTCCGTCCAATCAAATCGCCCATGTTAGATATCGGTGACCCACCTCAACGTTGGCGGCCTTTGCTTCTTCATGTGGCCTCTAAAATCGGAGCCCCACACCAACGCCCCGACGTCTATGGTTGGCCTTTGCCCTGAAATCAACCACGGCATGAGACGAAAATGCATCAAACTTGAAAACGTGAACAAAAGATAACGTCTTCTCTTTTCGCCATAGACAATGCTTCCGGAAATTTTTTGACAATTAACCAAAAATATAAAGGTACCGGTTAGAATATGTTTAGATATTAATGACGGGGTATTATTATTAGAGGACCAAATCAATTAAAAGCTCAAGCTGATAGTTGAAAGTTCAATTATAGTTATATTCTAAGGGAAACCATGGGTTCCAGCCCCCCTTGAGTTTTGTTTTGGCGATCCTAACTGGGTTTGACCTTTCCTTGCATTTCCTAACTACGTTTGACCTTTTTTTGCGAAAACTAACAATTTTCGTCTACTTTAACGAATTCCGTTAGTTTTTGACACGTGTTGGTTACGTGCACAGTAGCATTTTTTTAACGGAATCGTCAAAATAGACGGAAAATGTTAGTTTGCGCAAAAAAATGGAAAGGTCGCAGTTGGGAAGTGCAAGGAAATGTCAAGCTCAGTTAGGATCGTCAAAACAAACCTCAAGGGGGGTTAGGACACATGATTACCCCTATATTCTAACACGCACATTCACGTATAAACACATTTTGGATAAATTCGATAAATAGAAAGGAAATTAGAATTTTTTGTAGTTAGTGGGGTTTGAACCCGGGTCCTTGAGAAATCAAACTCTGACATCATCATATTAGACTATTAAAAGATCAACTGAACCAAAAGTTTAAGATGATATTTATAATTGAATGTCCAATTATAATAATTGTAAAATTCTGAAAATATTATTGATTGAACTTGATATTCTTGATGTTTCAATATAATGAGAACACCCCTTTATATTGGGTTTAACTCTATGCAAAATAGGAAATACTAATACTAAACAACAAAGGAAACCTAACTTAACTAGAATAGGAAATACTTAAAACTGGAAATAAACTAAACTCTAACACTCCCCCTCACGTGCAAATCGGATAACGAGTCTTGCACGTGGACGAAGAATAAGTTTCAAATTTCTTCATGTTGTTGCTTCACCACTATGATGTTGTTGCCGAAGACTAGATTTTTTTTCAACACTCCCCCTCACGTGTAGGTATGATCTTCTACACGTGGGCCATAGCAGGTCTGGACATCTGCATATGTACCGGAGACCACAGGGTGGAGGTGACAAACGGGACGATACCCTATAACGGCTTTTTAAAGCCTAAGACGATCTGGAGCCATTGGCTCATACCCTGATTTTACGGACGCACGATTCAGCTTCGAGCAATTCCACCACATGGGAGCAAAACATCTGTAAAACAACTTCAAGCAACTATGTCACATGATGCTGCAAAAAATTTCAAGCAACGACGTCCCATAACGACGATGCGAAACAACTTCGAGCAACTACGTCGCATAACGACGGTGCAAAACTTTTCAAGCAACTACGCCTCATAAGGACGGTGCGAAAGAACTTCAAGCAACTACGTCGACGGTGCGAAACAACTTCAAGCAACTACGCCGACGGTGCGAAACAAATTTGAGCAACTACGTCGTGTAACGACGGTGCGAAACATCTTCAAGTAAGCACGACGATGGTGCAAACTATGCTGATTTTACGGACGCCCAAGTATATGTGATTTTTTTTCGGAAAATCACCAAAACCCTAAAATCAGAAGAATGGAGATGGAAGGAAACTGTTCGGCTGAGTTTTCAGCGCGTGAACAGTACCGCATGAACAATAACGGTGAACAGAATCGCCGGTGAATAGTATCGATGAACAGTACCGTCGTGAATAGTGTTTCAGATGAACAGTTGAAATCCCGAACAATAATGCCTTGCCCACCCGCTAAATTATATATTAACGAGTGGGCAAAGCCATAACCCACGAAAATCTAACCAGGATCGAAGAGGCTCTGATACTGATAGAGTTTTAACCCGTAAGTGTTTTATTCATTGTGAATACACATATATGGGGTGTTACAGATAACTCAATACAATACATTCAAAACTATACAGAATATACTCTAGAGTTTGTTTAACTTTCAAACTCTAGATAATAATCATATCCTAACACGCCCCCGCAGTCGCAACGGGAGGTTCCCGGACGTTGAGGCTGGAACGAAAATCAACAAAAAGAACCCGAGGCAGGCCCTTGGTGAAGACATCCGCAATCTGGGATCGAGACGGAACATGTAAAACCCGAACAAGACCTTTCGCCACCTTCTCCCGAACAAAATGGATATCCAACTCGATATGCTTCGTACGCTGATGCTGAACAAGATTTTCCAGTGAGGTAGATCGTACTGATGTTATCGCAGTATACCAGAGTGGCACGGGTTATCGGACAATGAAGTTCGAGAAGAAGGTTGCGAAGCCAGCATGTCTCGGAAACAACGTTAGCCACACCGCGGTACTCAGCCTCTGTACCGGAGCGGGATATAGTAGGCTGACGCTTCGAGGACCAAGAAACCAGATTGTCACCCAGAAAAACGCAGAAACCTGATGTAGATCGGCGCGTGTCCGGACACCCAGCCCAATCAGCGTCAGTGTATGCAACAAGACCAGACACAGGTGAGGAGGAGATGTGAAGGCCGAGATGGCGTGTCCCTTGGACGTAGCGAATGATGCGCTTGAGAGCGCCCATGTGACTGACCCGTGGAGGCCACGGGTGAGCATAGGATGGGGCTGGGCTGGAGGCGGAGCCAGGTGGTCCGGGCTTGCTGTGGGGGCTGGAGAAGGAGTGGACGGGCCTGGTGAAGGACGAGGCAGGACCGGTGTAGGTGAGGTGGGCAGACCGGCTGGTGGTGTGGGCTGCGGATTGGGCTCAACGGGCAAGGAAGCAGCGGAGTGGGCAGCCGGGTTGGATTGGGCCAGAGAAGGCACTGTGGATCCTGAAACGGGAAAAAATAGTTGGGCTTTGATCGCCGGTGAAATGGGGTCAAGGAGAAAATCATAAGTAGGGGAAGGTGGTGTAGGGGTGACAGAAAATGGAAAAAAAGATTCGTCAAAAACAACATGCCTCGATATAATAAATTTGTTACTCTTAATGTCAAAACATTTGTACCCTCTTTGGTTTGGAGGAAATCCGAGAAAGACACACGGCGTAGATTGAGCCTGCAACTTGTTAATGGATGTGGAGGGAAAAAGTTGAAAACAGAGACATCCAAAAACACGAATGTGAGAATAAGTGGGAGTACGTCCATACAGAAACCAAGCAGGTGACAAGAAATTTAGAACCTTAGAAGGAAGAATATTGTGTAAGTATGTAGACATGGACAATGCATGATGCCAAAATGATGGTGGAATAGAAGCGTGAAGAAGAAGTGTGCGAACCATATTGTTGAGACTACGGAGCTTACGTTCTGCACGACCGTTCTGAGATGAGGTATGAGGACACGAGAACCGGAAGACCAAGCCTGACGAGAGGGCAAACTCTCGGAATGGAGAGTTGTCAAATTCCTTCCCATTGTCGCACTGAAAACTTTTTATACTGAGTCCAAATTGAGTTGAGACAAACATAGAAAATGATGTAAATACTTGAAATATTTGAGATTTCTTTCCCAGAGGGAAAGTCCAAACATAGTTAGTATAATCATCAATTAAAACAAGATAGTATTTGTGTCCCGAAGAACTCAACACAGGAGACGTCCACAAGTCAGCATGTACAATATCAAAAGGAGCATACGAAACAGATAAAGAAGAATGAAATGGCAAACGAATGTGTTTTCCAAGCACACAAGAATGACATAAATTATTAAAATTGTTCGAAGTACAATTAATAAATTTAGAATGACAAAGTGAATCGAACACCGGACGACCCGGATGACCTAACCGCGAATGCCAGACTTCTGGAGACAAAGTAATAAAAGCTGATGAACGAAATGACGAACTAGGAAAAGCAGTAGAAGTGACAGGGTATAAATCCCATGTGCTATTGCATCTCAAAACCGGATGTCCCGTCCGTAAATCCTTCACACAAAAATCAAATGGGTCAAATTCAATCGAGGCATGATTATCAGTGAAAAATCTACGAACAGACACGAGGTTCTTAACAATGTGTGGGGCATGTAATACATCGTATAAGGCATATTCAGGATGGGTGGGAAAAATAGTTGCTCGACCAGAACCCGAAACAGGAATATGATGACCATTACCAACAATGATAGAGCGATTAACATTTGACTTAAAATAAGAACTTAGAGTACCTGAGTTCGATGTCATGTGGGATGAGGCTCCGCTGTCCATGTACCAACTCCCATCAAGTGGCTGTTGCATCGATAAATTGGCCATAGCAGATGAAATATCGGTAGGCACAGCAGTATGGGCCTGAGGAGCAGAATTGGGCCGAGGGCCCAGAACACCTGGCTGGTGTGAGGCTGGCGCACGGATCCACGTACCAGGAGCAGAGGGGAAAGGGCACGGTGGAAGACGCGGCTGCTGCTGCTGAGGTGGACTAGCCCAGGGCCCAAGTTGACCGGCCCAAGAAGAGACGGGCGGGCCTGGGCAGAACTGAAGCCCGTTCCAATAAAATGGCTGGGCCGACCAGGGCTGGTGCTGCTGCTGGGGAGCCGATCCAGAGGCTGGGGAGTCCCGATTGGAATTGCGACCTCCACGAGATCTGGGATGTTGACGGCCACGGTTCGAGCCACGTCCACGAGGTGCTGGTCGGGCCTGTCACCAGCCTCCTTGGGTGACGGAGACGCATAGAGAGCGTTGGAAGAAGCAATAGCGCCCGACAACGCTTGCTTAGACTTTCTCATTTCCTCTAAAACGAGCTTTGATCGGGCTTCATAAAATGGGGGAAGCGGATCACTTTGTTGGATCAACGTGGCGACGTTGTCATATGCCTCAGAGAGTCCGACAACCATCTGAAGAACCAGACGGTTGTTGGACACAGGAGCCCCCATATCAGAGAGCTGATCAACAATAGTTTTGAGCTCCTGACAGAAACTCGAGACGTTGGGAAAGTCATCAAGTTTCGTAGAGCTAAACTGATGCTCGAGGTACACTGCACGTGAGTGTTTGTTGTCCTGAAAGAGAAGACGAAGAGCATCCCAAGCATATGCAGCAGTACTATTCGGAACAATGATTGTTTGCAGTAAATCATTAGAAATAGTACCATATATCCACTGAAGGACGATGGCGTCAAGGCGATCCCAAATGTCAGCCGGAACCGAGGATGAATCAGTGGAAGCAGCCACTTGTGCAGCCGGAGTGGTGGCTGTGCCGGAGACCGGAGCAGCGTCCGTCGAGTCTGGGTCCTCAGCAACCTCATTGCCAGAGACCGGAGCTGCTGAAGAAGAGGCAGCAGAGGGAACCGGAGCCGAGTCCGATAAGATATGGTGCAAAAACTTGTAAACCCGACAGTGGATTTTGAAGAGCTCGGCCCACGAGGAATAGTGACCCTTGTCCATCTCGAGAGTGATCGGAATCGACCCCCGGATGTTAACCACTGCAAGCGCTGGATACGAACGGAAATCAGCCATGAATGTGACCGGAGTGGAGCAGAAGGAGCTGCTGGTGTGCTGTGGAAGAGGGAGCTACTGGTGTGCTGGGGAAGAAGACCGGTGTGAGGCACTGGTGTGGTGCACAGTGAAACCGGCGAGAAGTGCAGAAGAACCAAAAGGTTGCGCAGGTTCTGTGCCAAAGACGCACGAACGCAAAACGCAAAAAAAAATGGAATAGATGCGGAAACGATTTCGAAAATGGAGGTGGGATTAGAAATCGTGCTCTGATACCATGATAGAGTTTTAACCCGTAAGTGTTTTATTCATTGTGAATACACATATATAGGGTGTTACAGATAACTCAATACAATACATTCAAAACTATACAGGATATACTCTAGAGTTTGTTTAACTTTCAAACTCTAGATAATAATCATATCCTAACATATACCATGTAAAATTTCTGAAATATTATTGATATATTTGATATTCTTGATGTTTCAATATAATGAGAGCACCCCTTTATATAGGGTTTAACTCTATGCAAAATAGGAAATACTTCTAACAATTATATATGTCATCAGGGATTCTTGGGGTCGGGGGCAGACTTCCCCGTCGGGAATGTATCGTTCTTCTTGTTCTTCTCTGGCCACGTGGCGGGGTCAGTGATAGCATCCCTGGACATGAGAAGAATGCAGAGATTGAAACTAGCTTGGACTTTTGATGTGCTCAACGTCCTGCAAGTGGTAAGGCTGCTTGGCTCGAGGGGTCACTACACAATTGACTTAGCTGCGGGTGTTGGTGCTGGGCTTCTCTTCGATTTATTTGCTGGAAAGTATATTGAAGAGAGCAAGAGGAACATGGAACTGGCTTCGGCTGCTGCAACCAAAGAACTTTCTTATTACAGGCTAGAAAATTAGAAATGTGAGTTAAGAGGAAGAGAGTTGGAGAGACTTGTAGTGTTGATGAACAAACAACAAGTTGTAGTAAAATAAATGAGGCGGATATGGAACTTGTGGGGGCATTATGCTATGCGATTCGGTCATGGAATTCGTTTTTGTGTTTATTTTGTCGTAGTTCATCTATAGCATGTAATGCAAAACGTGTTTGGTTACCATGATCCTGAGATTATCCACCATGGAATTAGAGCGATTCGGTCTAATTCCGGTCTATTAAGGCTAATTTTTTAGAAAATTTATGGACTCCACGAATGAATTAGACCCGTTTTGTGAGTCTATTTGAAATTGTGTCACAATGGGAATAGACTGATTCGGTCTATTCCAAATTTATTGTGTAGAATTAAAATCGAAAACAAGTTCAAATCAATGTGTTTATCAAAACGCAAGAAGACCCGACCCGACTGAAAAACATTTATTAATATGTTCCAATCGATGTCATCACATTACACGTGCAAACTAACTACTATTTCCTATCGCAAACCAGCTTCTCGGACTCGAGTAATCAGTCTGGGGCGTAGTATGACGGACGACTTTAAATTGTTTTCTCGGTATTTCATAATCAAATGTGACAAGTGACAGGGTGTAGGAAATCTATTACCCCGAAACCGGAATACGAGACTCACCCCGAAAATCAATCGGATCCGGTGAAAAGGACCGACACGATTCAATCCACAAGGGACACCGATATCCTGATTTTCCAACTCCCGATCCTAGGACTCAGTCGATAAATAATAAATGTCTGATAAGCGAAATAACCGGAACAAATAATAAAGTGCAGAAAATAAACAGAGAACCCAAGCAATTTTACGTGGTTCGGCAATGTGCCTACATCCACGGGACAACGACGAGCTCCTTGTATTATCCGAGAAACAAACCGAGAATTACACAAATCATATTCTCTATTTCTCAATACACAACGATAATCCACAAAAGAAAACACCTAATCTTTTGTTACCGATTTGCTCTATGAAATCACCTTTAATGACCTTGTCTTCACCGTGGTTTAACCAAAGCATATGATGCCTACAACAAGATCAAGAAACAAATCTTATCTTGTCACCACGTAAGACCCCACCAAGTTAGAGCCTCGAACAATAACTACTAATCTCCTTGTATTTTGCAGCCACCTTTACAAGAACAAAACCATAGCTTGAGAATAAAATCATAGCTTGGTCTTACCTTGTTCTTGACCCCGTAGCACACCAAACAAGTGAAACCACCATTAATAGCTCTTGATCTCTCTAACATAAATGTGCCGCCACCTTCTACATGACCATGATATCATTTTTGGTGAACCATCATAGAAGAAGCAAGAACATGATCTATTGCCAATGTTGCCGCCGCACACCAGAAGCAAAAATTGATCTCCTCTGCCCCAAATATCTGCCGCCACTCGTCACTCTGTGTAAGACCCAATACCCCACTGTGCCCTACTGTTCCTATATACATCAACACATATAAGGGGCTTAAATATTTGATAAGTGGGCCTTCGTTTTATGGGCCTAAAATAAATCCATTTGGAGCCAATTTCTACACGGGGATTCCCTTATGTCATTACTCCAAGAACACATCAAGTAATGTCACGTGACCTTGTAGAACATATGGTCGCGGGACTCAACTTGTTGTGTTTTGAAGCAATGTCGTGAGGTAACCAACGTCACTCGTCATTTTTTATTATCGACAACTAAGAGACAATTTAAAGTTGTCATGCACATTACACCTCCAAAAAAAATTACATGTCCTCCTCCGTCCCTTCCTCCACTGTCCTTTATTGTTAGAGGTTGAACTTGTATTGTGCGATGGGGAGCCTTCGAGTAATGGCCTATGAGGGCTATTCTTTCCATAGCTCCAACCACAATTTCAACTCCTCCATTCAGCGGGTCCGCAAACTTCTATTGCCAAAGGTTTGAGACTTATTCTTTCCGACCCATTGTGGGTCGGCTCACTTGATATCTTTGATTACGGTTGTGCCTACGACTGCAACCAACATGGATGATCTCGCACGAGAATCCACCAATGCTGCCAGACGAAGGCGAATTCCTCAGGTCGACTCCATTTCCGGTACATGTGTATCATTGTCGGCGGCTTGACGTTCATCCGTGCGTACAAGACCATGGACGGGATTTGAGTTCCCGGTTCCGGTTGGTCGTGGTATGGGCGGCTCGAGCTCGACCCCAACACCGGGGAAGAGCCTTAGAGAGGACTGCCATCGGTCATGGGAGGTGATTCGGGCGACAGATAAACGAAAAAAAAGAGAGAAGGCAGTGGCGAAGAAAGGCTGGTGAAGAAACGACGGTGATGTAATTGCCGTGGAGACACCTTCACGACGTTCCTGATGAAATCACCAACATATCCATAACATAGCTGACAAATTATCGTCATACATTTCTTGTCTGGAGAAAAACTAGGTTTTCCGCGAGCATCAAGTCATTGAAGAAAGTACTCATACCGCTTACTCAATGCATCCTTGGTTTATATGAAAAGTAGCTTCGACAATCAAAAACGGCGGCTTGTTCAATCTTCGTGCTATGTTTTCCCCAATTGCTTAAATTGTGTAGGAGTCATTTTAGCTTGGGCTGGAAGTGGATTCAGCGAAAAAGAAGAAAAATATCTTCAGGAGTTGTAAAGAAGAAGATGTGTTTAAAATGGTTGGAGATGAGTACTCTTATATGATAAATTAAAGTTAGGTTGGATCTGAATTAGGGATAAGTGTCGCCGTATCATTAGACCGACGATTAGTTGTTGGGGCCCTTCAATCGAGCGCTCGTTACAAGGCATCACCATAGGATTTTTCCACGGACGGTCTGCATCAAGTGCCTTACATCTAGTCTTGTGCACAATCCTCGTCGTTTAGGTCGTTGTAACTTGTAACAGTTGTATCAAATGCCCTACGTCAAACTAACAACGCCACACTACATATGTTCTTAAAAAAAACTAAACTCAAAACACTTAGAGAATCCACAACCCTAAAGCTGGTTGCTGGCGGGGAGAAAAAAAAAATTTGTTGGCTTATAGCCAGCTCTCCCAACCAGTACCCTACAACGGTAAACTTTTTTGTTGACTTATAATAACCCTTTTTGTTCATTCTTTTGCTCCCTGCCGGCGATGAGTGTCGGCATTAAGCTCCAAGCCAGCACTCCCCGCCAGCAACCTCCCAACCAACTTCCAGCAAACTCCCAGCCAGTTTCTCGTCGACGATTGCTCCCAACCAATAACTATGGATGCTCTTTAACTCATTAAACCCACTGTGCATGCTCTTACGGTACAGAAACGGACACGGCGTTTGTTTAAGTATTTTTTTACAACCAAGTAAATACAGAAAAGAACGTGACCCAAGAATAAACTTTTCGAAAAAATGTTGACAAATATCTGAAAATCTTATCTTCTATCTACCACTGCCAATCTCAACGCAACTCAACAACGAATAGGCACACCATGACCCGGCAGCTTCGTTACCTCTCACTTCGTCACTTTCCTCCGCTTTCTCGGCTCCACATTTCATTTAAATCACACCAACCAAACAATCCATAAGCCCTTTCGGTGCCACAAACCCATCAAAAATCCAATCTTTATGGCGTTGGTCACATCGCCGCCGCCCAACCCAAAACCCCTTCTCTTCTCCCCCCTCCGCCGCCTCCGCGCCTCCTCCGCCGCGCTCAATCCCCGCCACCGCCCCAATTTAGACCACAACCCATTACATTTCGCCGGAAAAAACGTGTTCCTTTCCGCCCTTCAGGTCAGGAGCAGAGCCCAAAACCGCAATGCGCCACTGCGGAGAGTCGCCAGAGCGGCAATGGCGGAGGCGGAGGCGGAGGGACAGAGGATTCTACTGTCGGACGTGGTGGTGAAGAGACCCACGAAGGTGATTTTCTCAATGAGGAAGTGGAACGCCATGGATTTATCCGCCGGAGTGACGGTTCTGGGTCTCCATTTTTTGGCTCTGCTCGCTCCGTTCCAGTTCAATTGGGGAGCTTTCTGGGTCTTCGCGGCTCTGTATGTGGTGACGGGTCTGTTCGGAATCACTCTCTCTTACCATCGGAACCTCTCTCACCGGAGCTTCAAGCTCCCCAAAGTGCTTGAATACCTCTTTGCCTATTGTGGAGCTCTTGCCCTTCAGGTGGGTATTTTGTAAATTGTCAATGTGATGAATTATTGGGTTGAATGTAGAAACATACTGTTATGTATTGGTTGGTGATGTGAATTGGTTGTTTACATGCTTCCAATGATCAATACTTTAGGTAGTTTATTGTTCATAACTAATGTATAAGAGTGGGTTTTAACATTTGACCTTAAATCATTGGTGGGTTTTGATACATTGTTTAAGGTTGGTGTTGCAGGGGAGTCCAATTGAGTGGGTGAGTGTGCACAGGTACCACCACCAGTTCTGTGATTCAGAGAAAGACCCACATAGCCCTCTTGAAGGGTTCTGGTACAGCCACATGAGTTGGATGTTTGATACCAAGTCTTTGATGGAGAAGGTACCCTAAAAATCTCATCTTTTTTTCTGGGTTTTGTGTAATGATGGTGATATGGTCATCGGAATTTTATTTCTTTCTCATTGGGCTGAAGATGTGAGAAACTTGCTGTAGTGTGGAGGAACAAGCAATGTTGGGGATTTGGAGAAGCAATCCTTCTATAGGTTCATTGAGAGGACTTATGTGTTTCATCCAATTGCACTTGGGGTTTTGCTCTATGCTTTAGGAGGACTTCCTTTTGTTGTTTGGGGAATGGTAAGCACTTCTCAACATTTCCTTGATTTGTACATGTCTTAGGTTTTTGCTTAATGTGATGGATTGTTCATGGTTATGGTCAGCTTCTGTGTTCTTGTTTCTATTTTGGGTCAGACTTAGTTGGTTCTGTGGGCCTTTTTGGTTGAAAAAGACTTGATACCACTTGAGGTTTGGGCATTTTGCCCCACAACTTTGAGCTACTTGATTCCCACCCTATCCACAGATCAGAGCCATACAAGTTTTGAGCTCTTATCCTTCAGTATCTGATATTTTGTCCCTAACTGGACTTGTTGATAAACGGATGTATGCTTTCTGGTTCTAGCAGATTGATGAAGATCATGTTTTGATTTGAAGATGACAAAAACTAAATTAGTGAGCAACAATCAAAGCTCGTGTTATATTTCAATGCATAGTAAAAGACAAATATAGCGCCACTTGGGTTGACTTGGTCGTCCCTCCTTGAGGTTAGAGGTTTGGACCCCGGTGAGTACATCTGCTTGGGAGCAGATGCGGGTGGAGGATAGTCAGGAGTTAGATTAGGATTTTCCCGCTTTCTTGCTGATTGTTGATCGAAAAAATAACTATTCTTATATAGAAGAATCATAATATGTGTGAAAATGGCAGGGTGTGAGGATTGTATGGGTTTACCACATAACATGGCTAGTGAACTCGGCATGCCATGTCTGGGGAAAGCAAGCTTGGAACACCGGTGATTTGTCCAGAAACAATTGGTATTCTTCAACATCCCTCGTATCAATCAAACTTGGTTTCTGTACCATTTGCTGAGTAATATGATGAATGAATCGGTGTTTAAACAGGTGGGTGGCAGTGCTTGCATTCGGAGAGGGATGGCACAATAACCATCATGCATTCGAGTTCTCCGCAAGACACGGGCTCGAATGGTGGCAACTAGACATGACTTGGTATGTGGTGAAGCTTCTTCAAGCTCTTGGGTTGGCCTCTGACGTCAAGTTGCCATCTGATGTTCAGAAGAGCAGGATGTCTTTCAACAATGGAAGCGTAAGCCATTGATGGGTTTTTGGATGATCAACCATTGTTGTGAACTAGATAAACACAGAGGCATGGGATAGAGCATAAATGTATGTATATGTATTTGAATATGAAGAGCAGAGTTGAGGTGTAGCCCTGAGGTTTGACCTGCAGCTTGTGTGCTACAGTTTTCACTGATCTGACTGAATTTCATGATCACCACCACATATGTACAACAACTATGTAGTTTCATTTATTTATTATCCAATGTCGGTTTTGCCTTCAAAATTATAACTCGGTTATTGAGATGATCTTATTTCTCGGGGTTTATCTTTATCCGTTCAGGGCGATGCAACTGTTTCTTTATTGTGGTTTTAAACTTGTTTGAACATTTGTTGAATTCTGTTGTTAGAGCATCCACAACCATCTCGATGGTTTAAAATATATTTTTTTAATCATCTCACCAGCTTCTAGCCAGCGAGCTCTGTAGTGGGTGACGAGGAGCCGCCGGCGAGATGAGGAAAAAACAAGTCTAAAACAAAAAAAAATTGCAATTCAAACCTACAAACTTCTCCTCGCCAGCGAGATCTGCCGGCGAGATCTGTTGACGATCTGCGAGATCTGCCGGCGAGATCGTCAACGTCTCTCTATCTCGCCGGCGCCTTTCTCGCCTGCTCCTCGCCAGCGCCATCTCGCCCACGACTGTGGGTGCTCTTAGGTTAATGGTTTGTGGTTTTCTTATCGAAACTTAAGTTGGTATTGCTGTATAATGTAATGTTTATGGAAATAAGTTCCATATTTGATATTTTAAAAAACAAATGTTGCATGAAATTGAGAAGAAATAATTTGATATTGCAAAGGGTCCATAGCTCAGTGGTAGAGCAATTGACTGCAGATCAATAGGTCACCGGTTCGAACCCGGTTGGGCCCTTCCATGTTTTCCCTCTCATTTTTTTTTGTCGTTTTGTTTTCATTTTCAAAATCCTTTGATGTAAATTCTTTTGTTGGCTGATAAAACATGTACACTCACATGTTTGTGTTGTAATCGATAGGTCAGCTCTCATGATAAATTTGAAGAAGCACCATTTACAATTTTATCTTATCTATAAATTAGAATCGATATTTTATAATAAAATAACACCTCCTCATACACCACGATTAACGAAATAGTAAATTGTTACAAGCTGGGATTTTTCTCTCCGTCCCTTTTCGTGGGGGTTGAAGGTTTTTTTCTGTACTCTGACGTCATTTTATGCCGTTAGAGATTTTCAAATGCTTTTGTTTCTCTCATAGCAGCTAGAGTTTCAAGCACCTTGTCTTCCTTCATGGTCACCTGGGGGTTCAAGTATTCTGTCTCCTCTCATGGCGGCTAGGGTTTTGTGGGAGTTCAAGTTGACCAGTAAGACAAGGAAAAGGCGACGCAGAAGAAAGTAAGGCCTTTTGAAGTCGCCCCGATGGTCAGAATAATGTGGCTGGAATCCAAACCAATTTGGCCCCTGACCAGACATAAGTCGTCAGGTACCTACAATTTCGAGGGGAAGGCGAGGGGTCGCAACCCCCTCGCCGATAGTAATGAGTTTCCAGCATCGGGTCAGGTGGAGTTTAGGATGTCTCTACCTGATCCCGATAGGACAGGGTCAACCCTGTCGCATCCCTAGGGACTACATTCTCCATATCTACACTCCACCCAATCTGTCAGGCGCACATAACAGATATCTCTGCCCACGCAAGAATACATTCTTCCTTGTAAGTCCGCGGGACCTTTAATAGTACGAGTCTGAAAAATAATGTGTATTAGACGATGTAAGTGGAGGGCGAAGGGTCCTCGACTGTAAAGTGGTTGTTCACCGGACAGGTAGGCAACGGTCGGCGGCGCTCCCGAGGCAGTCATCACTGACCTCTAACTGCAACGACTCTTTCTGCTGGCGTATGGTATCGTCGATAACGTACCCGACGCACGTCTCCACCAGCTACCCGTCATCGCCACTTCGTTTTCGTTAGCACGTAGCCGTCAACGAACCACCTACAACTAAAATGCTCTTAGCATACAAATCTCACTATATCAATCTCTACCTTTTATTATATATTTTAATCATATTACAATATCAAAGATATTATATTTATGGTAAAAATCATATAATTTTCTGATCTTACGGTTTCTTTTTTTCCGGACAAAGGAGACACAAACATTTCTCTACAACCCAATCCAGAACATAACTGAAGAATAAAAAATTCGAAAAAAATGTCTGAAAATATTATCTTCTCATTACTGCCGATCGGAACGCAACCCAAGACGAACAGAATGGGCACACCATGATCAGCCACCTACGTTATCTCTCACTTCGTCACTTTCACTCACACCAACTGTAACATCAAACCCATCAAAAATCCGATCTTTATGGCGTTGATCACATCGCCGCCACCCAACCCAAAACCCCTTTTCCTCCGCCGCCTCCTCCGCCGTGCAAAATCCCCGCCACCGCCTCAATGCAGAGCACAACACATTACATTTCGCCGGAAAAAACATGTTTCTCACCGCCCTGCAGGTCAGGAGCGGAACTAAAAGCCGCAATGCGCCGCTGCGGAGAGTCACCAGAGCGGCGGTGGCGGCGGCGGAGGAGGAGGAGGGGCAGAGGATTCTGCCGCCGGAGGCGATGGTGAAGAGGCCCAGAAAGGGGATTTTCACATTGAGGTTTTTGGGCCTGCATATACCGGCCCGAGAGTTGGTTCTGGGCCTGCATTTTGTGGCTCTGCTTGGGCCGTTCCGGTGCAGTTGGGGAGCTTTTTGGGTCTTCGCGGGTCTGGCGGTGGTGACGGGGCTGTTCGGCGTTACTCTGTCTTACCGCCGGAACCTCACCCACCGGAGCTTCAAGCTCCCCAGAGTGCTTGAGTACCTCTTTGCCTATTGTGGAGCTCTTGCTCTTCAGGTGGGTGGTTTGTAAGTTTTGAATGTGGCCAATTCTTTGTGGGTTTTGGTGGAGGAATAGGAGCATCTATAGTGGGGTCGGATTCGGTTTTATTGATTAAGGTAGATTTAGGATCGATTCGGTTAACCAACGGTCGAGATCGGATTCGATTGTCGTTTCTGTAAAAAAAAGAAAAATCTTTGATGGAGGAAAGAAAAGAAAAGAGGAGGGAAAGATGAAAAGAGAGTTGGGTTTTCCTCTCATTCCTCTTTCATTCATCATTTCGTTGGAGCTTCTAGTCTTTTCGGTTAAGTAGGTGGGTCGGGTTCGTCGGTGTTTCGAGGTTGGCCGACGGGAAGTTTTTTAGACAATTCTGCCCATAGAAGCCTCTCGAGGTGTTGTCTGATTTTGGGGGTCCGGCTGGTTTTCCGCTGGATTTACTCAATCGTCTCGGTGTTGACCGACGACATTTGAAAGAGCACATTTCCCTCGTTATGTGTGCTTCTTTTGAGCTTTGGGTGGGGTTTTATCTCAATTATGGTTAGGATTTTGGGTGGGAGGGTCTCGGGCAGTTGGATGACCTCTTATTGCTCCCTTTCAGTGCTTAATGGTGGTTAGATTAGGGTTACAGACCTATCGCTTTTTCTGGTTTCTTGTTGATCTTGTTCTTCTTCTTATTGGGTTATTGTCTTCCTGGTTTGGTCTTGGTTGTTTGGTTGTGTTGTTGTTTTCTTCATTTTTGGGTTGTGGTGGTTTCTAAGTTGTTTTGATATCTGTTTCTGGTATTGTACTACATATTGTATTCTTCTTCCCTGGTTGTGTGGGGCTTGGTTTCTTGAGGTTCCACTGAGAAATGCTCGTAGTTTGTTTTTATCCATCTTTACGTGTTCTTCATTTCAAAGAACCGATGTTTTAAATATGTTTTTGCTGATCAGAAAAAAGAACGAAGAAAGGAATAAGGAAAGAAAAGTTTTGCAAAACTAATCTATCAACGTTAAGAAAGAGAAGAAAAATTACTTTTTTTCCCTTTAGACTCTCCTTTCGTCTCCAATGCGGATGCTCTTAGTGGTCAAAAATATTTGTCGGTTAACCTTGAGAAATCTAATAAAATAGTCTCTTTCTAATCAAAACTCGATTTACTCTTGATAAAATCTAGATCATGATAAGTTATTTACCCGAATCTAGACCTTAATTGGCCCAATCTGGAAAAATCTCAACTCTATCTGGATTTCAGTAGAATAGAATTGTAACTTTAACAACAGAATTAGAAGGGTGCAATCAGTTTTAAAAATAAGGCTATTCCTACAATGTTTCCTATGAACTTTTGATACATTGTTTAGGGTTGGTGTTGCAGGGGAGTCCAATTGAGTGGGTGAGTGTGCATAGGTACCACCACCAGTTCTGTGATTCAGAGAAAGACCCACATAGCCCTCTTGGAGGGTTTTGGTACAGCCACATGAGTTGGATGTTTGATACCAAGTCTTTGATGGAGAAGGTACCCTAAAAATCTCATCTTTTCTCCTGGGTTTTGTGTAATGATGGTGAATTTTGTTTCTCTCTCCTTGGGCTGAAAATTTGAGTAACTTGTTGCAGTGTGGAGGAACAAGCAATGTTGGTGATTTGGAGAAGCAATCCTTCTATAGGTTCATTGAGAGCACATATGCATATCATCACATTGCACTTGGGGTTTTGCTCTATGCATTAGGAGGTCTTCCTTTTGTTGTTTGGGGAATGGTAAGCACTTCTCAACATTTCTTTGATTGAAAACAAAAACTACGTCGTCTGGTATCGGTTCATCTGTTTCACTACTGGAAGCCCTACCTTTTTGTGCTTCACGTTGGTTATATATGGATTTTTAGATCCTTTGTTTGTCTTTCTTTGCGCTTCATAGTTGTTAAATTTGGGTATTAGACCCGGTTTTTATGTTTGTTGGCTTCCTGCGTGAAGCGAAGTGTGTTTCATCTTCTGATTTCCTTTGTTTGTTGGCTTCCTGTGTGAAGTGAGGTAGTTCCCTTTAGGTTGGGATTCTTTGGTTGTTTTGCCCTTGTTGGTTGTCCTTGTATCCTTGTAACTCCTCTTTATCCTCTAAGAAGATTTAATTTAAATTTGCTTTGCTGATTAAAAAAAAAACTACATTAGAGTGGAACCACTTGGGTTGAACCGGTGGTCAGAGAGCTCTCTCACTTTTTTAACGTTATAGGTTTGAACCCCATGAGTACATCTGCTTGGGAGTAGATATGGGTGGAGGTTAGATTAGGAGTTAGTTAGGATTTCCCCGCTTTCTTACTGATTGCTGATCGAAAAAATGACTAATACTACATAAGAGTTTTCAAGAACTACATTACAATTCTTATATTAGAAGAATCATCATGTGTATGAAAATGGCAGGGTGTGAGAATTGTATTGGTTTACCACATAACCTGGCTAGTGAACTCAGCATGCCATGTCTGGGGAAAGCAAGCTTGGAACACCGGCGATTTGTCCAGAAACAATTGGTATTCTTCGACATCCCTTATCCCGTCCAAATTGGGTTTCGGTAACATTTGCAAAGTAATATGATGAACGAATTGTATCCATGCATTTTGTAACGTCCAATAACAATCTCTCCATTTTGGTAACTGTTTATGAATTGGTCACAGATCATTTAATAACCCTTATGTATTGGTAACAGAACATTTAATACCCCTTATGAATTGGTCACAGATCATCAAAATGGCGTAAACTTGACCAAAATTTTGTCCATAGCGTTACCAATAGAAAAGGGGTACTAAAGATGATTAACCTGAACGAATTTGTGTTTGATCAGGTGGGTGGCGGTGCTTACATTCGGAGAGGGATGGCACAATAACCACCATGCGTTCGAGTTCTCTGCAAGACACGGGCTCGAATGGTGGCAAGTAGACATGACTTGGTATGTTGTGTGTCTTCTTCAAGCTCTTGGATTGGCCTCTGATGTCAAGCTGCCATCTGATGCTCAGAAGAGCAGGATGGCTTCGAACAATGGAAGCTCATAAGATGAACACAGAGGCACATATATGTATGATATGTTGTTTGATGTTTCAGTCTCCAAAAATAATTATTGCATGCAATGAAAATAAGGTAATATTGTTGAAGTATTAAGTTTAGATGACAAGGGGTCCATAGCTCAGTGGTAGAGCAATTGACTGCAGATCAATAGGTCACCGGTTCGAACCCGGTTGGGCCCTTCAACGAATTGCTTTTTTTTACTTTTACTTTTACTTTTACTTTTACTTGATTTTTAAAGAATTTTTGAACCCCACTTTCATTTGGTCTCAACCTTTTTCTCGTTTAGTTTGTTATGTTTCTTTTTCTCGTTCAGAGCCTCCCACCGTCTCCACACAAAACATTCATTCGGGCCAAATCGGGACCCAAACCCCACATGCCAGAGACTCGGGGCGGGGAAATTACCATAACTCCCCATCCGACATCTCCTCTCAGCCACAAAACCGTTAATCCAACCCCCTCCCCCAAACCCTATAAGACCATGGTTTCAAGCCATGCAAGCTTAGAGGGGCTGCAAACAAGGCTATCGGATGTCTCCTTGGATCTTTTCTAGATAGACGATTTTTTTACAGACGATGACGAGGTGATTGAAGTCCTTGAAAATACAGTGTCGCTCATCGATGACTCTTGCTATCGTTATACTCTCGCCGGAAGACTCCTCATGGAGAAACGTGTAAGGCCTTACTCCCCTTTGCTCTATCATTGCAGATGCCTAGAATGTGGACGGGATTACGATCCAACCCTTAACTGTAAAAAATATGGCGTTATACTTCACCTCTAAGGAGGAGATGGACCGTATTAGAGCAAGAGAACCGTGGTCTTTCTATTGCACGGTATTGCTTCTAACGCCACTACCACAAAGAACGAGCCGAAGTCTCTGTGTTTTCGCTCAATACGAATTTCTGTAAGAGCTTTTGACATCCCGGTAAAAGCTAGGACCTCCAAGATGCGAGCGTTCGTTGTCTCAAATCTTGGAAGTGAGGTTGAAATCGGTAGAGTAAATCCACCGAGAGCTCCTAACACACTCCGGGGATGGGACACTTTTCTCTGGCTACGGGTGGAATTGGATGCTACAAGACCACTCTGTCGCCTCCTTATGTTGTAGATAGATGCAGGCGCTAAACCGCTCAAAGTCTGGTTAGAGTATAAGAAAGTACTGGAATTTTGTTACTGGTGCGGCCGTCTTGGTCATCCAATAAAAAATTGCACTACTATCCTCCCGAGGGTGGACAAGTTTGCACACAGCTATGGGAACTCGCTCCGAGCTACTCCCTTAGTCCAGGCGGAAGGCTTCTTCTGCTCGGATTGAAATGTTATGCCTCCTCCGTGCACTACCATGCCTTCCCCGATCCATGAAACGGCTCAACCATTTTTCACTAACCCGTCTTGCTCGATTAGCGGCCTCTCTGCTGAACGTGTATGACTTGCCAATCATCGACAATAGAAGTTGGCTACATGATGAAGTTGACCCCCCCCCCCCCCCCCGAGAGGTAATGTTGAAGGATTGGGGACGCGAGAAGGGATCGATAGTACCTCCTCCCTCCCTGCATATCATTAAGTCCCCAATCTTGCTTAACCATAAAACTAATAGCATTATAGTGGGGGGAATTGATCTGGTGTAGTATGGGTGGCGTAGCGCAACACCTTGATGCGGCCAGATTCGTCAAGCTGTTGAGTCAAGGGGTGGCGCATCGGAGATGCGGTGACACGTGGATGCAACGGTAACTTCGATGCACTAACGCGTTGTTGTCATGTGGCTGCAACGACTAGTCAGCACACCAGTTCGCTGCTGTCGAGTGGCAGCAACAACTACCTCTTCTTCCAACCCTAAAAAATCAAACTTTCACTCCTATAAATACAACTCCTCCCCCAATATTTTTTTCACACCTCTCTTTCACTTCTCTACACTCTTCTACTCCTATATTTTTCTCAATTTTATTTCCTGATGGATTATTGTGTATTACTCGGTGAAAACTACGATGAATCCAATTTCAATCGGATATCCAAATGGTGGGATCGCTCATCAGAGATGATATGTCCGAACCGATCCATAAATGTATCATCTCGTAAAACGCAGCTAAACCCACCCATGGCTGCCCCAGCTCAACCACGCCATAACCCCGACACAACCGACACTCCACCGTTCCACCTATAAATACTCCTCTTTCTTCTTCGTTTTATTCACATCTCTCCTAATCCCATTGGTTAGGGCGACTAGTCGTTGGGCTAGCCATTGCCAATTCGCTCGTGGCAGGACGAATTGTCTGGACGATAAATCGTTCATCTAGAAGAACTCGCACGCTCAATTCCTTCCCAAATCATCTGCTCGACCTCAATTCGACCTATTCCAAAAATCGCCAATTCTCCCGCTAGATTCGGTCGACAATAGAGGTGCTGTTGCTAGGTTACCAATTAAGTGCACAGTGAAATATTATTTTTCATAGATGGGCTGGACTGGAGGGTCAGAAATCTCAAATCTTGTCTTGTTTTTCAAGACATTCTCACTCTTCAAATAGTTCATGTGTGTACTGTGTGTTGGCAGCGCAAGCCAGACATATTAAACTCACTTTGCTCATTTAGTGAGATGCCATCCGTGGATACATGAACTTTGATGGGAGGGTTCAATTTATTACAATACTTAAATTCACATTGAAAATGTTTGTAGAACTATTGAAACTGTTTGGTTGTAACTTGAAACCATGAATGCAAGTAACCAGCTGCTCTGCTTGTCGACATTGCATGCACAATTACTGAGATTGGTAAATGCTGATATGTTCTGAACAACATGTAACATTGAGTAATTGACACTATTTTTACCGTTCGGTTTACTGCTGCATCAGCACTCACTGTCATTACTACATATCGAGGCTCCAGTTCGAACCTCTGATCTCAAAGAGGTGGGAGAGCTCTCTGACCACCAAGCCAACTCAAGTATGCACAACTGTTAAGAGATCACACACGAATCTTGATCCTGCGTCCGAACGAATATAACATGAGAGTGATGAATTTTCTTCATGATCTGATTTCAAATTCCTTGATCATCTGCATCCTGTGTGAGTACGTCTTATCAGCTTGTCTGAACCTGTACCAAGGTACAATAAAGTCAGCACCATTTGATAATGCCAGAATACATGGAATGGATCACAAGGTTTTGTCAATTAATCGTTATTTCCAATGGTAATTGTCGGCTTAAATTTAGTGCCAAACCAAAACCAAAAGTGAAGCCGGTTACTAAAAGAATCTAGCTAAATGACTGAGTTTTCAATGTCACTATCTGTATACATAATAAGAAAGAAACACTTGTATAATTTATTAGATTGCAGACAACTTTCACCTCTTCGATCTCACATTTGGAGTGATGAACAGATTCAGTTTCCTGTGGAAGGCTATTTTTATCCCTTACGTTTGCGCTACTCTAACTCAGGCATTGCCTTCCAGCTCCTACTTCCCGAAAAATGCCACCACGTCTTGGAAAAATGACGAGTCTTCTTTAGACACGATCCACTTTTCAGACGACTCGCTTGCTCGATTTATACTTCTGCAAGTGATACGCAACATGGGGGATGGCTTTGATGCTGGTTTTGGTTTTGGCTTTTATTGTCAGAAATCAACAACTGACTCCTGTTACCTGTCAATATTTTTTATAGAGATGAATGTTGGGTCAATATCAAATTCCCCTCCTTTGATAGTTTGGTCGGCAAACCGAGACCAGCCCATTGGAGAAAGTTCGGTTCTATTTTTCAATGTTGGTGGAGACTTAGTACTGAAGGATCCAAAAGGTCGCCCCGTCTGGTCCATAAATGCATCCAGTCCATCAGCCATTGGCATGAGCATTGACGAGGGGAACTTGGCACTTGTCAATCAAACCAACGAACTGGTTTGGCAATCTTTCGATCATCCCACAGATACACTTCTGTTGGGGCAGAGTTTGAGCCAGGGACAACAGCTTACTTCAAGTATGTCTTCTGTGGATTTGAGCAGTGGTCTCTTTTATCTTTCTTTGGACTCTGTTTCCTTAACTGCATATGTAGCAGAGTTACAGTATTCCATCTATCTACAGGTTGTCCCTGACACATGGGCATTACTGTTCAACAAGTTGCTTAACTTGACCCATATCGAATTCACAAAGGGGAATCTTACATTCTTCTACCAGGGATACAACGGGGTGATACCAGGAGGACGGTCACTTGAGACTCCCGTTTCAGAGTATGTCCAATTATTGAGACTGGATGTTGATGGGGGCCTGAGACTTTATTCCTGGGAGCCTAGATTTGGTTGGGAATCCATTCATCAGTTCGCATCAAGGTGGGGTGAATGTCAGTTTCCACTCATATGTGGGAGGTACGGTGTCTGCAGAAACGGTCAGTGTACATGCCCTGTCGCCATTGATGGCACTAATTTCTTTGCACCCTCTGATAGCCAATATCAGAGTCAAGGTTGTCACCTGATCGATGATCCCGATACTAATTATCGCTATGAACTTCAAGATTTCGGAGAACTCTCCTATTTCAGTTATGGCGATCTACGAGGAGCCACTTTGGGATTAGAGAATGAAGAGAGCTGTAAGCAAGCCTGTTTGAGTGAGGATGCATCTTGCATGGCTGCCTTTTTCTTTTATGTGAAATCAGAGTCACAAGGGTATTGTTACTTGGTTTCAGAAGTTTTTTCGCTAATTGGGACTCCCTTGCCAAATGAATACTTCTACACCTCCTTACATCTCAAGGTTAAGATTTCTACCACAGATCATGTTCCTCTTCCTTCCTCTAAATCTATCATAATCTTATCAGTGGCTTTAGCAACCTGTGCACTTGTGCTTCTTTGTATATGTTTTATCTTCTTCCTCTTCAGAAGAAAGAGAATTCACAGGGATAAGCTTTATCTCAATAAGTTATCTGAAATTTTGTTGAGATTTTCGTACAGTGAGTTATCGGTGGCGACCCAGAATTTCTCGCATAAGCTGGGTGGAGGAGGATTTGGGCTTGTGTTCAAAGGGACATTGTCGGATGGAAGAGCGGTTGCTGTAAAACGACATGAAAATGACGGGCAGGGGAAGAAAGAGTTTATGGCAGAAGTGGAGACAGTAGGTAAGGTACATCATATCAATGTAGTAAATCTTCTTGGCTTTTGTGTTGAGAATAAGCAAATGATCATTGTATACGAGTATCTTCCCAATGGGTCTTTGGACAAGTGGATTTTCTATGAAAATCAGAACACTTCTCTTGATTGGAAGTTGAGAAGAAAGATTGTGTTGGACATAGCTAAAGGTTTAGCATACATTCATGACGAATGTCGACAAAAAATCGCCCACTTAGATGTAAAGCCACATAACATCCTTTTGGACGACAGCTTCAATGCTAAAATTTCAGACTTTGGAATGTCAAAGTTGATCGACAGAGATCAGAGCCAAGTGATGACCGGGATGAGAGGAACCTTAGGGTACTTAGCTCCAGAGTGGCGGGGGTCGAGAATTACTGTGAAGGCCGATGTCTACAGTTTTGGGATTCTTGTGTTGGAAGTTGTCAGTGGAAGAAAGATTCTAGATTATTCTCAACATGAATCTGATGTTCGTTTTCTTAAACTCTTGAAGAAGAAGTCTATTGAGAACCGGTTAATAGACATTGTGGACAATAGATGTGAAGGAATTGTGAGCAATACTGAGGATGTATCACGGATGATAAGGTTGGCAATATGGTGTCTGCATAGTGATTATAAAAGACGGCCTACAATGGCGGCAGTGGTGAAGGTTTTGGAGGGAATCTTGGAGTTAGAACCCAACATTACCTATAATTTTGACTCTATCTTCTCACCTGATTCAAATGCTCTGGCATCCATTGTAAATCCTATATAAATGTGTCATAGTTTCTATTTTTTCTGTTACTAATAAGACTAGTTCGGCTCTCTTCTTGCATGCATGATAAAGGGTTCTGTCCCTTATATTAAGGATAACATAACTTCTGCTTATACTGCTAAGGTAGGTCTGACGTCTAATCTACAGCGATTATAGAAGAACACAAGCAAACATTCGACTGACACAACTGAGAGGACCAAGATCATAGCATCGCTGCAAAATCAAAAGCTATAAAAACTAAGGGTCAGTTCATTACACCCCCCTTTGACCTTTGTTTCTAACATACACACTGTAAAGGTGAGGCTAACACACTGTCACCTTTCGTTTGCCATCAAAATCTCTCGGATTTGGTATATTTTGTCCCGAAAAACCACTGATAAATGAGAAAGATGACAGTGTGTTCCTCATAAAACCATAACTTTTTCTGTATATATCCGGGTGTTTTTGATTAATACGAAATGTGACATTGTGTTACTGATAAGTGATAACCCCTCACCTTTAGGGAGTGTTTTTAATTGGGAAAGGTCAAAGTGGATATGTTAATGGAACTTACTTGTAGTTGTATCAGATAATCAGATTGTTGATGCATCTCCAAGACTCAAAGACAAACCCAGCAGAGAAGCAGTTTCCCGTGTTCATTTTCTTTGCAAACCAATGAAACCTTTCCTGTCATTCAGATACTCTCTTAATAAGTAGGGAAAACAGGGATAGTCCTTTTGCAACCATCAATCATCATAATTTTGAACAATTTTACACAAAAATATTTACTCAACTCCGAAAGACCATATAAATTAAACACACAATTCGCCGTATCAAACGATGAGAACTTAGGAAAATCAGGACAATTCATGAAGTAAGATCATTAACATGAAAAAGACCCAAAAATAAAACTAACAAACTCAAGCAGCAATCAATCACAGAAAAAAAAAGTTCAAATTCTACAGAGCACTTCTACTTCTTGGCTTTCATCTTTTGTTGGCAGCCTAATGAAAAAAATATATGGTTTAAGATGACAAACGATGCATAATATTATTTACAGCAAAATGAGTTTGCAAAACCCAAATAAAAAGAGGTTCAGCTTCACGTTGGGGATACTTTAGTCTTTTATCATTCCTAAGTAACTGTTAGGATTGTTAGGAGAGTCTTAATTCGATGGAGAATAATTCATTTGCGGGTAAATTGGAACTGCAAGCCAACCCAACAACTTTGTAAGTTCAGGTTGTTTTAAACAGATCCGAATAACTTTTGGGGATAGGTTCATGAAATAGGTGCTGCAGCAACACATTGCCAGCAGTAAAATTCTGCCAGAAACAAGACCCTACAAACCATAAAAAAAAATTGGTGTGTTGGGTACTTGGGCGTATCTGCCAATATAGCCTACATCAACGAGACCGACTATCGATAAGATGTCAAGCCACACAATAGTCTTCTTGAAAGAAATAAAATGGTAAAATTTCTGATTTGGGGTCATCAAAATCAATCAACATAATTGAAATGCAAATGATGATTGGCTTCCGAGGGACACAACAATTCCTGGCCCCCAAGTAGCAGAGCTTGAGAAATGCCATGAAAGCTTCCAATTACAATATATGAAACTCAAATGTCTATATATGTTACTCTCAAATTGAAAGGGGGCAAAGTGGGTTTTATCTCAATTTCTGAAAAATCCTTAAACAGCAACCATTGTTTACTTCGAACAGTTCTATACAGAAACATTGCTCAAAGCTGGATGGACAGAAAATTTACATACACAATCAACAACTACAGATGATGGGAACTTAAGCAAATCATCACATTTCACAAAGGAGAAAATATATACAGCAAATCAGTGCTGAGCAATTGAATAAATACGATTATCCACTGAGATTCGTCGACTTTTTTAGAAGAAGAACTAGAAATTCACAGCTTACTTGCAATCATTGAAGCTCTCTCGATCTCGATCTCGATCTTCTGCTTCTCCTCTTCAGTTCCCATTTTTCATTTCCGTTGAGAAAAAATATGAAACTTTTCCAGCCTATGTTTGTTTTGGGCTCAAAACTTGGCCCATGAAAACAAACTATCTATTTCCTTTTGTCATGAAATATATTAGCCAACGATTAACGTGGAAATATTGGTACATCAATCATTTTTTTTTTGAACGAAATGTGTAATATTATAACCTTTATAATTGATTATATTGTTGTGCATCGAAGAACATGCTACTCGATCACGGAAGGAAGGTCAGTGTGAATGAACAATAGTTCACTGAGCCTTTTCATATCAGAACCGTCACAGACAGTATTTTGATGCCTCTTGGGCAAAGAGAGAAGACGGTGAGGAGGAGCGGGGTACCGGAGATCCTGAGGGACCTCCGTAATGGTGATGGTGGGAGGAAAAGCATCGTTTGGGGACCCCTCCCAGGGCCAGTCGCCGATGCTCCCCTCCCTAGAGAAATCATCGATTCTCTGTTCGATAGGCAATGATCCTGCAAAGACAAACTCACATAAATATAAATAAAAAGACCATTTCGATTACCCAGATCCATAATCGTGAAAGGGGTTGAGGCGGTTGTTGCGGTGGAGGCAAGGGAGAAGGACGCGCCGGCTGCGGCCGCAGATCCGGCAGCGGTGGCTTCAAGGGCGACTCTAGAGACGGCGGCGGCATCGGAGACGGCGGCGGCATCAGAAGCGGCGACGACATCAGGGACGGCGGCTGTAGAGACAGAACCCCCGGGGCAGCGGAATTAGGGGTGCTTCAGGGGGGGGGGGGGGGGGCGACGGCGACTGCAGAAGGGCTCGCAGGAAGAAGCGTTACGCTAGGGTTCGGGGGAACCAGAGCGAGGAAACGGCTTGCAGGACAAGGCGGCACGCTAGGGTTTGGAGGAGGTAAGGCGAGAAGACCCTTACTTGGGGAGGAAGGCAGCGTCGGGCGACATTGAGGCCACCCCCGTTTCAGTTTTGTGATCGGAACTAGAGAGGTTGATCCCACCGAGAATGAGATCTCGTCCAGGTTCCCACCCCGAGGAGGAGGACTTGCAAAGATGATGCAAAGTGTGTCATCCGGGGCGGGCTTGGGCTGACCTTGAGTGTATCTTCTGATCGAGGGTGCCTCTCATTGGGGTCTTAAAGGAGTGACTTCTAGGTGAATGGGTGTTCCGCTGCTACCCTGCCCTCACAGTGGATGTGGTGGGTTACAGATCGTAGTAGAGGGTGTGTTGCCGGAAGAGGTAGAGTCGGTGGAGGCGATGCCGATGTTGGTTTCTCAAGAATCAACGACCTACAGATCAGTGGCGTTGTGGTTTGTTCCGCAAGGAGTAATGACCTACAGATCGACGACGAAGAGGTCTTTTTGTAGGGAGAAACGACCTACAGATCAAGGGCTGGATTGACCATAATTATTCGACAAAATATGCAATTGCCTAACATTTTCATTCGATAGCTGCCCAAGAGCAGGAGGCTAGGGCACATGCCTATTCCCATTAACGAAAAAATAGGGTTATCTCGACTCCGTCTAGCTCCCTTACAGTCTAGACTCCTATTGATAAACTATTTGTTTACTCAATATTTGTCCCTTTGTCCCTTATTCCCTCTTAGCTGTTGCTAGCGTAAGAACTCCCTCTTCGTTTCACTCGAGTAATCAATTACCTCTTCGTTTCACTCGAGTAATCAATTACCTCGTTTACACGACCCGTTGCCGCAAAGGCCTGCCAAAAAGCATTTGTAACTAATCGTTAAGGATATCTCAAAATTTGTCAACGTGGGGAATAAAGTCTTTTTTGAAAATTTGAAAAGCTTATAAAATTGTGTTTTGCTATTATTCAAGTTTTTTTTGCACTTACTTGATTCAAATAATAAACAACTTAACTAATGATTCTTTTTCAACTCTCTCGTTTCGTTATTGAGAATCTCGCTCTAGCCCTAGCCCTAACCGTGTTATGGTTCTCCCTCCTATCATTGTCGATGTCACATCCCCTGCCCTATCGCCACATGGGGTTGGGTCTGTTGGTCGCGTCGTCCCAGTGTCACACTACCCATCCGGTCGACTCCCTCGCAGACCACGCTTGGTGTGGGGGATAAGTATCGGTTGGGTTGTTTGTCTTCGACATCCTCTTCTCCCTCCTTCTCCCTCGCCTTGGGTCCGATCCTCCTGATGTCTCGTCGGATTCAATCCCTTCGATACTGATGTCGGCAGGGCTTTCTGGTTCGCGTCGGGGTGACTTGGTGCGGCTCCCTTGGGTAACTTCTCCTCCAAGCTACGAGGTAGTCCCTCCCCGCCTGAACCCTAGACCGCCTACCCGGGCTAACCATGACCTTGCTCTGGTGCCTAGGTTGGTCGGCGTGAGTTCTAGGGTTCCGGGGTTTGTTCCCCTTCGAAATCCGGGTTGGGGGATTGTTCGGGACGTGACGATGTACTCGGTGTACTCCACGATCACGACGATGAGAGTCTGGTACTAGTGCTTGATCCGTGATGATTATGGGTTGAGGAGGAGGACAGTGGAGGCCTCTTCCACGTTTTCTCGGAGAGGCTGGGCGCGGAGACAAATTAGGGTCTGAATACCCTACGGTGGGGATGATCCCGGGCCTGATCGTGGGGGAGTGGCCCCTCGTCTATGATCTCGCGCAGGGACGCGCTGGTTGGTGATGAGGATGATTCTATTCGAAGGCCGGTTAGGACATCGTCCCGTTATTGTATCCTCAGAGCCACCTTCCGGCATATCAGAGGGGTCTGCTGCGGCACACTCTAGCGAGAGGGCCTCGTCCTCGTGTGACCCGACGGGAGTTCCAACCGTCCTCCCAGGCTTGGATGGGGCAGAGGTCTCCTAGGGCTCGGAAGACGACAATACACTGAACTGGAATTTGGAGGGATCTGCCCCAAGCCCGCTAACATTGGACCCGATACCTAAGGTTGGGTTGTCTCGAGGAAGGGAAACCAGCATAACAATGGACTCGATACCTAACCCGGGTCCCCAATATCCTACCTTGGCCACCAGTCAGCCGCCCGTGATGAGCCTCCCTGAGCGGTCTACCCTAAACCCAACGGCTTTTGTACACACAAATATTCGGCAGAGGTCGGGTGATGATCAGTTCTCTGCTGATTCGATTGTTGATCCCCTTCTCCAGGAGCATGGTGGGTTTGGAGGTGGAGAACGCGCACATTCGGGGTCTGATGGAGCACTGAAAATGATGGTGTCAGCTCCTATGTGGGGCGACAAGTTACAAGAGGGGAAGAAGCCCCGTCGGGAGGGATGATCTAACGCCTAAGCATCGGGGACTGGCCCTGGGAGGGGTCCCCAGACGATGATTTTCCTCCCACCATCACCACTGTTGAACTCTCTGAGTTTCGGTACCTCGTCCTCCCTAGTATTCTATCTTTGTTTGTGGGGCATCAAAGTACCGTATGTGACGGTTCTGGTATTAAAAGGCTCAGTGAACCATTGTTTATTCATAGTGACTTTCCGTGGTAAATGAGCATGTTCCTCGAGGCACAACAATATAACCGATTATACAAGTTATAATATGACACCTTTCGCTCAAAAAATAATATAATAAACAGTTTGTGTAATTTCTTTTTCTTTTCTTTTTTTGTATTTAACCTAAAAAATACACCCCGAAAAAGAGATAAGTATTTTAATGAAAAAAATAGGAGACAGTGAAAGGAACTTCAAATTTGAATTGGTCATATAAGATACAAGTGGAGTGAGTACTAAAAAAAAGTTGTAATATCAAAATCAAAGCTCAGAAAATATCAAGAGTTGGTCCATTTAACGACACCTTTTTATATAGACAAGTCCATTGCACAACGATCTCACCCGCCCCCACCTTTTTTTTATTCTTTTTTAATACTTCAATTTCAAGTATTGGCGCATGGAATTATTTAAAAATACATTTATTCCAAGTCTCCTATATAGTTTTCTAGTGGAAGTGTTTTGTCTTTATTTCTTTGTATTTACGTAATCGTCGACTGATCTCAATCCCGATTAGGGTTTTTTTTCTCTCTAGGGTTTTGCTTTCATGGTGATTCATACAAGGGTTTCATTATTTTAAACTTCCATAAAAAGTTGTTTGGTAGGTCCAATATCCTTAGATTATTTAGTGGGATTATTCTTGTCGATCAAATATTTTATAATATGATCATGTTGTCGACATTGGAGGTGTAAACTAAAAAGGGATTGTTATATATAGTTTGTTGCCTAGTTTATTCCTAGAACGAAAATGTGTTTTCAACTTTCTTTTCATTGTCTTATTTGAAATCTTCAATTATGAATCTGAGTTTTCGAATTGATTCGGGTTTGTTCTTGAGAAAAAATCAAGAAGATTTTTGTTATTCAAGATAGTGTATTGGGATGCAACAAATTTCAGGTTTGAGAGTCCAGAAAAGAATACTCGTACATTGTCGATGAAAGATAGAGCAACCCGAGGCAACACATGGACGACCCTAATCGAAAATAATGTAACCAAAAGGAAAAGGAAGATGCACGTGGATTAATCCAATATCTAAATTATCATCTATCTCAATCTATTATTCATCGATTCAGGGTAAAATGGATTGGATTACTCGACTCATGTAGTCGAACAAAAGGATTATTTATGTGAGTATGTTTGTGCCAAATTTGGTATTTTGAATAAACTTAATTTGGAACCTAGCTATAAGTTTCATAATGTGGATCTACCCTCTTTCCCAATTGGGTTTGCATCAAATCAGAGTAAGAAGGGATTGGATTACTCAACCTGAGTTGTGTAGTCGAACAAAAATTATTTATGTAGTGATGATTGTTTCAAATTTGGATCCATATATAAACCTGCAATCTCATACAAGGAGTCTGCTCGGCCCTTGACACCCAGTCTTACAAAGTTGTATCTGTTTCCGCACAGGACGATGTCGCAATACAAATTTCAGACGACCCCATATCCACAAAGAGCGCTTTTACATTATGTCATGTTGCTTTATCAGTTTCATTTCCTGTACTTTTGCTTTCGAGCTATTGTATGTTTGAGTTTGAATTAATATAAACTCGTATTTCTCAAAAAATATATAAAAACCTTTTTTGATTTATATAATATTTGGATAAATCTAATTTGGAACTCATGCCATATGGTCCACCTCTAAGCTTCATTATGTGATAAAAATATTCACTCAATCCATCTTGTTTTAGCAGCATTTATGAAATCACATACAGACAGTATGTCATTGTGGACCACTGTTTATGAGGGCAAATTCATGTGTTAAATTCATGAACAATAAGTGCTTGTCACGAGACTGTAGTCTTTGAAAGTGATTGGAAAGACTTTGCTTACGATTTTGAGATCGTGAATTTCACCAAGTACCGGCGCGGCATTCTTTAATCAGATCGAGAATCAACAATTTTACGTTTCTAAAGACCCCGTTATCATCAGAGGGGGGACAACGTCAGCTGGTACTTCGGGAGGATGTTTAGTCCAACTGAGTCATCTCAGTCCCTGGTTACAGGACTGTCCAGGCCGTCACTCTCGGGCTTCAGCAACTATTTCGATGGTTCCGACCATTTATGTCGATTTGTGCCTTTTCTGACCATAGGGCTCACTCGACCTTATTACACAGTCTTCAGCCGCTGTACCGGTTCTCTCGGCCGCTATCGCAACATTCTCCAATCGACACCTTGATGTACTTCGGTGACAGAGTATCTTTTCAATTCCGTCTTGTTCCCACGTTGTGTGGTTTCTTTATTTTCTTTCTTGCAATTATTTTAATTGTCAGTTGTTTTTCTTGGGTGACCTGTCTTGTGACTGTATCTCTAAAGATTTTCTTTTATTAATATATTATCGTCGTTATCCGCTCAAAAAATCATCCATATAAAATCGTGCTCACCTTTATGACATAATACGAAATGTATATATGATGAAGTTCCTTCTGTCATCACTAGTCTGCTTTGACACACAATTCTTAGAGACTAAGATATTTATCAGAGAGTCGTGATAAAACTCAATATTGAATCTAGACAAAACAAGATAAGCAGCAGCCATATATTCAGGGTCAAACCGTGTGATATCTGCATGCATGCATGCAAATGGTCAACCCTCTACAGATCACACTATATACTGTATACATATGGTATAAAAGGTCAACAGATCGTATAATTTTTGTGTCGATAGCGGTTCATCTTTTTTCCACCATAAATATCGAATTTTAAACAAAATAGAAAAGCAACAGGTCATTTCAAATATTTATCAAATATCTAAATCAATAATTCAATTAGGGGTGGGCAAAAAAACCGAAACCGGTAAAACCAACCGCTACCAACCGGAAATCGCACTGGAAAACCCGAAACTGAAAAGTTAACGGTTGGTTGTGGGTTCTTGACGATCGAACCAGAAAGTTAACGGTTGGTTGTCGGTTATTGAAACGTCAAATCATCGGTTAACCAACTAAACCGGTATTGTTCGGCATATACATGTGGATTCGTGATAACCACTGATCTTATATAGATGAATGACTCATGAGCACTCTTTTGTGTCACACGGATTGCTAACATAGAACACGATGACTTATATGTAATTTTTCTTTTGTTTTGAAGAATATAGTAATATGTTTTGGCTTGAAATAGAAATGTGTATGGCTATTGGTATCTAAATTTGTACTTCCATGTAGTAAAGTGGTTGATTGGTTAAAACCATTAACCAACCGATCAGTGAACTGGTTGGTTTTATTGTAAAATATTAGTTTTTGGATTGTGGCTGGTTTCAAGATATGTCAAATCGATAATATCGGATTGAGTTCGTAAAGGGTTCCACTGAGTCGTCCAATGCCGGCAGTCCAAAGCCTGACTTTCTGGCTAACGTTAACCCTGAAGGGTTGACCAATATCTTACAGGGGGATGGCCGTGGAGAACCTTACCCGCCTCCCAAGTCCACAAAGCCTGACCTTCTGGCTAACATCCATTATGCTGATGGTCCCGCGACCCGAGCTCCTCCTGGATTCAATGTGATGATGAGGAAGGAAGAAGAGCCAAAGCCACGGGGCTACCCGGCGGATCTTCAGGGGAGTCTAGGCAAAGGAGGACCCAGCAGGGGCAAAGGGAAGAAGACCACCCTGAAGACCAGAAGTGGATCGTTGTATGCTCGCCCACCGGAGACCAAGAAGCACAAGGGAGATCTGTCTACCCACCAGCAGCCCTGGGAGCTGTTATTTCAGGGGGAGGAGCAAGCAGATGGAGCGGAAGTCCAGAGGCCTCCAATGGAGGAATGATCGGCCCCAATAGGGGTGGGAGGAGTCGACACCAGACTATACCCACAGACCCGGGACAACCAATGTTGGGAGGTCCCGGGCAGCCTGCACTATCAGCACCAGCCTTTTTATCTTATTGCTATTACTTTTATGCTTGTTGGGACTATGTTTTTCCTGTTGGTTTTGGACATTGCTTTATTTTCCCCCGTTATGTTGAAACGGCGGTAGGGAGTTATCTTGAGTTGTTGCCCACGAGTTTAAGTAGGCTAAAATTATGGGTCCATGAGCGTCGGGCTTGCTATGGTCGGCCCGAACAAACATCTGGAACCCGAGGCAGTCACGCCTCATTTTGTCTGATTGTCAGTTGACATTAATGAAATCTCCGGTTACCCGTTTAAAAAAAAAGGATTCCACTAAGTGGTTAACCCCCAATGCCCACCCCTAAATTCAATACGTTACCAAATAAGTTGTACCACACCTCATGCAGTGGTGGAGTTTCGTTGAAGTTGTACTTCAGAAAACTAAACATCGTATGACATGTGGTGAACGATGTTACGATGATGCATTCATGACATTATATACTTCTTGTCTTTGCAGTTACTCACAATTTTCCTGCTGCAGCCCTTGGTAGGTCATTACAGTTGGCTTGCCTTAGTTAAAAAGCTCTCAAGAATCCAAGTTGAAATGCCCTTCCCTATATCTTGAAGACAAAGGCTCAATTAAGTTCATCTACTCACAACAGAAGCTGATTAATGACATTTTCTCTCTGATCCAACCATCTCTTGCATTTACCCAAGCTCCAGAAGTCCTAAAATACCAGTCACTCCTTCAGTGTTCAAATCGCAAATCATTACCCTGTTGTTTTGAATTTGATCCATGAACATATTCATATCCTTCTCTTGACTCCTCAGACTTCATGAGTCAGTACCACTTCATTCCACAGACCTCATGTGTTTTTTTGGGCCTCAGATATCCTTCGGCCTTTTCAGATTTCATTTTGTTACCCTATTGTTTCCTTTTGGTTGTTTTTTGTGCTTGATCTTTAGTAGGAGAGCTTGTACTCCTTTTTATCCTCTAAAGAGGCTTTAATAGAAAATTATTGCTGATAAAAAAAAAAATCATGATTGAGAAGGCTCAAGCTTAGTATATGATGCGATGTATTCGTTGAAGCCATATGGAAGGATCATCACAAACAATTAATAAAGGGTTTTTTAAAGGTAAACGTAATATGGATGATGAGAAAATTATATGAAGGTTGCATACAACTGAAACTATGAACTAAGTGGAAATTCTAAAATCAGACCGAGAAACATAAAGATCGGTAATCAGAATATGTTAGAGTACGGTGGGGTTATTATCTCAGATCCACTTCCAAGCTGAACCTCGGCAAATTACTCTGATAAATTAGTGGGCAACGTGATTCATTGTGCGTTTGACAAACTCAAGTTACACATTTTCGGTTCTATCTACGAACCCTATACAATTTTGAACTAATATACCAATAAGGAGGAGAAGATGTTTACTTGGTTGATGATGTTGGTCAATGAAACTCTATAGATCACCCAGGTCACAATCGTTTTCGATTGAGTGATGACCACTCTTGAAAGGTTGTTGGCCAATGAGAATCTGGAGATCACTACGGGTCGAACAAAAATTCGTTGAGTGACGACCACTTTGGAGGTATTCGGTGGATGATAGGGTAAGAGGTTTGGCTTTCCCGTTCTTAAAGATTTGGTTAGGCGCAATTCGATTATTCTTCTGCCTTGGTTGACAGCCATTGATGTCTTAACCCTCATGTTTCTCCCCTCTTATTATACATTGTGTTGAGAGTCGCCAAAAATCGATGAAAACGTCGGGTGGCCTGAAAAGCCATATGGACCGGCTCCGACAACGGCGAGGATGTTAGGAGCACGTGTTCCAGACCCAAAAGACACCTTAACCTGGTGGCGACCAAGCATGACACGAGATGGTGTCGGGTTGCATGAGCCACGACTCGCACCGTCCTCTTTCCGTTTCCGTTTCACAAAGACATATCAATGATCCGTGACAAATTCATAAATGGCATGTAAATAACTGTGACCAAAACTTAGAGTACACAGTTTGACAGTTTTAAATTTTGGGTAGTTTATTGTATGTCGCCAATACTTTAATTAATGTAGATTTTTACACTTAACCCTATAAATTACGAGTGGCATTGAATTAGCCAGAAAAGTGACATTTTCACTCTTCAGTGTCGATGAATTTGTTGATGAACAGATCTGATGAATTCACTACTCTCCTCTGTTTTCTTTCTTTCTTTTCTTTCTCTATGTTCTTTCGCAAATTTCTACTCCGATCACCTGAAAAATTCTTATAAAATCAATCCACCTACGTCGGCCTTTATTACAGACGTTTACCGAATCGATCCTATCTTTTGGCCAAATAAACTCCATAGAATCGATCTTCCACTCCATATGCCCTTCAAAACACGGTAGGACACACTCTCTTCTGGTTGAGACATGACATGACATGCATCTCAACTAAGCTGATATGATATCCACACCACACCACCATTTTCATAACACATACCTCTATTTTCTCGTGAAAACATTTACAGTCACATAAATAGTAGATTGTACACAATCTTTCACCCCATTATTAAAGGCCTGGATTGGTAATCTCTCTGTTTTTATTTTTATCTAAAACTATATATTGTCTCATTTAATTTGTTAAGATATGTATGTCACATCATCACCGCAATAATTATTGTGTATTATTTGTTTGGTACGTACCAGAAACAATTGACTTTTATCAAATAAAATAAATCAGAAACCTGACATGATTGATTCTCACATGAGCTAGCTACTAGAGATAACATGGATTAATAATCAAAGGATCCCATCGTACCGTGTCTTTTTAAGTTGCAAAAATGAATATGTGTGTTTAATGGTGACAATTTTCTCTTTTTATTTTATAGACAATATATATATATATATATATATATATATATATATATATATATATATATATATAAAATACTAAAATCTTTTACATATATATAAAAGATTTTATAGAGGAATCATTCTCTAGCATGAATGTCGGAATTTATAGAGGAATCATTCTCTAGCATGATCTTTATTTCACGGTGAGAAGTTCGCCGACGGACGGAAAGACATGAGGATATGAAACTATTGGTGATTTACTCAAAAATTAATTAATAACATGTTAAGGATACATTTTTCTTTCGAGTGTTTGATGATGTACCATTACACCTCATGTGAGCCTGTTTATTCAGCTCAGTCTTTCTCGAGTAGGGGACGCCCGTAATCCCCTAACAGTTGAAGACAACCACCCACCAATGTCTTTAGTTTCTTGGGTATGCTTAATCATATCCGACAATTATGTTTCTTCATTATTCTCGATCTTTTGATGGGATCTCGGATTATATTCTCAATCTTAGGGGGTTTTCCTATTCACATTGTAATCGATTGCCTCTATGAATGAAGTTATGGAACCTTATAACTAAATGTAATAATAGTATTTTATTCTTGTATATTTTGAAAACATAAATTTTAGATCATAAAAAAAATAAATCAAATATGATATGTTTAAAATCAATGTAGGGAGGGAAGCATGTAACCCGTTGGCATCACCCGTGTTGCTTCCAATAGTATATATTATCGACAGATGTCGGATTTTAAATTCAAAACTAATGTGATCATCGAAGTTTGAATTCAAAAATATTATCTCAAACGTAAAGAATTGTTCTAAAAATATATTAAAAATCAAATAAAGAAAAAAGAAAGTGAACCATAATTTTCCTAATAAAAGAATAAAGGTGGAACGAGAATAATTCAAAACCAAGTCACACGTTGTGTTCGGTATTCGAGAATCGAGATACGGGCCACACCACATAAAAGACGACGATCCTTGTCTGAAGATGATTGTAACAGATCGGCGAAAGAAGACAGACCTAGCAAACTCCAAATTTTAATTAATTTTATTGTATTTTATTGTCATATACACATACAGCTTAAAGCATTTCTTTTTACTAACAAAATACAGTATTATATATCAGAAATTTATTACAAAGATATGTGTCAGGAAACATATTTTGTACTGTGAGGAAAAACAGATACAAAACATAATGTTCGCTTATCTACAAAATATTAAAATTGTCACAGGCGGTATTAAAGCGTCATATAGATAGGAAGGAAAGGTGGGGATGAGAAAACGGTAGTGGAAGTCCTGTTCTGAAACATGACCAAAGACTGCATCAGTACTTGGAGGTAGAGTTTTCACCAGGGACCCCTTCCGGAGCCAGTCCCTGAAACATGGAGAACCTAACATTCCTCTTGACGAGGATGTTTTTGACCTTACAAAGACAAAGTCAGATAAAATAAAAAAAGACTCACTCGATTAGCCTGATCCAAAATCGAGAAAGAGGTTGAGGAGGACGCATCGGTGGAAGCCAGGGAGAAGGACGAGCCGGCAACGGCTGCATGGACAGCGGCCTCAGAGATGGTGGTTGTTGCATCATATACGTCGGTGACGGCGTCAAAGATGACGGAGAAAGTATTAGAGACGGCGGATGCGGCTTCGAGATCTCAAGGCTCCGAGGTAGTGAGGTCGATTGACGTCGAGATGAGCCAAACGTCAACCATCGGAGTTGCAGAGGGGGGACCGAACAAGATCAGAAGACGCTTCATTGGTGGCTGGAGGGAGCCAACGTCGCGGTAGCTAGAGACGGCTCAAAAGAAACCCTAACAGGAAAAACCCTCGCAACACCCATAAGGGAGTTGCAGGGGAGAAGAGTTATAGGAAGGAGAAACATAACCATAGCATAGGCCATGACAAAAATCATAGCCATAACCATGGCTTTGCTCTTACAGCGGTAGAGAGAGGGAGAGCTCTAGGTTAGGTTTTCTTCTTCTTAAAGCATCTTTAATATTAGTATATTGGTGTTGACTGATGGAATAAAAGTAAAAAGGATAACAGAAAGAAAGTAATAATAATAAAAATACTCATGAATAGTCGGCAACACGTTCGTTGGCGGTAAGCTTAGCATCAGCACGAATCGTCGACGATTAAAAAGTTGTAAAGAAATTGCAAGAATAGCCAGCACGAACAGCCTATCACTAGAGGTTGCTGGCTGATAGTGTAGGCTAATATAAATTTTTAATATTTTTATTCGAACAACCAGCACCAACAGACTATCATTGGAGATGCTTTTAGAGCATCTCCAGTGGTAGGTTGTTTGTGCTGGTTGTTTGAATAAAAAATAATAGAATTTCCTATCAGCCAACACGAACAGCCAACAACCTCTAGTGGTAGGTCGATAGCGCCGACGAATAGAGCCATTTTCTTCACAAATTTTCAACAGTCGGCGGTTAGCGTCGATGGTAAGCTTATTGACGATCCTCTTTGCCAGCACCCAAACACATGCGAACCGCCTATGAACCGTCGTCGTTACGTCTCTACCATCAACGAACCGCCAACTAAACGCCTAGCATTAGAGATGCTTTTAAGATCATTATATTTGGGTCAAAGACAAACAACGAACTAATGTGAGAGTTCAGAGTGACTGTTCAAAGATCGATTCGATTCATCGTTAAGAGTAACGTGAGAGTTTGAAGTGATTGTTAGATGGTAGTTTGGATGATTCATGACGGGATTGTGAGGAGTAATTGTTCAAGATTGTATTGTATTTTTTAGCGTTAAATGTATAAACATACATTTATACATTGATCACGAACAGTAAGCTACCAAAAATTTAAAACTGTTAAATGAATGACTTTATATTTTGGTCAAAGCCATTTACACGTCTTCTGAATTGGTCACTAATCATTCGTATTTTTATAAATAGGTCACATATCTTTTACATGTCTTAGAGCATCTACGACAAGCGAACCACTTCACGGATCACGAATCGCGAATCACTAAATTGGTCACATATAATTCACGAACAGTCTTTTTTTTAGTGAAAGGTGCAACTTTTATAACTTGAAATCAATTACAATGCTGTGCATCGAGGAACATGCTCCCAGACCACGAAAAGGACAGTTTTAACGAACAATGGTTCACTGATCCTCGTAATACCAGAACCATCACAGACGGTATTTTGATGTCCCATGGGCAAGGAAAGAAGACGGGGGGGGGGGGGGGGGGGTGGTGTACCGGAGATCAGAGACCTTGACAGTAATGGTGATGGTGGGAGGCAAAGCATCGTCTAGGGACCCCTCCTAGGGCCAGTCCCTGATACTCCCTTCCCTAGAGAAATCCTTGATTCTCTACTCTATAGACATTGATCCTGCAAAGACAAACTCAAATAAAATAAAATAAAAACCTTTCGATTAACCAGATCCATAATCATGAAAGGGGTCGAGGCGGTTGCGACGGTGGAGGCCAGGGAGAATAACGCGTCAGCTGCGTCTGTAGATCCGGCGGCAGCAACTTCAGGGATGACTCTAGAGATGGCGGCGACATCTAAGACGACGGCGACATCAGAGGCGACGACGACAGCAGAGACGACAACTGTAGAGACGAAAACCCCCTATCAGAGGGGAGATCAAAACAGGTCGGGAGCCGCTTCGTTGGTGGCGGGAGAAGGCCAACGTTGCGGTGGCTAGAGACGACTTGAAAGAAACCCTAACAGAAAAAAACTTCGTATGACCCAAAAGGAAAGTACGAATGGAAAAAACGGCATTTTACCGTCCATTTTTCCTAACGGAATCACGTGACCAATAGATAAGCTACCGTAAATGTGATTTTGAAGAGAATGATAGCATAGTGTTCGTAACCAATAAATAAGGGTAAGTTTTAACATTCAACCCTATTATTTTCGCTTTATCTCCACACACAAAATAAATATCAACTGCAAGATACAAGACCCACGTGGCAATGCTTAGCCATGTCCTTCTCCAATCTCTCCGCACTATAAATCTCCCTTTTCCAGGCTCCGTTTCCGAGAAGCCTCGCTGTTCGTCTCTCTGATTCGTCAAAAAAAACTCAGGATTAAAATATTCTCCAACACACTGACACTTTGTACTGAAAATTCGATCCGAGCGAGGACGAGGATGAAAGAGGTGGTCGGAGGAGCTGTAGTGGACGAAGAGTTCGTGCACGGCGTAGAGATCAACCTGACGGTGATGAAGACCTCTCTGTTCTTCGCCGGCGACGGCTTCACCGCCTACGACTCCAACGGCGAGCTCGCCTTCCGGGTCGACTCCTACAGCCCCGACATGCGCGACATGGACGAGCTCATCCTCATGGACCAACAGGGCCGCTGCCTCCTCACCGTCCGCCGCAAGGTACATGTAATACGCTAATCACGAATCAGTTCTGATACCATGTTGGTGATAAGTGGACGGAAATCGTAAGATTTGTCTGTCACGACTTTTTATTTTTATCGATTTTTGAGGCTATATGGGTCTTGAATTTCTCATCAAAAACTAAATTTGATGCAATTTTAAGATCATGGCAGTGAGTCTATGCGTACTTTTCCTCGTAGTGTCCAATTTCGTACCAAAAAAACCATATATCGAATCGAAACCATTTAAATTAATGGGTTTGTTTAATTTGTAGTAACAAACAATGGGTAGTGATCCGATTCGATTTTAATGCAATGCTTCAGCGAGTAATTTTTAAAGAACAATTCTGAGTCAACTCGGGCTCTGTTTTGATCGGCTAACACCATACACTCTTACTGAGTTGACTCCGTGATTCCATAACATAACAACAGACCTTATATCGAAATCATTGAACCTAGGTTTAATTAAATCAATGGGTTTGTTTGATTTCTAGTGTCAAACAATGGGTTGTGATCCGATTCTGAGTTTAATGCAATGTTTCTCCGAGTAATTCTTATCAAAGTTTTAAAAATCGTTAGGCGCTAATCAAACGGTTGAAGTCTTTTGAGAAATGGTCAGGACTAAACAGGGATTAATCTGATCGGCCAACAAGAAAATGAGATCTAGATATGCGCCTAAAGGGAGCCTAATCGGGATTTTTAAAACACTGATTTTTATAGAACAATTCCGAGTCAACTCGGGCTCTGTTTTGATCGGATAACACCATACCCTCTCACTGGGTTGACTCGGTGATTCCATAACATAACAGTCGATACCTAAATCATTGAACCTAGGTTCAATTAAATCAATGGGGTTGTTCAATTTCTAGTATCAAACAATGGGTCGCGATCCGATTCGAGTTCAATGCAATGCTTCACCGAGAAATTCCAAAATTTTAAACACATCAATTCCGAGTCAACTCGGGCTCTGTTCTGATTTGGTTTATCAATTTCTCTGTTTGTAATGGCAGAGGCCGAGTCTGCATCAACGGTGGGAAGGGTTCTCGGGGGAGAAATCGGACGGCCAGAAGCCCATATTCAGCATGAAGAGGTCGTCGATGATCGGACGGGCGAGCGCGAGCATGACGGTGGAGATGTCCGGCGGCGGCGGCGTCGAGTACTGGATCGAAGGGTCGTTCGCGCAGCGGATCTGCACGATCTACGGCTCCGACAAGGAGGCGGTGGCGGAGATACGGCGCAAAGTGGATGTCTCAACCAGCGTGGTGCTCGATAAGGCCGTGTGGTCGCTCGCCGTCAAGCCTGGATTTGACGTGGCCTTCGTCATGGGATTGGTCATCGTGCTCGCTCAGATCAACGGCGACGATCCCGGCGACGATGACGACGACGGTGCTGACGGGGATTAGATGTTGTACGAGACAAAAGTGTACGATGAATTAAATTATGTAAACATAGTCCGATACATCATACATCTCTTTGCTTGTAGTCTTGGAGTTCATCTGATTTTTTCATGCACTGTTCATAGCTATGTCTCTTACGTTGGATGGTGACTTTAAATGTTTGATACTTAATTGACAAAATGTATGGATTTATTTATATAAACAAAAATATGGATGATTACAAAATAACCAGTTATTTTATTTTTGAGCCCAACGGAATTTAGATATTACAACTTCATGGATAAATTTTGATATTTTTGGACATTTTTTTTTGAGACAATTTCAACTCTAAGATTCCATTACTATAATAAAAAAAATAGTTTCAAATATTGCGATTATTATTGAGATAAAAAAAATTATAAGCCTTAGGATAATTGTGGCTTGATCGGGTGCGTACTAGACTGACCTATTGCCGCTTGATCCTATGGGGAGATCTGTTGTATTATGTCGGGGTGAGATAGTAGATAGGGGATGAGTGTTTCTCCTTTCTGACGTCTTACTTCCCTGTAAGTTCCTTAGTGGACCTGGGGAGCCTATGTATTAGACTTCGCCTGTTTGAGTGGTCCAACAAAAGCATCTGATGCTGTATCTCGATCGATCCTCGTCGGTGAGAACACTAGGTCTAGCTATGTTGCCGGTTGTACACTCGCTCATGGCTACGATCGTAACGACATGAACCAACAAATGCATCTGATACCGAATTCCGATCTTGCTCGTCGATGAGAACCTGTGGTCCAACTATGTCGTCGATACGATCATAACGGTGCAATATCTAACACGAGAAAGAAGAGAACCACTATAATAGATAGTCATTGATCGCTACTAAACTTGTATTGTCCTTCAAACACGACAACACTAAGATTTAGAATAGAGATTGAGAAAATGAGGGCATTCATGCATTCCCGTAAAGTATATTTCGGAAATGGAACCAGGTTCTCAAAATTATATTGTTCGGAAATACACTTCAATTATATGTTCGAAAGCGGCCATTCATTATAATTTAGAAGTGTGATTTTGAAAATTCAAAATTTGTAGCATCTTTCCCCCAAGAAGAATATTCCATTTTTTCTACAACCAACCAAAGTTTGAATTCTTTATTCAAACATGTCACATCATTTGATCAATTGACCTAATTTAAAAAATAAATTATTTACTTAAAAATCATTTTCATCTGTCATGCTAAGCATAAAAAATTAAGCATGCATGATTAGAGCAAACCTAACCCATAAGCATGATTATGACAGATAATACAAATTATCAATTCTTAAAACACAATATTCCTAGTGCAAATCTAACCTTTTTCTGTAAAGGAATTGCATAAAAAGATTATTTGTAGGCAAAAATGCGATCCTATGTTTCTCCATTTGGAGTAAGTGTTTTTGGATTAATTAATTTATTATAATGTCGAGATCAATCACGATCAACACCAGTAAGTAGCACTATATATGAATTATAATAAAGAGAAGCTGAGTAGGTACGTACGTAAATCATTGGACTTGACAGACGAAAAGTTTTGGCTTTTGTGAGGAAAATATTTACGAGTTTCAGGTTAATTTATTGTTGATTTATTTGGAATATTGGGTTTATGCTTTTAAAACTACTTTTGCACACATCTCCGCACATCTGTCTGTTGGCATAAGATCTGTTTTATAATTATTTTTTTGATTAAATGGTGTAGATCATTCCATGGTGGATCTAGCTTTTTAAACGAGGGGGACATCAATTTTTATTTTATAGTAAAAATTGATGTAATAATAACATTGAAAAATATTGATATCATATAAAAAGATAATAATTAATGATATTACAAAATATGGCTTCAAATTTTCATATACAATTTTCGTATAAATATTATTTTTCTCGACGTATACAATAATCATTGACCTCCTACTTGATTTGTTCTTTTTCTTATCAAATATCTTAGAGTCAGATATTTTTTGAAATATTTCTCAATTATTATAGTAATTTTGTAGATTTTTTTTTTTGAGATAAACAGTGCAATTGTATTAAAACAGAGTAGAAAAGTTTAGTGGGTACTTGAAATGTACACCACCTACAAAGGAAAAAACTAGACTGGATGGGCATGTACTCATACTCCATCGACACAAAGTAAAACAACTACGAAACAGAACTGAAACAAAAGCAGGAAAGTCGGCTCTAGTGCAAAGTTGCGGAAGTAGGGGGAGTCTGCGATAGCGTCTTTCGAAACCGGTACAACAATCTTCTTCCAATTGGTACGAGGCGGAGCCAGCCACGTTGAGGGGAACACTGGTGGACCTCCATCTCCCCCGGTATGTCAGCGTGCGTCGTCCTCCCTTGAGTGATACTGGTAGGGCTCCTGAACGCGGGATTGCTGACACCGGACTGGCAGGGGAGAGAAACATCAACTGAAGATGGTGCCGTCTCCATCCATCCGCCGGGAAGGGGCCAAAGTTGACCCACCCCTCCCCGGGGTACCTCGGACTCATTCCTTCAGGCGGGGGTGTTTGGCGCCCCCCGCCGCTGTTGCATGTGAGTCCCCGTCCGACGCTGTCGAATCCTCAGACTCGATCTGATCTTCCTCCCTCGCTAGGCGTTTTTTCCCAGAAAGCGTCGGACTCAGCTCCTTATGTACCCCCTCGGACGGCGTTGCCTCGGCTTCCGTCTCAAAGGTCTGCTCCTGCTCCCTGCCGGACCAGTACATCGGCGACGGGGTCCAGGCCCCCCCCCCGACCCCCCTTATTCCGTGCCTCCCCATAGTTCCAGTTCGTACCCGGGATCGCCTTCCCATGCTTGGCCTTCTCCAAGGCTGATCTCGGGTCCCCCGGAGCTCTCAGAGAGTGACCCATGGTTCCTCCCGGTACCGGGCATGACGGAAACAGATGGCCCGCACAGCTACAACCATAGCAATGGTCCGGTAAGTACTCATAGGAAATCTGAAGTAAAGTCCGTACCTGCGATTCCGATAAACGGAACCAGATTTGGCTCTGCAGCGGCTGCCGGATATCTGCTCGGATTCTGATCCGCATGAAGTCCCCCCCAGCATCTTCCTGCCTCATCCACGTTCACTGCTTGGTAAGTGCCCAAGGCACTACCAATCCGGAACCCCACCTCTCTGTTCCAGGCCCCCAATGGCAGATTGGAGACTCTGGCCCAGACCGAGAACTGATGAAAACTCAGTTCGCTTACCTGCATGTGGGCCCGCAGATCCGTGAACAGGACCACGGACTCCCAGAACGCCCAGGGCTCCCCTGCCAGGACCCGCGTCCGCTCCCTCGCAGTACGGAAGAAGAAACCAACCAAACCCCCCTCCAAAGGACGGGCCTCCACCTTCAGTCCCCACAGGTCCTCCATCTGGTCCACCAGAGACCTCCAGTAGAACCGCTTTGATGTCAAGACATTGGCAGCGAGAGCAAAACGGAAGTGCTCTCCACCCTTGGCCACGTCCCTAGTCGGGACGACCACCTCCATGATACTAAGGGAGGAGAGCTGAGCATCCAACTCCGGCAGCTCCCCCGTCTCCCTCGGCCTGTCCCCGAGACCGTGCTCCTGGTCCCCCCCAGTAGACCTGGCCATCGGCCGGCGGCCTTGATCCCGAGCATCCTGCCTCCCTTCTCCAGTCCCAGCCCGACCAGCCCCGTATCGACTAGCCCACCTAGCTACATCTCTCGGGCCGGCCCCTCCAGATCTACCACCCCGGCCCACCCGAGGCACCCAGTTGTTCGGGTCCAGGCCCACACGCCTTGCATCCCCCATGAAAGAACTCCCGCGGCCCAATCCAGGCCCAGCTCCCAGCCCAGAGTCACTAGGGTTTGCGTCAGCCTCGACCACCGCCTTCCCGTTCCGCCGCCTTCGTTCCAGCGCCTCCGGCGATTCCCTAATCGTCTCCTCCGAGTCCTGCCGATGGCCTGCCACCGAAACCGTCCGCATGCAGCACCCCAGCCGGCCGAAAATGAGAACCCCGGCGAGGTCTTCTCTGTGTCACACCCCCCGGCTGATCCTCTCCTCCCCGGACCGTCATCCCCGGCGCCCTAGCCGCCGCGAACACCATGTCCTGCATCGGCCCGACTCGCATCCAGGACTCTACCGGCGAGGAATCAGCCCTCGCCGCCTCGACCCCATCACCGTCTCCCGAGGAGAGTTGCACCACCTGCACCGCCGCCGGCCCCGCGCACCTCAGCCCCCTCTCTCGGCCAGGACCCTCAGATCCCGCCGCCCCTCGCAACTCCACAACCCCGGCTCCATCACTCCCCACCGACGCTGCTTCCTCCGCAACCACCAGAGGCTGCGTCTCCACTGACAGCGCCTCCTCCGGCTCCTCCCACTCCTCCGGTCCAACAGACAAGGACGACAACCTTCCGTTCTCCATCCTCTCTAGCACCGAAAGCACACACAACCAAGTCTAGGGTTTGCAGAGAACATGCTCTAGACGGCTACACTGTTACATGTTGTATATTTGATGATCGAATAATGAAGAAAGTGCATAATGAAAGGACTTAATAATATAAAATAATTACATAATAGCTAAAATCAAAGCTTAAATTAATAATAATCTTAAATTTGAAAACAATGACTTCACTTAAAATTTTACCCAAATTTAAAAACTTAATAATATAAAATAATTACATAATAAAAAGGAGAAATTAAGAAATCTAATCAAATAAAATTAAGATATTTAGGTAATTATGATAAAAAATACAATTTCATAAACAGAAACGGAAAGAATTTAGTTAATGATTTTTTTTTGAAATTTGATAAGGGGCACTTCTGATATAAAAAAACAGTTTTTTTTATGGAAAGAAATTGCAAAAATATACCGGTAATAATATTTTTTTTTCCAAAATTTGAGGGGAGGGGGGGCACGTGCCCCCCTGGGTCCTCACTAAATCCGCCGCTGGATTCATTGAAATAACTTCTAATTACAAGCGATACATCATGAAGATATCTTTTGATTACCAAGAACATACCTAAAACATATTTTTTTGTTATTTTTTTAATAATATAATTGTTATCGACGGCATTGGATGAAAAACTATATATAGGCAACTTAAAGCTAACCTATGACGAAACTTACTATAACTGTTCAAGGTATTTCCTAAACGTTGCATACTCTGTAGAGTGCAACCGAACCTGCTTTCATCAGTTTCAAAGGAAGGATATACGTGAATCAAGATTTCCTCCCTGAAAAAGTTCATGATTCTCTGTTCACTAATCATTGACCATGTAAAGACGAAATCAGAAAAAAGACTCACTCGATTAGCCAGGTCCATAATCAAGAGAAGGGTCAAGAGGACGCGGTGGTGGAGGCCAGGGAGGAGGATGCGCCGGTTGCAGCTTAAGAGACAACGGCGGCGGCTGCGGCTTCAGAGACGCTGGCGAGACCACGGGGCTCCGAGGCGGTAAGGTCTATTGATGCCGAGATGATCCAAATGACAACCATCGGAATGGAAGAGGGGGAATCGAATAAGATCGGGAGACGTTTCGCTGGTGGCGGGAGGAAGCCAGCGTCGCGATGGACAGAGGCGGTTCGAAAGGAACGCTAACAGGATAAAACCTCGCAAGACCCCAAAGAGAAGTGCATGGGAGACGATGTATAGAAAAGAGAAACATAACCATGACATAGGTCAAGATAATGACCATGACTTTATCTTCGTACAATGGCTCTATCAGAGAAAACTCTCTACATCTGTTTTATAATTATATAAATTGATGAACTTTTTTTAAGTCTACAGAAAAAAAATTATAATTTTATTCTTATAATGTAATTTTTTCTTATAAATAATCTAAATTTTCTTCTTCTCGTGCAATATATACGTGTAATAAATTTAAAAGATATGAAAATTCAAATATTATGTTCTTTAATTATTATTTTTAAATCTAAATATTTTAAAATAAATTATTATTATTTTGAGCATGACAAACATGATATTTTATTACGGAAACAAAATCAGAGGATTAGACAAAGTTTTAGACATGGCCGGAATGTTTATACTATAACTAAGTGGTCCGGATAATTCAGGAAACAAGGTAGGGATCTATTCATGTTCTCATGATGATTTAATGTTATCGCTTTTCTCGGCTCTACTACGATGGACTTGTGGCGCTTCAGATGATAGTTGGCCCCATAATGGAGACCCATTGGATGAAGAGCGCCAGATAGTCGAGGAGTTTTTCAAGAGAATGAGGAGTTGAATCGGGGAATAGGACGTTCCTCCTCATCTGTGTCACGCGATCATCCGTAGATTGGACCTTGCAAAAAGGAAAGAACAAGAAAAGAAAAGAAAAAATAAAAATCGATCATATATAATGACCCAAAATCGAGAGAAAATCGAGGAGAAGGCACATGTGAGGTCCATAAGAAGAGGAGATTCCTGACTCAACTCGGACAGACATGTGGTGGCTAAAAACACGGTGATCTCTCGTTGGAGACCATTGAAGGAGCTAAGGATGTTGCCAGGTTGTCAAGGAGGACCCCAAAAAAAGGAGATTGGGGGTAAGACGAAATCTAAACTTGGAAGGTGGGGTGTGTTTCCTCCGTAACACCCTGTGGACCCCTGATGGCCTCATTAGACTGCTTTGTTGAACTCGCCTCCTATCCATCGGGGCTTGCCCTCTAGCATAGGAGGGTTGATCACCACACTCCTCCATTGGCTCGAGTGATGTTCACCAGATGTCGCATCCGAAAGGAAGGCTCGGTTGTGGCCTGGATACCTTGGAGTTGCGTCCGACACACCTCGGTATAGGGTCCAAGGCCCACAGTCTGTTTGAAGTCCCCCCCCCCCCCCACACACACACGGTCGAGGATCCAAGGGTTGCTCGGAAAGGGATCCACGTCGGTGATCGTGCATCTCCTGAATACAGAGGCTCGACAGAAACATCGGGGTCGGGTGGATGTTCACCTGAATGTAGATCGTGAGGAGAAGCTCCAAGTCTAGAGGGTCTAGTCGACGCTCGAACAAGCCCAATACAGTGTCAGTAAGTGTTATCAACAGATAAACCTGACGTCGAACAGGGTTCCCCTGCACTCGTCCGGATGGCAAAGCGCTACGTCCTTGAGGGTCCTCCCGATGTAGACCAGGAAATCCGTTCCCCTTCATTGTTGGCTCACCCATACCCTAATAAGGGTCCGAGCCTATGGACGACCATGATCCAATGCCCACCTTGTTGGAGGATGAAGTCTATGTCCCCCACCCCTAAAGCATAGAGACAGAGTGTCGTTGTGGAAACGGTGATCAACAGTTTATGCTGCCCCATGGAAATTGTGCCTTCATATGTAGAGTTCCGGGTCCTCGAGGCTCGGGGGAGCGTCGTCAGGACGATAGGCAAGAGATCACATGGTGCGTGATGCTTGTCCCATCAGCACGCCGAAGGGTTTTGGCAAGTGGGGGAAAGTGCCATCCAAGGGACACCATTGCATCCGGCGAGGATTGACAGACCGGTAAAGTGGGCGCGAGGTGAAGAGAAAAGGAGGTGGTGCTACCGTTGCTAGGAGAAAGGAGAGGAAGCCAAAAATAATTTCAGGAAAAGAAACCCTAATAGAGGGGGGAAATGCTTATTTTGTAATGGAATGGTAGTTAGTAGACCGTGCTTAATGTCTGAACAAAATTTGACCACAAATAGACACCTACGCGTTTTTTGTACTGATTCACTACTACCAACAAACCATATACAGTTGACTCCATCGTACAAGCACACATAGCCACAGAATATGGTCGGGCTCCAATCTGTGATAATAGGTCTCCCATGGCAACTAGTCTTGAAACATGACGCGCATTTGACATTTAACCTTAGAGCATCCACAGTAGAAGGTTGTTCCAACAGGGCGATTCGGAGGAGATTTGGACCGATTTCAGTGAAGTAGATATTCAGAGAAGGGTTGCAAGTGTCACGAAGAGAGAGGAAAGTGTGTTGCTATTCGGAATCTGCCAGAAGCAAAAGAAACGACGGGCGAAAGAGAATTTCATTTTTGACCGAATCGCCCCCACTACAGATGCTCTTGCACAACCTACACTACCTGAACAGCACAATTTGGTTACCAGACCTACACATGATTATAAACCAAATCTACCATTACATAACTAAAATTACAGTCATCCAAAGGAGCCCAAAAAGTTACAGAGGCAGAATCAGATGGCCCAGTCTGTCAACAACATAGATAGTTTATACTATACTCAGCAGCTCATAAGAGAGTAGGAAGGATATTATACTCAGCTTACCGGAGTTGGAGAAGGACGGTGAACACCGGCGAACTCCACCTGCGGCTCAACCTTCCTATTTTCAGGCACATCCTCATCCCTTTTGTTATCTCCATTGGGATTGGGAGTGACCTCTTCTCCATTAGCTTCGGGAGTCACAATTTCGGGGTTGCCCTGTTCATTACCATTCGAATCCTTCCTCTTCTCTGGCTCCATTTCCAGCACTTTCTCTTCAGATTCGACTTTCTCGTTTCCATTTTGAGTTGCATCAGCAACAAGTTTGTCCCCTGTTTCCACCTCTACTACTTCTTGAGACTCACCTTCTTTAGCTTCTTGCACAACACCGTGAGGACCGGTTGGAATTATATCAGCATCTTTGTTCTTGTTTTCCTCATTTATTTTCTCATCGTCTCCTTTCTCAACTCCAGTTTCCTCGCCGACATCATTCTTCTCAGCTTTCTCTGCATCCTGCATTTCGACATCTTTCTTGTCCTCCGGGCCTTCAGAAGCAGGTTCCACTTCTTTGTTGTCTTTCTTTGACCCTGAAGACTTTCTCCCCCGTTTCTTTGGTGTCTCACTATCAGGGGCTGGAGGAGAAGCCTTGACTTTCTCACTGATCCTAGCTGATCTCCTTGGCGACTCACCGGTAGTCCAATCAAACTCTGAAACAGCAGGATTGCCTGGGTGTGACTTGAGGTACTGCTCCAGCTGCTTTTTGTTATGTATTTCATCACCGGTAGGAGCAATAAACATGATCTCGTTCTTCTTGGGTGTACTTGCACTTTTTGGAATGAACTGCATAAGAAAATAGAACAAGCATCATGTCAAGAAAACAAACTTCTCAAAAGGTTCATAATTCAGATGTGGCATCCCGGATTCAGGAGATGGAATATTACCTTTTTTATCAGGAAGAAATAAAATGCATTAAAAAAGCCCAAAGGTCCCTAGCAGGGAACCACAAACCAAGCAATACAAGATTTACAGCCCATGCGATTGGCAAAACCGGCTACGTACTCCATGAAAAACAAAGTGGAGTTCTTGAACAACAAGATTTACAGCTTTCTCCTAGGTCAATGAACTGAGCAGACAATAGGAAAACAGCAAAAGGCAATAGGATTTACAGTGACCACATGAAACTAAGCAAGCCCAATTGAAATGCTTTCCTTGATAACGGTTATACAACCAGTAATATAGACGACAGTTAAGATTACAACTAACAAACAACTCAACCCAGTAAAGCCTAAACCAAGGTTATCAACTACTTGGTTCAGACGCTGTGCCCTTCTGCATTTTAACTTCTAAGGCCCCTACAATGTCACAGGACTGCATGTATTTCCTTAACAGTATTAACCCAACTATATATAATAATGGCAACCTCTTGGGATGCTCGATACCACTCAAACACCTTTGCCATTTGCCAACTATATGGTTAAGACTACTAGGGAAGGAAAGTAAAGTCATGAGTAACTATTTAATTTATTTAAAAAAAAACAGAATTAATAGCTGCTATAGGTTATTAACTTATTATAATACTAAATTCACAGTTTGGGGTTAGTCGACCAAATCAAAAGATTTATGGTAAAACCAAGCAGCAGTAGGGCTATGCGCAACCGTATTACAAAGTAAAGCATACACGTTATCTTTTGTTAATAATTTACATATCTTACTCCATAATTTGTTTTACAATCACCTAATCAAGCCACGGTTAATTTCTCATGTTTTACAGGCCCTAAGGAGACAATGAATTCAACAGCAGGTATACCGTCGAATCAACACATGAAATATTCGTAACATACACAAATACACGATTAAAACTTCCACTAGCAGAAACCGTGATCCAAGTAACACAATAAGGAACAACCCTGAAGCCTAAAAAAACACAAACGCAACATTTCTCTTTAAAAAACACTTCACTTTAGAGACGAGACTTGCAAAAAAAAACACAAATGCAACACTTCTCTTTTAAAAACATATCAATTAAGGCTTTTCTACCCAAATTGGTCGTGTACATTTTGTAATTAGACGCTGAATTAAACAAATTACAAGTACTAGATAATTAGACCCTTGATTTTCTACCCATTTCCAAATTACAAATACTAGATAATGACCCTTAATTAAGGCTTTTCTACTCAAATTGATCATCTACTCTGTACATTTTGTAATTAGACAATGAATTTAACAAATTACAAGCACTGGATAATTAGACCCTTCAAGCCTGCCCTAAACATAAAATTACTGCCACCACACTACACACTAAAAAAACCCTAAATGCAAAATCAACCAAATTCACTCAAAATATATCACAAAAACACTTGGATACTAACAATTAAATCCAAAAAACTCAACACCCATAACCACCCCCCCCCCCCCCCCCCCCAAAAAAAAAAAAAAAAAAAAAAACTAACACTAGCATGAAATTCAGACTTGGACAAAACCAAGTTACAAACAAATTCACAGCACCAAGCAATTCAAGCCCGACAAAAAGCAAATCACAAGTATGATAATTGAAAACCCAACAGCGGAAACAAAACATATACACAACAACCCCATAGATTAACAAGCAAGAGGGGAGAGTAAAAATACCATCTTTTTCCAAGCAGGAGGAGCAGGAAGCTCCACAGACATCACTTCCTTCTCTGCAGCAGCAACCACCTCACCTGGCTCCATCTTCACCTCCGAGATTCAAAACCCACAAAAAACCCTCTCTCTCTCTCTCTCGAAGAAGAAGAAGAGTCACAGAAAATCTACAGAGGAAACCGTTAGGTTTGGAGTGCTTGTAGTAGATGTGCAAAGACGGTCACAAAATCCAACTGTGGGAGATGATAAACACACCGTGGGGGTACTGAATTATACGCTATATATCCAATCATTTCGTGCCATTTGTCCATCAACGTCACATTCTGGCCCCTTCTGTCTACAGACGACACGCGTCCAACTGTTGAGATAGGTTTCATGCTTTTAGAATATTCCCGAGGGTAGCGTTCGGTCCGTTTTATTTCGGGCCCCTATGTAGGCGACGCGCCATTAGTCATTTTCTCTGACACGCGCCCTCAATCCACATGGCTCATGGTGTTTACGTGTTCTTAGAGCATGTATAATGCTACGAGTTAGGGTGTGAACCATAAACCGCGACTTTTTATTTAACAGTTCGTGGTTGCAGGTCGTGTGTTGTAGAACTTGATTTCTGCGACCACGAATCGTTAAATAGCGGATCGTGGTTGTAACCCGCAAACCGTTGTTTCAGTTCGTTGGTTTGCAGGTCGTTGATTGCGCGTCATCCACTCACGCCGCAACACATGATATCTCGGTTGTTGTTTTTTATATATAAAATCAGATTTTAACTAAATAGAATTGGTCCACTTACAGCCTAAGTTCCAACCTGAGCCTCTATGTGATTCTCACCATTTTGGAACACAATTTTTTTTTAGGGAATTTTGGAACACACTTAATTTTAAAGCTTAAGAACCACTATTTTACTGATTTGACACCCGAGCTCTTAAACCGAACTCTTGCGTTATACATGCTCTTATATGGCCTTAAGATTGCATGGAGGTTTGTCGTTCACGCGCGCGTTTAGAGAATGAGTTTTGTCCGTGGAGAAAAAGGCACACTTGTCGCTTGGAACTGGATAGCGTTTACTAACTAAAATGGATCGTGGTTTGAAGTCCGAGCGGGACGGTTTTAAAATATAAACGTGGCTCTCATTTATAATGTGGCCCCATCGTAAAACATGGACCAGTTTAAATGGGCTTTAATGGCGTTAATAAAGGTTTACTAATAAAGCAAAAGGGCCTAGGATATTGGGCCCAATTTTTGTTTGCTTTATTTGGCCAAGGCCCAAGTAAAAATGAATCTTCATTTGATGAGTTTGTTAATCATTCACATATTTTGTTGAAGCTAACAATTTAATCGTGTATCGGGTTAATCTTGTTGATCACTTCGGATTTTTATCAATAGATTAGTTTTTGATCCTCAATGTATGCTTGAATGTGGTTAATTAATTTAAAGTATGATTAAATATCGAAATTTATTCTTAAGTATTGGCCACGAACACTACACTATCTAACGTTTCAAAATGACAAATGCACTACCTTGAGGTATTGACCACACGATTTTGTTAGTAAAAATGGACGAAATATTTCATTCCGTTAATCATATGACCTCAAGTGTCATATAATGGATGGTAAAATGTCATTTCTCTCCCGTAAGTATTTGACCACTATAACTTTACAAGGAACAATATTGATGGTGCAATGGTAATCTTCCTTATAAAATGTATAGAGGTCAAATAATTAAGGGAAAACGTTATTTTACCATCCATTATATGACACTTGAGGTCGCATGACTAGCGAAATGGAATATTCTGTTTGCTTTTACTAACTAAATCACGTGACAAATACTTAAGATAATGCATTTGTCATTTTGAAACGTTGAATAGCGTAGTGTTCGTGACCAACATTTAAAAATAAGTTTTGATATTTAACCTTAATTTCAAATAAGATGTGATTTGTTTGGATACAGGAAGAAGATGGTTCTGGTTTTGCATGTCAATTAGATAACCATTTGGGGATTAGGGTTTGATTATGGTCCAATGTCTAAATACAGTTTTAATCATCCCTACAACCAACCAATAAAAACCTAACCCTAACAACCCTCGATTTTTTTTCTTTCCAAAGGGTCAAACAATGCATTAACCAATTTAGCCAAAACTTCACCTTATTCTATTTCCTATATATTCCATACTATAGTAAACATGATTCTCTTCATCATTAATTGTTCTCTGAGTATAACCTTCAGCTTACATGCTTATTTCTCTCCCGAATAATGTATACATGGATAAGTGTAAAAATTTAAAGTGAACCGTACGTTTTTTGTTAAAATTTACGATTGAACGCTTGAACGAATAATGCCCATGTCCTATCGACAACGCTCGAACGCTCAATCCAATGTCACAAATGATCTGACCCGCCAACAACTCCAAAATGACTTTGTTGAACACATATAGGATCGGCTTGAAACGACTTATCACTCAAACGACGAGTGAGACTGTTCCTACGAACCTAAAGCATAAGTGTACCTATTTGACTATAATCCAGAACTTGTGACTCTTAACTTATGTAAGGACTAATTTTATATTCTCTAAAGAGAGTTGGTAATTTTCCCTATGCTAACTGAGTTTGTTGAACTGAAGTTGAACATCATACAAAACAGAGCTCAATAATCATCCATCTTCTCCATTACACACTAAGCAAAAGATCAATACAATACATGTACACATAATCAAGGCTGAAAGAGCTTATCACCACATCTGCATTTCCAAGAGAGGAGGTAATAGGTGTCATCTTCATGCTTAGAAACTGAAGCTGATCTGAGACCAAAACCCAAACCCTTATGCTGGTGAGATGGAATGACCAAACTAGCCCTGCAAGGCTTGCAATTGAAGCACTTGTCCACACACCCTGGTGGCCTTGAACCCAACACCTTCTGCCTCCCTTGCAACCCCACCTCCTCACTGTTGCTTGCATAGCACTCCACTGCTCAAAAACATTGCACAAATCAACAACAACAACACAATTGAGCCAAACCCAGAAACAGGAACCAGTTTTTTTTGTTTTTTTTTACCTGATGAACTGCAAAAGATGAAAAGCAGAGTGAGCAGAGCTACTTGTATTGAATGTGGTGATGGAGCCATATTAGTAGCTGTTGATGATCCAATTGTGTTGGGTTGTGATGGTGAAATTGTAGAAGAAACAGTAGTGTTGATGAGGCTTTAATGGGATTGGATTGGGTGATTTTGGGTTGAGTGATGATAAAGAGAAGAGGTTCTGTTTGTGGGTTTTGGACAAGATTTTAAGGGTTGTTGGCCTTACAAGGGACAGGTCTCTGGTCTGCTATTGCTTCCTCACCAACCACACCATGAACAAGACAATGGTCATCTCTCTCTCTCTCTCCCTCTCTCTCAGTTAGTTCTACTATTGTTGGTGTACTTGAGTATGGACTTTGGAGGGTTCTTTTTGGTGTTTATGGGAACTGTTGGAATGACTTGTGTTTTGGTTTTGAGTGCATCAGTATGACTCAAGTGACTATTGGGTGATACCTTCATTGATAAGGAAGCTCAACTAATTCATTTACCATCCCAAGTTCATAACAAACCTATGGTCAATGTGGATTGGCAATTGCACTTTTTGAGATGCTTTTGGAAGTGAATATCAACCCTTTGACTGTCTTGAATATTTGAATTGTACTAGACTGTCGATTTGGACCAATTAAAGTACTCCTAATGATTGGATTAGTCTAACATTAGGACATCTCTAATGCTACTAATCCAATCTAAACTAGTAGAGGATTATAACAGGTATTTCAGATTCAGACATATAATGTAATTGGATTCGTTGGACGAAAGTAGTTGCTGGGTTATCGAACAATATTGAACGATTTACCTAGACTACTTTGTCGGGGTTGTTTGCTCAAACACCTGGGATTCTTCTGGCCTATTCGCTCTGTTCAAGAAGCAAAATCGTCCGTCCTATTCGCTCACCATTAAAGATGCTCTTAGTGTCTCATTAATCATAGAGGTGGGTATTGGGTGGTTAACCACACAATGAAACTCTTTACGAACCTAATCCGATATTATCGGTTTGACATATCTTGGAATCAGTCTCAACCTAAAAACCAATTTTTTACAGTGAAACTAAACAGTTCATTGACCGGTTGGTTATGGTTTTAACCAACCAACCACTTTACTATATGTAAGTAGAAATTTAGATACCAATAATCATACACATATTTCTATTTTAAGCCAAAACATATTATTACATTCTCCAAAACAAAATAAAAATTACATATAAGTCATGTGTTTTATGTTAGCAATTTGTGTGACACAAAAGAGTGCTCATGGGTCATTCATCTATATTAGATTAGTGATTATTATGAAGTCACATGTATATGATGAACAGTACCGGTTTGGTTGGGTAACCGATGGTTTGGCGTTTCAAGAACCGACAACCAACCGTTAACTTTTCGGTTCGATCGTCAAAAATCCGCAACCAACCGTTAACTTTCTGGTTGCGGGTTTTCTAGTGCGGTTTTCGATTGGTGGTGGTTGGTTTTAGCGGTTCCGGTTTTTTTTGTCCACCCCTAATTAATCATCAACTAAACATTACACTAATTATAGGGATCAGTGAGGAGAAGAGGCAAGGGAAGAAGACCTGCATTGTATGTATGAGTATTGTTTTGTTGACAGAGAGAGTAGTCACTTCATTGCCAACCAAAGAGAGATGTGGGTTGCAACAGCTTTGAGGTCTTTACTATAGATTTTGCTGTTCCACCATTAATATTGGATCACTTTTCACTGTATTTGGAGATAAAAAAGTGGTCTTGATTTGGGAATGGTCTCCAAAGATTTGTAACCCCAATACAGTAACATCACTATTTATGGCCTTGGAAAAAAGTGGCATTGCACAAGCTGTTGTTATGGGGAATCACACCAAAAAGACAAAAAAAGCAAAAGAAAATATATATGTGTATGTGTTGAAAAGTGGTTGTGGATTATAATGAGCATGCTTGGGATGATGAGATCACTAAAGTGTTCAATTTCTAGACACTTTAAAGGAGAGACAGTTTCATGGGAAGTGAAGTGATACATAATGTTGAGTTGTTTCTATCAATCCTTTATGTTAACTCAACCCATTTACTCTGTCTCTCCCAAAACCATACCATTGTGAATATGTTTATTTTCCTTCCCAATGTAGGCAGGTAGGCTCAGAGCATCTCATCCCATTGTATCATTTTGATGCAAATTGGAGGCACACACATTTGTTGTTGTTACACTGGTATTGAAGGGTTGTTCCAAGAGCATTCGTAGTGGGGTCGTTTTCTTCTTTGGATTATGTCGGAAAGGTCAAAAAGTAATTTTCTGAAAACCCCGATTGCTATTTTCCGAATGTTGATGTTCAGGTCAACCTCAGTTGTTGTTTTGTAAAAACATTGGTATATCGTACTTTTTGTATAATAAATGTTTTTTTTCCGGTCAATGGCAATTTCGTAATTTCTGGATATTTTTTGGACAATAGACCTGGTTCGGTTTATTACCATTGTGCTATACAACTCGTTTCGACCCACGACTTTTGAAAAGAGAAACCAAGAGAGAGTTAATCAGACAGATGGATCGACAAAAAATGGTTTTTAGCGAATCATCCACCTCCAAGGTGAATGACTAATTGTTCAGCTCATCTTGTGACCACTTGACACACGACATCGTCTGTCGCATATAACTTCTTGGATGGTTTGCCTGACTGTTACTGGTTCTCAGCCTACTTGACCTCTTCCTCATTTTTTAGTGCTCCTCCCTTTTTGAGCTGTGCTATTGTTTTCTTGCTTTTTTCGACATTTCAGACCTTTGTCCCTTTGTTGGGTGTTGTTGTTGGATTGGTGGTTTGTGGTTTTCTTCCCGGAACTCACATCACTTTTTAATGCTTTAATTATTTTCCGATAAAAAAAAGTGGAATGCTCCCACAAAAACGGTTTCATTTAGTTATATAGTATTGTATGAGATCTATAGCATCAAGATCGCGTGGCCTAATGGATAAGGCGCTCGCCTCCGGAGCGGGAGATTGTGGGTTCGAGTCCCACCGTGATCGATTTTTTTTATTATTCCAAGTTGGATTGTTTGGTTGTGAGGATTTGATTTTGACAATTTTGGGCAGTTCTGAAATTATCTAAGTGAGACACTGAAGTCAGAGTGGCAGCCTCTCTTTTTCTCTGCTATATTGTTCAGACTCTGGTTCCTGATTTAACAATACATCTTTTTTCCCTTGACTGGATGTGAAGAAGATAACACCGTTGATGACGATCAAAGAGCTCCATGGAAGTGAAAATAGTTCGAGTTTTCGGGCTATGCCCTTTTGGTTTCGGTAGCTCCTTTTCTCATTCTCTGAAAAGGTTTTGCTTTTGTATACTGTTTTGCTCAAATCAAATGATCATTATATTGTAATTTTCCTGCTTATTGTGCGGGTAATAAATAGTTAATCAACACAATAATTCGCAAAAAAGAAAATAAACACTCCCAACCAATCTAACTTCTTACAATTCAATGAGTTAAAGCAATCGAAAAGTCTGGTAATTTGAAGGAAAAACCCGAGAGAGTGAGCATGTTAAGCATAATGTTACATTTGGATATACAAGCCCGCTTCACTTCATCATCACGCGTTCTCTACTGAAGGTTTTGTTACCAAACCTTCCCAAATCTCAGTTTCAATCATATAACCCTTCCTGTTCCCACACATCCACTAGAAAGTCTACCATTTCCTGACAATTTCAAATTTGTACACGGTTAGATGACGTGTATTGATAGGGAAAGAACGGTGCAGACAGACAAAAGCTTACGGGAAGAGGAATAGGTTGGGGGAACGGCTTGTTGCTTCCGAGTAAGCTTTCGTATGTTGCGTTCCAACTGCAAGGCCAACATTGTTTAAGCATGGAGAGACGTGAGTCATAGCAAGAAACAAGTGCATAAAAATCAATTATATGCTTTTTTGCTGTACAGAACAAAAGTAATTAAAGGGGTAATTGCAAAAAAGTACCCTGAGATATTCACTTTTTTGCAACTTGTAACCCTCTTCCTTGATAATTGCAAAAAAAATATCCCGAACTTGTCTTTTTGTTACAATTTGCCGATTTTACCCTTCCAATTTAGATTTTTTAAATATTAATTAAAAACAAAAAAATCTAAATTTTCATATCCCTTAATTCCTTCTTCAATTATTATTTTCAAATTTAAATTTCTGAGGGTAAAATCTTTATTGTATATTAATTTATACAAAGTGGCAAAGTGCAACCAAAAGACAAGGTCAGGGCATTTTCTTTTTTGCAATTATCAAAGAGGGCTAGAAGTTGCAAAAAGTGAATAAGTCAGGGAACTTTAAAGAACTTAAGATTCTAGCACAGCAGCATCATGTTTATGAGAACACTGTTAATATGATTAAGGTGAGTAACACTGTAGCATTGATCAAACAACTAAACATTTATAGGTATTCACAAAACAGTGTTACTAGGATATTGAACACTATATACCATATATGAACAGACAGTCACATTTCACCTTTTTATTTTTCTGACTTTCTATTTAGGGGATTGGGTCGTTGCCTCAGTTGCTAAGTTATTTACCATACACCAGACCATAAAGGGTTAGAGAACAAAAGGGCAATGACTGAGCAATATCAAACAGTGTTGATTTTTATGATATCCAAACAGTTAATAATTCTATAAAACCATATATATATATGTCAATGAGTTAGTAACATGTCAGTTCCTTCCCATGGAGACACAAACCAAACCAACCTACCAAGAGCCAAGGACACTGATTCATCTGACAGACCACACCAGCTTTATTCTATTCTAGCAAGTGCATTTGACAATTTAATGCATTGCAAATACTAAGAATTCTTTTATAAAATAAGTAGGCTAAGGATTTTGTTAATAATACCAACTATATTTATGTACAGTGTTTTGCATATTTTGAAATGCATATAATATATGAGCAGCTTAAAATAATATGAAAAGTGAATAAAGTGTGACCTTAATTTAGGCTCCCGAGCTTGTGACTGCTTTGCAGCTTGTTTATTTCCTATCCAACGCTGCCTAGTTTGGTTCCAGAGAAGAAGGCCTAAAATCAAAACTGTCACGTTTAAGATAACCTTCTTGTATATATAGGCATGAACAAAGCCAGTAAAAGACTTTTCATGGAATAATAAGAGGTCAAAACAGACAACTATACAACACTTCGCTACTGCATCCTTCAAGTAGAGTACATAGTTTCATTGCATAAGAACACCCACAGTGGTTGGCGTTTCAGAGGTGATTTTAGGTGGCTTTAGCATTTCTATCTCCTCCTTCGGCGCGATTTTGGCTCGGAGATTCTGATTACCACGGAATAGGCAGGCTAATCACCGACCGTGGGCTAATCCCACTGTGGATGCTCTAAGCAACCAAATGTAGTCAACAAAGTGAAGGGAGTACTAGAACTTGCCATGATTAACGAATTCAGGTGGGACGCTAGCACTGCCTGCCGCATCAACGGTTTGGTTTGATGTGCTAATTGATGAAATGCTTCCCTGTGACTGTACTGCACTGTTGTCCATGTCAAGAGTGCTGGTGGTCCAGAAATCCTCTGAGAAACTAGGTTTCTTCACTGGCTGGCCTTGGTTTTTCCGTCCTCTTGATGACTTATCCACCATGGGAGTCAGAGAGTGCTTATTAGGGCTTCCAAGACAACCACTGCTCTGTTACAAGTCACATTTAATCACATAACTTTAATATGAACCACCACATACTAGCTCATATGTGATGCCTACAGTTAACAAAAAAAGGAAAGGCGATATTGATTTAAAATTACACGGTACGATTACTGGCTCTCAAAAAAAAAATAGGAAGCTAACTATACAATTTATGACATGCCATAGACAATGAAACTTCCGTTTCTTGTGTTCGAATCTATTGCAACTTTGGTAGTTTTGGTAAAGCCTCTGTTTAGTCCTGCTTAACATTTCTCATGAAATTTTAATTTAACAAGTGATCATACACATTTCAATCCCCAAAAAAAAACAAGTACACATACACTGTCTTAATAAAACTTCCAGACCGCTTCTATTGAAATTTAGTGCAAATAAGAATATAGGCGATAAGCATAACATACTATGCAGTCACTAGCTAGTTATGGTACTCACATGCTACAAAAAAACTTAAATCCTACATAGATGTAGGAGAACTAGTTCAGAAAAAATAATTCACTGAATTTTTTATAATTAAGTTTTGATTAAATTGGGATCAAATTCAAACTCTAAGTGAAACTCGTTTAATAAATGAGTTAAACACTAACCGAATTCGAATTTTAAATAAACTTGTTTGCTCGAACACAATCTTACAAAATTCTAGATATTAACCAGCATACTACTGTAACAACTCCTATGTAGACAGCTCTATCTCTGATCGACTATGTCAGTTCTAGCAACCCCAGTATCACTGAAAGAATTATCGTGAGATTGCTATGAAAGTTAGTATTCAAACTAATCTACAGATTCCACATAACAAATGAACCAAATACTTTAGAATTTCAATTTAATCCACAACTTTCTGATGTTCAAGGACATTATCAAATCCAGATTTCAAAGGGGTGTACTTGATTGGCCCTCAAATTATCATGAGATATACAGTACTTATTATAAATTGCTTCAATTCATATTTGATTTCTAGGCAGAAACAGATGAAAGTCAAGCTTTAATGCTTCAGCTTCGGGTAAAGAAAAATATCGTTTTTATCATTCAAATGACTTGTCAATTCCATGGTTATGAGCTTCAGGTAGAAACTGTTAAATAAATTAATATTCCCATACTTAATTTTCCTGAAAATCAACCAATCCCTGTAGCATCCCCAGCAACATAATGATGAAAATTGACAACTCACATGTCCCAGCCACAACCTTCCAATTAAAGTTCCTATCAAGTATCAACTAGGTTCTGCTAATTTGACCCATTAATTATCACACACAAATTCTCGAAACCAATGTTCAAAAGCTAGCTCTTTTTCTATCCTCCAATTTCTCGATACCCAAACAGGTGACAAATTATTGGCACCCAAATGGGTCATTAAATCTAAAATTAAGACACACAAACACTTACCCCATGCATGCAATATTGGAGAAGACCCGGAAGCTCCAAAATAGATCGGATGATGAAGATTTTCCCGGGAAAAAAGGGGGTTTCTGTAGAAACCCAATTCCAGGAGAGAAGGATTGGAGAAACCCTGATGATCAGAAGTGAGAAAATCGATAAATCAAAACAAAAAAAAATGGAAAATTTGAAGGAAAAGGAGGAAGAAGAAGGGATGGGTAGTGACCTAAGCTGAGGACCCGGAAAAGCTGCGGGTCTTCTCTTCTCTCTCCCTTCCTGAAATCCAAACCCCCAACTCGCAGTCGCAGATTTTGTGCCCTTTTGGCTTCTTTCTCCTTCTCTGGTAAGTATCGGGGAAAATAAATAAATATTCAATTTTTAATTAAATTTTGGGGGAAACTTGTAAAGTATTATTAATGGATTATATTTATTTTATCAAAAAAATGGAGTATCTTTATGGGAAAGAATTAAACTAGTCGAGTTTTTATATAACGCTATCCCAGGGCCAGTAAACCATATTATAAATGCACATACATGCTGCGATGGGAGCCGGCCCTAATTCTGGGGATTTGGGGTTGGAATCGGAGAATAGTTGCGCACGGCGGGAGGAGACTTGGTTTCTCGGCGTCGATTCGGGAGGGAGGCTATGTTTCGTCATAGTCGTCCTTCGCGTTGTCTGCTTGGGAGTTTCTGATGGAAATTTCCCGATCAGTTCTAGGGATCTCGACTATGTGTTTGGGGGGTCGAGTCCTCGGGGTGCCCTGGTCGCCGGAACGACGGGGGTGGGAACACAAGGTCACCGGTGTTGGGATCTCGTCGGTTGGATGGATCGGGTGACCGACTAATACGTCCAGAGATGGCAATGGTCCATCTGTGGGGTCTGCGGAACACGCCGGCTCAGGGACCCTGTCTGTGGGTGGGACGGCAACAAGGAACGAAGGAGGATCGAGCGGTGGGATCGCCGCCGTCATCTCGGGCTTTCGTGGGGGACAAGGCACCAGACTTGCGGGAAGTACAGCCGGTGTTTAGGTGCAAGCCTGGCGAGGAGGAGCTACAGGATGGGATGTTGATCTCGTCGGAGTCGGCACTGCAGGGGTCGACAGCATCGGATGGGGAATCACATGCAGAAGCGGCGGGGGGGCACAAGCACCCCGCCTACAGGAATGAGTCTGAGGTGGCCCGAGGAGGGGAGGGTAGGCTTTGGCCCCTTCCTGGCGGATAGATGGCGATGGTCCCATCTTCAGCCGATATCTGTCTCCCCTATCAGTCCGGAGTCAGCACACCCGCGTTCAGGAGCCCTACCACTATCAATCCAGGGAGGACGACGCACGCTGACATACCGGGGGAGATGTAGGTCTACCAGTATTCCCCCTTCACTCGGTTGGCTCGCCCAGTGCCTTTTGGTAGAAGCATGATGTATCGGTATCTTAGGCTGCTACCGCAGATACCCCCTTCAACCACCCCTAGTCCTTGAGCACACTTTATTTTCCTGCCTTTACTTTCTGTTCGTTAGTTGGTATCTACTTTGTAAGACGGGCACAACTATGTGCTCATCCTCCTATCTTTATTATAATAAAATTGCACATGTTCTTCTATAAAAAAAGTCGAGTTTTTATGAATAATCGAATTATTAATTTTTATTTATAAGGTTGGATTAAATAATAATCAAATTCATACATAGTAAACTTGTTTATATTAATATTTAGGGAAAACGTCGTTTCCTAATCCAGTTAGAAAGGTCATTGTTCTATCTTTTGTAACAGATCCTAACACAAGTGTTTTATTTTGTTACGGTAAGTAACATAAAAGAGGTATTTTGTTACAAAAAATAGCATAAATATGGCATTTTGTTACAAATCCTAATCCTTTTTGCATAATTATTTTACACGTGATTGATACTTTTTGTAAACATGTACCACATTTGTGTTAGGATCGGTCACAAAAGGTAGAACACGATTAGATAGTGCAAATGACATTTCCGACTGGTCTAGGAATCGACATTATCCCTAATATTTATATATAATTAAATAAAATCAAATTCATACATAAGTATATTAATGAATAATCGAATTTTATTTTTTAATTTTTATTTTTATTTTTAAGGTTGGATGAAATCGCCCTAGATGTGAGGATTTTACCTTCGACAAGCAATTACCTGTGGCCACGTGACAAATCGTATGAAAATACAATAAAAAATTTGAAAGTCGAAAGTAATAGTTTTAATAATACAAAATTTGGATCATGTACTTTGATTAATTAACTTATAAAAAAAACGATTTAGAGACGAGTAATTCTTACAGTTTCGCATATTGGTTCAAGACGTGAACCTTTGAACTCCTATGTTCCGTACACTTACACTAAAAAAGAACAGACCAAAAACCGCAAACCGGAAACCATTCTTAAACTAAAAACCATAAACCATATATATCATTGTCCATATCAAGACCCAACAAAGCAACTAGATTTCTGGTTCAAATTCAGAGGGGCGAGGAGACAAGGAAGGGGTTTCGTTCACTTGATCATGAAATTAAAGTATCATAATCAGATAACTAAATATTATCGAAAATATCTCGATTACACGTTTGCACCTTCCCAACATCGAAACATATTACATCTAATTTTCGGATACCAGACTATCATTAGTTCGATATTGAATCTAGTTTTGCAACATTAATGAACGACAAAAGTCACCTCTCTCTAGAAACCCCTCTCCTCTAACCTTAGCCTCCTTCTCTGCCTCGCCGCCGCCGATGGCTCACTTGGCTTCGGCCTTGTGAGCCACCGGTAACCTTGCTTTCCCTTGCCCCTTCTACTCTCTACCTTTTCCTTGAATCGGGCCTCCTTCATCCTCTTCGTTTTGACCTTCAACTTTCCAGATCTAGGGTGTGTCCCCAGATTCAGTCGCTTTCCTTCTTCTCCGAAGCCTCCATATCTGTTTCGTCTCTTTCTCCTCTCCGTTTCTTGTCCGGTGGAGATTTGAGAGGCGAGAGGCGAACTCTCCGGTAGGATCGTCGCGAGTGTTGGCTCCGGCGGGCTTCCGTTTTGGGAGCCGAGCAGTGCAGAGTTGTCTTGGTTTCGTTTGGTGGGGGGTGCGGGCTTGTCGGGAGTCATCGCTGTCCGTAGGGCTTGGCTCCGCTTCTCATCTGTCCGGCGATGAGATCGGTTTCCTCGCTCTTTTTATCTCCCTGGTGGTGCTGGCCTCAGGGTTGCGTTGGTGCAGAGATTGACTCGGCGGTGGTGATTTCTCGACTTCGGAGTGCAGCCTCTTTCGGTAATCCTCACTCTATTTCCTCCTCGTTCCCCCTCTTCCCGACCATTTGTGGTCGGGGCCACCGGTTGTGGTGGTTCTGCCTTTGGCCCGTCTAGAGTTGTGGAGTGGAAGGGGTGAGGATGCTGGTGGAGGTTGCTGGTTGTCTCAAGACTCGGTGAGGTGCGGCGTCGATTTGGGGATTAAGGTTTTTCCGTTTTTCTTTTTCTAAGTTTGGGTTTTGGGTCTGGTTTTGTTTGGGCCTGTTTTCTGTCCCTTTGGACCTCAGCCTTTTGTTACTGTCTGCTCTTATTGTTTGTTTTCAAGGTTTTGAGACCTTCTAAGTGTTGTAGACTTCCTTCTCTGCTCTTCATGTGTGTAAATCTGAGTGTAGGCTTTTGTTAGACCCTTCTCTTTGTATTTGTTCTTCTCTTTGGTCTTTGGGAGGGCTGATTATTCAGTCTCCTGGCCTCTTTTTCCTTCTTGGAAAGGATGGTCTTTATGACAAAAAAAAATGAACGACAAAAGTACCCTCATGATATTAGTAGAAAAACGGCATACTCCTTCATTCTCCGTCTTATTTTCAAGTTAGTCGATGTACGTTTTAAACTAATCTCATATATTGAATCAAGGGTTAGCTATCTTTTGTCCCCCTTTCTATTGATATGTGTTTTGTAACATTCAATAATAGTCCATTCGTTTTGGTAATTATCGTTTAGTACTTTTATGAATTGATCATCTATCATTTAATGCCCCTTATATATTGACAAGGGAACATTTAATACCCCATACGGATTGGTTACAAATCATTAAAATTACATAAACTTCACCAAAATTTTGTTCAGAACATTACCAATACATCAAGATACTAAACGAGTGTTACATAAAGAGTATTAAAAGTAATTAACCTTGAATCAATACGAGAATTCACAGGAAAAGACAAACTGAGGGTAAAAAAAAGACATTTATATTATTTTTTTGTCCATTATATTCAATTTCTTTACGCTGCTGAAAAGTCTCTTATCAACCTCATAAGTGGATCCTCGTCAAAGGAAGTATCCGGTCCGGTGTACAGAGCCGCCGCCACTAGACGGAGGCCGGTGAGGGGGATATGGGTCCGGTGGCTTCCGTCATCAAACTCCGGCGACATCCTCTGGTAGTACTGTCTCCGGTAGTCCTCGCCGTTCCCCGACGGCTCCTTCACATTGTCCGCAAACCGGACTCTCTGTTTCTTCCTCTTCTTTCCATCTGAAAGACACAAATACAAGTACAACGCGATAAATATCAGAGGACCGGCTCAATTAAAAACTCGAGGATGCAATTATAATTTTATATTCTAGGGATAACTCCATAAAACAACTGTCGTCCGAATTTCGTTTTCACTTTATAACTACAGACTTTGTAGTCGACCATATCACATCGTCGGGTAAAATAATTTTCAAAAAACATAATCTTCTGTGACGGCCCATTAACGAGTTGCGTTTAAAGACGATAATACCCTCAAATTTTGGTTAACTTTACAAAATTTGTGTTTTATGCAGTTATCCAAAAAAAACCAACGACTTTTGTGATATTTCACAGAAGATTATGTTTTTTGAAAATTATTTTACTCAACGATGTGATATGGTCAACTACAAAGTTTGTAGTTATAACGTGAAAACAAAAATCGGACTATTGTTGTTTTATGGAGTTGTCCCTATATTCTAACAACGACCCAGTTTGCTGATTCGTAAAAACTCGAGGATACAATTATAATTTTATATTTTAACAACCAGTTTGTTGATTCGTACCGGAGGTCAGGCAAGGGCGGAGGGCTTTGTGGGGAGGCCGTGAAACTTGGTGGTTGGAGAAGGCTAGGAAGATGACGGTGCCGGAGATGACCACGGCGGTGGCCAGAGCAACACCGTGCGATCCCAACATTGACGGCGTGATTTTGATTGAAAACGAAGAGCTGAGTAGAAATTGATGGTGCGATCCTTATACATATACTCACTATATATATTTATATATATAGTGAGTATGAACGTGTTTGTGTTTTACTAGTTGGAGTAGGAGAATATGGTTTTACTATTTGGAGTAGAAGAAGGGAAGATTGGATTTGTTCGGTAGGAAAAAAAAGTCGGTACGGAAAATTCTGATTTTTATAAATTCGGCTTTTAATATTTTTTATTGAACATTATATAAAATAAAATAACATATTTAAAATCAACACTCGGGCCTTGATGGTTTCCTCTCTGTTTTCGCCATCATGACGTCGCCACTCTCCTTTCTGCCGATCCTCCTCCCAGTCTTTCGCTTTGATCGCTGCTCCATCACGGTTTTCCTGGTGCAATGCGGCTCCTAGCTCAATCAGCCGAGCGACGGCCACCTGCCACGTCTGGATTCGTCGTCACCCCTCCTCCAGCTGTACGAGAACGATTGCACAGGACATCTTGTCTTCATCCCCGGTGATCGTACCCGAACAGCCAAGCGTAGCCGCCACCATCGTAGTCTGGTTAATGAATGGTCGGCTTTGCGATGGTTGATCCCTGAAGTGTCACACCTTCAGGGGAATGCTAAGCCTTCATCTCCGATGATCGTATCATAACATTACCATTGTACTCTCGTTATTGTTTCTTATAAAATGTATAGAGGTCACTATTTAAGGGGGAAACGTCATTTTAACATCCATTATATGACACTTGAGGTCACATGACTAACAGAATGAAATATTTCGTCTATTTTTATTAGCAAAATCACGTGACCAATACTTAAGGTACTGCATTTGTCATTTTGAAACGGTGGGTAATATAATGTTTGTGACCAATAATTAAGAGTATATTTCGATATTTAACCCCATAAAATGTTACGGACCTTTTTTTCTTCTGAAGGTAATTAGGTTAATTATAAGGTAAAATGCATATAGGGTACCACCAAAATAGAAACCGAAACTACAATAAAAACGAACGAACATATTTCAACAAAAGGAAAACTAAAAGAGGATAAAATGAACCGCAACATGCCACCTATCCTGAGAACATGTCGAGATTTACCTACGAGGCGAGCGGGGATGAGTAAGGACGCGACTTCCACACCCAATCTTGATTTTGACCCGATCAGGATTTCATCCCAACGCCACCATCGCGCCTTCCACACCCAATCTTGATTTTGACCCGATCAGGATTTCATTAAGGACACAAATGTAACTTCGCTCGAAAAATAGTACAACTCTCACTCCCACTTGTGGAGGTGTGTGATAGTGAAGTACTCATATATTTCCATCTAATGTATCTGATCAATAAAAAAAATAAATGCTGATTCTTGTCATCTCCTCTCTTGTAGTTACCGTTATAGATTTTCACTAGGTGGTTCCGTGTCAGGCACGAATGAAATGTTGAACTTATATAGTTGGCGGAATTGAAGACCAGACAAAGGCACATAACATCAACTTCTGATTTGTGCGATTATTTTGATGTACAAGGTATGTTACATTATCATTGGAAAATGTACTATGTTTTCAGTATATTCTGCTAACTTTTTCTCATATATTCTTCACAATCTTCCGATTTTCGGTGAAGGAGCGATGAAGAGTGGAAAGTGGCTGCGGAACCAGATCAGGAAAACCCTGCCCGGGTGGGAAGACAAGTTCATGTCCTACAAGCAGCTAAAGAAGGAGTTGAAGTTAGGCGACGATGCGCAATCGATGGAGAACAACAAGAGACGGTCGAGACTTGTCGGTGGGAGAAGAAATGAGACCGATTTGATGAGAGCAAACACTGGTTTTGCTCGAATGTTGAGTACGGAACTCGACAAGGTCAATACGTTCTTCCTGGAGAAAGAGGAGGATTACATCATTAGACTAAAGGTACGTCACTTAAAAGTTTTAACTTATGGATAAAAGACTTATGGTTAAGAGCATCCACAACGCTCTCCGCCGACAACTGGCAGGGAAATGCTGACGGGATGATTAAAATATAATTTTTAAACTTCACCGCCAGCTCTAATAGTCACTACCCCACAATGCTAGGTGGTAAAGAGTTGATGGTAAGTGCATTTTTCTTTACAATTTTGCTCACCACCGGCATTGAGAAGAGGTGGTGAGCTCATCGTCGGTCCTCACCGCCAGCGAGCTCCCCGCCACCGATTGCTCACCTTAACAACTCCCCGCTAGCTCCCCGCCCAGCATTGTGGATGCTCTAAGAGATAGACACGTCCCAGTTAATCAGATCGAGTGAGATCTTTTGATACCAGACCGACTGCCTCGGTTGTTTCATTATCAACACCAACCCTAAAACCGATTGTAGGTCGAGGGTTACTAAAACCGGATGGACTAAGCTAGTAGGCTGAGGGTTAATAGAAATCCGATAGACTGATCCCAAGTCCCTCGTTCGGTTAATTTCAGTTGACTGTCGATTCTGTATCCCAAGAACCGGAGTTCGAACCAGTGAGATCCAGTTCATCGATTTAGACCACACTTTTCAATCGCTCTTGCCCGGTTCAATACCAACCGTTCTCGGTTCAGTTCGGTTTTCTCGGTTTCTCCCGGAATACTTTTTTTTTCATTCTTACCTAAAGTTCTTATTAAACTCAGATATAATCAACATTTCTAACCGAGAGACATTATTGATTGCAGGAACTCCGGAATAGGGTTGCAAGCCTAGAAGACAAATCCCAAGTGTTGCAGTTAGAGAAGGACATTTTGTACTTCCATGGAGAGATGGTTTTGCTCTTGCATTATAGTGTCCTTAACTTTACAGGTAAATAACCCCTCTTCTCCCTACATGATTTTCAAGTGGAGTAAAGTTTTAGGGTCATACACTGTAGGGTTAAAAGTAAAAATCTATCTTAAAGTATTAATCACGTACAATATATAACCAAAAGTTTAAAAATGTCAAACCAAATACCCTAAGTTCTAATCACATATCATTTACATGATTTTATAAGTTGGCCACAAATCATTTACATAAAAAATTTAGCCTAAATTTTGGGTAATACGTAGTGACCAATATTTGGGTTAATTACCTTTAATATCCTTTATGTATTGATAACACTCATTTAGTACCATGATGTATTGGTAATACTTTGGACATAATTTTGGTCAAGTTTACGCCATTTTGATGATATGTGACCGATTCATAAGGGGTATTAAATGTTCTGTTATCAATACATAAGAGGTATTAAACGATTTGTGACCAATTCTTAAAAGGTACTAAATGTGTGTTACCAAAACATAAGGATTGTTATTGAATAGTATAAAACTTTGGGGTACTAAAGGTATGCTACCAATTCAAAAGGGGTACATAAGGTAATTAACCTTCAATATTTTAAGATAACTAAATATATGTGACCAATACTTTTGGGTAGTTTTTTGTATTTAACCCTTATATTGCATGGGTTGATGAAACACGATATGTAAAGATAGTGAAGAAGCACAACAAGAGGAGTAGCATTTCCTTTCAGCTCCCCTTCATGCCTGAGGCCCAGCAGCAACCATTTTTCTCCACTGACCTGCTCTTCAACCTCATGAGGGACTGTGAAACAATGCTCAATCAACTCTTTCTCAGAAACAGTGACAGTCCCTGAACCCTAACTACTGGAGATTATTGGAGGCATTATCTATGGATCTGATGTGGTATGCTATTGCTATGTATGCATTACATGTGTATGTGTGTGTCCATGAATAAGCAATGATGATGATAAGTTGAACAAAATTCTTGTATGTGGGAACAGTTTGGGCTTCAAACCAACCCATGATTTTTTTTTTTATCAGCAATTTTTTTTATATAAATCCAATCCTTCAAAGTGAAAGGGAGGGGCAAGGAACTGACGAATCAACCTTCATTACAAACGAGAGCACTGACAATATAGCACAACCTAAAAACAGTCCCAACAAGGGGAATAAACTGAACACATGGTCTCAGTACCAGATATAACCAACATGAAGTAAACAGAAGCCAACAAAGACCGAGAGAATCAAACAACAAGTAAACCCTAAGTAAAACTGCCACGAGGTTCACTAAAACAGTAGAGGTCCAAAAACCAACACATGGTACATGTGTGTTTTTGAAGATATATAGAAAGTTAGAAAACATGTGACAAATGTGAAGTGGTTGAATTTGTTTGGTTCAATGTTTGAAGTGTATTTTTATGTTCTTTAGAAGTTGGGCTTTCATATCAGTGTTTGAGTTTGTATCTGGTGTTGGTTGTTGTTTCCTTCATATCTTTATAGTGGGTGGTGTCCATCTTTAGGTTTTTGAGGTCTGTAGCTAGACATTTTTGTACTGCTCTTTTACCTCGAGTGAGGTTTCATTTATATATTTGTCTTGCTAATAAAAAAAAACTGATGATTTTTGTTTTTTCGATACGATGAGAGTGTTTTTATATAGAGATTAACTCTATACCAAATAGAAAGAATCTATACTAAGTAATATAACGTTTAGGGAAAATATCAGATTGGTACCATTAATTATACGTTTTTAACACATTGGTACCTTTAATTAATTTAATCACTAAAAAGGTACCTTAAGTTTCCAATCAGTAACACGTTAGTGTTTTCCGTCCATTTTTGGACGGAAAATGGTCATGTGCAATGCACATGACCTTAAACTTTCAAAAAAAAATGTCAAAAATACTCCTCTAAGTTCAAACCTTAATTATTCTTTTACCTTATTTCTCCTACGCAACTTTCATCTCCCCCATTTTATTTCATACATACGCCTCCTTCATTCTGTTTCTCCTTCATTCTGTTTCTTCCCCAGCCTTCATCTCCACCACCATGACCATTTTCCGTCCAAAAATGGATAGAACGCACTAAAGTGTTACTGATTGGAAACTTAAGGTACTTTTTTAGTGATTAAATTAGTTAAGAGTACCAATGTGTTAAAAACGTATAGTTAAGGGTACCAATATGATATTTTCCCAAACGTTTACTTGGGCTAGCCTGAGAGAGAAAAACTCTCTCACGGACTCACCTTTTCTTGAGGTTACAAGTTCACAAAAGTAACATAGAAATAGGAAAAGCTAATAAGAAATACTACTAAAAATAAATTGAACTCTAACACTCTCCCATGTGTAAGTCGAAAGACGGGTCTCGAATATGGAGTAAGACTAAATTTCAAATTTCAACTTCATGATGTTGTATTTGTCAAATTTATATGGGTAAATTACAAATACATACCCCAAACTTGTAGCGTTTAACTGATACTCACCATAAAGTTTTTTTTTAACTGATGATGTTTAATTATATAACAAATAGCTCAAGTTGTCAGGTAAAATGACGAAAATACCCTCAACTACACTTCAAAAATTATTTTAAAAATCACTTTTGTCAAATATACATATTTAATTATTAAATCATTTCAGTTTTATTTTAAAAATCACTTAACTTCATTTAAAAAAAATTAAAAAATTACTGGAACAACTTGAATTTTAATTTATTTTTTTATATCTGGTTTGTCACAAGTTTGGGCTTGTTGGCCCAATCCGTTTATCCTTGTGTTTGACAAGTTCAACAACAAGGCTTGGCCCAGCCCAATCCGTTTATAATCACTCCCTTTTGCCTCATTTCTCTGCGCGATAGGCTTCGAACAGCGAACAGCAGGCAGCCACCACTCCCTTCGCCGGCAGCAAGCAAGTCTTCTTCATCACGTTTCACGGCAACTCAATTACTCAAGGTAAGATCTTAATTCTCATCACTATTTTTTTTTTCTTGAATTGAAATTCAGACCTAAAATTTACAAACCTAACTTAGTTGGATGGTGAAAAGAGAATATTAAGGGTTTTTTTGGTGATTCAGAGTTGAAGTTGTTGATGGGATTTTAGTAGTGTTGAGTTGTTATTTTGTTGTGTTTGTTGCTAATTGAATTTGTGTTGTCATTGCGTGTGGATGCTGAACTTTAGGGCTCATGATTTGTAAAGGGTTTGCAAAATATTACATTGTGGTATTTATAATTTTTTGCTTTGTTGATTAAAAAAGTTAGTTCAGTTAAGACCATGGAGGTAAAGAGGGGTAAATTAAGGTTCCGAGAATATGAATTAGTGTGAGGCCATAAACATTATAATTTCATTTATATCAATGTGTTCTATTATAATTTTTTTAATATATCTTTTATGTGGATTTTTTGCAATGCCAGTTTATTAAGAATATGATCATGTGAGAGGTGTCTTTTGATATTCATTGTTTTTGATATGTCATGAATGCTTATACGAGTTAATGTGTAAAGTTCTATTTTTACTTTATCAAGTTTAAAGTAATATATTTAATAGGAACTTCTTAAATTTAATTAAGTTTAGGATGCGAAAGTTTTTTCCGTCTATACGAAGATTCATGGAACCAATTGCTTCTATTCTTGACTCAATTTCAACAATTCAAGAAGCCTATATTTTAGAATCGTTGTTTTTTATTAATTATCGATGGCTACCCCTAGAAAAAGTTCCTGGTTCCGCCCCTGGTCTCAACTACTACAGAACTTGTAGGTTCCATGAAGGCTGAAATTAATAGCAAATTAGAATAAAGTACACTTTGATTATGAAAAGTAAATTCGCAGATATGGATGAACGATAGGGACTAGGTGTATCGAATAAAAACAAGAAATGATGAATTTTGGGGATGATTCAAAGAGGGTACATTCAAAATCCCCTTCTTTTAATCCTTGTACAACAAAGATTGTTTTTTTTTATCAGCAATAATCGCAAGTATGGTGATTGGAACAACAAGGACTGTTGACTCTTACTCTCTTTCAACTTCGTTTTCTTGCTTCCAATCTTCTTATTTCCAGTCTTTAACACAAAAGAAACGTGATCCGTTGAATTGGGACTTTACTAATATGCTTGACTTTGGGTTTGAGATAACATGTCACTGTCTCCACGCCACCTATTTATGCATTTCTTTCTTTCTGATAAAAAAAAACATGTCATTGTCTCCAACAAAAGGACCATTACACTTTCTTCAATTGAAGCTGCAAAATAAGTCGGTTCTACTTTAACCCCCGAATTCGCATATTTACAATGACATACCCAAGGATCATACGAGATGGATAAATTATACAAACTAAACTAAGTTCAGCCGAGAGTGCTAAGCATGGGAAATTACACTCATAGAAGCACTAGAGTCCTTGTTTCTTGATGTTGATTATGTACTATTAGATTTTAGTAACATGTATTTTCTTTCAACTTCTTATTTTCAGCTCTTATTTTATTGGCCTTCCCTTGCCTCTGTTGGTGCTTCATATTGAAATGAGTAAGCGCAAACGCCCAGACACGAATCTTCCATCAGCGTTCCTAACAGAAAATGTGAAGTCACTCTTGGACTTGATCAAGAGCAGTAAAGACATGGGAATATGGATAAGAGACATAAAAAACCGAACAAACCTCCCCGACAAAGTGGTCACTAACAGCCTCAAGATGCTTATGGATAGGAAACTGATAAAGGAGGTCGTGACTGTCCAAAACAAAGCGAAGAAGCACTACATGGCAGCTGAGTTCGAGCCCTCGAAGGAAATAACAGGCGGTGCTTGGTATAATGCGGGCAGTCTCGATAAAGATCTGATAAGCACTCTCAAATCTCTATGTTACAGATTCATAAACAAGCTGAAGGTTGGTACTGTGGAGATGGTTTCTGAAGCTATAAAGAGGTCAGGGGCATTCCGGGATGAGTTTAGTGTTGAGCAGATCGAAGAGCTTGTGAAGTCTTTGGTTTATGACAACGAGGTTGAGGAATTGAAGAGTACCGGTTCTGCTGAGTTTGATTCTATACCCGCCGGGAGCATTTGTTATAGGTGCAAAAGTAAGAAAGATGGAACGGAAACTGTAGGAGCTATGGCTTCGATTCCTTGTGGTGTTTGTCCAAGGATAAGCGAGTGCACCCCTGGTGGAATTATTTCCCCGCTTAACTGCGAATACCTCACGAAATGGTTGGATTTTTAGCAAGACTAGGTAGTTTTTTGATACCTTTTCTTTTTTGTTCACTGTTAATTGCAAGACACTTCAAACACATCCTCCTATGTAGAAGTTGGATACATTTACATGAGCAATATTTTCAATTTAGAGGCCCTGACCGGCCTTTGCAAATAAGTATATTTTTGGTTCATTGTTTTGCTATATTCCTCAGTTTGTTGTGATGGCTTATGTTGAAAATGATGGGGAAGGGAAAACTTCCTTTGTGGCATTACAAGTGAGCCTCATTTGTGTTACTGTTTTGTTTTGAAATCCAACTGAAGGGAAAATTGCAGTTGGTAAAGATTTTATAATGTTGGATATAAAACAGATAAATATTAGGCCGTCCCCAATGGGTCGAGACCGATTAGGTCTAATTCCAGTCTAATTGGACGAAAAGTAAAGAAAAGGTTTGGCCCGATTCGTGAAGAAAGTATATTTAAATTATTTGGGCCAGACGATGATTCTTCATAGGAGATCGCGGTTTAGACCTAAATAGACGGTCGACGAATCCATCGATTTCCGAAAAAGTACATAATCGACGCCCCTATTCGACACGTAGAAGCCTCCACTGTGGAAGGTCTTAGAGATGATTGCAAGTAACTACTAGTTCTTTTTCACCCTCTCAACTTGTAGCCCCTTCTTTGATAAGTTTTAAAACTCTTTATACTTTGTATAAGTTTGATATGGAATGATAATTGTACCCTTCAAAATTAAAAATTATTATTAAAAAATTAAACAGATGTAAACAGATTTTTGTATCTGTTAATTTTTTGCGTTTTCTACGGTACAAGAAGGATGAATATCAAGAGATATGAAAATCTAGATTTTTTAACATTACTTTTAGATCTTAATTGTAAGGGTAAAATTATTATTTTCATACAAATTACAACCAAAACGAATTCAAGATTTCTTTGTAATAAAGAATAGTGCTACAGGCTACAAAAAAACAAATACCTCAGTATTTATTTTTGTAGTTGTCTCTGTATATTACTAATTGATATTAAAATATCCAAGATATGTTAAGATTTTTTGTCGTGAAGATATCTTTAATTGAAACAAATGAATTAACGGTTAAAAATAAATTTGTCAATCATTACGAAAATACAATGTTCTAAAAATTCCGACCAAGTCCCGTTAAGACGCCATTCATTCGATCCGATTAATTCAATTATTCCCGTTTCATTCTCAATTAATCCTCAAAAACTCTAACCGTCTTACTACCGATTAACGATTTTTAGAACCTTACAAAAACATCACCTTACATATTTGCAGTCAAATCTAAATTAAATAGTTATAATTGATTCTTAGTCTCTAAGGCATTACAATTGTGACTTTGTAATATCAGAATTCGAATAGAATGCGATTTTATTGAACCTACTCTCTAATGAACTTCCAAAGTCCATCGGAATCAAAAAGACTATTTTACCCCTGTCTCTTTGATCTATTTATAAGTCATAAAGAGCATGCTTCCAATTTGCATTATCACTAAGTTTCGCTCCTCAGATTCAGCTCGAAGCGTCGACAACAATGTCGAGAAAAATCACTCTCCTCCTCTGCTTGGCCTCGATCTTAATCTCCGCCCATGGCGGCTCCGTCGATTCTCCGAAGCCACACCCTCTCAGATCCCTCAACGTCAACGAAACCCAGGTACGAAATCCGAAATCACTCCCGATTCATCTTCATCGAATCGAGATCTTCGATCTTCGATCTTCGATTTTCTCTCAATCGCATTACGTTTCCGCAGAGCGATGGGAGCTGTACATACACGGTGCAGATCACGACCTCGTGCTCCTCTCCGTCGTACACTCGCGACCGGATCAGCCTCTCGTTCGGAGATGCTTATGGGTACCAGGTGATTAGAAATTAGAAACAATTTGTCTGTGATTTGGAGATTTGGGGGTTGATTTTGTGAAATTGGGGGGTTGAATTTGAGTTTGTGGTGGTTTTTGATCAGGTTTATGTGCCGAGGCTGGATGATCCGAGGTCGGGGACGTTCGAGAGGTGCTCGACGGACACGTTCACGGTGACGGGACCGTGTACGTACCAGGTCTGTTATCTCTACCTGTATAGAAGCGGCTTCGACGGGTGGATGCCGGGGACGGTGACGGTGTACGGGTACTACACCAAAGCGGTGTCGTTTTATTACAACACTTTCCTTCCCGGTGGTGTTTGGTACGGATTCAATCTCTGCCATGGACGTGTAAGTGAAGCTTCGTCGGCGACGGCTTAGGATATTCGACCCTTAATTTAGTTTTTTTTTTTGTATTTAGTAATTTGTGTTAGAATGTGGATTGAGTTTTTGTTGTTACGTTATTTTAGTACATTCGAATAAAATGTTATTATGCTCGGTTTCTTGGTCCGTGATTTTTTGCGAAATAGTTTTGTTTAAAACAAAATTGAGCTCTTTGGTCGGGTGTGGGCCATCCTCGATCGGTAGGAATGACGCTCAAACCGGTCGTGGGTCACTCCCGGTTAGGTATTTTCATCGAAGATAAAATCGAGAACCCTTAAAATGGAGCCTATTTTGTATATGTTTCAAGTTTGAAAGATAGTTGGGGAAGAGTTAGTAATTTTAAGACCTTTCACAGTGGGAGTTGGTTTTGGTCCGATCGATTCAGTGAAATCTGGGGTCGGATTCGGTGTTCATCACAGTGGTGGTCGGATCCGGAAGGTCTTTTTGACGAAAATAGACAAATGTCAAGAGAAAAATCGTTGATGAAGGAGAGAGAAGAAAAAGAAGAAGAAGAAAGAGGAGAGAAATAGAGAGAGCGTAGAGGAATCGACGTCGACGTATTTATCGGCTACTGACAGATAATCAAAGAGAGAGAAACGACAACATTAGTCTTTCTAAAGCTATCTTGCAAATTATCTCTTCTTGATCCATTAGTAGTAAAAAAGGAAACGAGATACTAAAGATATGAGTTTAAAATAATAAAGTTAGATGTTGGATTAAAAGACAACACATAAAAAAGTTACACCTTTTGTAAATAATGATGAACTATATTTGGCTCCGTGAAAAGGATGATAAAGTCTAAAGGTAATATGGTACATTTTTTTTGATCACCAAGATTTTATAAATCCACAAATTCCGAAAGAGAGGAATATGGGAAGCTGCAAAAAGCGGTCGAATTACAATGCTTCTAACTTGAATTACACCAAAACTCGATATAATCTAAGTAAAGAAAATGCGACCCAAAACGTGTGGGTAAAACAATTCTAGATTGGGCCAAAGGAGGCCCAATCATACCAAATGAGCCCCAAAGCAACACAAAGGTCGCACTTCGGGAAAAGACTCCTCGAGACCAAATAGGAGCGAACCCAAGGAACTGATACTAGCTACACGCACCACCCACCCTCGCCGGAAACCACCAGAGTACCAAGGCGGCTGAACCATAACTTCCACACAACAAGCACCATCAAAGCCAACGAAAACCACCAACCCATCACTTGTAAACACGAGAAAGGACATAGCAGATCGCAGAGCCAGGAGGGCACGCCCGATCGTCGGAGGCCAACACCTCTAGAGCCGACGATCCCAAAAAGGAAGAGGAGCCCAGAAGACTCGAACCCGGACATACATTGTAATGGTAAACGTGCAGTTTATATTTCATCATGTACATGTACAACACATAATGCATCACGGGGTCACCTCACATTGTAATGGTAAATCGTTGAGGGCATTCACGGTCAAGCTCTTCCCTTTAGTCTCCGTTTTCATTAACGACGATTTAAGTTTGGCCCCTTCGTATTGTTTACAGTAAGTTGTCGGTCCTGCATTTCAGTCGGTCTACGCCTCTATCATAGACTTCTCGTTTTGGTGACCCATATAGATGATGGAGGCTTAACCTCTGTTGTTCTTTAGCCACTCAGAGCGTGTCGTGTATCTCTTTTTCTTAAAGACCGGATTTTGTAAAAATATATTCTATATTAGAGTTTTTGCAACGACCGTGTATTGAAAATTTTAAAAACATATATTTTTCTCTTATAATTACTATACACCTTCCATTCTCACCTCATACACCCAATTTTTTCTCTTAATTTTTTTCTCACTCATATCTCCTTATGTAGTTTTAGTTTATTATTCAATCTTTCGTGATTATTCTTTTTCCGATGATGATGATTCGAACTGTTCCTAAACATATTGTGGACCCGAAAGGGATCCAAGCGTCTGATTCCCAACCATAAGACATGTCATGCCATCGCTCGTCGCGATCCACTTTTTTAGACCTGCCATACAACCATCAACATATGTTTCGGTGTATTCAACTAGACACGGGGCAGAAGTATTAGACGAGGGCCGGTAAACAGTCCTGTTAGGATCCATAAGGCCTCTAGGAGATCTCGGGTTGCTGGAGAGGATTGGCTACCCGGCCCTTTTTGTGGCTCCTCCACCAGTCCCGGAGCTCCATCCTCGAACCACATGCATCACTTAGATAGTTAGTGTGTTTCATATGAGGTTTCATAAGCATTCAGGCTCATGTGGTTGTCCTGAGTTTGAGTTGAGATGTGTTTTTCTTGTTACTTTTCAATTAGCCTTTGGATATTTTAACATAACTGACTAAACCTCAGTTATAATTAGGGGATTAGGTTTATTATTATCTATGGATGGTCCACTTTCCTCTCCGGTCCTCGTCTCGTCCACCCACCACCTCTTCTTCCTTCCTTTACAGCGATCAATCGATTGCCACCTACGTCGTCGCCTCCGCTGCAAGCTTGTTCTCATTACTTTGGTGTATTTGATGAGGTCCCAGCTCTCTTTCACTACGCTCCGACCATCCAATTTTATCGGAGGCCCGACCCAAGTTCCGACAATGAGATTGTGGCGAAAACGATCACTCAGGGCCTTCGTGAAGGGTCGTTCCATCCCCCACCGCTAGATCTCATGTTTAAAGAGGTTGGAATCAACGAATGGTAATGTTAGTAGCAACTGATGAAAACTCGAAGGTAGCATTATGTCGTCCTTGATGATTAACAATAAGTGCGCTTGTTGGCCCAAACAGCCAGACGAGGTTTATTACACAGCTTTGCCAGGTCCTATGAGTACCAAGCGGGACAACGGGATGTTGTTGAGGAGACAAGTCCCATCCCAATGGGATCAGACACCACTCGATCTCAAACTTCCTCCTTGGCGACATGGCACCCTTTCACTTCAACCTAAGGATCTACGAGGGATCAACGTGTCCTTTCGACGAAACAGGATTGTCCGAGTCGAGACGAAAAAGTATATTGGATCTTCTATGCATCTCACATGATGAATATGGAACCTACCCTACTTGTTTACCTGGATTAACCGAGAGTTATACTTATAGGGTTAGCATTTTGATAGTGACCAAAACCATGTCTCGCTCTTCTCGTATTTCCACTTTTGTGATTGTCGACGTTTAACTAGTCTCATAAATAAAACGGTCACGTTTTCATGCTAAAAAAATATTTTCTTTTATTCGAAACTTAAACAGAAAAAAAAACAGGTTTTAAAATAATAGAAAGGTCGAAAAAGAAGATCAATCAGAGTTAATAATATGATTTTCGTTCTCCACGGTTCGCGTGTGCCACATTGAACCCGAAAGGCCCTGTTTTTGGGAGCTCGATGGTCTTTAGGGCTCCAAACCCTAATTCCATCACCTTGAGCAATCAGGTTGCGCCTTCGACTCATGAAGGTTGTGCTTCCGTGAGTCCGTTGGTGTCCACAAGTGGTGCGTCTCCTAAGGACTCGAGTCCTTCTATGATGAACCTACTAGTCGATTTCTTAGCTTATTGTATCATTGAAGAGGAGATTATGGAGGTTGTCGTGCCCTTCACACCGATAGACCCTGCTATCATCGTCCGACAACAATAAGGCATGGCAGGGCGGTTGTTATCCCCAACACCCCCCACAAGGATTTTATACTCAAGGTGATCAAACAGGCATGAGGGCGAGCAGCGTTAGGACTGATCATGAAGGATCTGGAACCTGGAATGTATGAGTTCTATTTTGACTATCAGAAGGCTCGGGAATGAGTGAAGTACAACAAAACATGGTGCTTAAATGGATATCCATTACTATTGGGGGATATCCTGGATCCGAGGGCTCGGGACCTTCCCCAACTTTCAGCTCTAGGTTTATGCATGAGGTCTCCCGCCATCGGTCCGAACCAAGGCTATCGGGTAGGTCATCGGCGTTGTCCTAGGAGGATGTGTGGATGTTTCTTATGATCAGTGAGGTCTCTGTCGGGGCGGAACTGTCAAGGTTTGGTTCTGGATGGAGATTCACCGACCCATTTGCCGAACCATGATCACAAAGATCTACGAATTCAGGGAGCTGATTCAAGTCACCCTGACCTATGATCGACTCCTTATATTCTGTTACAACTGTGGCCGACTCGGACTTCCGGTCAGAGAATGCTAAGTGGAAGTCCCATGTGGTTTGACAACTCCATCTTAGAATTTCAACTTGTGAAGATGGAGAAGCACTATGCAACGGACTGGGGAAAAACACAACTGTATGCCCTCAATTTCGAGCCACTGACATCCGATTGTTACCCTGCATACCCTACCTAATCCTCAAGTAGCGGTGGAACAATAGGGGATGCCTAGGAAAATGGCTGTCGCTGTCCCATTTGGGACGCTGCATATCCCATCTGAGACGTAGGGTCAGAAGGAGGCACTATAGGACAACCTCGAGAAGATTCAGTGAGGACTGGGAAACAACCCCGCTAACATGAATAATAGACGACCATGGCTTCAAATACTTGCCTTAGGATGAGTCCCTAGTGAAAACCGATTCTCCCTATGATACTAATGAGTTCAAGTTCGATCGCACTCTATATGACGAAAAGAGTCATCACCATGAGATCAAGCAGTTTTTAAGCACCACCTTGACCAATACTCGTCAATTTCTTAGTTTGCTTTCTATATACCTATATGACTCTTGCCAAATCGTTCTCAATGATCATATTATTTTAGAATTTTTGTTAAGAAATCTTGTGAGACTCTGGCTCTCTTTTATTATTAATAATAATGTAGGTAATTTTTAAGTCACAAAAGGTTGAAAAATATATTTGTAAACAAATTTACGAAAATAACCTAGTAAATATTTTTATTAATGTAAGGGAAGAAGGGTAGTTCCGTATTTTCACGCCAATAATACATCTCCTCCATCCGAAAGCCATATATGTGAGTGATGATACTCTATCTGCTCTTTCTTCCTCCTCAACCCTAGATTTAGGGTTCATAATCTGTCTCCTTCCTCTCTACACATTTTTTTCTTTTCATTTTTTTTTATTTTTACAGACATCACATCACGCACAGACACGCTTTCTCGCGCTCTCTCCCAGTTCAAAGGTGTGTAGTTACATGGTGATGCACCGAAGTCGACTCAATGACTATGATCCACACGAATCTGGATTTCAGAGTCAACTCAATTACTACCACCAGAACCTGGATTCGCGAAACCCTAACTTTAGGAACCGATCTTCTTCGTGTAGGCATAAATGGGTGAAACAAGGGACAACGACGCTTACGAGGAGGAGCTTCTCGACTACGAAGAAGAAGAGGAGAAAGCCCCTGACTCCATCATCACCAAAACTAACGGTGAAGTTGCCAAAAAGTGAGTCTTCGGTTCTCTCTGCCTCCCTCTCGTATTGATTTGCTTTTGGGAATATGATTGGAAAGAGAAATATTTGGTTTTGTGTAGATCTGATGTGAAAATTGAAGGGTTAATTAAGCCATTTGGTGATCTGTGACTAATTCATAAGGGGTATTAAATGTTCCCTTATCAATATATAAGGGGTAGTAAATGACCTGTGACCAATTCATAAATGTACAAGGTGTACAAAAGATAATTACCCAAAATTGAAATAATTGGTGTACTGTACTGATATCATGTTTGTATTAATAGCTTTTATAGTATTATTTGCTTGTAAAACCCATCACTTTTATCAGGCATTTAGACAATTGTTCAATCTCATTTTAACTCTAAAAAAAATTGGACTTGTGGTGATGAATTTGCTGGAAGACCTTATAATTTCAGTTTCATATGTCATTTTAAGCTAGCAAGAAGCAAAATTTGTTGTTTTTTTTGTTTGTACTGACTTAATTTTTACTGTCTAACTAATAAGGGAATTAATGAGAATGGCTTCTTCGATTTTCTGGGTTGCTGTAACTCTGATCATAACATATTGATTGTTAATTTTCTGAGGAAGGTGGGTTTGTATTGTCCTGAAAAATACAGTTAAATGGTTGGCTAAGCACAATTGTAAGGCTTTGCTTACCAGAAGCTGAATTCTGGAAGTGGAAGTTTCTCCAAGACATAGTTTTCATCGAAGTTCAATCTCCCATAAAGTTTATCATTTCTTTTCTTGATCTCTCTTTGTTTGGTATCAACTTGGTTTTAGGTTTATAAATCATTTTCTGCTCTTTAACTTGTCAATATGTTTTCCTTTTGTACTTATCGTTTGTTCTGCTGTCTACATTTTGCTTGTGAATCTTTGTATCTAATGTACTCTTTTTTCTGTTCTCTCAGGGGCTATGTTGGGATTCACAGTTCGGGATTCAGAGACTTCCTGCTTAAACCTGAGCTTCTTCGAGCCATTGTGGATTCAGGATTTGAACATCCTTCAGAAGGCAAAGTTTCTGACTAGTTTAACTAAATTTTGCTGACTGGTTATTTTGTTTACGTGGTATATAAGTACAATTAGCTTATGGTGTGCTCATGTTATCATTTTCAGGTAATAATTACTTCTATGCTCATGACTTTGGCAAGAAAATTGGTCTGGTAAACATTTTTCATTAGAAGGATCTGGAAGGTCATTTATACTTACTGAGGATTCGTCCACACGATTTTGTTTGATTCTTCCTTAGTGCAACATGAATGTATCCCCCAAGCTATCTTAGGAATGGATGTCCTCTGCCAAGCAAAATCTGGCATGGGGAAAACTGCCGTGTTTGTTCTATCAACTCTGCAGCAAATTGAACCTGTTTCAGGTCAAGTTGCTGCTCTTGTTCTGTGCCATACTCGAGAGTTAGCCTACCAGGTACACTTTCACAATCTGTATGTGCATTGGGTTCATTCCCTGTAAACCAAATTGTGCCAAATGCCAAATTAGTTTTTTTGCATGGCTTTTTGCTGCATACCTGGTTGCAGCAAATACTTCAACACATAGTTGTCAATGATCCAATTGTAATTATCCTGTTGCAGATCTGTCATGAATTTGAGCGTTTCAGCACCTATCTACCCGATATAAAGGTTGCTGTCTTCTATGGTGGTGTCAACATCAAAGTTCACAAGGATTTGCTGAAGAATGAGTGTCCACACATAGTTGTTGGAACACCTGGAAGAATACTGGCTTTGGCAAGAGACAAGGACTTGGGGTTGAAGAATGTGAGGCATTTCATACTTGATGAGTGTGATAAGATGCTTGAGTCACTTGGTACGTTATCGTATGTGTTAAAGGTTTGAGTTATTGTTGGTAATTTGAGTACAGTTGTTGATTCAATTGGTTGTGTAACTGCTATTTTTTTTCAGATATGAGGAGGGATGTGCAAGAGATCTTCAAGATGACCCCTCACGATAAACAGGTTATGATGTTCTCAGCCACTCTCAGCAAGGATGTTCGGCCTGTTTGCAAGAGGTTCATGCAAGATGTAAGTTCTGTTGACCATCATAGACTCATATTGCTGAAATGCAATCATTTAGGTAGAATAAATACTAAAGTTTTAGAATTACTTTTGTGCAATTTCTCTTGGCACTTTTGAAATAAAGCACTGAGCATGTGATCTTTTAGAAGCTTCATGAACTTTGTTCTTATAGACTCATAGTCTGCCATCTGCTTTTCTTCAATCATGAGGACTGCTGGTTATATTACAGTATGTTATATAGTATCGGAATTTATAGTTTATGGGTGTGTTGGTGGCAATATACTTTACTGATTTTACTATTGTGTTTACGGTAAGAGATTTGCGGGTTGAGTGTACTAATATTGCACGGAGTTCAATTAGGAATGTGAAATTGACATAAATATAAAATATTATGGTTTGCTGGCTTGTTGAAATTCGTGTAGTATTTCAGTTCTGTTAGTTTTAGAGTTTGATTCAAATACCTTTTGATATGTTACCTTATCTCCTTTCAGCCAATGGAAATTTATGTGGATGATGAGGCCAAGCTTACTCTTCATGGTCTCGTACAGGTATCTAATGTCATTTTGGAATTGTGTTATGTCTCATGAGTCGTGTTATTATCATTTGTTGTATCATTTGCTGTATGCTTTTCTTTTGGCAGCATTACATTAAATTGGGTGAGCCGGAGAAGAACCGCAAGTTGAATGACCTTCTTGATGCCTTGGACTTCAACCAAATTGTTATCTTTGTCAAAAGTGTTAATAGAGCAGCAGAACTTAACAAGTTGCTTGCCGAGTGTAACTTCCCATCGATTTGCATCCATTCAGGGATGTCTCAGGAAGAAAGGTATGTGTGTTTACCTTGTGCATGGTTTGTAATGGAAGACACTCAATTTATTGTTTTCTTCTTTTTTATTTGGTGAAAGAGAGGCCGATTTTATTTTATACATTAGGCCAAATCTTGGAAGTGCTGTTGGAGTTCTTTTATTTGATGGGTTTTGTGCTTTTCATCTATAACTACCATTTCTAAGTATCAGGACCCAGTGCTTTGTTTGGTGTCTTTTGGGTTGATAAACTATATCTGATCTCTTCATTGGACTTGCTATAGCATGTGCTCTTGTTAGTATTAAACTATTCCCATTATGTAATAATTTATTCAGTTTTCCCATTTCATTGGTTGAATTATATGTTTTATTTTTCATCATTAGTGTCTTCCCTAGGTAGACTGCTATATGCATGGTTGCTATCGCCTTGCAAATTTGTAATGGTCAAGCATTTGTTCAATATGATTCAATCCTCTTATGGTTTGAATCAGAGGAACTGTCTTACTGATTAAAAATTCATGTTTTTTGTGTGGATATATTTATCCTGTTGTAAGAAGCTATTGGTCAAATGGGCTCGAGTATTATTCACTCCTATCATTTGCATATTCTTTTCTATGTTCTTGTCCCTCTACTTTTAGGGTCTATAAGTATAGATACTCAAGACTAACTCGAAGCTCTATTAGAATATCAAGTCACTGTAGTAGAATTATACAGAGCCTTAGCATGTCCCCTCCATAATCCGACGGTCTACAAAGCTTCATGTTCTAGACAAAATGTATTGGAAGGTTAGAGTTTGTACAACATTTCTATTGCAAGCCGCTTTGTCATAATAGAAATCAACCGTAAAAATTATGATGAGGCAAGTGATCTAAATATTAGCTGCAGTAATACATGGTATGAATGTTGATGCAACTAGCAGATTTAGTTTATTTTGGGTGGTGGTTGTGAAAATTGTCCTTGCATTGTAATTCATTGAACTGCTAATTATTATTTGTAATATATTAAGTAGAGCAATTATTTTTTCCCATTTCAATCTTACGTTAAATGTCTGTATTATTACTTGTTTTTACTTTGTACTTCATTTTTATGTTTTGTTTTTAGGTTAACAAGATACAAAGGTTTCAAAGAAGGGCATAAACGAATTCTTGTTGCTACTGATTTAGTTGGAAGAGGAATTGACATTGAACGTGTTAATATTGTCATCAACTATGACATGCCAGATTCCGCTGACACCTATCTTCACAGGGTATGTTGACGTGTCTGCACAAATTGTTTTTACACTCTAAAGATCTTTCTTAAAAAGTGTATTCCTCAACTCAAATTTTCTGTAGAACTTTTCTTCAGACTTGTACTATAACTTTATCTGCTTTGATGAAGTAGTTTTTCTCCCTCACATTAAATGTGTTAGGATTCAAATTTAGTGCTTTACTTTCAATCCTTTACCCTCATGTCCCCACACCTCAAAGTTGTTTCAACTAATCCTTAGAAGGGTATTATTAGTAATGCATCGCTAATTAACTTACTGGACTGTAAATAGGCCACTCGTTTTGTGACATCTGTTTTAAGAAAGTAGATTACTTATTTGGCGATAGAGGGAGTACGCAATTGTTTGGTATCTTTGAAGTTATGTTAGTGACCAAATAGATACTGTTACTGTTTTGTTGTAGCATTTTCACAGTTGTGTTCCTCATCACTGAGTGTCAACATAGTTTTTTTTAATCTTTATCTGTAAAATGCCCCAACATTTATATAGTGGCCTTATTTTTGACAGGTTGGTCGAGCTGGTAGATTTGGCACCAAGGGGCTTGCTATAACTTTTGTTTCGTCTGCATCAGATTCTGAGGTTCTTAACCAGGTATCTTAGTGGTTGGTGTGATGTTGGAAATGTTTCCTTTTTATCTTCACCTTTTAATCCTTACATTTAATTGCTTTCATTGCAGGTTCAAGCTAGGTTTGAGGTGGATATTAAAGAGCTTCCCGAACAGATTGACACATCTACTTACAGTATGAGATCCCCCCTTTTCAGTTTGGTGTTCCTTTTGTTTTTAGAATAAATGTTACATTATGAAAAAACTGAAAAAATACATATGATATCCCATGCTTAATTGACCAACTGGTCAAGTCACAAGTGCTTGGTGTCATGATGTTCGTATAAGATTTTGCCCATAAAAACGGTTGAAGAGATATATGCGATCTTAAAAACAACTTCACGAACTGTTATAGGAAATGGCGAGTGCTATTCTAATAGTATTTGCAACTATTAATTCCTTGAGTCCCAAGTGTCACATATTGTGCATTTTTTTGGTTGACCCCATAGTGTTGGCCAATGGCCAATGACTATTTTGTCCTTAGCTGCACATCAAATTTTCACACAGATGTCATTCGATACATGAAATTTTCTAAACAAATCATCCGCATAGGCTGAAGCACTCAACTTATAAAATCATCCAAACTGAATCTTTGGTCTTAATTTGTATGATTCTTGGCGAATTTCATCAACCGAAGTACCAACTCCATGCTTCCTGCTTTCAGTTTGATATTTTTTGCTTGACTTTCATATTATGTGTTTCAAAATTTGATGTGCTATTGTACAGAGTAGTCATTTTGGTAACACAAATAATTGTGCAGCTCAGGAGCAAATCTATTTTACTCTAAATAATTGTGCAGCTCAGGGAGCTAAACCATTTCATTCTGTTTGAAGTGTAGTTTTAACATTTTTCATCCAATGTTTTGCAGTGCCGTCGTAGTCATATGATGCAGTCGGATGTTTGCACTATCATTAATTAGTGAGCTGTGGCAAGAGATGAATCAGAAACTACTATCTTGTGAACTTTGTATCACTTAAGAAAGCTTTTCATTCGGTTTTGTTCTAGTGATGCCCTTAACTTAGGCAGAGAACGGATCTTGAAATTAGATTTGCTATATGTTTTTGTAGAACATGCATCTGCTGTATTGATATTTCTTTGCTTGATGTTACTTTTCATGTAGTTTAGAAGTTCCTAGTGTACAACATTGACTGACATACAAATAGGACTTAATAGTTTTTACAGAACTTTAAGTATTAGTTTATTCTGTTTGTATGAATGAAATATATTAAATTAACATGAATTTAGACATATTTGTTCATAGTGTCTGTTGTCTGTGTTAGACTATTTTTGTTCATTACTAGCTCTTATTTATTTGATGGCTTGATGCACATGATACTGAAAGGTTTTCTTTGTAGTGGAGCAATAACATAGTAGTATCAAAGGAAAATTGAAATTATTATATAGCATGCATGAGTGCTATGTAATCCTCTATATTTATGATATCATTTAGTAGGGTGGTGCTGGATCTCGAGGTCTCTCGTCTCTGTCGCTGGATTTTGTTGTTGGCCATTGGTGGGTGTGAGTGTTCTCCCTGGTATCTGTACGGATAAGGAGGGATTGGGTATCCAGGTATGCTGGCTTGTGGTGCCGGTGGCCGTGGGTGGCAAGGTTGCTTTGTGATCTATTGTATTAGGAACCGCAGATTGTATGGTACATCATATTCATGTATTTACTATTCATGTGACCGTATAGATCCTCTTGAAAGGTGTTCTATTTGTGCAAGGTTATCTTGTCGCCGATGTGCAAGGTGCCTCCTCGTGAGTGGTGTTGCTTGGTCCCTAACTTTTGTTGGGCCCTAGTAAGGGTGTTAATAGGACCATATACCTAGTTTGAAGCCTATTTTGATTTAATCCGATTCAGGTAAAACCGAGAATATAATCAAAACAAAAAAAAGTAAGATAACAGGACTCTGATTATGTGCTGGAACTATTGCTCCTCGTCCCCAAGCAACATGATGCAAAGTATTTGGAAGATCCCGACCTTGAAAGCTCGGTCTATGAGTGTCAGGTGACCTTCTTCTTCTTCTTCTTCTTCTTCCAGTCTGTCCTGGATGACGTGTCCTAGGACTTCCACCACACATCGTTGAACCCCACTATATTTGACCCACAGAACCTCCAAAAGAGTTCCCATTCACCCACAACGACCTGTGGGTCAGGGTCCATAATCTAGCAAGAAATACAAGAGATGAGATAGTTAGTGGAGGACAAGATAGAGATTTTTCTGGTAGTGGCCACATGAAGCCCTACAGATACACATTCAAGTCCATCTAGCCCATCCTTGTATCGTCGCCTTATGCTCACATTCAGAAAAGAATGAAATCAAGTAATGGTAACTTTCAGTTATTAACGCTTACCTGACCATTAATATAAATTGTGGACACATATGGCATATAGCGACGATTGTGGTATGTGGCACCAACCCCTCACTTGCAGGAATAGGTAGGGAGGAAAGCACCCCAACAACCACTTCAGGCTTCGGTTGGAAGTAAGGTGAGCTCCCAATGCCCCTCTGGTCCATTATCCACCCTACCAAGGGTGATACTCCTCGCTAGGCCCACCAATTCTACAACAACAAACTCCTCCAAGTCGGAGGTGAACACACCTTTTTTCCGAAAAGTGAGGGGTTAACAATTTGAGATAGAGTCTACAACATTAGGGGTCCGGGAATCTAGTTTCCTCCAGCCACATCGCCCGATCGAGGCACCTATCCCACTCTCGCTATCCCAAGATATGGTCCGAAACTTCATAAAGACGATCGAGTCCCGAATCTAGATGTACCGGGGACTTGTGTAGAAACAGAGATCCTAGTTCAATCCAATCTCCACCAACTTAGAACGGGTATGTAAAGGATCAACATGGGATGATTTGGAAGGTAAAGGAGAAGCCATCGAGGGATGGAAGAAATCCACGTTATATCGGTAAGAAGACTACACTGGAGCCGTCAACTTTGTGCCTAGAAGACCCACCAGGTGGCGCGTTGGTGGAAGCTATGTCTTTGGCGCAATAGGCGAGGGTCGGGAATAAACACCCTCGATTGGAAAAACTAACGGAATGGTCAAAATAAACAGTAAACGATACTTTCTGCAAAAAACTAACGGTTGATACTTTCTGCAAAAAATTGAAAGGTGATAGTTGGGAAATGTCACCAGGTAAACCTAGGTTAGGAATTGAAAAACAAAACTCAAATGGAGTTAGGAAACATGGTTACCCCATACCATTAACACACTCGCCAATATTGAACAAGTTCAGGCAATTGATATGTCAAATGTAAAGCTAAAATGCTCCACGTGAGTAAATCTATTATGGTAACATCAATTAATTTCCCGATCATATAAAGATAACTGACAATATATTACGGTGCTATAATTGGAAAGAAAAATATATGCTTAATTAATTAATCCATTGATTCCATTTTAGTGGTCCGAACATTCAATTTTCATGGTTTTATTCATTCTATGATCAAATAAAAATCTCAAAAAGAGAAATGATTGGATATATATTACCTTAATTGAATCCCAAAATGATATTGCAAACATCTGATTGATGAATGATTTCGTTGAATATACCAAACATAACTTTATAATATTTGAACGGTTAAATTTATAAACAATAATAACTAACCACAATGTGAAGTAATTATGTGCAGCTCAATAATAATTCATGTAATTAAAACAGAAAATTACAAAAATAAAGAGCTTGATGGAAACAAGATTTGTTCCACTAATTAATTAAAGATCTACTCTTGATTCTACACCATGTCCGAAGTCTTATATATATTTGTACACACAAGACTATCAAAGCTTCAATATCCGAGCACAAACTTTGAGAAGAATCAATGGTGAGTAATGGTTCATTTTCGGGGTGTGTTGACCCGTTTGTTTTTGTGCTGGTTTTACTGTGGTTTTGGGTCGGTTTCTCTGGTTAGGCCCTTGTTGAGTTTGAGCGTATTGGTAGATTCGGGCGTTAGGCCTCTTGTTCTTTGCTTAATTTTCTACCCATATTGGGTTTACTTGTTGCTGATTGTTGTATTCTGGTTCTTAGACTATTTGTTCTATAATCCCCTAGTTGGGACTTCGGTTTGAGGCTGAGCTATAAAAGTCAGTGTTCTCGGTTGTAATGTTGGTATCTTTTCCCCGTGTCCTGGTTAGCCCCTGGTTGAGTTTGAGCGTATTGGTAGATTCGGGCGTTAGGCCACTTGTTCTTTGCTTAATTTTTATACTCTTCTTGGGTTTATTTGTTGCTGATTGTTGTATTCTGGTTCTTAGACCATTTGTTCTACCAGTGGCGTAGTTAGCTTTTTTGGTGGGGGGAGGCACCCAAAAAATTTCAATGGTAATACACAACGTCAAAAAAATTTGAGCGGGGACACAACTAAAAAATTATAAAAATATAAAGGGTATTTTAAGGTTGAGTTATAAAAAGTCAGTGTTCTAGGTTGTAATGTTGATATCTTTTTCCCATGTCCTTTAGTTTTACTTTAAAGTTCTTGGATTTTTAATAAAATATTGCCGATAAATAATATAATATACTGAGTACCATATATATAATCTGATAAAAAAAAGAGTACCATATATATAATATATACGTATATAAGTGTAAGTCTCTAAACTTATTGAATTTTGCAGAAGCTCTTCGTGGTCTTATCGTTGTTGTTCGGTATTGTTACCATCGGATCAAGTAAGTGTAAAGCTTGGAACGTAGTTGATTTCGGAGCCGTCGGCGATGGAAAAACGGACGACACCGAAGTATGTAATATATAATCCTTTCGTAGCGTACATATATTTTGACAGCGACGTCGCTGCAGCCTACGAAAGAAAACATATATTTTTCTTTTTGTATATAGTAGCGAGTATTTATATATATATTTTTATATGTGAAGGCATTTTTGAAGTCGTGGGGAGCTGTTTGTGAAGATAAATCGCACAAGCCAACACTAGTTGTGCCGAAGGGAAATTTTTTGTTGAAGCCAGTAACGTTTCAAGGTCCATGTCAATCTCCTAATATGCATGTTCAGGTATAAGATATTTTTGGGGCAATTTTTTTTAAGACACTATCGACAACCTTTGATTCCCGAAAACACTCTCTAAAGGTGGTAGGTTTTGCTCAGTGGCGGAGCTAACTTTTTTATTGAGACAGGCACCGAAATTTTTAAGTGACTGTAATTTTTTTGAAGGGGAATACAACTACGAAATTAGAAGAAATTAAGGGCTATTTTTGAAAAAAATGTAAGAATTTTTCAAAAAATAAATAAATTAAGGGGCATGTGCACCCAGGGCTCATGTGGCTCCGCCACTCGTTTCGCAATGCATCAAAACCAAAGATTGTCGAGCAGGTTTAAATACCGTTTTTTATTTGTAATTTTGCCTAGAAACTTTCATGTGTTTGACATATTTTTGTGCGGGTAATTTGCAAAAATGACTAAAATGGTAATTCTTTGCGAAGTAACCTATAGGTTTGAAATTTTTGCAAAATAACCCTCTTTAGAAGGTATTTTCAGTTTTACCCTTAATGAAATCTCGATTGAGCATGTATTTGATGATCGACCGAGCTAGATCAAGATTTCATTAAGGTTAAAAACGTAAATTCATTTCTTAGAAATAATAGAAGATTACCTATCAAAGAGCAACACAAATCAACCCTTTGTGGGGGTACATACCTTTTGGTTTGCTAAACTCTACCATTTTTGTTCATGGTTCCGTAGGTTTGGGGGAATATTGTTGCCCCAAGCAAACCTTGGAGCGGCGACGTCGATAAATGGATCGTTTTCTCCCATGTCAATCAACTATCTGTCGACGGGAACGGGCAAATCGACGGCCAAGGTGCTAAGTGGTGGAAATCTTGTGCAAAGGTATGTGATCTCAACATATTTAACATATATTTGGTCTCATTCTGTATTGAATTTGAATCGGTTGCCAGACCCCATCCTGGGTCTTCATACATCCGATTCTGAGTAATAAAATCTTATCTACCTAAAAAAACGTATATTTGCTTATTTATTTTCATTCCTTCGTATACATGCAGAAAAGCAATCACTGTCAAAGACCTACCGTAAGTACATTTTAGTTTCCTCTTAAATTAATTTGAACAATTTCATGTAAATAAATTGGTAATTAATTAACTAACTTCGATCCCGTTTGTATGCATAGGCATTTTCTTTTAATTCATGCAATAACCTTAGAGTAAGTGGACTGACTCATATCAATAGTCAAAGGAACCACATATCAATAACAGGATGCCAGAACGCATCCATCTCCAACATCTACATATCTGCCCCGGGCGAAAGCCCTAACACCGATGGCATCGACATCAGCTCTTCCACGAATGTTCGAATCAGCGATTCGTTTATTGGAACTGGCGACGATTGTGTTGCTATAAACTCCGGATCCTCCTATATATACATTACACGAGTGACGTGCGGTCCAGGCCACGGTATAAGGTTCGTTATAAACATTATTCCCCATTTTTCAAGATATTGTATCGCCTAAACGTTTGTTTTTAGATGAATCGGATTTTAACATGACATCTTGGTACAATGATTTTCTTACCCAACGCTTTTTATAAATTATTGTGAATAATTTTATCTGAGTTTGTGTCACAGTGTTGGAAGTTTAGGCAGAGACGGTGAAAGCGCCGAAGTGGAGCAAGTACATGTTAGGGATTGTACGTTCAATTCAACTCAAAATGGAGCTCGAATCAAAACATGGGAGGTAAAAAAGTACCATACAAACAAGTATATATATATATATATATAGGAGTACAATCAGATGTTACGGTGTGAACATGCGAATTTACGTGTTTAGTGTATCCGGTTTAAGGAAACAACATTATCAGTTTGAGGTGAATATTCTCAAAACAAAATTTCTCAAATCAGAAACACTATTTTTTAAAACTATATTTTCTCAAAATAAAATGTCGTTTTTTTTTCTCAAACTGGATGCTATTTTCTCAAACCACGTTCACTATTATATCAAACCAAATTTAAGATTCGCTGTTTCACACCATAAAAAAGGTTTGCACGTGGTTGTCTCCCTATATATTCACGTACGTCTTTTACTTGATATTGAGTGTATTTGACTCGTAGGGAGGATCTGGATACGCAAGACAAATATCGTTTCGAAACATAACATTGATTGGAACTAAGAACCCAATCATCATTGATCAACAATATTCTCCCGGTGCATCGATAACGAAGGTATGGTTAGACTAGAAAAAAAAATAATCATTTACTCCAAGAGAAAGATTTTAATTACTTATTTTTGGTTTGTGATTGAAAATATTGAAGGTTAAATCTGCGGTGCAAATAAGTGACGTTACGTTCGAGGGGTTTCACGGGACAACAATCACGGAGACACCGATCGACCTAGAGTGTAGTGAGTACGAAGGATGTAGGAACGTGTTAATAGAACACGTTCACATCGATTATAAGGAGGACAAATCGGCTTATGCGGTTTGCAACAATGTTTATGGTCGTGCTACCGATACCTATCCTATAGTTGATTGTATTCGGAATTAGCTCACGTTTTAATTAGTAGAGTTTAAAGTTTAGGGTTTTTGTTTTGGCATGAGTTTCTACATATTTGTCTCTTAAATAGTTGAGATCAGTGTGCAATTATAGCTCTGAACAAAATGTACTAGGAGTTCTATATCTCCTGTTCAAATTTTCGGGGTTTTCTTCAGTTTTTATAGGAAAACTTCAATTTGATGTAATTGAGAAGTTCAGTTTTTAATGAGAACTTATTTGGTAAACTTATTTGGTGTAACCTTTGTTTGTCAATCGTGCGTTGTGAATGGGAGAAGTTATCCCTAATACTGTTATTTATCATAAAAACATTTGGATTGAGTAATTTATATTAAAAAACTACTAATAAATACGAAAAATGACCATGGGTTCCTAATAAACTATCAATTTTGTATTGTACTTGAAAGAGTATTACAAAATTATTTTGGACATGTAGTTCTTTGTTTTCGGGCTTCATCCCTCTAGCATTTTTGAAAGCTTCTTTGTAATCGTTGCTGCTCTGTAATCCTGTTCTACTTGGACTTAGGATTCTCATACTCTCTCCTCTTTCCGATAGAGCGTTTTTAATAAAAAAATAACCGCGTTGATCAATATATGTATATATATAAATACAAATACGAATAATTCATCAGTAGATAACCCATGATACCAATCACAATATAAAAATAAATATATAGTACAGACCTTATGCAGTGCATATTGAAGACCTTTTGACGAATCGGCTAAAAGACCCGAACATGCAGCAGTGCTCGAAATTGACAAAACCTTAGCATTTTTCGGGTCGAAATGGGCTCCTGAGAAAAACACATGGCTTTTCCATGATGTACGATGTTTTTTGGCCATCCGAGATCGTTTAGAGGGGTGAAACTGTAATTTTAGAGTCCGGTTCATTATTTCCTGTTTTTTGATATTTCCTTTATTTGAATTAAGGTTTTGGGGTTTAGTTTCTTTATTGTATTATGTATTTGGGGTATTAGTTTTCTATTTAAGCACTTGTTATCTCTCATTCTAATTCAGAATTTTCAGAAATAAACACAAAAACGAGTTTCTACTCAATCTATCATATTCGGTATTCTCTAGGAATCAACGAATTCGATAAAGAATCCCCCCTTTCGCTACGTAATCTACATCAAGACCCTTAATAGAGTGTAATATAATTGGTATAGGTTTAAGTTTACTCGGAAATTCATAACTAGAACTTTTGTGTTAACTAGTATGGTGGCCGGTCCAGATCATCCCTCCAACTAAATATCTGTTGTTTTTGTCTCGGTAAGATCGGTTTAATTCCGACCCAATTTTATATCATCAATAAAAAAATTCCTTTCCATAAAAAAACTCACACTTTTTCGCACATTAATTTAAAATGTAATTAGACCTCCCTAGCCATTCGGCCCCGGACATATGTATTATGTATGGTAAAAGTCTAATTCAACTCAGTCTAATTCCTCTTACTAATACAGTATATATCTTCGCCACAAATCACGACCATTTAAAGCTAATAAATATAAACGAAATCAATTAATTATTCATTTCCTTGCATGTATTAGTTACCTTTGTTTGATTGAATCCCGAAATGGCATGAAAATGGGACTATTGAATGCTTTTGCTCAATCTACATATCACAACTTCATATACATTTGATTTTTGAAAAAAAAACTTCATATTTGAAAACATATATATTTGTTTGAATCGAGGAAAAAAATATTTTATTAATCATGGGAATGAAACAGAAACATAAGTTTGGTCTCTGACCCTGAGTTTCGGTATATGTCCGAAACTCACGCAGACATCGTCTTGAGTCGTCGGGGTGTTTAATCGTGATATGAAAGACGGAACATGCGCCCAGTGTTCCGGATGTGACTTCACCGATGCTTCATGCAGAAACAGATCCATCATCATATCCACAAAATTATTAGAAATAGACATTATTTCTATCATATATTTACTTATTTAATTGATTAACCAGGATGCATACTAATATAATCAAACAGAAGATCACAAAAAATAAAATAAAATAAAGAGCTTTATATTTGGAAACAAAAACTTGATGGGAAAATTAATTAGAATATTCTATATATTTCACAGTTAAAAAAGATACTCTTTTTAGACGATATTCAATAAAAGTACTTGATTCTACACTATGCCTAATGCAATTCTTCCGTATATTTATATAACAAACAATCTGTAAGGTCGGAACATAGAGATCAAACTCAGGCTTTTAACGTTCTTCATCGGCTTGACTCGCTTTGAGAAGAATCAATGGTGAGAAAAATCTTTTTTTAATAAAATTCTCGAGCTTATAAAAAAACATATATGTAACGATCTCTTACAAATGTATATGTCTCTCCAATTCCGTGCGCAGAAGCTCTTCATCGTCTTATTGTTGTTGTTCGCTACCACGGGATCGAATGAGTGTAAATCTTTGAGTGTAGTTGACTCCGGAGCTGTTGGTGATGGGAAATCGGACGACACCGAAGTATGTACAATCTTTCGTACTTGTTCTTACTTGTCTTATATTATACATAAGACTTGTTTAGTTTGTAGTTCAATCGAGCACAAGACTTATAATATCGTCCCTACTCATGGTTATTTTGGTATTTTCAAGGGATAATGTCATATTCTCGTCCTGAATTTTACATGTTTTGCACTTTCTAACTGTGGTCGACTTTTTAGTTTACGACCTAAGAGTAACCTTTTTCAAATTTGTATAAAGTAACAAGACCTAGTCTTTTTTTGTTTTGTTGCAAAAGCAGCCTTATTTTGAAATATAACTGCAGCATTTTCCTTCAATTCTATATTTTTGAGCTAGTTAAGATGTTATTCTTAATAATGAGCTTCCGGTCAAATACATGGAATACCTAGATCGGTAAGCATAATACCCGGTTGGGAAAAATTCGGGTAGCCTTCATTAAAGACATATATGAGTTTACACTAAAAATGAAAGCTATTTTGCAATTATTTGATAACCAAACTAACCTTATATTTCAAAATAAGGTCATTTCACAAATTACCCTTGATCTGATTTATCACTTTAGGTATCAACACTATGTTTTTCAATCTATATGAGTTCAATTTCAATCAACCCGTAGTTGATAGTCAAGTTGGTGTTATCAATACCATGAGAGCTCTGATTATTAATCGTGCAGGTCTTGGTATGAAAGTTTTTGATAACCATTTCTATAAATTAAATGTGGGTTCAAATTGAAATATTTTCTTTTGTACATTATTGTATTTATCAACAAACGATGTTGGGTTCTTAGCGTGACTTGTGTACTCCTTTTTTTACCTCAAACGAGGTTTTAATCAATAATTTGTTTTGCAGATAAAAAAACGATGTATTGATACATCTTACTTACTAGTTAGCCCTTAAATGTTATGACTGAACCAATATATTCGAATTGTGAAGGCATTTTTGAAGGCATGGAGATCTATTTGTGGAGACAATTCATACAATCCTGATCCAACCCTTGTTGTGCCCAAGGGAAAGAGGTTTTTGCTGAAACCCGTAACATTTCAAGGTCCATGCCTAGCTCCGCATGTTCGTGTCCAGGTATCAATCATTAAGTGTATATATTTCGAAATAAGGCTATTTCACAAATAATCCCGTAGTGTTTCACATACTTCCATATTTTCATGGTTCCGTAGGTTTTGGGGAACATTGTTGCCCCAAGCAATCCTTGGAGCGGTGACGGGGATGACTGGATCACTTTCTCTAATATCAAAGGCTTAGCTTTGATTGGAAATGGACAGATTGATGGCCAAGGTGCAAATTGGTGGAAGTCTTGTCTGGTAGGCTTGACTTCAACATATAACACACACATATATGTATATATATATAGGCTCACTATCTAATATAAACTGACCTTAAGATATAAAGTGAAAACTATTATTGACAGAGTTTATAGAAAATGTTTCAAACTTTAAATAGTGAAAATGTTTAAAATGATGAACATGAAGTCATAAATGTTTCATGATATTTAACATATTGTTTCATGGTTTCGAAAAAAACCAATTTTACTATTCTTGACATAGTTTTATAGAAAATGTTTCATACTTTGAAATAGTGAAAAATGTTTAAAATGATTAACATGGAATCATAAATGTGTCATTCTATTTAACATGTTGTTTCAAAACCAATTAAAAACGAATGTTTCATAATAAGAAATTTAATGTTTCATTTTCCGAATTTAATCTCAGTCATTCATATATAGCAATCCAGTAGTTAGAAACAATTTTCATTTTATATTTTAATCTTTAGTTTGTATCTGATAATGCTCATATATATATATACGTATTTATTAACGATAATTGCAAAAACTTGTATCGAACTAGGTGTGTTTTGCAAAAACTTTACAGTGAACTATTGTTTTCCTGCAAAAACCTGCATTGAATTATGTTTGTTTTGCTCAAACTTACGGTAAACTATTTTCTGCCTATAAATCTATTAACGGGGTTAATTTTATTTTTTCAAAAAGTCAAAAGTACCCTTGTAAAGGTCTCAAATTTTAAAACACCTATACATGAAGGTTATAAATAACAAAACACGTATAATGTAAAAGATAAAACCGTTGTGACTGTCACATGACTAAATTATGTTAAAGATAACAGATTTGTATATGAAAAATAATTCATCGTTGTCATCGTAAGTTTTTTTTGCTGTTTATTTTACATGTGACTGTAGTTTTTACTAAAAGTTCTCATTCGACATGCAGGTAAGCGCTGGATGTCAAAGACCTCCGGTAAGCACAATATCCATTTCTGTCATAATTCGATCGGTTTCATATATATTGCATGAGTATACGATCATGCTATCGAATATGTAATAATCAACCAATGTTAATCCCATGTATGTATAGGCATTGTCTTTTTCTTCATGCGAAAACTTGGAAGTAAGAGGATTGAATCATATCAACAGCCAGAGGAGCCATATATCAATAGTAGGTTGTACGAACGCGACCATCTCCAATATCCACATATCTGCTCCGGAAGATAGCCCTAACACCGATGGCATCGACATATCCGCTTCGACCCAAATTCGAATCACTGATTCGGTCATTGGAACGGGTGATGATTGTATTGCTATCGGAACTGAATCCTCCCATATATACGTTACTGGGGTGACGTGCGGTCCAGGCCATGGTATAAGGTTTGTTACAAACATTTATCCCTTCTTTAAGGCATGAATGTGCAACTATCAATTTTATGTGTAACTTCTTTGAGTATGTGTCTCAGTATTGGAAGTTTAGGGAAAAACGGGGAAAGCGCTGCGGTGGAGGAAGTACACGTTGAGGATTGTACGTTCACTTCGACTCAAAACGGAGCTCGAATCAAGACATGGGAGGTAAAATAAAACTAGACTAACAAATATGTAGTATATAATTCCGCTGTAATTTATGAAAGTCTTATTTTGAAGTATAAAGTGCAAAAGACTAGTCTGGCTCTCAAATCTTTACAAAATATGCACAATTTTGAGTGAAAATCCGAATTTACCCTCAATGAAAGCTACCCAAACTTCACCGGACTACTTACTGACCTGAATATTTCATGCAGGGCCGGCTCTTCCCCTTGGCGGTTTAGGCGGTTGCCTAAGGCCACCAATGAAAAAGAGGCCACATTTTATAAAAAAAATGGGTTTAATAATTCATAAGGCCCAATCTTTAATCAAAACTAATATTTATCAGCATCAAAATTTGAATTCTAATAACCAATAGTAATGATACACACATATTTGAGTCGAAAGTTCTTTTTTTTAGCCCAACTAAATTACTTTTTCTTGTATTATACATTTATGGCTTTCCTTATTTTGAATCTTAAATCATTTAGTAAAAAATCCGCCATATTATTATATTATCATACATAGAGCTTTATTTTTCTTTGAAGAAATACATAGAGCTTTACTTATTCATCTTAAATCTGGTTGGATTTTGGGTTTAAATATAGTAGAATTTTGTTTCTAAAAGATGACTTCCTTTTTTTATTTTTTATTCTAAATCACGTATAAATATAGGGAAGTTTTAGGTTTAGGTACATACTTCATTATGCAAATCTTTATTCTCCAAGTTCACAATTATTTTATTACGATTTTCTTCTCAAATTCTAGTTCGTAGAAAAAAAAGTATTTTTTATCAGTGTCTGATATTTTTTATATTAGTTATGGAGAACAAAGACAGACACGAAGAACAATCTGCAATATAAGGTTGACAATGTTAATTAGTGTTTAATTATTTTTACTAATTAGTTTATAACAATCTACAATAAAAATTATGTAATTAGCTTGACAGATACTTGTTTAATTGTTTCGAAAGCATATCGAGAGAGAAAAAATGACAGATTCATGTTTAAAGAATATTATATGTTTAATTGTTGATATATATTTTGTTTTTGATATTCGTTGTAGGTGTTGAGTAAGAGTTTAGACTAGCTTCGTAAATTACTTTATACCGTTTCCGTTTTAGTTATTGAAAGGCCCATTTTTGAATTTCCGCCTAAGGCCACCAAATGTGTGGAGACGGCCCTGATTTCATGTATCCTACTGTGAGCTCATTAAGGGTAAAATCGTAAATTAACCAAAAATTTAGTACTATAGGAATATAAATTATATTTCGAAATAAGGCTTTATCGCATATATTTCGTTACATGATGTATTGTACTTTTAGGGAGGATCCGGATACGCAAGGAAAATATGGTTTAGAAACATTACGTTGATTGGAACGCAGAATCCAATCATCATCGATCAGCAATATACACCTTACGAATCCACAACGGGGGTATGTTTATTAGATTACAAATGTTCTATTCATCTATCAATAAAGAGAGTGATTCTCATTATATATTTCATGGTTCTTAGGTGAAATCCGCTGTTCAAATAAGTGATGTTACGTTCATGGGGTTTACTGGGAACTCACCGACAGAGATACCGATTCAGCTTAACTGCAGCCGATACACGACATGTAGCAATGTGATAATCGAACATGTTCACATTCGACCGGAGGCAGCCAGACCGGGTATTGCGGTTTGCACTAACGTTCAGGGTCGGGCCGTTGATACAATTCCTAAAGTTGATTGCATTAAGAGTCTATAGCTTTAGCACATTTTCTTTGTAATGAGCTATTTGGGGATTGTTTTTTAAGTATGTTGCAATTGCTAAGTTCAATTAGATTGAGTAAAAGAGGAGAGATTTAAAGGAAAATGTATGGCTTAAATCTACTCGTTAGATGAAACTAATGCACTCGTAGTTGTGGTCGTTTCCTCTAGTCTTATCAATTTTCTCTCGTAGTTTTGTGCAACTCGTCTTGATGAATCATTCAAATGCTCGAATATTGACGTAAATCAAATCAGAATAAATATAATATATGACCCACGTGCACCCAAGTCCGCAACTATTCCCTCTTTTTGTTACAATTGTGCTGATATATCCACATTACATCAGATCTTGTGTTTCATGAACGGATCAAGCATAATGAAAGAGATATAGTCACTTTGAATTTTCATAGACCCTTGGTCGTGACCGTATTCAAGAGTTGCTTTATAAGTAGGGCATTATCGACCCTTATGCTCCAACTTGAAGGGGCGTATTGACAGACCTTTCTAATCACCCCTTACTTTGCTCGAGCACCCAAAACCCTTATCAAAACAATGTGTGAAATGTCTAAACTACCCTTCATGGGGATAGTCAATGGCTTAAAGAGATTACTTAGATAAAAGTCAACTATCCATTAATCCTCATTAACCTACATTTATTTGTTTTGACCCATGTTAAATTTCACTTAATTGAGTTAAATGTATTTTAATAGCATTTTTCCAACATTCTAACACCTTGTCTAATGAATTCTCTCTGTGTGTGTATATATACAAGATCAAGATACAGAGAGATCAATAACTCGAGCTTTCGACATTTTTGTATCGGTTGGCTCCCTTCGAAGAAGAATCAATGGTGACATATACTCTCTTTCGTATACACATTATGTCTTCTACGATACAAGTATGTACGTATATGGGTTTCTCTCACACAAGTATATATGTTTCTTCAACTTCTTGTGCAGAAGCTCTTCATCGTCTTATTGCTTTTATTCGCTACCATCAAATTGAGTGAATGTAAATCGTTAAGTGTGGTCGATTTTGGAGCTGTTGGTGATGGAAAATCGGACGACACCAAAGTATAAATATTATCTTTTCGTACTTCTCCTTGCTCAAAAACTAATTGCAGACTTGTTAGTTTTTTTTGTTTTTTTAACGTTTTCCGTCATTTCTAACGAAAAATGTTAGTTTACGTAATTACCTTAAGTGCTCTGTATGAATTTGCTAATCAAATTTGCCTATAGATAGTTTTTTATTTCAATAATCAAATAATCGCATGTTCTTGAAGTTTTTACTATTATTTATTTAGTTTGTAGCTCAACCGAGTATGATAATAGTTGGGTCACGAATATATTATATGCTTATAATGGTTCAATTGAACTAAAATATATTCTTAATTGAAGGCATTTTTGAAGTCATGGAGATCTGTTTGTGGAGAAAAATCTTACAATCCAACCCTTGTTGTGCCCAAAGGAAAGACCTTTTTGTTGAAGCCAGTGAAGTTCGAAGGCCCATGTAAATCTCCTAATATTCATGTTCAGGTATCAATCTTCAATCATACATATTTTGATTTTTATTGTAATTTTATGTGTTTTAATATATATTTTTTAAGTTATATATAGTTTATACCTGATAGTTATCCTCTATATAAATCTCATTTTATCATGATTCGGTAGATTTTAGGAAATATTGTCGCCCCAAGCAATCCTTGGAGTAACGACGCTGAGAAATGGATTGTTTTCTCCGATATCAATGGACTAGCTGTATATGGAAAAGGGCAAATCGACGGTCGAGGTGCAAAATGGTGGAAGTCTTGTCCAAAGGTGGGACTTCATTAATATATTAAGTCAACGCATATCTTATCGGGGGGATTCGCAGAATAACTTTCTTTTAAAACATAATTACATCATATTTTTTTGGCAAAATTACGATGTTATCCTTAATGAGCTTTCCGGTCAGGTACATAGAGTACATGAACCAGTAAGTAAAATACTTGATCGGTAACGGGTCATACCCGATGGGGTAAAATCCGTGCAATATTGAGGGCAAATTCGGGTTTCCAGTGAAAATGAATGCTATTTTGCAACTTTCTCCTACATTATTGTTGATCCTCTAATATATTATTGTTTGTTTATATATTTACTAAAAAATCATTTCGAATGCAGCTAGGCCATGGGTGTAGGAGACCAAGTGTAAGCCCAATTATTATTCTTACAATTTGATCAATTTCATGTAATGTATTGCCTGAAATTAAGATTATATTGCATAGGAAAGAACTAACTTATGTTGATCTCATGTACATAGGCATTGTCTTTTAATTCATGTTCAAACCTTGAAGTAAGAGGACTAACTCATATCAACAGTCAAAAGAGTCATATATCAATAACAAGGTGTCACAACGCATCCATCTCCAACATCCACATTTATGCTCCGGACGCTAGCCCTAATACCGATGGTATCGACATAAGTTCTTCCACTCAAGTTCGAATCAGCGATTCGTTCATTGGAACTGGCGACGACTGTATAGCTGTGAACTCTGGCTCCTCCGGATCCTCTTACATATACATTGCCAGAGTGACGTGCGGTCCAGGGCACGGTATAAGGTTCGTTATTTACATTAATCCCAACTCGTCAAGATATGAATTAATGTACAACTATGAAGTTTATATATATGATTGGAGTATGTTGTTGAAAAGATATCATAACTTTAGATTAGTGACTATCGTATTTATGTGGTTAAACATTTTGGGGGTCGTTTTTAGGTGCATCGGATTCTAATATAACATCTTATTCTTAGTATGATGATTTTATTACCCAAAACTTGAGGTAATTTACAAAATAGGCTTATTCCGAAATATAATTGCACCATACTCCAAATTTATGTTTGTTTTTCTTAAGAAATTACAATATTATCATTAATGAGCTCTCCAATCGGATACATGGAATACCCGTTCGGTAAGAAAAATACCCTGTCGGGTAAAATCCGAGTAGCCTTATTAAGGGTAAGTCCGAAATTTCACTAAAAATAGGGTCTGACTCTAACATATATTATTGTAAAAAAATGCGTTTCAGTATTGGAAGTTTGGGCAAAAATGGCGAAAATGCTAAAGTGGAGCAAGTACATGTTAGGGACTGTACGTTCAAGTCAACTCAAAATGGAGCTAGAATCAAAACATGGGAGGTAAAAGATTATTACACAAACAATTGTATAATAAATCAATCCGACAATTATTTTATTTGGTATTAGGAATATTCGGCTTGTAGGGAGGATCCGGATACGCAAGGAAAATATCGTTCCGAAATATTACATTGTTTGAAGCTAAGAATCCAATCATCATCGATCAACAATATTCTCCACACACATTCAATTTGGCGGTATGGTTAGGCTAGAAAAGATTCGTTTATTCGTGAAAAAAAGAATGGTTTTCGTTAACATATTTTTGGTTTGGTGATTGAAAACATTAAAGGTTAGGTCCGCAGTGCAAATAAGTGATGTTACATTCGAGGGGTTTCGTGGAACAACGATCACGGAGACACCGATCGAGCTGAGGTGTAGTGGGTACAAGGGATGTAGGAATGTGACGATAGAACACGTTCACATTGAACGGGCGAAGGACAAATCGACTTATGCGGTTTGCAACAATGTTCGTGGGCGTGCTGTTGATACCTATCCTAGAGTTGATTGTATCCAGAATTAGGTCACTCTTGTCTTAGGGTTTTGTTTTTGTTTTGGTGTGAGCTACTATAGATTTTGTTTCTTAGAAAGTTGAGATCATTGTGTAATTGTGGCTCAGGGAAGAAATGTAGGAGTATTTCCTTATTATGTTTCAATTTTATGGGTTTTCTTCGGTTTTTAGGGAAACTTGAACTCGTGTAATTGAGAAGTTTATTTTCATTAAAACTTATTCAAAGGTTAATTACATTTACCTATTCCGAACTATACACGTTTAGCGGATACTTATCCGTATAAATACTCTGAACTAACAGTTGTAACAACATCCCACATTCCACCAATTTTTCCGTCTATTTGTTGTTCATTTATTTAGAAATTACAAAACTATTTGTAGTGTTGTAATCCTAAAACCAACTCCAATCCTAAATTCAATCCTAAATCTCTCTCCAAACCTAGATCTAACCCTAAAAATGGATGAAAGGGGATGTTGTTACAAACTGTTAATTTGGGATATGTATTACGAAACAATTTCGAGGTATTTATCTATTAAACCTGTATGGTACGGGGTATGTGAACGTAATTAATCCTTTTTTAAATTTCAAAATTATAATATATATATACAGTTGTTTAATATATTATTGTATTAGACTTAAAGGTGTAGCTGTTAATTTAAATGCTATAATTGATGTGTTAGTTGTGTAATTTATAACTTTGATTTTTGAATTATCTATTTTTTGGGTTATGATTTTACATTGATATAATTTAATTTTTGTTATTTAGTGTAGTTGTAGGGAGTATTTAAACTTTAATTCTCACATACCTACTCATATTTATTTTTAGCGTAGGACTTCAAGAGAATTCATAGGATGTGCAGCCAAGTAGGTAGAGTTTTAATTAAACAACGGGGTAATTTGTAGTCGTATTAACATCCGATTACATATGATGGTAAAGTTATGATTTTATCTTTGAGTAAATTACAAATGACTATTCTTAAGATGACACGTTTAAATCCCAATTCGTACCTCTCCGTTTTTTCTAATCTAAACTCGTAAACAGATTCCTAAAATATGATTAGGATCATTTAGGGTTACTCGCTTTTGTCAAGAGTGGGTTCCACTCGGGCCGACCTACAACCACTTCCTGAACATTGGCCATAGCATCTCTTGAACAATAGGCATGCGTAGGGGACCTACGTTCAAAGGACATGATTTTTTCAAAGCCTGGTGGAATTGAAGCCATGATTGACGTTCAAATGAATATTTTCTCAAAATCATAACTGCAAATGTTTTCGAATGGTATTTCTTCCATTTAAATATTTGTTTGGGTTTATTCCATCTCAGTACCTTAAACCTTTCATATTCTATTTAGAGTACTCTAAATCTTTTTTGTGTCATCTCAGTACTTTAAATATTTCATATTTCATTTAAAATACCTTAAATCTTTTTTGTGTCACCTCATTACCCTAAACTTTTATTAATTCCATTTTAGTACCCTAAACTTTCATTAATTTCATTTTAATACCCACCGTTAACTTTACCATAATTTTGGTTGTTGGTGAGGGGTAGTATGGTCATTTTACCTGTTTTGGATGGAAAATCATATGTAAAGTTAACGGTGGGTACTAAAATGGAATTAATGAAAGTTTAGGGTACCGAGGTGACACAAAAAAGATTTAGGGTACTCTAAATGAATTAATGAAAGTTTAGGGTACTGAGGTGACACAGAAAAGATTTAGGGCACTCTAAATGAAATATGAAAGATTTAGGGTACTGAGGTGGAATTATCCCTATTTATTTTCCACGTTTTATTTACAATACTTTGAAATGAAGAGTTGTTGTTTCTTTATAAATGATGATTTTATTGATAATTTTTTTATTCCAAAATAGGAAATAAAGGTTGGATTGTCGAAAAGGCTACTCACAGTTACCTTTTAAAAAAAACTCTATCACAGAAGGACAACAAAATACGACCTCAAAACGAGCAATCGAAAAAGAAGCAAAACAACTCAACTAGAAAAACATAAATACATAAACCACAATCTTCAGTCTTTCGCCCATGTTGGTATCGAGTATCGACAGAGTCTTGGAGGCTAAATTGAAGATTTGTCTCCATTTTTCGTTTCTACGTTGAGCTGTAAGAATTTCAATAAAGACATTGTTTTTTTTATAAGCGCTAAAAATTTTATTCGATGGTCATTCTCCAAGGAGGAGAAGCCAAAAAGCAAGCAAACACGATTACAAAAGTCTCCATAAGAGAAAACAGGGCTCAAACCCGTAACAAAAAAACGACCAGAGTCCTCCAGTCAAAACAACTTCCTCTAATCTTTCTCATACCACTCGCAATCTGAGGACGGGACGCTGGCAACCTTCTGGTTGATGGCACGGGTCTTGGACCTGGTATATGGGGACGAGGTACCAAAGTGGAAATAGTTTTAGTAGAAAGGATTAAGTACAAAAGACGATTTAGTTATTCAAAAATACGATGGATAGGAATGAATCCGATCTTACAAGGAGTGAAAATAAATGACTTCTATTATTAAAAAAATATATAAAATATATTAAATATATATAAACAAACTATTATTAAAATCTAATTTTTAAAACATATAATAAATCACTTTTCCTTCCCTTTTCCCTCACTTTTCTGTCTCTTTCCCCCAATTTTCTCCTCCCTTTCCCTCATTTTCTTCCTCTCGCCACTTCGCAGCAACTCCAAATCTCCCCTTCTCCACATAAAAACATCACCAAACTCCAACTCCTTTCCTCTCTCTCTGTACTACACTTTCACTTTCACTTTCTCTCACTACCCATCATCAAATCTGAGTTCACAATCAAAACCCACTTAGTTTCTTCTCCACTCTCCTCCGATCTCTGCTCCGTCGAGATCAAATCAGACCCTCCGGAGGTCTGGAGTAGCTGCGATTTCAGAGGGTTGGGTCCGTCTGAAACGGAGAGGGCTCGGTGGGTCTTCGAGGGTCTGAGCTGCTGAGGGTTCAGAGGTTGTGACTCCGGCGCCGGCGAGGTGAGGTTCCTGAACCGTTAGAGGGAGAGGGTCGGAGTTGAGAGTCGGGTTTATTTATTTATTTTGTTTATTTGAATGAAAATCGAGTTTATAAATCCCCGACCAAAATTCGATTTTTCTATTTCGGCACATGGACCGTTGTTTTCATCAATTTTTTTAATAGTTTTATGTGTCCCAAATTTTTAATTAGAGACAAAAATATATGCAATTAATTAAATAATTTAATTATTCAGTTCTTTGCATATATGTAAATATATATTACCTTATTGTTTTTCTATTGAATCCCCCCAAACGGCAAATTTGTAATGTATATAAAATGTTGATAAAAACAAAAGCTTTATATATGGAATATGGAAACGAAATATTCGATGAGAATATTTTAATAACATTCTATTCCTATTGTTAATTATTCTATTTTAAGGCGATACTCAATAAAAACACTTGATTTTACACCATGTATATACAGAGAGACAGAGTCAAGGAGACTCAGAGAAAATCAAGCTTTTGTGGGTTCTTTTGAGAAGAATCAATGGTGAGAAACTCTTTTTACAGCATATACATGATGTCTTATATGATGTGTATAAAAGGGTTTTGTCTCAAGACATTTATGTATATGTTTCTTCGATTTTCCTGCAGAAGCTCTTCCTCGCCCTGTTGTTGTTGTGTGCTACAATCGGATCGAGTAAATGCAAATCTGTGAGTGTAGTTGACTTTGGAGCTGTTGGAGATGGAAAATCGGACGACACAGAAGTATGTGTATATATAGTCATTCATACTTATCCGTACTTTAGTTATTACTCTTAAGATTCATCTAATTTGTGTAGTTTAATCGAGCATGAAAGGAACTAAGGAAGGGTAAAAATGTTTTTTTTTAGTATATATTTTGAACAATGGTCACTATATATTTATAAGGCTTAATTACCTTTACCACCCCTTACGTGTTGGTAACGTACTGGATTTTTTTGGTCATGTTTACTCCATTTTGATGATCTTTGACCTATTCATAAGGCATGTAATTGTTCTGTTACCAATGAGGGGTATTAAATGATCTGTGACCAATTCATAAGGGGTACTAAAGGTGTGTTACCAAAACGCGAGGACTCTTACTGAACGTTTATAAATTTTTGGGGTACTAAAGGTGTGTTACCAATTCCAAAGGGGTACAAAAGTTAATTAATACTATTTATAATGTTACGATTGAACTAAATTGTATTGAAAATGTGAAGGCGTTTTTGAAGTCATGGAAAGCTGTTTGTGGGCATGGATCAAACAATCCAACCCTTATTGTGCCGAAGGGGAAGACCTTTTTGTTGTACCCCGTGACGTTTTTAGGTCCATGTCTATCTCCTAATGTTCGTGTTCAGGTATGGACCACTTTGTTTTCTATGGAACTTTTAGGGAAAACAATACTTACATCCTCTTAATGACTTTTGATTCTCAAAACACCTTCTAAACATGAAGGGTTATCAGTAACTCACTGTTACTTTTTGTTAATCAAAAACCCTTAATTCACACTGGATATATGATGGTTTTATCATGAACACACTGACACTTTTCTCATATGTTGGTGTTTTTTTGCAACAAAATGGACATAATCCGTGGTTTTTTGATGAATAACGAAAATGACAGTGCGTTATAACCCCTCACTATGAGATGTTTGAGAATCAAAAGTCTTAGCCTACTTCACTGCCTTGATTGTCAAAAACTTGCCATTTTTTCATGGTTCCAACTTCCACAGGTTTTGGGGAACATTGTTGCCCCAAGCAATCCTTGGAGCGATAACGCGAAGAAATGGATCATGTTCACTAATGTTAATGGACTGATTGTGGACGGAAATGGGCAAATCGATGGCCAAGGTGCCAAATGGTGGAAGGCTTGTCCAAAGGTGGTTATGGCATATTTAACGTGCTTATTTATTTTTGTTTGTTAGTATAATCTCACTAAAATTTCTCATTGGACTTGCAGCTAATCTGTAGCTGTTACCGACCGAGTGTAAGCACAATTCATTTTCCTCATAATTTGATCAATTTGTTGATAATGTTCGAGGTTAAGATTGTGCTAATTAGATCGGTAATAATTAACTAACGTTGATCCCTTATACATAGGCATTGACTTTTACTTCATGTATGAACCTTCAATTAAGCGGACTGACTCATATCAACAGTCAAAAGAACCACATATCAATAGCAGCCTGTCAGAACGTATCCATCACCAACATCCACATAACTGCCCCGGATGACAGCCCTAACACCGATGGAATCGACATCAGCACTTCAACCAATGTTCGAATCAGAGATTCGTTCATCGGAACTGGCGACGATTGTGTTGCTGTGAACTCCGGATCATCCTATATATACATCACCGGAGTGATGTGTGGTCCAGGCCATGGTATAAGGTTCGTTATAAACGCTAATCCCCTCTTCAAGGCATAAATATACAATTATCAACTTGTATATAACTCATTTGAATATGTATCTCAGTGTTGGAAGTTTAGGGAAAGATGGTGAAGGTTCTGCAGTGGAGGAAGTTCATGTTAAGGACTGTACATTCACTTCTACTCAAAATGGAGCTAGAATCAAGACATGGGAGGTAAAGTATTACTACTAACTGAACATACATGTATAGACAATGGGATACTTGCAAAAAAGTTCTCTGATATATTCACTTTTTGCAATTTGAAACCTTTGGTAATTGTGAAAAAGTACCATGAATATGTCCTTTTGTTGCAATTTGTATACGAATGATGATATTACCCTTACAATTTAGATTTAAAAAAATAATAAGAAAAACAAAAAAATCCCAAATTTTCTTCCTCTTTGTACAGTACAAAGAGTAAGAGATTTGGAAGATGAAAATTTGGGTTTTTTGTTCTTTAATTATTATTTTTAATTTACAAGGGTAAAATTGTCATTCTGAAACAATTTTATACAAACTGCAATAAAATTAGAAGTTTAGGACACTTTTTTGCAATTACCAAAGAATAGGGCTATAAATTGCAAAAAATGAATGTATCAAGATATGTTTTTATCGCTATCTCTAAGCAATACTATAAGCATCTTATTCGTTATCGGGTGTATTTGGTTTGTAGGGAGGATATGGATACACAAGAAAAGTTTATCTCTAAGCAATACTATAAGCATCTTATTCGTTATCGGGTGTATTTGGTTTGTAGGGAGGATATGGATACACAAGAAAAATATCATTCAGAAACATCACGTTGATTGGAACTGAAAACCCAATCATCATCGATCAACATTATTCTGACGTACCCAACATGTTGGTATGAATATGATTATAGGATTATAAGAGTCTTTTTTATTCATTGATAATGAAAATGAGTTTCATAATATGTTTTTGGTTTGTGTTTTCGAAAGATGTCGGAGCAAAGACCTGCTGTACAAGTAAGTGATATCACGTTTATGGATTTTCACGGGAATTCGCCGACGGAGACACCGATCGAGCTAACATGCAGTGCGAACAAAGCATGTAAAAATGTGATAATAGAGCATGTTCATATTAAACCCGACGACAAGGACAAATCGACTCATGCCATTTGCTCCAATGTTCACGGGCGTGCAGTCGATACTTATCCTAGAGTTGACTGCATTCGGAATCATTAGCTCACCCAGTCTTATGTTTTGTTAAGAAATGTAATGTGTAATTTTATTTCGAAGCAAGGTGATGATTATGAACTTTGAATTATTAATCAAGATAATTGCAGACACTTATGGTGAATTATGCATGTCTCATGGATATTTTTTTTATCAGCAAAAGTTTTATTAGGGGAACAGGTTTTCAAACCGAAAACAAATTCAAGGGGGAACCCTCTTATCACCATGAGTATGTCATCTCGAACCAGAACTCACAAGTAGTAAAACAACTAACCAGAGGCTCAAGAGGTTACAAACACAACCAACCAAACCAGATGAAAACTAACAAGGGTCTAACATGAATCCTATACCCATATCAAACGATGAAGAAAAAAGAACTACTCTCAGAGCTTCGAACAATACTGAGAACCAACCGAACAAACTTGAAACAACAAAAGGTTTAATAACCGAAAATCACCAAATTTAAGTACAAACAAGTACCCAACAAGGGGTAACCACAACCTCACACCAAACGAAAACAAAAACAAGACAAGGAAGAACAAGATAAAACAGAAAAAAAGAAGAAGAAGAAAACCTTCCGCGAGTCCATCGACAGTCCTCGATGTCCAGCAGCAGCTCCAGCATCAGAATCCCACAGCTCTCGTAGAACTGCAAGCAGATCCTGACTCCCCAATCGAGCACACAAAGAAATCACAGCATACAACTCTTTGTCCCCAGGGCCAACACCGCTAGAAGAGAAAAGTACTAACTTCCCCCTAAATCGAAACCGAAAAAACGAAGAGAAGGGGGAGAAAAGTACCAAACACTGCGATCACCATCAGTGGCAAGAGGGAAACGAAAACAGCGCCGGAACTCTGCACCAGAGAAAACACCGACCCCCAACCATTTACTGCTCAATTACCGGAAAGTAACCCGACGAAGACCAGCATCAATCGACGGACCAAAGACGAGTTAGCCACCCACAACCAAAACCTTCTCCGAACAAGGGGGTGGGGGGGGGGGGGGGGGGGGGTGGGGGGAGCAGAGAGACTAGGTACATATGAAGCCCAAAAACCCCTAACCCACCCCAGATCTAACTCTAAATGGCCCGACCTTCCCCAAAAATCAACCCCGGTGTCAATGACGACACCAAACCACCAGACACCGCGGGGCAACTCCATCACCGGAGTAAACTGGGGGAACAAGGGCAAGGTACAAAACCAGAAAGGGCCAGAAGAGGGGAGGCCAGATTTTGGTGAGCAAAGAAGGGCCGAGGAAGGAAACCGGCGCCCAAGGTCAGAAAAGCAACCCACGCTCGCATGGAGGAGAGAGAGGTTTTCCACACACAGATCTGAAGTAGAGCACCAGTCGGAGACTAAAAAAATCACCACCAAACGAAAGAACAGAAAAGATCTGTGGCCAACACCACTAGAAGAGGTGTGGAAGAGCCTCCCACTAACAGATCCGAGATCTATCTTCGCCAGCGACAGATCAAAGAGCCACCGCAGAGACAAAGGGGGAGAGGAAGAAAACGGGGCGAAGAAAAGGAAAGAGGAACCAACAATGACCTCATGGCCGAAGCCTTGAGGCCATCGCCGGCGACGACGGCCTAAGGACGTATGCATTTTTTTTTTGCAAATAACAACTTCAACTAGTTTTTTGTCAAATCTACTAACATAGTTATTTATTCTGGGTGACGTGTAATTTATTGTTCGTGACCAATAAGTATATTTTTATATTTTAACCTATTTTTTATTCAGCTTTGAGGATTCAGGTTACTATTACACGCCACCAAAAATCTGCTACAAGCCCAAGGCCCAATGATCTGGGTGAAAAGCGAAGCCCATTGAGCAAATATTAAATGACCGAGTTACCCCTGACTGTTTGAGCAAGTTACCTAACAAACTTATTCCAGATTGTTCATCTAACCATGGTATCATTTTAACCGAACCACGGTTCACAATTCTGTCTATATAAGCCACATTTTCCCTTCCCGCCAGTTCTTCAATTACTCGCTTCATTTCTGAAATTTCAAACCAAACCTCTCTCTCTTTCTCTCTCGATCCCTCTGAGTTGCTGGAGAAAACTCCGAAACCATGGTGAGTGAGAAAGCTGTGGCTTGATTTTCTTCAGTTTCAGTTCACGATGTGTTTGAATTCTTCTACACGGTTCTCCGATAGGTTGTTCACGGCATTTCCTAAATCTCTCTCTCGATGCAGGTTGTTGCACAGAAAGTAAAAGAGGCGGAGATCACTGAGCAGGATTCGCTTCTTCTGGTAATCAACTGTTCATCTTCTCATTTCTAATCAGCTTGTTGTTGTAGTGTTATTTTCTATGTGTGTGTTTGTGTTTTGATTCGCGTCTGTAATTGTTAGTTCGTGTTCAGTTTCCAATTCACTATGTTCTGTTTTGTGTTTCTGAGTTCTGGATCGAGTTTATGGTGGAAAAATCAGTATCCCGCAGATCTGGTGTTCGATTGTGAATTTAAGTTCATTTGTGCTTTTTATTCACCTATGTTTGTTCGTGTTCAGTTTCCAATTCATTGTGTTCTGTTTTGCGTTCCTGAGTTCTAGATTGAGTTTACGGTAGAAAATTCAGTATCGCGCAGATCTGGTGTTCGATTGTGAATTAAGTTCATTTGTGCCTTTTGTCACCTATGGTTTTCTGCGATCAATCTTCGTTTGAAGTTTTGCTGTGAAGTCGAGAGGATCTGCTCAAGTTGATCGGTGGATTTTGTGTACCTTTAACCGATGATTCTGGTCTGATTTGCTTTCGATTTTTGGAATGTAGGTTAGGAACTCACTTGTTTGAATACCGGGCAATTTGTTACTGTCTGGTTTGTTCTAATTAGCTATGAACTGGTTAAAGACTTCCAAATGCTTTTAGTGTGTACTTTGGTTGACTAAACTTGAAAGGCTTGAGGTTCATATTATGAAATTCTGGACCCCTGATTGTTTGTTCTAAAGTGTATCATGTTCTGTGAACTAGCTAGCTCTATGTAAATCTTAGCCAAAATGATATGAGATGTGATTTTTCTGCTTGCTTTTGTTGGATCCGAGGACTTATAGCTTCTATGACCATGATAGTATAATATTGGCCTTCTTTTTATCAGACACTGGGCAATTGGATCCTATATCTTATTTCTAAATTGTGATTTACTTTTACTTTTTATTTATCTTGATAATGCTCTACACATACATTTGATGAAATAAATGAAACAGACAAGGAACCTGCTTCGGATTGCCATATTCAACATCAGTTACATCAGAGGACTTTTTCCTGAAAAATATTTCAATGATAAATCTGTTCCAGCCTTGGGTAAATTTGAATTACTTCCATAGATTTCCATATTTTCTTTTCAGTGTCAAAATGTGAAAATATCTGGGGTAAATAATTTTGAATTTCTGTGGTCATAAACAGAAATGAAGATCAAGAAGTTAATGCCGATAGATGCTGAGTCACGCAGATTGATTGACTGGATGGAGAAAGGCATTTCTCTCAATTGTTCTGAATGCTCACATTTAACCTTTTGAGTTCTGGTACCGTGCTTTTAGTGCATTTTAGCTTGAGTATTAATCAGTTTCTTTTGTGTTCTCCAGGCGTCTATGATGCATTGCAGAAAAAGTACTTGAAAACCCTTCTGTTCTGTGTGTGTGAGGCAATAGATGGGCCGATGATTGAAGAATATGCATGTAAGCTTGTTAGCTCTCAAAATCTGTTTGATGATTAATGAAATCAACTAGTTAAATTAAAACAACAGAAAAGGTAAAATATAAAGGTTTTTATGGACTTTTGTAGATTTTCTAAAGTGTACTAACTTATCGTACCTCACTAGCTTAAAAGTTACATCTGTTCTGACTGTGAGTTTCATAGTTCATATATCATACTCAGTATATGGCTTCCTATACTTGTTTGTTGAAGTAACCGATCTTCACTTGACACATACAATGACAAAATGATTGGTTACTTGAATAACTTCAAGAAGTATAGATCATTAAGCTCAGCACATGTCCCTACTGTGGCTAACCCTATTTTGTGTCAGTCCATTTGTTTTTATGTGATATCTGGATATAAGTGTATATGCGTTTTTATCACATATTCACAGGCTTTTCTCTGTTGCAGTTTCTTTCTGCTACTCAAATTCTGATAGCCAAGAGGTTTCAATGAATATAAATCGCACTGGAAGCAGGAAACAGGGAGGGATGTTCAAGTACAACTCCACCACAGAAGTTACTCCTAACCAAATGAAGTAAATTTCATCAGGAGCTCTTTTTATAATTTATTTCCATACCATCTTTATTTGTTCAACCTGTTTCTGGTATTGATGAAATGTTACTTTGTAGGAGTTCTGCTTGTAAAATGATCCGAACACTGGTTCAGTTAATGAGAACCCTGGACAGGATGCCTGAAGAGGTAAGTTAATTAGTAGGCTGACTATTGATTGTGTGCATGCTGATCATGGAATCTTGTACAAGATGTTAATGTATCGCATTGTTGTGCTGACGTGATGCTTTTGTTTCAGCGCACTATAATCATGAAACTTCTCTACTACGATGATGTGACGGTATGTTTGTTAACAGTTTTCTAATATAGGAAATAAGAAATGCACAGATTCCAAATATATCTGATTAACTATTAAGTTGCATCTGAACTTTAATTTTCTTATGTCCCCGTTATCCCGAATGTTTTATATGCAAGTACATGCGACAGTTAATGAACCATTTCTTTTCATAACTTAAGCAAACTACACATTAGAAGAATGGTAGCAACTAGCAAGTAGCAACACATTAATTAATGCATTATTGACTTTGCAGCCTGGAGACTATGAACCTCCTTTCTTTAGAGGCTGTATGGAGGAAGAAGCTCATAATTCGTGGACGAAAAGTCCTTTGAAAATGGAGATTGGAAATGTCAACAGCAAGCATTTTGTATTAGCTCTCAAGGTAATGGTTAAAGGTTATGAAATTGGTTAGATATTCAGAATCGAGCTCATACATCAAACCCATTTTTATGTGCCTGTAATTTTGTACAGGTAAAGAGTGTCCTTGATCCTTGTGAAGATGAAAATGATGAAATGCAAGATAATGAAATAAGCTTGGGAGCTGATTCTGCTCAGAGAGAAGAGGATTCTGACACTGACAGTGAGGTAAAGTGTTGACATTATTTCATGCTTTCTTTTGCTTCTCAGGGAATCTGTTGCTGCTTAGAATATGAACATTATACTAGCATCAATGAATCATCAAAGAAAGTGAATCTAACAGAAAGCTTATGAACTTTCCTTTCAGGTTGAACAATCACAACACAATCAATATGTAGTGGCGCCAGTAGGTAAATTACATGCTCTTCTGTTTAACTCATCCTTGTTCTTGGATGTCCTGAATGCTAATTATTTTATTGTTATTTGATACACTTTTTCATGATTTTATTTGAAGATAAACAAAAACCACAGGAAGATAACGGCATGGTTGATGAAGGTAACTTATTATTGCCATTTGTGAATAGAAACTAACTTTGAAATCAACATCCTTGTGAAATGAATAGTTAACACCTTTTGTCCAATTTTTCTATTTACTTATTCATCCAAGAGCATTACGTTTTCCTCACAATATATAATCACCAACTAACACTAACTATCTGTTCTCGTCTGTAGATGATACTCAAGATGAAATGGAAGATGAACAACAGTTGGCCCGAGTAAAAGACTGGATTAGCCATCTTCATTTTGACAGCGTTGAACTAACTGACATCCTCTCGAATTTTCCAGACCTCTCAGTGGTATGGACTTGTTCTACTTAGTTTTTTTTAGCAGATATTACTGATAAAAAAAGTAGTGGTTTTACTGATAAAGAAAGTAGTGGCTGACGTATCTTGAGATGAATTTCTTCTGAACATTAAAATTAAAATCACCAGTTCCACCATATCTCTCATCTTTCTTATGGTCTGATTTGATACTGATGCAGGCTTTGATAGAAGGTAAATGGGGGCTGTGCTTTCCTTTCTAAACCTTACTTGAGGGAGATGCACGTAATTACTTTACTTTATGTGATAATATTATGTTTCTTTGGTTTCTTTTGTTTCCATATTTAAGATATTGTGGCTAAGCTTGTTAAGGAAGGCTTTCTGTCAAAAAGTGCAAGGGACACATTCACCATAAACAAGCAACAGGTTAATTATTTTTCCTTATCATCAGATTTCTCTTATGTATCTTCTTGTTGGCTTACTCTGCTCCCTATTTTATCAACAAATTTGGAACATCAGAGTGCTGCTGGCTATGAGTTCACTTACGTGAAAGAAGAGGCAAATGGCCAAACAGTTCCCGTTGCTGAAAAGAGTCCTCAGCTTGTTGACGATCACATGTACATGAAGGTGAGACAATCAATAAAACTTAATTACATCTGGTGAGGTCTAGGGATATAAATCGGATTCTGAGTTGTCTTATTGAAGCAATTAAATAACTAAATATGTGGAGTTTCTGTTCTCTCTCTAGCCCTTACAATTCCCGTCTTTGTCAGACATCTTAGATGTGATTTTGTCAGTTGTACATAAATTGAAAGAAAAAGAAAAGAACCAAATTTACAATTGTTGATAAATCGGAATCTTAGTATGACTGAAGATGGTGAATGATAATGACCCATTAACAAAATGATTCCTCCTCGTGGTTCTGCTTTGTAAACATTGATTGTAGAATCCTCGTCTTCTAATTAATCAAATAGCAGATTCTGACTTAACTCTTCTTCTTCTTGCTCCAGGCTCTCTATCATGCTCTTCCAATGAACTATGTGACAGTTGCAAAGTTGCAGAGTAAGCTCGAAGGAGAAGCCAGCCAGGCAACCGTGCGCAAAATACTTGCTAAGATGACTCGAGATGGTTTTGTTACAGCCACAAGCAACCGAAGATTAGGTTTGTTAATCTGAATCGAGAACTCTCTGGTATATGTTTATATTCTCTAAGTTCTGGTCAATTTGAGCAAGTGTTCATCGTGTGGCTATACCTGCACAGGCAAGCAAGTCATCCACTCTGATCTGACCGAGAACAAACTGAAGGAAGTCAAGAAAGCCTTAGGCAGCAATGCAATGGTGACGACTGAGACTAGACCCGTTCTGTTTCACATTCAATATATTTGATCAGATCTCTTACCCCGTTCTTGAATCGAGCAGGACATAGATACTAATGAACTGCACGACACTGCCACCCAAGCAGAGTTTCACACAAAGGGTACAGTGATCAAATTTCTATTTATCTGAATAATTTGCAATGAACACAATAACAAAATTGTTTCTTTTGATCAACAGGTAGTAACAAGGACACGTCGACATGTGGAGGCTTCCACTCCATTGGATCAGATGTCACGCGCATGAGGGGGAGATCTGACATGCCCCAAAACGGTTCGACGAAGAGTCAACAGACTATTTCAAAGACAAACGATGGTAACACCCCCACAAGCAGGGCTGAGGTTAGATCACATGCCTTACAAACTCTGTTCTTCTTAGCAATATCTTTCACGCAATAATGAGAATCTCATATAAGTACACTAAACTGGCCGCTTTTTTCACTTAACTACACTTCTAACTTTTCTCACCTAATTACACTCAACTTACATTTTTTTTCTCACTTTACTCCATTTTGGTATTAAATGACAAAAATACCCCGACAACAATTTTGGGAACTCGAACAAGAATATCCATGTACTATCAATTTCTTTTATTTATTACCGTAAAGAAGTTAATTTCTCGATGGGAATCTCTTAATAAAGTGGAAACTCAAGCCAAGAATCATTGTTAAAGAGGTATTTTTGTCATTTATAACCTAAATAGAGTGAAGTGAGAAAAAAATGGAAGTTCCATGTAACTAGAAGAGAAAATTTATAAGTTAGTGTTGTTAAGTGAGAAATGTGACACGTTTAGTGCACTTTGATGAGATTATCCATGTAGTAACACTACTGTTGTTTGATTACAAACTCTGCGTCTCCTACAGCCAGTAGCTTCGAGAGAGAGCTTCGTGCCCGGAAAGGAGAAATGCAGAACAAATGGAAACACTGCTAATGACAATGATATGATGGATATGGCCATCTGCAGTGCATCCACCCAAGACAAGCGGTCCAGGAAAACAAGCACGGTAAGCTCCAAACAAGCCCTGTTTATATGTTTCTATAGAACATGTTTCTAATACTCGACTTGGCTGATCAATTTTGAACTCTGTTTTTGCAGGTGAAGGAGCCTATCCTCCAGTACACAAAGCGCCAGAAGTCCGCTCTTTGAAGAGCAGAGCACAGTTGTAATGTGCTAAATATTAGTATGAAAACCTTGAACATTATATAGTTTCCACTGCTTATATATACTTCAAAAGATTAGGAAAAATGAACCTCAAGTCATGTTCTGTGAAAGCGTTTTACCCGTTCCCTCGCTTATGTACTGAACTTATGAGACCCAGGTTATAGTGTACCATGATCGATTAGATCATATTCTATGTTACACATTGAATTGTGTATCATGATTAGTGAGCAAATATAATTACTTCTCTGCGTTGGCTTAGTGTGTCGGACTTAACTATAAAAACTATCTGTTAAACAAACAGGCTTTGATTAACTTTTAAGGTTTATTTGCAAAAGGTTACTCTTATGTATTGTCCATGTGCGGAAAACCACCTTCTGTGTTGTCCACGTGCAAAAACTTTTCTTATGCATTGTCCACGTCTCTAATTTTCCATCAATTTTAACGGAATATTCCAAAATTTGTCAACCGTGGTAAATGGTACTTTACAAACATAGACAATATAAAAGGTAGCTTTCCATACGTGGACAATACCCTAATGTTAATTTTAAAAGTCACCGAGTTATAAGGTAGTGATACATGGGAGAACCAAATGATACTTCTGAGATGGAGACTGATGAACTCCATTTAGGACCTTGAGAACGACATGAAGTATAAGCATTTTACCATCTATTATATGACACTTAAGGTATATCGTGTGACTAATACATAGGTAGTGCATTTGTCATTTTGAAATGTGGGGTAGTATAATGTTCGTGATCAATACTTAAGAATAAGTTTCGATATTTAACCCTAAAACTTATGTGTATATAAGTCTTCTCATTATACTCGTCTACATCTCATTAGCAAGATTGAATCTTAATTTCAATTCACACTTCAACCTCAAATAACATAAACCTACAAAATTTACATCTTCACTTGAATTCAGTTTACCTCCCTCGGATTCCTTGGATATACGAATTCTAAGTGGGTTTTAGTACACCTAACTCTACATTAAACTATACACTTATCTAATTGAATTCCTAATTTGTTTAAGCAATGCATGAACATAAAAGCACTCATTATCCAAAACGACAACTGAATTTGTGATGAAATAATGAATCAAGTGACAAATATGATAAATATATATGAATTCATCCTCCCTCGCATAGTACAAGAAAAGGTAGTATATCCCAATTTTAAATTTTCATGATTATTATTATTATTATTATTATTATTATTATTATTATTATTATCATATATGCTCCTACTACTATATAGGGCAATTTTAATTTTAAATGTTTCTGATCTTATAAGGTATATTGATACATGAGGGAACACTCATATATATTAATTCAACATAAAGCAATCAAAGCTATTAATTCCTTTAATTGCCACAATATACATTAATCATAAATCTAGCACACTATAGGTGAAATTGACTACATGCAAGCATTTTAGAAATGAACTAGTAAACGTGGGCATCGCAATCATAAATGTCCACTTGTGATGATGATAATATATATAGTAAATCATATTACATAGTATATCATATTATTATTAGTCATATTCTTCCATTAGTGATCATATAATAAGATGGTGAGGATCTATTTGATAATTAATTTCAAGTTGTAAAGATTTATCCAAATATATGAAAAATGAAATGCATATTTGTTTTTGATTCACATGCAGGATCATTGTAAAACTTCATGGGTATTTTCGGCCGTTTTTATGTTTGTTTTGATTTCAAGATCAATAAATATTTGTGAAGCAAGAGAAAGGGTTTTCAATGTCATGAAGTTCGGAGCTGTTGGAAATGCATATGTCGACGACACTCAGGTTTTATCCTAAATTATCATCGTTACTATTTATATTTGAAACACTACTTTTAATGACTATTTATGCTAACTTGTTGCATCAACGTAAAAAGGCTTTCGTGGAGGCATGGGACGTTGCTTGTAATGGGGCTCTACCGCAAGGCGTCACTCCCTTAATTTGGGCGCCTGCTGGCAAAATATTTTTGGTCAAAAAATTAACGTTCTTAGGTCCATGCAAGACCCCTATTCATTTTGAGGTATTTTTGATCTCGTACTTTTGGAATGAAAAGTTAAAGGACATATAACCGAGATATGAACTCGCAACAATGACATATTGAAATCTAACAACTGAACTTAAAATTTACGATAAGTTATTTATTGGACAGATTTTATAATGTAACGTATAATGTTCTATTAGATCCGGTGACATGACATACTAAGATCAGACATCTCAAATCATAATGAGTGGTAAGAAGAGTTTATACTATATAACGTTTTTATTCAATTTCAGGTTAGAGGGAGACTTGTTGCTCCAAAGTCACCATCAGATTTGAATGATAATGATTATAATCAGGTTTCGTTCTGTGAATGGACTTACGTTTGATGGGATCGGAGTCATTGATGGTCGAGGCTCCGAGTGGTGGAGTATAGATGTAGGCGCCGCCAAACCAACCATAAGTATATATATAGGTTTAGTATCAACTACAAAACACATATTTTGATACAGATTACAAACTATTAGTAGTCCGACATGAATTATAAATACGTAGAACTTTGAATTTATTTTTATTATTAAAACCCTCCTAAAAAAACCCGTATCATCAGACCCACTTGATTTAATGACCTAAATGAGTTTATAATTTGTATTAAAATATAAATTTTTAGTAGATAGTATCTCTATATATTACCGACATAATAAAGTCGAAACAAGTGATTAGGATTTTAAATTTATGGTATTTCCATGGTTAATAATTAATTATATATTGTCATTTTTTGTTGTAAATAAGCATAATTGAATATATTCTATTATCAAAGACCTTCCTCTGGTCATTGAATCCACTTGTTTTAATGACCTAGATAGGTTTATAGTTTGTATTAAGACGTAAGCTTTTAGTAGATTGTACATCTATATATAAACGACATAATAAAATCGAAATGAGTGACTTAAGAGTTTAAACTTACAACGTCTTTATGGTTAACAATGAATCAGGCATTGTCATTTTCCGAACGTAACGACTTGATAGTCGATGGACTGACCTCTCTCAACACTCCAAGGAACCACATTAGTATCAATGGCTGTGATGGTGCAACTTTCTCCAATCTTCATCTAATCGCTCCCGAGGACAGCCCCAACACCGATGGATTCGACATCTCCAGCTCGAAGAACATCAATATTCAACATAGTCACATCGGAACTGGTATATATACACACACATATGCTTGCAATATCGATAATCTACATGAATATATATTGGGTTATTTGTCAATATACATTCATGAACATCCAGATTCATGACACTCACATAGGTATATATATATATAGGGAGACAATCACGTGTGAACATTCTTTATAGTTTGAACCTGTGAACTTCAAATCTGATTTGAAAAAATAACGAACATGGTTTGAGAAAATAACATCCCAGTTTGAGGAAAAAAAAGTTTGAGAAAACAACGTTTTACTTTGAGAAAATATAGTTTAAGAAAATAATGTTTCTAGTTTGAGAATTTTTTTGTCTGAGAATATTCAACTCAAACCAGAGCTTTTATTTTCTCAAACCGCATACACTGTTTTTACGAGTTCACAGATTCATACCATAACAGCAGCTGGTTCGCACCTGATTGTAAGCCTATATATAGAGAGAGAGACACATTTTTCAGTATAAAACGTCGTTATTGTACAAATTACGCTTAGTGTTACCGTTTGAACTATGCAATTAAATGTTGGTACTTGAATGTAACATACAATAGTTCCAACGATTCATATTACATATTCAAACAAAAATATGTTATAGATTTCAACGATAACACCGTGTTTATCGTTTACACAATAAAGTGTCCGTTTTTGTTTGATAGTGACCGTTGTCGAGTAATCCACATGAATATATATTTGGTTATTTTACCATATTTTGTGTAATATTCGTAGGGGATGATTGTATTGCCATTAATGGTGGTACTTCGTTTATCAATATCACCGATGTGAATTGTGGACCAGGTCATGGTATAAGGTTTGTAGTCGTCAACATTGACTCAAAGTCCTTACTGATAAATTTGAGTTTTTAGGTGAGTCGGGTTTATCAATATACGAATCAAATGATATTGAAATATAAAGTTTGTGACATGTACACAGTATTGGAAGCTTAGGTAAAAATGGAGCAACGGAAACGGTTGAAGAAATACATGTCGCACACACTACCTTAAATGGAACTCAGAATGGAGCAAGGATCAAAACATGGCAGGTTATATATATTCTCATGATCCAACATAAATATTTTCATTTTTTTCTTGTTTTATCGAATATATATACACATAGATCAAATATTATTACAATACTAACCATGCATATGTGTACTCTTGAAATAAATGTTCATTCAGGGAGGATCTGGATACGCTAGGAAAATATCGTTCAACGACATAACGTTAATCGATACCAATCGACCGATCATCATAGACCAGTACTATTGTCCTCACAGTGCAGGATGCACAACCGAGGTAAATATGTTAGAAGCTCTGATACCACTTGTTAAAACCCTAATCGAATCCCTTAAGAATCCAACGCTTAGTCAAACAATCGGGATTTAAACATGGAACAACACAGAAAGCGTACCTGGTTTCATGTCGAATACGAGAACAAGATCGGTTTGGCCTTCCACAGTTCAATCCCTTATGCTCTCACTCAATATGCTCTCGCTCTACGGATGGGAATGGAGGAGAAAAGAGAGACGACTAATTGAACTTGGGGACCAAACCCTAATATGCCTTTATATATATATAACCTGAATAAAGCTCATTACTCTAATCAGATTTATATGAGTATTACACATTACAAAGCCCATACTCATTAATGTTTTAAATTGAGATTCCAAACTAGTAGCCCAATACAAATCATTGACCCCAAATACACTTGTCCAATTTGTAAGCACACACGTTGGATTATAAAATAGTCCAACAAAATAAACATATCTATACAAATTAGTGAAATATGTAATGCCATATTATTAATCGAAACGTAAATATTTATTGATTCGATTTGATTTCCTTGCATGAAAATCATCGTCAAGCCAAATGCGGTAGAGATAAGCGATGCATCGTTCACGGGGTTTAGAGGAACGAGCAGTAGCCTGAATGCAATCACATTGAATTGCAGTAGAACCGTGGCGTGTACGAATATATATCTGGAGGGAGTCGACATAGCGCCGGCCGCTGGAAAAGAAGAAAGAACGACGGCGTCTTGCATCAATGCTCATGGAAAATGTGGTGGCGATGTTACTCCTAGAGTCGATTGTTTGTTAGATTGAACGTATAGATAGAAGTGGGGTACGTACTATATGTTGTGTGCGACCTAGCTAGGTTGAGTTGTTTCTGTTAGCATATATAAGTTCATAAACAAAAAGCAGATGCGAATAAAGAAGAATAAAATTGAAATACAATTACCGAATAATCGAAAAGAGGGAGGAACTTAATCGGTCTGATACCGGTTTTGTTAAGAAAATATGTTATCAGACAATTCTGATTTATTCCCTCATTTAACTTGTCAAAATCGATTTGAAAAAGAGTTGGGTTTCACCCAACCAGAGGCGAATTTATGAGGTTAAGGTTATGCCATAACATACCCTGTCCCGAGAAAGTTATACAAAATTGTAGAATTTTTAGATAATATCTTACGTGCTTAAATCGGATTTTGTATGAAAAAATTATTGTCTATTTTAAGATTTGTTGCATGTGGCTTGCACATGATATGTATGTGACTTAAATTTTATGTTACCATTAATAATTTTCGATGGCATACCCTAAATTATATTTTTGGATCCGCCTTGTTATCCATGAACCTAAGCCCATGATTGACCCAGGTGGACAACAACAACAACATGCATGTGGGCTTGCCTTGATTACTTAGAGTACTTGTAATACTGAAGCCCCAAAGTAATGCCCCGGGTAGCTCTGTTACCAGGGACTGATATGGTTCAATTGGACTTTGCATCGTCCCAAGGGACCAGCAGACATTGTCCCCCCTCGGGTGATAATGAGGGTCTTTAAAAACGTAAAGTTGCTGATTCCCGATCTGATTGAAGAATGTTGTGCCGGTAATTGGTGGAATCGATGCCACCTTACGTCTGGAGGGGCGGTGTAATCGGTCGACCCCCCTCTAGACCCCTTCGGACTCATTCCGCAAGGTGAGGGTGCATTGAGCCCCCCACCGCTACAAAAATGCCCCGTCAGGAATGTCGATTGTCTGGGGCCGATTGTGGAACCCAGATGGCCCATCCCTCCGACTCGGTCCAACCCCGACCCGATTGCCTTGACCCGATCCAACTCGAACCGGTTGTCCTTATCCCTGCCCGGCCTAGACCCTTGTCCTATCACCCGTCCGCAGCCCACTTGCTCAAGCCCGACCCGCAGTCCCAAAAGGTCCACTCCACCCAGGCCCGTTCTGAGGGCCCAGTTTCCATGGCACCTCCGTCGAAACCCTAAAGGGTTCTGCCCCAAGCCGCCGCCTTAGTGGTTCCTTCCTCAGCCGTCACTCCCACTTCCCTGGCTCGCCTCTGTCCGACCCTCCCTTCTCGGTCTCCGACGAGATAAGTCTCGGTTGGTCAGCATAGCCAGATGTTTTCCTCCGACCTCCACCCTGACCTCGAAGTTCCGCCCCTCCGACTCTAACTCCTCTGAGTTTGTCCTCCTCCATTTGAGCACCAGAGAGGATGATCTCGATCCCGGGCAGTGCTCCCGGTTCTCCTCCCTTCCCGTTCGAGTCACCGACCGTTCTCCCGTCTCCCTGCATGCCAGAGGACCAGCCGGTTCGCCTCCATCGAGGTCCCACCCGACAACCGGCGACAAGGACCTTGGAGAGGTACGCGCAAAGGGAGAGGTTGAGGTCGAACGGACGGACGCCGCCAACTCCCAAACGTTGTCCCCGTCACTTCCATGATAGTGGTGATCGGTAGGATAGGAAGGTTCCATTTCCGCTGCTGTTAGCAAAACCCTAAGGAGAGCTGCACCATGATGGTGGTGATCGATAGGAGAGAAAGGTTTCATCTCCGCCGCTATTCGTCAGGCCCTACGGGGAGCGGCGCCATTCTCTTTGGCACTGTATATTTCCTAGTGGTCCAAAGGAATATTCCCTTGTAGAACTAGGTAACTGAAAATTTATTTTCCTCGTCTAATAAAAATTGTGTGCATGAACATAAAAGAAAAAAACTAATCCAAAACCACAACTATATTAAATAACAAATCAAGTGACAGATATGATAACTGTAATGAATTCATGCTCCTACTACATCTACATACATCAATTTTAATTTTAAAAGTTACTGAACTAGTAAGGTAAGGTACTGATACATCGAGGACCACTCATATATATGTCTATATATATTTATTCACAAGAAAGCAATCAAACCTTCAATATATTTCCAGCAATGACTATTTTAATTCCCATATATTTCCACAATGCATCGTTCACAAATCTAAACATACTGCAAATAAAATTAACCATGTATCATAAAAACAAATTAACAAATATGGAGCGTCGCAATCATGAATTTCCACTAATTGAATTGTGCACAAACACATATATAAATACACATTAAATCATATTATTTTTGTCACATACTTTATAATATGATATGGTGAGGATATCTCTCTGTTAACTATTTTCAACATCTAGAGTTTTGTCCAAATATATGAAAAATGAAATGCATATTTTGTTTCTGATGTGTATGCAGGGTCGTTCTTCGGTTTCATGGATATTTTCGATCGTTTTTGTGTTCATGTTGGTTTCGAGATTAAAAAGTTGTGAGGGGAAAGAAAAGATATTTAATGTTATGAAGTTCGGAGCTGTCGGGAATGCAAGAGTAGATGACACTCAGGTTTTATTTTCAGTTATCGCATATATATTTTTCGATGTTAATTTTAATTGTTATTTTTACGCTAACTCGTTGCGTCGACGTTAAAGGCTTTTATTAAGGCATGGGAAGCTGCTTGCAATGGAGCTCTACCGAGAGGAACCACTCCCTTGATTCGGGTTCCTACCCGCAAAGTGTTTTTGGTTAAAAAACTAAGTTTTAAAGGTCCATGCAAGTCCCCTGCCATGCATTTTCAGGTATATATTATTCTGTCCAATTACATTCGAAATGAAAAATACATAAAAAATAATAATTGATAGATTTGGGTCGAGCACGTGTATCGTAAAGGTTTTATGTTCAGGTTCTTATTTTGGAGAAGTGTGTATTTGAAGAATCGATTTTCTTGTTTTAGTATAGTTTACATCGTTTATGGATAGGCTGATTCCTCATGTATTTTGAATCATTTAGATTAATTCTACAATTTTATTTTATTATTTAAGTAGTATTTTTGAATAAAACAAATAAAATAACACATAACTGTTTTTAATATATAAATAAAAAATCTAATATTTTTGGCATGTGGCACATTCTTATTGGCTGAAAATATATTTTTAGATAATACATTAAATAAATATATTTATGATTTATGGTTTTATTTTATTATTCAAAAATGAAACAATACAAAATATTTTCCCTATTTTTTGTGTCACATGGCACGTTCTTATTAGTTGGAAATAGAGGAATCAGAAGAGGAACTGACAACACCCGATTCTTAAATAGGAATCAGCAAAATTCGATTCCAAAGATCGAGAATCTAAATCGATCGGTTCTCATTATTGACCCTACATCGTTGTGAATCGTGATTCCTAAACACGATTGTAGGTTCTGGAATCAGAATCAAAATCATAAGAGAAACACTGCTATGCACAGACCTCAACTCAACTAAAAAGTTATTATGGAAAAACGTTGTTTTTTTAGCCCTCTGTGACCTTTCAATAGAATTTCTTAACTGTTCTCGACTTTTTGTCACAAATCCTAACACAAAAAGTAACTTAAAACGTTGTATTTTGTCACGGATACTAACCTGATTTTTTATAATTATTTGTACAAGTTTTGTAAAAAAAAATCAACTTTTGTGTTAAGATCTATGACAAAAGGACGAGGACTATTAGAAATTGTAAATGACTTTCTGACTATAAGACGGATTTCATGTTGGGTTCAATTTCAGGTTAGGGGGGCCATTGTTGCTCCAAAGTCACCGCCAGATTGGAACGGAAATGATTATTGGATTATGTTCCGTGAAGTGAACGGACTTACGATGAACGGGAACGGCGTTATTGATGGTCGAGGCTCCGAGTGGTGGAAGAAAGCCAGTAATGCAGGCGCCAGACCAACCGTAAGTATATACATATATTCAATTACCTCCTACGTAATTAAGTGAATATATATGTATATAGGGTAGTCCATTGTAAATAGATCTTCGTACTATAAAATGTAAATAATTTATGTTTACATATAAAGGGTTTGTTTCTGCTTATATATACACTTACAATCGTGTTTTTATGGTTGATAACTAGGCATTATTGTATAGCAATTGTAACGACCTGGTAGTCGATAGACTGACATCCCTCGATAGTCCAAGGAACCACATTAGTGTTTCTGGTTGCGACGGTGCGATTTTCTCAAATCTTCGTATAATCGCCCCGTGGGATAGCCCCAACACCGATGGAATCGACATCGGCATGTCCAAAAACATCAAGATTCATCACTCCCACGTTGAAACAGGTATGCATAAGGACACTATCTATGATAAATAACGCTTACATATGGACAATAAATTTATTTGGTCCATTAAATCAACTAGATCTAATAACTATTAGACGAAATAGATCAAATTATATATGTATATAGCGAGTGAATCGGGTGTGAATTCCTTTTGATGGTTTAAATATGTGAACTTACGAAACAATGGATACGTGAAAATAACATTCCTAAATTGAGGTGAATATTCTCAGACAAAAAAATTCTTAAACCGGGAACACTATTTTCTCAAACTTAAATGTTGTTTTCTCAAACTTTTTTTTTTCTCAAACCGGGATGCTATTTTCTCAAACCAGATTTAACGTTCGCATGTTCACACCGTAAGAGATATTCGCACCTGATTGTCCCCTATACATATATATATTGAGTGAATCAGGTCCGAACCACGGTGTGAACCTGCGGACTCGCAAAAATAGTGGATGCGGTTTGAGGAAATAACATTCCCGGTTTGAGGTGAATATTCTCAGACAAAAATTTCTCAAACCGAGAACAGTATTTTCTCAAACTATACTTTCTCAAAGTAAAATGTTTTTTTATCAATTTTTTTTCTTCAAACCGGAATGCTATTTTCTCAAACCATATTCGTGATTTTCTTAAACCAAATTTAAAATTAGTAGATTTACACCGTAAGAAAGGTTTGCACCTAATTATCATTCTCTATATATATAAGCGCTATATATTGAAGAATTATCAATCAGGTGATCCAACCCTATACTTTTTAAAGGTTTTTCTTAATAATAAGAATCAATTCAAATTAATTTTTTTTTTGTATATTTACCGTATTTTTTTTAACTCTAGATCTCTTATACTTGATCTAATAATTATAAATGGTCCGTAGTGTGTATGTGTAGTTGTGTACTATATATGGTTTCTAGTGTATAAATTTCACACAATACCGATGCTTTCGTGGATATATAATTCGTTATCTTACCGTATTTTCTACAATATTTTCGTAGGCGATGATTGTATTGCTATTGGGAATGCCGTTTCGTTTGTCAATGTCACAGCAGTGATTTGTGGTCCGGGGCACGGTATAAGGTTGGTTATCGTCAACATTAATTAGATAATTTTCATCAGATCACAAGAAATTATGTGTACACCTTTTGATAATCATCTTAAAGTCTCCGATGAAATTGAGTTAATTTTTAGGTGAGTCGGGTTTTAACGTAACATGATTGTGGCATGTGCAGTATCGGAAGCCTAGGTAAAGATGGAACAACGAGCAAGGTCGAAGAAATACATGTCCAACGTAGTACCTTCAATGGAACCCAGAATGGGGCAAGGATCAAAACATGGCAGGTTATATATATTCTCACGATCCAACATAAATATTCTTTTTCTTCCTCTTGATATTATCAAATACATATATAGAGATAAAATATTATAAGCAGGGCGAAGGTAGCTTTTTTGGTGAGGAGGGGCACCAAAAAATTTCAATAGTTTGAGGAGGGACACAACTAAACAATTAAGAATTTAAGGGGTATTTTTCAAAAAATTCAAAAATTAATAACAAAATTTCAAAATAAAAAATATTTAGGGGGGGCACGTGCCCCCCTGGGCCCTACCTAGTTCCACCACTGATCATAAGCACTAATAAGGGCTAATCGCAAAAAATAACCCTCATATATTCGTTTTTTTGCAACTTGTGTTTTTAAACAAAGTACTCTAGCGATTTGTACTCTTATACTTTTATTAATTTGCACGGTTGACAGAAAGTTAAATTTTCCATCCAAAATAGGTCACATGCCTTACACATGACACTTAATTATCTTTTTTTAAAATATCACTTTTATTATGATACTAAAGTGTTCTTTTGCACAAAAATGTCCCTCAAATATTATATATTTACGGAAAATACCCCTCAAATATTATATACTTGCAGGAAAGGTCCCTCAAATATGATATTTTAATAATTTGTAATTAAGAATAAATAAGCCTTTTATTTATTTTTGAACTTTTTGATGGACGGTGCAAATTAAGGAAAGTATAAATTGCTATGATTTTTTGTTTTATTTAGGGACACGAATTACATAAACTAAATAATGCATATTTGGATCCTTAAAACACTTGTTCGTGCAGGGAGGATCTGGATACGCTCGAAAGATAACGTTCCACGACATAACCCTAATCAATACCAATCAACCGATCATCATAGACCAGTACTATTGTCCACATAACATAGGATGCAAAAATGCGGTAAATAAACTCTATAAACTTCCAACTGATTATTGATTGGAAATTTGGAATGTAAATATTTATTGATTTGACTCGATATGTTTGCTTAAAAATCATCTCCAAGACGAACGCAGTGAAGGTAAGCGATGTATCGTTTACGGGATTTAGAGGAACGAGCAGCAGCGAGGATGCGATCATATTGGATTGTAGTAAAACGGTCGGGTGCACGAATATATACCTGGATGATATCGACATAAAACCGATCAGCCGAAAGACGAGAAACACCAAGTCAACCTGCATCAATGCTCATGGAAAAAGTGGGAGTGATGTCTCTCCTAAAGTCGGTTGCTTGTTAGCTTAATTTATGTTTGTAATGTCTAATCTCTACCAAGCTTGAGTTGTTTTTCTATCATGTATATCAATAATATCGATTAACAACCAACAAACTTATCGCTACTCCGTCTTGTAGTTCTCTCGCAACTTGAGTATGGTTCATCATGTAAATGATTCAGATACCTACATAAATAAAAGTCTAATTACAGTTTTATATATATATAAGATAAATAGAGAAATATTTATGTATTTTGAAAAGCGTAGAGCATAAAATCGTTCGTGGAAAACCATATTCTGATACTATATTGGAGAATTAACTCAATTAAAAGAAATTATAGTTGGCCCCAACATAGTCGAGATTTTATTAATAATTAAAGAGAGTCATTACACTGTATAGTGCCCTAGAAAGGTCTTCTTACAAAAAAATTAAACTACGGAACCGACGAAACTGATGAAGACTGCTTAAGGTGTGGCATGAACGCTGCTCGATCCCATGGAGAGGACTCGTTTTGTCTGGCTGAAAACTGAACTCGACCTCATCAGTCTCAACGAGAGGAGAGCGACAATGATAGATGTGATTCAGGGATCCCTCCCGGTAAAAGTCTCTGAATCCTTGGGTAGAAGCCCTAAATCTTCGTTCACTAATCATTAACCTTGTAAAAGGAACAAAACAGGTAAAGTAAAACAAAACCAGTCGATCATCTTGACCCATAATCGGGATAGAGATCGAGAAGGAGGTCAAGGAGTTGGATACACCGATGGCTGCTTCAATGGCGGTTGCAGAGGCGACGGTGGATACTCAGAAGAGGGGATTCGAGGCGGGGATGACGACTGACGTCGAGGAAACGCAAGCGGCAACCATCGGGATTGCAGAGGGGGACGAAGACGAGACTGGAGGCACGTTGCTGGTGGCAGGGAGGGGGGAGCCAGCAACGCGGTGGCTAGTGGATGCACACAGAAAACCCTAAAAGAACGAACAGACCTAGGCCGGGAGTTACAACGACGAGTTTGAGGAACATCAGCCGCCTATGCTAGTGGCTCGAAAACCCTAACAGAAAACATGAGACTGGAAATCTTTTATTGCAACTTCACTGTTCCTAAATTCAATCTATAAAAGGCGTTTATATTAAATTAAAGAATAGTCCAACTGATTTGTTTTTATTTTCTATAACAATTTAATATCCTAATTTGTTTAAATTATGCATGAACTTACGAAAAAAATAAAACTGGTCCAAATTGTCAACTAAAATTGTGATGAAATAAGTGATCGAGCAACAAATATGATAAATATATAAATGAATTCATACTCCATTAAACCTATGCAAAGAGGCATTTTACCAAAGTCAAACATAGTATATATGAATTTTTAGAACTGCTGTATCATAATTATTATTGTCTTATATATGATCCTTTACTACTAAATATGGCAATTTAAATTTAAATTTTAGAAGTTACTGAAGTTATTATAAGGTATATTGATACAATACTCTTACATATTGACTCAAAAGAAAGCAATATTAACTCCTATATATAGCCACAACACATTAATCATAAACCTAACCGTACTGTACATGAATTAACTACGTACATGCATGTATACTAGAAAAACGAACTAGCAAATTGACCATATTTCAATCATTAATTTCTACGAATTGGACTTTGCACACACATATATATACACATACACTAAATCATATTATTCGTGTCACATTAATACTCCCATTGTTGAACTTAGTTTATAGTATAAGATGGTGAGGATCTCTTTGTTGATATAAACTTCAACTTGTAGAGATTTGTCCAAATAAATGTAAAATGAAATGTATATTTGTTTCGTGTGTGCATGCAGGATCTTTCTACAACTTCACTGGTATTTTATGTCGTTTTCGTGTTTATGTTGATCTCAAGATTAATACATTGCGAGGCAAAAGGAAATATATTCAATGTCATGAAGTTCGGAGCGGTTGGAAATTCATATGTAGATGATACCCAGGTTTTATTCTTAAATCTCATATATTATTTATGTTTAAAATGTTACTTTTCTTCATTATTTTTATGCTAACTCGATATGTCAGCAAACCTGTTGGTGGATTTATAGACGGAAAATAGTTTTATGAATAGTATTTGTAGAAAATAATAGTTGATCAGTAGTATTTACGGAACACTTATAGTTCATTCCAAGTTTTTGCAATATCCCTATACCATGTTATTTTTAATCACTATTTACGCTAACTCGTTACGTCGACATGAAAGGCTTTTACGAAGGCATGGGATGCTGCTTGCAATGGAGTTTTACGTCAAGACGTCACTCCCTTGATTCGGGTGCCTATTGGCAAAACAGTTTTGGTCAAAAAATTGACGTTCCAAGGTCCATGCAAGTCCCCTACCATTCGTTTTCAGGTACTTTTGTTTATCTCTTCCCTTCGAATGAAAATCGTACATGAAATAATCGCATGAGTTCGATTTGAGCCCACGACAGTGACATATCGGAATCTGACAACTCACTTGAAATCTTATTATAAATAGTTAACACGTGAAGGACTTGTGTGTATTATGACAATGAGTGTTCATGGGTGAATATCTGTTTATGGGAAGCAAATATTCATCCGTTCACGCGGAAACAAATTTAGATTTTCGTAATCCACAACCCGCCTCTAACAAATGAATATTTTTGGGATTCCATCCGTACAAATATGTGGGTGAATCGTGTCCGATCCACATGATTCACAAACTGTATATTAAAATCTATAATGAAAATTATTTCAGAAAAAAACTAACACAATTTTCTGATTTAAGTAGTTTTCAAATACTTGTTTCACTATAAAAGTATTAACCATGATTTCATTACAAAATATTGATTTCACACATGTAATTAAGTCGGTTTATGCTGAATTTTATAGTATGGTTGGTTGGACTCTATGTATAGCCTAGACACCATATGCTGACGAACGGATGGTCCCCAGATCTATCTACTCCGATCCGCAATCCGCTCATATTGATACGGATCAATAAAATCCGATCCACTATTCATCTCTTGTATAGTAAGGCAGACGGTTAAACGGGTAGGATGGATCACCGAATGTTTTTGGACACCCCTAACGCTTATTGAATTTCAGGTTAGAGGGAGACTTGTTGCTCCAAAGTCACCATCAGATTGGAATGGAAATGATTATTGGATTATGTTCCGTAATGTGAACGGGCTAACAATGAATGGAGTCGGAGTCATAGATGGTCGAGGGTCCGAGTGGTGGAATCTACATGCAGGCGCCACCAAACCAACGGTGAGTGTATAAATATAATAACGCAATTAGAGAATCTGTATTGGGTGGTTATTTCAGGATATATTTGAGAAATAGGTTTATTTCTGACATATATTTACACTACTGTATAATTTCTATTTTTCTAACGAAGTTACGATGTTACTCTTAATGAGCTTTCGGTCGGGTATATGGAATACTCGGTTGGAAATTAAAATACCCAGATCGAAAAGCGGGTCATACCCAGATGGGTGAATTTCAGGTAGCTTTCATCAAAGTTTTTTTTTTACTGAAATGTGCAATTTTATTAATTCAGAAAATCAACTATATGGATGCGCGAGAGAAAAATTCTTGACCACCAAGACAAAAATAGACATTGAATAGAATCGTTCGCAGTTTTTTTAAGACTAGAACTGTCACAGACGGTATCAATATGGCACATAGGTAGGAAAGAAAGGTGGGGGTAAGAAAGCGAAACCGAAAGTCATGCTCAAAAGCCCGAGCGTGGACTGCATCAGTGGTAGGAGACAAGGTTTGAGCCAATGACCCCTTCCGAAGCCAGTCCCTGAAACCTGAGGACCTAACATTCCTCTTGGCGAGGCTGCTTACCAACCCTCGCCTGATCATCCCGGGGTTCACTAACCGAGCCCCACTTCACTCAGTCGCTACCAGCTGCAGCTCTAATTCCAGCTCTAAATCTAGGCCTACCTATGTGCCTAGGCAGACCGCTTTCATCAAGGGTTAATTCGGGGTTTCCACTAAAAATCGAGGTTATTTTGCGATGAAGATTTATTTTTACATACACTTATTTTGTTTTTATGGTTGATAATTAATCAGGCATTGGTATTTGCTGACTGTGAGGACCTGGTAGTGGATGGACTGACATCCCTCAACACTCCAAGGAACCACATTGCTGTAACGGGTTGTGATGGTGTAGTTCTCTCCAATCTTCGTATAATTGCTCCGGCGGACAGCCCCAACACCGATGGAATTGACATCTCCAGCTCCAAAAACATCCAGATTCGTCACTCCAACATTGGAACGGGTATATATATATAGAGAGAGAGAGCATATATATACATACAATAACGAATTTTCGATGAGAAATTTGCAAAATAGCCTTTATTTTGAAACATAATTACACCATACTCCTTCAATTTTACTTTTTGGTAAAATTACGACATTATCTTTAATGAGCTCTCCGGTCGGATAAATACAATACCCTGGTCGGTAAGCAAAATACATGACCGATTGCGGATTTTACCAGATCTAGGCTTCATTAAGGGAAAATCCAGCTTTTCATTGAAAATTGAGGCTAGTTTGCAAAAAATTGAGAACAAAACTAGCCCTGAAGGTTGTTCAGCAAAAATAAATAAATCAGAATAAGGTTATTTTAGAGATTTCACCATGTTTTCGATGGTAATTGAAGGAATAGTCTTATTTTAAAGTTTATTTTCTTTCTAACCTTCACTTACAGAAACTTTTCAAAATTACCTCCTTTTTAATTAAAACTTGATTTTACCTTTACTGAAATCCAGATCGAGATGAGCGTTTTTCAGGTCTAGGCCTAATTTAGGTTCGGGTCTGGAAAAAACCAACCTGATCTGGATTCATTAAAGATAAAATCGTAACTTCGACAACATGGTAAAAGACAGTGGCTACCCCAAATACCCATATATATATATATATATATATATATATATATATATGTATATTCTGTTATTTTACCATATTTTGTGCAATACTCGTAGGTGACGATTGTATTGCTATCGGGACTGCCACTTCGTTCGTCAACATCACCTCGGTGAATTGTGGTCCAGGACACGGTATAAGGTTTGTCATCGTCAACACTAACTAATTTTCACCAAATTGCATGAAATTAGTTTCGATATTAAGGTATTGGACGTGTTAGGAAAAGATGTAACTCGATCATCATATTAGAGTCTTTACAAATAAACTTGAGTGTTTAGGTGAATCGGGTTTATCAGTATGTGAATCAATATAGTGAAAGATAATGTTGTGGCATGTGAAGTATTGGAAGCTTAGGTATCAATGGAGTAACAGCCATGGTTGAAGAAATACATGTCACGCGTACGACCTTCAATGGAACTCAGAATGGAGCAAGGATCAAAACATGGCAGGTCATATATTCTCATTCAATATCCAACATAAATCTTTTAATTTTTTTCGGGTTTTATCGAATAGATACCTAAAAATCAGGGAAATTTGTAAAATAACCTTATTTCGAAATATAATTGCACCATGATGAAATTACAATATTACCCTTAATGAGCTCTCAGGTCGGATAAATGCCCATCCGGATAGCTAATCAAAATTCCCGGTCGATAACAAATTTTGCTCGGTCGAGTAAAATCCTGGTAGCTTTCATTAAGAGTAAACCCGAGTTTTCACTAAAATTAAAGGTCAGTTTTCAAATATGCGGGAGCAAAAACTAGCCTTGAAGGCTATACAACAATTTATTTATATTTCAGAATAAGATTATTTTATAAATTTTCCAGTCAGGTACAATCCGGATAGCCTTCATTAAGAGTAAATCCGAGTATTCACTAAAATTGAAGGCCAGTTTGCAAATATGTGAGAGCAAAACTAGCCTTGAAGGCTATACAACAATTTATTTATTTTTCAGAATAAGATTATTTTATAAATTTCACCAACACAAATCATGACTATAATATATAGTACGAATTACGTATGCTCATTCTTAACGTAATTGTTCGTACAGGGAGGATCTGGATACGCTAGAAAGATAACATTCGATAACGTAACATTGATCGGCGCCAATCAACCTATCATCATAGACCAATACTATTGTCCTCATAAAGTAGGATGCAAAAACGAGGTATATTTACATATTTATACAAATCAAATGAAACGTGTAACATCATATTATTCATCAAAACGCGAAAACATATATTGATTCGATTCGATTTCTTTGCATGAAAATCATCATCAAGACGAAGGCAGTAAAGATAAGCGATGTATCCTTCACAGGGTTTATAGGAACGAGCAAGAGCGAGGATGCGATCATATTGCATTGCAGCGAAACCGTAGGGTGTACGGATATATATGTGGATGGAGTCAACATAGCACCGGCCAGAAAAGTGGAAAGAACCAAGGCGTCCTGCATCAACGCTCATGGGAAGAGTGGTGGCGATGTCGCTCCTAGACGCGATTGCTTGTTGAATTAATCGGATAGATAGCTATGGCGTACGTACTATGTTGCTCGTTAATAACGATCGAGTTGTTTTTCTATCGTATTAATAATAATGACTAACAACCTTCGAAAACATCACGATTCATCGTTCCAATATTAAAAAAAAGTATGTATAGGAATATTATCCAGTACAAACTTCTATTGTCGTGTAAATTACAAGGTAATTTCCCGTGGTAACCTATCATGCATTGTGTCGGAGTGATACTAATCTATAGTATATTTTCAAAAACAAAAATATACTATAGATTAGTTGCCAATACAATGCTCCAACATATATGGTATAGGATCGTTGATGTATGTTGTATAAATACAAGTATACTCATGTTTAAATATAAGACACACATGATCATATATGCAAAACACAAACGGTAAATATCTTATCTAACGGGTTCCTTCAATACTAGATGAACTTCCATATATTAAGCCCGATTCCATAATATAATTCACGTGTAGCTAGGTTTTCTCGTTAACTCATTATGTACGGCGTTTACATTACATTACTAGTCCGATTGTTTATATGCTCTCCGTTCTATTTGAATTCAACAATGCAACGCAAACCTGAATTATCAATCTTTCAATTAAAAATTGGTCCTTAATTTGAATTCACTTCAACCTTAAATAACATAAACCTAAAAAAATTGCAACTTAACTTGAATTCAATTCACCTTCTTCTCTGGATTTCTTGAATATATGAATTCCTAGTGGGTTTTAGTAGAATTATCTAATTCAATTCACTCTGCATATTAAATTATAGAATTATCTAATTTATATGTTTTTTTTTCTATAACAATTTAATTTCCTAGTTTGTTTAGACTATGCATGAACATAAAAAAAAAACTAATCCAAAACAACTACTAAATTTGGGATGAAATAATGAATTAATTAACATATATGATAAATGTAAATGATTCATGCTCCCTTTCATAGTACCATTAGGAATTTACATCATTATTATTTGTCATATATATACTCCTATCCTATGTACTACATATGGAAATTTTAGTTTACTTTTAAAATTAAATCTGGAATTAATATATTTTCAATTACTATATTAATTCCTATATACTACTATAACACATTAATTATAAATTTAAGCACATTGTAGGTGAATTAACTCCATGCATGTAATCTAGAAATGAACAAGCAAATGTGAACATCGCAATCATGAATTTGTACTAATTGGATTTTTACACACACCTATATATATATATATATGTATATATATATATACATACATACATACAATCAATCATATTATTCTTGTCAAAGTCTTCCATTGTTGATCTTAGTTTATAATAAGATGGTGAGGATATGAATCTCACTTTGTTAATGCATCTCAACTTGTAGATATTTTTCCAAATATATGAAAAATGAAATGTATATTTGTTTTTGACGTGCATGCAGGATCGTTCTACAACTTCACGGGTGTTTTCTATCGTTTTTCTGTTTATGTTGATCTCAAGATTATTAAACTGTGAAGCAGAAGAAAAGATATTCAATGTCATGGAGTTCGGAGCTGTCGGAGATTCTAATGCAGATGATACCCAGGTTTTATTCTTAATTACGTGTATATTATTGGAATGATTCTAAATTAAATGTGTCTGTTTAGAAAATACTACCGGTGAACTATTTGTTTTGCAAATATTATCGATGAATTATTTTTCGTCTGCAAATCCGTTATCTTCAACGAAAATTAGTCATGTAAGAGTCAATGACTTCAATTTGGGGGGAATGATAGTTTTTTTTCCTTACATTATACGCGTTATGTAATATGAAACCCTTATGTATACACTTTTGTGTCATTACTTTTGATTTTTTTGCAAAAATAAAAAATTAACCATGATAGTGGATTTGCAGACGAAAAGTAATTCACCAATTACATTTACAAAACGACATAGTTCATCGCAAGTTTTTTGCAATTATCCTATATTGTTTTAAGTTTGAAATGTTACTTTTAATCGTTATTTACGCTAACTCGTTGCATCGACATGAAAGGCTTTTACGAAGGCATGGGATGCTGCTTGCAATGGAGCTCTACCGCAAGGCATCACTCCCTTGATTCAGGTGCCTATTGGCAAAACATTTTTGGTCAATAAACTTACGTCCGTAGGTCCATGCAAGTCCCCTACCATTCATTTTGAGGTATTTTTCTAATTTCTTACAATTTTTCTAAATATGATAGTTAAGTGAAAATCGGACATAAATAAGTACAATTAAGTGTGAAAATTCATACTATATATATTGTCGTATTGAATTTCAGGTTAGAGGGAACATTGTTGCGCCGAAGTCACCATCGGATTGGAACGGAAATGATTATTGGATTATGTTCAGTCAAGTGAACGGACTCACGATGAATGGACTCGGAGTCATCGATGGTTGAGGCTCCGAGTGGTGGAAACTAGACGTAGGCGCTAAGAAGCCCACTGTGAGTGTATAAGTATAACAACTAGTCTAATCGATTAAATTACGTCTCCTAAGTGACTCATCCAAAACGACGTAGGAGAAATACTGTGTCTCCCAGACCATTGAGATGACATAGTTTTTTTATTACGTCGTTTTAATGATACTATAGATAAGACACGATATTTTGGACCGCAGACACATCATTTAAATGTTACGTTCTTATTATGTTTTTATGGTTGATAATTAATCAGGCATTGTATTTTTCCGGCTGTAACGACTTAGTAGTGAGTGGACTGACCTCCCTCAACACTCCAGGGAACCACATTAGTATCAATGGTTGTGATGGTGCAACTTTCTCGAAACTTCATATAATAGCTCCGGAGGACAGCTTCAACACCGATGGAATCGACATCTCGAGCTCAAAAAACATCAAGATTCATCACAGTCACATTGGAACTGGTATATATATATAGGGACACTATCAAGTATAAAACGTACCTATTATACAAATAACAAACTCAATGTGTTATCATTGAAACCTGTCATGCAAACTGTTGGAACCGTGCAATAAAATGTTGGAACGTGATTGTAGCGCACAATAGTTCCAATGGTCTGCATTACAGGTTTTAACGGTTTGTATTACATGTTCCAACATTATTCATTATAGGTTTCAACACTTTGTACGAAAGGTTTCAACAAAACAATAACACTGAGTTTGTAGTTTACACAACTAGAGACCGTTTTTATTTGATAGTGATGAATATATTTGGTTATTTTACCATACTTACCAAATTTTGTGCAATATTGGTCGGGGATGATTGTGTTGCCATTGGGGCTGCCACTTCGTTTATCAATATCACCAACGTGAATTGTGGTCCAGGGCACGGTATAAGGTTTGTCATCGTCGACACCGGCCATATGTTCTTATTAATAAATTTGAGTTTTTAGGTGAATCGGGTTTATCGATATATGAATCAACGATGTTGAAATATACATGTCCAGTATTGGAAGCTTAGGTAAAAATGGAGCAACGGACACGGTCGAAGAAATCCATGTCGCACGTACTACCTTCAATGGAACTCAGAATGGAGCAAGGATCAAAACATGGCAGGTTATATATTCTCATGATCCAACGTAAATCTTCAAATTTCTCTTTTACACCTAATCGTAACCAGGTGACTTTTCGTTTCAAAAATTACCCCGTCGTCGTATTTATTTTCACGTACACACATGCTAGAAAGTCAATACCTTAGATACTCACTTTTGGGGACAAAACCTTCACTAATGTAAGAAATATTTATCGGGAATATACTTGCTCCACCTTTAACGTCTCATAAAAAAACGTGTTTTTTGGTCCTAAAAAGATTAATGTATAAGATATTGACCTTCTACCAGATGTGTATGAGGCAATGAAGGTGATGACGTGCCAGTTTTTGAGACGAAAAGTCATTAGGAGCATGTTCCGTACTTACCCCAAGATTGTAATATATAGTTCTAATTTGTGTCCGTGTATTCGTTCAGGGAGAATCTGGATATGCTAGAAAAATATCGTTTAGTGATATAACGTTAATCCGTACATATCATCCGATCATCATCGACCAGTACTATTGTCCTCCTGATCTAGGAACATGCAAAATCGAGGTAAATAAATAAACATATTTATACAAATCAAATGAAATATGGAACACCGTAGAATATATGTTGATTTGATTCGATATCCTTGCATGAAAATCATCGTCAAGACGAAGGCAGTGCAAATCAGCGATGTATCGTTCACGGGGTTTAGAGGAACGAGCGTGAGCGAGGATGCGATCCAATTGCACTGTAGTAGGACCGTCGGATGCACGAATATATATCTGGAGGGAGTCAACATAGTGTCGGGCGACGAAAGGGTGGTGAGCACCAAGGCGTCTTGCATCAATGCTCATGGAAAAAGTGGGGGTGATGTTACCCCTAGCGTCGATTGCTTGTTAGATTGATTGAATAGACAGCCATGGCGTACATCATGTATATGTCATATGTGGCACATTAATAACGATTGTGTTGTTTTTCTATCATATTAATAAAAAATATTAACAACCTTCGAAAACGTTTTGAAGAAAACTATTGTATCATCTCTTTTTTCTTTTTATTTGATCAGCAAAGCAAATTTAAATTGAAACTGTTATTTGGAAGGAAGAACAGAGTTGAACTACAACCACAAGAGCAATCCATTGAGGATCCTCAACCACCAATTCTCTACACACAGAGAATACAAACCAACAACCAACAACACAACGCTTCACGCAAGAAGCCACAACCAATACAACAGACATACAACCAACATCGATACTAGAAAAAGAACAACGAAAAAAAAGGCCTAAACACCAAATTTAACCACCTTGAAGCTCGATTTTGATTTTAAAAACAGGCCTCACAACCGGATTTCACTACCATGAAGCACCAAGAACCGATAACCTCCCAACTACCCGAGACAACCCTAACACAAGTCCAAATCAGCCAATACAGCTCCATAAAGATCCATCTAAATGGAAAAGGTTTTCTATAGGCATACTATGGTCGCCTCGTATCTAACACAACCGGAGCCGACGAAGAATGAGAGGAAAGCGGGACGACCTCTTGAAGATACCGAAGACTAGAGAGATTTAGAACTCTTAGAAAAGCTCTATCTAATACTCAGAGATGGCAGCTCTCGCAGTCAAAACAGAGTTCAATGGCAAATGCTTAGAAGACTATAAGTTGTTCATCGTTGCAAAACCTATGGTGCAAAGATTTCCTAGAAAGCAGAGACGGATTTGGGTGCCCAAATTTCTCCCTCAACAAACCATATCGACTAAATGTTTATATAATATGACATAATGCTCGGTCTATGGTCCATATACCGATGTTTGGTCATGCTATGACTCACGTGTAGATTCTCAATCCTACACATGAGGGGAGTGTTGAAGTTGAATCCATATCGAATAAATGTCCACTTGTATAAGGGTTAGGAACCCACCCAATTAATAAAGTTAACCTTTTAGTTGTGGAAGTTTGACCCGATATAAGTTATTCGCTTTAAACAAAATTTATACAGTGTTGAAGTTGAACCCATATTAAAAAATATATATATAAGAATAAATGTTTACTTATATAAGGTTAGGATCATACTCAATTAATAAAGTTGACATTTTTATTGTAGAAGTATGACCTGATAAATGGCTCTTTTGAAACCATATTTATATGGTAGCAGTGCTGTTTTGGCCCATGACCCGTTTGTCACTTCCACATTATGGTCTCCCGTCCATATGAAGATGTCCAGCCTTGCTATGTCACGTTAGGGAGAGTGTTAAATAAAGATGTATTCATAAATACTAGGGTCACATCCAACTACCGAGATTGATATTTTAGTTATGGGAACCCAGTCCGATATAAGTGTCTCGTTTCAAATAAAATTAAATCAACGTGTATTACCATCATATCTGTTTGTGGATATCTTTAAAAAGATCTCTGATCGGCACTTTTTTAAGGAGTTTATGTCCAGTTTCAACATTCTTCCTGTATTACATTAGTGTTTTTCTTTTGGTATTAGGCTTGTATTTCCACATTGTAATCATTCTCATACTTCCATTAGTATTGTATTTACTCATAATAGTTGTATATATTATCAATCAATAACAGAAAACCCTACCGAAAATTCCAAACTTTCAATGTCGATATAGAATCGGTCGTGGAAAGTTGAGAAGCACCGAGTCAACATAAATCGACGCTTATGGAAAGTGGCAGTGATACCACACTCCCAAAGTTGATTTCTTCTTAGATTAATTCAATAGCTTGAGTTGTTTTCCTATCATATTATCAATATCAATTAACTTACAAATCCATCGTTACATTGTCTCGTTGTATATGATATCGTATCAAAGATTCAGACAACTCAATTGTTTCAAAATTAACATGAAGTAAATGGCAGTTGTTAGAATCTCACTTTAAAAAAATATAATACAACATGATGTTGAGTCTCGATTACACCACAATGCTACGAGTTAAACAAACTTTCTCTAAACTCGATTGTGTAAGACGGTTTTTATGGTTTGCTAAATTATTTACACTCATTGATTCTTAGCCATTTGATTCTTTCAATACTAGATGAACTTCCATATATTAATAAGCCCGATTCCATAATATAATTTACGTGTAGGAAGGTTTTCTCGTTAACTCATTATGTATGACGTTTACATTACATTACTAGTCCAGTTGTTTATATGCTATACGTTCTATTTGAATTCAATAATACAACGCAAACCCGAATTATCAATCTTTCAATGAAAAATTGGTCCTTAATTTGAATTCACTTCAACCTTAAATAACATAAACCTAAAAAAAATTCAACTCAACTTGAATTCAATGCATCTTCATCTTGAATATATGAATTCCTAGTAGGTTTTAGTACACCCCACTGTACATATTAAATTATAGAATTATCTAATTGATTTGGTTTTTTTCTATAACAATTTAATTTCCTAGTTTGTTTAGTCTAATGCATGAACATAAAAGAAAATAATCCAAAACAACTACTAAATTTGGGATGAAATAATTAATGAATTAACAAATATGATAAATGTAAATGATTCATGCTCCCTTGCATAGTACCATTAGGAATTTACATCATTATTATTTGTCATATATATATATGCTCCTATCCTATGTACTACATATGGAAATTTAATTTAATTTTAGAATTAAATAAAATTAAATCTGGAATTAATATATTTGCAATGACTATATTAATTCCTATATATTACCATAACACATTAATTATAAATCTAAGCACACTGTAGGTGAAATAACTCCATGCATGAATGTGACCATCCCAATCAAGAATGTGTACTGATTGGATTTTTACACATCCCCGCCTATATATATACATTCACACAATAAATTTTATTATTCATGTCACATTTTTCTATTGTTGATCTTAGTTTATAATAATATGGTGAGGATTTGAATATCTCTTTGTTAATGCATCTGAACTTGTAGATATTTTTCCAAATATATGAAAAATGAAATGCATATTTTTGAATTTGACGTGCATGCAGGATCGTTCAACAACTTCACGGATATTTTCTATCGTTTTTGTGTTTATGTTGATCTCAAGACTATTAAACTGTGAAGCAGAAGAAAAGATATTCAATGTCATGGAGTTCGGAGCTGTCGGAAATGCTATTGTAGATGACACTCAGGTTTTATTCTTAACTATCGTATATATTATTGGGGTAATTGTAAATGAAATGTGCATGTTTTGCAAATATTACGATAAATTATTATTTTGCAATACTGGACGTGAACTATTTTTGGTCCGTAAACCGTTTTCTTCAACGGATATTATTCATATGAGAGACATGATTTCAATATTGGGGGAAATGACAGTCTTATTCTTTACATTATGTGTGTTGTGTAATTTGTAACATTCATGCTTACATGTTTTTTCAATTTTGATGGTTAATTACTTTTGTTTTTTTTTTTATTTTGCACTTGTTAATGGATTTGCATACAGAAAATCCTTCACCGATAGTATTTACAAAATGTGTATAATTTATCGTATGTTTTTACAATTATACTTATATTATTTTATGTTTGAAATGCTATTTTGAATCGTTATTTACGCTAACTCGTTACGTCGACGCGAAAGGCTTTTACGAAGGCATGGGATGCTGCTTGCAATGGAGCTCTACCGCAAGGCATCACTCCTTTGATTCAGGTGCCTATTGGCAAAACATTTTTGGTCAAAAAACTTACGTTCGTAGGTCCATGCAAGTCCTCTACCATTCACTTTGAGGTATTTTTTCTAATCTCTTACATCAGGGGGAGTAATTGAAATTTGAGCTCGTACCAGTGACATGTTGAGATCCGACAACTCAATTAAAAATGTATTATAAACGGTTAATAGGTGAAGGACGGGTGTATACTACACCTAGTTATGTACCTCATGTTCAGATCAGACAACTCAATTAAAAACGTATTAAAACGATTGATAGGTGAAGGACAAGTATATGCTACACCTAATTATGTTCGATTTTCACATTATTACCCTAACTAAAAAAATTGTTTAGATGGTACCTTAAGTTTCCAAAATTTTCATGTTACTTCATGTTGTAAAAATTGGGTGCCAGCCAGATTTTTTTAAAACAAAATAGTTATGTGAAAATCGAATATAATTAGATACAGGTAAATGTAATTACTCTTATTATATATGACGCCTATCGAATTTCAGCTTAGAGGGAACATCGTTGCGCCAATGTCACCATCGGATTGGAACGGAAATGATTATTGGATTATGTTCCGTCGTGTGAACGGACTCACAATGGATGGAGTCGGAGTCATTGACGGTCAAGGCTCCGAATGGTGGAAGAACTATGCACGCCCCAGACCCACTGTGAGTGTATAAGTATAACAACACGATATTTTGGACCGTAGTGACACATCATCTAAACTGTTAGAATATAACTATAATTGGACTTTCAACTATCAGCTTGAGCTTTTAGTTGAGTTGATTCTTTAATATGGTATCAGAGCTTGGCACCTCACGGACTGGGGTTCAAACCCCACTCTCTACAAAAAAAAATCTATTTCTTTTCTATTTATCAAATTTGCCCAAAATAGGTCAGCCTTTATCATTATTCTCAATGGGCTAATCTCCTCTTCTAAATAATTCACATCCAAACCCGTAAACGGGCTTGTCCGTGAGGGCGTGTGTTAGAATATAACTATAATTGGACCTTCAATTATCAGCTTGAGCTTTTAGTTGAGTTGGTTCTCTAATATAAACGTTACGTTCTTATTGTTTTTTTATGGTTGATAATTAATCAGGCATTGTCTTTTACCGCCTGTAACGACTTGGTAGTGAGTGGACTGACCTCCCTCAACACTCCAAGGAACCACATTAGTATCAATGGATGTGATGGTGCAACTTTATCGAAACTTCATATAATAGCTCCGGAGGACAGCCACAACACCGATGGAATCGACATCTCGAGCTCGAAAAACGTCGAGATTCATCACACTGACATTGGAACTGGTATATAAACAACGACACTATACAATATAAAACGCCCTTATTATACTAACTACATACTCAATATGTTACTGTTGGAACTTGTCATGCAAAATGTTGGAACTGTGCAATAAAGTGTATTACAGGTTTTAACGGATTGTATTACATGTTCCAACATTATACACTATGGATTCCAACACTTTTTATGAAAGGTTTCAACAATAACACCGAGTTCATTATTGACACAATGAGGGACGGTTTTTGTTTATTAATGATGAATATATTTGGTTATTTTACCGTACTTACCATATTTTGTGCAATATTCGTAGGGGATGATTGTATTGCCATTGGTACTGCCACTTCGTTTGTCAATATCACCAACGTGAATTGTGGTCCGGGGCACGGTATAAGGTTTGTCATCGTCAACACCGACCTGAAGTCATTACTAATAAATTTGAGTTTTTAGGTGAGTCGGCTTTATCAATATATGAATCAACGATATTGAAATATACATGTCCAGTATTGGAAGCTTAGGTAAAGATGGAGCAACGGACACGGTTGAAGAAATACATGTCGCACAAACTACCTTCAATGGAACTCAGAATGGAGCAAGGATCAAAACATGGCAGGTCATATATTCTCATGACTCAACATAAATCTTCGTTATAATATATATGTGTTGTTAAAATAATTGTTCGTTCAGGGAGGATCTGGATACGCTAGAAAGATATCATTCAGCGACATAACGTTAATTCGTACCAATCAACCTATCATCATAGACCAGTACTATTGTCCTCCTGATCTAGGAACATGCAAAATCGAGGTAAATAAATAAACATATTTATACAAATCAAATGAAACGTGGAATTCCGTATTATTAATCTAATCGGTTCGATTTCCTTGCATGAAAATCATCGTGAAGACGAAGGCGGTACAAATAAGTGATGTATCGTTCACGGGGTTTAGAGGAACGAGCGTGAGCGAGGATGCGATCCAACTGCATTGTAGTAGGACCGTAGGATGTACGAATATATATCTGGAGGGAGTCAACATAGCGCCGGGCGGCGGCAGGGTGGTGAGCACCAAGGCGTCTTGCATCAATGCTCATGGAAAAAGTGGGGGTGATGTTACTCCTAGAGTCGATTGCTTGTTAGATTGATTGAATAGACAGCTATGACGTACGTCATGCATATGTCATATGTGGCACACTAATAACGATTGTGTTGTTTCCCTATCATATTAATAATAACGATAAACAACCTTCAAAAAAATCGTTTCCAAGACTTCAAGTGTGATACTTGTTTCAGAATTTTACGTCTAAAGTATACAGTATAGTAAATCGTTTCGTCAAAACTACATAAGAATCACAATTCACCGTAATGATATGATATGCCAATAATGAGTTAAGATCATTTTCGAGAAGTGTGTACGAATTAGGCAGAGGTGGATCTAGAAAGTTAATTTAGGCTATGTCACGGATAATGATTAAATGTAAAAAGAATCAAAGTCGGTTTAAGAAGTGTTGGAGTTTGATCGGTTTTTCAAATGACATAACTTTGTCATACTATCTCCGACTTGGACCCGTAAAAAATATAATACATGAACCCATACAGGTTGTGGAAGTCGAACGGTCAAGTATACGTTGTTTGGTACGCTATGGGCAGAACACTCTAAACAAAACATATCATCAGTCATACGACGTATACGAGAACGTATATGATATAATATATATAAGACATGATTTCTTTTAAAAATGAGTCAAAACTGCTTCATTGTCAATAACTACAAATACTTATACATGTATATTACTAAACCGCTATATTTTACATCTAACTATTTCAAAGACAATCTATAAAAATCAGTGAATACGGATGTTGGAAAGTGTAATAAACATTTGGAGTGTAAAATGAGGTTATACACGTAGCAGATCTTCAAATGACCCGAACTTTTTTTTATACGAACTTCGATTTAACCCCGTAAAATATCAAATCGAAGATATCTAAAAACTCTACAATTATACATAATTTTCTTGGGATAGGGTATGTTGTGGCATACCCTAAACCCCCTTGAATCCACCCATGGAATTAGGAGTGCGCAAAAAATAACGAAAAGTATAAACTCGGGATAGCCAAATTGAGCCCAATATTTTAGACCTCGAATCGGATTCAACCTATTATAAACCAGTAATAGTTTTTTATTTATCTGTATCTCAAGTCCACAGTTGTAAAAAGTCCCCACCTAGTCTGTCTAGGCCTCAAAATATGTAAAAACTTTCGACTTGCCGCTTCACCTAGGCCCCAAAATTTTAAAACCATCTGACTCGTCGTCCCACCCGATTAGTCCGAAACTTGGGACTCTGGTTCGTAAAACTAGACGTATAGAACATAGATGAACAAGTGAGAGACACAATATGTTTGTAATACTCCTGAATTTCTTGATAAAAAAAAATATGAGACGTGTCCCTCTCTAGTGGTTTATCATTATAATTTAGATTTTTATTAAAATTTAGAGTACATCAAAATAAGAGCATAAATAGGTTTAGTTTTTTTTTGTAATTTGATACTTGATATATTTTATATTATACAAATATAACATATATTTTGATTATTTGATTATATTTGTGTAATATATATATTTAATAATATTAAAAATATAAAAAAATCCCCCCCCCTTAGGCCCTGACTGATCCCCACCTAACGCCTATAGATCCTCACCACTCGACTAACACATAACACTTTTTACAACCATGCTCAAACTGACATACATGGCCTGATATTAAGGCCCTGACCCATTTTCATGAGTCCGTCACCTGAAACTCAGTGGCCCAAACCCAATGGGCTATATCGAATATGAAAAAGCTGAAGACTCTGTACCATTTAACTTTAAACTTCAGGGTATTCATCGGTTAAACGTGCATACTTAAGGGCATGTATTTGTAGTTTACTCTTGTATAAATACAAGTATACTCATGTTTAAATATAAGACAAACATGATCATGAATACAAAATACAAATAGTAAATATCTTATCTAACATGTTCCTTCAATACTACATGAACTTCCATATATTAAGCCCGCCTATAATATAATTCACGTGTAGGTAGGTTTTCTCGTTAACTCATTATGTATGACGTTTACATTACATTACCAGCCCGGTTGTTTATATGCTCTACGTTCTATTTGAATTCAACAATACAACGCAAACCCGAATTATCAATCTTTCAATGAAAAATTGGTCCTTAATTTGAATTCACTTCAACCTTAAATAACATAAACCTAAAAAAAGTCAACCTAACTTGAATTCAATGCACCTTCTTCTCTGGATTTCTTGAATATATGAATTCCTAATGGGTTTTAGTACACCCCACTCTACATATGAAATTATAGAATTATCTAATTGATTTGGTTTTTTTCTATAACAATTTAATTTCCTAGTTTGTTTAGTTGAATGCATGAACATAAAAATAATAAATAACTAATCCAAAACAACTACTAAATTTGGGATGAAATAATTAATGAATTAACAAATATGATAAATGTAAATGATTCATGCTCCCTTGCATAGTACCATTAGGAATTTACATCATTATTATTTGTCATATATATATATGCTCCTATCCTATGTACTACATATGGAAATTTAATTTAATTTTAGAATTAAATAAAATTAAATCTGGAATTAATATATTTGCAATGACTATATTAATTCCTATATATGACCATAACACATTAATTATCAGTCTAAGCACATTGTGTGAATTAACTCCATGCATGTATTCTAGAAACCAACTAGCAAATGTGACCATCCCAATTAATCATGAATGTGTACTGATTGAATTTTTACACATCCCCACCTATATATATATATATATACATACATATACCATCAATCTTATTATTCTAGTCACTTTCTTCCATTGTTGATCTTAGTTTATAATAAGATGGTGAGGATATGAATATCTCTTTGTTAATTCATCTCAACTTGTAGATATTTTTACAAATATATGAAATATGAAATGCATATTTTTGTTTCTGACGTGCATGCAGGATCGTTCTACAACTTCACGGGTATTTTCTATCGTTTTTGTGTTTATGTTGATCTCAAGATTATTAAACTGTGAAGCAAAAGAAAAGATATTCAATGTCATGGAGTTCGGAGCTGTCGGAAATTCTAATACAGATGATACCCAGGTTTTATTCTTAAATATTATTGGGATAATTGTAAATGAAATGGGTGCGCTTTGCAAATATTACCGGTGAATTATTTTTTGCAAATACTGTTGGTGAACTATTTTACTGCTGTAAATTTGTAATCTTCAACGGATGTTATTCATATGAGAGTCACATGACATCAATTTTGGGGGAAATGACGGTCTTATTCTTTAGATTATGCGTGTTATGTAATTTATAACCATCCATGTTAGTGGATTTACAGACGAAAAATAATTCACCGATAATATTTACAAAACGCTCATAATTCATCACAAATGTTTGCAATCATCCCTATATTATTTTGTGTTTGAAATGTTACCTTTAATCGTTATTTACGCTAACTCGTTACGTCGACCTGCAAGGCTTTTACCAAGGCATGGGATGCTGCTTGCCATGGAGTTTTACCGCAAGGCATCACTCCCTTGATTCAGGTGCCTATTGGCAAAACATTTTTGGTCAAAAAACTTACGTTCGAAGGTCCGTGCAAGTCCCCTACCATTCATTTTGAGGTATTTTTTCTAATCTCTTACATTAGGGAGAGTAATTGAAACTTGAACTCGTACCGGTGACATGTTGAGACCCGACAACTCAATTAAACAGTTAATAGGTGAAGGACGAGTGTATACTACACCTAGTTATGTTCGATTTTTACATAATTACTCTAACTAAAGAATTCATCTGGATAGTACCTCATGTTCAGATCTGAAAACTCGATTAAAAATATATTATAAACGGTTAATAGGTGAAGGACGAGTGTATGCTACACCTAACTATGTTCGATTTTCAAATAACTATCCTTACTAAAAAATCGTCTAGATGGTACCCTAAGTTTCCAAAATTTTCACCGTACTTCATGTTGTAAAATTCGGGTGGCAGCCAATTTTTTGTAGATTGAATAATTATGTGAACATCGAATATAATTAGATATAGTTAAATATAATTACTCTTATTATATACGAAGCCTATTGAATTTCAGCTTAGAGGGAACATTGTTGCACCAAAGTCACCGTCAGATTGGAACGGAAATGATTATTGGATTATGTTCCGTCGTGTGAACGGGCTGACAATGGATGGAGTCGGAGTCATTGACGGTCGAGGCTCCGAATGGTATAAGAACTATGCAGTCGCCAGACCCACTGTGAGTGTATAAGTATAACAACACGATATTTTGGACCGTCGAGACACATCATTTAAACGTTACGTTCTTATTGTGTTTTTATTGTTGATAATTAACCAGGCATTGATTTTTACCGCCTGTAACGACTTGGTAGTGCATGGACTGACATCCCTCAACAGTCCAAAGAACCACATTAGTATCAATGGCTGTGAACGTGCAACTCTCTCGAAACTTCATATAATAGCTCCGGAGGATAGCCACAACACTGATGGAATCGACGTCTGGAGCTCGAAAAACATCAAGATTCATCACAGTCACATTGGAACCGGTATATACACAACGACACTGTCCAGTATAAAACGCTCTTATTATACTCACTATAAAGGGTAAATTACAAATATCTACCCTTAACTTATCACGTTTAACTGATACTTACCATAAAGTTTTTTTTAACTGATACCTACTATGATGTTTAGTTATATAATAAATAGCCCAAATCGTCAGCTAAAATGACGAAAATACCCTCAACTACACTTCAATAATTATTTTAAAATCACTTTTGATATATATATATATATATATATATGTTTACTTATTAAATGACTTCATTTTTATTTAAAAAATCACTTCAGTTTTATTTAAAAAAATTATTTTAAAAAATCATTGAGGGCATTTTCGTCATTTTAGCTGACGACTTGATTTGTTATATAACTAAACATCGGAGTAGGTATCAGTTAAAAAAAACTTTATGGTTAGTATCAATTAAACGTGACAAGTTAAGGGTAGGTATTTGTAATTTACCCAACTATAGACTCAATATGTTACCGTTGGAACTTGTCATTTAAACCGCTGGAACTGTGCAATAAAGTATTGGAATATGATTGTAGCGCACAATAGTTCCAATAGTCTGTATTACATGTTTTAACGGTTTGTATTACATGTTCCAACAATATTAACATCGAGTTTGTAGTTGACACAATGAGGGAGGGACAGTTTTTATTTGATAGTGATTAATATATTTGGTTATTTTACGATGCTGTTACCGTAGGAACTTGTCATGTAAACCTTTGGAACTGTACAATAAAGTGTTGGAACGTGATTGTAGCGCACATTAGTTCCAATAGTCTGCATTACAGGTTTTAACGGTTTGTATTACATGTTCCAAAAATATTAACACGGAGTTTGTAGTTGACACAACGAGGGAGGGACAGCTTTTATTTGATAGTGATTAATATATTTGGTTATTTTACCATACTTACCATATTTTGTGCAATATTCGTAGGGGATGATTGTATTGCCATTAGTACTGCCACTTCGTTTGTCAATATCACCAACGTGAATTGTGGTCCGGGGCACGGTATAAGGTTTGTCATCGTTTTCTCCGAGTTGAAGTCCTTACTTATAAATTTGAGTTTTTAAGTGAGTCGGGTTTTTTTTAGTATGTGAACAATGATATCGTAATATAAAGTTTGTAACACGTGCAGTATTGGAAGCTTAGGTAAAGATGGAGGAACAGGCATGGTTGAAGAAGTACATGTCACACGAACTACCTTCAGTGCAACTCAGAATGGAGCAAGGATCAAAACATGGCAGGTCATATATTCTCATGATTCAACATAAATCTTCGTTTTATCGAATTGATCCATAGAGATCGTCTATGTGTTCTTAAAACAATTGTTCGTTCAGGGAGGAGCGGGATACGCTAGAAAGATATCATTCAGCGACATAACGTTAATCAATACCAATCAACCGATCATTATAGACCAGTACTATTGTCCTCCCGATTTAGGAGCATGCAAAATTGAGGTAAATAAACATATTTATACAAATCAAATGAGACGTGGAATGCCATATTATTTATCTAATCGGTTCGATTTCCTTGCGTGAAAATCATCGTCAAGCCGAAGACGGTAAAGATAAGTGATGTATCGTTCACGGGGTTTAGAGGAACGAGCGTGAGCGAGGATGCGATCAAATTGCATTGTAGTAGGACCGTAGGATGTACGAATATATATCTGGAGGGAGTCAACATAGCGCCGAGCGGCGGCAGGGTGGTGAGCACCAAGGCGTCTTGCATCAATGCTCATGGAAAATGTGGTGGCCAAGTTACTCCTAGAGTCGATTGCTTGTTAGATTAATTGAATAGACCGCTATGGCGTACGTCATGTATATGTCATATGTGGCACACTAATAACGATTGTGTTGTTTTTCTATCATATTAATAATAACGATAAACAACCTTCGGCAAAATCGTTTCCCAGACTTGAATGTGTGATACTGAGTCAGAGATTCAGATACATGTGTTAGAATTTTACGTCGAAAGTATACAATGTAGTATATCTTTTCGTTAAAACTACAGAAGAATCGCAATTCACCGTAAGACCTTCCACAGTGGGATCAGACCCGAATCGGTCTAATTAGATTTTTTTAGAGGAAATGAAAAGGAGATTAGACCCGATTCGTGGGTCTAATGATTTTATTGTCGTAGTAGGAATGGACCGATTTCGTCTATTCCGAGGCTAATGCCTAGATAAAAATCGAAAAGTTGTTCAAAACAATATGTATAAAAACCGCAAGACGACCCAACGCATATTAATATTTCTTGAAATGTTTGAATAGAAGTACAACGCCATACGATCTACGTGTCAGTGTCCGTATCTTCCGGCATACACCTCATCTGCAATTTCCATGACCTGAGCGTCGAACCAACCGGGTTGGTAAATGCGCTTCATCTCCGACCAGCACTCATTGAAACACTTTACCTTCCGGTTGACGACGGTCCAATGATATTTACAGTTCTCGGCGGACCACTCAGTCGTCGGGGTTTAACTGGTCACGTGGGCGAGCCCCCCCCCCCCCCCCCCCCCCCCCCGTATGCCATCCCAAAAGGCATCGCCCTCTTGGTCAACCACTGGCTCCGCCATTTTGAGCCACGCACACACCAATGTGACCTCTTCGGGTGGACTTCATTCCTGGTACATGTGTAGCATCTTTGGCGGGTTGACGTTAAGTTGTGCGTACAAGACCATCGATGGGATTTGTGTTCCCGGTTCTGGCTGGCCGTGATACGGGGGGTTGAGCTCGAGCTCGGCACCGTTGAAGAGCCCTTAAATAGGGGTGTTGTCGGCCATTGGAAGAGAATCGGACGTGGAAGACACGGAAGGTGGACAATCGGTAATGGCGAGGTAATGCTGGTAGAGAAACGGTAGTGGCGCTCCGATGGTGGAGAAACGACGCTAGAGAAACGGTGGTGACGCTCCGGTGCTGGAGAAACAGTGGTACTTCCGATGGAGAAAACGGTTTGATGGAAACGGTGGTGGTGGAAACGGCGCAGGTCGGAAAATGTGAGGGGAAAACGTTTGTGGAGATACTCTGGAGGCAGAAACAGTCATGACAGAAACGACAGAGGTGGATGAATTCGAAGAAACGAAGGAAGAAGAAGCGTTGAAGAAGAATCGTGAGGAAGACGAAGCGTTGAAGCCACCATTTAAGGTCGAATCGTGCCACGCGTCACACTCGGGTTCGTCGGTCCAAGATTCGGCTGGGCCCCGAATACGTCGATTCGACGGCTCGTTGAGTCTACAGAACCATCGACGTCGAATCTGCGCTTTCGCATATTCGAGGTCGATCCGACTCTACACCGCAAAATCGACGACCGCTTCCACCGTCACGCCAGATTCGACAACCAAAAATCACACTGTTTCGACGCCAGTATGGATAGCCTAATAATATGATACGCGTATCTCAAGCCTCGACGGTCCAAATCTTGTCTTCAATAATGAAAACCAATTACTAACCGAAAATAACCGAATCGAAGGAGCGTTGGGCCTACTTACTGGCCTTTGACCCAAACCGACACACATGGCCTGATATTAAGGCCCTGGCCCATTTTCATTAGTCCGTCACCTGAAACTCGGTGGCCCAAACCCTATGGGTTACATCAAATATGAAAAAGCTGTAGACTCTGTACCATTTAAACCAGAGCTCAATTCGAGAAGAAACTTACCCGCCAATTTCACCACCAAAATGTGGAGCTTCGCCAGAGCAGCTGAAGAAGAACCAACCTCTCTCGTTCGCTCCCAAATCATCAACAAGAGGTTAAACCCTAATTTGTTCCGACTGTTCTTCAGCTTTATTTACGGATTCGATTTGTTGTTGTGGCAGATTTGACGACCAAACTCTTCAGATTCTCGAATGGAGTCTGGTTTGCAAAGACGTGAAATCGTTGGTTGATGTCAGATCTAGCTTGAGAGAGTTCATGAGATCGCAATACCTCTCCGTCGTTCGTGAAATCGCAGAGAAAACTGTCCAGGAGAAGCTCTCGATTCTCGAATTTTTCGTTCGTGCTTTTGCTATGATTGGCGATGTAGAGGTTTGTTTTCTGTCTCCTTCGTTGTGATTTGTAATTTCATGTCACCAAATCATATCAATTTCATTTTCTTACTTTTTTTTTCCTTCAATCTTCTTTGTTTGTTGTAATTGATGTTCATTTTTTGCCATTTTGATGTCCAACTGAGGTGGTGAAATTTATTGAAATTTAAATTCATCATAAATCATGTGTGCATTTCTGTTGAATTTATCCAGATCATTGAAATTTTCAGTCTCTTTCTCTGATAGATAGATGTATACATAACTAGGGTTTGTTTGTTTGTTTGTCAAGGCCTAACTAGCAACATGTAAATTTCTTTTGGTAAACCACAAGCTTGTTGTGATTATAGGTCAGAGACTGTTTATTGTCTTTGATCTTAAACTAGTTATGGGTAAACAGAACTCGATGGACCAAAGGTGCTGTTCAATAAGTTCGGGATATTATCATGATGTTGTTGATCCGTATGCTGTTGAATTTAAATGTGGATATCTGATCGTCTTATTCATGTGAGGTGCTGCACTCTTTACATTTCCAGAGTTGCTTGGCTATAAGATATGAGGCCTTGGCTCTACGGGAACTCAAGTCTGTGAGCTGTCGGTGGCTACAAGTCTCGTACATGGAATGGCTGAACTTTGCTGAGCACTCACTGGATTCTGGTTTTTATGCGGTTGCCCAGAAAGTAATTTTCCTTTCCAAATTTACTAGTTAATCTAGTAGTAATTATCTATTTCAAAGTGAAGTATAGGCAAGGCAAGTGTGTGTATTGAAACCTGTTAAGGATTTAATTTGTGTGGCTGCATTCATATGTCATATCGATTTGCGCATCCATTGTGTTGAATCAACATTATATAAAATTGAGACCATTAGCACATCATAAGTTTCAAGTTCAAACTATGATATTACAACAGGCTGGTACTTCGGTACATGATGACAGTGTTGACGGCACAGTTTTTGACAGTGCAGTTTGTAAAATAAACATGTATATTAAGTGTAGATAGGCAGAAGTGGGGGTAGATTGTCTCACTATCACTTGATACAATGATCATGCCCTTTTCAGAATGGGCAGTCGCATACATCAGGGATTGGATATCTCTTGTCAGTACTATGTTTTCATGCTGCCATAATTATTCATACAAAAAATGGCATGAATTGTTTATTTATTTGTTACGGGTATCATTTTGACTGGAATATTAACTTACACCTTTTTCCATTTAAGTTCCATTTATAGCCTTCAATTCTAGCATTTGGTTTTTGTAGGCATGTGAAAATGCTCTGGTAAGCCTTCATAGGAATGAGTCTACAGACCTGAAAGAAGATGAACTCTTTGAAAGTCCACAAGTGATCGAAAAGATAAAAAGGCTTAAGGACATAGCTATGACATCTGCTGCTCCACAATCTGGTATATCTTTTATATTTGGTATTTTGTTTCTCAAAGCTTATGTCCATATTCATTTGGACATTTCAAAAGAGACTGCATCTTTCACTACATACCGAGTAATTGCCAAATGCTAATCAATAATAGAGTTAACACTGTGGGTCAGGATATCCTTCTAGTCACAGTTTGGAGAAAACTCCTACCCCAGCCACTGACTTGCTTGGTCAGTAACTCAATTAAGGCCAGCTTAAAATGTAAGCCATTCTCCGTATAAGTTGATTAACGATACAATCCCTATCTTACTTAATTAGTTAAGAAATTTCCTCATCAACTGGTACTACATATCCTCAAAGGCCTTTATTCCAATCACTATGGCCAAGCATTTTGTGGGGTACACTGTTACTCCCTTCGGCCATGAAACTCTTTCTAGTCAATTCTAGGTAGTGGGATGTGTGGACATAATGATATAACTCCATTTCATAAAATGATATCTTTTTTTAAAGCAAAAAATATGCATATACTGCCACCGTGACTTGAATCGTAACTGCCAGACCAAAGATCCAAACACTTTCACTTGGCCAAGTAAGCTTTGGTGATTGGTAGCATTTCTATAATATTTCATTTATATATCTGCAATAAAAGCATAATGGCTAATGTTCTGTATCTTTATCGTCACAAACATGACTTTTGGACTTGAGTGTCAAGTGTTCTCGGTTTAATGGATCTAAGTTCGTTTGGTATATTAACTGTTTATGTTATCTTACTGACCAATTTCCTGACATCTAACTAATAATCTAAGTGGGGTTGTGGAGCCTATGGTGTCGTGTTCTCCTTCCAACTTTATTTTGTTCTATCAGTTCAGGTACAATCAGCAGAGTACCTGGGAAAGAGAACAACTAAAAAGACCAAAGAGAGTCTCTTGCTCTGCAAAGAGAAACAATGCACAGCAAGTAGTCTGTTCAGAAACGGAATTAAGAAGCAAAACATTAGAAACTTACATGCGCGGCAATGCCAATAGTGGATTACCTAACAATCCCCTCTCAGGTTTAAACTGCTGCCAATCTTCTCAATGGTTATTGGGTGTGTTATATAACTTATATAGATTGGTCTTTAAATAATTCTGGTTCAATTTAATTATGGCAATTATAGGAGTGATAGGTATGAAGAATTGAAAATGAATAGGAGCTCGTTGTTGGATTCTATTTCAACTATATCGTGTAGTAATAAGACCAATTTGGAGTTATAGAGAACAAATATATGAGGTTAAGAGTTGGCATGGAAACTTGAAGGTGGGAGTGAAATAAGAAATCCCTTAGGAAAAAAATCTGGGTCCATACCTAAAACAATGACCTTTTTTCTGTTATCAGCGTGAAATTTTGACAAAAACTTGCTTGGTCAAATTTTAAAGTCTTTGTCTTTTGTGTAAATAGAAATTGAAGAGAAGAACAAAGCTTATTTGGTCAAATATTTGGATATTTAGTTTGATGGTTAGATTAGGTAAGTCCGGTCTTTTAAAGTCTAACCTTTCTTGAAAAAGAAAAGTAGAGAGATGATAAATGGCAAAAGTGAATAGATTGCATAATTAGTGTAAAAACCAACGGGTTCCATAATTAATAAAAACATCAATTTTTATCTTTACTAGAATTAAGATTTAAAACGATGCCGTGACTCGAACCCCTGACCACAAGGCCACGAGACCAAGCACTTGACTATTTGAACGAGTACGCTTTTGATTAATTTTATCTTCATGAAGAGAGTTGGGCATAGATGGATTCTTGATTAGTGGAGTCTATTTCTAGAGAGAATTAGAGCTTGTTCTAATTTGAGTGCTTCAGTGGACTAGCTTGTCATCTAAAAATGCTAGAATGGAATGAAGGATAGTCCATTTTGGTATGCTTCATGAACTGTCAGTAACTTCCTTAATCAATGGCATGATTGATGGGGAACTTTGTGGCCAGCATTGATGAATAAAAGGGGTTGTGGGTGAAGTAGCACGGATTCTAATCGCTACACTTGCGATTATTGCTGATAAAAAATCAAGGCCCAAATATTAATGGGCATCACAGATGAACAAAAATGGCTTTGGCTGGCTGAAGTCCCACTCCCACTTGTGTTAGGGTATTATACATATACCTTCGATTGCAGCTAGATATACAAATATTTTCTGGTCAAATGAAAATAATAGACCGCAATAATGATGTATCCATCCCTTAATAATCTCCAAACACATGATATCTGTCATTGTGATTTGTCTTCACATGCCTTGTAATTTTGAGGGTTAATCGTCAAAAACTACCCTAAATTATTGTCCACAAACGAAAAACTACCTAATTTTTCGTCCACACTTTTAGGCTACACTAAAGTTTTGTCCACCAACTTCCATTAAAAAAACGTAACAGGTTGATTGTCAAAAACTACCCTTAAGTATTGCCCACACAACTATATAATGCATTATGAATTGCCCACACAACATAAGAATGCATTATGTATTGCCCACAAATCTATTGAATCCGTGCAGAACTGCCCAGACCATTCATTCTGAACATTCATCTCAGTTTCTCCCTGTTACGTTTTTCTAACGGAAGCCGGTGGACAAAACTTTAGGTAGTTTTTGGTTTGTGGACAATACTTAGGGTAGTTTTTGACAATTAGCCTTAATTTTGATTTTGGGTTCATGCAGCAAACTTTGGGATACCTGAAAACTGGTACGTCTTTTAATAGGAAGCGCATCTCTGCAGCATGCTTATCGCTGAGCTGATAATGTAGACCTGCATTTTGAGTAGAAATGCTGGCATTGGAAATCCAACCACTGTATTCGTGTAAATTTCAGGTCAGGTACGTCCCGAGCTCAGTTTCCTTACTACATATTGCTAATATAAAATAGTAGTTCTTCTACTTCACCAATTGTAAATTTGAAAACCATGCATATCTCAAGAACAGATTCTTCCATATCACCAAGTGCATTCAATGTTTGCATCGTAGCTTGCATGTTTTGTTTTTCTAGCTAAGATGGTGACAGATGTCTGTTTTTTTTCCATTATTCTACTTGTTAGCTTAAAGATACATTGAAACAATGTTTACAACCAGCCAAGACTGAGTACTGCAGAGGTATCTTTGTTTAGAGGTTAGGGGTTTGAAACTTGGAACTGAGTATATATATTTTAGGCTTGTCAGTCTATTTTAAAATTAATGTTTAAAAAGAATAATTCAAGTCCAAATTCAAAATAAAACTTAGGGAAAACGTTATTTACATACTCACTTTGACCTTATTCTATCAAAATACCCCCTAAAGGTGAGGGGTTATCAGTAACACACTGTCACCTTTCGTATTAATAAAAAACACCCAGATTTACACAGAAAATGGATGGTTTTACGGGGGAACACACTGTCACCTTTCTCATTTATCAGTGGTTTATTGCGACAAAATGACCTGAATCCGGTGTTTTTGATGACAAACAAAAGATGACAGTGTGTTCCTAATAACGTCTCACCTTTATGTTATGTATGTGAGAAACAAAGGTTAAAGGAGGTGTTAATTCGATTACCAATAAAACTTATATGAATAGTCTATTTCTAGAGTTTTAAAAAGGTCTCTATAAGATTAAGTTTCAGGACCCGAAAGAGATTCTGGACAGACCCCTCTTTTGTTTATGTAATAACTTGGGAAATGGAGTTGTTTACCTCGGAACAGAAGATTAGAAGCTTGGAATCATGTGGAGGGCATTAAATACTGTACTTGGAATAGGTTTAAGGTTCTTCACAACTTCTATAGTTACAATTTCAATCTATACTTTAATAATCCTTACACGGCTTCATGTCGAATCTCATCAATCGTATTCATACATATTATGAGGTGATCTGAGTAATTAGAAGTACCCATTTTAACGGGATATTCTGGTACATTTAATTAGCTGCACTCAAATATTTTTCTCCAATACCTTAAAAATGCAGTATTATTTAGTTTTGGGGTTAAATATTGAAACTTACTCTTAAGTAGGTCACGAACACTACACTACCCAACGTTTTAAAATGACAAATGCACCACCTTAAGTATTGGTCACGCGGTTTTGTTAGTAAAAATGGACGTAATATTCTATTCGGTTAGTTATATGACCTTAAGTGTCATGTAATGGATGGTAAAATGACGTTTTTCTTTAATTATTTGACCTCTATACATTTTATGATGAACATTACCATTGTACCCTCGTTATTGTTCCTTATAAAATGCATAAAGGTCAAATACTTAAGGGAAAAATGTCATTTTACCATTCCGTCCATTTTTACTAAAAAACCGTGTGATCAATACTTAAGGTAGTGCATTTGTCATTTTGAAACGTTGGGTAGTGTAGTGTTCGTGACCAATACTTAAGAGTGAGTATCATACGTCCAACATTAATATGAACTAATTACCTTTTGTATTCTTTTTGAATTGGTAACACACATGTACTACCCCAAAGTGTTATAGCGTTCAATAAGAGTCTTTACGTTTCGGTAGCACACCTTTGTAACCCTTATGTCACAAATCATTTAATACCTCTTATGTATTGGTAACAGAACAATTTCATCAAAATGGGTAAATTATACCAAAATTTTGTATAATGCCTTATCAATACGTAAGGGATACTAAATGTAATTAAGCCTAAATATTGTCAGCCACATCTCGCATCAGTAATTAGCTCATGCATGGCTGTTTGCTCTTATCTTGTCATTTAAGGCATAGAGACATATTGGACATTAGGTAGACAAATGTGGTGCATTGGACATTAGGTAGACAAATGTGGTGCATGCATGTACGTTATGATCTGTCACAGAGTCAATTTATTTTGTGTGCACGCACATGCCCACTGATTGTCCGGGTCTGGTTATATATACCATTGTTTTGTTATATTTCTGCACATACAGTACTATTAGTTATGGTTTAAGCAAAATGAATATAGTATTTGATGCTAATTAATTAACGAAGCAACTTAGAGCATCTTCAACAGGGACTAGTAGTCTAGTAGGGCGATGCTCGCATTCAATAACTTCAAACAACCGAGAAGAATTATGAGATTATTAGTTCTAGCTTATTTGCTTCGAGCCATCTGTTAGGGTAAGTGTACTAGTAGAAATGGCATAGGATGGAGCCACTGTTGTAAAAGTCCCCGCCTAGGTCCTAAAATATGTAAAAACGTCTGACTCGCCGCCTCACTTAGGTCTCAAAATCTGAAAACCATCCGACTCGACATTCCCCGATTAATCGGAAACTTGAGACTCTGGTTTTGTAATGGTCTAGAATTTCTTGATAAAAAGAATATGGGACGAGTCCCTTTTTGGTGGTTTATCATTATAATTTAAATTTTTATTAAATATTAGAGTAAAATGAGAATATTATTTGGCTTAGTTTTTTTTGTATTTTGTATTTTGATACTTGATATTTTTATATTAAATAAATATAATATATATTTTGAATTTTTTATTATATTTGTGTAATATATATTTAATAATAATTAAAAAAAAATTAAACCCGTCTAGGCCTCGACTAATCTCCGTCTAACGCGTAGGTTCTTACCGTCCGACTAGCACCTAACGCTTTTTTCAACCATAGGTGGAGCCATCATTCTGAATATTAATTGCAAATTACTAAGCATTTTTGTTTGAGCAATTAATGTGTGTATGGTTCTATGTGGATGTCCCACAACAGACATTCACGTTGCTACTCATCTCTCGAAGTAGTCTTGGTCTTCCTTAGGGTTTCACATTGTTTTCCCATTCTTCCCTTACTTCTACGTACTATTACCAGCTCGATAACTCCCCAACATTAATTGCTCTTTAATCTCGTTTGTTTTTTTGTTGCCAATTATTTTATTCCCGTTTAAATAATTTTCTAACAGTTTAAAAATAGTGTAATGATACATATTTATTTATCACTTCGAAAAAACAACCTAATGTTTATTTATTACATCCAATCGGGACCCAATTTCTATTTCTGGTCTCCGTACTCTTGTTTAGATCCTCATGTTTTCTTGCCTCTACCTCGACTTGATCTCTATCGGATATGGTATTTCCTATTATTTGAAATACATAAAAATGTATGTTACGTGGTCCCTTTGGCCCGATAAATTTTGACTTGAAATGATTCGGTCCATTCTCAATCAAAGGAGTAACATCAAGTTTGAGTTATAATGAAAAATACTTTTTTAAGGAATAGGATATATTTCAACTCATTTGAGAATGAATTCAGGTTGTACACTTGTTTGGGAGCACGGCGGGTGGTGGGTTAGAGTTAAGCTAAAATAGGATTTCTTTGTATTTTTTCCTATAAAAAAGAATAAATTTAGGCTTTGAAGATAAAAGAGTTCATTTGATATATATATATTAGATACTTATTAGTTTTTAAAGCTCTTGTAATTCGAATTTGTACTATTATAGTTCTATACTCTAACAGAAGATAGACTTCCTATACAGTCTTGGTCTTCTCTTTTTTTGTCAATACTTTTTTTATCATTGTAACATGACAAAAAAGCCCTGATATATCATTATCCAAATCTGAGACTACATATTGCTTTAATAGTTATCGCAATTTTATTATTATTTTAATGAGACATGTGGATCATGTTCTCCTCCACCAGCTCAAAAGCTCTCCATCATGCATCCAGTATATAAATATGCATGCTCAGCTTATTTCCTGCATCATTTTGTTCAAAACCAAACAATATTATTCCCAGTCAAGCCCCAAATATTAATATGAAGGGATCAGGATCTTCACCTTGTGCTTCCTGTAAACTGTTGCGACGCCGCTGCACCAAGGACTGCATTTTCGCTCCTCACTTCCCTTCCACCGACCCTCTCAAGTTCTCCATCGTCCACAAGGTCTTCGGTGCTAGCAACGTTAGCAAAATGTTGCAGGTCTGCATGCATTACTTGTCTCTCTTGATGTTACCTTCTAATCTTGTTTCATTATATATCTTAGAGGTAACTTCACTAACGTTCCCATTTTCGTCGGAAAATATATGGTCGGAATAGTGTGGAAACACTGACGACGATATGATGAATATCATCACCAACCGATGAAAATTAGTCGGTAGTGATTTTCATCCGTCGTTTATTTTCCATCCTGACATTTCGTCAGTAATGGAAAAAACGATTCATCACCGATGGAATGGTTTCGTCAATAATGAAAGGCCATGTGGTAGTGAACACATCCTAGATAATCTTTGATTCTCACAAACACCTTATGTAGACGAGGGGTTATTAGTAACACACTGTATATCACCACTCGTTATTCATCAGAAACTCTTTTAAGATATGGGTTTTTGATCAGGAGCACAGTAAAAACGCGATATTGTGTTCCTGATAAACCATCACCAATTCATTGTGAATCTGTGGATTTTTGATGAATAACGAAATGTGACAGTATACTGCTACTGGTAACCCCTCACCTAAGTCCATGTCAAGGTTACAAACATAGTGTCTCAGTTCTTGGATTTTTGGCTAACTAGAATTTTTGTGACTTGTTGATCTTCCAGGAGCTACCAGGCCATCAGAGAGAAGACGCAGTGAGCAGTTTGGTGTATGAAGCGAGCGCGAGAGTGCGAGACCCAGTTTATGGGTGTGTTGGTGCGATCTCGTACCTTCAGAGCCAAGTCTCGCAACTCCAGACAGAGCTGGCAATGGCTCAGGCAGAGATGGTCTGTAGCCAGATGAGGCAAGTACCACCTGCGAACGAGACGTCTCTTCTCTTATCGGCCGATACCGATAACTTCATCATGAGTAACCTCGATCCACACTACATGAGCTTCACTTCTTCTAGCAATGTACATCAATGAAGAAATAGCTATCTCTTTCAATTCTCCTTTTAGTCTAAGGTAAACTTTATTTACACCCCTTCGACCACCTTTGGTTCTCAAAAACGCCTTTTGAGAATGAAGGGATATTAGTAAAAACACATTGTCATCTTTCTCGTTTATCAGTAGTCTTTCGGAATGAAATGTGGGAAAATTGGTTCTATAACCTTGTTTTTAAAGCCGGTTGAACTATCTTGTATTCTGGATTGAAGTTATGATTTTACCTTTGATGAAATCCAGATCAGGTGAGCTTTTATCGAGGTCCGGATCGAGAAAAAAGACTCACCCTGATTTGAATTTCATTAAGGGTAAAAATGTAAAATCGAGTATCCATATTGAAAGGAATGCTAGTGAAAGGTAGTCAGCAAAATAAGGTTATTCTGTTAAAATGTACCGAATCAATCGTTGCAGGTTGGTGTGCACTAGTTTGTACCTTATGTGCTCTACTTGTATTTTGGTGTGCATGTTGTTGTATTTTTGACGTGTACGTTGGTTGCACGTTCTGGGGCTCCCTATGTTTGCGTTCTAGTTTTGGTGGGGAGTTGGTAATATTATGAGCTAGCTAGTTTGGAGTCTGTAATATTTATCGTTCGTTCGTGCGTTTTCATCAGATTGTACATATGTTACTTTGGCTGAGATATAAAATTGATGCATCCCATTTTTTCGTCAAAAAAAAATGTTTTTTTTTTAAATAATGAAAGGTGGTCTTTTGTTATTGATAACCTCCTCTCATTTATATGGTATACATTTGAAAATCAAATGTGGTCGAAAGTGTGTTAATTAATAAAGTTAATCCCCCTAAGCAGTGGCTATCCTGTTTATTGAACTATCTTTATAGTTTCAAATAGATAACTATTTTGGTGTGATATTTATTAAGGCAGTGCGTGTATCTGACTATTTTGTCGTTGTTATTACAAGAAAAGTCTATCTCGGACAACTTGAATCGACAAAAGGAATGTTCCTGGTCAAACTCTACGTGTCCGCGTGTCCTAAAGAAAAGAGGGGTGTTTGTTTTTTTTAGTTTGGTCTCTCTCGTGTTCCATGTCGGAAGATATTCGATCAAGTATGGATTATATGATTATTTGTGATGTTTATGGCTGAAAAGATGAAGATTAGGAATGAGGTTTTAGAAGGTGACAGATAGAGTGGGTTGGGCCAAACAAGGCCCAGCCAAAAGCCCATTGTTAACGACTTCACTCCAGTAAAAAAGCTGCTGATGGCATCGTCACGCGTCCCCAAAATACCACAGTGTGACAATCAACACTGTGACATCAACATTTCGCTGAGTTGTCGATACTTACGACTGGTTCTAACGCTTAAATACTAAACGACACGCTAAACACAACGACCATTTGTACATCGATAACGCTGATTGCATTGATGACGAAAATCGTGAATTCAACGACGTTGAACAGCAACTCTGCGCTCCACATGCTCTAGCAGTCCTGTAAGTCCAATAATTTATAATCGTTCAGAAATTTCTTTTGCCACGAAGTTCTGGGTCAATGTCAATGTCAACATCACAGTAAATAGTGCCATGAATTGTTATCATTTTCAATAGTAGAGCAATCAAAATATGTGATGTATAATATTAGTTGTTCGTCCATATTTTCAACTTAAGGTCACATGGCGGGCGTTAAAGTTCATTATTCTATTTTCAAACTAATCAATCAATGTAAAAAAAAATCACCTTTCTCGTCAAATAATTACGCCTATTATTGTTTTTTTTTCCAGCAAATTTTTATAATACCTGTTTTTGAAATAAAGATGAGGCAAAAAAAATCCCTCAAACAAGTTTACAACCAAAAGCATTTTTAAAATAAGGACTTTAGAGGTAATCAAACTCAACAATTACAACAGACCCTAAAGAGGAAAAACAGGTTTAAAACCTAAACATTATAATCATGAAACAAACTTAAGACAAACCCAACAAGAGGTGACCCAGAACTTGGCCTAAAGAACCTGATATTCCAACCATAAAGCCCAAAACTATCATAAAACAAGAGACCTAGAAAGCCCATGAAGGGGTAAACAAGTTACCACAAAAAAATGTCTAAAACCCTAAGAATAACCCCCAAGAAGCATAAAGCAAAACAGTCTTAGACTATCGACCACACTGAACACTTTCCTGGCAACCATCAGACTCCACTCGTAACAATCCAAAACCGAACCCTAAAATGAAAAGAACAACCTAACTCATCGGGACCATCAATTCGGAAAGTTAATGGTGACCGACACGTCGACGGCCAGCACCAAAAAACGGAGGAGCTAGGACGGTGGCTGAAAACCACCGAAACTTGTGACTCAAAGATACAGAAAATGATAGTCTTCAAACACAAGCACAATAGTCGATAACTACTCGTCGATGACCAACACCAAAAGCCGGCGAGTCCCAACCAAACATATAGAGGGAACAAAGAAGACTAAAATAGTTCAGATCTAAAAGCACTAAGCTTTGACTCATTAAGAATAAGGTCAAAAATGAAAAGTGAGATTTCGTTACCCAAGTAGTCGGATCTGTCGAGAGACAAGGCCACTGACCACGCCGACAAGGGAGGATGCCAGCCACCAACAGAGCTGGAGCCAAAGTCAGATTTGAGAGGAATTTCCATGAAGAGGCCATAATTGTATCTGGAAAACCGGCGAGCCGAGCTTAGCCAACACCCCAACAGCCCAAAAGAGGCGTAACTCGGTCGAAATCCATGATCTATAGGCGTGAACCCGAGAAACGTGTCCCATCCGATTCCGAGAAACGTGTCCCATCTGATTCCGAGACCGAAACGTGTCCCACAGAAGAGGGACTCACACCGGCCAACCAAACCCTCGCGGTAGAAGAACACCGGAGTAGTTTCAAGCTGACCGGAAGTGAAACTCGAGTGCAAACGATGAAAAGAAGGGAGAAGGGGGAAGGGAAAGAAAGAAGAATGAGGGGGAGATTGTCGACGATTCACCAGACCCAAATACTTGTTTGAAGTTGGGATCAACCGCTCCTATGGGGGGAATGATCAACTGGGCACGGGTTGTAATAAGCACTCTCACCTCTCACAATAGACATGAAAAGGGTCGATTGAGACGTGAATGTTATCGTTCAAATATTGACAAGACGAATATCTCATCTTCAGAAGAAAAAAAAACATTTCATTGTACATAAATTAATGTACAAACATCTCTCTATCATGACATGGCGACAATGGTGTTACCTGCCCACTACATTACTGTGTTTCCTAATCAATTAATTAATGCCTACATTCATCTACAATCATCTCTCTAATTGCGTTGACTTAAACTACTCCTTCCTTCTGTAAAAACTCCGATCCCCAAAATGGATCCCTCCGGCGCCGTTGACCCAACCAAAACCCGCCACGTGGTGGCGATGCCTTACCCAGGCCGAGGCCACATCAACCCCATGCTCAATTTCTGCAAGGTCCTCGCCGTCAAGGCCCGAAGCCACGTCATCGTAACCGTCGTCCTCACGGAGGAGTGGCTCGGCTTCATCGGCTCCGACCCCAAACCCGACAACCTACGATTCGTCTCCATCCCCAACGTTGTCCCCTCCGAACTGGTCCGCGCCGCCGACATGGCCGGGTTCTTGGAAGCTGTCCGCACGAAGATGGAAGCTCCGTTCGAGCGGCTTCTGGATACTCAGCTGCTTGAGCCGCCGCCGACGGTTCTCATGGCCGATACTTTTATGAGTTGGGCCGTCCGAGTCGGGAACCGGAGGAATATTCCGGTGGCATCTTTCTGGACCATGTCCTCCTCCATGTTCTCGTTTTTCTACCATTTTCGTCTCCTGGCCCGGAACGGCCATTTTCCGGTGAATATCCAAGGTCAGTGTCCTACACTTATTCGGGTCAAGGTTTATATACAATAGTTGAAGACTCGGTTATAGTTTATAGATTCTGACCGACAAATCGGATCAGAACCCATTTTAGAAGGGAAACAAAGGTTTTGTAGATCAGATTTAATAAAAGGGTTAATTACAATTTCTTTACTAACATAGACACGTATTGTACATGTACATACTAACGTTTAGATATCATAGATACTTACACTGACTTTTATATATGTTTAAGATTTTAACCAATGTCTATATTATCCTATCCGTTAAAATTACATAACTCAATTTTTTTTGCTTCACGATAGAAAAAATCTAGGTTGTTTACCTTTTGTCGAGCCTGGATTGAAGTGTCTTTGTTCGCATGCTCGTGTTTTGTACTGCGGATTTTTCGCTCGTGTCCTTTGTTTTCGTCCCCAAACCATTGGATTATTAATATTATATTTGCCATTAAAAATAATACACTAACCTACATACCAAATATAAAGATTAAGGTAGATTAAGATAAGCATGTGTAGTGTTCAAAGATTAGTATATACAAGTGTAGTATATGTATACGTTAGTATAGATAACCGTAATTAATCTTTAATAAAAGACGGTTAAGAACATATGGGCCAAGTGTAGAAATAATTATTTTACTTTGAAGATGATGAGATTAGAATCCATGTTCTTAATCGTACTATATCAAATTTGTTTATACATCTGTTTGTGAATGGGTTGTTTTTTAGGGAAAAAGCGCAGGTAACAATGTGATCTCACAGTAGAAAGAACTATCACATTGATACGATTTAACAGAAATCGTTATTTTGTATGACTAAGTGAAAGATAACGATATAATTTTACAAATAAACAGCTTGTGCATTTAGTTTGTCTTAAGGGAGATTGAAAGATTGAATCCTAATTCATGTACTTTATTTGATGGAGGGGAAAGAAGAAAAGGGAGAAGAAATAGTGGACTACCTTCCGGGAGTTCCCCCCACGAAGATAGTTGACCTCCCACAGATGATGTTTAGTGGGAAGAATCCACATATCTTGGAGCAACTCCTTGAACCGTTCACATGGGTCTCCAAGGCACAGTACCTCTTGTTACCTTCCGTATACGAGCTCGAACCTAACGTCGTCGTTGCTCTGGCTCCCATCTTCCCCTTCCCGGTCCACACCGTCGGCCCCACCATACCTTACTTCAACCTGAACATCTCCCCCGGTCCTGATCCCGAGCCCGAGCAAGATGTATTCCGATTCCTGGACTTGCAGCCGTCTCATTCTGTCCTCTATATATCATTCGGAAGTTACTTATCGATCTCCGCCGCCCAGATAGACGAAATCGTAGCCGGTTTGCGCATAGCCGGCGTCCGGTTCTTATGGGTTTCTAGAGGGTAAGTTTGTAAAATAGCCTCTATTTGAAATACGCTCATAGTCCCAAGCCGAAATATCACAGGTACCACCCCTTCTAGACACGTTGCAAGGAAAACTATATCCAAAATCTTTTTTGTCACAGCCAACCTTTTTCTCTAGGGGATATTTGTAAAATAGCATTTTTATATATAAAAAAATACGGGGAGCTGAGGACTAGTTTAGATATCAAATCTTTTGCAAATTAGTCATAAATTTTTAGTAGAAACCTAGATTAGCCCTTAATGAAGTCTATCCAGATTTTACCCGCTATTAATCGGGTATTTTGTTTACTCAACCAGGAAGGTTATTAAGGGTAATACCATAACTTTGTAATAAAATTAGGGGTTAATTACATTCACTTATTCCGTACTATACACGTTTAACGGATAAATACCTCAAAGTTATTTCGTAAAGAATATATACCTCGAACTAACAGTTTGTAACAATATCCCCCATTCCATCCATTTGTAAGGTTAGATTTAGGTTTGGAGAGAGATCAAGGGATGAATTTAAGGTTGGAGTTGGTTTTAGGATTGTAACACCGCGGATAGTTCGATATTTCTGAAAAAATGAAAAGTAAATGGACGAAAAAATTGATGGAATGGGGATGTTGTTACAACTATTAGTTCGGGGTATGTATATGTTATTTGGGGTAGGTATTCTTCAAACGTATATGAGTTAGGGTTGATGAATGTAATTAACCCTAAAATTAGAACCAAATAAGTATGATGTAGTTTTATTTCGAAATGAATTTATTTTTGTAAAATTATGATTTTGCCCCTAATGAACTTACCCGACCAGGTAACCTTCATTGAATGTAAAATCGAATTTTCATTACAAAAAAAAGTTAGTTTGTAAAGTATTCATCATTGATTATTTGAAGGTTATTTTGCTAGAGGCGATGATCGGAGTATTAGGGAGGCGGGCGGCGACACGGGTTTGGTGGTGTCGTGGTGCGACCAATTGAAGGTGCTATCTCACCCTTCGGTTGGTGGGTATTTGACACATTGTGGTTGGAACTCAGTTATGGAAGGCTTGTATGTTGGAGTGCCCTTTGTTACGTTCCCGATAGGGGCGGATCAGGATCATAATAGTAAGATGATTGTTGAAGATTGGAAGGTCGGGTTGAGGTTGAAAAAATATGGAGGAGGTGAGGGTTTGGTGAGTAGTAGAGGGGAAGTTGCGGACCTCGTGCAAAGGGTTATGGATTTAGAGAGTCAGGAGGGACGAGAGATAAGGAAGAGAAGTATGGATCTTCGGATGGTTTGTCGGAGTGTTGTTGCGAAGGATGGATCGTCTGAAACTAGTATCGGTTCCTTCATCGATGGCATCTTAGAGCGATGAGATGGTTCATTCTAATGTGTAAAAATCAGGCCATTATGTGTGGGTCATGACATGACTGAACATCTGTATAATCATATGATGGAGGTTGCAAATAAGTTACAAATGTCAGGTGTATGTATGCTCAAACCTTCTTGAAAAAAATCGCAGTATTTATATTTTACAACTTATTGCCGTCTATATTTATAAACGAGGAACCGGTCGTTAAGGTATTTTTATCCATCCGATCACACAAATGGGACTCAGATTGGTCCTGGTAAGTCTAGTGAGCCTCCATTTCTCCTTTCTATTAGATTACTCCACACTGAATTAAATATTTAGGCTTGCCCATTTCTATCATTCTTGTTTGGAGATCTACTTTGAAATCTGAGTGAGTTACAATTTGAGCTTACAATGGTAATTTCATGTAAGGTTTTTCTTAGTAATCCTTACCTCAACCAAGTTGAACTTGCACTTTAAGGTTAGTACCCAATAGAACACCAAGCACCGTCCGACCATCACAGCTCCTAGTAACCTAGAAGAAATCAAGTCGAACCAATGGTCAGAGGCTCTACGCACATCTCTCTCAATCTAGGGCTAACACCACCGAGAGAGACATGTTTATGTACCCCAAACCTCGACCATCACTCTAACATAATGGGTCTTTTAGTTTGGTTCGATGTACTCCTCTTCACGTCAACATTATAAAGTCCCAGAACGAGCCTATATCGAAGGACGAGTTGATGATCTGGGGGCTAGGAGGGGTGGACTTTCGATAAAGGAAGTGGTGATTCCTAGGACGGAGCTAGAGGACCGTAGGATGAGTTCCATCTACGCGGTGGTCGAACTTGTCATCTCGTCTAAATCGTTCCATTTACATACCCCTAACGGACGTCATGACGGATCAATAGAAGGTTTCGGACCTAAAAGCACAACCACTAGGACATGCGTGTGGTGGTCTTCTTCTTCCGGACAATTGGAGTACGAGATTGAGCCCTAATTAGGCTTTCCGGCGATCCCTATCGATCTTGGGCGATCTTTGCCCATACATGAATCCATCAAACATCTTATTCACCCACACCTCAATGTAAGAGTATCCACAATAGTTGGCGGGGAGCTGGCGGGGAGGTGCTGGAGGTGAGCAATCGGCGACGTGGAGCAGGCAGGGAGCTGGCTGTAAGGACCGATGGGGAGCTATCCATCTCTTCTCAACACCGGCGGACCGGCGGTGAGCAAAATTGTGAAGGAAAAAGCTCTTACCACTAGCTCTTACCACCTACCATTGTACGATGCTGAAGTTTTCCACCGATGACAAGTTAACGGTGAGGCAAAAAACATTATTTTAATGCTCCCCGTCAACCACTCCCCGCCAGCAATCGACGATAACACTGTGATGCTCTAAATCAACATATGGATAACAGTGTATCAAATTTTGAACACCTTGTGTCCTTGTTGTTAGAAAAACGGTTCTTTTTACTTTATTGTGTTTCACTTTCAGCCAAAGTCCTACTGATATCCAAAGTATGGGACTCTTCTGAAAACATGACACGTGGTGATACTTATGCCCATATAATGTTTTACACCACACTATCGTCTTCCAAAATTAATCAATCACTTCGATCCCCAAAATGGATCCCTCCGGTGCCGTCGACCCGACCCGGACCCGACACGTGGTGGCGATGCCGTACCCGGGCCGAGGCCACATCAACCCCATGCTCAATTTCTGCAAGGTCCTCGCCGTCAAGGCCCGAAGCCACGTCATCGTAACCGTCGTCCTCACGGAGGAGTGGCTCGGCTTCATCGGCTCCGACCCCAAACCCGACAACCTACGATTCGTCTCCATCCCCAACGTTGTCCCCTCCGAACTGGTCCGCGCCGCCGACATGGCCGGGTTCTTGGAAGCTGTCCGCACGAAGATGGAAGCTCCGTTCGAGCGGCTTCTGGATACTCAGCTGCTTGAGCCGCCGCCGACGGTTGTCGTGGCCGATACTTTTTTGAGTTGGGCCGTCCGAGTTGGGAACCGGAGGAATATTCCGGTGGCATCTTTCTGGACCATGTCCTCCTCCATGTTCTCGTTTTTCTACCATTTTCGTCTCTTCGCCCGGAACGGGCATTTTCCGGTGAATCTCCGAGGTTAGCCTCTACCCTATTTGAGTTAAAGATTTATAATTACATTTGGGATAAATACTCTTCTAAATTTTTTATATTTTATTTAAAATGTTGTGAATCTTTTTCTGTATCACATCGATATTTTAAATTATCAATAATTCGTTTAGAACATCCTAAATCTTTTTTTGTCACTTCAGTTGCCTAAACTTTTATTAATTTTATTTTCGTACTCACCGTTAAGTTTACCCTAAACTTAGTTGTTAGTGAAGAGTAATATGGTCATTTTACTTTTTTTGATAAAAAATCATATAGAAAGTTAACAATGAGTACTAAAATAAAATTAATGAAAGTTTAGGGTACTTAGGTGACAAAAAAAATTAAGGTACTCTAAATGTATTAATGACGATTTAGGGTACTGAGGTGACACAAAGAAAGGTTTAGGGTACTCTAAATTAAATATGAAATATTTAGGGTATTGAAGTTAAGTTACCCCTAAAAACAATATCAAATTCATCGATCGGAAATAATTTTTGACATTTTTACGGACTAATATGTTTATAACTTAATGAAATAAAATGATAAAAGAGTTGGAGTGTCCATTAAACCCATATGGATTAAGTAGAAAAATATTTTTTTATTTTAAAAATAGTAAGATTTTTTTTTTGAAACGACAAACTATTATTGATGCGTGTTTACAAGAACCAACTTCTGATGCCAACTAGAAAACCAGCTCATTTATTTATACAAAAATGACGGGTTTTCGTGAAATCATACTGACGTTTTGATTTTTCTTTCTGCAAAAACACGCAATCACCTTTGATGGTAAATGAGTTGTTTTTTTTAGGAAAAAACAAGGTGGCAATGTGTTTCTACCGGAAATAAAATTGTTTGTGTCGATACGATTCAACGAAAATCGTGTTTTGTGTGACTAATAATAAGATGACTGTGTGTTTTGATTATTAAACAACTTTTCTAGTTAGTTTATCTTAACAAAGATTAAATCTTAATTCTTGCTTTTGATTGATTGAGGTGAAAGAAGAAAAGGGAGAAGAAATAGTGGACTACCTTCCGGGAGTTCCCCCCACAAAGATAGTTGACCTTCCACAAATGATGTTAGGTGAAAAGGGGCCACATATCATGCACCAACTCCTTGAACAGTTCACATCGGTCTCTAAGGCTCAATACCTCTTGTTATCCTCCGTATACGAACTCGAACCCGATGCAGTCGCCGCTCTGGCTCCGGTCTTCCCCTTCCCGGTCCACACTGTCGGCCCCACCATACCTCACTTCAACTTGAACATCTCCCCCGGTCCCGAGCCCGAGCAAGATGTATTCCGGTTCTTGGACCGGCAGCCGCCGGATTCCGTCATCTATATATCATTCGGAAGTCACCAGTCGATCTCGACCGCCCAAACGGATGAGATCGCGACCGGTCTGCGCATCGCCAGTGTTCGGTTCCTGTGGGTTGTTAGAGGGTAAGTTTGCAAAATAGCCTCCATTTGAAACACGCTCTCACCGGCTAACCTTATTTTCTTTTTATTGTGAAATTACGTTTTTATCCTTAATAACTATATCCGAGCGGGGACCAAACCCAACCGGTCATAGAACTTTTATTAAGGGCAAAATCGTAAATTCATTAAATTCTTTGCAAAACAGACAACTTTCTTTTCTATTTGTTGTGAAATTACGTTTTTACCCTTAATGGTCATACCTGATAAGGGATAAGACCCAACCGATCAGATAACTTTCAGTAAGGATAAAATCGGAAATTCATTAAAGAAATGTTACTTTACAAAATAGCCTTCATTTAAAACACTCTGGTATCGGCCAATCTACTTTTCTGTTTGTTGTGAAATTACGTTTTTACCCTTAATGACTTTATCAGATCGGGATATGACCCAACCGACCAGATAACTGTCATTAAGGGTAAAATCGAGAATTCATTAAAAACGATTAGTTTACAAAGAATTCACCGTTTTAAGGTTATTTTGCCAGAGGCAATGCTCAGAGGCTTCGGGAGGCGGGCAGTGACACGTGTTTGGTGGTGCCGTGGTGTGAGCAGTTGAGGGTGCTATCTCACTCTTCGGTTGGTGGGTTTTTGACACATTGTGGTTGGAGCTCTGTTGTGGAGGGTTTGTATGCTGGAGTGCCTTTTGTTACGTTCCCGATGATTGCGGATCAGGATCTTAACAGTAAGATGATTGTTGAAGACTGGAAGGTTGGGCTGCGGTTGAAGAAGTACGAAGTAGGTGAGGTGAGTAGCAGAGAGGAAGTTGCGGAGCTTGTGCAAAGGGTTATGGAATTAAGGAGTCAGGAGGGACGAGAGATGAGGAAGAGAAGTATGGATCTTCGGATGGTGTGTCGGAGTGCTGTTGCGAAGGATGGATCGTCTGAAACTAGTCTCGATTCATTTATAAATGGCATTGTGGATCTATGAGATGGTTCATACTATTGTTGTTTCTGGTTGGTTTGGCCGTCACTTTCTTTAAGGAAGACATATTTGAATGCTTTTATGAGTAACACTGTTTTTATTACAACGGGTAATTCCATAACATTAAGGTAGATGAAGATGATTTTGGACGTTTTATCCCTAATCGATCTTCAAAAAAAATCATAACCGTTGATTATTTCATAACCCTAACTAACCATTTTTTAAGTCATAACCCTAGCTAACTTTTTTAAGGACAAACTTAACATGCATATAATCAGTTAACGATTCCCTATAATCACATGTTATTATTTCAAAAAAGCTATCATCTAAAAATATAACATCAAAATGAGTCACAATAGCATGTGGTTTTAGTTTCTATAAGTAGCACTTTGTATTTGTTAATTTTTTTAAGGTTCTCATTACTTTTCATCTGTCCCCTTTCCCATATAAGCCGGGTATTTATATACAAGTCATAATAAAACTAGACATCTATATAACTACAATATAAAAGTCACAAAGATGTTAAATGGGGAGGTGGACGGTGGGGGAGTGAGAGGAGGAGGTGGGCCGAGTGTGGGTAAGGGGGACCAGAGGAGGAGATTGGTAAAACCGGGGGCAGGGAGGGTGAAAGTAAACGTGGATGGCTCGGTTATGGGTCGATTGGGAGGAGGAGGGGTATGGTGTGCAGGGACGAGACGGGGTGGGCTATAAACGCGAGGTGCATAGTCATGCCCGGGAAGCAGAGTCCGGAGTTGATTGAAATTATGAGTATTAATGAAGCGTTGACATGGGTGTATGAGGAGGGATGACTGGTTGGTTCAATTGAATCTTGACTGTCTGAGTGTTGTCCAGGTCATAAATAGAGAAGAGATTATATTGTCTCCTATAGGGCCGGTAGTCATTGAGTGCAGAGCAAAACTGAAGGTATTGGAGGTTTTTAATATTACCTTTGTGCGTAGAGAGGCAAATTGTGTAGCGCATTGTTTAGCTCGAAATGCTAACGATTGGTGTACTATTGATTGGCGGTTCATGGAGATTCCGGTGGAACTCGGTGAACTATTAGTCAAAGATATCATCTAATGAAATATCGCAATTTACAAAAAGAAAAACAAATATCAATCGTGTAGATGTAGACCACATCAAATTGACCTTAGAAATATGTTACAACTTTATTTCGAGTACACTCATATGACGACGATGTGTCTTTAACATAAGTAACACTATTCTTGGTGAATACATTTCAATCGCCTATGGTTGTAAGAGAAGTCATCTAATATCAACTGGAATAAGAAAAAGAATAGGATACAAACTAGAGGATTTAATGATTTATAAGCAAAAAGGAGAAGGCGATCAAAGGACTCGGGTTGGGGTCGAGCATACCCATGACTCGGCCTTGTCAATTAACAAATGCATTTTAACGGTTGAGATACATAAACAAACACTCCTACAACGTTAGACGAATTTCGTCACATTTACATCAAATTCTATAAGATTTTGGAAAGAATTAAAAACTGAAACTAAAGATCGAACACAATTCAGACGAAAATATGATTAGATTCCAAGATTAATCCGCACCAAAACTCCTAGGCTGGGTCAAACCAAACTGACGTAATAATAACCCTAAGATGAAACGTGTTAATAATTAATTGAAAATAAGTATATACCAAAACAAACGAATTCTTCTTATTCACAATTAAGAGTGGGAATTGGGTGGTTAACCACTCAATGGACCTTTCATGAACCCAACCCGATATTATCGATTTGATATATTTTGAAACCAGTTCCAACCTAAAAACCAATTCTTCACAGTGAAACCAATCAGTTTACTGGCCGGTTGATTAGTGATCTTAACCAACCAACCACTTACTTTATGTAAGTACAAATTTGGATACCAATAACATACCCGGATTTTTATTTCAAGCCAAAACATATTACTACCTTCTCCAAAATAAAAGAAAAAATACATATAAGTCATCGTGTTCTATGTTGGCAATCCATATGATACAGAAGAGTGCTCATGAGCCATTCATCTATATCAGATCAGTGGTTATTATGAATCCACATTTATATGATGAACAATACTGATTTGGTTGGTTAACCGATAGTTTGACGTTTCAATAACCGACAACCAACCATTAACCTTCCGGTTCGACCGTCTCTCCACAAGATATGTTGTCGGTGACCCTGATTCCGGATTTTTCGGCGCGGTTTCCGATTGGTGATGGTTGGTTTTACTGCTTTTTTTTCCACCCATAGACGGAACATTTTTTCAAAGTAAGTATTAATGACGCTCTTGACCGGAAGTTGCTGGCGGCTCAGAAACGAATCTGAATGGAAATTTGGGTAAGAAAAAAAAATAATTAGTAACACTAAAATGTAAATTAGGAAATGAACCCTAATTCCAAAAATCGAAGCTTCGTCCTCCTCTCCCCCACGTCTATGTCCTGTAGCCTCTCTGCGCTGTCAGTAACGGCTCTCTCTGTGTCTGTTCTCGTTCAATTGCAACTCTCAATTGCTATTTCGATCAATTCCCAGAAAATAGGAGCAAAAAAAATAATCTAAAATTCCCTGATTCGAGCCCAAATCTCTATGGCGACTGACGCCACACCCAAATTCCAGAAACCGGAGTTCAAATCAATGACCCAATCACCAGATTCGCAGCCGGAGATCGCCGCCGCGGCTCACGACGGCCTCTACTTCTGGCAATTCATGGTCGCCGGATCCATCGCGGGCTCAATCGAGCACATGGCCATGTTCCCCGTCGACACCGTCAAGACCCACATGCAAGCCCTCGTCGCCTGCCCGATGAAATCGGCCGGAGTCGGCGAAGCCGTCCGGTCGGTGATGAAGACGGAGGGTGTGAGGGGGCTCTACCGCGGCATTGCGGCCATGGGCCTCGGCGCCGGACCCGCTCACGCCGTCTATTTCTCGGTGTACGAGAATTGCAAGAGGTACTTCTCCGCCGGGAATCCGAACAATCCGGCGGCTCACGCGGTCTCCGGCGTGTTCGCGACGGTGGCGAGCGACGCGGTGTTCACGCCCATGGATATGGTGAAGCAGAGATTGCAGCTGACCGAGAGTCCGTACAAGGGTGTTTGGGACTGTGTGAAGAGGGTGCTGAGGGAAGAGGGGTTTAGGGCTTTTTACGCTTCGTATAAGACCACGGTGCTGATGAATGCGCCGTTCACGGCGGTGCATTTCTCTACTTACGAGGCTGCAAAGAGGGCTTTGATGGAGGTTTCGCCGGAGAGTGCCAGTGATGAGAGATTGGTTGTTCATGCCACCGCCGGTGCTGCCGCCGGTGCATTGGCTGCTGCTGTCACTACGCCGTTGGATGTGGTGAAAACTCAGTTGCAGTGTCAGGTGAGAATCTCAGTACTTTCCAACATTCAGATCCTTAATGCAATCCCGATATATTGTTTTGTATGTTTGTATTTGGATGATTGCGAAAACTTGCGGTGAACTATGCACGTTTTGCAGATACTATAGCCTATAGGTGACACCCCCTAACTATTTTCCGCCCGCAAATCCACTAATGGAGTTAATTGTTTTTGCTTAAAGTTGTAAGTAACCTTGCAAAAGTGGATACATAAGGGTTCCAAACTGCAAAACGCGTATAATGTAAAGGGTAAAACTGTCATTTCCTAAAAAATGAAGTCATATGACTCATTTTTGTTAAAGATAACAGATTTGCAGATAGTTCACCAGTATTGGCAAAACGTGCATAGTTCACCGCAAGCTTTTGCAATTATCCCTTTGTATTACTTTACTTGGATGCTTTAATTGCTGAAAAAAATGACTTTGTAGAAACCCACTCTCCAATTTGATAGGACAGGTCTAATCTCAATCTACTTGAAAATGTAGATATGAGCACTCTCTGCTCAGAATACATCACGGCATTGCTGGTTTAAACCTTCCTGTTCCTTTGCACTAATTTAGTCCGCCACCAGTGTTCAAAGTCATTTTTCGAGCCAAACCCCCGTTTTAGGTGATTCTCGCTCCCCATTGGAGATGTTCTTAGATATATTACTAGACTCAGTTCTGTGTGGTTGTGTAGTTGCTGATGTAATCCTTGTGTTGTGAACACACACTGTGGTGCATAACTGGTGATACTAACTGTTCTTGATTGTGCCATGCTTTTGTCATGAAGTGACGTGTCTCATTATTAATGAAGCTTCTTATGTTCAAGGAACGTGCTTTATTTGTTAAATTAATTGTAGGATATGCGTATGCTCTTCTTCCGCCTTATATTGCACGTTCTTGGGGTTTGACTTCTTGCACCGGTGTCTCTAATTATTGCAACACCTTCTTTTTTGTTATTGACTTCATTGAGTCCAATGTGTGATATTTTTAGGGATAATTGCCAAAAAGTACCCCTGAGATATTGTAAAAAGTCCCCTGACCTTGTCTTTTTGTTGTACTTTGTATAAAAATGATGATTTTACCCTTCCAATTTAGATTTAAAAAATAAAAGTAAAAAACAAAAAATCCAAATTTTCATATCCTTGTATGCAATTATCCCTATTTTTTACTTCTAATGTGCTATCAACCTTAACCCTTGTGAAGGGCAAATTCTTTCTCACCCCTAATTCCGATTTATAACATTCAACATATCAAACCACCATATATTTATCAAGGCTAATTTTGGGTTCCTGTATTAAATGTCTCTAGTATATAATATTAGGTTGCCCCTTGTTCCATGTTTTTTTTTGGGGAATTTTGAGACTGTTTGTTTACACAACGTAGTATGGCAAGATCACCGTTTGATGTGTAAGTTGTTATAAATCGTGACTAATTCCTCTACCAAACAAAGAAAAGCATCCTTTTAACTGTGTAAGATGTCCGTTCTCTTATGCTGTCTGTGCTGTAGTTAGACCCAATTCCTCTATAAAACAAAGAAAAAACTACCATCTAAATACTTCACTTTATTTTGCAAACTCGAGAAAAAAAACACTGATGTGTCGTAGGACAGAGAGTAACATGCAAACTTGTTAAAGCCAATGGTCCTAACTATTGTCACTAGTCAGTAGTCACTACTGGGTATTATAATTTCATTTTTGTTTTGGTAGTTGTGTTTTTGCGGTCTCCAGTCAATTTTTTGTTTGGTCCTGCTATTTAGTATGTGTGGTTCTCAGCTATCAATTCACAAGGTATTAGCTGGTGATAATATTCACTAGGAGTAATTGCAAAAAAGTACCCTGAGGTAATAACTTTTTGCAACTAGTAGGCCCCTCTTCTTTGATAGGTGCAAAAAAGTGTGCCTTGAACTTGCCTTTTTGTTGCATTTTGTATAAATTTGTTTCAAAATGATGATTTTACCCTTGGAAATTTAAATTTCAAAAATAATAATTAAAGAACAAAAAACCCAAATTTGCATATCCCTTAAATTTCTTACTCTTTGTACAATACAAATTACAAAGAAGAAAGAAAATTTGGACTTTTGCTCTTTAATTGTTGTCTTTTAAATCTAAGTTGTAAGGGTAAAATCGTCATTTTTATACAAATTACAACAAAAAGATAAGGTCATGATACTTTTTGCAATTACCTAAGAAAAGGGTCACAAGTTGCAAAAAATGGATACATAGGGTACTATTTTGCAATTATCCCTATTCATTATTAGTATTAATAGTTTCTAGAGTTATACAATGAATATAGAGGTGATGCTAATCATACATACAACTTACAAGTTTAGTTGGGATCTATCATAATATTTTAACAACATTTACACGCCTTTGCAGGGTGTTTGTGGATGTGACAGATTCAAGAACGGGTCCATCAGCGACGTTTTTCGTACCATAGTGAAGAAAGACGGATATAAGGGACTGATGAGGGGATGGATCCCGAGGATGCTTTTCCATGCTCCGGCAGCCGCCATCTGTTGGTCTACATACGAAGCTTCAAAAACTTTCTTTCAAGAACTCAATGATAGCAACAAGAGTGACACTGTCACATAAAGAAACCAGAAGAGGAGAAGTAGCCATCATGCAGCTTCACAAGCAGAACTACTCTGTATTATAGATGAAAAAAAGTCTCTTCACATGAAGGTAAAGTGAGAAAGTTGAAGATGCCTGATCACACCCTATTTAATAGACGGTTGTGATCGATTTGATTAATCAAATTTAGGAATTTATTTGTATTCTACATGTCATTGTTGAGTAGTTTCTTGGGGTAGTGCGATCAGATAATTTTGATAAGATGTTTTTTTTCCTGGGTTTTTTCGAGGGATAGGTTCGTCATTTTATCTCCGGCATTTTTGAGGCCTGGCTTGTCATTTGTATTTCAGAATAATTCCAGCTTACTTATTTAGCTGAATTTGCGATGCTGTTTAATTGCTATTTGGTCCTTTCTATATATCATTAGTGATTCATGTACTTGCAAACTATTTGTTCCTTTATATGTTTCAGTACTGTCTCTGAGTCATTAGAATAAACTGCAAAGTAGGTTTAAGGGGAAATTATACTTCAATACCTGTATTTTAGAGTATTATCAATTTATTATGATGTAATTTGTTTTTGTTTCAATTTATCCTAATTTAAGCTTCAAATTCAATGATAAAAATGTCAATCATAAAAAAAATAAGAAAAAAAATCGAAATTTAGATAATTATTAAGTTCATCTTTTATAAATTTTATATTTGAAGGGAAATTTTGTCACTATAAAATAAAAATCAAATTAAAATAAAAACAAATTTTCTGGGGTGAGTTGTTATGATTTAAACTATGATAATATTTAACAAAAAGGTTTTTCTAACGTCCAGCACCAGTGGTCTAGTGGTAGAATAGTACCCTGCCACGGTACAGACCCGGGTTCGATTCCCGGCTGGTGCAATTTTTTAAAAATATTTTCTCACTATCTCGACTTAGTAGAGGAACGTCAATTTAGTCTGCACTTAATCGACATATAAATTTTCATCTCAGCTCGAAATGCCATATTGTCGTTTTATGTTCAACAGCGATTACTTTCGTATTTTCAATTTTACATGTAAAGTCAAGTTTATGTGTGTTTTTTTATCATCGGAAATCGAAGTAATAAAGAGAAAAAGATCACATCATTCAAAACAAATCCATTTCCTTTGGTGACACAGGTTTGCTAAATGCAAATGCCTGAACCTCCTTTGGTACAATAAAGCTATTACAAATCTAACACACTTGCTCAAAAAACATAATCCAAAAATAACAGCTGCTTAATCGATTAAGCAAATACTTGCAGATCAAGGAACAATCCGAACAGAGAATGTTGTAATAATGACAGTTGATCTTAACAGCGGGGCAGATCGCGCGGTGGAGGGATCACAGTCTGCAACTTCCCGACCCCGTTCTCGACCAGGAAAGCCATGGCCAAACCGGTACCGAGATGTGCATCAATGTGACAGTGCATAATCCACATCCCCGGGTTATTAGCAACGAACCGGATCACCACCCACCCGCCCGGGGGAGTTCCAATGGTGTTTCTGAGAGGCGGGTCGATGAGGTTGAACTTGGCCGTGTCTGTGCTCGGGTTGAAGTTGCCGAAACCCGATGCGAGCACGAAGAAATGGTATCCGTGGAGATGCATCGGGTGGTCCTCGGTCGTGACTATGCTCGTGTCCTGTTCAAGTGAAAAATATAAGAATAAAGAGTCATTTATAAAGATTAGGGTTACACCTGACTAGCAAGATTGGTCTTTTAGTTATGAAAGTCTAGTCCGATATCTTTAAAACAAAGTTTATATGATATTTAGGCTTGGTTCGGATGGTCTATGGTCTATATGTAGATGTTGACTTCTGCTATGACTCGGGGGACTGTTATAAAGCTTAAGGTTACACTCAACTAATTAAATTAAATTTTTAGTTATGAAAACCCGACCCGATATAAATAATTGTTTAAAATAAAATTTACCTGTAGCACGACCTGGACCGTGTCACCGAATTTGACCTTATAGACCTTAGTTCCGAAAGAAGTCTGCCACAACCCTCTGGGTACGTTCCCGGTGTAATTAAACTGCACCGGAGGCCTGGCCGGGAAATCGGTCGTGAACACGCCAGGCTGACGGTTATAGTAAGCCTGCATCAGGGAATTGGACGTCGGGAACACGAAAGAGACGTTATTGATGCTGGCACTGAACCGGGTTCCGTTCGGGCCCTGGCACCGCGGGTTAGGCAGCGGGTGGGTACAATTGTTGAGTCCCAATCCGACCGTGAAGAATAGGTTGTGATCGATCTTGTTCGGTACTTGCATCCGGTTCGGGCTCCTGATCCGGGCGGTAAAAGCGGTCGAGGTGGGCGTGTCGTTGTAAGCCGGAAGCCGGGGAAGAACCGGACCGGTTCGGGCCGATCTGTATTCTAGAATAGCCGTTGTGGTGGTGTTGTCGAAGGGTGCGTTTTGAGTAGTGACGTAGGCTCGGGCCGCCATGTAGTACCGGCCCGGAGGCTGGTTGGCCGTCAGGAGGAGGTCGAAGGTCTGGCCGGGGCCGATCATGATCACATTCGTTGTGAACGGCTTGGTGTAGACGGCGTCGGAGGCCACGACGGTGAGCTGGTGGCCGGCGACGGAGAAGAAGAGCTCTTGGTTGAGTGCAGAGTTGATGACTCTCAAGAGAACAGTGTCGCCGGATTGGACTTGGAACCTCGTAGTCCCTGTTTTTTTTTTCAAATTCGGGTTAAAAATCGAAACTTTGAAGCAAATTAAGAAAATTGATGGTAATGTACCTGTCCGGGAGCACCGGTAAAGATCGCCGGGCTGGCCGTTGACGGTGTAAGCGTCGGAGATGTTCGGAGCCGCTCCGGTCCATTGCGCCAACTTCAGGACGTCCATAGGGTTTCTGTCCCACCATTCCGCTGTTTTGGGCATAGAGAAACAGAGAAATGAGAACTTATCTCAAAGAAAATTGAGCCAGAGCAGCTCCAATGCAGGACGAATCGACAAAAAAAAATGATTTTTAGCGGTTTTTGGCAGTTTGGGACGATTTTCTCTGGGCGGAGAGTTTACTGTCCTTGTCAATTCGTCCGAAAAAATGGTTTGTGACCACTTTCCATTTGCACCTCGGGAGGCGGGATGAACCGATCAGATTCCCCTAGGCAAATCGCCCGGGAAATGTTTTTAACCGTTTTCGACAGTTTGGGACGATTCTCTCTAGGCTAAGAGTTTAATGTCCCTATCAATTCGTCCGAAAAAATGGTTTGGGACCACTTTTCATTTGCATCTCAGGAGGCTGGATGAATCAATTAGATTCCCTTACGCAAATCACCCCGGAGATACTTTTAATGGTAATAAATCTGTATGTGAATTAATACAATAAAATTGGTTTTTAACCGTTCCCAGTAACTTGGGACGATTCTCTCCAAGCGAAAAGTTTATCGTCCATATCAATTTGTCCAAAAAAATGGTTTATGACCACTTTCCATTTGTATATGGGGAGGGCGGGTGAATCAATCAGATTCTCCTAGGCAAATCGCCCAGTACACTAGAGATGGTCGTAGTGATATCAAATCAACACACGAATTAGCGACAGAAAATTGATTTTCAGCAGTTTTTGACAATTTGGGCGATTCTCTTTTATCAAAGAGTTTTTCGTCCCTATCAATTCGCAACCTAAATCTATTAATCCGAAAAATGTGGTATGTAGTCGCTTGTCATTTCTTTGTCGGAGACCGAACAAAACCGACTAGTATCGACCATATTCGCCTAAACAAATCGACCCGTAGCGAATGGTTTGAAGCAATACCTAGAAGGATCGGAAGTTCACGTTTGGGCGTAGGGAAGGGGTAAGGAGACCCCAACTTGGGCCGGATCACCAAAGCACCGTAGACGGTGGCTCGGAGCCACTTGCTGTGGGCGTGCCACCACAAGGTCCCTTCTTGGGCCGTAATAGTGTACCGGTACGTGTAAGTCCCTCCGGGCATGATCGGGCATTGTGTGATGTACTCTGGGCCATCGGCCCACGGGTTCCGGAGCTGGAAGAGCCCGTGCCTGAACAAGCCCAAGCCCAAGATCATAAATCAGTGGCAAGTCACGGCAAAAGATCGTTAATGTGTTTGAGATTGTTGGCTCACCAGTGAAGGGATATGTTGTATTGAACCCTGTTGGTGACCCTGATCACCAGGGAATCTCCGTTCCGCACGTTCAACGTCGGCCCTGGGAACTGCCCGTTGACCGTGACGCTATTGTGGGTCCTACATAGCCTCCTCACAGGCGTCGTTTGGATCTGATTCAATCGGATTGAAAACATCAGGATACAAAGAAAAAGACAAACATAAATTTGTTTTCTATCAAGAAAAAATAGTCTGGATTCACTACCACTGAACAATACATTACCGAATGACATATTCAATCGGTAATGAAAAGCGTTCAGTCGGTTATGAATCCAATTTCTTTTAATTCCCGACCTAGAACCATCAAATCATTAACAAAGTCTAGCAGAGAACCAGAAGCCTAAAAAGACCGAAAAACAAAGAAACAAACAAAACTAAAAAGACTTACGACGAAGTTGTGGAAGTGAGTCTCAGCGTTGGCCAAGGAGGCGAGGAGCGGGGAGAGGACGAGGAGGGAAAGGAGAAGAGAGCACAATGAGTTGGTAGTGAGATAGTGAGCTTCCATTGCTCGACTCAGCATGTGGAGTAGAGCTATGGAAATGGGAGAGATGAGGTTGTGTTGTGTGAGCTATGGAGGGATGGGAGGGGAGCTATTTATATTGTGATAAAGCGGGAAGAGAGTTTTTTTTTTTTTTGAAAATAAAAATAAAAAAGAAATGGTTTGAGAGGGACATTAGGTTCGGAGTCAATAGGGATACTTGTATTTTAAGGGGGGGGGGGGGGGGGGGGGACTAAGTCCAACCATAAAGAGGGTTTGGTGCACCCACTAGATAGACACTAGCTCCATTAGTTGTTACATCCTATAAACTCATGGGAAATTTAATATGAATATATCGGTTAACGGGTTTGTCTGAAAAGACTGTTTGGGTGAAAAATCCGTCTTGTACAGACTACTTTTGATGAAATAGTGGGAGTATGGGCTGACGGTATTTGTTTGGGGATGGTAGCCAGGATCGTAAGAGTCGGGTTTATTTTCCGATTGACGCATAAAAAAACTATTATTCCCATTTATTTCATAGGGAGAATCGGGTCATATTTTGGAGGAACACACAACAAGAAGCCATAATATATAGATTGATCACCATATTTGTCCTAAAAGACTAACCTACCAAGTTATGGTTCCAAGATATATATTAAGTATTTCTGTATTTCTTAAGTATCTGATGTGAGACTTTTATTTGGTCTACTCAATTCCTCACGGGCCCACTTCATCCTATCTACACCGACCACCATGAGAGGCAGCAATCATAGTTTTCAGGTGTTCCTAATCCTAAGAGATTTACCCCGACCCATTTCTTGAGAGAGTCTACAGAAACAGGCTCTGACACCATTGTGATAGGGAGAACTGGGCCTATCATTATTTACATGATAAACAAATAAGAATGAAGAAAATAACCCTTAATTTCTGGTTTGAATAATGGATGAAAAGGCAACTCTGGAATCAGAATATTGAAGTAAACACTTGTTTCTTCACAAAAATGTGTTGATAGTATGAACCCAGACATTTGAATAATAATATATGCATATAGCCAGGTCAAGCATCAGTTGCTTGTACACCAAGGCACCTTGGCAGTATAGGAGTATTGTCTAGTTTCTGTTTTATTTAAATCTTAGGAATCACGGGACAGTTAGGGAGAGGTTGAATATTTGGTTAAGGTTTGGTAACACTTCCTGTCTCTCCCCCTTGTATGTCATCACTTTGACCAATTTTATACTAAAATAAGTCAAATCCAGAGAGAAAGAAAAAAATGTCAACTCACAACCGTTATGCTATTCCAGTCTCTTAGGCTATCCATAGTGGCGTCGTATCTAGAGGTTGAATCTATGGGTCTAAATCAGGTCGGATTTGACAGATTATGTAGTAGAGTGTCGGATTTGGAGGGTCGAATCTGAACAAAATCTGACGTGTAAGGAGCAGATTCGTTGAGGGAGGAGAGAGAATTATGAGGGAGGAGAGGAGAGTGAATCAGAAGAGAGAAACGACGGTCGATGAATCTGTAGACTCGGAGGACGTCGATTCGCCATGAGAGAGAAAATCAGAGCCGAAACTTTTCGTCGCTTTCGACGATTCTTTCGACTCCCACTGTGGAAGGTTGTAGGAGACATTTTTTTATTCATAGGAAGAAATGATGTGTAAATTAAGTGATCAACACAAGACGAAGAATCCATAAACTCGAAATGAATAGAACCTAAAGCAGAAACAACAAAAACAACGTGAACCAGTGGATCACAATCACATGATTCCAATACAATGAAGAGCTCTATCATCACAATGAGAGCTCAGAGTCGTTTCAGTCTTTCTCAAGTCCTCTTCAACCGAACCTCTGTAACCCTCACGTGTTTTGTAAATCCCGTCGCAGTATAAATAATTCTCGGAAACACGATTAAAATACATTATTAGTAGCAGGAAGCAGTTTAGTTTGTACTTAAGTTGTTAGCAGGTATACTGGCCAAAATTTGCATGGAGCTAGAAGATCAGAGTGATTACAACCTATAACCACACTCCCTCCAATTCTACTCAATTAGGTTGCCTGCCTACTGACCTCCTTAAATATTTATTTCACATATGCATCATTAGCATAAAATATAATATTAGTAATTAGTGTACCAATGAATATTGATATTTTGTGGGTGGATCAGGTCTAATCAGCCTATCTTATATACAATTACCACAACATAAGAATGAAGGAGTATCAGAGGAGTGAGTTTCATATGTAAGGTTTATGAGGTAAACTTATTAATTTTTTATTATCAGCAAAGACATATTATAAAACCAGTTCTATAAAGCATAGAGCAGGGGTGAAGTACAGCAAAAAAGCATTCCTCTTTAATCGGAATCTTAAGAAAGCCTCAACACACTGAGGCAGATGAACAAATCACACGCAAGGGAGAAACCTGAAAGACAAGCGCTGACGTGAAAGCACAATCTTAAGACAGCCCCAACAAAGGGAACAACCAGAGAAGACAAGCGAAGCCAATAACAGACGTGAGCGCTGGCAAAAAGCACAACCTCAAGACTAACCCAACAAGGGGTGCAAACAAAGAAAAATGTCTAAATACCCAAATATTACAACCATTAAGAACTCAACAGAAAAGCAGGTCTAAAACCCAGATATTCTTACCCTGAAGCACATAAAAAGGAATGGTCCATCACCCGGATTTTGCAATCATTAAGCACCAGCGATACTGAAAAAACCAACCGACTGCCTAATAATGAAAACACATTGTCTCATTAGGATCATCAACCGATCACAAAGACTGGAAGATGAAAAATAATAGGTCGATGGACAACACCGAACGACAAAGACATGTCCGAGGAGTCAAACCCAACCAGACACACTAAACCCTAAAAACGAAACTGAAAGTAGACATCTAAGAGGCACAAATGCCGAACTTCTCACCGGCGGCCAACAGCTTAAACCGGCAAGCCCTAACACCGAAGTGGAAGGAAGCAAATGAATACTGAACAGATATCGAAAAGAGGGTAAGCGGGGACACAAACTAAAACAGTCGAGAAGGCCAACAGTACCAAAACCCTGACGCGCCGCTGAATCCACGACGATCAACACCCAAGGATGGAGAAACGCGTCCCACGACCAGAGAACAACGATACGCCAGGCCACCCAACGAATGAGCAGAACCCTTTCCTATCCAGAAACACTATAGCACCGAAGAGAACCTCCGACGAGCTGGGGCCAACACCACAACAGCCAACGACAGGTTCAGCTCACACAAAACCCCAACGATCTCCTACAGAAGAAACGCTTCCCACACAGAGTAAAGAACGAGCCGTCGTATAAACATCGATGACAGCAAAGGGAGCCAGGTATCGACGGAGAAGAACTCCCAGAGCAAACAGAACAGAGCCGCTACAATCAACAACCGAAGATGGGAAAGTAATCCCACACCAGATCTGAACTGCACTCCCAAAACTCCTATGTGGACAAAGTACGCTACAACGACTTCGCCGCACCCAAAAGTTAAACTTTTTTTTTTGATCAGCAAGTTTTTTTTTATCCAATAAAAGCCAAGTTTCCAACTTGAAAACAAGGACAAGGGGAACCCCTCAAGTACAAACCAGAGTATGCTAGAAGCACCTCAAACCAGAACAAATCCCATATAATGGGTACAACATTGGTCTACAAACCCAATTTTAACTAACATGAAGAGCAGAAACCGAAAAAACACCACAACAAACCTAAGCCCAAGCAGGGGCAACCAAGAAAATCAAACACTCCCAACAAGGGGAGATAAACCAAAGCAGGGTCTCAGCACCTAACACTATCCTCAAAACCAGCAAACCTAACTTAAAGAACAACTGAAACAAAGAGTCTAGTACTCTATTGAACCAACCAAGAAGCTCAATGATAAAGGGCTCACTGAAGACAATCAAAACCAGCCAATCACCACCCCAACAGAAGAAGCAGAGCCACCATCTCAAACCCTATCCCTACCCGGTCCAAGAATCCTAGCTATTGGCTCCTCCAAAACAAGGGAAACCAATTGATTGATGGCCAGCACCACAATCAACCATAATTCGACGATGGCTAAGCCACCACCAGAGAAAGCCAATCCCCAATAACCCTAACCAAAGTTAAACTTATCGATTTGAGTTTGTACATAACATAAAATAGGGAGACTTATCAAGAGAAGCGGACAGACAAGTGATCCTCAAAATCCGACATCCGTCTATAGTGATACAGGCTCATGAAAATTCGATTTTATATATCTTACGTAGGTAAGTATTGACCGGATTAACAAATGAATTGAGTAAGATAGGAATTTTTTGAGCACCCTTAAGCCACAATGAGCTTGGAAGTGTTTCTCATCAAATACTTTACCGATTCTGTTCGGCACGCTCTTACGTACTCGTTTGGGCCTCGGCCCATCAACTACATAAGCCCAACTACACTATACGTCAGAAGAAGATGATGAATGAACGCAAAATTGACCGCATCACAGCATCATACCGTGTACTCGTCCTCATATAATCACACCTCACAAGATCATCAGCCCAAAGACTTCTCAAGTCTCTCAACCGTGATTCAGCTCCGCCGCTCCCGGAGCCGCCTTCTACGACGGCGATGAACACTTTCTGCTCGTAGTCGAAGCTCAAGCTCCTGTAAATCTCTTCCTCATCAGTTCTTAGCCTAATCACGATGAACAAATCAACTTGATTTTGTTTCGCTTTCAATTCTTTCCTCTCAATTCTCTGGATTGAAGAAGATTGAGCGTTGTTTGGGGTTTTCGTCGCGAGCTTCGATCTAAAGGTAGTAGAGAGAAGATGATGGGTTCTGAGGAAGCTCGTCTCTACGCTTCGAAGGAAGAAATGGAGAATCTCGTTCTCGACGACGAGCCGTCGAACGGCGGAGCATCGTTGTCCGATTACCGGAGCGCCATGGCCTCCTCCCTCTCCGACACCGTGCATCCTCTCTCACCTCCGATCACCACCACTCCGGCTGAGTCCGATCCGCTACTCTCGCCCCCTCTCTATCGCTCGCCTTTTCGAAACCCTAACGCCACCGTGAACTCCTACATCGATCCGCCTGCTTACGCCGATGTTGTTTTCAGCCCCTTTGGTGGCGATAATGCCGGCGAATTCAACGGCGGCATCGACAGCCCCGGCCAGAGTCCACAGACTTCCATGAGTTTCTCGAGATCGGTTTCTTCCAGTTCCGGTTCTGGTTCTGGTTCTGATTATCTTAGAATTACTGTTTCGAGTCCACAGAAAGAGCAATCGACTGCCAATTCACTGGTTCCTGGTGGGAACAATTATTTTACATATCTGATTACAACTAGAACGAACATGCCTGAGTTTGGTAAATCTGAGCTCAATGTGCGGAGACGGTTTAGAGATGTGGTGACATTGGGGGATAGGTTGGCTGAGTCTTACAGGGGATTCTTCATCCCGCCGAGGCCGGACAAGAATGTGGTGGAGAGCCAGGTGATGCAGAAGCAAGAATTTGTGGAGCAGAGGAGAGTAGCATTGGAGAAGTATTTGATGAGATTGGCGGCTCACCCTGTGATTAAGAAGAGCGATGAATTGAGGGTGTTCTTGCAGGTTCCGGGAAAGCTTCCATTACCCACAACCACTGATGTGGCCTCGAGGATGCTTGATGGTGCTGTTAGGCTTCCTAAGCAGCTGTTCGGGGAAAGTGCAATCATGCCAAATGAGGTTGTGCAGCCGGCAAAAGCGGGAAGGGATTTGTTGCGGTTGTTCAAGGAGTTGAGGCAATCGGTAGCAAATGATTGGGGTGGTTCCAGACCGCCCGTTGTTGAAGAAGATAAGGAATTCATCGAAAAGAAAGAGAAGATGCAGTATCTTGAGCATCAGCTCAGCAATGCTTCTCGACAAGTAAGCGCACCTAATAATTGTAGCTGATTGTTGTAGAATTCAGTTGTTTTGTCCTTTGAATATCTAGTTGAATATTTAGCTGCTTATGGTCATGAATTAATGATTTGGATTGATCTTTGCATTGTTCTCGTAACATTAAAGTGTGACTTAGAGTAATTATTGGATTGTTTTCTCGTTGTTCGGATCTGCTTAGGCTGAATCCCTTGTCAAAGCTCAGCAAGACATGGGAGAGACAATGGGAGCATTAGGTTTAGCATTGATTAAGTTGGCAAAGTTCGAGACAGAGGAGGCCATGTTTAATGCTCAAAGAGCACGGGCTGCGGATATGAAAGATTTGGCTACTGCTGCAGTCAAAGCGAGCAGATTCTATCGCGAATTGAATGGGCAGACCGTGAAACATATGGTAAGGTGCAAACTTGTGTTATTGGCTGCTTTTTGTTTGTTTGTTAAAAGCTCAACTTCCATATATGTTCTTGTATTAGTAATTCATTGTAAGTAATTCAAACTTGCTTTTAATGTTAGTTGTTGCTGGCCAATTGCCTTTGCTGCCATCTTTTTTGTACTTGTGCCAATTTACGCCATTCAACTATTTGACGAAATCAAGTTTGAAAAGAAGTAATGCCGCCGTCCAATTTAAATTGGGTTCTTACCTTATATGTAGGACGCACTCCATGAGCATCTTGGGATGATGTTAGCTGTTCATAGTGCATTCTCAGATCGCACAAGCGCTTTATTATCAGTGCAGACTCTTATATCAGAGCTGTCTTCCTTGCGCTCAAGAGCTGAGAAACTTGAAGCCACAGCTTCAAAGACATTTGGTGGTGACAAGTCAAGGATTCGGAAGATAGAGGAACTGAAAGAAACGATAAGAGTTACTGAGGATGCTAAAAATATCTCAATTAGAGAGTACGAGCGGATCAAGGTATGGCGTCTTTTATGAAATCCTCAATTTATTTAATGATGGGGCTGGGTCGCATCAGTTTACATGTGTACTTTAACTAGTTAATTTATAGCTCTGCAGCTCCTGAATTATTTGTGTGCTTATGATATTTGCCATGCATACTAGAAGTTTGTGTACTCTTCTTCATTCTGTTTATAGGTGATGAAAATTTGTATGTCCTGGAATTAGATCTCTTGCTAGAAGTATTTGATTCGACGAACTTTTTAATGTCAACTGTCCAAGTTAGGCTTTTCAAAAAAAAAACTGTCCCAAGTTAGGATATATGATCCTTGTTCTGCGTTTCATCCCTTGCTCTATGATTGAAACATTTTTAGCAGTTATCTTGTTGGATCAATGTCCATGCTTTATTTTTCATACTGCTTCAGCCCATACCACACCTGCCTTACTATTCCGGGTTTGTGGTGCCTTTATCTGATTGTTCTGCTTAAATGTTTATACATTGGTTATTTGTATGCTGGTCAATCATTGTAATCAAGATTAATCAACTTCATTCTTTAGTTCTAGTGTTGACTGCCATGTTCTTTTGTCATACAATATGATCATGCTGCTGCTAACGTTATTTCGCTCCACAACATCTCATCCTTGAAATACTTCACTTTACCCATCCCTTTTCTAGTGTTGCATCAGGGTATCTCTAACTTGTCAATATGCATATTGCTGTCAAGTATTACAGTGACATAAGTTATCTATCCTTGTAGCCTGGTCATTTAGTCTATAGACTCTATATATCTGTAACTATGATTTACCTTTTACCGTTAATCCAATCTGTGTTATGGTTCATAGCATAAGTATGTGACAAGGGTTTTTCGTGTGGCTGTCACAACCCTAACAACAACCCTCCTTTATCCTGTGTGCCCACACATCCAATGAAGAATGTGAAAAAGGTTCACTTATGGCTGGTGGTCGTTAGATATGATAGAGGGGTGGTTCAGTAGAAAAGAACCTGAGAAGAATGTATTTGGATGGCAAAGGGATTACTGAACTTTCTTTGAAGAGTGTCCTCATCATTTGACCTTGATTTCACATCTCCATGCTCAAAGCATGGGTGTGAATAGAAGTTCCCAACAGACAATAGGTTTGGTATGTTTAGGGTCAGTTTTAGGGTTCATTCGTTTTTTGTTTTAATTTTGGTAGGGGGCAAGTTTAGCTGATACCTAAGATGTGATATGATTTCATTAATTTTACCAGGTAGCTTCCTTGTAGAAACTAAAAAGTGTGGCTCTTAAATTGTAAATCACGGCTGAATTATACTCTTTTTAGAGTTCGCAGATCAGTTGGCAGCTTGAGTAGTGGAGTTGGTTTGGAATCTGGAGATCGCTCTAAACTAGTTGATGACTAGCTTTACCTGACATAGAGTTCATATGAAATACATGGTAGCAGTTGATGACTAGTTTCAATGTACCTTAGAGTTATGAGGAATGTTCCGAAGATCTGTATCGTAAAGTCACAATAACCAATCAAATAGACGTTGGACATCTTAAATAAATTTATAGATGACAATTAACATGGTGGTTTTGGGTGAACATCTACCTCCACTGGGCACCTCTAAAGTAAACAAATCTAGTGATGTCCTTTTACATACAGGCTAAAAGTATTTTTGAAATATGAGAATAGTATCTATCTCACTTGCTGGGGAGTGAGGATGCATGCATTACTGAATTATTATAGAGTACAACCATTGAAATAAAATCTAGTCATTTCATGAAAATTGAATAGTTGGAAGTGCACATAACTAATGGATTGGATTTCTGGATATTAGCTCTTGCGTTTATGTAGTACTATGTAATGTATGCTTTGATATTTTTTCACTCTGCACCTTTTTATGTGTGCCAATGTCTCCTAGTTTCGTGTTAAAATGTAATTGATGTCTTGTGCATGCTGATTGTCCTTCTACCGTATGCAAATCCTGTAGTTAGAAATGGACAATCTGCTAATATTTGTTCATGCGCTTTTCAATTCTTTCATTAATTACTAAAAAAAATTGCCTATGGTTGATTTCAAGTGTTCTTCCGCGATCTTCATCAGTGACGTATAGATGAATGATGCTTTATATGCAGGAAAATAACAGGGCTGAGCTAGAAAGGCTTGACAGAGAAAGGCAGGCTGACTTGTTGAACATGTTGAAGGGGTTTGTTGTTAATCAGGTATTCAATATTCCCTTAGGCAACGTTTCTTTTTCTTTCCTTGTACTGGTGATATATGCAATCATGCTATTATAGAATAAGGAAAATGTTATAAACACCCGCATGACGAACTTTGATTTGCAAAACACACTGTAAAGGTGATGTCATATCAGAAAACAGTCACCTTTCCCATAGACACAAAAAACCACTAACTTCGTTAATTTTGGCTGATGACGTCAAAAAAACCATGCAAATATGTGAAGTCATGTGCAAAAAACGTGACCCAAATTAATGGACAGTGGTTTCTTATATTTAAGAGAAAGGCGATAGCATGTTTCTGATATGACAGCACCTCTACAGTGTGTTTTGAAAGTAAAAGGTTGTGGAGGGTGTGTTATTAACGTTATCCATATATAGAGTATATAAAACGATAAATCTCAGATTTGGAAAGTGAGTGTAAATCTTCTATGTTGTGCATACATTTCTCAAAGCCATTTCGACATCTAATGCTAAAGATGCACATCTTGAATTGTAAAGCATCATGATCCCATATAATTATTATGCCACTATTTTCTAAATTTGATCGCATGAACTTCGACATTACAGCCTAGAAACCTGCAAAAGGCGCTCCTTAGCAGCTACCTACATTTCTTGTTGCAATTATATACTTCCCAACCTTAATCCTCAACGTTACCTTATGATCTTAACAGGCGGGGTATGCAGAGAAGATCGCAAATGTCTGGTCGAAGGTTGCAGAGGAGACTAGCGGATATGTGAAGAAGAGGAATTCAAATACGTAGCTGTACATTCAAAACGCCTAACTTTCTCCCCCTGTTTTAATCGATATTTTTACTCCTGATAATAATCTCGAAAAGGGGATTTACATGATATAGACATACGTTATTTTACTCCTTGTTTCTCTGGTTGTTGAAATAGTCAGAAAAATGTTCATACGTTAACGGTGATACATGCTTCGAACTTGATCTTGTAAATTGCATGCTGTCCTGTTAAAATTGGTCAATTTTTACATGCTTCCATGTTTTCTTTTGTTGGAAAAGAGTACAACGAGGAGATATGAGCTTGTTCGTATTGGGTTTTAGATTATTGGGCCGCATGGAATTATAGGCCCGACACGCGGTGAGGAACATGGGCTTTTTTTATTAAGACTCTGGAACTCACACTGCATTCCCTGCCAATGAAGCCAATATGTTTTTCTTTTTTTCACTTCATTTGCACATAAGCGGAGCGGTGGTCAATCGATTCGATATATTTAATTTTCACTATTATTAAGGGGAAAAAACGTAATTTATTATTCATTATATGACATTTGAGATAATATGGCTAACGAAATAGAATATTTCGTCTATTTTTATCAACAAAATCATGTGATCAATACTTAAGATAATACATTTGTCATTTTAAGACGTTGGATTGTGTAGTGTTCGTGACTAATATGTAAGAGTAAATTTCGATATTAAACTCTTCCATCTTCGAATGTGATTCGTATTAATACTATTATCAGACTTTGAATTTTAATATCAAGCCAATAATTCAATAACTTTATTCATGGAGTAAGCAAGTTCGAAATGGTTAAAATATTTATTATACAAAATGGAATGGTCGCAAGTTGTATTTTTTTGTGTGTCGGCACTACTTTTCCTTCGTGTTACGTGGGTTCTTGCATATCACAAGTAAATATGTGGATACATATTATAACCAAAACAAAATCTGAATAGAAAAATATATCAATATGATTTTGACTCATTTCAAACGTTGATAAATAAAGAAAATCCAAATGTTATAGTATAGTACATTACAATTACAATTCCATTTCATAATTCATCCTTTAATTACTTCAAATCTAAAATGTAAATTTTTATTTCTAGGTCATTCAAATCTCTCTCGCCCAAAACCTAATCGTGGTTACTTTTCACCGACGGTTGTTGTAGCTTCGGTTATTGGAGTCCGATTGAGTTTCTCTCCCTTCTTCTCCGGTCAATTTTTCCTTTCTTGCCTAGCTCTAGCGCCCGTCGTAGCCGTTCATCGCCTCTTTCCGCCACACCTCGAGCTCGTTTGGCTACGTTCCTTCGGCGGCTAGCCTCCGTCGAAGCTGTACTCCCTCCTCTACCGACCTCCACTAGCCAGATCTGTTCTCCCCACCATTCTCAGGTCAGATTCACCCGTCTCTCCACTTTGCGCTCTTCCTCGGCTAAATCATTTCCCCTTAAATACAACATATAAACCCTAACTAGTATTAATCATATATAACCAAAAATAAGAAACCGTTCGAACCGATATTAACGACATTAGGTAGAATCTAGGTGAGAATTTTCAAGAAATAAGACTATTTAGTATCACAAACAAAACAGGATAAGGCCACTACATCCTCTCTATTAGCTCTTGATATATGTCTAAATTCATTTAACTATTGTTGCTCTCTAAAGCTTAAAAAAACTTATAAATAAAATCGTGCATATTGATTCTTTTGATTTGTGACTAAGAAAAAAGAAGTCCTTCATGTTCAAGGCTTATGGTCTTTCCTCTCTGTTGAACATCTTCATTTCCTGTGAGTAAATCATTTTATTGTAGTCTATACTCTTCGTTGAGCACCTTCGTGTCCATGATTGGGAAGCATCTCCATCTTCTATGAGTAAATCGTTTATCTAGAACTTGGACAATACAACTCCATGCGATAGGTGTATAAAGTCGACTCTACTTATTGTCTTCTTTAATCATGAAATGAAACATGCGCAATACATCATCTTATTGCATCAATTTGAAAGAGTTTCTTTTTCTTTTGACTTGTATTTTAGTCAAGTTAGTCTTGATTTCTTACACAATCTTTATACTTTGTAGTGTATATCAGTATCCCTGAGTTTCAATATTGTTAAACCCAATGAGACTCATGCTTCTAGTCCATGAATTCTATAGATTATTATTCGATAAATGGTCATATTTTCTTACTAAACATTCTAATACAAAGCCAATACATTCTAGAACCAGTAATTAATATATGTCATGATTCTCTTCTAATAAGACAACGCTGATATTCTTGAAGACTCGTCTTTAGATGCATAACTACATTTGAATATCTAAGAAATTGATTTATAAAATATCATGAAAGTAGGATATATCAAATCAACGTGTAATGGATTTCTCATATGTTTGCTTCACATTTTTTTACTCAAATCATAACAATATATATTCAATATTGGATTTTTTTTCTAGTTTCGTTCTGAGGCTTTAAGCGATTTCTTAACTCGCTTAAAGTTTGACCCTGGAAACCGTGGAACTCATGTCCACATCAAACTCACACACATATGCATCCTTCTCGTTGATTATTACGACTCCATTGAGTGTGATTGTACGTTTTCCTCCTGAAATGACATTATCTTGAAGTCTGAATAAGGACAACCTTTGATCAAGAAGACGAAACAAATCGGATTTTCGATTTAAACATAGAATAATTAAGGGTTAAATATTGAAACTTACTCTTAAGTATTGGTCACGAACACTACACTACCAACATTTCAAAATGACAAATGCACTACCTTAAGTATTAGACACGGGATTTTGTTAATAAAAATGGACGGAATGTTCCATTCCGTTAATCATATGACCTTAAGTGTCATATAATAAATGGTAAAATAACATTTTTTTCTTTAAATATTTAATCTTTAAGTATAATCTATAGAAACCGAATTAATTAATAACAACAATACCACATTTGAATGTGCTGGATTATGAACCTCTCAAGTCCATTGCTGTCGTCAATAATGAATCCAAAAGCAGTTTAGGTTAAGTTAATATAGGTCGAAGGTCGTTTTCAAATGTTAATGATTTTATGTAGTTGTGATTAGACTTGGGCTATCTCTTGCTTTTGCCTTCACATTCACGTTACATACACTCATCACTTATTGTCCATATATGGCATATTGAGCATCTCTTTTAACATTAAAGAGAACCCTAGTTCTTTTTATAATTTTTGGAAAAAAAATGTTAAAATGAATAAATATAGATTGTCTAAATAATTCTAGAACAGCATCTAAGTTTGTAAATATATATTTTTAAATTTAGTAGCATGGTTAAATACGATAATATATGACCGAAACCATGTGTCAAACTACCACATTCATCTAGTATAATCTAACAATTCGTCAAAATTTATATGGTTGACGAAGTAAACTGGGTTCAGATTGAGTTGGAACTGAACTAAACTGGAGTTCTGAGAGAGGTTGACAAAGAAATTGGTCGGTAAGAAAACAAACTTTACAATAGTTTAACCGAGGACTTTGATATCAAATTTAATACGAAATATTATTGAATGTTTGATGTGAGATACATAAAATGAGCTTTTTATCTACATATGAATAGAGCTCTCAATGGAAACTCTAATGAACACATGGGTCTAGTTATAATCCTAAGTATAATTACAAAATCTTACCATAAGTCATATGCATTTTGTAAAAAAACTTATAAAGAATTGTTTCTTATTTACAAAGTTGTCATATTTAACGGAATTTAGTCATTCGACAGTCAATGATATCATTTTTTTTAAAATGACAGATTTACCCTTTGCATTATATGCGTTTCTTTATTTGTAACCTTAATATATTTGTGTAGCCATTAAATTTTGTAAAAAAACATAATTTTCCGTAAATTTTTACAATTATCCCGAATCTTAATTTAACATAACTCAACAAACAAAATGTATTAATCGATCGTTGATTTGTTCATTTTAATCACACAAATCCCAAGTCATTATTTCATGGTCACACGGCCCACTCAACTCTCAAGCTATTTAAGCAATGGTTTAATGCCCCAACTCCAACAAGACCTCAAATATTCAATATTAACTTGTTTTTTATCAATTACCAATAAATATAAAAACTAAAAAAACTTATTCCAGAGACCTCGTTTTAGTTTAATAGGAAAAAAATCTTTATTTATTTAACTTGTATTTTAAAAACCTTATATGAATATAATCCGATTAAAAGATTTTTCGTAAAATAGAACTTTTAGGCCTTCACATTTGTTGGGCCGGTCCTGTATGGCCATATACAGTTAGAAGAAAAAAAACGACCATATCAACATTATTGTCTTTTTCACCTCAAAAACGTCTATATTTAATAATTTTCGAACTTATTCCACAATCGACAAAAACACGTAAAACATCGTCTTACATGTAACGACACACATACCACATAAAACTAAACAACTATAATATATATACATGGGTCCGGCGCCGGAGCTCGACCGGGCCGACCACGTGAGAAACGGAGCCATCCAATCAAAACCCCAAGACGTCGACGTTTCACCTAATTTTAACTTTATCTCAGGACATACTTTTACAAGATTTCCATAGATATACGTAGAGGATTTATTATTAAGTTCACGAAATCGAACCCACACGTGTTAGGCAGATCCTAAGTATATGTTTTAAGATTGGGTTCACTGAATTTGGGTAATAATTAAAGTGATGATCGAACTCGAGTTCGATGTTGATTATATATTTTTTTTTATAATTAATTACCAGCGAAAGGTGCTGATTTTTTATTGCCAGCTCCGAAACAGCTATGGAGAGTTGAAGAACATGAACACCATGATCGTGTACCTTGAGATCATCGTCCTTGGTGCTTCAGAAAATCCCATTACTCTGGGATCTGTATCAGTGTGTCTTATATAATATTTGTGGTTTGATCGTGGGTATTGTTCGGAGTTGGTATATGAACGTTAATTTAGGGTTAAACGTAAAAATCTATCTTTATTGTTGGAATGTAATTCCTTGCTTTTCTCATTAAGGGTAAGGGTATAAATACAATGGTTTAATCATGATTCAAATACATGATATACATTATCACTTAATTACAAAATACAAATGAGGATATGCTTATCCTCTAACACACACCCTCAGTCTGAGCGGGAGGAGGTAGAACGTTCAGACTGTCTCTGAAATCTGAGAATAGCACCTGCGGAAGACCCTTGGTAAAGATGTCGGCAATCTGAGACCGGGAGGGGACATGAAGAACCCGAACCTGTCCCTTAGCCACTTTCTCCCTGACAAAATGAATGTCTAGCTCGATATGCTTCGTACGTTGATGCTGAACTGGATTGCCTGACAAATAAATAGCACTGACATTATCACAATATACCAGTGTAGCCCGAGACAGGGGAAAGTGAAGCTCCAAGAGCAAGTTCCTGAGCCAGCAAGATTCGGAGACGACGTTGGCAACTCCTCTATATTCGGCCTCCATACTCGAACGAGAGATAGTGGGCTGGCGCTTGGAAGACCAGGAAATGAGGTTATCACCCAGAAACACGCAATAACCCGAGGTGGAACGGCGAGTGTCGGGACAACCAGCCCAATCGGCATCAGTATAGGTTACCAGGTCCGTGATCTTGGACGCATATAGGTGAAGGCCCAAGTGGAGTGTCCCCTGAAGGTAACGGATGATGCGCTTGAGTGCACCCATATGAATATCACGAGGGGCATGCATATAAAGGCAAATCTGCTGGACTGCATATGATATATCTGGCCTGGTGAAGGTAAGATACTGTAAGGCGCCAGCCAGACTGCGATAAAGAGTGGGGTTGGCATAGGGAACACCAGACGCCCCACTCACCTTGGCCTTAGTATCAACCGGAGTAGCCGACGGGGAACAAGAACTCATGCCAGCCCGTTGGATAATCTCCTCAGCATATTTTCATTGGGACAAAAACATGCCAGACGAGTGCCGAGTGACCGCAACTCCAAGAAAAAAGGACAACGGCCCTAGATCCTTCATAGCAAACTCCGAATCTAGCTGAGACATAATAGAGAGACGTAATGCATGACTAGAAGTGGTCAGAATAATATCATCAACGTAGAGCAGGAGAAATGCAGTATCGGGGCCTTGCCGGTAGATAAACAGAGAATGGTCAGATTGACTATGTGTAAAGCCAATGGTACTGACAAAATCTGTAAATCGCTGATACCAAGCCCGTGGTGCTTGCTTGAGGTCGTAGAGGGATCGGTTAAGAAAGCAGACATAATCAGGATGAGAGGAGCTGCGAAAACCCATGGGTTGATACATATACACCGTCTCAGTCAAATTGTCATGTAAAAAGGCATTCTTCACATCTAGCTGGTGAATCGGCCAAGACTGGGAGACCGCCAAACTGAGAACAGTAGGAATAGTAGCCGGCTTAACCACCGGGCTGAATGTTTCATCGCAGTCGACTCCAACCTGCTGAGAGCGCCCATCACCTACAAGACGAGCTTTATAGCGCTCAAAAGAACCGTCAGAACGCCGTTTATGACGAAAAACCCACATTGACCGAATCACATTGGTATTAGCAGTATGAGGAACTAATTCTCAGGTCTTATTTTTAATTAAAGCATTAAACTCATCAAGCATAGCTAGTTTCCAGTTGGGATCGAATAAAGCATGAGAAGGGGTTTTAGGGATAGGAGACGGATCAATAGAGGAATAAAGGTTGAAAATAGTCTTGGGTTTAGTGATACCTGCTCGGGCCCTAGTGACCATCGGATGTGGTTGAGTGGCTGGTACGTGATCAGGAGAAGGGGCTGGGCCGAGTGAGCCAGAGACGGGTGAGGAAGATGAGACGGGCGAGGTGGCGTGCGGGTCCGGAGAGGACCGGGCAGGCGAATGTGCTGGGCCAGATGAGGAAACCGGGACGGGGGAGACCGGTGGACTGGACTGGGCCGGGGGACCGGACTGGGCCGATGGGCTGGGCGCAAGGGAAGCAGCAGACCGCGATGGAGAGGGTGCGGGTGAGAAATGGTCTAGCAAAGGCAATGGGAGGAGAGAAGATGGCCCGTCATCCAAAAAAGAGTAAGCTGCAGGGGGAACAGAAGAAGTAGCGAAAGGAAACGTCGTTTCATCAAAAATAACATGTCTACAAATAATAACCTTACTGGTTTGTAGGTCGAAGCATTTGTATCCCCGGTGCTGTGCTGGAAATCCGAGAAAGACACAAGCCGATGATCGAGATTGCAACTTGTTCCGAGCAGTGGAGGGGATAAGTGGAAAACAAAGACACCCAAATGTGCGTAAATGAGTATAAGTAGGGGTGCGGCGAAATAAAAATTGAGTAGGAGAGGAAAATTGAAGGTTTTTGGAGGGAAGAATATTAAAAAGATATGTGGACATAAGAAGGGCATGATGCCAAAATGAGGGAGGAAGAGAAGCATGAATAAGCATCGTTCTAACATATTGTTGACAGACCTAATTTTGCGTTCAGCATGTCCGTTTTGTGAGGAAGTATGAGGACATGAAAAACGAAAAATCATTCCCGTGGAGACACAAAACTGACGAAATGAAAAGTTGTCAAATTCTTTCCCATTATCGCATTGAAAACTTTTAATGTGACAACCAAACTGAGTACGAACATAATTGCCAAACATAGTAAATATAGAAAATACTTGTGATTTAGCACCCAAAGGAAATGTCCATAAAAAGTTCGTGTAATCATCAAGCAACAATAAATAGTAACGATGGCCAGCAGAGCTCAAAACAGGAGAGGTCCATAAATCAGCATGTATAACATCAAAAGGTAACGAAGTAGAATTAAAAGAAGTATGAAAAGGCAACTTAACATGTTTGCCAAAAACACAAGACTGACAAATAGGAGTTTTAATGTTTGAAGAACAAGAAATTAACTGCTGATTTCTAAGAGATGAAAAAACAGGATCACCAGGATGGCCTAACCGAGAATGCCAAAGGTGTGAAGACAACGCAGCGAGAGCCACTGGAGAGCCTGCAGACATGGACGAAGTAACTGGATAGAGGTCACTGGAACTGTTGCATCTCAAAACCGGTGTGCCCGTCCGAAAGTCCTTCACAGAAAAACCAAAAGGATCAAATTGTATTGTAGCATTATTATCAGTGACAAAACGGCGAACCGACACTAAATTTTTGATAATTTTTGGGGTATGCAAGACATTATTCAAACGTAATGTAGGATGAGATGGGGTTAGAGGAGCATGACCAGAACCAGTGATAGGAATAAGGGTACCGTCACCAACTATAACTTGACGAGCAACACTAGAATTAAAATAAGGGTTTAGACTACCTGAGGTGGAAGTCATATGAGAAGAAGCTCCAGAGTCCATATACCAATTGGGATCCGGCTGCTGCAGGGTCATCGTGTGCATAGCCTGAGCGATGTCTGTCGAGGTAGGTGAAGCCATATGCGCCTGAGGATGCTGCCCCAAAACACCAGAACCGTTCGAATGAGCCGAGTAGCCCGAGCTGGGCCTGGACTGTGGACGAGGGACCGGGTCGGTCATCGGCTGGGAGGGATATGGGCAAGGAGGACCGGTTGGACTGCTCCAGGTCGATCCGTTCCAGTACACGGGCTGCAGCTGCCAGTGGGGCCAGGCAGAAGGTGGACCAGAAGCATGACTAGCCGGACCGAACCCAGGCTGGTGCTGGGAATGAGGCCGACCACAAGAATTTCGGACGTTGCCACGGCCACACCCTCTACGACCCCGTGACCCTCGAGGCAGATTACCAGTTGAAGCAGTAGACGAGGGAGAATGAGAGTGTGAGTCATCATTACCCGTCGAGGTAGTCAATAGGGCCGAGGAAGAAGACAGGGCTCCGGATGCTGCTTGCTTTTGCTTACGTGTCTCCTCCATAACAAGCCGGGACCGAGCATCATAAAATGATGGCAATGGGTTGCATTGTTGGAGAAGCGTAGCAATGCCATCATATGCTTCAGAAAGCCCTGTAACAAGCTGAAGAACAAGTCTACTATCGAAGACAGGGGCCCCAACATTGGAGAGTTGATCAGACAAATTCTTAAGAGCTTGACAGTATGAAGAAACATTCGAAAAATCATCTAATCGAGTAGCAGAAAATTGTTGCTCAAGATGAACAGCACGAGAGTGCTTGTTGTCTTGAAATATATTACTCAAAGCAGACCAAGCTCGTGCAGCAGTAGTGTCAGGAGAAATGATAGTTTGCAACAAATCAGAAGAGATAGTACCATAAATCCATTGGAGCACGGCGGCATCAAGACGACGCCAAAGGGCAGGGCTGATCGGTGCATGGGACGAAGAGGTGTCGGCCGTGACTGGAGCAGCAGCAACGAATTGGCCGGTTGAGGAGGAATCGGCTGCGGGTGCTTTCCCGGTGGCAGCAGCTGCTGTCTCGGTGGCGACAGAACCAGTGGAGGAGAGATCGGGTGTCAGCGCTGGCAGCTCGGGATCGTCCACCTGGTCGGCATCAGGCAGGATATGGTGGAGGACATCGTAGACACGACAATGGATCTTAAAGAGTTCTGACCACGTCGTGTATTGCCCTTTTTCCATATCCAGAACAATAGGAACATCGCTCTTAATGTTAGCAACCATGAGAGCGGGATGCAGACGAGAATCGGCCATGGAGATCGGGAAGAGAACGCTGCTGTAAAAACTGGGATCGGTTGCTCCAAAAACCGAACGGTGCCGAGCCGGAGCTGCTGTAGAACAGGTGCTGCTGCAGAACGTTGCCGAGCCGGAGCTGCTGTGGATCACGTACGTTGCTGCAGAATGGAGCTACTGTGGATCACGTATTCTGCTGTAGAAAACGGAAATAGAAAAAAAAAACAAGAGGAATAGATGCGGCGGAAACACAAATAGAAGAGGAATACAATGGATCGATTTAGGTATCTGATACCATGTTGGAATGTAATTCCTTGCTTTTCTCATTAAGTGTAAGGGTATAAATACAATGGTTTAATCATGATTCAAATACATGATATACATTATCACTTAATTACAAAATACAAATGAGGATATGCTTATCCTCTAACATTTATATATTGGTTACGGACAGTGTATTTTAACGTGTGTATCGTTATTAGAGGCGTAAATAATCTATAATCAAATCATAATGTAAAAGATTTGTGATCAATTTATAAAGGTAAATAAATAATTTGTGATCAATTCATAGAAATACGTAAAATTCATAGAAGCATGTGAATGACATGTGACAAAACATAAGGTGCTTCATTTAACACTTTTAAACTTTAGACACCTTATTGTTCGTAACGAATACACAAGAATATGTTTCTACATTTAACTCTTTAGTCTAAACATTTAAATGTAAGGTTGGTATAGTGTGTTTTTAGTTTCAAAAATAATTACAAAAATTTGTGGTTTATACCAAATGCAAATTTAAATTAAACATCTTCTAAAAGTGAAAAGGGTACATGATGATGCTTTAACTACATACCGGTAAATGAATCAAACGCTGGCATGACAACTCAGGTTCATAACAATCCCAACAGGAATAGTAACCTGATACATGAAAAAGCATTCTTATACAAGGAACCTCGGCATCCCAACCAGACAATAAAACCAACCAACAGCCTAAGAAAGATGAACATCATGTCTCATTTGGACCATCAACACATCACAGACGAGCACTAACACGTTGGCGGTCAACACCGCAAGCGACAAACACAGTTCCGGTGAGTAAAACCCACCCGAACCCAGAAACCCTAAAAAAATATGAAAGTAAACAACCGAGTGACACAATGGCCTAACCACTCACCATCGGCCAACAACTTAAACCAACAAGTCCTAACCACCAAAGTGGAAAGAGGCAGATGTATATCCAACAGAAAACGCTAAAGGGTAATGCGGGGACACAAAACTAAAACTGAAGAGATGGTATACCAATACCAGTACCAAGACGAACCACAAAAACCTACGACGATCAACACCCAGGTAGAAAGGAAACGCATCCCACGACTAAATCTACAACGATGCGTCCAATAACCAAATCAACCGCCAAAAACAACTAACCAATTCTGCAACTATCTACACCTTGTATTTCATCCTCCCCTGCGTCAATTTATACTTCTCTTCTGTTTTGACTTTTGATAAAACATATAGCTCTTGTTCTTCCCGATACTAAAAAAAAGATTAAAAACAATGCTCAACAAAGGATAACAAAACAGTCATTAGAGCATCCACAACCGTGGGCAGTAAGGCGTTGACGGGGAGAAAATGCCGACAAGGAGCTGGCTGAGAGCTGGCGGGGAGCTAGCTGGCGAGGAGTGCTGGCTGGGAGCTTAAGGCCGACACTTATCGCTGGCGGGGAGCAAAAATGTGAATAAAATGGGTTACTATAAGCCAACAAAAAGACTTTACCATTGTAGATCGCTGGCTAGGAGAGTTGGCTATAAGGCAAAAAATAATAATTTTTTATTCTCCCCGCCGACACTCTCCGCCAACAACCAACTATATAGTTGTGGATGCTCTTACGGGAGCTCATAATTCACATTTATATTTAAATATATACAAAGACTAATGATGATTAGTGGACTTAATCAAATAAAATTTTATAAAATAAGTCTCCACCTTGGCTTCAGTGTAAAGACAGAGAAACCTATAATAAGCTATCACGTTGTCCAATAATGGCTTCCTCCGATTCTTCTTCTCCATTCTTTATATAGATTCAACTCAGACTCGACCATCTTGTACCTCGTGTGTGTTCCTTAAAGCAACAACTTCACCATAATTACTCTCAATAATTTGATTATTACTCAACCCTTTTAAGATTAGGTAGCTTTCCGCAACTAAGTATCGGTTAGAGCACATGCAACACAAACAATTGGGCGACTGTTTCAATAGACAAATAGACGGAAAAAGAGTTTTGACGAATCGTTTATATTAGGATAATGGTTTTATCATTGAATTAAACTTGCGGACGAAATTAAAATCGTCCACTTTCTGACCACTTACCACTTACCATGTGGTTATTATCTGAACTCGTCTGATTGATGGAACTGACGCATAGACTGCAATTCGTGGTTTGGTTGTTAAGAAGAAGGATGCGACGTCTCGTCGTTGACTTTGGGAGGCGAGGTTTGACGGATTTTCTTTTCAGTTTTGATCCTTGTTTTCTTGTTAGTAAAGACTTGGCCTTTTGGCTCCCTTTGATGGAGCCCATTTGTAATCGTATGTTTCCACTCTATTTTTTCGTAAATCAAGGCATTCCGATTCTTTTTTTTTGGGAATCAGTCTTATTAATAAATTTTTGAGCTTATAAAAAAATCACTACCGACTAACAACTTCCATTTAAGATAGAGGTACCTTTACACTTACTTAGACATTTTTATTTATCAAATAACACATTTATTTTTGGTTGTCATCAAATATCGTCAAAATTATTCTCCAAAACAATTCCCTAGCTCTTGCGAGACAACATCATCCAATCCCTAGTCATGATCGTCGACTCTACCACAACCTCTCCCTCCTCTTCTGACACTATGGAGTTTATTCGTTTTGCCTCCTGATTTAGAGCCGGTGGAGTCTTGCATGCATGGTGTCTGTCCGTCGATGAACTAGAGTATCGACGCGGCTGTATCTCACGGTGAATACTCCGTCTTTCTTACCCCATCTAAACCAAGTCCCATCCCTGGTGGGGCAATTCTAATGGCCCCGACGACGCAAGACGATTGACCAGAAATACCAGCCTATAATAAAGGTCCCATATTATATTTTGAGTCTTTCGAACTAATTCTCATATTATGTAATCGGATCCTTAGTACCAAATTTTATTAATAATATATCAATGTCATCTAAAAAATTAGGTTTTCAGATCGAAACATTTGATCCGAAATAATAAAAATAACAGTATATTACTATAACAAAATGTCTATATGAATAAGTAAACTATGTTTTTCATTAAAGATACTCTATCATCATTGCATTGGTCTATATATGGATCGGTCGGTGCCCGAAACCAACCTTCTTTGTAGCTTCCTTTCCTTTCTGAGACGATCACGAAGAAGATCAACGTTGGAACTTCGACCATCTCAATCATCAGCATGAGGACGACGAAGATAATTAAGTTCGTGTAACACATATATATAATTAAATCAGTTACTACAAGTACAAACAATCGGGACCACAACCTTAAACTGGTATGTAATTAATGAGTTTATTTATAATTAAATCAAGTTGCTAATTGATCTCCAAAGTCTAATCAATGCTTTAGACTTGCAACTTGCCACTGTTGCTTAGTACTGTCTGTGCTTTCTGTACTTTGTACGTACGATAATAAAGTCATGCAGAACAACTGATTTTTTTTTATTTTATTTTAATTGTCGATCCGTAACTCGAGTGCGGCACAAATGGTAGTGCAAAAATAAATACACTAATATTTCATGTTTGACCAACTTTTATTTGTTGGATTGATTATTTGTTAAGATCCGTTCTGAAAGTAGTTTTCTTCTAAGAAAGAAAAGGTGATAGGTCTATGTCGTCCCATGTTATCGTCGCACAGATATATACCGTTACACGAAGCGTTAATGAGTTTTATGGTTTTGTTCCTAAAAATCCTCACTTTTCTCTCGTGCCCCTATCTTTGAAGGATGGTGCACCTTTAGAGACGATCTACGACCAATTATCGCGGTGGTTCTCCTCTTCCTCACGCTAGGTTCCTATGCCATCACGATCATGACTAAGAGTGGCTTAACGACTGATGACATAGATGGACAATGGGTTCTCGATGTTGAGGGTGGTCAAGACTCGGTGTCAGGTGCCTTTATTATGCAGTCTTGCCATGCCCAATGAGGCATCTACAGGGAAACGGGAGGCTAGAAAAAACAAGCGGCATGCCCTTATCACGGTTAATATCAGCTAATCGATATCTTCCACCAATTGTTGAGATCTCTGAACTACTATCGCACCCCTCACATAAAGCAACAAATCCCTCATAGGATCAAGCGGCAATTAAGAAATCTAGTATGTATCAGGTCGAGTCACAATAAGTTACCCAAGAGCTTAAATTTCTTTGTATCGACAATAACCACCTGGTCAAAACAAATTGTTTTTCGGTAACAATATAGTAGGATCAGAGAGTTTGAATTCTATGCTCACCCCTCATTCGTTCTTTTTTTCCTATGTTATATTTTTCTAGAATGAAGAGTACATATAACATGTCGTGGCTAGTTGGGACAAAAACGCGAGGGGCAAAGAGGTAGACGCTCTATGTGTAATGCAATCGTCACCCAAGCGTTTTCTGAACACTACATCTCTCATCGTCTTCCATCCGTTCAATACGATCGTCAATCCTTTTGTCGTCCCCTTAATTAATGTCAAGTCGATCAGGACATGTATCTCTAACGTCATACTCTAAAACATGATATCATAATTGGTATTTCTTCGTCCATTTTTATAATTCAGAAAAAAAAAATTGTATCGTATACGTAGACCAAATAAAATGGACACATTTACTACAACACAATGGGCATGACCTAAAAAAGACCTCAATTGGTCACCCTCCAAAACAGCTAGACCTCTTTTGGACCGTTGCAATAACGAACAATAATTTAATCATTATTTAATGATCCAAATAAAATAAATTAAAATAAGAAAAAAAGGAAAAAGCAAAATGAGTGGGTCGTCGATTTTAGTCCAATATCTAAGGGACGATTATTAAGAGGTAACATGGGCACATATTTAATATCGAAAAAGGTGGGCCCAGTCCAATTCAACTGGGGGCCCACTACAGAGTGGAAGCTAGTGATCCATGATTAAAGACCGTGAGGTAAACAAGTTCGTAACGGCGGGTGAGAATATCAGACCCAGCCCCGTGGCCGTGGTCAGGTCAGGTCAATGAGTTAAGTACCTATAGGCTATAGATATATTGTTCCGTACCTAATCACTTGGAGTTGGAGTCTTATCAATATTTAATATTTTAATAATGTGAGGCTTTGTTTATTTAATTATATTAATCAGTTTGGTTTCGTCCCCAACGGCGGGACTCTCATGTTGTGGGTCCCGCGTCCTACATAATTTAATTTGTATATTAGTGTTTTGATATTTTGATGAATAATCATTTATCCAATTAAAAATTCAAACCCTATTTCAAATTTCTTTTTTTTTTACCGGAAAAGGACAATATTTTATACAATTATACAGGTATCGGGAAAATTTTGATCGAAAACGAGGAATTGATTAGTATGGTAAGTCCAAACTCGATCATCGAGTTTAATAGTCTTAATGCTCATGTTTAAAATCGCGGAGTAGAACTGACCCCAACGATAATAATAACTAACGACATAACGATTAAAATACCAACCTACTACTCTAATATAAAGAGGAAATTTACAAAAAACACTATCGTGGCCTACAATACGATAGAAAAAAAAATCATATATGATTGATAAGAGTATCGCATCGCGGAGTTATTGAATGTTGAACTCGACGAACCCGTCGTCGCCAATCAGTATTGTTGCTGCACGAACGATCGTCGAGTTATTCAGCGACTCGTTTGACATTTGAGCGATAGAGGGAGTCGTCGTTGACATCAGTGGCTCCATGAAACGCTGACACAATGAGGGCAATTTGTCACTTCACGTCAGCGGATCACACCTCGTAGTGATCACGCGTGGTATATCGGTGCAGACTTTTGACCAGTTGATCGGTCAGCGTAATTGCAATGCCCCGTCCTTGTATTAAATGTGTTTGATGTATGACGATGTTGGTTCTTTTATTGTAATATAATGGATATGATTAACGTTTTTCTAGTATTGTTGGTCATATCTATCTTAGCTTCGAGTTTTCAGTTGGTTAGTATATTACACTTTTTTATCATATTTATATGTTTGTATTTACAACAACAAAAAAAAACAAAAACAAAAAACAATCTCAAACTCAATAGTACAAAAAGAAGAAGATTAAATGCAGAGAATCACGATATCCAAAATTAAGTCTCTAACATGGGAAATAGCGTTTTGGAATTACGTGGTTATTTTAAAAACGCTTCATCACCTGACAAATCAAGGACACTCTCAACTCCTTCCACATGCACATCCCCAAATGATTCCAAATACACATAACGCCAATATCTCCAATCAACCCTTAGTAAAAAAAAAACAGTGTTAGATACGTCATCAAGGGCATTTTCGTCATTCCACAAAATAATAAATAAAATACAATTATTTCAGTTCGTTCCCAATCCCATGATGGGTACGGCTCGGTTGCTATAAATAACAAACCCATCTCAAAACATTCAGAACCAAAAGATCGAGAAGAGAGATCAGAGAAACTGTACTTGGATTCCTCCGATCAGATCAGATCAACGGCGGAGATTGATCGTACGAGATGGGTAACAGCTTAAGATGCTGTCTGGCATGCGTGCTCCCCTGCGGCGCACTAGACTTGATCCGGATCGTCCATCTCAACGGCAACGTGGAGGAGCTCACGCGCCCGGTCACCGCCGGCGAGATCCTGAAGGCCAACCCCAACCACATCCTCAGCAAGCCCTCCGATCAGGGCGTGGTCCGTAAGATCCTCATACTCTCGCCGGAAACCGAGCTCCGGCGAGGCTCCATCTACTTCCTCATCCCCACCTCCTCCCTCCCCGCCGACAAGAAAAAATCCGGCTCCGGCCACCGGAAAAAAACCCAAAAAATCGCCGCCGCCGCCGCCGCCGCCGTTCCGAACGGCGTCGTTTCGTCGTCCGATGTTGAGGCGGTGGTTGTTACCCACAAAAAGTCGTCCACGCGCCGGGAGCGTAGGAGCGGGCGCGTGGACGCGTGGAGGCCGCATCTGACGAGTATTTCCGAGGACTTGTAGTGTGTGTTGTCTTTTTTGCCGGTGATACGGCGTCGTTTCGTGTAAATTAAAGTTACTTCTTTGCCCCCCCACTTTTTTTCGTCTGCGTGTACTAATAGCAGATTTGGGATTTTGACGAATCTTAATTAAGATTAATGAGATTTGTATTTAGACCTTCAAAGATGTAATTAAAATTGTTTTTTTGCTCTATTTTTTTTTAATCCTCATCTGGAAATATGAGGTTTTTGAGAGTTATTCGAATCCTTATGTTTGTATTGAATTTTTTATTATTTATGTTTTGTGTGTATTTGTGATTATTATAAATCCATAGATCAAATTTTATTTTTTTTTAAATTTAATTCATTTTGTTTTATACGATCGAAACAAGAATGTGTTACTTCTGAACGTCTGGCGAAGGTTGTTTAAGTAGAACCTTACACTCCTTTCCTGATGTGGTGTGGCTGATCTTTGTTCGAAAAGAGTGTCGATAAGTTTTTAGTCATCCATCAGGCTCTTTACTTCACGGTAGATGAATTCGGGTAGTGAGACCTTGGTTTTCTCGTGTTTATTTTTGTTCTGTTTCGTTCTCTTATAGGTTAGTTGAGATTCAACTCTCGGATTGTGTGGTAGTATTTCTGTTGTTGGTTCTTTGTTGGGTAACTTTTTGAGGTTTACTCTTAGTTTGTTTCATGGTAGATATACATGGGTACCGGACTTGTGTTGGATCGAACCGTTGTTGAGAAATCTTTGTCGGCTTGCTCTGGCTGTATTGTGAGGGTTTATCCCTTGTTCCTGTTTTCTTTTCGAATATTTGGGCTATTAATATATTTGGTTCATATTGTTTTATGAAATCGTAATTAGAATTAATACTAGTATTTTTCTTTATTTTTTCCTCAATGTTCCTAAATAGATATTAAATAAAATTGAAACGGACTTGGACATTATTTTTGTAACTTTAGAATTTATAATGTACGTCGTTTCGAATATCGAATTCTCTTAATCGAAAATTTTAATGGTATTCATATCAAAACTCGTGTATTTTACTCTTTATGAAGGTGTATATGCATACAATTACGCATCAAATTAATAATGAATACATGGTTTTTTTGAAACGTATAATGAATACATGGTTATTGTTTGAATTAGTCCACTCAAAATGTAAGGTTAATGGCTTAATGGATTGTTTTAGTGTATTTGGTACATAAATAAATCATCAGTTACAACTAATGGCCGTAGTTTATTACACCAAATTAAAAATAAATTATTTTCAAATGTTAAGTCCACTTTTATTGCTGTATTAATTGAATTTTATGTAATTTTGAATTTTCTAGTAGATAAAAAAAATGGTTTTCCTTTTAAAATGCATAGAACGTGAAGAGTTCAATGAACATTAATAAGACACATTAATTAGCTCCATATTAATTCCACCATGAATTATGGACTTTAATTAGGTGGTTAGTGGTGATAATTAATATCCAAAGAGGAGAGAATCTTGTATTATTATTGATTAAATTAATTAATTGTTTTTATTAAATAATAAAAATTCGAAAGTCGTGAAGTAGGGACGAATTGAAGCAACAATAATAGAGAATTAATAATAAAAAATAGAGCTGGCATTTCTGCTTAATAATATTATCGAAGTTCTCAGTGTTCACGTGGCTCTCCTCTTATTCCTCAGTAAATATTTCACGGCCCTTTTTAAGAACTCAATGTGATTAAATTTTTATTTTTATTTTCTGGACCACATATTATTTTAGTGATAAAAGTTTGTTGGTTTGCACATAGTAGATTTAGTTAGTCTTTCGAGTTAAAATTTGTTATTATCTATTTAATTAATCGAGGATTTAGTTTGCTTTAGGTACATTATCACAACTTGATTGTAGGCTTGTCATGTAAGCCATTAAAATGTATAATCATTAATTAATTATGTTCATGACCAGTTACATAGTTTAATCAAGGAAAATTCCATGATGTTAAAATGAGTGATCGATTTAAAAGTTCAAGATGATCGTTAGTCGAATTGATGATTTTTTTAATATTTTTTGTCGGATCTAAGACTTCCGGTTTTATTTTCTTTAAGAAAATATTGCTAAATTTTTATATATCAACGAGAAGATATAAATACGTCTGATAAACTTACATGACAAACAATAACAACACGTTACAGACTTCAGACCAAAATAGCGCAACGCAGTGCGTATATTGTTGCACACTTAAATTACAATAAATACACAGCTATCCAAGATCGAACTCAAAATATCTACATGAAAAATTGAGTCTTAACTATCGTGGTGTCCCCTTGAAGACAAGACTCCAGGTACTATAGTTTATATACTAAGAGCATCTCCAACGCAAGTCGGTTCGTTGGCGTTTCATTGTTGACAGAGAGAAAACGTCGGCGGCTCACTAACATTTTGTAGTTGGTTCGCTGGTGGTTTGTTGCTGGTGGAGAGTATATCCGGTAAGCTTAGCATTGGTGCGAACCGTCGACGGTTGGAAAACTGTGAAGAAAATGACACGAACAACCTACCACTAGAGGTTGTTGGCTGATATATTTTTAAAAAATAATTTTTATTCGAACAACCAGCACCAACATAGTACCATTGGAGATGCTCTAACATTGACGTTGACAATTATGGAATGACTGGTTATCTATCCTGTTGTACCTGTGTTCGGTTTTCACCTATTAGGATTCAGTTGAGAATGTAAGGTTCCATATAATCACTATCATCACACACCCTCAGGGGACATCACCGACCAGTTAATCACATCGATGACCTTATATCCTTATTGGGTCGGAGGGTTAAGGTTCTAGATTTAACATACTGACATCGACGTTGACGGTTTTTGAATGACCGGTCTGCTTTTACCAACGATTGTATTGGCTCCCGGTTTTCACATATCGGTTAACACATATAGTTTTCACCCTTTAATTTATGGGAGAACAAATAGGCGTGATCATGTGTTGATGGGGAACATCCGGTCAACTGGATGGCTTGGAACGAGGATGATAAATAATTTGAACATTTTTAGTCAAAAGGTGGTCCTTACAAATATTTACAATATGAATAGAACGTACGTACGAAGAGACACGAACTATTGCACCGATGTGGTTAGCAAAAGTACGAGCACAAACTCATGTTCCAATGAGCCATGTCTTCCTCAGCTCTTGTCCGAGAAAGTAGAGCTCTATACTCATAATTTCTCGCATGAACTCTAGGGTTTGGATTCGTAAGCCCATAAAAAAAGTTATATCCACCCGATCGTAGCTTACTTCATTATCTAATCGAGTATTTTAATTTATGATGTGGTAATCAAAGTGCATGTCAGATAGAGTAACAAAAAGATAACAAATATTTAAGATCGTACACATGGATTGGACAACATCGGAACATATAGACGATAAAACTATGGATAATTACACTTTACTATATATTGCCCACATGGGTTAGTCTGATGGTAAATACCTCTTCACATCTCACTTTTATTTGAAGTCACATATTAAAATCTCGGTGAGTACACTTGTGTGGGTGTTAGGTGGTGGGTTAGATGAGGCTAAAATAGGATTTCGCTCTCTCTGATAAAAAAAACACTTAACTATAACTAACTATACTTGATTTTCACAAAACAACCCTAATTAAATAATTCGTCTAGGCGATACCACATTATTTCAAAAGAGTAGTGAGGTGATGTGAAAATCTGGTACCGACCATACGAATTTTTAAAATTTAGAGTACTACCCAGATGAATCTTTTTTCAGGTAAGCTAGTTGTGTGAAAATCATGCAAAGTCAAGTGTAATTATCTTCTTAAACTATCATCCCTTAGACCGGAAAAGTGACAAAATAGTTCGATATATTAAAACTTCATATTTGACCGGTGAGCTCCGGTTCATTGAATTAGATATCGATTTTTAACTGGTTCTATCTTATTCAGGGTTAATTACTTTTTGTATCCCTTTTGAATTAGTAACACACTTTTAGTACCCCAAAGTTTTATAAAGTTCAATAAGAGTCCTTACGTTTTGGTAACACGCATTCAGTACTCCTTATTAATTGGTCACAGATCATTTTATACATCTTATGTACTGGTAACAGAACAATTACATGCCTTATGAATTGGTCACATATCATCAAAATGGCATAACCTTTACCTAAATTTTCTAAAAAAAGTGTTACCAATACATGAAGGGTACTAAAAAAGTGTTACCAATACATAAGGGATACTAAAAATAATTAACCCTATTCAGGGACTACACGATTAGGTTTTTAGTTTTTTTTTTTAATCACTCCTACTACAATTACATGGCTTACCTTCGAGTGGAAATTGATTATGCTGTAGTTTGTTTTTGTACCAAATCAGAAAGCCCATAATATGGCCCACTTAATCTACTATCTGGGCTCATTCCATCAACGGGCCTTAAAGGTCACTGTTTCGTGACAGAGGCCCAATAAAAAGCCCATTCAAATCCTCAGAGCAGATCTGGACTCACGGGTCACACGCAGTGTGAAATGGATTAAATAGAGAGACGGAATCGATAAGGACGGTTCGGGTTGGTGGGTGGGCCCATCGTCCCCCACACCTTTTGTCTCGATTTTTATATTTTAAAATGTGCCGTGAGTCCGAAGAAAACGTTTCTCCGGGTCCCATTCTAATTACCTCATTACCCCCTCTCAACCGCAAGAGTTTTGGATGATCATGAAGGGTAATATGGTAAATCAAGTGGAAAGGACAAGGTGTGGGGTCCAGTACATGTACCGCCAGTTGACTTTGGACTATCTTAATATCGTACACCAACCAGCAAAAGCCCTTAAAATCCAAGCCACCCAAATTCACATTCACACCCACACTTTAGATTATCCTCTTAGCTCACCTATTTTGACCTTCCAAACCTTAACTATAAAGTCAACGCCATCCTTTGACTATCTACAATGACTGATTTTTGAGGTCGATTATAGGGGTTTAAATCAGGTCGGATTTAACGGATTTTACAGTAAAGAGTTGGATTGAAAGAGTCGAATTTAATCAAAATCATATATGTAAGGAGCAGATTCGTTGAGGGTGGAGAGAGAATTGTGAGGGAGAAGAGAAACGACGGTCGATGAATCTGCAGACTCGAAAGACGTCAATTCCTCAGGAGAGAGAAAATCAGAGTTAAAACGTCAGTAATTCTTATTTTTCGTCACTTTCAACGATTCTTTCGACACCCTGTAAAAGGTCTGAACATGGACTTATTTCACGGATGTCCAACCATAAGTTGATGATAACTAAATAAAAAATAAATGAGAAAAGTTATTAAGATCTATACACATACTTTTCGGTTGATATGTCTGAAAACCGACACGTGATCAAAATTAACGAGATTTGTTTTGTTTTGTATTTACGAGAATAATGACACGGGATAAGTGCCTATACAGACCATTGTGTAGGGTGTTATTAGAGCAGTTGTTGTGGCTGATCGGTTATGCAATGTCGGTTTTTGGTTGTGACAGTGTAGAGCTCGACGCCGACTTGTCGATTCTGACCAGAATCTCAAACTGTCCGATGAAGAAAGACCGAGAAAGAAGAAAAGAGAGGATAATAGATAGAGAGGAAGTTCGTCGAATTTATGCGAATTGTTGACGGTCCGGAGAGAATCGACGGGAGAGAGAAAAATCTGTAACTTTTTGACTGAACTGACGGAAATCGACCAAACAGAATCGATCCACAGCAGGTGATCTTAAAGTTATTCAAAAAAATAAATAAACAGGGACTTGTTTCATTACTTCTTACATGATACAAAAAAAAGTGGCAGTGCAGAGGAGCCTCAAAATACTAAAACAACGGGATGATCCAACGATCCAAGTATACCAATTCTACAAATTTTGGTTTCCCAAATAAAAAAACAAACAAATAAAATAATATGATACAAATACAGAAACAAAACATCCTTATTTTCTCCAACCTCGTACCTGTCTGTCTCTAGTAAATTGTCTAAATTCGAGTTTTAGCACAGCAACGACTCGAAGAACATGTCGTCTCGAGGCTCGTCCTTGGTCGCAGAACCGTACCCGATCTCTGTACTTTGTGAACCATAGGCCATGGTGTTGTTACCGAATCCTTGGAACCCATATCCCGAAGGTGGGTCCTGTAACATCTCCAAAGTGAACGGTGCTTGACCTTGGTCCGAGGATGATTTAAGGTTGTGGATCGTAGGCCTTATTGGGTTCATGTTGGTGTAATTGGCCGGAGCTGGAGCTGGAATTGGTAATGGTCTGGAGTGGCTGCCACTGCCGCGGGCGGCGGGGACGTCGTGGTTGTGCTTGCCCTCGTAGGTTGTGATCACCGCCCTCATGTCGTGCGATGCTCGCTCGACGTGTTTCCTCACCGGACAACTTGGGGTCGTGCATTTGTAGTAGCTCCTGTAATTGTTGAGGGGGTCAAAAATTGTTAAAACCCGATTGCATCGAAAACTCGAAGAGCACATTCAATGATGGACGATTCAACGGGACGAATAGTCTAAAAGGGCTTTAGAGACGAATATCCAAGAAGGGAAAGAAATGTTTGTGGTCACTTATCACGTGACATGTGACTATACCCGTATCAGTCCAATATGATCGAAATGTTCTATGAGAGACGGAATAATTATCATTATTCACCGAGAAAGGGTTTTGAGGTATGTCTAGGGCATCGTGTGGGCGAAAGATTCTTTACTTGGACGAATCGCCTGTAAATGTAGGTGTAGGGATGTGGTCATTTACTACATGACGTAATTAAACGGATTAAATCGATAGCCACTATTCATCTATACTAAGACCTTCTACAATGGGTCTTCTGTGGTCGAATAGGAGGCGTCGATTTGGTAACTTTTGGGGAAAAACCCCAAAAGTTGCGATTTGTGGGCTTCAATCGCGAAGAGAGTGTAAGGATTCGTCAATCGTCTATCAGGTCTAACGTCCGATTCTCCTATGGAGAACCGCTACGTGACATCAAATAATTTAAATATATTTTCGGCCCACTTTATCTCACGAATCGGACCCAACTTTTCTTTACTCTTCCTTCAATTAGACTGAGATTAGACTGAATAAATCTAATCCCACTATGGATAGTCTAGTCGTCTAGACCAAATGCGATCACTATTCGTCTATAATGATCGTCCAGACCATTAAAGATGCTCTAACGACATAGACTAATCCTGAGTATGAAGATCATTTGGGTTTTATGAAATTACCTTGGATTTGGATTGCCCTTAACAACTTTCTGTCCGTACTTCCTCCAACGATACCCATCGTCGAGGATATCAATGTCGCTAGTTGTCTGAACCACAACTCGGGGCTCTCTCACCGTCCTATTCCCCGCCGGCGCCGACAACCCTTCGCTCTCACATTCGTTTTTCCTAAACAAAAACAAACTCGACCGAATCAATAAAAACAAAACAAACGATTCAACTCTCAGACTCAAACCCAAACCTAATCAAAACCCAAACCATTACCATCTCTTAGCCTCAGGCTCATCCTCGTCAAACTCCTCCCCCAAAGCCGGAGACTTCGTCTTCTGATCGGAGCTCTGCTCGAAATCATCGTCTCCGACCGAGACCGATGAGTTCTCCGGCGTGGCGGCGGAGTCGATCTGGGTCGAGCCGTGGGAGTGCTCCGGCGGGATGTGGTCGGTGACGAGAGACGAAGCTTGCGATTGAGATGAGTTCGACGAAGATCGCCTCGTCGACTGAGGCTTGGGATGGTTGTGACTTCCTTTATACACTATCTCCGTCACCTGACCCTCCGGAGACCTCTCCACCTTCTTCTTCATCGGACAATTCGTGCTCGTGCACTTGTAGTAGCTCCGTGGATTCTCGCTCCCCTTCACCGTCTTCTGCCCGTACTTCCTCCAATTGTACCCGTCGTCGGAGCTTCTCTGCTCCTGACGGTGATGAATCTGATGATGATCCTGCTTCGTGTTCGTCGGTTCCTGGAAATTCCATGGCTGAATTGGGTTTGTTTGTGTCTGGAAGGAGAAAGGCGGTGGGTTTCTCTCCTCCCGCTTGACGCCGCCGGCGGCGGCGGCGGAATCAGGGTTGTTCTTCCAATTCAGCCCCTGGCACGGAAATGTCCCGGTCGTCGGAGACGGAAGCACCTGATACACGATTCAATCACAAAAATCAAGCCCGACCCAGAAAAATTGAAGCGAAACCCATTTGGAATCGGAGATCTTACGCTAAAAGTGTTGAGAACCTTTCTCTCCTCCCGCTTGACGCCGCCGCCGCCGGCGGAGTCAGGGTTGTTCTTCCAATTCAGCCCCTGGCACGGAAATGTCCCGGTGGTCGGAGACGGAAGCACCTGATACACGATTCAATCACAAAAATCAAGCTCGACCCACAAAAATTGAAGCGAAACCCATTTGGAATCGGAGATCTTACATTAAAAGTGTTGAGAAGAACAGGGGAGTCGAGGAGATCGGCGGGGCTGAGGCCGGGAGGGATGGAGAAGTAGGAGCTGAACGGAGAGAGAGACGGGGGAGAGATTGGGAGAGACGGAGGTGGAGTTGACTTGAACTTCGGGACGCCGGAGGAGCCGCCGGTCATGAATTGCCGTGAATTGGTGGTGGTCGGAAACGTGAAGGACGAGGATGTTGCAGAGGTTTCTATGTCCATAGATTGAGAGAGTGAGAGATTCGAAGAACGGTCAAGTTGTTTGGGTACTGAGAAATAGATGTGATGTGAATGGAAATGGAGAGTAGAGGAGGAGGAGAAGATGGTCACGTCACCTACGTACTGCACAAGTTTTAATTTTTTTAATTTTTTTTTTTACTCGGAGGTGTTTTTCTTGGAAGGTGCCATGGTCGCCGGAGATCTGACCGTTGATTTGGGGTTTCACTTTCTGTCGGGTGGTTTTGGGTTGTTGGTGAGGTTTGACTGAGGTGGCCGGCGACGGAATGGCGGCTGAGATATTTTCGTTTCGTTGGCTGGTGGGACTGCCCGATCCGTGAGCGCTGCTCTCGTCAGGAGGGGTACGTGGCGGGTTTGTGTTGGATGTGAGGTCAGCTGTGATTGTGATGCCCTGCTACGCTGGTAACATTAGATTACGGCCTGTTTTTGGGTCACGTGGCATAATTTCCTTGAGTAATTGTAACATGCCAACTTTCATCGTTTCCGGCAGATTTCCTCCCACCATTTTGTTGGAGCTCGATCGAGTGTTGTGTTCTTGTATTCCGAGCTCATCCGTCTAGTCCCGTTTCTTGTCTCAAGTCCGTATCGTCAATTCTTCTCTCACGGTTCTGAAACTAGTCTTTGTTATCAGAAGACGACAACAAGTTCTTCTTTGTTTGATTTGTTGTAGGCAGTGGCGGAGCTAGGTAGGGCCCGGGAGTCACGTGCCACCCCTCAAATATTTTTTTTTGAAAATTTGCTACTAAATTTTGAATTTTTTGAAAAATACCCTTTTAGTTCTTATAATTTTTTAGTTGTGCCCCTCTTCAATTTTTTTTGACGTTGTGTATTACTATTTAAATTTTTTGGTGCCCTCCTCATCAAAAAACATAGCTCCGCCATTGGTTGTAGGTCTCGTCTATCAGAATCTCTAATATCTGGTAGATGTGGTGCTCATTTTTGGCAGCGTAATCGGTCGGATCTCTCTATCGACCGTTCTTCCTAGAATGTCGATATGATAGATCGACCTGGTAGTTGGTTTCTAGACGATGCGTCGCCTTGTTTGAGAGATACCATCTCGCTGATCGTCCTGAAGTTGTTGACAATTCCAGAATCCGAGGCATCGACGCTTTAAATAGTGATAGTAGTCGACATTAAAGGCTCGGTCTATCACGAAGGTTGAGCCTTCAACGCCGAAAGTGAAGACTCGATCATCGATATCGAAAATCGGATCTTACAATCACAAGCCTAAAGTTCGATCGGGAAACTAAACTTTCAATATCAAAGGCCTCCCTCAATCGGCCGTTCCCCACTATCAATGCTCTTAAGGATAATTTAATCCAAAATTAACAAAACAACAACTGGACATAGTTCTATGGGATGAAGGTTAATGATAAATATATTACACTAAACTACAATTACTATGTCTTCTAGAAGACACGCTACAGTTGACTTTCTGTACACGCTAAATCGGGATGTGGACTTGATGCTCTTCTGGCCCTCATACAATGTTTCGGGTCATGTCAAAGTTTGTGAATTATTTCATTTTTCTGATCTTGACTTTTAATTAAAGTCAATTACCACTACATTTTTTTTCTCATCATGCAATAATTATTAAAATATTTAAGTTATCGAGTTATAATTGTGTGTAGTCTGCGTGTTAGATATATAGTCAAAGATTATTAATGGTACTGAGCTGTTTTAATTTCTTGTCTCCTAGTACATTATATTATTCATGTGTGTTCGTGTCCGATGAGATAAGAGGAAGCTCAGATTCCCAAGCATCTAAAAAGGATAATGCTCTCTAACTAAACTTATCCATTTATGTCATCAAATTTTGGAGTTCTCAGTATCTCCCATTCATAAACTCAAACCATAGGTTAAATTCGTTCACAATGAGAACAAAAATATAGGAGATGCTCATAGGTTAGCGTAATCCTTTCTGGCTCTGAGAAAGTCCCTGAACCTCATAGCCGTAATAGGATGAAAAGGGTGATGTAAATCCATCCATAATCGGATCTTAATTGTTCTGTCCCAGCACGGGCCTCATTAGTCACATGGGATGTCCACACACTTCCCCAACGTGGCATCGATGACTTCCCTAGTGGCCTTGGTTTAGGCGGGTGGTGGAATTTCCCGAACATACACCCAAAGTTAGATCTGATCCAACCTAGAGAGCACCCGAGTCATCGGGTCCACAATCTCTCCAACCAGCAACGAGTGGCCATTGAAGCATTATGGTTTGTTGATGCGAACTCAAGCCCTTGCCTCTTGGGACGTGATGTAGAACGCCAAAGTCCATGGTTTCAGGTCTTTGACTACCAAGCTCGAGGCCAATCGCCCCCATGCACACGTAATGATCGTGAGCATGGAGTCATTTTGGGGCGGGTTGGGGGATGGATAGAATTCGCCCCAATATACCAAATTGGACCCGAGCCATTACTTGAGAGTCCATCGGAGTATACAAAACCAAAACCTCCATCGCTTCTTCCTCGGTGAGGGAGTATGCAGAGAAATCATCCTGGAGAACCCCAATTGTCGGCAACGGGATGGGTTGGGTTGGAACCCTAACCGTCGCCTCATCCGCAAGCACCACCAGGATGGGTTGAGCTAGAACCCTAGTAGTCAACTTGACCCTGAAACAAGACCATCAAGGGTTGGAGACGATACATCAGGCAACGACGATAGTGCATGGCCGACATGCTTCACAGACCGGTCCCACTTCGACTTCACTAGGACAATGCCCGGTGTAGCAAGCCCAGGATAGAAGACCACCACCGCCATATCGAAAACCAATGGTAAGTTAAGTGGAAGGAGTAAGACCGATGATGATAGCAGGGTGGTAGACGATACAAAGGAGGACATTTTAAGGTTGCGTTTTTACCTAACTTGTATCGAGCGTAAGAAACCAGACAGAGGTCTCAAGAACATTACGAGGGATAAGGTATTGCTTCTCGACCGATGATGGAGAGAATACATCAAAAACAAGTCATACTTACTGACACTATTTCGAAAAATAAAATTATTCTATTCATATTATTCAAATAACCATTAAGATACTATAATTCCATAAAAGTACAACAATTTTCCTCGAACATAAGCTACTTTATGAGTAAAAATTTGGAATAATTTAACCAAAAATAAAATATGTAAAAAAAATTATTTATTTATTTTCCAAGCCCTAGAACTTGTTAAATCGAAACCCCTCAAAAAAGAAATCGACAGGGGTAAAATTGGAATAATACAATACTGCTAAACAAGCACAACCAGTACAGTGCCGATAAATATATATACTCTCCTTTTTTTCTTCAGTTCGGCGTCCGATTTCTCATAGGTCTCCTCTCTCGTATTCGCTTCGCAACTTCAATCTCAGCGCGAAAATCTTCTACAATGGTAACGAGATCCAGTTTTTGTTCTGTATTGCGTATCATATTTGTATGCATGGATTAGATCACGAACTCTTCCTTCAAATTCGCATGTATTCTTCAAATTTTCTTTCGATTCCAGTGCCTTATGTGTGTTCGATCCATTCCTGCTGAGAATCGATATGAATTTGATTTGGAAGGATTGTGAATTTTCAACGTTGTGGGTGTCGATTGGTTTCTCTTGTTTTTTGATCCTCGACGAAATTGTGGATCTGTTTGATTTTTATGGTTGATTTGATGAATAGGTGAATCTACAGCCAGACCCGTTTCTTAATGATCTCACCAGCATGTTTGAGAGCACCAAGGAGAAGGGCACTGTTTGGGTTACTCTCAAGAGATGTAATTTTTGCTAATTTTTTGTTCTTTTAGGCATAAGAAATTCAGCATTCTTTATAGGTTTTGTATTTCCTGATTTACTGATGTGTGCATTTGTGTTTCTGTTTTGTGTCTTCAGCATCGTTGAAGTCTAAAGTGCAGAAGAATAAGATGGTGTCTGCTGGAGAACCGATTGACTACAGATGCCTGATTCGTGCCACCACTGGCAAGAAGAAAACTACTTCTACTTCGGTATGGGTTTCTGCTCGTCTGTTAGTTTATGTGGTTCTTGGTGGTTGTAGCATAATGTGGGTATTTCCTGTGATCGTTGATGCAACTACCCCCATTTGTCAATGGCAATAACCAATAAGCCTGTTGCTGTTTATTCATTTTAGGCTCCAATTCAGCCTGTTTTATGTCCAAAACTTGCACAATTAGAGACACATTAGGTCATACTGAGTGGGATAATGCATAAATTTGAACGAATCTGGTAAGGTAATTGCTAAAAGTATAAGACATTTGGCTCTTACAAGTATGTTTAGCGCACACACATTTGTGATTGTAATCAAGTAATGTGAGTCGACTTGTGTCCATAGGCTTATTATCACTTACATAGGATGCAGGGGAAACGTTATTAACACCCACTCGACTACCTTTATTTGCAAAAACACTCTGTTGTATAGGTGCTGGCTTATCGGGAACACATTGTCACCTTTCTCATAAATACAAAAAACCACTGATTACGTTAATTTTGGCTAATAACGTCAACCCTGCAAAAAATGTGAACCAAACTAACGGGATCCCTAGAAAATTAACGAAAACCGTAAATTTTGTTTGTATTTATGAGAAAGGTGACAACGTGTTCCTGATAAGTCAGCACCTATACAGTGTATTTTTGAAATTAAAAGGTCGCGGGGAGTGTGTTATTAACGTTACCCCTAGGAAGTATGTGAACAGACTACTTATTTAGTTTCTATGCCCTCAACATAGTTTTTGTTGTTGGTGTTATCTGTGATAGCTTTTGTTGGTGTTATCTTTGAGGTTGGGCCGAAAAGAGCTGAAGTTTTACCTTGTTTTTAATTGATTGCTTACCATAATTCAATCCATGCTCATCACACCTATTATGCTAGTGACTTGTAAACGAAAGCGGTTCGAAATAGTTGTAAGCGTTTGTAGATTTTGACCTTGGCTTCTTTTTTCTCACTTCAAACTTTATATAGCTTTGTGCCAAGTCTTAAGTAAAAGTTATAGGAGACCTTCTTTACATGTGTGTTATTCCAAATTCATGTGTATATTTAGATTCGCGATGTGAGATCTTTGAATGATTGTTTTTCTACTTCTCTGTCATTCTGTTTTCTCCCTTCATTGCTGCAGATGCATTAGTACTTCTCTGTACAGATAGGTTTACCTCTATCGGCATTTTAATAGCTAGATAGTGGTCACTGGTTTGGAATTAGTTATAATATGTTTGATGAGGATTGAGGATCATAGATTTGGTATCTTATTTTATGAAAATATGACACTAGTATGTGCAAGCCTAAAAGGTCCAAGGCTTAAGCCCCTCACATATCTGATTGCAAAGAAAGCAAGAAAAGTGTAGTATGAATATCCTTGTCGATTTTTTTAATTTATTTTTATGAATGTAAAATATATGGATAATTGCAAGAGGTATTCACTTTTTGCAAGTTGTAGTTCTCTTCTTTGTTAATTGCAAAAAGGTACCTAGTACTTGCCTTTTTGTTCCACCTTGTGTACATCTGTTTCTAAATGATGATTTAGAAACAGATTTTCAGGACAATTTTTTTTTGCAATTACCAAAGAAGAGGGTTACAATGCCCAAAATATGAATACCTCAGCATATATATTTTTTTACAATTATCTCTAAAATATACCAACCTTGAGCCGAATATGTAGTATTTCACAGTATGATCCCCAGTAACAAGTCTTGCATGCTTTCTTTATCTCAGGTTGGAGCAAAGGACCATCAGAAATTTCAAGCCTCCTACGCAACCATTCTGAAGGCACGCATGACTGCTTTGAAAAAGAGGGAGAGGAAGGACAAGAAGAAGGCCTCCGGGGCTCCTGATAAGAAGGATGGGGTTTCAAACAAGAAAGCCAAGAGGGCTTGAATACCCTTTTGTGCCAACTACAAAGGCCTCTGTATAAACTTCATTTCTAGTTTTTTTCGTTCTTCTACTAGAGGTTGCTACACATTCTAGCTGTTGCCATATTGGCTTTTGGTGACTAATTGAAATGAAAGAGTGCCTAATTGAGCTTATATTTTGGTGAATAGTGACTTTTTGTTAATGATTCCCTTGCTATATGTAGTAGCATTTTATCCATGTTATGCACCACTTTGTAAGCCACATCAAGCATAGAAACATGCTGCCTTAAATCTATACCATATATGGAGTGAGATTCAATATATATTGAAGCTCACTCTATATACATGGTAACAATTCATCCATACAAGTTTGGCCTCTTTGTAAAAATGGTTAATCCTAAAGTATTCTCCTGAACTGTTATGTTGTCCTGCACCATAAAAGCGTGGACATAAGATAAGTTATGTTTTTGGCTGTGGACAATGCTTTGTATATCTTAAAAGTGTGGACAAAAGATAAGATCTTTTTTTGGGGGATAATATTTTAGGGTAGGTTTTGGCATGAACCCTTGTAAAATTCAATTCTTACATGCAGTAAGAGACAACGAAGGAGTATAACTCCCATATATGACTCGGTTTTTTAAATTTACAACTAGAAATTAGGGATAATTGCAAAAAAGTATGTACTTATTTTTTGCAACTTGTAATCCTCTTCGATAATTTCAAAAAAGTACCATGAACTTATTTTTTGTTGCAATTTGTATAAAACCAATGATTTTACCCTTACAAGCTCATAACATTTTTTTTAAATTGTCAAGTTTCAAAAAGAGAATACCCCAAGGTATGTTTTTGCAGTTATTCCTAGGAAGTATAATAAAGAATACAGGGACAAGAATGTGAAGAATACTAGTTTGCTTATCATTTACACTGGCTTTTGAGGGTCAGGAAGAACAAACATATTTATACAAGAATAGACAAATGAAACATAAAATATACATATGAGATCATGCTAAAAAAAATTAAAATGTATATCAATTATTTTTATCATGCATGACCCTTTGAGACAAAATAGACACATACTGTATGCAATAAACAAATTGGCTGTTTGAATTTGGAAGAGATAGATGATCAGTGGCCAGGGCCTTTGGGGCTTGGTCCTGAGGCCAATTTCTGAAACCATGAAGCCATGAAACTTGCCTCCTCCAAAGCTGTAGTTGGATATTCCACTAAACCAATATCACCTGCAAAGTCCTCCTGCAATACTCTTCCTCCTTCAACGCCGTTTACGCTCAGGATCGCCGCGAAAATCACCAATATAACGCTTATTCTTGCAAAACCCATCTCCAAAAGTTGGGAACAAAGCGTGTTTAGTTGTGCAAGGTAGGTGAAGATGAAGGAATGGGGTTTAAAATATTTATAGCAAGATGGGTTTTGGATGTATGTTCTTGGACTGATGTAATTCTTGGATTTTGGGAGATTTTGGTGGCCTTTATGTGCTGACCAAGGAGCTGTATTGAAATATTCAGTCATGCCTTGGCCTTGCAGGCTCACAATATTCATTGGGTCGTTCTTGGTATGCTTAAACAATTTCTGACTCGTGCGCTTACGAATCGTATCCTTAATACTTGCAGAGGGAGTAGGTGTAATTTCCTAAGGATGGAAATTTTGAATTGAACTGTTTATTGCCTCTGTTTTCTTCACTTTGAATGGACTCTATGGTGCTAGAAAAATTGGACTTGTGTTTAGTGCTGTTTTATGACCAATGAGCCTGTGATTTTAATTACTCTTCACCTTTTTATTTTCAAATTGTTGAAAAATCTAATCCTTCTCAGTTATCATAACTAACAGTATTTCCAATGGTGGGCGAATCTGAATTCTGGCTCAAATCGCCTTAGATGAATTGCCGGTGTTTGGGAGAATTGCCCAACAGCTACTTTCACACGACGAATCCCCCTTGAGCCGTGTGCCCACTTAAAATTATATATCATAAATCAGAAATCACTGCTCTTTTCGGTCTCTCCAAAAATCAAATGGGAGATGCTATAAGTGAGGTCTAGTTTACACTTGATCATATTATGAGGCGCCCTTCTGAAAATTTCATAAAACCATCATCATTGTGGTTTTTGTTAGGTATCTACATGAAAAAACTGATCCACATCAGGTAATTGTCATGTTCATTAAAACCAAAACATCCTGGTTCAACAAAGGAGCTGGAGGACCCAGCTGCTTCAAACAAAAGGGCATATTTCTGAAAAGAACATCTTTGTTTTGTACTGCTTGTTGAGATAAACAACTGAAATCGTTCTGTACTCTGCATTTATTTATCCAAAAAACAGAGGCTGTTGATGCGTCTACATAGAAATTACAATTACAACAAGACAATGGAGCATGTAACCTTAACCTATAGGTAGATTACATGTTCGTTCGAAAAAAATAATAATCTTTTACGGCCTTTTGCTGTACAAAGGATCTAACCGGCCTGTAGCTATACAAAGATGATTAATCAGGCAAATAAAACGAATTACATATCTGGGTTTGATTAACGAATTGGGAAAAGATACTTCAGAAGTCCTTTGCTTTCTGCCTCAACTCGTTTAGTTCTCTCTCAACCTCGGAGTCTTGGAACGGAAATGGTGTGCTCGTGCTGGTAGTGACCGTCCTTCCGGGTGGTAGGTCTCCTTTCTGTTAACGGAGCAAAGGAATAAAAATAATGCAACTTCCTAGTAGTGAGGATGAGTAGAAAGTAGGGATAATTGCAAAAAAGTACCCTCAGCTATTCGTTTTTTGTATCCCTCTTCATTGATAATGGCAAAAAAGAGCCCTGAACTTGTCTTTTTGTTGCAATTTATATAAAATGATGGTTTTACCCTTGGAAATTAAGATTTAAAAATAATAATAATTAAAGAACAAAAAACCCAAAGAGGGCTAGAAGTTGCAAAAAGTGAATACATCAGGGTACTTTTTTGCAATTATTCCTAGAAACTAATCGTTTTCAAACAAAAGATATTGATTCATGTTCCTTTGATTTAAAACTAGTCAGATTTGAGCAGCAATGAAGATTTAGATACAGTTTCTTAAAGTTTAAAGTCATAATTGGAACAAGTAGAATATGGCTTGAAACCTAATCCTTCACTATGATTTTACTTTTGCCCATATAGCATGTTTGATCCTTACCTTTGCAGTACCAGCTAGTTCTTTCTTCAAGATTGCAAGATCATCATCAACAGATGAGCTCTCAAGCAGAGCAAACTACACCAAAGATGGTGGATATAATTAATTACAGGATTAATATGTTTTGGGGAGCAGGAACCAAAAGAAAAAACTGCAAACCAATAACATTGTGATGAAAAATTAATGCATGGTCGCTTGAATATGTATAGTGATAATTGCAAAAAAGTACCTTCAGGTATTCTCTTTTTGCAAATCGTAGTCCTCTTCTTTGATAATTGGAAAATAGTGCCCTGAACTTGACTTCTTGTTGCACTTTGTGTAAATTTGTTTCAAAATGGCGATTTTACACTTGGAAATTATTATTTTTAAAATAATAAGTAAAAAACAAAAATTCCATAATCATCATTTTGAAACAAATTTACACAAAGTGAAACAAACTTTTTTGCAATTGTCAAAGAAGAGGGCTACGATTTACAAAAAGTGAATATACCTCATGGTACTTTTTTGCAATTATTCCATATATATACTAGTGTAATGAATAGTATACTTTCGATAGATTGAACATAAAAAGGCAAAGATTATGTACCTTTCCCTCAAGGTCATCAGTTGTTAACTGGCCGAGTGCTTCTGCTTGTGACTCCATAGCCATCACTGTCATGAAAGAGGAAAAAAATAGTGTTACAATTCAGACCATTAAAATTCAGTTTGACTATCGATAACCATGCTTTATAACTAGACTGGCACCATTAAGAGTGGATAAAATTGATTTTAAATATAAGTGTATCACCTTTCTCTTCCATCTTCTCGAAAGCTGAAAGGGAACTACTTGTATTGACATCCCCCAACATCTCACTCACTTTGGTAGCAGTCCTATAAGCAACACAGAAGAGAGAATCATCACCAGCAACATATAAGAAAAGAGTTGAAAATCTGATTAAAAAATAGGAATAATTGCAAAAACTTGCAGTGAACTATGCGTGTTTTGCAAATACTATCTGCGAACTATTTTTTTTTGCAATTGACATCCCCCAACTGTTTTCCGTATGCATATCTTTAGCGGAAATTGGTCATGTGACTTCAACTTTTTGGAAATGACAGTTTCTCCCTTTATATTATACATATTTTGCAAATTGCAACCCTCATGTATACGTGTTTTGCAATTTGGAACCCTTATGTATACACTTTTACAGGGGTACTTTCAACTTTTTGCAACAAAAAATAACACCGTTAGTGGATTTGCAAATGGAAAATAGTTGGGAGATGTCATTTGCAAAAAAATAGTTCGCCAATAGTATTTGCAAAACGCACATAGTTCACCGCAAGTTTTAGCAATTATTCCTAAAAAATATTATTGAAAAGACAAACTTTGCAGACTGAGCCCGTGCTTTCAAGGTATCTTTTTTCGACTTGGCTTCTTGTATCTTGCTTTCCAAGAGCTGTAGACACCAAAATTTACAAGCTTGGTATTAATATAAAGGGTTAATTGCTAAAAACTACATTATGTATTGTCCATGCTTTTAAACTACACTATCTTTTGACCACGATAGTTTACTTACAAAATTTGGAATATTCCGTTAAAATTAGGGACGTGGAAAATACATATATGTAGTGTTTCGCATGTGGACAATACATATTGTAGTTTTTAGCAATGAACCCTAATATAAATATAATACATCAACTGAAAATCAGAGAAGAATCAATACTGCAAATACTACAAAGAAAATAGACAAATAGATCTGTTATATTTGGATGCCAAACACATTTGGAATAAGAATTCATCTAGAAATAATTGCAAAAAAGTATCCTCAGTATTCGCTTTTTGCAATTTGTAGCCCTCTCTTTGTTAATAGCAAAAAGGTAAAGTAATCTTGTCTTTTTCTTGCACTTTGTATAAATTTGTTTTAAAATGCTGATTTTACCATTGAAATTTTAGGTTTGAAAAATAATAATTAAAGAACAAAATATCCAAATTTTCATATCCCTTAAATTTACGGTATAAAGAGAGAAAATTAAGGGATATGAAAATTTGGATTTTTTTTTACTTATTATTTTACAAATATAAATTATAAGGTAAAATCATCATTTTTGTACAAATTATAACAAGAAGACAAGTTCATAATACTTTTTTGCAATTACATAAGAGGGCTACAAGGTACAAAAAAACTAATACCTCAGGGTACTTTTTTGCAATTATCCCATTCATTTATGTCATTTCCTGATGCTCATTAAGAAGTCATCATTTGTCAGAATAGTGCAGATCCTTTTCATCATACCTTTGTATTAGAGACGAGATTGTCAACAACACCCTTTTGCTGATCAAGTTGAGCTTTCAATTGATTAGCATTATCCTGAAAAAATGATGAAAAAGATTGTATGAAACAAATGATCAACTTTCAGAATGGATCCTTAAATTCTTTAGAAAATCGAATTTAGGTAATGCATGTTCCAAGGATTTGCTGCATAGCTTAAATCTCAAATTACAACTAATGCTGAAAATTTTCATTGATGATGCGCGTTCTGAAAACAATATTTGCAGCATCTTCTTCAATTGCCAAGCTGATATTTAGTTATATTGTCTCAACAAAATTAAATACATTTAACTTTCAGTTTCTTTTCATTCTCGCTCTCCCTCTTGGATTCATTGCCTTTAATTACTGATATTACTAAATAATACAAAGACAATGGAACAGTAATAAAAAAATCTGTCAGACTAAGAAACAATTGAATACAAGTATCTCATGCCGCAAAAAAATGGCTAAAAGGATAATGTATGGAAATTGCAGGCAATTTACACAAAAAAGTAAAAAATATTTTTATGAACTATAGCTATATATGTATAGGCAACTTACAGAATAAGATTTTCGCCTCTTCAGAGCTTCACGTGCAAGATCTTCTTCTCCTTTTCCAAGAGCTAATTGTGCCTTTCGGTACCTATAGTAAAATTCAAGCATAAAAATAAAGTTTAGACTGTATAATCTATGGTAAAAATCCAGCATTTGAATAATACAATTACCATTCTTCAGAAGCTGTTTGTGCAGCTGTGTACTTATTTTCCAAACGCTTTTGTGATGCCAGTACCTTCAGAAAATATTGTATCCATTTTAAATGACTATAGCATTGGTGAGAGAAGCTGATAAGTTTCCATGCATATAGAGCAACCCTTTACGGATGTTTGATATAATACTACTTATACTAAATATAAGTCAGACAGAAGAGAAGATGGATAGGGAGAACAACAGAAGTAACAAAAGAAATTAACAAGCTAGAGTATGATGACCCTTACTTGTGCTGTTGCCTGGCGCATCTTTATCAAATCATCATTCATTTCAAGGACTGCTTGTTCTAAAATTTTCTCTGGATCCTCAAAAGAACTTACTACTGCATTGGCGTAAGACTGAAATGAGAATACCAAAATCATGTTATTTCTTTAAGACGGCAAGGTAGAAATCAAAGCCATAATAGTCAAGTTAGACACAAAGGAACAATCTTGTTCAAAGTACACATGACAGATGAAATCTCACCTTGACAACCCTAGCAAACCTGTCGAAAAGATTCACACGAACAGAATGTCCACGATGTCTACCACATTGAGATTGATTTGAAGTAGCAACTCCTATATATTTCACTTTTAGAGTTCCCACTGAGAAATAAATAAACTCCAAACTAAGATCAGTCAAAATACATGGAAATAAAAGAGAAGTATTGTTTTTAATACAACATATAGCTTTTCATGAGGAGCCAAGTCAAGTACTTAAGAGGCCAAATTATGATATCTCGATCATACATTTATTTTAATCCTTTTTTTTTTCAGGATGGTAACAGAACTTTCCACTCAGTTTTTTCGGAGTTTACCAAGGAAAACAAGTTGATAAAGCTTATAAATGATGTAGATTGAATTGAATGAACAGACAACATTAAACAGGTGCACTTCTTCTGAAGTTTCATCTCCTATTCTCATGAATGGCAAAAATAAAAGGCCACTAGTGTTTGAGGAGCCTAAACAAGTCCATAATCAAGAGTACATTCCATTCCATGGGGGCAGGTGAGGGGTTGAGGAAGAGGAGAGAGTTACCCACTTATCCCTTTTTATGTAACTCATCTAATTATAGCTACATGGGTTAATTGCTAAAAACTACATTATATATTGTCCACTTGCAAAAAAACTACATTATATATTATCCACGTGCGAAAAACTACATTTATGTATTGCCCACGTCCCTAATTTTAACGGAATATTTCCAAATTTTAACGGAATATTCAAAATTGTGGGCAAAAGATAGTGTAGCTTAAAAGCGTGAACAATACATAATGTAGTTTTTTGCAATTAACCCTAGAATCATTACATTACATTACCTCATAAATGATTAAATCCCAGAAAATGTCCATCTGAATCGTCCTTGTTTGGAAACTGGAAAATATCAATACTTATCATGGAAAGTCAATTAACTAAGTAATGAATAGTTGACAGCCCTCTCAAAATTTGTCGCATAGGGAGCTAACACGTAAAGTTACAATCTCAATTCAGCCACATTCTACATGATACTCTATCCTACACCGAATCTCACACGCTCATACAGTGTGAGAAAAAAGAAAAGATAGTGATTTTGAACAAAAAACTCATTACTAGCTTTAACATAATTTTTCTACAACTGCTAAAATACCCTTCCAACAGTTGCCCTCTTATGAATTTGAATCCGTATAGTATATATTTTAATGCTCCATGTACACCACTAAGAAACCACGATAATCAACAAGTAAGACACCTAAGAAAGGATACCGAGAAATGCAAAACAAAAGGTGACCTGAGTAGTCATTTTTCATTTTCGTTTGGCGGAAATAGTTTCAGATAACCACTACCTTGCAATATAGCTCTCAGTAGAATTGCAGCAAAATATAATATAACTGGAAAAAGCAGCAGACGGACATTTCTTAGCAATTCTCATGAAAGAACTTCAATGTTTCAAATTTGATGGTACGTAAGCCTAAAAGTGAAAATGCTCAAAATGCAGATCAAACCATCCAAACATACTAATGAAGCCAAATGACCCTAATGTGTCAAATTCATAGGTATAAGTAACTTGGCCAAATTTCCAAAAAAAAAAATCAGCAGTTCCACAAAGTTACCAATAACAAATGCATCAACATCACTTGTGCTCTCTTGAAACACTGAAATTGTACCAAAAAATAAACGATTTGGGTACTTAAAAAACTAACAAATTCAGGAAAAGAAAAACTCCAATCCAGTCAATTCAGTGAGCCCAATTTAGCTATTTTCACCAAATGAGCTAGAAAAAAAAAACCAAGCTTATCGCATGCTAATCGAACCAGAAAAACGATAAATAAATAAATAAATAAGCTGTAGATTGGAACTCAGATAGGGTGGAAGACATACATCCAGGGTTCAGAAATGGCGTCTTTAAAGCTGAAGTTTGTCGCAATGGAGGAGACGGAGATAGGGGCAAGGCCAATCCTGTAAATATCTGCGAATTTGTGGCCATTTTCGTCGAAAATATTCAGTTCTGAGGTCGCTGAAACCAAAATAATAAGCTAAAGACGATGGGGAGTGAGAAGATATGAAGAATCACTTCCCACACACTTCGACTCTGATGTGAAACCAAAGCCGGTCTTCACCGGTTTGGCTCCGGTTTATCTATCTTCTTTTTTCCCTCTAAAACAGTCAAGTAATGTCCGTATTTTCACTTTTCGTTTATTGCTAAATCCTAACCCAAGCAAATGGTCGTTCTGATGTAGTAACGTTGACCGCAACGTTTGTCATTTTTCGTCCGCAAATTAAACGGTCGTTAAGTGAGTAACAGAAAAATTGATAGATCAGGGTTATGATTTGAGAATAAACGAAAGATCTACGTTATGACATCAAGTTTTCTCATGTCATTTCAAGAATGTTTTAGATGCACGTGACAAGCACGCGACTGATATTTCACAGAATCAGTCACACTTACCAGATTTTAATACATTTTAAGAATTAATTTGTCAAACTTGCACTATATAAGACAAATGATATGTATGAATTATGATTTAGTAATTGATCATAGTACAACAAAATGACATAACGTTTCTCTTTAAAAATATGATTCCTGTTAAGAGTTGGGGCTTCGACTCGACTAGACAAGCTCAACCTTAAACTCGGATTACACTCGAGCTGCATCATAACAAACTCAAATATAACAATACCCAACAAATCAAACTTAGGGTGTTCATTAAAAACCCCGGTCTCATTTGCAACCCTTCATAGGAATGTTTTTTCTTAATCACACACAAGTCATAAGTTCCATAACATTGTAAGTATTACAGCATCAGCAGACATTGTCAGTGAGTCACCATTATAAACGTAGCACCCATGAAAACTTGAATCAACATGGTACATTCCAGATTGCAATGAGATCATTCTCAAGTATATAGAAAATGCGAGAGATTTCATAGCTTCCTCATGAGGAGAAATAGCCTTTGGTCCAGCTCAAACTGGGCGAAATGGGAGGGATCTCCCTTCAGAAGCATCAGGAGCCCGCCATATGAAACATATATCTCCCTGAAGACAACACAAAGCCGTCAATAAACTTCAAAGCCTCTGTAACTACAAATGTCTACACAACGCAAATACACAAACATATGAAGGTGTGGGTGGAGGTTAGGTTAGGAATTAGACTAGGCTAGAGTAGGATTCCCCCGCTTTCTCGCTGATAAAAAACATAAGGTTTTAAGTAGGAGTTCTTACGCTTTCACCGCTTTTCCAGAATTTTCCTCCGATATCTTATACAGCTTCCCGTGCATGATATATTCGAACTTGTCAGCAAGAGTCTTCCTTTGGCCCTGTATCAGATGGTGCAAATTCAACAACTAAGAACCATCTCTAACAAAACAAGCAACTCAAGGTAAAGAGCATTGCTGAAAAAATATTACACGTTTTTTTCTTCTCCAGAAAGCTGGTGGAATAACAGATGCATAATTTGAACTACATTTTAATGTACCGTCCACTTTCCACAGTACTTCATGAATCTTCTAACATTAACAAGTTTGAAGGATTTTATTTTAAACCATGTTCTTTAGAATGAAGAATAGTTTGATAAGCAGTTGGTGTCAAATAACAAAATCAGGATCACTACTCTAAAGCTATGAAAAAAATATTACGCGCCAAAAGAGTGAAGGATGTTTTAAAACCATATCCTTTAGAATGAAGATTAGTTTGATAAAGAGTTGGTGTTAAATAACAAAATCAGGACTACTATTCTAAGGCTATATAGAAACATAGGATGCACTAAAAGTGTTGATATAGAGAAGCAAGGACTACAATATGAATTTCACAGAAAATACACCTATGAGCAAAGAGTGTTCCAAACTTATGAACTATAAGAGTTAACATGACTACCGGAGTGAAATAGCCAGTGTCTGGTGTGCCATCCAGATTCAGCGTGCGAGCGAGGGCCACAGCGAATTTATCACCTTCGCGTATGGGATAAATCTCAGAATTGACATCTAATTGCATTACCATGTCCAGGTTCTGGCTACGTGCTTCAATGCGTGAAACTGCATACACATATAGGGCAGTATAAGACTGGGACACTATGGAAAAAGGGATGAAAAAGGCTTGCTATGTTCAAATTAGGGGAAATTGCAACAAAAAAAAGACCCTCGTGTATGTGTTTTTAGCTACTTGAGACACTGAAGAAAAAACTCTTGTAACTTGCACCCTTGAAATTTCATGGTTTTGCACCGTTTATCAGAATTTAAAAAATGACAAAAAGACTTACTTACCCCTCATTCCTTTGATTAGTTCAGGGTCACAAATTGCCAAAACGTCATACTTAGGGACATCTTTTGCAAACATTACTATTTAATATAAGGGTATATGTGGTGTTCTAAAAAAACGGAGGTCACGTGCATGGCACATGCCCCATTTTGGATGAAATCAGTTACTTTTCACGAAGGGTGCAAACAAAAACTTCGGGGGTACAAGTTGCACGATTTTTTTCTTCAGGGACACAAGATAACAAAATCTCAAACATGGGGGTCATTTTCAGCAATTTCCCCTTCAAATTATTCAGACTTTAATATGTAATGCCAAGCAAAAGCACTACTACGCAAAATTATTATACAACGCCAAGGCAGCCACAATAAACTATTTTGCAAAATGATGAACAAAATTTAAAACCTACTATAAAAAGGCTATGTAAATAGAAGGGTCAATTACACCTAGCTACACCTAACTATACCCGTTTTTCACCTAGCTACACCTAACTACACCTAACTATACCCGTTTTTCACCTAACTACACCTAACTATAATTTTTTCTGGGCAGTACCCTAACTTTCCAAAAAAATTGTCTTTCGCGCACAGTACAGGATATTCACATCATTGAATGTCTTTTGTAGAAAAGTGAATTTTTTTAAAAGGGTTAATTACCTTTTGTACCCTTTTTCTATTGGTAACATACCTTTTGTACCCCTGCATTTTGTAACGTTCAATAACAGTCCCTCCATTTTGGTAACTGTCATTTGGTACCCTTTATGAATGGTTCACAGATCATTTAATACCCCTTATGTATTGATAATAGAACATTTAATACACCTTATGAATTGGTCACAGATCATAAATATGGCGTAAACTTGACCAGATTTTTGTCCAGAGCGTTACCAATACATCAGGGTACTAAAGGAGTGTTACCAATTAATCATTTTATAGTGGATACAATCACATTCCAAAACTCAAATTTGACACAACCAATCACATCAAGCTGAGTATATTAGCAACTAAGTCTAAAGCAACAATGAAATCCAGAAAATAATGCAGAAGCAACCAACAAAGCACCAGGATTCTGAGAGTACCTAAGCTGACAGATCAAAACAATTTCAATACATACTAACGAGTAGCTATTCAAAGGAAGCCATTGCTCGGTCACCAAATTCCCATACCTTTGTCGAACTTTTTCCCATCTGGGTCCAGTCTATCGACCACAAACATATCCTCGAGCATCACTATGTCCTGCATCCTTACAAACTCAAGCTCTCTCTACTCCACAAACCAAAACCTGCAAAAACAGCGATTCCGAACAACGAACACCATAAAAGTTGAATCAAATCGAATCAATTTCTTACCGATTTGGGGAGAAAATGAGAAGGAGATCAAAATCGAGCTTACCAGTTCTGAGGATCGAAAGCTGCGCCGAATCGGAGCCGAAGTTCGGGAGAGAGAAGAGACACTGCCGAGCAAATTGGGCCGATTTTGAGTAGCCTAGGGCTTAAGCGGACGCGTACATTCTTAAACCCCTGGGCCGGATGTGATTCCATTGAAAATGGAAGGGTAATATTGTCCTATACAATATATCTGTTGCGTTGCAACGTCAGCATCCGTACGTAAGATTAGATCAAGCGCGAAATTTGTAGATAACATTTAAAAACAAATACTTTAATTTGTTATGAGGAAACAACCTTACAAACTAGCTGAAATTAATCTATCGGGTGAAAATTGGTAATAGAGTTAGCTCGATGGAAGTTGGTCTCGAGTGGTTCATTCGTATTTCGGAGTTGATGGATTAGGCTATGAGGGTTTTAAGCCACTTAAGATGCGAGTTTTTATTTACGCTCCTCTCATAGTATCTTGTATGCAAAATACAGGGTTGGCTGAGAAAGGCATCCTTGGAACCTAAGTGTGTGGGAGGTGTTTTTGGAAAGACGAGATTGTTACTCATGCGTTTTTTGAGTGTAGAAAGCGATCGTAGCGTGGATCGTTTCCCCTTTGGTGTATGGGTTGATCAATTTGGTCTTTATCCAGTTCTAATGTCTTATTTTTTCTAGCGGAGAGGCTATCGGGTGAGGACTTTGCAGTTTGGGTTATAGCCGTCTATATGATTTGGAGCGAACGGAAACAGAGTCTTTATAATGGGGAGCTTGAGAGGGACCCAGATCAGTTGATGGCGACTTACTAAGAATGGATTTAGGAGTTTCGTTCCTCTTCCCTCAGGGATAGATGGGTCATGTGGGGTTGGCAGGCCTGAGGTCCGGACTTGCGTTGGATTGCTCATTCTTATGGAACTTTGAAGTTGAATGTAGATACTGGGGTTCGGTCATGAGGAATTGGTTTGGACATGGTGGTTAGGAATCACCTAGAAGAGGTCATTGGAACGAGGACATGCTTTCAGATATGAGTTTTCTCCCCTCATCTTGTCGAATAGTTGGTTTTGAGGAAAACCTAGATTAGTGTGTGACGAAGAGGTGGAAGGTTTTAGATTGAATCAGATGCCTCGAATATAGTTTCGGATGTTCGTGGTCGATATTTTGACACTATGAAAGGGCATGTTGTTGAAGACATTTGGTCATCTTTAGATCTTCTAAGAGATATGGTGATTCGTTATATGCATCGGTGTTGTAATAAAATTATCCACTTGCCCATAGCCTAGCCCAGTCTATTTGTCGTAGCTCAAAGTTCAAGGGTGAAGTCTTTTGTCCTTCACTCTACTATTTGTATTGTCAGACATGATCTTTCTAATAAAATTCACATTCCTTTTCAAAACAAAAAATTAAAGAAAAATATATATGTATATAGAACAAGTATCAAATATAAATCATCTTTTATTGTGCAAATTACGGACCAATCTGAGCCACAAGATGCGCACGCTGACGTTATCGGAGAGCGCAAGATGTTGACACGTGGGCACTTCGCTGCTGATGCGCGCACCAAGTATTGATACCTTACCTAACACGATACCTACCTACAAAGTGTTGATACCAACATATAGAGTGATGATATCCACATACAGAATGTTGATACTATGCAAAGTGTTGGTACTTTACTTAACACGGTGCCGATACCTTACATAGCACAATGCTACTACCTTTCATACACGGTGCTGGTACCTTATAAATACGGAGTGTTGGTACCATAGGCGCTAGTGTTGGTACCATGGCGTTGAATGTTGATACCATGGGCGCACGCGTGGTCAACACGCGTTTCGCGTAGTCAAAGACGCGCGCGAAAAAAACCACGTGTCAGCATCCCGTGCACTCTTATAATATCATCTTGGCCGTATCTTGTAGTTTAGACTAATCTTAATTAGTTAATTTGTACAATAAGAATAGTTTGTACTGGATACCATTTTTTATATATATATATATAATATAATAACTATGATACAGAATTACAGATATACACATGACAGTTAGGTGATTCATTATCTCTGATCACACTAATCGTTAACACGTGCCTCCAGTTTTGACTCCTTCCGCTCTCACTCTCCCGAGCCGTGTCAATCCATCTCTCTTCTCCAAATCTCCATTATCGCACTCTCCACTGCGATTCAATCCTTCATGGCTCTCTTCTTCAGAAAGTCCAGGGGCATTCTCGACCGGATCAATCCCAGAGCCGCTCTTCTGGGCTCGTTCCAAAATCTCCGCACTTCTGCATCCATTGATCGCAGAGCTCCATCTACGTCTCCTCCACTCTCTCGCTTGACGAACCCAGATCCGGTTTTGAGCAACAGAGCTTCCCTTTTCACCTCTCGCCGCTTCGAATCGATCATAGCTCAACAGCAATTGGACCCTCCAAGTGTTTTTGCCAATGATCAGGTATAATGGTGGTTCTTACTTTCTCGTGTTTGCATTTGTTCAATTTTGGGGATTTTTTTTGGGGGATCTTCAGATCTGTTGCTTAATTATTTCAAGTTTACGAGGTCAACGAAGCTTCATTTTCGACGCAGATCTTGGATTTCCCCGGAGGAAAGGTGAAGTTGGTCTCTAAGCTTGAGTTCATACCTGAATCCTCTGAGGAGCGGGTTCAATGCTATCAGGTTCTTGACGAAAATGGCTATCAGAAAGTCTACTCAAGCTCAGTAGAGGTACTCCTCCTAGGGACAACTCAATTAAAAGCTGAAACTCTAATTATAGCTCTATTCTAACACGCTGCCTCACAAATAAACTTGTTTACTATTATAATTATGGGTTAATTATTTTTTGTACCTTTTTGAATTGATAACATACATTTAGTACCCCAAAGTTTTATAATGTTCAATAGCAGTCCTTACATTTTGGTAACACGCATTTAGTACCCTTTATGAATTGGTCACAGATCATCAAAATGGCGTAAAGGAGTGTTACCAATACATAAGGGGTAGTAAAGGTAATTCACCCTATAGTTATTGGAAGAAGAGAAGAGAGATAGAGCTGACCCATTTGGGACAAATTTAATAAAGTGAGAAGAAATTAACTATTTTTGTTGAGAGTGAGTTTGAACCGGGTCCGTGAGAAATCAAGCTCTAATAGCATATTAGAGGACGAACTCAACTAAAAGCTCAAACGGATAGTTGAAGGCTCAATAATAGTTATATTCTAACATTCCACAACAAAACAAGTTATGCTCTTATTCATTGCAAACATCTACAACGCCGGAGGCGATTAGTCTGGACGAATCTCCTTATTATGGGCAGATTCGCCTAGCCTCCCACAGTGGTATTAGCCCGTGTGTGGGAGAAAAGCCATGTGTGGCATGATAAGTGGCCACAAAGTGGGCGAAATGAGTAGGGCGATGAATCCTTCGCCCCAAAACCACCGTTTTAGCCGATTCATGGGTTGAATTTGTCCCCTATTCGCCCTGCATTGGAGATGTTTTTAGAGAAAAATGGACTGTTATGACTAATTGATTTGATTAGGTTAGTAAGGAAGTTGCTGTGAAAATGTACCAATACATGTTGAAGCTCCAAATCATGGATACAACCTTCTACGAAGCACAAAGGCAGGGTAGAATTGCATTTTATGTGACGGCAAATGGAGAGGAGGCCATCAACATTGCATCTGCAGCAGCACTCTCCAGTGATGACATCATCTTCCCACAGGTTGCAATTTGCATTAAGCTTAGGGGTAGGGTAACTTCAAATACGCACCCTTGAACGACCTTTTTTTTCTTCTCAAAAATGCATCTACACTGTCACCTTTTTAGCATAAAACAATGACTTCCGATATGTAGTATTGACGCCGTCAGTCTGTCACCTTTACTTTCAGAGGGAGTGTTTTTGGTAATATTTTTGACATTAAATGAGCGGTGACAGTTGTTGCTAAAAACTGACGGCGTCCGTACCTATTTAACGGAAGTCACTGTTTTTGCTAAAAAAGGTGACTGGTAAATGCGTTTTTGAAAAAGAAAGGTGAGTCCAACATGTTTCTGCTACAAAGGTCGAAATATGGTGCATATTTGGGGTTTCCCCTTTTCTACATATTTAGCTCCCATTCTCAGTACATGTACAAATTCTGTAACTTGAACTAAAATGGACCTGCACAAAGTTGAATGTGATGCAAGAATGGAGTTTCTTTGATGTGTGATGCAGTATAGAGAGCCAGGAGTTCTATTATGGCGTGGTTTCACTATAGAACAATTTACAAACCAATTATTTGGAAACAAAGCTGATTATGGGAAGGGAAGGCAAATGCCTATTCATTATGGATCTAACCAGCTCAATTATTTCACTGTATCATCGACAATTGCGTAAGATATGTTCCATGTGTATGGAAATGTTTTTCATTGTAGAATTTCTACAGTTTATTTACCATGAAAATCAAGGGCTTGAATTTTTCTACTGTTTTTTGCAGGACTCAGATTATTCACGCAGTTGGTGCTGCATATTCTTTGAAAATGGATAAGAAAGATGCTTGTGCTGTTACTTACTTTGGCGATGGTGGCACAAGTGAGGTACACATTTAATATGCCTACAAAGTTCTGTTCTTTTTTAAGTTTAGAAACATGGGGAGGGAAGTTTAAGTATCCTGAAGTATTCACTTTTTGCAATCTGTAGCCCTCCTCTTTGATAATTGCAAATAAGTGTCTTGAACTTGTCTTTTTGTTGGACTTTGTATTAAATTTGTTACAAAATGGTGATTTTACGGTTGGGAAATTTAAATTTAAGAAATAATAATTTAAGAACAAAAAATCCAAATTTTCAAATCCCTTCGATTTCTTACTCTTTGCACAGTACAAAAAGGAAGAAAACTAAGAATATGAAAATTTGAATTTTTTTTATTATTATTATTTTTTAAATATGAATTGTAAGGATAAAATCATCATATGTGTATAAATTGCAACAAAAAGACAAGTTCAATATATATATTGCAATTATCAAAGAAGAGGGCTACAAGTTGCAAAAAATGAATACCTCTTGGTACTTATTGCAGTTATCCCAAGTTTATTCTTGTGATTCTGTTCTTCATAATGTGTTTAAAATGATTCTGCCACATTTCTCTGTAGGGTAGGTTTGCTTTCAGGATAGCAAATTAGATGTTGTTTCAAATATTTCTAGAGAATCAGATACTACTCTCAACCTCAATGTTTATAACATGGAGAGCGAAATGATTTTTTTAATGTTTATATGAAGTGAGTTCTTATTTTGGCTAATGACTTCACTGTTGGATGAAGAACAGAATGGTTTGATCATGATTATTTTCTGGATAAACCTTTTTAATGTCGATAATTGTCCCTTTTGATTGATTGTTTATAATAATTCACATGATGGTAGGGAGATTTCCACGCTGCTCTTAATTTTGCTGCTGTCATGGAGGCTCCAGTTATCTTTATCTGTAGGAACAATGGATGGGCTATCAGTACCCCAACTTCGGATCAGTTTCGAAGTATTTTCCCTTCTCTTGTATATTTTAGGCATAATTGCAAAAAAGTACCTTTAAGTATTCGCTTTTTGCAAGTCGTAGCCCTCTTCTTTGGTAATTACAAATAAATGCATTGAACTTGCCTTTTGTTGCACTTCGTGTAAATTTGTGGTTATTATTTTTGAAAATTTAGATTTTCAAGGGTAAAATCATCATTTTGAAACAAATTAACCCAAGCCGCAACAAAAGGGTAAGCTCATGGCACATTTTTACTATTATCAATGAAAATGGCTACGACTTGCAAAAAGTGAATACCTCAGGGTACTGTTTTGCAATTATCCCAGTATTATATTGTCCATCTTGGAATATTCCACGCCTAATGTCTCCTTATATTCTAATCATTCCATTTCCAGGTGATGGTGCTGTTGTTAAAGGCCGAGCCTATGGAGTTCGAAGCATTCGTGTAGATGGCAATGACGCCCTTGCCATGTATAATGCTGTTCATGCTGCACGTAATATGGCAATCAAAGAGCAGAGACCTATTTTAATCGAGGTGAAACAACATTAAATAAGGGATTTTAAGCTAAATAGTATTTGATTATTCACATGTTTGACTTCGATGTTAGGTTTAATCTTTCTTTTTTCTTTTTCTTTTTCTTCAGGCCTTGACATATCGAGTAGGACACCATTCTACATCAGATGATTCCACCAAGTACAGACCGGCAGATGAGATTGAGCATTGGAGGATGGAACGTGATCCGGTGAGTAGATTCAGAAAATGGATAGAAAGCAATGGTTGGTGGAGTGATGATGCTGAATCAGAGATTAGAAGTGATGTGAGGAAGCAAGTAAGAACCTTTGACCCTATCTGATTTTAGATTATTCCAAGTTGGCTGTTATTTGTGCACTTAAGTCAACAACCATAGCACATGTAGCAAGCTCAAGGGATGATTCCAAAAGAGTACCCTGAGGTATTCACTTTTGGCAACTTGTAGCCCTCTTCTTTGATAATTGCAAAAAAATGCCCTGAACTTCTTTTTGTTGCACTTCGTGTAAATTTGCTTTAAAATGACGATTTTACCCTTTCAAAAATAATAAGTAAAAATCCAAAATATTTAGTTCTGTGAAAATTTTGGATTTTTTGTTTTGTACTTATTATTATTTAGATTCAAAAGGTAAAATCATCACTTTAAAACAAACGTACACAAACTGTAACGAAAAGGCAAGAAGTGAATACTCAGGGTACTTTTTTGCAATTATCAACGAAAAAGGCTACAATTTGCAAAAAAGTGAATACCTCAGGATCCTTTTTTGCAATTTTCCGTAAGCTCAACGCGACTCAATTGGAGATCACAGTAGACAATTGAAATATCATTACTAATTTGAACTTTTGTTGCAGATTTTACATGCAATTCAGGTGGCAGAGAAAGTTGAGAAACCTCCTATTGCAGATCTGTTCACAGATGTATATGATGTTCCTCCATCCAACCTTCAAGAGCAGGAGAGACATCTCAGAGAGACCATTGGGAGATACCCATCGGAGTACCCTCCCGATGTTCCCGTTTAGATCTGTGTATATTCGACATTAATCCGATCTTAAAAACCTGTTTTATCCTTTAACTCATTACTAATGAAGATGCTTCCACTCTGAAGTGTAGTTTAGTAGCTAACATCTTCGTAGGGATAATTGCAATAAAAGTACTATGAGGTATTTGTTTACAAATTATAGTTCTCTTACTTGTTAACGGCAGAAAAGTATTCAGAACTTCTTGTTTCTTATACTTTTGTACATTTGTTTCAAAATAACAATTTCTCTTTAAATAATAAGTAAGAAAAACAAAAAAATATACAAAGAGTATGAAAATTAGTGGGTGAGAATTATGGTTTTTTCGTTTATGCTTATTTTTTAAAAGGATAAAAACGTCATTTTGAACAAATTTACAAAAATTAAATGCAAAAAAATACAAGTTCATGACATTTTCTTACAACGGTAAAAAGAAAAGGACAGCAGATTTTTAGAAAAAGTGGATACTTGAGGTACTTTTTTGCAATATACATATTTTTAAAAGGATAAATCATCATTTTGAGGCAAATTTACACAAATTAAATGCAACAAAAATACAAGTTCATGATATTTTCTTACAACAACAAACGAAAAAAGACAGCGGATTTACAAAAAAAAAGGCGAATACTTCAGGCACTTTTTTGCAATTACTCATATCAACCATATGGTGTTGGAATGCATCTCTTTATCCTACTGTGACAACAATTCTGCAACACCAAGTGACCATTATAAAAAAGGAAAGTGACTACCATGTTTTTCTTTCCAAAAATAGTAACTCCTCTTAACTATTTCAGACCACAAGACGACACGGAGCTCCCAAACGGGACGGACAGCCATCAACACTCACCTCCGAATCCCATGTTTTTGTTCCAACTCAATTCTCTACCTCCAACAATCGCCGGATCGTCATGTCCTGCGCCGGAAGAGCAATGCGAGTCTAAGCTTCGTGAAGGTGATAACTTGAGGGTAGTAAAATGGAAAGCCTCGATAAGGCGAGCGCGTCGCTCGGAGATCCAAACAATACCAAAGAACTCATAGTATGCTATTCTCCGGTCATGATCACGACCAACGGCGTGTGGCAGGGCGATAACCCTCTCGATTTCTCCCTCCCTCTCTTCATCTTGCAATTGACGCTAGTCGTCGTCATGACCCGCCTCTTCGCTTTCCTCCTGAAGCCCTTCCGCCAACCTCGCGTCATTTCGGAGATCTTGGTAAGTTCCTCGATAACCGACCTGGTTTCCACGGTCGAATAGAATCCTTAGAGCATCTGTAGCGGAGGGCAAAATCGAGACAAATTGGTGGGGCCAATCGATAAAAAAGAGGGTTTGTGACGAAACACCTCGCCTTGTCGGGCGAAGGATTCTCCGCCCGACGAGCAACTCATGTGTTCAATTTATTTCCATAGTGGGGCGAATTGACCACCCGCACCACGAATCCCCAATTCTGTGCGCGTTTTATAAATACTATCAGTGACTTATTATGTTCAAAGAAAAAAATCCCCACCTATTTTCTTATTGCAAATCTATTGACCGGATTGTTTTTGCAAAAGTGTATATAGGGTTTCAAATTGCAAAATACATATAATGTAAAGGACAAAATAGTCAATTTCAAAATAAAATGAAATAACGAGATTGTCATATGACTAATTTCCGTCACATATTACGATTTTACAGACGGAAAATAGTTTGGGGTGTTTTTCGGAAAAAAAAACGTACACCGATAACATTTACAAAATACATAGTTTACCGTAAGTTCTTGCGATTGTTTTTGTCCCTTAATGTTACTACCTCTATTTTGTTATTACAGGGTGGAGTAGTGTTAGGTCCATCGGTGTTAGGAAGGAGCCAATTATTTGCGGACGCATTGTTCCCGCTAAGAAGTGTGATGGTTTTGGAAACAATGGCCAACCTCGGTCTCCTCTATTTCATATTCGTAGTCGGGGTAGAGATGGACCTCTCCGTTATCAAGCAAACCGCTCGAAGAGGCGTCGCTATTGCTATCGCCGGGATGATCCCGCCCTTCGCGGTCGGGGCGGGATTCTCCTTCCTACTCTACAAGGGAAACCAAGAACTAAACCGGGGAACTTTCATCCTTTTCATAGGGGTCGCCCTATCAGTCACCGCCTTCCCGGTCCTCGCCCGAATCCTGGCCGAGGTCAAGCTCATAAATTCGGACATCGGGCGAATAGCCTTGTCATCGGCTTTAATCAATGACATGTGCGCTTGGATACTCCTGGCCGTGGCCGTAGCCTTGGCCAAGAGTAAAGCGGCCTCCTCGGTGGCCCCCCTATATGTTATCTTTACGAACGCGTTTTTCGTAATCGTTTGCATATATTTGGTGAGGCCGTTTGTAGCCTGGCTGATCAGGCTTACCCCGGAAGGGGAGAGCTTTAGCGAGTCACACCTATGCGTGATCCTCACGGGCGTTATGGTCTCGGGATTCGTAACCGATGCTATCGGGACGCACTCGATTTTTGGGGCGTTTGTGTTCGGTCTCGTGATCCCGAACGGGCCGCTCGGGGTTGCCCTTATAGAGAAGCTGGAGGATTTTGTTTCGGGGCTCTTGTTGCCTCTCTTTTGCGCGCTTAGTGGGCTCAAGACGGATGTGGGGAGCATCGGAGGGGTTTTTACTTGGGGGATCGTGTTGGGGGTGATTGCCCTTGCTTGTGCGGGAAAGATCGTTGGTACTCTAGTTGTTACACGGATTTACCGCATGCCTTTGCGCGAAGGGATTGCTCTTGGTTTCCTCATGAACACTAAGGGCCTTGTTGAGATGATCATCCTCAATGTTGGCAAGGAACAAAGGGTATTTCACTCAATCCATCAATGAACCACACTTTATGGTATGCCATTTATGAAGTGATTCGTCTATTAAGAACTAGCCGTGGTCGATTCGTTCAGTCTTCTGTAACGTTGGAGGCCGTTGGTCCGACGAATTCGAACGAATGGCTATGTGTAGCAAGAATGTGGTCGATTTCAATTTTGGTCGATCGTCTTTAATTCATCGGTTGATTCGTCTTGTGTTTCACAACACCGGAGACGATTAGTCTGACGAATTTGGATAATTTATTATGTTTAGCGTAGTAAGAGGCCAAAAGGTGGTCGAATTCACTTAGTCGGGTGTCTTTATTTCACTGCTTGATTCGCCTAGCCTTCCACAATGCTGGAGACGGTTAACGCGACAAATTGGAATGAATGATTACATGTCACTTGGCAAGTATCCAAAAGGTGTGCAATTACAATTTGTAGGCGAAGTATAAAACTTTTGTCCCAAAGAGGGTGATTCGCCCCAAAAACCCTTCTTTTACAATCTTGCCCCTACTGTATATCTGATTGTAACATACATGACCATCCTACAAAAGTCTCTCATTTATGCCACAACGCTGGAGACGATTAACCCGACAAATTGGAAGGAATGATTACATGTCGCTTGGCAAGTAGCTAGAAGGTGTGCTATTACAATTTGTGGGCGAAGTATAAAACTTTTGTCCCAAGGGGGTGATTCGCCACAAAAACCCTTCTCTTGCAATTTCGCCCCTAATGTATATGTGATCGTAACATATATGACCATCCTACAAGTCTCACATTTAATGCGAATTCTTTCAATCTGATCGAGATATCTTGTTGCGCAGGTCCTAAACGACAAGACATTTGCAATAATGGTAGTGACTACAGTAATAATGACGGCGGTCATCACTCCCGTCGTGACCACAATTTATCAACCGAAAAGAAGACTAGCACCGTACAGGAAACGCACGATCGAAAAGACAAAAAGCGACGGACAGCTACGAATCCTAGTCTGCATCCACACACACAGGAACGTCCAAACAATCATCAACCTCCTCGAAGTGTCAAACCCCAACAAAAAGTCCCCGATATGCGCCTACGTCCTCCGCCTCGAGGAGCTCACCGGTCGGGCCTCCGCCATGCTGATAGTCCACAACACCCGGAGATCGGGCCGACCGGCCCTGAACCGGACCCAAGCACAATCCGACCAAATCATAACCGCCTTCGAGAACCTCGAGAACGACGTCGAATACGTCTCTATCCATCCCCTGACGGTGATCTCGCCGTACTCCACGATGCACGAAGACATCTGCCACCTGGCGGAGGACAAGCGCGTCGCCTTAATCATCCTCCCCTTCCACCAACAACAAACCGCCGAGGGCGTGGTGGAGCCCACGAACCCGGCTTTCCGAACCATAAACCAAGCCGTCTTAGCCAACGCACCGTGCTCGGTCGGGATCCTGGTCAACAGAGGCTCCAGAGACGAACCGTCACATCGCGTAGCCCTCCTGTTCTTTGGCGGGCCCGACGACAGAGAAGCACTGGCTTACGCGTCCAGAATGTCCGACAATCCCGCGACGAATCTTACCGTAGTAAGATTCGTCTCGGGACAGGACACATCCGATCCCCCAGCACAGCCCCCGGGCCGCCCGAGGGCTGTGCTGACGGCGGAAACGGGACAGGAAAAAGAAAATAAGCTCGACCATATCGCGATCCACGACTTTAGGAAGAGTATTGGGGACGACGAGACCGTGACTTACGAAGAGAAGGCGGTGAGCAACGGGATGGAGACGGTAGGGGCAATACGGTCAATGGAGAGCTTACACGAGCTGTTCATAGTCGGAAGGCGATACGGCGTCGTGTCGCCCCTCACCGCCGGGATAAACGACCGGAGTGAGTTCCCGGAGCTGGGGGCGGTCGGAGACTGGTTAGCTTCGCCGGAGTTTGCGGCGCGTGCGGCGGTGCTGGTGGTGCAGCAATACGTTGGCATAGAGTTAGGAGGGGAGGGAGATGAAGAGATCAACACACCTTATACTCCTGGTGACGTCAATGATCAATTCGATGGGCACGTGTCGCCGTCGGAGACAGGGGCACGACGTCATCAAGGACAAGGAGATGAGCATATCGGCACCCCTTAGTTTTGTCTAGTACTAGGTTCTTGTCTGATTATTACATAGATCAATACATGCTAGCCTTTTTTTGTATAACAAGACTTTTAAAAGCCTATATTTTGATTAGTGTGACAGTGGACATCGACTTATTTTTTACAACAATATTAATAGTCCCATTAACAAATCGTCTTTAATGAACGGATTACCAGATTTGACTTACCATCCTAATTCTATTACAATTTTCTACTATAAGTTTATTTTTATCATCAAGACATATATTAAATGAAACATCTCACGAGGGGAAAGAGAAATACGAAAAGCCCAAAAATATGGAGTGTTTTTATAAGACACAACCGAAACCAAAAATGACCCACCAAGAAAAAAACAACTAACAAATAGATACAACCTACCAAGAAAAACAACACAGGAGGAACAAGAATCAACCGAAACGAAAAACCACCCCGCTTCACACATGAAGCAAACAAATATAAGAAGAGGAAACGTCATGTCACCGCACTGTACGAAGGTCAATTAGCAAATCATAACTCAAACGTATGAAAAGTATTACATAGTAATAAGTTTGACAAATTAATTCTCAAAATGCATCAAAATCTATTAATTGTGACTGACTCCATGAAATACTAGTCACATGCTTGTCACGTGCCTCTAAAGCATTCTTGAAATGAAATGAAAAAAACTTGATGTCATAACGTAAACTTTTCGTTTATTCTCAAATCATAACCCTGACTTATCAACTTTTTCCGTTACTCACTTATCGATCGTTAAATTTGAGAACGTAAAATGACAAATATTGCAGTCAACGTTATGATATGATAACCAACTTACACTCGAATTATGATTTGATAATAAACGAAAAGTCAGAGATACGACATCGAGTTACCGTTACCCTTATTATTTAACACGTGGACTTCAGGCAACTACAATGGTGGTGATACAAAATCTCGTAGGACCATAAACAAAGCCACGGCCTTGGAACGGTCCTTAAGCTCCACCAAATGACCTCCACCTTTACCAAAATGAGCCACCACATCCACACATTTCTCATCCATCACATCCACCACCTCCACCATACGATCTATAAGTGGGTCCCCCTCGTACCCAGTCAGCAACACCCTCCATCCCAGCCGTCCGATGCTTATACCCTCCAGCAACGAAGACCCACCACCCACCGTCGGATTACAATACCCGTGATCCCGGTCAGCGCTGACCGGCAACGCCAAGTCCCACATGGCATCGTACACTTGCATGACGTGGTTACTTTCACGTCTCGACTCCGATACGGTTCTCCGGGTCCCACCGAAGAACGGGTGGTGCAATATCAGCCCTCGGATCTTGACGGGCTCGAGATCAACGGTCGACGCGCGCAGGCCCGCATGGTAGGCTATGTTGGCGCCGGAGCTACTCCCCATGACGTAACAGTTCGTGAGATCGGTGAATTTTTTTAGCCGATCGCGTTGGGTGGTTTTGATCCACGTCAGGGCCTCGACGGCGTCGTCGTACGCCGCAGGGAGGCGGTGCTCCGGCGAGAGGCGGTGGTCGACGGAGACGACCACGGCGGGGAGGATTGCGGCCATTTCGGAGCAGAAGTCGTGGTAGATTGTGGCGGCGGCGCTGCAGTAGATGAACCCTCCGCCGTGGAAGTACACCACGAGGGGGAGTCTCGCGGCGGAGACGGCGGCGGAGGCGGAGGAGTTGGAGGAGGGATCTGGTGGTTTTCGGGGCACGTACACGCGGGCCCAGGTGTTGTGTGATTGGTTGATTGGGATGTCTGTGGCGATGATGGGGGAGTGGGGGGTGGGATCGGGTGTGAGTGAGGTGTTGGGGTATCTGGTGGGGTCGCGCGTGATCGAGCCGTCGGGGTTGCGGACTATGTTCAGATATGCGTAGGGATTGAAGTCTCCGGCGGCGTTGACGGTGGAATCGGGATCGGGATCGGAATCTAAGTTCAATTTAAACGTTGCCATTAATGTTGAGGCTCAGTTGAGTTGATGGAGAGAGAGAGTTGTGGGAGTGATGAGATTTATAAATGGACATTTTGTTGGCTGACGTCACCAACTTGGTCTGCAAGGAAAGAAGTCAACGGGGATATTTATGAAAAATAATTCATGCACAAAAATGAACATTTTATGTCACAGTCTAGAGGTGACATTTGGTCCAATGTATACTTGTTTGACAAGTATGAGTGGATATTTTTTATTGATAATTCAAATTTAGTAAAAGCATTTTATTGATAATTTATTAACTTGTTCATGTTCATCCCCATTTTTTATGGAAACGAAAATGGTGGGTACATGATTAACCTACCGAGCGATTTAGTCAACGAATTTAGAGGATTAGTTCCAATTCACTCGTCCCTTAATTGATTTCGTCTGGCTATATCCAGACGAATGAATGGTATATCCCCTTTTTATACTATATCAAAATAAAATGGAAGGAAATGGAGTGGAAATAGGATTCCAATCAATGACTCTTGTTGCAAGGGGGCATGCAACACAACAGACAAAAGAAAGTGGGTGGTTCGTTTGATCAAAACGGATTTGGACTAATAGTTTCAATTCACCTCTCCTCTCACACAATGATGTAAAAATCTCCGCTTGGAGGCGCCTAGGCCCCGCCTAGGCGCTGAAATGGGCTATGCCGACTCGATTTATCCTCCTAGGGCGCTCTAGGCCGTTTGGACGAAATATGACCGATTAATCCCCAATTCGACCGATTAATCACCGCTTGGCCGATTAATTGAACGGGTCGGTCAGACGTCAGGTCGGATTCGTAGTAAAAAAAAATAGTTTTTAACCTTCTACGAACCAAGTAAAACCATAAAATTATTCTAGTTGATAGTCATACTTATTGATATTCTTTTAAGAATTGTATGATACTTTTATTTAGTAGAATATTTATGTTTTTAATATATTTAATGTTTGATATTATTAATTATTTTTTATATAGTATAATATGAATTTTGATAATATATAATAAAAATAATAAAATAATGATCCGATTAATCCCCGATTAATCCCCGCCTAGCGCCTAGGACCCCTTCCCGCCCGATTAGCGCCTAACGTTTTTTACAACCTTGCTCTCACAACACAGGCAGTGACTTTAATGAGGCGAACCTGAGCAAATATCACGTGTCGGGTGGCAATAAGTGACCATAAGGTGGATAAATTGAGTTCATTCGATAAATTTAGGAAACCGATGTACCCTTCACTCACAAGAGAAAGAATCACCTGAAACTATTAAAATTTAGTGTTTTTGACAATTCGTCCCACTTTCGATCCCCATTCAAGATTCTCTTAGGGTTGTAAAATGGTGCAAGATGAACTCAAATAGTGAAACAAAATATGGATTTAGTAGTGGATATGATATATGGTAATGAACTAATGATAATGGTACTGATTTATATAGTTATTTTATTTGTGATTGAACAATCCCAAAGCTTTTTTACATCAAATGATCTTTCAAATTAGTCGAGACTCCAGTTTATGACCACTTCTTTATGGTACCAGTTGTTGTTTTATTGAATTTACTTCGTTAATAGGCTAGCGATTTGACGACCGAGTCCCATTTTTTTCAAAATTAGATCAAATACACAGAATAATAAGCACGACGGTTTCCCCGAAACATGGCGACGATGACGATGAAGAGATTAAAAGCAAGGGAAAGAACAGATACAAGTGATAATGTTGTGGCAATCTCCGGAAACATCCTTAGTTCCATATTTCTGCTGACACAGTGTATTGCAAGCCGGTGGGAAGCAGTCCAATGACTCTCCTTCGTACCCCGCTGTGCATCTTCCTCCCAATTCTCCACCCACCATCTTCACTTCCTTGTTACTCTCTGCTTGTATATGACATGTAAGATCAGACTTTTATCGGTCGATCAAATCGTAAGGTGCTAAGTAAGGTTGTAAAAAACATATGGCACTAATCGGACGGATAGGGTGTCTAAGAGAACGGGTTAGAAATCAAACTTAATTTTTTTTTATTTTTGTATACTCAAATTCTTCTAACTTAGTCTATTGAATCAAACATAAACTGTTACGAGGAAGGATTTGGGATGATCTGAGGGAAAATTTCGATATTTTTTCAGTTGGGTCATGTGTCAAGACACATGACAATTTTCCGTTTAAAAATGGACGGAAAATTAACTATAAGTACTAAATCGAGACAAACAAAATTTTAGGACAGTGAAATGAAAAAATAAAGTTTAGGATAGTAAAAATATGGATTCCGGAATTTTTTAGGGTGATGAAATGGTATATTACCTCTTCCTTTTATACATCCTAACTACAAAAATTGTCAAGTTTTCAAAATTTTCATGTGTCTTACAAAAAGCAGGGGAGTGATGTAAAAGCAAATACTATCCTGACGAATTTTGAAAGCTTGAGGTACTGTCAGAAAATTCCAAAATAAGCGTAACTATATAAAATTCGTATATGATTAGGTATAGTTAAATGATATTATCTATGAATGTTTTAAAAGTATACTTTTAAGAAATATCACAAAAAGACAAAAATATACGTCAAACGTGGCATACCCACCTAAACCCACCTAACCTGAGAAAATCGAATCGGTATTGTAAAAATCAACGTTTAAACATAGTCTAGACAATCAGTCGGATCGACTTTTACAACACTGACGATAAGGGAAGAAAGACTTACCAACGGTATTGCCCAAGAGAAGGGGCAAAAGGAGGAGGTTCACAACAAAGAGGCTCTTCATCTATGAATCTAACTTTGAGTTGCCAAAGTAATGGAGGAGTGTGATCAAGTATATGAGCATTATTTATAACACCCATCAGTGAGGAAGATAGAGGACACGTGTAAGAAATTTGACTATAATGAGTTTAAATACACATATATATATAGTGTATGTAACACCTAACAGGAACCTCTGTAATGATTCAGTTTCCACATTTGATCAAAAGAGATCAGCGGAGTGGCCATTTTCAAAAAAGCATGATCTTATCGCAGATCTCATTTTTTGGAGAGCTAACCTTATGTGGCCATGCACCACTCCTTGTTCCTTGTACTTAATTATACAGTCACAAGTCATTTTGTCCAATGACACAACCCATATTCGTTTTAAGAAACCACACAATCAATCATTTTAAAGCATAAACAACATTTGTTAGTGATTACCAAACTAAGCTACTATTTGTCTACTAAATCCCAAGAATCTAACATGAACATCATAGAGGTACTAATAACACTGTCATTTTCATTTCCTGGTCGAACACAATTGTACAAAAGAAGAAGAAACTCGGAAATACATATGTTACATTTACAAGCTACATAAGATATTGTGGTTGTGAACCACTTTCAGTCCATTTGGGTTGGTCTGGTAGTCAGAGAGCTCTCTCATCTTCTTTGGGTCAGGTTGGAACCCAAGTGGGTACTTATGTTTGGGAGCAGTGGGGGGAGAGGGTTAGGTTAAGAATTAGACTAGACTAGAGCGGGATTTCCCCTGAAGCAAGTATGGGTGAAGGTCAGATAAAGAATTAGATTAGACTAGAGTATGATTTTCCCGCTTTCTTGCTGATCAAAAATAATTAAAATAACCTGTTTTGGTGGGAGATTGAGATGAGATGAACAATTCTGGCTTCAAGACACCAGGTGGTGAGGAGAGCTGTTGAAGACACTGTGCCAAATGTATGCTCTTGAGAGCACCGTCTCGAGCTCATGGTGACTCCAGTTTTGAGTTGGGAGATGCTGAAGGAACATCACCATCTCCAGGAATTCCAGCTCCTTAAGCTGATCTGACCACTGAAAACAAGGCATGTTAACGACCCAATACTGAATCATTTCAATGGAGAGAAATACACAACTGATCCCAGATTATGTTGCATAAGATTTATCCAAAGCATAAGATTATAAACCATAGCTTGCTTGTCCAACAGGTCAAGCACTTGAACTCACTCGGAGTGAATCTGAGGGTCTTTGATGAATAACGAAAGGTGGCCGTGGGTTATGGAAATCCCCTCACCTAAAGGAGGGATTCCTAAAACTCAAAGATCGTTGAAGGGTGTAAGTAACGTTATTTTTTCAAAAGTATCAATCTATCTCACCGTTAATAGAAAGCTAGCATATATGTAGACAAGAAAATCAGGCAATGCATCTCCCTCTGCAAGATATGTGTCCCACAGGCGGATAACAAGATGGAAAGGGATCTACCAAAATAAAACACACAATCAGGACTTGCTTATCGTATAATAAAAGTCGGAGGTCATGACTAAATCAAAAATGTATGACATATTGAAGCACACCTCTCGTAGTAGAAGACAGTTGAACCACCTAAAAGAAAACTGAAGAAATTCAAGCCCTTGCTCCTCCATGTGCCGTGAAACAGGTTCTACAGCATTTTGAGGGAGGGGACACATCAATACAAATAACTCAAGCTAATGACATGAATAAATCAAGGGATAGTCACGAAAAAGTATCCTGAAGAATTCATTTTTTTACAAATCGTAACCCTCTTTTCTAATAATACCAAAAAAATGCCATGAACTGCCTTTTTCATATCTTCCTCTTTGAACGTACAAAGATAAAGAAAATTCAGGGAGATGAAAATTCTAGATTTTTTTTGGTTTTTATCTATTTTTAAAGGGTAACAAATATACATAAAGTGCAACAAAAAGAAAAGGTCAAAGCATTTTTTTTTGCCGTTATCAAAGAAGAGGGTTACCATTTGCAAAAAGTGGATACCTCATGAAATTTTTCGCAATTATCCCATAAATAAACAAAATAACATATTGATAGTGAATCTGTTATTTCTTTGAATATTTCAAGAAAAGCTCATACGAAAATGATATAGACAAGTGTAGACAAAAGGCAGGTTTAGAACTCAAAATCAAAACAAGGGTTTACCATCAATCCGCCTAACCAGCTCTTTCAGCTTAAAAACAAGCCTCTGGATTCCGGGTTGGGCAAATGTGTAGTTGTCTTGCATACCATCCAATAACTTTGACAAGCACCAATAACAATCAGCTTCTATTTCAGAATTTTTGTGTGGAGACAATGTATCCATTGACCAATTATCTATGCTCCCTTCAATGTACTCAGACAAGAAAACAACTAAAAAGGGTGTAACAAGATAATTTATTCCCTGAACATATCCCATTGCAGGATGTCGAATGGCCCTGGAAAGAAACTAAGAGACTCAACAACTTAATATTTCATAAAAATAAACAATTGATGATAATATCTAGGGATAATTGCAAAAAAGTACCATGATATATTCACTTTTTGCAACTCGTATCTCTCTTCATCGCACTTTGTATAAATTTGTTTCAAAATGATGATTTTACCATTGTAATTTTAAATTACAAAAAATAATAATTAAAGAACAAAAAATTCAATTTTTCATTTCCTTTAAATTTCTTAGTATTTGTAAGGTACAAAGAGGAAGAAAATTAAGGGATATGAAAATTTGGATTTTTTGTTTATTTATTTATTAAATCTAAATTTTAACGGTAAAATCGGCATTTTTGTACAGATTGCAATAAAAAGACAAGTTCAGAGTACTTTTTTACAATTATCAAAGAAAAGGACTACAAGTTGCAAAAAATGAATACCTCATAGTACTTTTTTGCAATCATTCATAATATCTAACCATGCAAAAAGGATGCGCTCCAAGGATTTTTGAACTTGTTCTTGCTGAAACAAAGTTATACTAGGTACAGTTCTTGGACAATCCATAGCAATCTACCAGAAAGGAGAACCGTAAGAGCTTGGAAGAAGAGTGCATTAACAATTAGAAGAGGTATGTATGATTGACAATAACTTAAACTACCTGGTGAAGCATGGTGATCTCATCCTCTGAACGTTCAGTATCCGGACGGTCATAGAAATTAGAAACACAGTCTAGATATTCAAGTCTCTTCCTTCCTAGGACACGCTCCCTTCTATCTGATTTACACGGTGCATATCCCTGTTGTCAATACACATAAATTTACAACAAGCAATAAAATAAAAGCTTGTTCTATCAAAATTACTCTGGTTAGTAAGAGACTATATTGGGCAACCCGTCCACGAATTCATAGAAGGGTTAATGGTCAAAAACTACCCTAAAGTATTGTCCACAAACGAAAACATACCTAAAGTTTTGTCCACGCTTTTAGGCTACACTAAAATTTCGTCCATCGATTTCTGTTAGAAAAACGTAACAGGGAGAAATGTGATGAATATTCAGAATGAATGGTCTGGGCAGTTTTTCGCGGATTCAATAGATTTGTGGGCTATACATAATGCATTCTAAAGTTGTGTGGGCAATACTTTAGGGTTGTTTTTAAGAATTAACCTGTTACGTTTTTCTAACGGAAGTCGGTGGACAAAACTTTAGTGTAGCCTAAAAGAATGGAAAAAACTTTAGGTATGCTTTCGTTTATGGACAATACCTTAGGGTAGTTTTTTACAATTAACCCTTCATAGAGTGTAGCAAATTACAAGTGTACATATTTTGAATACACGGTTTCATTTAAGGCAAATAAGGGGAGCTAGTTTAGTGCACCAAGCTCACCAAGAGGAGCCTCCAAGCTTTTGGCCGCATGTAAGGTGGAATGCCACTCCAAGATAACTCACGCAGCCTCTCTACAAGATGAAACCAAGAAAGGGAATACTAGAGAATACAAATTAAAACGTGTTGAAACCCAATCTAAAAAAAATTAAAAGTAACGGTTGGGAAGTGAAAAACTGAACTTTGTTAAAACAAAACTTAGTGTTCATGCAATAGAAGTAGAGTTTAAAAAAGAAAGAAGATATTAGCTAAAATTTCTATCTTACCTAATACAACTGTTGTTCCTTCTAGCTCCTTATTGAAATTAGCAACCCTTGCAGAATCTGTAGCTCTAGCACCTATGGAAGCACTATTGGGATTGGAGGATGATACTTCCGCGTCCAATGAATCAATATTGCCATCAATATCTTCCTACACAAAAGTAAGCAATCTGCTGTTGAAACCTTAATGGGAAATATTATTTACACCCCCTCGACGACCTTTGACTATCAAAAAGCCCCTAAAGATGAGGGGTTGTCAGTAACAACTATCGCCTTACGTTATTAATAAAAAAAACGAATTTACACAGAATAGGTGATGGTTTTATCAGGAACACAATATCACCTTTCTCATATATCAGTGGTTTTACAAAACAAAATCACTCAAATCCGGGTGTTTTTGACGATAAACGAAAGGAGACAAGTGTGTTACTGATAACTCCTCACCTTTACCGTGTGTATTTGAGAAACAAAGGTTGCCGAAGGTGTCCTAATAAAGTTACCCCAACCTTAGTACTGAAATGTAACACCACAGATGTTAATCGTCAATATTACCTCCACAAACTTGTTGATGGGATTGTGTGTCCTAGTCTCAGAGGCTGACCAACTCCTTTGGAAGTCTGGAGAAGGCGGGGTTAACTCGTCTGATTTCCTTGTTATCGATACTTTATCAGGCATACTATGTCCTCTAAACAACCTAAACAACAAGAAAATAATGCATTGAGTCATTGACGGAATCATGTCTATTAAAATTATCACAAAACTCAAAGCAATATAGAAAAACAAATCAAAAGATAGCATATCATGTCAGGATTATCAATCATAGTATCAGATAAAATTGTTCCTAGCTATCCCTGAAAACTCAAAGTCTAAAGCAGCTTCTCTTTTCCTACATTTTCTAGGCAACCAAACACAATAAATAGATTGAGAGCGCAATTATATCACCCCCCTTGAGTTTGGTGGTCAGATAGCTCTCTCACCTCCTTGAGGTCATCGAACCAGTAGGTACATCTATTTGGGAGCGGGTGCGAATGGAGGTTAAGTTAGGAATCAGATTAGGCTACAGTAGAATTTACCCGTTTTCTACTGATAAAAAACACAATTATATCTGAAACCATAGATCCATTATCACCCGGTTCCAAGCAAACAGACCAAAATTACAAAAAAAAAAAACCACAAAAATTTCAGCCATTGCAACAGGCATTGAGAGATCAAAAGCCATAAAATTGAAAACCACCATATATGTGCAGCTAGAATTCCAGATTCCCCAACCCTAAAATGAGACATCTGACCCTCAAATCACAAATGGGTTCTTCCCAAATCTGACGAAAACCACAAGCATTTGATGAAAAACGAGAATTGAAAATTAAATTTAGGAAGAGCCCAGAAACTGATTCTTACCCTTTAACAGTTTTGATGGTCTGATTGAATCTGGAGCCATTTTTTGAGGAATCCTTGCCTTCCCTCGGCTGATCCTCATCAGATTGGCTGTGATGAGTGTTGATTTCGCCGCCGATCTGCATTGTTGTTGCTCTGGACGGACCATGCTCTGCTTGGTACTTAATTCTCTTCTTCGTAGCTCTTCTTCTACGAGCCTTTTCTGAAACCCCTACCGCTTTCTCCAGAAACGACTTCTGGCATTTCCTCCGGAATCGATCGAGCGAATCATAATCCTAACTTTGAATCACAGATTGCGATTATTTGAAATCTGCGATACACAATCGTGTTGAAGATTTTGATTTTGCAACTATCGAATGATAAAAATAGGCGCTTTTTTTATTTTCATACATGTCCGATTTATATTCTAAAATTAAGCACCTGGCTCTGGCTAGGAATGTTTCAGCTCGAGCGTAATTTGCCGAATCGAGCATGGGTAATCTGGTCATATTGGTCCCAAGATTTTTGTCTTAGGTTCCATCGTCAAAACGAAGAAAACAAATAAACACAATAACGAATATAAAAAACGAGGGAGCCTACGATGCTAGTTTTTCTCTAACCCGTAATTTTCGTGGTGGAACGTTATGCTATTGTCCGTCGTATTGATTCGTCGGGATCATCTGAGATTCCCTGTCGTCACCGATGCTTCTAGCTCAAACCGGTTGATCTGGTCTTCGTAGATTATGATCGGGAAAATCCTCAACGACGTACCCCAAAAAGGCATCCTAAACACCGACGTTCCCCAGAAGGGTAACCCATAAACCGACTTCACCCAAAATATAGTATAAACTCAATTATGCCGGTCTTAAATCAAGAGGCATAGCAACACAATTTTATAAGAGAAAGGAAGGATGAGAGGAAAAGAGAGGACTAAAAAGAAGAGAATTGTCGTCAAAAGCGACAGTGGCTAGGGTTAGAGGTAACCAGTTACAGAACTTTTTTACTTTTTGTTGTTCTTGAGATCCGTTTTTATTGAGTTAATTAATTATGAATTAGTAATATCGTTTCTTATCAATTAGTAGGGGTGGTCATCGACGGTTTAATTAGCATTGTAGAACCACCATCTGGATCGTCATTCATTTTTTATCCGCCGACAAAGGGAATAAACAAAACATGACTCCCGTGCCACATGAAGTTAGGGGCGGTTTTACTAGTTACTCGGACCCATATAATCGGACCTGGCACAAGATGCAAAAAAAAAATCAAATCCTGAAACCAACATCAACCCTGATACTGAAATTGACACGTTGGACGCCGATCGGGTTTCTAGCCCGTGATCACTCTGAACAGTCCTGTAAATTAGATGATAACAAATTGAAATGAAAAAGCACATAAGCGTAACCAACCAGAACTTGTAGAAGTACCCAGCAAAGGAAGTCTTTGAGATTTGTCCCAGAGCTTGTTGCTATTTCTTCCTCATTTGACAATCTTTTATTTAAGGATTAATTACCTTTTGTGTCCTTTTTATATTGGTAACATACATTTTGTATCCCTGAGTTTTATAACGTTCAGTAACAATCCTGTCTTCCCAGCCTGGTTCAGGCTCGAGCTCCGCCCTCCTGCATCTCTTGGTTCCATGTCTTTGATGTTGGGTGCTGGTCCCCGGCTTCACCTCGCTCAGCTTGATGGCTGTTCTTTGCATCTCCATGTCGCCATCTCACCATTGTTGTTGGTCGGGGGATCGCCGTACTTCGGGTGTTGGCCCCGGCGCTTTCCTTTGTTAGCTTGCTAACTTCTCTTGGATTCTCTCGCTCGGTCTTCGCTTTTTGGTCGCATTTTTGGTGTTTGCCCGGGCTCTCGTCGATGTCCTCGCGGTGCTGGCCGCCGGAGTCTGTGTTGTCCGGGTGGTGGTGATAGGTGCGGAGTCCCGAGATCACTTGGTCGCGATCCCGAGGAGTTCGTGCGATTGTTTCGCGCGTGCCCCACGCTGACCCTTCGACTTCTTGTTTCATTGGGCCGTCTCGCTTTGGGCCTCCGGGCCTCTCTCCTTTCTTGTTTTTCTTCTCCAGCCCGTGTGTTGTTCGTTTTCTTCTTCTGCTCTGATGGTAATTTGGATTTCATGTTGAGTGGAATAAAACCGTTATTGTAGCTAATAAAAAAAACAATCCCTCTGTTTTGATAATTGTCATTTAATACCGTTTATGAATTGATCAAAGATCATTTAATACCCCTTATGTATTAATAACAGAACATTCAGTACCCCTTATGAATTGATCACAATCAAAATGACGTAAACTTGACCAAAATTTTGTCTAGAGCTTTACCTATATACATCAGGGCACTAAAGGTAATCAACCCTTTATTCTAGGGATAATTGTCAAAACATGCACTAAAGTTTCGTCCACAAATGAAATAATGCACAACGTTTCGTCCACGTTGTGTGGCTACCGTAAAGTTTCGTCCACAAAATGAAATAGTGCACAATGTTTTGTCCACGCAGTGTGGCTATCCTAAAGTTTCGTCCACAAATGAAATAGTGCACAACGTTTCGTCCACGCTGTGTTGTTACCCTAAAGTAATTTGCTGATTTAGGTTTCATAAGTAATTTTAAGTGATTTTACTAACAAATGTTCGTGGACGAAACTTTAGGGTAGCCACACAACGTGGACGAAACATTGTGCACTATTTCATTTGTGGACGAAACTTTAGTGCATGTTTTGACAATTATCCCTTTATTCTATATAAGTCTATATATCAGTAATTCCTACTATACAAACTTTGCAGAGAACAGATTTGCTACTCCTACAGTTCTGTCTCTTCTACCATATACAAAACTATATTGCCCAGATATCCAAGGCCTTACATAAACTGGTACAATCTTCTTCTTGATGGAGCTTCACAGAGCAACCCCTGTCAAGACCCTCCAACCAGGAAGCCATTGCTACCACTGGAGCTTCCCATAGCGCAAGCCATTTCCCGAACGAGGAACTTCACACTGTGCTTCCCCATCAACTCCAGTATCTCAAGACACTCCTGCAGATCCGAATCACTCACCAGCATCACCCACTCGTCTTCATCATCAAGATACTTGAGCTGGAACATCCCGTTCTGCAATTTAAATCTCCTTGCAACTTCCTCATACAATTGAAAACACCCAAGAGAAGGATCAAACTTGAACCGGCTCGTGTCTTCTTTGTAAGTAGCTTTGACGGTGATTGCTGAGTCACTGTCACGAGAACGAATCGTTGAGCCAGACCCGATCGATGACTCTGTCATAACCGAAGCAAGCTGGTTATGTTCAACTATCCCATCATCGCCATCACCATCAGCTCCGAGCTCCATCTCATCGGTTGCAGCCAAGGAACTTGAGCTCTGAGAGATGTAGTAGTTGTGATCGGAATTCTCCAGCTTAAAGCTCTCATTCTTCGGACCCCATTTGTGTTTCGGTTCTTCCCTACCTGTATGTGGAACCTGCAGTGTTCTTGAGTATACAAAACCCTCATTTTCTTCCATCTTCACAGCGAGGTTCACCGGTTCACAGTCCCTAACTAATGAGTCTTTCTCAGAGAAAAGAAGATTCTTTTGTGGATCAGATTCTTGCACGACGGAACCAGCTGCTACAAATCCTCCACTGGCTGGATCGAACTTGAGCCCTCCTTCAACTCCCTGAACCGAGTCCAGCACAGTCTGTATTTTCCTCAGAGAACGGTTCACCTTATTAATCTTTCTGGAGGGCCATCTTGAGATACCGTGCTGTCTGCATATTCTTTTCAATGTTGTTGGGCAAACTGGCAAAAGAGAAAAACTTCATAACGTTAAAAAATATTCCCAACCTTCATGAAAACTTCAACAGCTCTGATTTTTTTATCTGAAGGGCAAAACGTCATTTTGAAACAAATTGATACAAACTGCCACATAACATAAGTTCATGGCCAAACCCGTAACGGGTTGAAGATAAGGGCACCAACCTGAGAAAGTAGATAGTACTTTTCTGCAATTATCCCTTTAAGATATCCAACTCGGATTAATGGTAAATATAGCAAGGGATAATTGCAAAAAAGTACCTTGGGAGATATTCACTTTTTGGAAGTTGTAGCCCGCTTTTTTGATGATTGCAAAAAACTACCCTGAACTTGTCTTTTTGTTGTACTTTATGAAAAATTGTTTAAAATGACAATACAAAAAATCCAGAATTTTCACCTCTATTAATTTCTTCTTCTTATGACATCCATAGAGAAAGATAATTAAGCGATGAAATTTCTCGATTTTTTGTTTTTTATTTATTATTTTGGTAAAATCATCATTTTGAAACAAATTTACACAAACAGCAACAACAAGGGAAGTTCAGGGCACTTTTTGCTTACTATCATAGAAGCAGGCCACAACTTGTAAAAAGTGAATACCTCAAGGTACTTTTTTGCAATCATCTTATATGGCAATGATGATACAGAGAGTGGTAAACAATGATATATGAGCCTATCTAACAAGGAGTCTTACCGCCTATACTTTTTGCAGCATCCTTAAGACTTCCAGAGAAGTATTGCTGAAGCACACTTAAGCTCACATTTTTCTCTGATGTACTTCGCTTCTTCTCCAGCTGCTTTCTTGATCCACCCATTGTCTGCAAGTTGTACAAGGCACTGTTAAAGCTTAATATTATAAACCATGCATCAGATAAAAATCCGGGTTAATTGTCAAAAACTGCACTGCAGTTTTGTCCACAAACGAAAACATGCATAAACTTTTGTCCATGCTTTGTGGGTGCATTGAAGTTTGTCCACTGACTTTTTTAGAAAAGCGTAACAGAATGAATGGTCTGGGCAGTTTTTCGCGGATTTAATAGATATGTGGGCAATACATAATGCATTCTAAAGTGTGGGCAATTCATAATGCATTCTATAGTTGTCCGGGCAGTACTTTATGGTAGTTTTCGACAATTAACCTGTTACGTTTTTCTAAAAAAAGTCGGTGGACAAAACTTCAGTGCACCCACAAAGCATGGACAAAAGTTTATGCATGTTTTCGTTTGTGGACAAGACTTCAGTGCACTTTTTGACAATTAACCCTAAAAATTCCAACTTTTTAAAATAAGCTTTCACCAAAAACTGAGGCTTGAAACAATAAACAGTGTACAAATTATATTTTGACCTTTTTATTTTAGGGAAACAACAGATAAGCGTCCATATTTCGACCTTTTTTTAGCAAAAACGTGTTGTGCTCACCTTTATTTTCTTTCAAAAAAAGCACCTAACTGCCATTTTTAATAGAAAACAACAGCATCCGTTAAATAGTATTGATGCCGTGCGTTTTTGAAAAGAAAAAAAAGGTTAGCACAGTACCTTTCTGCTAAAAAAGATCGTTCGAGGGTGCGTATTTAGAGCAAAAGAACGTAGAGCAACTCGGTTGTTTCCGAATATCAGAAAGAAAAGAAAACTATTTGACAACACGAGGGATAATTTACTCAGCTACCCTTAAGTATGCACAGTTCTCAATTAACTACCCCTAAGTCTAAAAAGTTTTTGACAACCCCCTAAGTTTTTTAGTCTCAATTTAACCCAATTCCGACAACTTTTGGGTATGAAATGACAAAATACCCTTTTGTTCTCTTTTAAAAATCCACAAGGGTAGTTTTGTCATTTCATAACCAAAAGATGACGGAATTGGGGTAAATTGAGACTAAAATAAAGTTAAGGGGTTGTCAAACACTTTTAAAAAATTTAAGGGTAGCTGAGTGAGATTTCCCCTAACACGTCATGATAAAAGAAATTGGAATTAGTCTAACACGTCATTATAACCTGTTCAAGTGTTCCATCAGCTTCCATTCCATCTTTTCTGGGTTCAGAGACATTCAAGTCATTAAAACTGAAGTCACTGTCTGATAAAGCTGTATGAGAGTTCCTCCTCGACATAGCAATCGGAAATTCCGTTGCAGCTCCCTTCTGAACCTCGATGCTAGAAACCTCCACCCCTACCAATTCAGTACCCGAAACTGTCCTCAAACTCCTGCACAGTCTCTGCATGGTGCCCGAGAGATTGTTCAACAACAACTGTTGTTCCGAGCTCCCTTTCATGTCTACAGGGAGAAAGAACTCGAGTATATAATCATCATTCCCGGTGTAGGTGCTCCTCAGCCTTATTGCAACCGCGGCATTGAGGCCAAACTTGCGAGCGTGATGAACAAGTGGATACTCGTTTATATCGCATGTCTTCACGTCAGGAAAGAAGAACGGGTGGTTGGATTGAAGCGCTTTGCCGGCTATACCTTGGCCTTCTTCAAGATAGTTTTCTCCACAAGCATGCACGAATCCTCGCATCGATCTATCATTAACATAACAAGCTGTGTCCTCGATGCACAAGATGCTTTTCTCGTGTGCTTTATCGATATTGTTACTTGGAATCCATGTCATAGCTAGTGGTAGTCTGTGTGCATGACATACGGCTCTTAAAACATCGGCTATTTCAGCTAAAGCGACTTTTTGATTCCTTGAGAGGCACTGCGAACAAAATTTGAGGTTTTTATGAATTTCAGAAGTCGATTTGTTCTAAATTTATGTTCTACACGTTAAAAAGCACTGCTTTGTATTCTTTACATAGCAGGAAAATGCTAAAGAAATAGTTATGCATACCTGATTGTGAAGCCGAGGAGGTGCTGAGCTTCTTAAGTTCACAGACTGTAAACAGTTGCACAACAGGTCTTAAAGTCACTTCAACTACTATTTCTTGTTTCTACTTAAAAAAACATGTTAATTGCACATAGCTATTGCATATTATATGTCTTTTGCACATAACCATAATCAACTTTAAAACGTTATTTACAGTTACCTAAACTTTCAAAAAAATGCATATAGCTCTTTTTGTCAACAAATGACAAAAATGGCCTAGACCTTGCTCTCAAAAGATACCATTTTTTCGTTTTCTACTCAATTGTTTTCTACATCTAACCAAAATGTTTTTGGTAGTTATAGTCTTTTTTGAGATCATGGTCAAGGGCTTTTTTGTCATTTGAGCTATCTGCAGTTCTTTGAAAGTTTAGGTAGCTGTAAATAACGATTTATAGTTGAGGACAATTGTGTGCAAAAGACATATAGTATGCAAAAGCTATCTACAGTTGAAACAAAAACATAACTAACCTGGAGAGCATGGCAAACACTTTCTATCTCAGAATCAAAATTTGGTTTTTCTTTTACTGTGACAAGCTCTAGCACGGCACAACACGACGAGTCATGAGAATCAAAAACCGGCAAGGCGATGGAGCCATGGACATCATGATCGACCGCGTGCTTCACTCGCAAGTACTCAGTGTTATTGTAATACACTATATCTGAAGTCCACTCTGGAACTCTGGACCTAAACACCCTACCAGGAAGCCCCGGGAAGGACCCGGGTTTCACTTCTGTAGAAAAAGTATAGGCCCGGGACACTTCACGGTACCCTGCAAGCATGTGGTCTAGCAAATAGGGTTGCTCATATGTGCTCAACACATATTGCTCCCCAAGCTTCATCGGCGCCCAAACCTGTGCCAAAATGCCCTCTCCAGATGATTCCTTAAGCATCGACAATGCCTTGAGCATCTTCTCTGCAAGTGATGGCCCGATTGGCTGAGATAACATACACCTTCCCGAAGACCACACATCTTGGATCGAGTTTTGCTGAAAAGGGTAGCTATTTTGCCTGGCACCGGACTTATCTGCTTCGGTAGAATCTGTAGGGAAGCTGAACTCAGAACCGAAAGAAGCTCCCATGGCATCAAAGGGCAATGATGGGATAGATGATGAGCCATAAGAAGTGAACAGCCCCTCGGTTACCGAGGGGCTGTTGCACCATCCCGAATAAGAATCCAACCCCATTAGCCCCGAAAGATTGTCTAACGGGTCCTCTGAGATGGACCTCCTTGCACCACCACCATCCAGAAACATTGACCCATGGGCCTGAGATCTTGGAGAGACCCAAAACCCATCTCCCTTTTCTCTAGGGGAAGCGCGGTAATCCATTTCGAAACTCAAAACCAATCCCCACCAGCTGAAATCACAACAAGCGAGCTCCAAATCTCATTCAAAAGTCACAAACATGTATTGCCAAGACCTCCAAATATAGCTCAACAAAGTTTCGGTTTTTATACTAAACTCAAACACCCAATCGATGAATTGGGTCAATTTGTAAAGAACCAAACCTTCCCCAACCTACACACCCTAACCTTGCCCCGCCCACGAACAAAATCACCGTTCTAGTAACCTTCATACCAAACAGCAAATCAACAATAGGTATCAATTTGATGACTGTTTCCACAATGAAAGTTTCCACTACACTACAACAATCCTGAAAGCCGACCTCGGAGTCAGAGTCCCAAAAATTCTGCAACAAAAGGTCATAGTTCCCAATCAATAGTAACTCAGCAACAACCACAAAAACAGCTTTGTCTCAACAAACCCACCTCAGATTCATCCTCTTGCACACAATTACACATAGTACAGACTAAAGATAAGCTCACAGATGGGTATGAGATGAGCTAGCAAAAGCACAGATAATCAACAACACACTCTAAACTCACATGAAATTGAGGTCAGATGCACCCACAATGAAATTCATTCCCATGTACAAATCCAACCAATCAATACTACTAAAGCTAAGAACTTTGAGAACATCAGGACTGAAATTGAGCTCATGTGAACCCAGAAATGGAAAGGGGAGGAAACACTAACATGGGTACCTCAAAAATCAGGAACACGTGTCGGGGATTCCGTGAATCTCGGATATATCTGCGTACAAGATCAAATTTTGGAAGTTACCCACTGAGGGGGAGAGAGAGAGGAGCTGAAGGAGAGATGAATCGACAGATTTGGTAATGGGTGTAAATTGGGAACCCTAGGCAGTGCCGTAAATGGCTTGGATTTGGAGGCAGGATTGGTTTCGCTGAAGATGGAAACTTTTTATTGTTCTTTGTCTCTCTCTTTTCTTTTTTTGGTGAAATTGACAATAAGTTGGTTTTAGGACTAAGCGGTTTGAGGTCCGGATTTGGTACTTAGAACAGTGAAGATTTGATGTAATGAGTGGCTTTTATACTATTTATCCATTTGCAAGTTGTTGCCAACAAACTGTATTCGGTGGCAACCTTGGAGTGAGACTTTTCTTTTGTAAAAGGGGTAACGTCCATTCCTAATCCGTCAGAAAGGTTATTTGTAACTCTTAATTGATGTCGATCTTTTGTGACATATCTTAATGTAAATGTGATATACATTTATAAAAAGTATCAATCATGTGTAAAATAAGCATGAAAAAAATGGTTTCCTTTGTAAAAAAATATCATATTTATGCTACTTTTGTTACAAACTACCACCTTTATGTTGGTTCATGTAAATTGTGCAACCTTTTAAGTTAAAAAATAGGTCAATCACAGTTAAGAAGTGATAACTAAATATCACTGAAGGTTAGGAAACAACGTTTTCTTTTTGTAACCTTTGAAGAAAAAAATAGGGTAAATTACAAATGCATACCCTTAAGTATGCACGTTTAACCGATGATTACCCCGAAGTTTAAAGTTAACTGATGCATACCCTGAAGTTTCATGTATTAACCCAGAACCCCTTCCGTCCACTTTTCCATCCATATTCTGTTAATTTTTTCTAAAATACCAAAAATACCCTTGCCTTTTCTCTTCTCTATTTTACATATTTCTTTTCTTAAAATTCATTTTATTGTAAACCCTAAATGCTCACGCCTTTTCTCTTCTCTCTTCTATCCTTTCTTCTTATCCTTGCTTCTCCTTAAAGGTCCTCTCTTTCTCTCATCTTCCTCCTTCACCCACTGACCCAGACACGACTTCGCTTCTCCCGGGACCGAGCACTTCATCACTGGCGTCAAAGCCTCTCTGACGAGGGACTGTCGGAGGCCGACGGTGGTGATGTACTAGACGTGGTGGATGGAAAAGAGAGGGCGTGTTAGAGATCTACTCGAGCTCAAGCTTGGTGTTCGACAACATCAGGCAGAAGGAAGACGGCGAGGGGCCGGTGATAACCTCCTTGGCAGAGGAGCAGTAGCAAAGCTTCCACTCGGTCTCGCTGGATACAATGGAGCTCGGCTTGGGGAGAATGGGACGGACCTGCAATTTCTATTTTTGATTTTGGGGATTTGATGGGATTAGGTGGATTTTGAGCGATTTTGGGGGTTTTCGTTTCTAGATCTGTCAATGGGATTAGACATTCATGCTAGTGTTTGTTAGTGTTGACTTGATTTTCATTTTGAGTTTGCAAAAGAGAAGATGAATGGAATATTTTCTGAAATTTTGCAGATACTAGAATACTGGGTATTGTTGATTTCATGGTGAAATTGAAAAAAACGACAAATATTTTTTTTTAAATAAATTAAATAATTGAAAATAAAAATTAAGGACTTATTTAATAAATATTAGATTTAAACCTAATTTTATGAAATAAAAATGGATTTATATTTTTTTTAAATAAAAATCTGAAATTTATAAATAAATATTTATAATTAAAAATATAAAATTGAAAAATAAATAACATAAACAAAAAAAGAGATAGATAGGTTTAAATATAGCATGAATGTAGATAGGTTTAAATATTTATATATAAATATTTATATATAATTTATTTTGAATAAAAGAATGTAGATAGGTTTAAATAAATAGATTTGTATTAAAATCTGAAATTAAAAAAAATCTGAAAATTGTAAATAAAGATTTGGAATTAAAAACAAAAAATAAAAAAATATAAACAAAAGAAAAGATTATAGAAAGGAAAAAAATAATATAAAAAAGAATTAAAAACTGAATTATGACAGGTTGTGTAATATAGAATGGTAGTTGAGGGTATTTCGGTCTTTTTACACTTCACTGTTACAGCCTGACTGACGGAAGGGGTTTTAGGTTAATACATGAAACTTCAGGGTATGCATAAGTTAACTTTAAACTTTAGGGTAATCATCGGTTAAACATGCATACTTAAGGGTATGCATTTGTAATTTACCCAAAAAAATATAGATTCAACAATAAGTTTAAGTCTCGCCACACAAAAAAAATCCCACTCTTAAACAAACGAATTAGAAAAAAGCTAAAATGTCCACTAAAGTGCTTTGTTAGGGTTTGAGAACTCTCAACCCTAGCCTTCTTCAATAACGCCGCCATCGTGGTCTAGGACGTCACCAAGAGTTCGAGCATACGTTGCTCTTATGGTGGAAGCTCTAACTGGATCTCGTGCACCAGCGACTATGCCACAATCCGATCTTATAGGCGTTGGTGTGCAACATGTCATCGGTAGAAAAGTTTTCTCCATGTCTGTTAGGGTTTCGTTCACGCAACCTCTAGCCAGCGCACTGTTGGCTCCCCCTCGCCACCAACGACGTGTCTTCGAGTTCTGTTTCGGTCCCCTTGTTACCTGAAGGTTTCCGACTGTTTCTCTTCGACATCAGTCAACCTCCCCTCCTCGGATCCCGCCTTTGAACAGTCACCGCCACCTTTGAATCTGTTATCGGTGTATCCACCTCTTTGACCTCCACCGATATCTCCTCCTCGATCTTTGATCGATTGGTTCTAGCTTATTTTACCTGTTTTGTTCTTTTTTGCAAGGTTAATGTTTAGAGAGTAGAGATTCAGGGTTTTTTACCCATTGATTCAAAGATGTCAACTGACTAGGACTAAGAGCATCGCCAATGATAAACCACTGCGTAGTGGTTTAGAGCAGTGGTGTGGGCATATTTTATTTTTCTCTCTCCTCCAAACCACTACCTCATATCATTGCACCTCGAATGAATAGGCTAATAAGTATTGATTTTGGTGTAGTAGCAAGAAAAAATAGCCAAAAAATCTCCTTTAATCGGTGATGGAGCTGTGGGTAAATTCTGTCACTACAAACATTCTCTCTCCTCAAATATTATAATTTTAATGTCTCTCTCTTCAAAATTGTTGTTATGGCGCGTCTGCCACGACAAAACCACGACCAGAGCTGCTCTAAGGGGCGATGTAGATATCTACGGTTACAACATTATCGACTGCATAACTTGTTAGAGGTATAAAATAACTATTATTTTTATTAAGTTGACAAAAAACGCCAATATTTAAAAATTAAGGTCACACGATTATTATGTAATCTAAAACTAACACAATCGCCTCGTATGTTTTGTAAATCAGTGACTCAACTACAAAAATCATATTATATTTTGATATTTGAAGTGTACCATTTATAGGAAGTCAATGACATTGATTTATAAGTTATAACTATATGACAGTAATAATCATATCATTTGTTATAAGTTAATTATAGAAAGGCAAGTCATTCACGGCATTTGAATATTTGGCAGTATTAGGCTTTGCCGAAAATATCTCATTCAAAATCAAATGTAGAAGTTGACGGATGAAATGTATTAAATTGACGAAAATACATAGAAGGTTAAATAATACGAAAACAAATATCCCACTCTCGTGTGTAATTAAATATGTTCTCAAATACGTGTTTATTTTTTTTAGCATAAATTGAAGTGGTTTTATTGAGTGAAGATCAAACTATAACCACTACAATTACAATGGAATCCGTATACGACGAGATAAATCATTGGTTTTGATCGACAGAGTTCAGACCAAAACGCTAGTTCTATGGTTACGATGTTCGATTAATGAAGGTGGACAATTAAGGGGAGGTTTCTTATTTACTTGGTGATTTGTATAAAATATCCAGAGTTCTTTTTCTGACTCGATTCGGATGGACCACTGCTGTCTTGACGACATGTTGATCCCGCGTAGGAGACTCTTGGGTGGAGGTGAGGATGATGTCATTTTGCTAAGGAGGTCTTTAGGAAAAGGAGGAGAATGAGGTCGGAGGAATTTCGAGCCTGGAGGGACGAGGTGTGGCTCCTTTTGAAACACCTTGTATGTCCCTAGTATCTTAAATAAGCCCAACGCGACTGCCGTGTAGACCTCGCCTCATGCCCTAAGGACTGTTCTCCTTCGTCCTTGTTCGTGGGTGGCTTCACATTCTCCTATTGGGGATCGAGTGTTGTTCACCATACTGCAATCCCGAGTGGAAAGCTCAACAGATGTTCTGACATGCAACACCCCAATCTCGTCCGGCTCGGGAGAGGGGTCGAGGCCCTTGATCCCCTGATAGTGGTCCCCCTCGGCCGACATAGGTCAATGGGGTGACTCCTGTTGTTGATGGTCACACCTCGTCTCGCCATAGAGATAGGTCGGATACCTCGAGACCCGTCTGAAATCAACCTAGATGCGGATCCGAAGAAAGACGTCTCATCCTCATATGTCTCCCCTGTTCTCAGACAACAGCAGTGCAGTGTCGAAGGGAGAATCCATCAAGTGCTGATAATGAATCGATCCTTATTTGTCATTTCAAATTCAAAATGACAAAATAGTTATTTCATGTCTTATTGTTATTATTTATTAATAACATCGCATAATCAATTTGTAAAGTAATATAATAGTCATCATTAATTTTTTTGAAACGTAATCATGATTAATTAAGTTTTAGTATTTAACCTTTTATTAAATATAGACTACGAATCATGATGTTACATGACCGTACAATGTTAATTTAATATTCGATGTTGACCGAACTATGTTAAGAGCCTTTGACACGTACTAAACCAAATCATGAAGTCATGATAACGATGCTCACGGTCTATATGCAACATAGTTTCTACAACATTGAAGATGAATTTGAACTTATAACCATGGTTGATCACGATGTTATAAATTAAGGGAATGAATAAATTGAAGTCGAATTTATAATTTCACTTCGGTCCAAATTCGAAACCCTAACCTATTTTTGTTCTTCGTCTTTAGACACCACGTACGTAACATGTGAAAGGAGAATATGATGCAACCATTAGAGTCCGAGAGATGTATATCAATCATAAGTGGGTGTCCTTTTGTCTAGTTTTAAACCATCGTTACGATTTTCTAGCATCAATTTCCGATCGAAACCTTTTTTGTTTTTAATAGATACCGTCATTCTCTTTGATTCTATATCCATTTGGTTTTGACTGATTTTATATGTTCCAATTAATATTACACATCTGTGATAGTTAATACAATAGTTAGAGATTAACCAATAAAAGAATCTTGTAGTTGTTTTCCTGCTGTTTGAATTCGAGTAGGAAGTAGTTGATTGTTTTTCGTTTGTTTTCATGTTTGGGTTTTTTGTTGCTCTTTGTAACTGTTTTGGTACGGGAAAACGGTTCTTTTTATGGATCGTTTTCCGGCTTTGTTTTACTTTCTTGTAGAACATTGTCTTAATAAATTTAGCTTATCAAAAAAAAAAAACTTGTTAGCGTGATTTGTTCATCCAGTTGAATTTTTAAAAATATATTTATATAAAATTAAACCATTGTGGAATGATTAAGATGTACAAACAACCTAGTTTATATCATGATATTTGCAAGAGAATATCTATTATTAAAAATAATCTCCTCCTATACGTAAACTATATGCAAAAGTCAACTAATTAAGACATATCATTTTCAACATATCTTCTGTCTGATGCACTTATAGCAGTTGAAGTTTGATTTGTCAACGAATCAAATGTATTATTACGCAATAGGAGTCGCTAGGTTTACGTTAAGCTTTAGTTAATAAATAAATTAAACTCAGTTTCAAGTGTACAAGACTCGTCCAACTCTTTTTTAACAGTATTTGCAGCGGTCGTTGTAGAGTTGTTGTAATCGTGTCGTTGTAGTGCCTGTAACACGTCCTTAGCGTAGGAGTCGTTGCAGCACCGTTCGTTGCCGAGCGCTGCCGTTGGATCATGTAGGCCCAACGGCTAGTCGGCGGCGACGTGACACATGGCAGCGCTAACATTTAAAAAAAACTAATTTTTTTCTATATATACACTATCACTCCTACACAAAATTCGCACCTTTTTTTTCTATACCATATTTTTTCAACATCCTTTTAATGGTCGGCCAAAAGACTATGAATTCATCCTCCAAAACATAGAGCTGAACGAGAACGAATCGTCCCGCCTCTACGAGTAACGGCGAATAAGATTAGAGTGGAGAATAAAAATGAGACTAAGGAGAAGGTAGATAGAGTGTGTAGAGAGGGAGAGTACCAACAACAGAGCATAAAACTCATGCCTACTTTTTTTGTTGTCTTTATATAGAGACGACAATTTAATTTAAAAAGGTTCGACCAAGGCCTAGACAAGCCCAATTTTCATAGATGGTACATTCCCACCATTCGCCTACCATCTAACCTCGTGGTCGACTGATGGCTTTTAGTGGGGTTGTTTGGTAGCCCCCACCTAGAGGAAATTCCTTTTCAATCCTCGTGCATTTGGTGGTCTTGGAGGGTGGTGGATTCCGATAAGTCAATAGTCCATTTCAGGTGACTTGTCATGATGTAAAATTGGCCCGTTCTTCCTCGTCTATTCTGCTTCTATCCTTCCGGACCTAAACCCTTAGAATGCTCATGTGGTTCAATCTGCCTCTCGTTCAGTAGTAGTTCGGAAGGAAGTGTCAGGGATAAATCTATCACCCATCCAAGGTGATCGGAGATAATAGTTCGTAGTCGAGAAGGACTCGATGAGGGATGCGAGTGATATCCACCTTCTTCGTCCCCCAATCCTCTGGGGCCTTGTTAACCAGATCACATCTCTATGTGACCCCGACAGTCCCGATATCCAACTGGAATACGTTACTGTAATCTTGGAGCCACCCCTCGGGGTACTCTCTAGCCAAGTCATATATCTACGACACTGTATTCCATGCCTTAAGAAGCCCAAATGAGGCCCACAGATGTCGGGTGCCACTTCCCCCTCTCTCTCGTGCGTCCCGGGCGGAGGTAAGGTACTTAGATCCATCTTTCAATATTAGCCAGCTCTCCCGTGGTGTTGTCTACTACTTACAAAGCAGGTGCTCCGTATCGAGTCCCGTCAAGGCCCTAAGGGAGTTGTCAAACCGAACTTTCTCCCGTCCCACTCCGGAGAGATGGGTCTGGTAGTTCCTGATGCGGTGGTTGTTTGTCCATACCAACACCAAAACCAATATGTCGTTTGTATTAAAGGTTGATGCATGTAGACTTCCATTGGCTCAGGAACTGGAGACGAATTCGACGACGAAGTAGCTTGTTCACGTCTAGGCTGACCTGAAACCATAAGTACTTTTCCCAGTGCATATGACATGGTCTCGGGCCCGAGACCTTCTCCATGGCCATCGTATTGGCAATAGAGTGCGGTTGGGATCCGTCCTCGCATCGTGGGGGACGTTGAACTTCCTTACTCTGATCTTCATAATTTAGAATGTGATGGAACTTGGTTGCATGCAAGGGAAGAGAGGTACAAAGATCAGAGGGTAGCGCTGAAGCCCCACGGTCCGTGGTGGCGAGCGTCTTTCATCGTCGATTTTCTCAGAAAATAGAAGGCCACCACCTCCTTTGAAAGACACACGATCTTCAGGCCACACCCTTTTCATTGTTGCGTTGCCACTCCACACAGAGCCCGTGGGTTGCACGCGATATCCGCCATAATCCGCCTGACCATGGCTTGACGATATCGTTTGTCAGTCACCGTTGGAACAACTCTAGTCGGAACCGGCAGTATTGCGTCCTCCTCGTCGTCCTCCAACGATAAGGCACTATAATGGCCTTGGATGGCATCCAAGAGATCCAATCCCGTCGTAGGGACCTTTAACAGAGGCCCTGGTCTTGTGATCACACTTATTGGAACCAGACCACCTTGTTGTTCTGAGACATCATTTGGGGATGCATGTATCCTCCATAAGGAAGAGGTGTCCTGGTGGGATGCTGGTGTCGAGGCGGTGAAGGTCGGGCCAACTCAAGATAAGAAGAACGACTGCGAAACTCAGTGGGGGAGGCAACAAAGGAGGATGGCTCGACGTCACAAAGAGTTTTGAGGGATGCAATTGTGGGGGAAGAGTGGGTGGGTAGGATCGATACTTGGGGACGATGGAAGGGTATCGATGGCGATAGTTTCTTAGAGCATGTGCATCGTAGTGGTTCCTCTAAAGGGATTCATATTCACTAATACTGAATGTGAACCCCTACAAAAGAACCCTTTATTTATTTTCCACATCTTAGGATTTACAACAAGGGGTTCACTAAGAATTTTTGTCCGCTGACTATATAATCAATATATTTTTACTGAACTTATTAAATACTGAATTCAATCCATAAATAATACTGAATATTAAATACTAAAATACTTAATGAACAAAAATAAATATTAATCCAATGGAGCAAATGAATAAACTTTAATGAGTAACTCAATTACTATTGTTTTGCTTAATTGAATTTTTTTTTTCGTTTCCTCGATTCGAAATGCAAATAAATGTTTTTTTTTGTGATCAAAGACACTAAACATTTTTTAGAGCAATATCAACCCACTGACTATAAATTTGTAAATTATAGACAACATTTGCACAAATTCGGGTTTAGATTCAACAACAAATGAATTAAAATTTAGTCGTTGTGAAAATCCAGTTTGCTACGCTAGACCCACTTGACGCCTTGTGGTTGACTTTAAGCGATTTACAAACCTCACTCATCCAATTCACATTAGTGAACCGTGAATCGTGAATCGCCACTCACGATTGAATCGAAACACCATAAACCGCAAGCCTCATCGTAAGACTCACGACTCGCGATTCACTAAATCGGTGAACGGAAGCCGATAACCCCCTACGACGTGTGGATGCATATTTCTCCATTGATTACACTTTTTGAGTTTAGTCCTAATCCTATGAAGTCGTGTCCGAATTTCATTTCTTCCCATAAAACGGCGTCGTTGGCTGCTTCTTCTTAATTTTGCAGATGCGATGGTACTCACTGCAACGTACCCAACGACCTACCACACCAGATCAAGCGCCGGAGAAGAGGACGCGGCGGTCGGCGACGGACGAAGATCGGCTTCGCGAGCAAGCTCTGTAAATTTGACGAAGACAAAAAGAGTCGAGACATTTCAAAACGACATCGTTTTGAGGCCTCCACTGATCACTGATATAATTACGGAAATGTCCAATCCTCGATCAATGTAATAAATAAATAATTTAATCGAAGAAAATAGATTAAAAAAACGGTAAGAATCTGCAATAGCTTGCTCAAGTTAAGAAGGAATAAAAAAGAAAAAATGGAAATTTAATTACTTTTTCTAGAGAGTGAAAAAAGAATAAAATTTTACCGGAGAAAGTAAGCTGAGGGAGAGAGACGAAACAGTCCGTGCAAAAATGGCGTCGGAGGAGGAGCTCCTCCTTAACCTTAACCACCCCTTCTTCGATCTCTGTTCCTGCTTCGCATTACTGGTAAAAAAAACCATATCTTTCTCTTTCCATATATGTATGTATTTATGTATGTATCTGTAAGCATCTTCGTATTTTTAAGATCTGATTCGCAAATGCAAGCTCGGAAACATATTAATTTTGCAATTGAATATATACCCAGAACCCAGTACTCGTGAAGTGATCAGATCTTTGATCTGAAACTGTGCGTGGCAAGTTCTTCTGGTCGGTGTTAGGTACTGAATGTGCATATGATTCATAGCCGTTTGCCCCTAAAACCCATCAAATTTTGAGCTTTTGGAAGTTTTGGGTTATGGGTCTTGTTGTGATTTGTATTATTTTGTGTTTTCAGAATGATTGCTTGCTTTTTTGGGAAGATTGTTTTTATTGTTTTGATTTTCTTCTGTGATTTGTTGGGTTGTTTGGTTGATTTCTGAATTGGGTTTTATGCAGTGGTGATGGTGGTGGTGGAGGATGAGAAGTTGGCGAAGCTAGAAGGGGAGATTGGGGCTCTGCAACCAGTGATGTATTGTGGAGGAGGGCAATGGAGTTGTGGGAGAGCTGGAACAGTGGGTTTACAGAGAGTGAGTTCGATTGTGCGCGAGATTGGTGAGCCTTGCCTCCATCAATCTTCTATAAAGGTTGTTATATCTGTAAGACTCATATAAACTGTAGTTGTGATTTTTTGGTTTCTATTCCTGTACTTTATTGGTTGTATTTGTGAATTTGGTTCTAGTGCATGTTCTATGTATTTGGAACTAGTACCCACCTAGTGGTGTTAGTTTTTGGTTATCATTATGCTCTTGGGGTTCCGGTTAAGTTTATGTAACTATTGCTTCTTAGGTCCGTAATGCACCATGGTTTTCATGACGGAATGTCGCCCACCTCCTCGAGTAGTATGCTTGATAGATCAGTTTTTGTGCATTTCAGAGTTTATATGTTCTTCATTTTGTGAAATGATTTTAGAGCCTCTAACCAGCTCTCTCTCCCTCCCTCTCTGGAGATCTGATGGTAGGATCATGATTTTTGGAATGTATTCTGTCATGAATGTCTTCCATTATTTTTCATCTCATGAAATGATTAAAGAGCATCTAACCAGGACAAAAACAGAAAGACTAGTTGTTCATAGTGAAGTGGGTTTGTAATACCATTTGCTCGATTTTGCATGTTTCGACATCTTTAAAAAAGGGTTCTTAAAAACCACAAAAAGCAGTCAAGCTTAGGCTGTAGTTACTGCTTCTAGAATTAATGCTACTTGATAATCAATATCAGTGATCCTTGGAGTAGCTATTGAAGGATTACTGGATTAGTAGGTGCTATCTCCCCTCCTTGTCTTACTCTCTCACAATGATAGGACTTTAAATTCTCTCGGGAGTTGTTTTTCATGTTCGGATAAGTTCTGGGAGATTCTTGTACTCTCATTCATAGGTGTGCTGATTTTTGCCGTTTCTTTAGTTAAGACTGTCTATTAAAATATATCACTTGCGATTGCTACACTTTTGCAGATAAGCAAAACACTTAACCCAGACAAATGGCAGGCAAATTTTGACAGTGATGGAAAACTTATCGGCTTTCACAAAGCACTCAAGTTGATTGTTTTGGGGGTATGTTTTTTTTTTACCATTCACTTGTCCCCGAACTATGTATGCAGGAGGTTTCTGTGTGTATGTGCACACTATTCTGTCTCCTTGTAAGTAATCCAATATTGAACTTCAGTTCTCATAATAGAACTTATTTCTATGCTTCATTGTAGGGCGTCGACCCATCTATAAGGCCCGAAGTTTGGGAATATCTACTTGGTTGTTATACACTGAGCAGTACTGCTGAGTATCGAAGGCAATTGAGGACAGCCCGAAGGTTTTCACCCTTCAATTTTCTTAGCTTACTTTGTATATAAATAACACTGATCGGTGTCATGGTTTATTTACGCGTTCATGCCTCATGGCATTGAATTTAGGCATGTTAGATAAAACAACACTCATACAAGTTAATGGTTATCATGAACAATTCATTTGTTGATTGAATTCACTCTTCTTCCTATTCTCAACTACAAATATCTTTTAGTATGCTAGTTGTTTTAGTATTACAATATCTTGTAATATTAGTTGTACATGTAGTCACTGATGAAACTCTTTTTTTTTTTTTTGCAGGGCGCGTTATGAGGATCTAGTCAGGCAGTGTCAAATGATGCATTCAAGCATAGGAACCGGTTCACTTGCATATGTCGTGGGATCTAAAGTTATGGATGCGAGAACATTGTCTAAGGATGAAAAGATTAGTGAAGCTAAACACGAAATTAGATCGAGTTCAGTGGATAATGATAGCGAAGTAGGCACTTTTTATGATTGCAACGATAATTGTACAGGTACAAATATTTCTAGGAAAATGGAAAGCTTTAATGATTCTGCTGACCTTGTCAGCGTGAGGGAAAGTGTAGAGAGTGCTGCTCGTGACTCTTCTTGTTTTGTAACTCCTATTGCTGCACACAACCGCAGTTCCTCAGGGAGAGAAGCAAGTGGATCACAAGATATAACTGGAAGCTATACTTCCTTTCCTTCTTTGCCTGCCGTAAATTTGTGTGAAAAGAGTGGAGAAGATAAGAGTGGATTCAGAGTGCATGATGCTGATATTGCACTTTCCAAACAGCCTGACTTGAGCTTTGAAGATGACAAAATGCACAGTTTTCAAATCAACAATAATACAGATTTAGTTATGGAATCAAATGGTTCGCCGTGTGACAAGGGTTCTCTTCCAGTCAACACTGAGATTGAAATGGTTCAGTCTGATGCCCGTGAATCAGTATCCAAGTCCAAAAAACTGGGTAGTGGGAAAGAAATAGTGAACAGATTGAGAATATCAGATGTACCAGACACAACATCCTTGAAGGCCACAACATCCCAAGAAGGCGCTGTCAATGATGACAAAGTATCTGAATGGCTTTGGACTCTACATCGAATAGGTAAGTCAGTTATTGGGAAGACTACATATACATACCCACTTTGACCTTTCGCTATCGATTACACACCCTATAGGCGAGTCGGTATCAGTGACACTCTATCACCTTTCGTATTAATAAAAAACACTCCGATTTACACAAAAGGTGATGGTTTTATCATAACACTCTGTCACCTTTCTTCGTAAATCAGAGTGTTTTTTATTAATACGAAAGGTGGTAGTGTGTTACTGATACCGACTCACCTTGGGGGTGAGTTATTTGTAATGAAAGGTCAAACTGGGGGTGTTAACGAAGTTACCCCTCAGTTATTCATGCTGTTGTGAATTGTGAGAATAAATCAAAGGTTTCTGTTGTAAACTATGTGTCAGAACTTCTTGAAGCTGATATAGTCTGTTCTTTTTCAGTTGTTGATGTGGTAAGAACAGATAATCATCTTGAATTCTATGAAGATACGAGAAATCTAGCTAGAATGTCTGATATTCTTGCTGTTTATGCATGGGTTGATCCTGCAACAGGTTATTGCCAAGGTTGTGGTCCTCATTCACTAATCCACTTTTCTTACTCGTTCTTTTAGTCACTATTAGCTTTCCATGGGAAGCGTACTATCCATTCATATCATCAAACTGTATGATGATCCTATACATAATTTAATTAGAATCTAATTTCAGGTATGAGTGACCTCTTGTCTCCCTTTGTTGTTCTTTTTGAGGATAATGCCGATGCCTTCTGGTGTTTTGAGATGCTAATAAGAAGAATGGTATTCTCATCTTGGTTGATGTGGTGGGCTATATAATCTGGCGATAATTGCAAAAAAGTATCCAGAGGTATTCACTTTTTGTAACTTGTAGTCTTCTTCTTTGATAATTACAAAAGGTACCCTCTTTTTATTGCAGTTTGTTTCAAAAAGATGATTTTACCCTTGAAAACTCAAAAATCCAATTTTTCTTACTCTTAGTACAGTACAAAAAGGAAGAAAATTAAGAGATATGAAAATTTAGATTTTTGGTTTGTTACTTATCTAATTCGTAAGGTTAAAATCATCATTTGTATACAAATTGCAACAAAAAGACAAGTTCTGGTACTTTTTTGCAATTACCAAAGAAGAAGGTACAAGTTGAAAAAAAATGAATACCCCAGGGTACTTATTTGCAATTATCCATATAATTTATCTTCATTTGCTGAATCAGCAATTTTTTTTTTGTTTTCCAGCGCGAAAATTTCCGGATGGAAGGACCAACTGGAGTGATGAAGCAGTTGGAAACATTGTGGGACATCTTGAAACTCACAGATAGGGAAATGTTTACACATTTGTCACATATTGGTGCCGAAAGCCTTCATTTTGCCTTCCGAATGCTGCTAGTACTCTTCCGGCGAGAGTTATCTTTTGATGAGGCTCTTTGTATGTGGGAGGTCGGTGCTCTCTCATTCTCTTTCACTATAAATTTGTAAAATCACATTCACTTATTTGGTAATGTTTCTACAATAGGAGATTTTTGCGTTTTATCGTGCACAGTTGTCAATATTATAGAGCAGGTTGATAGTTCATATTATGCTCCAGTTGTTGAGTACTATTCTTCTAGGACTGTCTACAATTAGGAAGCCATTTATGATAAAGAAGAATAGAAAATCTGATCACATGAACACATCAATTATAGAGAATACTAGAAATCTTTAAGTAAATTCTAGGATTACTTAGAAATAATATAACTTGTATCTGTTCAAGGAGTGAATCTATTAAGGGATAACTGCAAAAAAGTACCCTGAGGTATTCACTTTTTTCAACTTGTAGCCTTCTTTGATAATTGTGATAAAGTGCCCTGAACTTTCCTTTTTGTTGCACGTTGTATAATTTTGTTTCAAAATGACGATTTTACCCTTGAAAATTTAAAATAATAATAGTTAAAGAACAAAAAATCTTAATTTTCATATCCCCTAAATTCTTACTATTTGTACGGTACAAAGACAAAGGAAAGTAAGGGATATGAAAATTTAGATATTTTTTACTTATAATTTTTTAATCTAAATTGTAAGGGTAAAATCGTTATTTTTATACAAATTGCAATAAAAAGACAAGTTCAGGGCACAGTTTTGTAATTTATAAAAAAAGAGGGTTACAACTTGCAAAAAGTGAATACCTCAGGGTACTCTTTTGCAATTATCCCTCTCTTGATTTTAATTGTGTAAGCATGGTAGACACTAGACAGCATCAGAAGGGAGCTTAAACTGCTGCCATTTTTGTTTTGGGAGAGCATGAACCTTAACCCTTCATCTTTGTTTTTTGAGGTTCAAAGAAGCATTAGGTGGGTTGGTACTAGGCCAAGTAAAAGAACCCAAGTTTCACTGACTGTGTAAATGAATGACATGCCTTATCTTCTTACCAACTAGTTAATTTTATGTTTTTGAAGTGCAAGGTACATAATTTTCCAAAAGATCAGTTAATAACCATGTGATTTACTTTTATTTTTATTTTGATGAAGTATTCTCTTTACGGTTTTATGTATCCTGACATATTACATTCTCATTTAGATTTGATATTACTTCTCTCATTATGCTTCATATTACTCAATTAATGTACAAAAAAAACTATTTGGGGACTACTGCAGATGATGTGGGCTGCTGATTTTAGTGAAAAAATGGCATTCCATCTAGAAAACAACTGTCTCGAAGCGTTGGCAGTACAGCTTCCTCAGGATTCTATAGCAGAAATAGAAGAGAACACAGAGCATGGTCATGGCATTTCAGAGAGAAGCATGCATCCAAATGAGGCAAATGTAGGGCGGCCCATGTTGGAGACGAAGTCAACCCATCACTTTTGTGGGCTGACGAGGAAGTTTTGGTCAAGGAGTGATCGCATGCAGATGTGCACTGCAGCTTCATCAGCCAGAAGTCGAAATGATGAGTTACCTGTATTTTGTGTGGCGGCTATACTCATACTGAATCGACATAAAATTATCAGAGGAACTCATTCATTTGAGGATTTGATCAAGGCAAGTGCTTTGCATTAACACTGAGTTTGGATGATTGCAACAAAGTACCATGAGGTATTCACTTTTTGCAACTTGTAGCCCTCTTCTATGATAATTGCAAAAAAGTACCCTGAGCTTATCTTTTTGTTGCAATTTGTATATAATTGTTTCAAAATGACGATTTTACCCTTGGAAAATTAAATTTCAAAATAATAATTAAAGAAAAAAATCTAGCTTTTTATATCCCTTGAATTTCTTACTCTTTGTAAGGTACAAAGAGTAATAAAATTTTGGGATATGACATTTTTTAATCTAAATTGTAAGGGTAAAAAAAATTCAAGGGATATGAATTTTTTTAATCTAAATTGTAAGGTTAAAATCGTCATTTTATACAAATTGCAACTAAAAGGCAAGTTCAGGGTGCTTTTCAGCAATTATCAAAGAAGAGGCTACAAGTTGCAAACAATGAATATCTCAGGGTATTTTTTTTTTGCAATTATCCTTTCTGAGTTTCATACCTTTTCCTTGTCTATATGTACCACATAGGTCTTGTGCGGATATTCGTAAGGTGATACTCGTGATGCATGTTTTGCAGACTTTCAATGATAATATGCTGAAGATCGATGTGAAAAGATGCATAAGCTCTGCGATTAAACTTCGAAAGAGATACTTCTATAAGGTGACCTCCGCAATGAGAAACGTGTTTTTCAATTTTTATTTTGAAATGCCATGCTTCATTTTTCTTGTATGTGTGCTTACTTATATTGGAAGTCTTTTTTGAACCAGCTAATCAGGACCAAGAACAACCCTCCTGCTCATCAGAATGATGAGTGAGTCACATCAATTTTCATATTCTAATGGAAGAAGCTCGACAATAGCACTTTGGTTATGGAAGTAACTTTTATTAATGGAGAAATATAAAGCAGAAGGGCTTTTGCCAATGGAAGATTTGTCAATTATGCATCTACCTCCACTATCTCTTTCACATCTTCTAAACGGTAATTACCGCCCGGTCTTCCTTTGAATTCATATCGTTATAGTGTTCTTTGCCTTCAGTTTACTATTACATTATTAGGTTGCTTCAAATTACGAAGGAAGGATGATTTTGTGTGGAGGTTTATAAACATTGTAACTTTCTACTTATGAGAATCATATATGGTAAATTACATATTACCGGTAAATTTGGTGCAAATAAACCGGTTATATTCACTATAACTGTTACTGGGTATGCTCTTACTTCTAAAAGTAGTACAAATTATATTACCTGGCCTGTGAGATGTTGGAATAGTTTAAGTGAATTTAGGATTTAATGGTTTCAGGCATCATAGATGTTGGAATAGTTTAAGTGAATTTAGGATTTACCACCCTATTGTGAAATTAGTAACTGTAATGACTAATGACCAATTAGGTAGTGGTTAAATAAGTAGAGCATTCCATAACTTACCCTACATAACATTCAGTGGAAATAGCAAAAAAGTGACCTTATGTTTCAGGTTTGAGCAGATTGGTACCCTAATGTTTCAAGTGTAGCAGATCTGTGCCGTTAACTTTTTCTTTTTGGTGTACTGTTACTAATTCCGTTAAAAATGAATGAAAAGTAAAAAATGCCCCTTAAAAATAGTAAACATTTTACTTTAAAAGTGAAAAAAAAAATTCGTCTCTATTTTTTATTAAAAAAATTCAAATATCAAATATTTTCACTTATATATATATATATATATAGATTTTTTTCTTCATATTTTTCAAATTAAGGGTATTAAATGTCATACTTCAAATATTAAAAATTAAATATATTTCAATCCTATTTCTTATTTACTTTTAAAACATTAATTATCAAATATTTTCATTGTATTAGACTATATGCGTATTAGATGTTTTAATTCATGGGCAAAAATTGAAAATTTTTAAAAAAGGGGGTAACTGAAGGGCACTTTTCTGTCGTTAGAACTGACGGTACAATTTAAGAAAAAGTTCAATGAACAGATCTGCACCAGAAAGAAAAGTCTGCTTGAGCCCGAACTCAAGGGCACATTTTTTGCTAACGTATACCATCACTGATTTCTATTCACCAAGCCTATCCCCTATAGATAAATACTTTATTAATTGTTGTACTTTATCGTTAATCTTTTATTAGTATTTAAAATGGTTAGACTTGATTTTCTAAGTGTTTCTCTTATTTTGTAATTAGGTTATGGCATAGTCAGATAGTCTTTTCCACTTCTTGAAGTCAGTGGGAAGAAGATTCTCTGTTTGGGTTCTCTGGGGACTGATCATTTAGCTAATTGCAGAGACCACTCAGGTTAGGTGAATATGATTATTTTTTTTCTTTACTTTGTTGTACCATATATTCGGAGAGAAAAATATAGTCGAGAATTTTGATTCCATATCGATTGTGCTGAGAATTTGGATATCCATCATAACCAATACCATACATTAAGAAATCTTTATGTATCTTATTTGTGAATAGAAAAACATACGATTTTCCCATGTCCTTATATGGATTATTCATTGTACCTATGAAAACAAACTAAGGGATAATTGCAAAAAAGTACCTTGAGGTATTCACTTTTTGCAATTTGTAGCCTTCTTTGGTCATTGCAAAAAAGTGCCATGAACTTGTCCTTTTGTTTCACTTTGTATAAATTAGTTTCAAAATGACGATTGTACCCTTGGAAATTTAAATTTTAAAAATAATAAGGGTAAAAAGACAAGTTCAGGGTATTTTCTTACAATTATCAAAGAAGAGGGCTACAATTGCAAAAAATCAATACCTCATTGTCCTTTTTTGCAATTATTCTACAAAACAATGCCAACCAAATACGGAATACCTATATTACCCCTTACCTTCTATATGAAAATTAAACTCTTTCTTCACTAGACATTATATCTTCTTCTACTTGTTTGTTTTACGGCAATTCCTTCGTATCTCTCCTTACTTTCCAGTTAAAATACCGATACTACCCATCCTGCTCATCGCCTCTGCAAATGCCTTTCTGAAGTCCTCAAAACCATATGCAAATTCTTTAGTGAGTTCATTGCTGGCTTCTCCATAAAGGAGTTGCTGATCGACTCCAAGAACTGCTTCCTTGGTCAGGACTCTAGAATAGTAGGACTCTGTGAAATTGTATTTGTAGCTACTCCCACTCGGGTTGAGAGCCACAATCGGGTCTGTTTGGCCCTTCATGGTTCTTGCAGGGCATAGTTTCCTCATTTTTGTCAGGAACGATGGTTTCATGGAGGGATCTGGCTTCCCAGTGTTGTTGTAATTGTAGAGGCGATCTACAACGAAGCTACAGTGTGTTCTTCCTGTTGTGTGTGCTCCTGAAGAACGGGAAAACACGTGTTTATGATTCTATTTCAATGTCTTGGAAATGAAACCTTCTTTGTTGATTCATGTAAGAACACTGGTTATTGTTGTTGCTGCTGTCAAAAAAGGGATAATCAGAAGAAAAAGAATGCTGAGGTATTCGCTTTCTGCAATAATGACAACAAAATGCAATGAACTTGTCCTTTTTGTCATTATAGAAAATAGATAGTTACGATATGCAGAAGTGAATACCTCACCGTTCTTTTTTTTCTGATTATCCCTAAAAAAGTACAATATGTACTTGTTAATGCTAACCTAGGAGTGTGGTCATGTCCTGTTCGTCCAAGCCTTTGGATTTGAAGTATGCAAGTGATTGACCGTATGAGATGGACGGACCTGGGAGGTCCACAGATGTGGCGCTTGACAACCCGTCTCTTCTCCCCGTGTAAACCGGGTAGGACGGCGCGCCCACCTGACCATAGAGAGTTCCAGGTCAGTCAAAATCAAGTGAGAAAAAAGAGGAAAACCCCCAATAACGCACCTCCTTTTGACCTTTATTTACACAGAATAACTGCAAAAGGTCATCTGTTTGCAAAAACATACCTTCACCTTTCATTTATTCCAAGAAAAGAGATTTCCGTTAAATCATAATGACACCATTGTTTTATTTGAATAAATGAAAGGTGACAGGTAAACTGAATTAGGTTGTTACCAAATGAGCAGCATCTCTGGTGGCCAAATTGAGAATGTCTGCACATGAAACCACTCCCGGACATCTTTGTTCCAGCACTTGTTCGATTTTGTCTATGATCATGAGCCCGGCAAGTCCCCGGTTCTGCGGAGCGTTCTTCTACAATTTTGGCCCGTCGAGGAGAATCGAAGCGCCACAACCCTATCAGAGCCTTGTCATTTTAACGTTAACCCGATTCAAAAGTTAGGAACTGAAGTAGTCAAATTTCGTACCTTGGCAAAGTAGTCTGAGTAGAGCAACCTAACGAGCTTGGGAGTGAGGCTCCTGTCCTTGTCCCAGAACAGCTTGAGTTGGTGCTTGATATATTCCTCTGCAAACCCAAACCTGCTCTGACATCATGTTTATTTTGTTTAAAATATATTACTTACACCAATCAGATTTTCATAACTAAAATGTCAATCTTATTAACTATGTGTGAACATATCCTTTATAATTAGCTCGTGAGCCATGGTAGAGCTGGATATAATTGCATGTAGCCCGGAGACCACTAGGTGGAGATGATAAACAGATCGCGAGTCAAACCAATTCTGATACCATGTCAAAGCCCGATCCAACCCAAAAGCTCGATCCGATATATGGAGGCATCAATATGTTTATCAAGTGATCAATACATTCACATACTTCCAATGTGAGAAACACTTCAAGACGATGAGTTCAATTTTAATTTCATGTCCATCAATTTATTAGTCCTGAGTTGTCTTTCAAGATGAATCAAGAACTCGACGTGTCTTTCTTACATGTTTTTGATAAACTCCGGGTGGATTAAGGTTTGGTTCTTAAGGAATCGAAACTCCATTTCCTTTTAGAAGTGTATAAAAACATATTCAAGACAATCCACATGTATTATACAAAGCAAAGCAATATGTACAGCTTTTGATTGATAAGAAAAGAGTGAAAGGATAATTATAAAAATGCTTTTTGGGGTAAATATGAGAGAGACAAAATGTGTGTAATGCTCTTGAATTTCTTGATAAAAAGAATATGTCATGTGTCTCTCTTTATTTGTTTTATTTATTTTTTGTTACCAAATAAAAATAAAATTGTACATTTATAAACTTTTTTATAATTACAAAAAGATGATAAATATATTTTTCTGCTACAATTTATATAAGAATAATAAATTTATTATTATAATTTAGATTTTAATTAAAATAAAAAGTAAAATCAGAATAAGAGCACTATTTTGTTTATTATTTTTTGTATTTTGATAATTGGTACTTTATTATTATAAAAATATAGTTTATATTTTGATTTTTTTTTATTATATTCGTGTAATATTTATTTATTATTAATAACAAATAATAAAAGATTAAACTCGTCTAAGCGCCACCTAGGTCCCGATTAGTTCCCGTCTGACATTTAAGGATCCTCATCGTCCGACTAGCGTCTAACGTTTTTTACAACCTTAAAAATGGTCAAATAAATGCCTCTTTTTCCTCCAAAAAAAATACTGCGGTATTTTTTTATAAATATTCCTAGAACCAATTCATTATGGGCTTTATGTTTTTTGCTATGACGAAAACTCGGAAGTGTGGGCCCAACCACTCATAACGGGCTCAACTTTAGGACAATAACAACGTTGGGCCTATTTTGTTTTAAACGGCGATTACATGGACCACTTTTGGCTTTGGGCAAGTTAATTTTAACAATTAAATAATATAATTTGAAACTATATTATTATTCTTTATTTTTTGAGGTAGAAACGATGATATTATAAATTTAAAAGCATTTTGGTGTCTGCTAATGCAGGGATCACCATACATATCAAGAAAACTAACATAAACTGAAAGGCAAATGCTGAAAAGTAAATGTTGCTCATAGGCATAATGGCGGTCGGATGGGTGGAATTGCGGTAGCATCCAGGGATACCGATACAGTATGCTCCTACCATAAGAAACTGATCGAGCAGATCAGATGATAATCGTGCAGTGGTGGACCGATTACTCCCCCGGTAGGTCAGCGTGTGTCGTCCTCCCTTGACTGATAATGGTAGGGCTCCTGAACGCGAGATTGTTGACTCCGAAGTGGTAGAGAAGTAACTCATCAACAGTTGGTGGTACCAATGCCACCTATGTGCCAAAAGGGGTACAGTCGACCAAACCCTCCCTGCCCCCCTCAGTACTCATTCTTGGAGGTGAGGGTGCTTGAAGCCCCCCGCCGCTGCATATGACGGCCCATTCAACGCCGCTGATTCTTCTTCCTCCGCAGGATCCTCCTCCCTCTCCGCCCTCTTGTTTCCAGACAGTGACGGCGACGGGTCACGTGGTAACCAACCCATCGGTACCTCCTCATCCCCTACTTCCTGATGTCCCCACCCCCCTTTTCCTTCCTGCCTTGGAGGTGTCCTTGGTGCCCCCTTATTAGGGCCCCCCTTTCCTGGTCCACCCATATAAGTCCAGTTCGTCCCTAGGATGACCTTTACATGTTTCGCTTTCTCTAGCGCCGATCTCGGATCCCTTGGCGCCTTCAGCGAGGACCCCCTTACTCCTCAATAACCGGTCAGACCGGAAAAAGGTGACCCGCACAGCAACAACCAAAACAGTGCTCAGGTAAATGTTCATACGAGATACTCAGACGAGTTCTTACCTGAGATACGGATAGACGGAACCAGAGTTGGCTCTGCAAAGGTACTCGAATATCCGCCCTGATTCCGATCTTCAAAAAGCCCCCCAGCAGATACCCTCCTTGTCAACATCCACTACTTGGTAGACCCCCAACGTGTTCCCCACCCTGAATCCCACATCTCTCGTCCAAGCCCCCACCGGTAGATTCGATACTCGCGCCCAGACTGAGAAGTGATGGAATTGCAGGTCCTTGACCTGCATGTGGGCCCTTTGGTCCGTAAATAGGACCAGTGAGTCCCAAAAGGACCACGGCTCTCCCAACAGAACCCTTTCCCTCTCCTCGGCTGATCGGAAGAAAAAAAATGATCAGGCCACCCTCTAGAGGTTTGGCCTCGACCTTCATTCCCCATACATCCTCCATTCGCGCCACCACTGACTTCCAGAAAATCTTCCTGGTTGTCAGGACCTTAGCTGCCAACGCGAATCTATACAATTTCCCTCGGTCAGTAACCTCTTGGACCGGCACTATGACCTCCTTGATCCTCATAGCGCCCATCTGGGAATCTAAAACTCCGACCTGTTCCCCTGGGGAACACCCGTTTCCTTGATATGGGTAAATCGGGTTGACCCTAGGAATCGGATCCCCCTGACCCGCCTGGGCCGGACGCCCAAATGGATTCGGTCCATACCCGGGACCTTGCCCCAACCCGGATCCATTGCCGCCCCGCTCGCCCGATCCGATCCGGTGCCCACCTGGCCCATCAGCATCTACCCGACCCGCTCCATACCTCGCTGCCCAACAGGCTACATCAGCGCCCCCATCCTGGGCCCAAACAGACTTCTGACCCAATCCCGCAGCCCAGCGAGCATCACCCATAAACCCTCGGCCCATGCCCACTTTTTCTACAGCCCGACCCGTCGCAACCCTACCCGCTTCTGGCGCCGCCAAGCCTTTCCCCTTCCTTCTCTGCCAAGCAAGCGCCTCCGGTGTCTCCTCCGGCATGATTGCCGAATCCGATGAGACCGGGATTGGGGTGTCTTCCTCCCCCATGAACGCCGGCAGTAAGGGATCAAACCCCCCACCACCTCCGACCCGATCTACTCCCGCCTCCTGCAATCTCCGCCTCACCCCGCTGCCCAGGCGTCTTGGCCGAGGGCCTTTCGCCGGCGTGCGGCAGAGGCAACTCGGCCCCGGCTGGATCCGACCACCTGCAACCGTCCTTCCTCCTCTATAGTCCGGGGCGAGAAGTGCATCACCGGTGCACCCTCTTCCCGTTCCGTCATCGCACCCACATAGATCACCGGGTCCTACTACCCCACCGTCTCCTCCTCCGGCATCGGGTCCTCCTCCCCCGTCGTCTCCTCCTCCGGCGCCTCCGATCCCGACCCATAAACCGAGTCCTGGATGTCCTGCTCCGATAGGCGTGGTCCCATGTGTACCCCGTCGTCGAAGCCGTTCTCTCCTCCCTCCATCTCGCTCGAAAACATCATGAAAGTACGAAAGTTTCACAAAACTCGCCCTAAACCCTAGCAAAAGAAATAGAGAGAGCTGCGCTCCATATTATTATTCTTTATAATTATAGTGCAAAAATTATTTTATCAAAAATTGCAAGTTGGTCCTTCAAAAAAAATTGCAAGTTGATACCAAAAGAAAATCCACAATGAAAAAGATAAAAGAAATAAAGAATATCCTTTCTTTTGACGGAAAAAGGAAAAATAAGAGAAAAAAGAGGAATATTTCCTTTTTCTCTTCAAAAATCAAAACCCTCATTTTTATTTCCGTACACCTTCTCCTCCCTCCATCTCTTCTCCATTTTTCAGGAGACACCTCAATTCAGTCTCGAAGCACACATATACACACAAGCTCTGCATGTACATACAGTCTCTTCACCATTTTTGTAGCTATTGATAGCTCTACAGAGTTCTCTATCTGGTAATCTGTCAAAGTTCTGTTTTTTTTTGTTTTTTTTCAAATTTCTCAATCTGGGTTCTTCGATTTTGTGGCGGGAACACCGGATTGACGGTGAATTGACGGCCAATTTTGGGTTTTTATCATCTGGGTTTTGGTTTCAGTACATAGATCTCGGATTGTTTGGGAGCTGGTTGATGGCTAATCCATCTGGGAACCATCAGGAGCACAGCCAAGGACAGTCTTCCATTAACGGGAATGCGAGAAATGGGAACTCGGTTTTGATGAAACACGAGAGCTCGGAGGCGATGAGGCACAATCCAGGCGTGTCCATGGATTGGACAACAGGGGAGCAGGCAATTCTGGAAGATGAGTTAACCAAGTGAGTTGTAATTTGGGTTTTTTGTTTGTTTGTTAAATACCAGTTGGTTGATTATAAGTTTGATTGAATCTGGAAATAATGGGGTTGTTTTTGTTGAAAGTTTATTAATGTATATTGGGGTTTTCTGTTGCTTGTTTTGAAAATTTTATTTTGGGTAGTGGTTGTTTCTATATTCGGGTCTAAAACATTGTTATTGAGCTTTGGCAAAAACCATTTGGTAAATGGCGTTTTTTGTGATTAGGGTCATAAGCTGAATTTAGATTTTCCCTTTTCAAGTTCTTCGGTTTCTACTGAGAAATTGTGGCTTCCTGTACCATAATTTGTAGAATCACTGTAATTTTAGCATATTTATCTGGTAACTAAACTGGAGAAATCTCGTGTTTCTCTGTTATCAGTTTTACCTCAGTTACGCATTATCAAATCTTTGTATAAAGCCTTGTAGCTGCCCAGATTAGACCAATGCTAATATTACATGATAACGTCTAGTTGAGATTCAATTGTACTTGATATCTTGCTTGCAACGAATAGTGTATGCATTGTTTTGGTAAAACCCTGAAAGGGTGAAAGTCGTTTTGAGTTTGGTTAGGCAAAAAACTGGGAGACGTAATAAATACAAAATCAGGAACTAACTGATTACTACACAGTTCTTAGATGCCACATCTAGAATAGGTTTCTTTAGGTGATAGTCCAAGTGTGGTATGTTTGTGATTACTATGACTGAGCATCACTGCCTGAAATAGTTGTATCAGAGAGCTGCTTGAGCTTTCAATTTAAGAGCTATGGTTTCTGTGAACCAAGAGTCTCCTTCAAAAAGGTTAAATTTTTCGAATATAAGCCAAGGAGCAGTCGGCCCTCTCATTAGAAACCACCTGTACTTATATATAAGTTTTGGAATGAGATAGGGAATCACCTTAATTTGTGTGTAATTTAGCTTCGTCTCCATTCCCATTGCCAAACCATCTCATAGGCATTTGTTGGTTCCCCTTTTTGCAACGGGAATGAAAATAGGGTGAAGTGAAAGATTGGGAATTGACTTAAGGATCATATAAACTTTTTTATACCCTCATTTACACACTAAATAAAGGCATGATTCCCATTCTCATTCACACGAAACCTTTGCAAATGCTGCCTTAATTTCTGAAAAATTACTGTTGTAATATAATGGTCTAGGAGTTTTGCTGTTTTAGAATTAACCTTCCAATTTCATTACTAACTATTAACGTATTTTATGATTATTTTTTCGCATAGTTGTGAAAAATTATGTTTCTATCACCTCATGATGGTAACTGAGTGTTGTATAGGGGTTCATAAAACATTAACCTACCCAGCAAGCTCAGCGTACCTATCATTGACTTCTCAAATATTCGTTGCCACTTTTGCAACTAAATCATCTTTGCAAGCTGCTAGGGAAAGTAGCATGAGTTGGTTGCTACTGAATTATATGCTGGATATCACTGTTTACATTCTTATGTTGTTGTAATATTGTCCATTGGTCTCTTAGGTTATTGGTGTCATTAGGCTCGTGTATAAGTAATTCATCAATACCACGGTGTTGGTATTTTGTGCAGATATGTTTCAGAACCAAACATAATACGATATGCAAAGATAGCTATGCAATTACCGGGTAAGACAGTTCGTGATGTGGCGTTGCGTTGCAGATGGATGACAGTAAGCTTCATCGTTTCATTTCTCGGATCTTGTTTATCTTTCTAGGCAATATGTTGATCCTAAGAGCTATCTTTATTATATGATTTATTTACCTCTTAAAGAATAGTCTTAATAGTGAAACATAATTGTGGGGGCCAACTATTAACACTCTTGATCATATAATCCATTGGAAGGAGTAGTGTAACCAAAAGTGAAGTAGTAGTGTGATGGTATGTCATGGCTTATTATCCTTCTAAAAGAATATATACCACTGTGGCCGGGCCACTTACATGTAGTAATTTGGTGAAAGATGTAGTTGTCTTGTATATGTTCTTAATGATTCTACATGAGGCAAGGGTGTTAAGAAATGTCTAATTTTGTACTATTTATCTTGGAAGCCACCTTTAAAATCGTTTAATTGGTTTACCTATTCGTGCAGAAAAAAGAGAACAGCAAGAGGAGAAAGGACGAGCTCAATCTAACAAAGAAAAGAAAGGATAAGAAGGTACAGTTGGCTTTATTTTGTCCCAACTTTCATATGAGGTTTGGCTTCTAGTAATCGTGTCGGTTTCTTTTTGCTCGATGTTACCACAATATTGTCACAGATTTGGCTGGATAGAGTGAATATGGCACTGGCTTACTGGAAGATGATTGCATTTTATGGGAAATTGCAAAAAAATACCCTGTGATATTCATTGTTTGCAATTTGTATCTCTCTTCTTTGATAATTGCAAAAAAAAAGTGCCCTGAACCTGTCTTTTTGTTGAAATTTGTACAAAAATGATGATTTTACCCTTGTAATTTAAATTTTAATAGTAGCAAGTAAAAAACAAAACAAAAAAATCAAATTTTCATATCCCTTAATTTTCTTCCTACAAAGAATAAGGGATATGAAAATTTAAATTTTTTGTTCTTTGATTACTATTTTTAAAATCTAAATTTTCAAGGGTAAAGTGTCATTCTGAAACAAATTTATACGAAGTGCAACAAATTGACAAGTTCAGAGTACTTTCTTGCAATTATCAAAGAAGAGAGGTACAAGTTGAAAAAGTTTTTTTTTTCAATTATACTTAGATTTTACATTCATTCCTTTCAATAACTTTTTCATACCATCTGATTTTTCTTCTGAACATAGAACAATTATTGGTTCTTTTTTTTTCCAGCAACATACCAGTTTCATGAATCCCACTGTTTTATATTTTTCTGGCACGAGTATTGGAGCCCTTAGTGCTTTGAGGTGTACATTTTGTATTTCTTTTGCAGGAAAGAGCTCCCGATCATTCAGCAAAGTCACCACTCTTTGCACCTCAACCAAATATTCCTGCATATGCACAACCTTTGATTCCTAAAATAGACAATGATGATGGCATCTCATACCAAGGTCTGGTTTTGTATTTCTTTGCTGAAGCTCTTCATAGTTCTTAATGATTTTACATAAAACATATGCTTGGCCTTCTGATTATATAAATCAGTAAATCACACACTTAAGACATATTCATTTTCTATTTATGAGTTATGCCAAAATTTATTTCCCCATTGTACCCTTCCACATCAATCTCTCTTTGAAGTCTTAAATTTGAAACAAAAAATACTATTGTTCGATAACTCAATCAGCTAAATTTTTTTAAAGACGAAAAGTGTCCTCATTTCCAGCTGCACATTGACCCTACTTCAATTGTCATCCCGAAAGCTAATTTGAAACAAACCGTCCCTTTCAAATTTATCCCAAAACTTTTGCTATGCAGTCTACTATTAATTATCACCTGTTTCGTATTCGGCCCTTGACTGGTTGGTGTACATGGAACTATATTGATGTATATATTGTGGATTTTAGTAATTAGTTATGTAGTTTCACTCATAAATGTCATACAGGAAATCAGTGCATTTGCACAAGTTTACATGCACTGGAGTGTATTGGCTGTTGATGGACATATAATTGCTGCATATAACTTTAGCTATCAAATTATCTATTGTAAGTCTTCATTGGTTTTCGTCCACTCTTGTAACAATTAAATAATAATTTATAGGGATAATTGCAAAAACTTGCGGTGAACTATGCGCGTTTGCAAATACTATCGGTGAACTATTTTTTTTGTTTTTGCAAAAAAAACATCCTCTCAACTATTTTCCGTCTGCAAATCCGTTATCTTTAACGGAAATTAGTCATGTGACTTCATTTTTTTGGAATGACAGTTTTTCCCTTTGCATTATATGTGTTTTGCAATTTGGAACCCTTATGTTTACACTTTTGCATGGTTACTTTCGACTAATTGCAAAAAAAAAAAAAAAAAAATTAACCCCATTAGTGGATTTGCAGACGGAAAATAGTTGGGTGATGTTTTTTGCGAAAAAAGAATAGTTCACCATAGAATTTGCAAAATGCGCGTAGTTCACACAAGTTTTGGCAATTGTTCCTAATTTATACTTACAAGTTGACTGTAGTGCATGCATTTACCATGATCATGATATTTTAACTGGATTAGGATCTTACTCGGGCATAGCTATTAAGGTTGAAGTTGTATGATGTGTAAACGAGTAGAATTCGTAGATCCGCTGTTCTTATTTAATATTTAGTTACTGATTGTAGGTGCCTTTTTAAAAGCTCCCATACCTTTTTTAATGTATAGATATTTGTTTTGAATATTGGACTTGCTTACTTTAGGATATAACTTAAAGCCGCTTTCACTGTTATAAGGACTATATAGTATCACACGTTTCATTTATCATCGACACATTGTAATTTGTATATTGTGTGGACAGTGGTACATTTGCAAGTTAGCTATTCTTTCTGTTCATTGGTTATACTGAAGAAATACATTGTGATCTTCACAGTGATTGGTGGTCCTACTGGAGAGCTTCTTAAGCAAAATGCACAAGCCCTTGATCAAATTGAAGCAAACCTCAATTCTTTTCAGGTGAAGTGCTTACACTAACTATTGTTAATCCATGTTAACTGTCTAACATAACCATATTCGTCTTTTCAGATACAGGACAATATCAATCTCTTTTGCCAAGCTCGCGATAACATCATCAGAATTATGAATGAGTATGTTGTAATGTTTAACTTTGAATTAAGTCATAAGATCACCATGAGGTACTCATTTTTTGCAATTTGTGGCCCTCTACTTTGTTAATGGCAAAAAAGTACCTCAAACTTGCCTTCTTGTTGCAACTTATATGAAAATGAAGATTTTACCCTTCAAATTTAAATTAAAAAAATAACAAGTAAAAGACATATAAATAAAAAATCTCATATCCCTCAATTTTCTTCCTTTTTGTACCATACAAAAAATGTAAGAGATGTGAAATTGTCATGTTGATTTCTTTTATACAAAATGCAACAAAAAGACAAGTTGAAGGCACTCTTTTGCCATTTCCAAAGAATAGGGATACAAATTGCAAAAAGTGAACACTTCGGGGTCCTTCGTTGCAATTATCCATTTAATCATTGTGCTTTTGTATAAATATATGTATGTTCTTCATCTCCATGTTCCCGCCATGCATGATTGTGTGCAGGTTGAATGAAATGCCGGAGATGATGAAGCAGATGCCTCCACTCCCAGTGAAGCTGAACGAAGAACTAGCAAAATCCATCCTTCCCCAAACAGCTTTTCCAATGCATTCTTGACCGGGGTGCTTCCCAAGTCCAATGCGAGCCATCTGAACGGTCTCTGAAGCATCATCTCCACCGCTTGAATGCAGAATATGATGGTCTCGCATAAGTTGGGGCGTTCTCAAGTCGAATATCGTCACTGGAACATGGAATCGACTTTAGAGATCGAGTTAACCCGCCTTTCCCCACAATTTGGAACTCGATGGCCGCCTAGTAATGTTCGGCACTCTTTTATCTGCCACATTCGTTCGGTGTTTGGTTTTTAAGATTAATTTCAGTATGCTGATTGTAGTGCCTGTAGACATTAGATTGTAGTTTGAGATTAATAAATAGGTGCCAAGTAAATTAATCTTTTATGGTTTTGGTTCCAAGTGCTTCAGTTTAAGTTCATAGGTGGATTGGGAACCTGTTTGTGAGGGTATGTACTGTACAGGGCTGTGTATTTTACTTATTGACAAAAAGACTCAGATTGGGCCTGGCCTGTTTTGTTTTTGGAATGGGCTCGGTTCTGAAATTGGGCCGGGACTAGACTTGACCCATTAACAAGAGCTAATAATAGCAAGTTGCAACTTGCAAGTGTCCTCTGCCATTTTATTACTTAACTAAAAAAGTACCAGCCACCAAACTTGTTTGTAAATCAATTTACGTCTCTCGGAGAGACTAATATTTAATATTTAAGTCCTAACTTTTTGTTCTAACAGTACTTCACAGAAATGTCATATTTTATTTCTTTCAATTAATTATTTTAGTACATACTGTTAAAATAGTAATTCTTAGTTATCCATACGTATGAAGGATGTAATGTATGGCTCATGACTCAAGAACGGAAGGAAAGGCTTCTCGTGGCGGAATAGAAAACACCGACAATGGTGACTTGGGCTAAGATGGGGGAGGGGGAATATGCAGTTGACGTCGATGGGACAGTGTTTGACGATACGAGACAAAGTGGCCTGGGAATGATTTGTCGGGACTCTAACGAGATAGTGCAGGGAGTTCACACCCAACTCATGGGACACCCCACTATCGTCGAAGCAATAGGGATCCAAGAAGCATTGGTTTGGCTCAAGACTAACCAGATGACACGGGACCATATTCGTAGTGACTGCACGACAATGGTAGATTTGATTTACAAGAGTCCTCATTTCAAGTACCGTTAGGTTTGATTATTTTAGAGTGTATTGATTTATTATCTACACTCATTGATATCCGTATCAAATTATTTGTTAAGCGTTCAACGAACATAACAACTCGCTGACTCACTCAACGGCAAGGTTCTAAAAGTTGTTAGGCGCTAGTCGGACGGTTATAGTCTTCGAGGATTAATCGGATTTGAATTTTTCTATTTTTAAATTTTTTAATAGATATATTATTATATATAGAAAAAAATATGAATTTTTATATATTAAAAATCGTAACAAATATTTAAAATAACTAAAAAATAACACCAAACAACTCAGAAACGCAACCTCTAATATTATCAACAATAAACAACTCTGCACAACCATCTAATGATTTTAATTTAGTCACTATAGTATACAAAATTATTCTATACGCTTAGGCATCTAATCGGATCGGTTAGGTATAAAATGGGATCTAATCGGACGCCTAAACAACACCTAGTCGGAATTTCCAGAACACTGCTCAATAACCTACCTTCTCTCTTATACTCTAATAAACTAACAGACAAAAGAGACCCATATCAAAAGCACTCCACTGTACACTCCATTGTTTCGAAAACTTACCTCTTTTTATTGTATCACTTTTGAAGACACTTTAAGAAGGAAGCAACAGCAGAAACTGCGTATTGTCTGCAAACTATTCACGATGTTGAAAAAAATAACATAACTTTATCTCTACAACGTAAAAGAAATGTATATATAAAATCTGGTCAAAACAAACGACCAGAACACAAGCAATCGTTCTTTATTGACTATGAGAAACGCAGAAGAAACCGTTATCGTCCAGAGACTGCTAACAAAAAAACATGCTGATGTCATCACTGAGGCCCTTTTACGGAGTTGTTGCGATTTGGCAAAGTGGGTTCAGTATTGATGACACATTTTAATAAACGGTTAATTACATTTAGTATCCCTTATGTATTGGTAACACTCTTTTAGTACACTGATGTATCGGTAACGCTCTGAACAAAATTTTAGTCAAGTTTACGCCGTTTTGATGATCTGTGACCAATACGTATGGGGTATTAAATGGTGGGATAATTCCACCTCACTACCCTAAATTTTTCATATTTCATTTAGAGTACCATAATTTTTTTTTTGTCACCTGGGTATCCTAAACTATCATTAATTCTATTTTAGTACCCACCGTTAATTTTACATATGATTTTCCATCCAAAACAGGTAAAATGATCATATTACCCTCACCAACAACCAAAATTATGGTAAAGTTAACGGTGAGTACTAAAATGAAATTAATGAAAGTTTATGGTACTAAAATGGAATTAATAAAAGTTTAGGGTACTGAGGTGACACAAAAAAGATTTAGGGTACTCTAAATGAAACATTAAAGATTTACGGTACTGAGATGACACAAAAAAGATTTAGGGTACTCTAAATAAAGTATGAAAATTTTAGCGTACTGAGGTGGAATTAACCCTTATTTTTAGTATCATTTATGTATTGGTAACACTCTTTTAGTACCCTGATGTATTGGTAACACTCTGAACAAAATTTTAGTCAAGTTTACGCTGTTTTGATGATCTGTGACCAATTCATGAGGGACATTAAATATCCTTTTATCGATACGTAAGGGGTATTAAATGATTTGTAACCAATTCATAAAGGGTACTAAACATGTGTAACCAAAACGTAAGGACTGTTATTGAACGTTATAAAATTTTAGGATACTAAAGGTATGTTATCAATTCAAAAGGGGTATAAAATGTAATTAACCCTTTAATATAATATTTGACTTTTATCACTATTCCGGGTGATACAAAACATGGGTTTTGCTTCATTTGTGTGTATAAGTATCAGAGATGGCTTTCGAGAACTTCAAGTCATGGTCTTCTAGAGCCGTTTCAGTTGATGTTCTTGACCACCTGGGTTTCCTCGAAAACAGAACATGCTTCTATTTAAGTGGCTGCCTTGTCCGAAAAGATTAGATTGTTCATACAACTCTGAAGAAATGGCTCTCAGTTTTGGAGAAGAAAGTTGAATCATGAACGGCTTTTGAAGATCTAAATTTTATTTTCGGGTGAGTTTGTGGATAATCTGATAAAAGTTAAGTTTTTCTATTCCTAGTTGGTTTATGTTTTATATTCCTAGTTAGAATTGTACGGTTTTATCTTATAAAAGTACTTGTTTGTAAGTTGAGATCATTATCATTCTCATTCTCATTATCAATCTGGTTTTCGAGATTAGTAATATCGTTCAGACAACCTTCTATTTGTTCTACGAAATCGGTACGAATTTTTCTTCAATTACTTGTGGGTCAAGTTTTTCTGCTCCTAATTGGGTTATGTTTTCTAGTTCTAGTTAGTGTAGTACAGTTTGGTCTTGTTTAAATAGTTGTTTGTGAGCTGGGATCATTGTTATTATCGTTATAGATTTGAGTTTTGAGATTGGTACCGTCGTGTTGAAAAATTGTAAGAATTGTTCGTTTTTTTTTAGCTTGTTTGATGGGTTATGTCGTATATGGTAGTGGGGCTTTCTAGGGTTCTATGTGATATGCACCATTAATGGGTTTGTTGAATTGGTGGTCAAACTTTGAAGAGCTAAAGTCTAAAAGCTTTCATTAACTATTTGCTTGCTTATGTGACAGGTTATGGCAATGGTGACGAGAAGGGTCCGAGTGGCTTTGGTCCTACTTTTTATTGCTGTGGTTTTGGGGTTTAATGTCAAACACATTAATGGGCTCAAAGTCAAATCCACTAATTTGCTACCAGGTATGGACCCGACCCGACCCCACTCGAAGTAATTGGATTCATATTGGTCTAAAACACAAGCCCACTAGGGCCCAGTTTTGGAATTTGCAGCCCATTTGTGTGTTCATGTTGGGCTAAAAACAAGCCCATTAGGCCCAATTTTTTGGTCTTGCAACTCATTTGAATATTTTCATACTATTAGTTGATATTGGGATCAAAACACTGTTTTAAAATCCCGACCAGGCCCTGCCTAAACCCCATTTCTTTGTTGATCGGTCTGATTAAATCTTGATTAATCCTCATTTAGCCTCCGATTAATCCTCAAAAGGCCATAACTGTTCCATTAGTGTCTAGCGACTTTTAGAACCTTGGATAAAAAACAGGCCCATTGTGGCCCAACTTTTGAACTCGTAAGTTGTAACCATTTGTGTGTTCATATTGGACTAAACACAAACCCACTAGGGCCCAATTTTGGAACTTGCAACCCACTTGTATATGCATAGTTGCATACTATTAGTTCATATTGGGCTAAAAACAAACCCACTGTGGCCCAGTTATTGAACTTGCAACCCATGTGTATGTCCATATTGGGCTAAACCAAGCCCACTGTGGCCCAAATTTGGAAATTTGCAGCTCATTTGTGTATGTTCATACTGTTAGTCTTACATCAACTGATCTAATTTTTCTCATGTGTAGGAAGAAGTTTGCTTCAGACAGACAATGACAATGTCCAAATCAGACAGAGAGATGATGACACAGTGAGAGTGGATCCTTTGGACAAGTTCAAAAAATACAGAGGTGGATTTGACATCACCAACAAACACTACTGGAGTGTAAGTAAAATCGAACCGATCATTCAAATTTAACTTAATTATATCTAGTTATATTTAGTTACATTCATTTTGTTTACATAGTTACACCCAACTATAAAATTCGTCTGAATTGTATCTGAACTTTCCAAAATTTTCATGTTACTACAAAACAAAAGGGTAGTGATGTGAAAATCTAGTACCATTCAGTCGTATTTTATAGTCAGGTGAAAAACCAGTATAGCTAATGTAGTTAGGTGTAATCAACCGTGGTATAGTCAGAATTTTACATATCTGACTCGTTTTAATCTTTTAATCGTGGAATCCGACCGACTAATTCCCTTTCGCTTCCTTGGCCAGTCAACATTATTCACAGGAGTGTATGGATATTCAATTGGACTTCTGTGGCTTCTCAGTGGAGTCTTGTACGGATTTTACCTAATAGCAGCTGCCTTGTGCTGCAAGCAAAGAAACCCTAAACAAAGATCACTTGGTTACACACAATCATACCTCTACCCGATCCTCCTAGCAACCTTCTTCACCGTCTTGGCAATGTAAGTCACCAAAATCAACCTCTGAAACGTCGTGTTTTTCAGACCGTTGAAGCTAATTTGAGTTTTAATTGTGTGTGCAGAGTTGGATCTGGTTTGGTTATAGGAGGAAACGCCAAGTTCAATTCGGAGGCGAAGAGTGTAGTGGATATCATCGTTGATACGGCGAATGAGGCGTCGGGGACTATATTTAATACCACAGTAGCTATGAAGGACATGAAGAAGAACTTGGAAGCGAGTAATGGAATCTCCGAGACCTCTCTCTTCCTCGCCGAGACTTCTCAGAGGCTCGGCTCTCAGGCGGCTGATATTCAGACTCAAGCAACCGAGAACCGCCTCTTGATCATCAAGGGCCTCAACATATTGTAAGTACGAATCACAATCTCATGTAAATTCAATGGTGAATTGCTAAAAACTACCCTATGTATTGTTCACTTGCAAAAAACTACCCTATGTATTGACCACGCTTTAAACTATATTATGTATTGTCAACGTACGGAAAAGTACATTTATGTACTGCCCACGTGTGAAAAACTATAAATGTACTGTCCACGTCCTTAATTTTAACGGGATATTCCATATTTTGTAAGTAAACGACTGTGGTTAAAAGATAGTGTAGTTTAAAAGTGTGGACAATACATAATGTAGTTTTTAGCAATTAATCGTAAAATCAACCTTCTGGAGTATGTTACAATAGCGTCTCCCTAGTAGAAAATGTGGCGCCTCTCAAGTACTTGTAGCGCCTCCCAAGCTACATTTTGAAAGAGTATTCACCCTAAATACACCCTAAACCTCGACCTTAAACCCTAAATACACCGTAAACCTTAGACTCTACACCCTATATGCATATATATACACATATGTATTTACATTAAAATAGTCAAATAGTAACTCAAGTGTGTTTATGTCTTCAGGTATGTGATAACATCAGTGACTGTATCCTTAACCCTCATTGCAGCTATTGCCTTATCAGGTATGTGTTTTGAGTGATATTGGCTCTGTTTTTTTTTGGGTAAGCTCAAAAAATATAAAGATCCAAGAAGGATCGAATCTAAAGAACTGCGGGAACATAACCCGAAAAAAAAACCATATTGGCTCAGTTTTTGATACAAGAATTATAACTTAGAACATGATTTTGAACTAATCTGAAACTCTTCCTTGCATTGCAGTCATCGGAATTCTGAGGTTTCCTCGAGCCCTTAACACGTAAGTACCCGAAAAAACACTTGTTTTTCGACAATATTCATGTATCTACATAGTTGTGTGTGCTTAGACATTTGTTTCTCTAATTTCAGGCTTATTGCATTATGTTGGGTCCTCACAGTCCTGTGCTGGTTGCTGTTTGGGGCATACTTCTCCTTGGAAAGGTAAAGCTAGTGACTAAATGGTTTTGTTTTTGAAGAACATTTCGAGTTTGATAATAGTGATTCGAGAATAATCGAGTTTTGTTCGTTCAGGTTCGCGATCGACTCGTGCAGAGCTCTGGACAGCTTCGAGGAGAATCCCAACAACAACAGCTTGAGTTCGATTCTTCCCTGCAATGAGTTGCTCTCAGCAAAACCGCTTCTTTTTGAAGTCAGTGCGGGAATCTACAATCTTGTCGATGAGGTAACCATACACATACCCAATTAGTAAAGATAGTTTGAAAAACAACTTATCTGTTTGTTACATGCGTATGAATTTATTTTAAAATAACGATTTAATCCTTGAAAATTCAAATTAAAAAAAAATACGGGGTATGCAAATTTTGAATTATTTACTTACTATTTTTACATCTATTTTGTAAAGGCAAAACCATCTTTTTATACAAATTGCAACAGAAAGGCAAGTTCCGTTTATTTTACTGTTATCAAAGATAGTTAGAAAAACAATGTCTTTTGTTGCACGCGTATAAATTCAGTTTAAAATGACGATTTTACCCTTGAAAATTTAAATCATAAAATGACAGGATATGCAAGTTTTGAATTATTTACTTATCATCTTTACATCTATTTTGTAAGGGTAAAACCGTCTTTTCATACCAATTACAACAGAAAGACAAGTTCAAAATTTGTAAATTACAAAATTAAATACGTCACCAGATTCATTTAATAATAAATTATTTTTCTGATACGATTGACCTCAAAAATGCAGGTGAATGCAAAGATATCAGACCAAACAGAGTTCACCCCAATCAACATCCGCATCTGCAACCCCTTCTCATCCCCGCCGGAGTACCAATACCAGCCGGAAAACTGCCTGGAGCATTCCATCCGAATCGGAGACATCCCACGGGTAAGCCAAACCCAAAAGGGTACTCGAAAGTACCAAACTTCAACCAAAACTCACACTACAGACTCTCAAAACCTTAACTTGTTGACCGTATCAAAATGCTCCACTCAATCCAACCCAAAAACTCGACTGGACTTATATTTACTCCCCTCACATATAGAACTGGATATCTACACGTGGTCCATAGCAAGACTGAACGTCTGTATATGGACCGAAGACCACATGATGGAGGCGACAAACGGGCCATAGGCCGAACCAGACCTCTGATACCATGTTAAATTTGTCCATACACTTTCTACGTGAGACTTATACTTCAACATAACTTTTCTCTTACCTTTTGCAGGAATTGCAGATCCTATTCTGCGCCGATTTCATGGACGTATCTTGTATAGACGCACTCATGTCCACCGCAGGGTTCAAGTCCGTCGAGGCCTACACGAGCTCGATCCAGGAGCTGCTGAATGTGTATCCAGGCATGGAGGATCTGGTGGAGTGCAGGTCGGTGAAGGGGGCTTTCTCGAAGATCCTCGACGGGCATTGCGAGCCTCTGAAGAGAAATGTGAGGCTGGTTTGGGGAGGATTGGTGTTTCTGGCCTCTGTTATGACGGTTTTGGTCTTGACTTGGACTGTGAAGGCTCAGCAGGAGCTACAAGACCGGTTTGGTGATGGTTCTGTGAAGCCTCATAATGTCATAGTAGCTGAGATGGAGTCTGGAATGGCCAAGGATGTACAAAATGATTCGAATCCTGGTTCGGTTTTGTAATTAGTATCACAGAATTGACTTTACTGGAAACTCGACCTGATAGTTGAAGATTCAATTATAGTTATATTCTAATAGTTAGAACAATCGGGAGATAAGTAGGATTGTCTAGGAATACAGAGAAGAAACTCGTAGACAGTGAAGCTAGATAGAGATTTCTTTTTACAGGGCAAATATGGGGACCAAACCCTTGTGCCAAAATGTAACGCAGATAAGAAACTTACAGATTATGAATTTACAAGTCGGTTTTTTAAGATCTTATGAGCAACCTACGTGTGATATCGTATTTATAAGATCGTTATTGGCGGTATCATCGATTTGTTTCCTCAGTTTGTTGATATTGTGTTTATTGTTTGTTAGTCAATCCTTGTAATACGTTGGAATGATGAAAGCGTGTTGGGAATCTTGGGATACACTGTTGTTTTTATGATCACGAATGTAAAGAGCCTAGAAATTGCGTTTTAACTTTAGATAATCGTATAAAACGATCATGAGGCGTTCGTTTTTCTTTGCAAATTGTGATTTTCTTCTTTGATAATCGTGAAGGAATTATCATGAACTTATCATTTTGTTGTATTTTGTATATGCTTGTTTTAAAATGACAATTTTATTTTTAAAGTTACAAAAAAACGGATATGTACATGAGATGACCTCTAACTAAGCGGGGTTTTATGTCCTAAAAATGAATGAAAGGGGTAAACATCTGGGATTTGACCTTCTAGCACGTATGTATATGGGAACAAATGTCACACACGGATCGGTTTTTGAGACAAAAGATCATTAGGTCAGTTTTCTTAGTTAGCCCTAACAAATAATAATTAAAGAACAAAACCACAAAATTTCATATAATCATTTCCACACAAATTGCATCGGAAAGACAAGTTGAGGATATAAAAATTTGGACTTTTTGTTCTAAAGGTATTATTTTTTAAAGATAAAATCATTATTTTAAAATAATTATATACAAAATTGCAACAGAAAGATAAATTTATGATACTTTTTTCTTATACTTGTACCATAAGTTTATTTAAATCTGATATCTATTACCCTTTTGCTTATGGGTTGGTTGTAATTAAGAGATGGTGCAAGAGGAAAGGTAGAGACACTTTGAGCTTAAATGGAGAGGTTAGAAAGTACCACATCGGCCAAGTTTGCTGTACATAATGCCTTTATAAATCAGATAATTAAAGATTTATATTGCCGAGCTCAGTAGCGTGAGCTTGTAACCGAGCGGGGCTTTGAAGTGATTGGACGTTGACTGGGCTTTCCTGGTTGGGCCTGCATGGGTCTATACTGGCCTGCCCGATCCAAGTAGGGAGTTGGGCCTTGGGTCTCGGACGAAGGTTCGAAACTCACGGCCCTTAGAGCGGAGAGAACCGCGTCAGGCTGGCCTCACAGAGCAGCGAGAATCTCCCGCTCTCTACGGTGGATGGATAACGGGCCGGTTCCCGTACGGCCCATAAAAACTTGGAGAGTCCCTTCCAATTGGACAATCACTTTTTTTTGTAGCCTAGGAGGATTGGGCCGTGTAGCCCACCCACTACTAACTAGCCCAAAGGGCCCGTCTCTATTGTTGATCGACAAAAATACTAATGTCGTTACTCATCGGCAACATAGTTATCTCGATGCGTAGGAAATAACTAAGCATGCAACTGAGTTATCTTGATGCGTGGGAAATGACTACGCGTCAAATCTCTCTTTTAACGTCTTGATGAATGAAAAATGACTGGACAATCACCTTTTTTTTTTGCAACCCAAGAGGATTGGGTCGTGTAGCCCCACTAGCCCAAGGGTAAAAAGGGAAGTGGCGCATCTCATTGTTGATCGACAAAAATACTAATGCCGCTTGTTACTCCCCTATAACGACGTTATCTTGATGTGTGAGCTTGTAACCGAGCGGGGCTTTGAAGTGATTGGACGTTGACTGGGCTTTCCTGGTTGGGCCTGCATGGGTCTATACTGGCCTGCCCGATCCAAGTAGGGAGTTGGGCCTTGGGTCTCGGACGAAGGTTCGAAACTCACGGCCCTTAGAGCGGAGAGAACCGCGTCAGGCTGGCCTCACAGAGCAGCGAGAATCTCCCGCTCTCTACGGTGGATGGATAACGGGCCGGTTCCCGTACGGCCCATAAAAACTTGGAGAGTCCCTTCCAATTGGACAATCACTTTTTTTTGTAGCCTAGGAGGATTGGGCCGTGTAGCCCACCCACTACTAACTAGCCCAAAGGGCCCGTCTCTATTGTTGATCGACAAAAATACTAATGTCGTTACTCATCGGCAACATAGTTATCTCGATGCGTAGGAAATAACTAAGCATGCAACTGAGTTATCTTGATGCGTGGGAAATGACTACGCGTCAAATCTCTCTTTTAACGTCTTGATGAATGAAAAATGACTGGACAATCACCTTTTTTTTTTGCAACCCAAGAGGATTGGGTCGTGTAGCCCCACTAGCCCAAGGGTAAAAAGGGAAGTGGCGCATCTCATTGTTGATCGACAAAAATACTAATGCCGCTTGTTACTCCCCTATAACGACGTTATCTTGATGTGTGAGCTTGTAACCGAGCGGGGCTTTGAAGTGATTGGACGTTGACTGGGCTTTCCTGGTTGGGCCTGCATGGGTCTATACTGGCCTGCCCGATCCAAGTAGGGAGTTGGGCCTTGGGTCTCGGACGAAGGTTCGAAACTCACGGCCCTTAGAGCGGAGAGAACCGCGTCAGGCTGGCCTCACAGAGCAGCGAGAATCTCCCGCTCTCTACGGTGGATGGATAACGGGCCGGTTCCCGTACGGCCCATAAAAACTTGGAGAGTCCCTTCCAATTGGACAATCACTTTTTTTTGTAGCCTAGGAGGATTGGGCCGTGTAGCCCACCCACTACTAACTAGCCCAAAGGGCCCGTCTCTATTGTTGATCGACAAAAATACTAATGTCGTTACTCATCGGCAACATAGTTATCTCGATGCGTAGGAAATAACTAAGCATGCAACTGAGTTATCTTGATGCGTGGGAAATGACTACGCGTCAAATCTCTCTTTTAACGTCTTGATGAATGAAAAATGACTGGACAATCACCTTTTTTTTTTGCAACCCAAGAGGATTGGGTCGTGTAGCCCCACTAGCCCAAGGGTAAAAAGGGAAGTGGCGCATCTCATTGTTGATCGACAAAAATACTAATGCCGCTTGTTACTCCCCTATAACGACGTTATCTTGATGTGTGACTAAGCGTTAGACTCCTCTTTTAACGTGCATCAGAATACGATATTCGAACAATATAGAGACGATAAAGTACCAATGATCCCATATGGAGTAACACTAGTATTTTGTTAAAACCTGAAGACTCGGATGGTCACTTCCACCTTTCCGAAAAAGAAAATAAAAAGTGAAATAATAAAAATATTGTTTAAGTTTAAAAATAATTTAATTTACATAAAACACATTTTTTTTACAACCCAAGAGGATTGGGCCTTGTAGCCCACTAGCCCAAGGGTAAAATGGGAAAATGGCGCGTCTTTATTGTTGATATAAAATGCAGAGGTTTAGGGTTAGGAAGCGTACGAGCCGCAGTCTACAGAGGAGGATTCAGAGAGCAAGCTCTCAGCAAAATGGTAACTTCTCTGATCCTTCATTGATTTCAGATTCATGGTAACTTACTGTGTTCACTCCTATGGGGTTGGTTAGGGTTTGGGTTTTGGTTCCTATTTCGTAGATGAGATATGCCCTTAACTTTTGTTTGGCTCGTGGGAAATTTCATGGAATGTGTTTTCCAATTGTCAATGTTTGATTCTGCATTGGAAATTTGATGTGTGAAATTTGAATTTCATCATTCCATTGTGCTTCTGTTTAGTGTCATTAGATGTTTGGAAAATCTCTAGAGGCTATACAGAATCTTATCTAAGCATGAATTGTGGGTCTTGAGACAGAATCAAATGGGTGTGCTGAGATGATTTGAGATGTTAATCTCACATGAAAGTTTGAAATTCATTTAATCCCTCTCTTCAATTATGTGTATCATTTTCAATTAGTTGGTTAGTTAACCATGATTACCAAATCTATTTTTCTCATGTTAATTATAAGGCATATGAGTGTTTGATACTTTGTTGGTTGTTGCGAATGTGTCTTTTATAAATTGTTATGATTCAAGTTTCCAAGGTATTAGCTGTGCAACATTTGTGAGTTCACAATTAGATTTGACGGTAAATGATTGTTTTTATAGTTTATACATTTAGCTCTTTTATCATCACCGGCTTCATTGACCCACTACTTAACAAAGTTTCTTAATTTACTTTCTGTTGTGTCCAGCCGAAGCAGATTCATGAGATTAAGGATTTCCTCCTCACTGCCAGGAGGAAAGATGCACGCTCTGTAAAAATCAAGAGGAGCAAAGATGTGGTCAAGTTCAAGGTTCGTTGCTCCAAGTACTTGTACACACTTTGTGTCTTTGACAATGAGAAGGCCGACAAGCTGAAGCAGTCTCTCCCTCCAGGTCAGTTAATAGTTATTGATAAGTAACCTAGCTATTACAATTACTTATGATTTCCTATGTTGATTTACCATTCTAGCTTTCTTAGGATTTAGGTTCTGTGTTGCTCTTGGAATGCGTAAAAGTTAACCATTAAATGTTATTCAATTCTCTCTGTGCTTGGATTTTTAAAATTTTATGTTGGACACTTAATCTTTAGCTATCATGTCTGAAAATGATTTCACTTTACCTAAATGGTTTCTTTGAAATGCTAACTCAATTTAAGAATCTCAAGTAGTTATAAATACTTCACATACTCTTCAGCTCCAGCGCATCTAATGGTTATTGATGATAATATTTTAGATTTATTTTTTTAAACTTTAAAATCATGTTTAAAAGACTGGTTGTGAGTCCAATTATGAAAATCTTGTTATGATTTATCTTCTCTGATGCCAATCTTAAAGCCTTGCATTGGTTTATTTGGCATATCCTTTTCACTTTTATCTAATATGACCCTTTACTCCAGGTTTGAATGTGCAAGACCTGTAAACATGGACAACATGTTAGAGATTTGGAAGCTGTTTCTGGGAACGAATTGCTTGGTTTTTGTTTGCTCGTGTTATTATAGATTAGTGTGAAATACTTTGTAATGGATTTGGCAATTTATTGCAGATTTGAGAATGGTAATTTTATTATCTATGCATGATTGTTTTGGACTATTCATGTTTATTTTGAATTTCCTCTTCATATTCCACCAGATATATGAAAATTTCTGTCGTCAAGGATAGTTAAGTACCCTAGGACTTAATCAGAAAACAGACCGGACAGGAAAATAGACTTGTAGTGGTCGGTTATGTCCCTTCTCGATGGTTGCGATCCATTTTTCTTGGCTCTGGTCTAGATCACTCGTATCTGATTTGAGAAGACCAAATTGATTCCATCTGGTGCTCCAGTGTCATAGTTTCTTACTGTGAAGATATGGTTCTTGGCATCCTCCACTAGTTTCGTACCATACTATTCGGTCAAAATTGTGTCTGACGACTGATGTTGAAAAAACCCTTCCAATCCAGACATGAACTGTCTGATGACTGATGTTGAAAAAAACCTTCCAATCCAGACATATGTACCCGATCATCCCAACCCAAAAGCTTCACACACTCTTGATGTGGGACACACAATTTAACGCTCCCACTCACGTGGGGGTCTCACTTACACTTGACACATTTGGACATCGAGAAAATGTTCCGTAACACAGACCCAGATAGGACATCAAGATGTATATCAAATGGTCACCTCATGGTCGGTCTTCTTCATCTTCCCTATCACCTCCTCCAAAAAAAAGGGTTCTTTTGTCCATTTTGATTGTTTTGTGCAATGAATCAAGCTTCTGCATAGTGGGTTCTGTAATTAAGCACAAAGCTCCTAACTTTATGTCTTTACCATATTGATTCACCTTCGTTTTCCATAAAACTCCAAGCCCCAGTTATTGTTCTTAGTCCCTTCCTCATCTGAGTTACTGACGATGAGTATCTGACTCTTCTCCTCATTATTTCCAACCTGTACATCATCATCACTACCCAATTCCTTTGTCTGGTTTTGTGATTTGATTATTGAATTTTAGTACCTCTCCTGCATTGCTTATTATTTTCCTTGTCTGGGTTTGGCATAGAATGAAAAAAAACAAACATTTTTGGTAACCTGCATTGCTCTGGATTAAAATCAAATCACAATTTTCCTTCTCCACAACCCAGTCCACATCCATTGTTCAGACCCATTTCCATGAATCTGGGTCCTCTTTTTTTCTGGGTTTTAAGGAAAAAAATCTCATTTTTAACAAGTTCCTCAAAGTCCTGTACCTTCTTCTCATCTGGGTTCACTTTTTTTTAGAGTAATGTTCAGACCCGTTTCCATGAATCTGAGCTCTCTCTTTTCCGGGTTTTAAGAAAGAATAAAAAATCTCATTTTTAACAACTTCCTCAAAGTCCTATACCCTCTTCTCATCTGGGTTCACTTTTTGTTTTAGAGTAATGGTCAGACCCATTTCCAAGAATCTGAGCTCTCTTTTCTAGGTTTTAAGAAGAAGAAAAAAAATCTCATTTTTAACAAGTTCCTCGAAGTCCTATACCCTCTTCTCATCTGGGTTCATATTTTTTTAAAGTAATGTGCATTGGAGGTGTAGGAAATGGCAAGTCTTGTACCTGGTGTGCTCCTCAAGCTCTTGCAGCACATGAACACAGATGTGAAGGTTTCTGGAGAGTACAGGTCTTCACTGTTGCAGGTTGTGGGCATTGTCCCTGCACTTGCTGGTAGAGAGCTATTCCCAAACCAGGGTTTTTACCTCAAGGTCTCAGATTCTTCCCATGCCACTTATGTCTCTCTTCCTTGTGAAGATCATGATCTCATTCTCAGTGACAAGATTCAATTGGGTCAGTTCATTCATGTGGATAGGCTTGAAGCTGCTTCACCGATCCCTGTTCTTCGCAATGTGAGGCCTGTTCCTGGGAGGCACCCCTGCCTGGGTACCCCTCAGGACATTGTTGCAGCAACACATTCTCTTGGCTTCCTTAACAGTAAGGCATCGATGTCGGTTGAGAAGGTGAAGCCTAGAGTGATGAATGGGAGGGCCAAGGAGGCCCCATTGAGTTCTGTAACTAGACCAAAGACTCAATCTTGGAAACCTTCATTGTGTGTAGAGGTTAAGAAGGAGGCTTTTTCGAGGGTGAAGGTGAAGTCTAATGCTGATTCGCGGTCGATCCCTTCACCTCCTACTAGTTGCTGGTCATTGCCCATGTCTTTTGATATGTCCTCTAATGGAGTGAAGCAACAAAAAGTTAAGGGGTTGGAGAAGAAGACAAGCTCCAAGGCTGTGTCAAACCCGATAAGGCAATTAGCTCAAGGGACTGGTAAGGCCATAGGGAAGAACTGGGAAGGGAATGTGGAGATGAAGAACAAGGAGGGCTCGAAACCGAGGATCTCGAAACATAATCCAATCCTCGAACCCCGAAGTATTAATGTAAGACATGTTTTTTTTCTTCTCAACCACTTTTGTCTGTTTAGTTCAATCCTCATATAGCTAACATGTTCTCGCCAGGAACGCGGGAAGAGTAGTACTTCATCGATTGGCAAAAAGGCACAACTATGTACCAGGTTATCCAGAGAGGAGAATAAGGTTCAGATGTCTAAAGAGAAAGTTACTGCAAATGGAACATTGAATGATCAAAGAAGTTCTGTTGGGAAGAAATCATCAGAAGTCAGTGACAACGCGCTCTCGGGGAATCTTGTGAGGGTATCTTTGAATGGTAGGAGATTTACAGATGGAAATGTGTCGTGGGGATCGCTCCCTTCGTCTCTTGCAATGATTGGGAAGGTATAGGTTATGAAGTTATTTGATGGTTGGTTTGGTTACTTTCATGTATCTTACTTTGTTTTGTGTTTGTCATCACAGGATGTTATGAGGCATAGAGATGCTGCACAAATGGCTGCAATAGAAGCTTTGCAGGAAGCTTCTGTTTCAGAGAGCTTGCTTCAATGCTTAAGGTAAATAAGCTATGACTTGCTAAGTATTCATGTGATGCTACTTCTCTGTTTATCCATCGTATATTGGTTCTTGATATAGTTGCAAAAAAGTACCCCGACCTATTCATTTTTTGCAACTTGTAGCTCCCTTCTTTGATAATTGTAAAAAGTGTCCTGAACTTGCCTTTTTGTTGCATTTTGTATAAGTTTGTTTCAGAATGATGATTTTTTCCTTGAAATTTAAAATTATAAAAATACTAATGGGACAATTACACTTGACTACACTTAACTATGCCCGGTTTTCACATAACTACCCTAACAAAAAAATTCGTCTAGGCAGTACCCTATGTTTCCAAAAATTTCACCTTACATCAAAAGGACAAGGGAGTGATGGGAACATTGGATCCTATCCAGACGAATTTTGGAAACATGAGGTACCGCCCAGATAAATTGCTTAGGTAGGGTAGTTATGTGAAGGTGTAGTTAAGTGTAATTATCCCAATAATAATTAAAGAACGAAAACTCCAAATTCTCACATCGCTAAAATATCTTACTCTTTATACCATATAAAGAAGCGGAAAATTAAGATATGAAAATTTATATTTTTCGTTTTATACTTTAGGGTAAATTACGTTGACATACCCCGTACTATACACGTTTAACGGATAAATACCCCAAAGTTATTTCGTAACGAAAACATACCCTGAACTAACACTTAGTAACAACACCCCTCTTCCATCCATTTTTCATCTATTTTTAGGGTAAGATTTAGGTTTGGAGAGAGATTTAAGGTTGGGTTTAGGGTTGAAGTTGATTTTAGCATTGTAACACTATGGATAGTTTCGCAATTTCTGAAAAAATGAATAATACATGGACGGAAAAATGGATGAAATGGGGGATGTTGTTACTAAGTGTTAGTTCGGGGTATGTTTTCATTACGAAATAACTTTGGGGTATTTATCTGTTAAACGCGTATAGTACGGGGTATGTCAACGTAATTTACCCTATACTTTATTTAAAAAATATATAACTTGTAAGGGTAAAATTGTCATTTTCATACAAATCACACCAAAAAGACAAATTCAAGGTACTTTTTTGCAATTAGCAAAGAAGAGGGTTTCAAGTTGCAAAAGAAATGAACACCTCAGGATACTTTTTTGCAATCATCGCTTGGTTCTTCGATATGTAATGTTATGGTGTCTATCGTGTTTGCTAATGCAGCACATATTCTGAACTAAGGACCTCTGCCGAGGAAGATAACCCAAAACCTGCAGTGGAGAAGTTCATGGCTCTCCAAACAAGTTTATGTAATGCTCGCATGAGCGCTGATTCTCTATCGAAACCCGCTCTGATCGGTTCATCAGAAGCAGAACAGAAGGCTACGTTGGACAGAAGAAAGCTTGCTGCTTCATGGGTTGAAGCTGCAATGGTGACCAATCTGTCACCATTTACACTACTCAGCAAAGAAGAAAGTCCTCCAACACCGGCTCAAGGCCCCAAGACCGTATCTTTGAACCAACCCATTGTAGTGTTAGATAAACCCACCAAAGTTGCTTCAGCAAAAGCTCCCCAAAAGCCTGGCATGGAGGAGGCTGTTGAGTTGGCTGAAATGTTGAGAATGGAGGCTCAAAATTGGTTCTTGGGATTCATAGGGAGGCTCATGGATGCTGACGTGGACTCCTCGTGTTGGGATGTGAAACTATAGTCAGGTTTCAACTATCTGTTTGAGTTTTTAGTTGAGTTGGTTCAATATGGTATCAGAGCTCAATTCTTCACAGACACGGTTCAAATCCGATGCTGACGTGGACTTCTCGTGTTAGGATGTAGAACTATAGTCAGGTTTCAACTGCCTGTTTAAGTTTTTAGTTGAGTTGGTTTAATAGAGTACCAGAGTTGAGTTCTTCACCGATACGGTTCAAATCCCACTATCTACAACTGTGAATGATTGACTGGACAATGTAGGGTCCGGGGAGGGTATGAAGCTGAGCAGCTGAGGAAGAAGATCTATGAGTATCTTCTTCTGAAAGGGCAGTGTTAGAGTAGGGTTTTAGGAGGCTTCTCAGTTGTAGGTTTTCTAGTTCTTGTGGACATGAAAGTTGTACATGGGTTTTAGTATAGGTTTGATTATTAGAGTTTGAGTTTAGTCATTTTCATATCACAAAGAGATATTTCAAAAGAAAAGTTGTGGTGGTAATATTTTTAATTATAAATATTATTAAGACTCGGTTGAAAAATCGAATGAGAGATCAATGCATATATTTTGATTGTATTGACAAAGAATTTTATTTTATAATATTTTTAAAATATAAAATCTCAACGTCACATCTTGTAACAAGGAGTCATCTATTGTTTCTTTGTACGATATTCATATTTTTAATATTATGTAACATTTATATATTGTCATACAAAAGTGAGCAAATATAGTTCCGACGAGTTCAATGAGCAAAAACAAGGAAAAGTGATAATTCGTTCGGACGAAAGTTTTATCGTCCGAACATTTCGCCCAATCTTAACTGAATGCATCACGATTATTTTCACCCGACCATTCAAAAACTACATGTCTCGTTTTACGACTTGCAAGGTGTATTAATCCAACCGACTAATAGTCAATTTGTAGCACTCTTGTGTTCCTCATATGGAAACATTATTTTCTGGTCAGGTGAACGTCTCCCATTTGAAAAGACAGTTAGGATCATCAATGTTCATGCTCCCTCCTGATCTGTAGTTGGGTGAGAGCTTTGGTATATCCTCTTTTCATTTCCAACCAAACAGCGATTTCAACACGGTTGCGACCTTGGATGAGGTGTTGTCGGGTATTAGAGTTCATGTAGATAGTGGTGACTTTGTCGATTTCATTTCGGACTCTGAGTTAGTTGATCCCCCTCTTTCAAACAAGTACTCCTGATCTCGTTGTAGTCGTATCGATCGATTCCTTTTGTTTACATATATGCTTGACCTATTCTTGAGTTTTATTCGATCCGGCCTCACACAAATGTTTTCATATCACTCTCCTATCTTGCTGGCTTCCACTAAGACAACTGGGGTTCTCACCCTTTTTCGCTTTATCTTTGCCTAGATAGAGTATGACGATTCTTGCCCTTTGTTGAGCATCGTTGGGCGTCTTATGCGGTTGTTGGGGAACCCCACTTTATTTCTGTGGTTGAAGTTAAAACGTCATCGACATGATCTTCGTAGTTGGAACAACACAATTTTTGGTTATGTAGACACAACTATTGCAGACCTTGAATTCAAAGTAGCGACTTTTGATGTGTTGGCCGACTCTTGGACTCTCACCGATGAGGAGCTTCAAAACATGACCACTTGTGATTGTTAGCTTCACACTAAAGTTGGTTAGCACGTTGTCTTGTGGAGACAAAAGCCTCGCAAGTGAGACTTGGAGGGAGAGCGTAACACGACTTATTTTCACAAGGTAGTGAAAGGTAGAACGATCATGAATCGCATCCCCATGATTCTAGTGGCCGGGGTTGAGCACTTATATCTCGTTGTTGTCAAAGCATCCACTATATATTTCCCTTTTCCATCCAGGTTCTATTCTGACAAGATATAGAGATTCAACCTCCCTCACCTCCCTTTACGATCCTTTTCTATGTCGATGTGAATAATTTGTAGTTCCCTTTCTTTTGGGAGGAGATTCGTCTTTCTATCTTGTCTTGCGACATATATAAAGCCCCAATTCCAGACGAGTTTAGTCTTCTCTTTTTTCAAGATCGTTTGGCACATTATTCAGGATGGTTTATAAGATTTCCCTAGTAATGTTGTTACCATTGGCCGGCTCGACAAAAAGCTCAATTCAAGTTTCGTTATTTTCATTCCTAAGGTTGATTTTTCCAATGATTTCATTGAGTTTGGGCTCATTAGCCTTACCACTACTATGAATAAGGTTTTAACCAAAACTCTCCCCTTCTATCTTCACTCTCTTATTGGTAGTCTTGTGAGGGAGACTCAATCTTCTTGCATTGAGGGTCTCCAGCTGGTTGATAGCGTCATGGTGGCCAACGACGTCTTGGATCACATCTACCGTAAGAAGAGACGTGTGACCTTAGTTAAGGTTGATTTTGAGAAAGTCTTCGACAAGGTCGGCTGGTTGTGTCTTAAGTGAGTAATTATTGCTATGAGTTTTGGGTCTCGTTGGATTATGTTAATTTTGAGAAAGCCTTTGACAAGGACGACTGGTTGTGTCTTAAGTGAGTAATTATTGCTATGGGTTTTGGGTCTCGTTGGATTATGTCGATTTTTGCTTGTTTTGAAGGCCACCCATCCGTTCTTATTAATGGATCCTTATCTACTTATTTCCCCATTATTCGAGGAGTTCTTCAAGGGTGTCTTATATCCCATTTTTCCGTTGTCTTTTATCTGTGGGGTGCACCGACTATACAAATCTTTATCTCGTCTGAGTCTTTTGAGTTCATGATTCTTTTGGTTAGCTCTTAACACCAAGGTTTTCAAAAGAGCTCCGGTCCCTGATCCGATTATTGTTTTTAGAAGAATCTAGTTTGAAACGTTTACGTTGACTGAGACGGATATACAAGTTTATGTTCACCCTTTCTTCTCGACCTTATTCGGGTATTGTTTTTTTAGATATTGTTGTTGGTTTTACTATATGTGGTTTTTCACCCTAATTCATGTCACATTTTAATGCATTTATTTTTTTCCTGATTAAAAAAAAAAAACTGTTTCAATTAATCAACTTTTCCAATCCTCAAAAGTCGGATCCTACTAGACAGTAGACATGCTCTAATAAATCACGTGTGCACCATGTGCCGTCCATGCTGGAAGGAAGCCGTCACTGAGCTGTACGTGTCGGTGTGTCGCATCCACATGAGAATGTCTCCCTCACCCGCTCGTGAGATTATCATCTTCGTTGGAGAAATGATTACGAGAAAGTGAAAAAAAAAACGCGTGGTGGGAAATGGAAAAAAAAAGTGCCATTATTGTTTGTCAGGCAAAAAGATCATTTTTTTCCATTGCAGTTCCTCGATTCCTCAGTGACAACTTCACAGAGAGAGAGAGGGATATTTAGAAGAAAGGCGATGCAAATGGTCTCCGAGGCCTCCTCAGCCATGGCCTCAATCCCTCGCCCCACGGTTCGTATTTTCCTCCTCATTTCTATCGCTAAACAAAACCCACCCACTTTTTTTTCATCATCTGATCGAGTTTGTGTAGATTTGATCGGAATTTCGCACCCATTTCGGGATTTTTTTGGTGGGTACTTAGGTATTTGTTTGATTTTAGCAAGATTGGGTGTTTATGTGGTTATGGTTGCTATGAATTTTACTAAATTTGGGTATCTGTTGAAAAATGTAAAGTTCTCTAGCACTCTAGTAGTGTAGATTTGTTCGGATTAGGGTTTTTATCAACTGATCGAGTTTGTGTAGATTTGTTCCGAATTTTGCCCCCATTTTGGGATTTTTTTTGGTGGGTATTTAGGTATTTGTTTGATTTTAGCAAGATTGGGTGTTTATGTGATTATGGTTGCTATGAATTTTACTAAATTTGGGCATCTGTTGAAAAATGTAAAGTTTTTGGTGGCAATGAGCTATTGCACTCTAGCACTCTAGTATTGTAGATTTGTGGGATTAGGGTTTTCATCAACTGATCAAGTTTGTGTAGCTTTGTTCGGACCTTTGCACCCATTTTGGGATTTTTTTGGTGGGTATTTAGGTATTTGTTTGATTTTAGCAAGTTTGGGTGTTTATGTGGTTATGGTTGCTATGAATTTTACTAAATTTGGGTATCTGTTGAAAAATGTAAAGTTTTTGGTGGCAATGAGATGTTGCACTCTAGTATTGTAGTGTGTGATGCATTTCTGGATTAGGGTTTCGTTTTGTACTGTGCGCTAGATGATCTGATATGATGAATTTGCAGTTTTCTGTAATTGACATTGTAGAAGATGAAACATCTGTGTAGGATTAGCTTGGGTTGCCTGAGTTTATTGCTGTTTTTGATCTAGCATTTCAATGTGAATTATGAAATTGTCTGATTTGATGAACAATAGTTTTTTTTTTTGCTGATCTGGGTTTCAGCACACGATTTATTATCCCTGGAGCAGATGTTTTGGGAACTGATGTTTGATTATTTATAACATTCTTTGATTTCAGGTGAGAGGAGATCCATGTGCGTGGCCTTGTGCAGGACAGTTTTCCCTTAGGAAAGTTATATTGTATGGACTCATGCAGTTGTTTTCTATACCGTTTAAAACCTTACGTGGAGCTAGGCGAACTCTTAGAGTTAATCAGTTTTGCAGTGTTTCCAATTTGTCCTCTACTTTGCAAATCGAATTGGTGAGGCAGCTCTCTCCTTCCCTCTGATGTTTTGCTGTGTATGAACTGCTGGTTTTGTAAATTATAGAGGCTTATTAGTTACCATTGCAGCACATTCGTGTTTTTATTTAGGACTCTTAACACTGAGTGTGACTCACTCACTGCCAAACATTAGGGGTGCTAGGTGCAATACTGTTGAAATTGTTCATCGTGCTTGAGAAATTTAAGTGTGAAGTAGTTTTTACTTATTGAAGATGGAAATAATTTCCTCCAATTAATCATGTTTGTGAGTAGATTTTGTTGACATAATTGATGTTCAATGTTTAGGACTACCGAGGCATAATGATAACTCATGTATCGATTTCTGTAAAAAATGACTAACATTTGATAGAATCGAGGGAAAATGTTATTTACACCCCCTGACCTTTGAGTTTAGGAGCCCCCTATAGGTGGGGGGTTCTTACTAACACACTGTCACCTTTCGTTATTCATCAAAAACCCACAGATTCACACTGAATAGGTGATGGTTATATCATGAACACTGCCACCTTTTCAGTGTGTTCTTGATCAAAAACCTACCTTTTCAGTGAGTTTTTGATGAATAACGAAAGGTGACAATGTGTTACTGATAACCCCTCACCTATACAGTGTGTTTTTTGAGAATCAAAAGTCGCTGAGGGTGTGTTAGCAAACTTACCCCTAGAATCAAAGATTAGTAAAATAAATTTGCAATGCATTAAGTTTACCATGAAAATGTTCTTTAATCAGTGGATAACTCTGCTTAGTCGGAAACAACTTTGCTTCATATGATAACATAACGGTCTTTCTGGAAATTTAAACACTTATGGCATTCTATTTGCTGCCTTCGTTAGCATCACACATTGCCTAAACTAGCGGGAAAATGTTTCTTAGATGTCTCCGCAATCTGTCCTTGAAGATTGTGCATTGTGATTTAAACGGCTTATTTTCCTAGTGTTGCTGCAAGAAATGTGTATCTTATATCACTTGTTAAATTTGCAGGTTCGATGTCTCAAAGACAACTATGCGTATCTTTTACATGATGTGGATACAGGAACTGTTGGAGTTGTTGATCCCTCTGACGCTGTACCTATTATAGATGCTTTGAGTAAGAAAGACCTAAATTTGACCTACATATTGAACACACATCATCATCACACCGGGGGGAACACGGAATTAAAAGCAAGGTACGGAGCAAAGGTATGATTATATAGTTTCTTCTTAAATTTCTGATATTTCAAGTGGTCAATGTATTGTTAAATGGATAGATTAAAGGGATAATTGCAAAAAAGTACCCTGAGTATTCACTTTTAGCAACTTTCCCTAAACTTGTCTTTTTGTTGCATCTTGTACTAATTTGCTTCAAAATGATGATTTTACCCTTGAAAATTAAAATTTTAAAAAATAATAATTAAAGAATAAAAATCCAATTTTGTATATCTTTTAATTTCTTACTCTTTTTGAATGGTAATTCTTTGTTTTGTACTGATTATTTTTAAATCTAAATTGTAAGGGTAAAATCATCATTTTATAAAAATTGCAACAAAAAGACAAGTTCAGGGTACTTTTTACAATTATCAAAGAAGGCTACAAATGCAAAAAATGAATACCTCAGGGTACTTTTTCTTTGCAATTATCCCCAGATTAATTAAGGTGGACTTCTATGGGAAGTAAAGAGTGAGATTTTGGGCATGGGTTGAATAGTTCATAGTTGAAACTTTGTATTCATAGTCTCCTTATATGGTTGTCCTCGAGGGTTGTATGGAAATAGTAGATACCTCTCTGGCAAATGAAATTGTAAAGGGTGATGACAGATGACAATCCCTTTGAAAGAGCTGTTTTGTCCTTTTAATTCGGCAAACAATGATATAATGCTTACAATTAATTCCGTGCTGCCTATAGGTGATTGGTTCAAACACTGACAAGGATAGGATCACGGGTATTGACATAAGTTTGAAGGATGGGGACAAGTGGATGTTTGCTGGCCATGAGGTGGTGGTTATGGGAACTCCTGGCCATACCCGAGGTTGTACTTCTTCATTGATTAAGTTTTCAATGCTCTTTTGTTTCTGTGAAAAAACAGGCAAGAACTTGAAAGTTCTTTCATAAAGGCAACCCTATGAAATGAAATTCTCGGGAATACAAGATGAAGATATGAGAACTAGATATTACTTGGAAGTATGTATTGCTGAAACTAGGAAAATAGGGAACATGAAGCTGCCTCCTAGTTTAGTTAAGATATATGTTTTTTCAGTTGATTCTAATCTTTATTGCTCACTTCAAGCAGGGCATATTAGCTTCTATTTTCCTGGTGCCGGGGCTATTTTCACTGGGGACACCTTGTTCAGCTTATCGTGTGGCAAACTTTTTGAAGGAACCCCTGAGCAGGTAATTTTGACTTGCATTCTTGGCCATTGACTTGTGGGTCATGTCCCTTTTTGATGAGTATTTTAGGCCCCATTTGGTGAATGTATATTCATATATATAAGGGATAATTGCAAAAAAAAGTACCATATGGTGTTCTTTTTTGCAACTTGTAGCCCTCTTTTTTGATAATTGCAAAGAAGTACCTTGAACTTATCTTTTCTGTTGCACTTTGTATATATTTGTTTCAAAATGACGATTTTATACTTAGAAATTTAAAGCAAAAACTAATAATAATTAAAGAACAAACAAAATCAATTTTTTGTATCCTTTAAACTTCTTACTCTTTGTATGGTATATAGGGGAAAATATTAAAATATGAAAATTTGGATTTTTTGTTTTTTTACTTATCATCGTTATTTTTGTACAAATTACAACAAAAGGACAAGTTCGGGTTATTTTTTACAAATATCAAAGAAGAGGGGTACAAGTTGCAAAAAATGAATACCTCAAGGTACTTTTTTGCAATTATCCCTATAAATAATGTGTCGCCTCGGGGAATTGTGCCTACATTTCAATGCTAATGCCACTAGGTTTCTGTTTGAGCTTTAATCAGAATAATTACGTTTTCTTCATGATTTATATGAGATGACAGATAAATTATATGTATTGCAGATGCATTCTTCTCTAGAAAAGATCGTGTGTTTGCCAGAGAATACAAAAATATACTGTGGTCATGAGTATACACTGGTTAGTCCTCTTTGTTCTTCATACAATTAAAAATCCAATCTAAAGCTGAACTCTTCTAGAGTATTTACCCTGAAGTTTTATTTTCAGAGCAATTCAAAGTTTGCATTGTCAATAGAACCCAAGAATGAGGTGTTGCAATCATATGCAGCTCATGTGGCTCATCTTCGCAGCAAGGGCTTGCCAACGGTGAGGCCGGCCTTATTAATTAATCGGTAGGATAATTACAAAAAGTACCTTGAGGTATTCACTTTTTGCAACTTGTAGCCTCTTCTTTGATAATTACAAAAAGGTGCCCTGAACTTGTCTTTTTGTTGCACTTTGTATAATTTTGTTTCAAAAATGATGATTTTACCCTTGGAAATTTTAATTTAAAAAATAATAATGAAAGAACGAAAAAAATCCAAATTTTCATATCTTTAAATTTGTTATTCATGTACGGTACAAAGAGGAAGAAAATTAAGGGATGTGAAATTTTGGATTTTTTGTTTTTTTACTTATTTTTCTAAATCTAAGTTTAAGGGTAAAATAGTCATTTTCATAAAAATTGCAACAGAGAGACAAGTTCAATGTACTTTTTTGGATTGATCAAAAGAATAGGGTTACAAGTTGAAAAAAATAAATACCTCTGGGTACTTTTTTGCAATTATCCCCCAATCAGTCTGATAGCTGTTTATTTCATACCATTTGGGGGTCACCAGATATTTTTCATGTTTTGATTCGTGCTTTTGAATTTAAAAACGAGTAAGCAATTGTATTCGTAGGTCCCGGCTGTGTTGAAGAACGAGAAGTTATGCAATCCGTTCCTTCGGGCTTCGAGTAAAGAAATAAGACGATCTCTGAAGATCCCGGCAACAGCAAATGATGCAGAGTCCCTGGCTGTAATTCGCACTGCAAATGATAATTTTTAGCATAGTTTATATCATTTTTTTTTGTGATGACAATTCTAGTTTGTGTATAGGAGAATCCTGTTGGTATTAGATAATTGCTGCCTTATGGATGTTGCAAATCTAAATGTTGAGAAAAGGTAGCATGCATTTTTTTTAAGTTGAGTTTGTAATGGTCATATAAATGGTTTGGAGTTGCAAATGCCTTTTGAGAATCTACCAATTGGGTCCATTCTGAGTATGATAATTTTTGTTTTGGGTTAATTGCGAAAAACTACATTATGTATTGTCCACGTCCCTAATTTTAACTGAATATTCTAAATTTTGTAAGTAAACGACCGTGGTCAAAAAAGTAGTTTGAAAACGTGGACAATACATAATTTTTTTTTGCATATAGATAATACATCATGTAGTTTTTAGCAATTACCCTTTTGTTTTTCATCTAATTCAAATTACTCATGGGCCATGGTCATGGTCAACCAATCCTGATCGAGCGTTTTGAATCATCAATAGATCAGTTAATTCGATTTGACTTTTGCCTTGACCTTTTTCAACTCGATCTCAATCAAGGTTAATTTCATTCCAGTCTGGTTGGAATTCTGAACTTATTTCACCGCTCGATCCGATATAAGTAGGGTTGAGTATCGATCGATTAACTAATTGTAAGTTCGATCCTGACAATCGAATCGAGACTTTTGGTTTTTCGGAAATGCGCGGTTCCAGTGATCCCCGTTACTTATACTTATACCCACCCCCAAATATCACCTAACAAATAATGTACCACTTTTGCCCTTCCAAAAAGAGGAATTTACATATACCAAACCCTATTAGCTGACATTACCTGCACCACCACTTTCCCCCATTATAAAGCCTGCCCTTTAATCATCACCACTTTTACTCTTCACGTTCATATTAATCACCAATATGGTTTCATGTCATTTTCTTCTTGCCCTCTTCTATGTGACCTCCAAACAAGAAGAATAAATTAGATAAATATTCTAATAAACAAAGACAAAGCTTCATGTCTAGTGGCCAAAACGTGAGGCACCAAACACACCTCAGAGTTTATTCTACTTACAAAATAATAATTAAAAAACAAAACAATTCTCTCACCGAACGCATAATGTCAATAAATATTATAATATCATTATTTCCCAGGCCAAAGAATAATATGGTTGACCCACTACCAAATTTTCATCTTACTTAATTTCTTATTTATTATATACCATAAAGAGATAAAAAAATACGAGAATTTTGATTTTTCATTTAGTTATCGTTACAAAAAAACGGTATGCCTTGAGACATCCTAATGGCTCAAGCGTCACCTTTTATGTGGGAGAGCTTGAGTTGAATCCGAGCAAATAACTGTACGCATTATAAGTGTGTGATGTGTATGTTTGTTATATTATTTTTATGTACTATGTTACGTTATTTTGGTGTGAAATCTATGATATTATTGTCTATACCCGTACACTCAAGTTATACAAATGGAACTGTATTTGATGACTTTCGAGGGAGAGGTGGTTTGGTGTGTCGACACGAACAAGACGCATTGATTCAGCTCTGTTCGATACTGTTCCAAGGGACCAAGGATCCCGAGATGATATAAGCACTGATAGTTCACAAGTGGATTGCTCAGAATGAATGGACGAGTAAAGTGATAGAATCTGACTGTCTAGAGGTGATACTAGCAATAACGCATGCAAACAAGAGATTAACTCCTCTTAAAGCCATTATAGATGCTTGTAAGTGGCTCCTTAAGGAGTTACCAGGGGGTTCTGGTTGTCACACATTCGTCGAGATGCAAATGGTGTGACAAATTGTTCAGCTAGACAAGTCCGTGATTGGATTAATTTTGTATGGACTATTGCTAAGCTGTCAGAACCCCTTTCAGAGTTGGGGCATCCACAATGGTGGGCTGGGAGCTGGCGGGGAGACGTAGGCGGGGAGAAATCATTGGCGAGGAGCAGGCGGAGAGGGCTGGTTGGGAGCTCCACGTTGCTTCTCACCGCCGACTGGGAACAAAAATGTGAACAAAAAGGGTTACCATAAGCACTTTAACCACCTAGCATTGTAGGGTACTGGCTGGAAGAGCTGCCTATAAGCCAACAAAATACAATTTTTTATTCTCCCCGTCAGCTCCTCCCCGCCAGCTCCCGACGGTAGCGTTGGAGATGCCCTTAGTGGCTAGCAATTCTTAGCAATGAAATTCTCTATTTTTCTTTAAAAAAAAGTTATACAAAATGATTTTTTTCGAAATATTTTGTAATTATTTCAAATATTACAAAATCATTATTTTCTGAGGGCCCCACAACTAAGTGGACCCAGTACCGAAAAAGTGAAGGGAGAACGAGAAATATACATAATTTCCGCGCCAAGCCCAAACTCTTCTATTTTTTTTTCTCTCTCTTTCCATTTTCTCTGCGAATTGTGATCGATCTCAGAGAAGAGAAGCACCGAAAATGGCGATCGACGACAACGCCAGAATCTGCGTGGTTCTGGGCGGGCGTGGCTTCATTGGTAGGTGTCTAGTCCAGAAGCTCCTCGAATTCGGGGACTGGATCGTCCGAGTCGCCGATTCGGCTCCTTCCCTCAGCCTCGATCCCTCCGAGCACGACTCCGTCCTCTCTCACGCCGTCTCCGCCGGCCGCGCCGCTTATTTCCACGTCGATGTCCGCGAGAAAGCCTCGATCGCCAAAGGTAGTTTCATTTCTTTATCCCAAGTCAATTTCGGTACTGTTTGGTTGGTGCTTGTGTTGGAAATATGGGAATATGAAAGCCAATTGTGTTGTGGGTGTTCTTGACTGTTTGGGATCCGAGAAACGGGACGGTAGGGAGTGATTTGTTGATGATGGATTGTACAAACCCAAGTTTTATGGGTTTGGCTCAAAATTTTGTGTGAATTAGTACAAGGGTTTGGCATGAAATCCCTGATGCAGGTGTTGTTGACTGTAGGGTTTATGTATATGTATGTAGTGGTTCTTTGTATAGTGTTTGGTAGCTGAGAAAGTTCAAATAGAGACATATAGGACCCTCTTTTGTTCTGACCAAACATGAGAGAAGACAAACTTCCATTTGCTCTTATTAAAGAATACTTAAGTTGAGTGAGATGAAGTCCTTTGCAATTAGTTTCCAATAATCCGGAAAGAAAGACGTTAGTGTTTACATTAGTGTTTGGTAGCAGGTGCAGTTAGTTTGCCTGGAAATGCAGATGACAATGTAATTTTGAATTAACTGTCTCGTGTTCCTGAAAATAGAGATAGCACTTAAATGGTGCACATCTAAATTGTTCTCGATTTTTGGGTGTGAACTAGCCATCATGAGGTCACAGTGTAGACTTCATCAATTTTGGGGCTTCTATAGTCTCTGCAGTTGTATGTATTACTTAGTGCCTTGGTTGTACATGCTTTTTTAGTCAGGTAGTAAGTAGTAACAATAGCATTTGGTCCCCTAGTTTCTAGTTGCAACCTATTTTCTATGTCACACCTTTTTTTTGTACTGTTAACAACATATAATCAGATATAACATTTTTTTTGCAGCTCTCCAAGGCTCTTCTGTCTTGTTTTATACAGATGTTGGTTTAGAAGAATATGATTTCTTCAATTGCTACATGGTTATCGTTCAAGGTGAGGATCTTTAACTTTGTAAGATGAATTATTAACCCAATTGGTAAGGTTTTAGATTTAAGTTTGTTACTTTTCCATTTTTCCCTGCAGGGGCAAAGAATGTCATCACTGCTTGCCGAGAGTGCAAAGTTAAACGGTTAATATACAACAGCTCAGCTGATGTAGCTTTTGATGGTTCGACTGACATTTGTAATGGAGATGAATCTTTGCAGTGTCCTTGGAAGGTACGCTTCTTTTATTGAAGCTACTTTCATATACTTAATAGCAAATTATTTGGTAATTCTATTTGGTCAAGCTTTCTTGTATCTGATTCTGATTATGTCTACCATTATACAGTTTGATGATAGGTTGAGTGACCTTAAAGCTCAAGCAGAAGCACTTATCTTGTTCGCTAACAACATCGATGGACTTATAACATGTGCTCTTCGTCCCAGTAATGTCTTTGGACCAGGAGATAAGATTGTGCCAATGATGGTGAACAAAGCAAAATCTGGTTGGAAAAAGGTTTGATCAATTGCATCCTGTTTTTATTAGTTTTATATCTTTGTACTTGATATATGTTGGTAGCCATGATAAGTTGTACATGAATTTATGATCAAATCACAATATCTTGGGTAAACAACGGAAAAAATTGTAAAATCCATGCACAGTACTGATCATATTTCAACTCAACGCAAGCACAAATATTTCTCAAAGACGTCCTTTTCAATTGCTTTGACTCTAAACATCAAATGTTGCCTACAATCCACTCTGAATGTATAAGCGAGAATTCTTATTGAATCGCCATAAAACCCATATAATGAACCTGACCGCCTTTATCAATAGGTTAAGTTATAATATTTTCCCCTCATTATGTACTTTATTTCTTAATTCATGGAATAGTTTAATGTGAACTGATATAAATGTTTTTTTCAGTATATTGTAGGAAGTGGTGAAAATATGTCCGACTTTACTTTCGTTGATAATGTTGCCCATGCCCATATATGTGCTGAGGAAGCTCTAGTTTCTCGGGTTGTCACTGCGGCTGGAAAGGTACTTACAGACTTTGATCACTGTTTACAGAGCTTCATGGGTACATGATTGCTGGGCTGGCTTGGCTTAGGTATCTTCGTTTCGGGTTATCCTGGCCATGCCCAATGATTAGGTATTCATGCCCTTCTGTATGGAGATAAAAGTAGATCCATTCATAAGAAAGAAATTGTGTAATTCTTTTGTAGGCATTTTTTATCACTAATCTCGAGCCAGTGGCATTTTGGGATTTTGTGTCTGATGTACTGGAAGACTTGGGTTATAAGAGGTAAAGTGAGCATCTTGTTTTTTTTTAAAGAGAATTCAGTTTTGTATAAATCTTTTCATTTTGGGAAAAAATTCGATTCTATCCTTTGCAACAGCCATCACATATATTGATCTTGATTGCTGCCTATTGCAAATCATTACTGCAACATTCTGCTTGGTTTGGAATAATCAATGTTCATATTAGAATACTCAAAACAGAGATTGATTCTTGTTATTCTAATCTGAGTGAGAAAAATGCAACCTATATTAATTGTGCTATGTTCCCCCCTTTTTACTTTACTTTATTTCTTTTTAGCCAAAAGCCAATACCTCATATCATCTCATCCATCCCTATTCTCTCAATTTTTGTTTTATTTGCACATTTTCGTTCTTGATTCATAACTTGCTGCACATTATTCTCGTTTTGGAAAGCTTCCACATTCTACTGCAGAGACCCATAGCCTTAAAGTCTTTTGTTTTGCTTAATGGTTCTTCTAGCACTGCTCTTTAAAATTGACAATTTGATTTTTCACTGACTCTGACTGCAGACCATTGATAAAGGTTCCGGCATGGATTGTTTGGTATATTATCTTGCTTATAAGGTGGATTCATGAAAAGTTAGGCATCGTAAAACTTAATCGGTCTTTATCAGATCCTTACGTATTTCATCTAGCCACACGCACTAGAACTTTTGACTGCAGTGCAGCTCGGATGCATCTGGGATACTTGCCAATTGCCTCTCTGAGAGTAAGTTTTCCCCTTTTATTTCTTGTTTTACTTCTTCTAGGACGGGATGGGGCAGGGGGTTGAGTTATTCTATGAAGTTTGTCTATGTTAAAGCTTGACACCTGTTGTTTTGCACTGTTACATCATTGTACACCCTCTACAATTTTAGCATCCTTGTAGGATGGTGTGGCCAGGGGCGAATGGAGAGCATTTAGTTAATGGGGGTGAAACTATCGAAGTGGAGACAACTTTCTCTTTTCTGTCTCTAAATTTCAGTGGGGCAAAGCGCAGAAACTAATGGGATAAATATGAAGAAAAAAAACTAAGGGTGAATTTTGAAAAAAAAAAGATGAGCAGCAGTCAACTGCCCCCATCTAACTGCCTATACATCTTTCCCTCCCTGGTGTGGCAATGGTTCCTTAACCACTCCCAACGTGCTTCTGGCAAGCACCAGACATTTAGTGTGTCAAACCAAGCAGTCATACTTTGAGACATTCAATTTTATCAGTTAAAATGGTTAAGAGAATCTCTTCACCTTTCAAAAGCTAATTGGGTACTGTGAACGGTTCAACAATTTTTTTTCCCGAAGAGGTTAAATATTTAGTCCATGTAAAGCCTGGTACTCATTCCCATGCTCCATTGTAGACAGAGTTCAGATAATTTTGTCTGATTTTGATTCCGTGCCTTAATTAACTATACGAAAACGACTAAAGTATAACCGCTTAATATGCAGGAAGGAATGATGCTGACGGTCGAATCTTTCTCTCATTTAGCCAGTGACTTGCCTTTTGGATACATTGATCCTACTGAAAAATCAGAAATGGACAAGCTGCTAGGTAATGGAAAAGGTATGGACTTTGTTTCTTCAGTATAATGCTTTGTATTAGTTTGAAGTGATAACAATTTATGGTGCCTATACAATGTATATAACTGGTATTTATGTTGAGGGTTTATTCTGTGAACAGCCAGTCTTGCATGAACAATCAATTTTTTACCCGCCCTATTTTATCCTGTAAAATTGAATGGGATAGCGTCACCTTAAAGGACTAGATTAGGTTTTCCGTAGAGATAAAAAACCTAGCGGAGCTTCTTTAGGCTTAGCTAGATCTTATTGATTGGCTTCCCATTGGCAAAAGCTAATTCTAAGCTGTTGCATGTAGTTATTTCCATGTTTTATCAGGGGAAGGATGATTATGTTTTGGATCCTTTTGCTGTTAGACTAGTGTAAACTGTAAAGGACACATTGTTTGCGGGAGCATTAAACGAAACAATTAGTGGGAGGTCTAAAAATGTAGTCTTCAAACAATCACTTTCCAAAGTTGGGATTAAAAAATGACAGTCATTTCTGCATCATATGACATTAGTTGGATTAAAAAGATTGTACCATGACCTTGATGTGTGTTTATGCAGTTGCGGAGATTTTGCTCTGGAAAGATGAGAAGAAAACATTTACTTGGTTTGTTGCTCTAGCCCTCTTGTTTTACTGGTTTTTCCTTAGCGGAAAAACCTTTGTCTCAGCTGCAGCCAATCTTATGATGCTATTCACAATCATCCTCTATTTTTACAGATTTCTACCATTAAACATGTGAGTTTTGATTCTTAATATGGTTTAGAAATAATTAATGTAATGCGTTCAAATTTTTTCTATCATTCATGCATATTGTTTGTACAGTGTTTTTTGTTGGGTAGTATTATTATAGTGTGAGACTTATCAGTTATGCTGTGCGTGTAAACTGTGGTGGCAAAAATTAAAGGCTATATTACAAAGTTTAGGACTGGTCAGTAACAAAACAAATCTTAAATGAATATGTTTAGGCAATGATATTTTGTACGTCTGCTATTCAGATGTTTTTTTAGTGTTTGGCTTGTTTCCTTGACCAATTACTTGGGTTTTGTTCTTTTGTTTAGTAATTGAGACCTATTCTCTGAAAATTTATTTCAGGTCTATTGACTGTGGTGCCTTTGCAACAGATTGGGCGTTAGAATTCGGAGGATATATTCATCAAGTTTTATGATCTCAGAAACAGCCGTGCAAGATTCAACTGCAGCCTTGGCACATCATTGGAACATGTGTGTTCATGCAATAAAATGTGTGTCGATGGGAGATGATTGGAATACTTTCATAAAGGTGGTATCGGTTTTAACTCTATTTCTTGTGTTGTACATTTCGTAACTTGATCTGATTTTTGTTCCCATAAAGTCTGCAAACCAACATTACCCCATACTCACATTTCGGTGCTACAAAGCTACACTTTCGTAAAGCATATACATTTGCATTACTCGCAAAAATAGCTTAGGTTTACAAATGCTCCACAAAACACTATTTTTTTTGATAAACACAACTCAAATATTATTTGCACAAGATATATATTTCTTGAATGTGTAGCAAGAAATTCTGTTAGGACTCAATTAGCACATCCACATGCTATTGGTGATTTCCGTGGCTTACATGATTTTTGTAACGAATGCAGGTGGCAGGCCTGCTCTATCTCACCAAATTAGGCCTCTCATATTCATTGAGTCTGGTGGTAGGTGTGGGTAAGTAAGGATCGTAGATTTGACTATTTCCTAATAGCATCTCCGGTGGTCTGGGCTAATAGCCCACTAGAATAGTGATTTTATCGGGCTATTAGCCCAATGTACCTTGGGCTAACATGAGTTATCACTACCACACGTCACGTGACAAGTGGCCACAACCCTTTCATGCTCTTACGAATCCACCATTTTTCACGACTAACATATTTGGAGTTAAAATGCAGCACTGGTGTTGTTCTTCACTTCCTTCTTCATTTGTGATCAATACGAAGCAGAGCTTGAGGGGTTATCAAGACTTGTCTCGGAAGGTGTAGAAGAAATGAAGGGCTTGTTGGTAAGAAAGCTGCCTCCCCCGGCCGCGTCAGCTGTTCTTCGGCGTAAATCATTTAAGCATTTGAAGAGGGCTCAGTAGAGTAAAATGGGGAAAATATTCAGGCATTGTAGGTCAGCTTGTAAGTGTTTGGAGGATAGGTTGATTCAGGCCTTGTATCTAAACCACATAGAAGAAGTGCTTCTCTTAGAACACTAGTGTTGATTTGCTTAAAAGTAGTCTTGTAAACAATATACATGTTGACAAGTTTGGTATAGGCAGGAGTAAGCAATGACAAAATGTTGGAACTATACGAGCATCTTCAATGCAGGATGGATTTGAGGCAAATGATGAAATAAGTGGTTTCTCCGCTACTGTCACGTCTGAATTCGCTTGGTTAATCGTCACCAACATTGTGGAAGGTCGAGCAAATCGATTAGGTTTGCATGCCTAATTGCTTCTAACAATACAGAAGGCTGAGCAGATCGATCATATTTGTATGAACTAGTCATCTCTAGTGGATTAATCCCATTATAGATGTTTTTTTGAGAAGCATTATAGATGTTTTGAGATTGCACGCCAGTATAATGAATGTATGATTTCAATTTTTGGTTAATTGCTAAAAACTACATTATGTATTGTTCACATGTAAAAAAAACAATATTATGTATTGTCTACGTTTTTGAACTACACTATCTTTTAACTACGATCGTTTACTTATAAAATTTGAAATATTCCGTTAAAATCATGGATGTGAGCAATACATAGGAATAGTTTTTCGCATGTGAGCAATACATGAGATAGTTTTTTAACAATCAAACCTATTTTGGGTAAGTTTTTATATTTTTGTGTTTTCCTACCCTTGTAAATTATAAGTTGGTTAATTACTTTTAATACTCATTTTCTATTGGTAACATTTTTTAGTTTCTTAATGTATTTGTGACGTTTTGGACAAAAAATTTGGTCAAATTTACGCCATTTTGATGATTTGTGACCAATTCATAAAAAGTATTAAATGTTCTGTTATCAATATATAAGGAGTATTAAATTATCCGTGACCAATTCATAAAAGGTATTAAATGACAATTACCAAAACGAAGGGACTGTTACTAAAAGGTATTGAACATTATTAATCCTTATAGAATATATATAAGTCAAATAAGTGAGGAAAAATTGTCATTTTACTATTCATAAAGTGATACATGAGGTCATATGACTAACAACGTAGAATATTTCATCCATTTTTACTAACAAAATCATGTGACCAATATTTATGGTAGTGCATTTGTCATTTTAAAACGTTGAACATTGTAGTGTTCATGATCATTCGTCAAAAATAAGTTTCAATATTTAACCATTTATATATATTTTGTGTGTGTTTTTCCTACCTTTGTAAATTATAAGTTTATAACTAACTGAAGGGTAAAACTGTAATTTACATGACATATCCCATGTCTCCAACGTTGTCATCGCAATCGCTAGCCTTTTATTTATTTTTTCCTTTCACGTCTCATACTTAAACGCTTCCGGTACAAACTCAATCAACTCCAAATCCAATCGTGGTCTGCAATCTCTCCTTATCATCAGTCCTCGATCTCGTCTTCCTAAAACCCTAACTTCAGCTTTCACGATGGTGCCTCCTGGAAGGTTCAGCAACGCCGATTCAGATTCGGGGACGGCGCCGACGAACAATCTCTGGATCGGGAACTTGTCCAGCACCGCCACCGATTTCTGCTTGATGGAGATTTTTGCTCAGTACGGAGCGCTCGACGCCGCCTCCTATTCGTCGAGAAGCTTCGGATTCGTGTACTTCAAGCGCGCGGAGGAGGCTAAGGCTGCCAAGGACGCGCTGCAAGGGACGGTCGTCAAGGGGCTCCCGATTAAGATCCAGTTTGCGAGACCGGTTCGTTCTCTCGCCTTTTGTGTGTTTCCTGATTTTGGATCATTTTTTGTTGCTCTGCGCTATAATCTCCGGTTCGTGTTGGTTTAGATTCGATTGCAAATGGCCAATTACATGAATTTGAGCTATTGCAAAGTGTAACGAGCTCAACCAAATGGATTAGGTTTTGGGTAAATTACTTTGACATACTCACGCGTTTAACTATAAATACCCAAGTTATTTCGTAACGAAAACATACCCTGAACTAACACTTAATAACAACATCCTTCATTTCATCCATTTTCGGTACTTAATAACTTTGAGGTATTTATCCATTAAATGCGTATAGTACGGGGTATGTCAACGTAATTTACCCTTAGGTTTTATTGTTTTCTGTTAGTCTGAGCAATCCTTGGTTGATTGGAACTCCTAATTTGCTAGAGAAATGGATTGAAAGCAATCAATGAGGATGGTTTTAAGAAAGGGGTTAAAATCCCAATGACATAAGATTTGAGTTTTTTATGTTAGTTTTTTAAAGGGGTACCTCTAGGTTATTACTAAATCCTAACCCAAGCAAACGTTTGTTATGATGTAACGTTGACCGCAACGTTTGTTATTTTCCGTCCTCAAGTTTAACTGCTGTTAAGTGAGTAACAGGAAAAGTTGATAGACCAGGTTATGGTTTGAGAATAAACGAAAGGTCTACGTTATGACATCAAGTTTTCTTATACCATTTCAGAAAAAGTTTTAGAGCACGTGACAAGCATGTGACTAGTATTTCACGGAGTTAGTCACACTTAATAGATTTTGATACATTCTGAGAATTAATTGGTGAAACCTGTTACTATGTAATACTTTTCATACATATGGGTTATGATTTGGTAATTGACCTTAGTACAGTGCGATGACATGGCGTTTCCTCCTTTTTAAATTCATAAACAGATGGTCTGACAATCAGTTGAATAGCCAATTTACACTAGCTTTTTCTTGATCAAGCGTTTTCTATCCAATTCAATCAGAAACATAACCACCATAGTAGTGTTTCCCCTGGTAATATTTACTAATTTAGAACTATTTTAACTAGGGTTAATGATATGAATGGAAGATCACGAGAATAAGAATGTTAATTCCATGTACTCCGGCAATTGAGTTTGCATTTTCCTTCTCTCAAATGCTTGAGAAATACCGCATCAAATGTAATCTAGGTTGGTTAATAGTGCCTTATTTTTTGAGTGTTTCAAACTATGGAACTTTTATTTTTAAATTAACAACTTCAAAATGTTGTAGAAGTTGGTAAGCCCTAAAATTATACCTTCCCATTTTGCCCTAAATATGGTATCCCTCTATCTCGCAATTCACTAATCTGCTTTCACTTTTGTGGCAGTGACCATGTCTTTTGTGTAAATAGTTTCCAATGAGATCTGGTTAGCTGCTCTGTAATTTGTATGTTTTTCAGTCAGAAACTCAAGATTTCTCATAAGGGTTAATCTCTAGCACACATTTTTCCTAACCCATTTACATCAAGGGCAGCTTTTATGTCAAACAGACCCTTCTTGATTAACAAACAGTTCCTTGTACCAACACAAAGACCCTTAGAACTATGTTGTTCAGTTAACTTTTGTGTAGACTGCTAAATTCTGAGAGTCAATTCTCTCTACACCCATAAGAGACAAGGCATCGTGTTGGCTGTGTAAGATGCAATTTATGACCAATTTCAGTAGTAAACTGATTACCCTTTTATTTTGGTGTGTGATCTAACCTTGGCATGCATAGTTTTTAACCTAGATCTTCTTCATATGAAAGAAGAGAGGTAAAAACAATTCTTAGAATACTGGTGGGAAGATATATGGTGTTGGTAAAAACAAGCCTTATGCTATAGGTTTTCAATGGATCATCTGTGTGGTTGTAAACCCATTTACTCTTATGTACATTTCCTTTTCATGCTGGGAACAAGCACTATTGTTACCGTGGATTTGCAGACTGGATTATCTCTCACTTGGTGCCCACGCCTTGTTCATCTGCCTTAGTATTTTTGTGGCTTTTAGTTATCTAGTTTTGTGATGATACATGCATCCACTAACATGCATTGTTTTGGATTTAGTTTTTGTTAATTTATTGATCATACCTGTATGTGAAACATTAAAACTGAATGTTGATATATGCTCTGCCATATATTTATTAAAGGTTTCAGGCATGCTTATTTGCCAGAAGTGAATCTGGGATTGAAATTCTTTATATGGGCAGAATCCTGGATACTCTGCATATATGTGGCTACTGAATCTCGTCTATATTTCTTTCCCTCCCTAAATGTTATTTGCTTTGTTCTTTTAAAAAATATACTAGTGTTATCATTGGTCTCTTACGTACTTTTTTCTTCAGACAAAAGCCTCTAATCATCTATGGGTGGGTGGGATAAGCTCATCAATCTCGAGGGAAGAATTAGAAGAAGAGTTCATGCAGTTTGGAAAAGTTGAGGAATTTAAATTCCTTAGAGAACGCAACATTGCAATCGTTCAGTTCTCAAAGGTGGAAGATGCGTCTCAAGCCATGAAAAAAATGAACGGAAAGCGAATAGGCAGCGATCAGATTCGTGTGGACTTTCTTCGGTCTCATTCCTCCGGAAAAGTAAGCTTATACTTTGTATTGTTTTTAATAGATGATAGTCTTAGTCGCACAATACTTTTGCACAACCGTATCATTATGGCTGACATATGCAGTGATGCAATACTTTAACCTTCTATTCAATGTTTTAGATGATATAAATGTTTGGGCCTAGATGCTCCAAATATGAGGTACTAGAATAGTTCTCCAATGATCTCTAGTTGGAGGTTTATGTTGGTACTTGCGTGATCTGCATGAGGTCGTGAACACCACCCTTATGATAATTTCAACATATCTGATGTTTCTCTTTTCAAATTGACATATCATTATGGCTGACATTCAGTAATGCAAATGCAATATGTTACCTTCTGTTCAATGCTATAAACAACATGTATGTTTAGGTCTAGATGCTCCAAATATGAGATACTAGTTGATTATTTAACGATCTCTAATTGGAGAATCATTTTGGTACTTGCATGCTCTGCACGAGGTCGTGAGCTCCCTTCTGAAAGTTAAATATATATGATGTGTCCCTTTTTGAATTCACATGCTGCTTTGGGAAATATTTGTTTTAAATGCTCAAATACGAATTGGATTATATATTCTTCATTCATTACAGGAACAGCCATTACCTGGATTTCGGGGCTCTAATGATGCCCAATTTCAGAGCGGGACAATGAGCCAGTTTGATACCCTTGGCTCTAGAAGACAACAAGTGAGTTCTGAGATGCAATATGTATGATAGTTTTACTTTTTCCGATCGCATCCTTACATTACATCTATGCATTTTTAGCGTGATTGCAGTTTGGTTCTTTGTTGCGTGATGTTTACTGTACAACTCAGGCATATGTGTAGCATACTTAATTGTTGTTTCAGCATACCGAATTCTTTGTTGTGGCTGGTGTAGTATGGGTATCATCATTATAAAATTTGGTGTGGGATTTGCCTCTCATGATAATAGGAATTTGTTCATGTGTGTTTTTTCAGAACTAAATTTAACTCTTTGTTCTTTATGTAGAATCATCCTCAACTTGCTGGTGGGCACAAAGGAGATGGTCAACCCAGTAATGTTTTGTGGGTAGGGTACCCACCTTCGATTGAGATCGATGAACAAATGCTGCATAATGCATTTATATTGTTTGGTGAAATTGAGAGAATTACGTGTTTTCCTCAAAGACATTATTCATTTGTTGAGTTTAGGAGCGTTGATGAAGCTCACCGTGCCAAGGAGGGTTTGCAGGGCCGACTTTTTAATGATCCCAGAGTTACCATCATGTATTCTAGTGACATTGCACTTGGTAAAGACCTTTTTGCTTTTTATCCTGAAATTAAAGGGCCACGGCCATATATGTTCTTCAGTGACTCCATTCCAATCTCGGAACTTAACACTTTTGGTCATAACTGTATAGGGGGGGCAAATAATCATTCTAGACCTCCACCACCAATTGGTATTGCTCGAGCAAATATACCGGTAAGGCCTGTAGGTTTTCATGGTAGTTTTGAGCCACAGCTTGTGAACTTGGAGCTGCAGAATTTGGTGATTTATCTAGTATTCATGGTTGGCAGGGTGGTAGCCCCAACAATCTGGCGAGTTCAAACTGGAGAAGGCTCTCTCCTCCTGCACCTGGAATGATTTCATCTCCTTCTTCAGGCAGGAGGGCTGGTGGATGGGATGTGTTTGATGCAAGTCAAGTCCAAAGAGATCGTAAAAGGTCAAGAGTAGATCCTTCTGTATCAATCAATGATGCTTATCTTCCTTCCTCTACGGTTGACGAGCGCAGATTGGGCTTGGACCGTTCCTATGGGCTTGGTCCTCTGAGTAATGGTAGTGGTGCCGATCCGTATGCAATTGTTCAGGGGAGGAGCCGTCTTAGTCCTGTCGGGGGACGTGCTGATTGCATCTGGCGTGGTGTTATTGCCAAGGGTGGGACTTCTGTTTGCCTGGCTCGTTGTGTTCCTGTCGGGAAAGGGATAGGGTCTGAGCTGTGAGTATAATTTTCACTGTGCTTTTTAGTATCTTCTATTGTATGACTTGTTCTATTTTCTATGAATTTTTTACATCTGCTATTATTCATGGTCCACTTTCGTTTTTGTCAACCTTACATATACATGTCTACTGAATATATCTTTTAGTACATTATAGCACCTAACCTTCATTCTATGAGTTGTCCTTAATAAAATACATTGACAATCTTAAGGTCCTCGCCCACCCTGAACTTGTTGTTTACAGTTGCCGTATATACATATTTATCGCAGTTTGCCGTATTTTTTCATATGTCGATGGTTCGAAGTATTTAAATTCAAAGTGGAAGATTCCCAGTAATTCCTGATTTTTTTTCACATTTCTTATTGAGCTTTGAAATTGTTATGAAACGGTTCTTCTTTCCATCTTTTGAGCTCCGAGCTAGTTACACAGATGTCTACTGTCCCTGCTCCAACTTTGAGCCCCCTCACTACTTGTGATTTAACCTTATTTAAAATGTGTTTGATATGAACATCCCGCCATGATCAGTGTGTCCTGTTTTGCAGTCCTGAAACAGTAAATTGCTCTGCCAGAACGGGATTAGATATGCTTGCCAAACACTATACTGAAGCAATTGGATTTGAGATCTGTTACTTCTTGCCTGATAGTGAAGAGGATTTTGCTTCTTACACTGAATTTCTTTGCTACCTGGGTGGAAAGGATCGTGCTGGTGTTGCCAAGTTGGATGATGGCACCACTTTGTTTTTAGTACCTCCCTCAGATTTCTTGACCAAAGTTTTGAAGGTTGTAGGGCCTGAACGTCTATATGGCGTGGTTCTCAAGTCGCCTCAACTTTCTGGAAATGCACCCGTTGAACAGCATGCACATCAGTCCATTCCTTCATCCCATTCCATAGATAGACATCTTATTTCCCCACAAGTTGAGTATGGTCTTATACAGAAGGAGCAAGCTCTCCAAATGGAGTATAACAGATTTTTGCACGAGGACTCAAAGCCTCCTCCTAGACCACCCCCACAACCTACTTCTGGATCTGTTTCAGCACAATCCATCTCCCAAGGCTATGCACCTAATAGTACTGCAATGTCTCAAGCTGGAATTGGGTTAACTCCTGAACTTATTGCCACGTTATCTTCCATGCTTCCATTAAACACCCAAAATCCAGCTTTGGGAACTGCTCAACAAGGAGCAGGCTTGTCTACTGACAGACCACTGTTTCATAGTGCTGTACATGATGGAGGTCCACCACAAGCATGGAACCAGCAACAATTGAATCATACTGGTCATTTGTCTCAACAGCCTGAGAATCAATACAACGCTCATGCTCCCTATCCATCCCAGTATGAGCCCTTTGCAATGGTGCCCCCCGGCAGCACGCATGCTCAAGATTCAGTAAACCTGCCAAATCATGGTGCAGTTTCAATGCAGCCATTACCAAATTTTGCAACACCTTCACCAATTGGACAATACACTGTCCCTCCTCAGGTCAACCAACCCTATCAGCATGAATTTCCTCACAATACACAGGAAGGATACAGTGTAGTCCATGGAACGGATCCTACTGTATATGGCTCATCGGGCTTCCAGACGAACAACCCTATGTCCTCTTTTAATCAGGTACATGGTTCTAATCTTGGTCAGTCACATGCTGTCATGGCGTCAGCGGGCAACGTGAATGTTGAGATTCCTAGTCAAGGGCAGCAGTTTCAATCTGCATTGAGTGGAGCTGCTCAGGGCACAGCAGAGGCTGAGGCTGATAAAAATCAGAGATACCAGTCGACTCTGCAGTTTGCTGCTAACCTCCTCCTCCAGATACAGCAGCAGCAGCAACAAACAGGTTCTCCAGCAGGGCGCGGGCCTGGCGATCGTCAATAAGGCTTTGCATCATATAGGTATTTGCTTCTCCCTTGCTGTTACCTTGGTCTAGTGCATTTAGCCAAAATGATATATATCTGCCAACTAGTGTCAGTATTTAAATTATGATCACCTTCTCTGCATTATTGTGAAGTAAAATTTGCTAGATTAGGTATTAGTAAACTAGTTTGGTAACTAGGCGTGGTGTCAATATGCTTGTGAAGTAAAATTTGTGAAGTATTTGCTTGTGGTACAAGAACTTGATGAGCCCTTCTGTGGATCGGTACCATGATCTGTCTTCCAATGTAGTCTGTTTCCCTGATTATGTAGGTAGCTTAAAATTTCGCGATGATTCGTTCAAATCATCATCATCATTCCTACATTGTTTAGCATATTTCTATCTGACATACCTGATGTTGGCATGGTTTATATGCATTCATATTTAATCATTCATGATAGAGCACTTTTTTTTGGTCATTTAATAACTCATTCCTGACATGCATAGAGTTGTAAGGGAAACCGTTATTTACACCCCTCGATGACCTTTGATTCTCAAAATCACCCCCTAAAAGTGAGGGGTTATCAGCAACACATTGTCACCTTTAGTTATTAATCAAAAATCCCGGATTCACACTAAATATGTGATGGTTTTATCCTGAACAGTCTCCTCTCATTTCTCAGTGGTTTTTTGGAACAAAATGGACGGAATCCATATTTTTTTGATGAGTAATGAAAGGTGACAGTGTGTTACGGATAACCTCTCATCTATGGTATGTATATGAGAATCAAAGGTGCCGAAGGTGTGTGAATAAAGTCACCGCTAGTTATAATTGTCTGGTCTTTCTGATAAAATGTCTTCTGCCTTGTGATTGCTATTGCATTGGAGATTTACTATGCTTGTTTTTGTTCTAATGTTGTTGGATTTTATATAATTTCTAGTCATGTCTACGCATACACTTGAAATAGTTAGCTGTTATAATGGTTTGCGGAGGGTTTTCATCTGTTTATGCTGACGGGTTCATTATTCTCGAACTTTATGCTTAAATTTGTCAAAGCTGTACATATGAAATGTAACGATATTTTGTAAGAGTTGATTCAAATTTATATGAAAGCCTGTGGTGGAGATGTTAAGGTTTGAGTTTGACAAATAGATAAGCGAAGATGACCCAAGCCTAAAATTGCTTAAATATTTCTATCTGATTGAAAATTGCTTATATGCAAATTTAACAGAATAGAAATTGTATATATAATATTCTCTACGCCATGGGAGATAGGATTTTCACGCTTCGAACAATCGCGTGCGTATTTGGTATTCAGTTTTATTTTCCTGAAACTCGGACACATGTCCTGAAGGCCATATTTTTATATCTGGTGAAGAGCGATAAGTAGGGGACAGCAGTCATATTCGTTATTATCGTTTACTGTCGGTATATGCAATTGAATACAGGATATCGGTGTGGTCTGGTTTGTCAAAATTGTTGCTGATTTTTAACTGGAAGGTTTCGATTCGAGGATCCCAAAATGTTCGCTTTGGTTATTTTTTTTGTGTGTGCCCACAGTGCTTACTTTTATGAAACAACTGGAACGATGAATTTGGTTGAGCTCTCGCAACTGCGTATACTGAAAAAATACAGTAACGAATTGTACCGTGTCAATGGTTGTAGAATTGGTTTCTGGGTTCGAAAGAAAAACACAGTAACGAATCTTACCGTGACTCACGTGCCTTGTTTGATGTGTGCATGTGTGTAGGACTTGCTACACCATCTTATTTGTTGTACAAACAAACCCCCCACCTTCGTCGAAAAATGCAAAGCAGATCAGAAACGACGGATATGTTCACTCTTTCGATGTCACTTCTCGACGGTGAGAAGAAACCTGATGCAATGCAGATCAGTAGGAACGATGGATACGTTCACTCTTTCGATGTCACTTCTGAGTGCGAGAAAAAAGCTGATGCGAAGCAGATCAGGAACGACGGATATGCTCATTCTTTGAATAACCTTGTCGAAGTTTTGCCAGAATTCGATTTTGTAGCCTCGAGTACTTTACAGGAATGGGATTATGTCCCTTTTCTTAATTTTGTTTGGGTTTAGTGTTTCGAATACACTATTGTGGCCGGAGGAACAGCCAGGTTTGGTGAGAAATATGGATAATTAGATTATTGTTTTGAATTATAGTTTTAAAATCTTATATTTTGACAAGGCCCAACTTGATGAATTGGGTTAATGTGGATTTTTTGGGTTCTATTAGATTTAGATATAAAATCTATACCATTTTAGTGTAAGTTGTTTCAGTTCCATGTAACATTCTAAGAATGAACAAAAGAAATTTAAACTATAATTCGTGGATTAATTGAATTGGAAGAGATAATGATCCAACTACGATGTTAACAACAAACGATTTAGGACAATACAAATACAACCAACGGTGACCTAGATGCTCCCTTCCTCTTTGTGTTCTTATCCTCTTTATAATTCCTCCGGTCTGGCTTGCTGATGAAAGCTTTGTCGTGCCTTCACAAGTGTTGTGAGGTTGAAGACGATTGATTGCTTTTTCAAAAACGACGACTTTGGTTTCCTCACTTGTTTCTCTTCAACCGGGCCTTTATGCTCGAGCCCAACTTCTTCAATTCTCGGCCCATTGATATATGAGATCATGACATTCCAATTCTTTTTTGAAACGGACATTCCAATTCTTAAATTTACATAAAAAAATTGTTTAAATTACTCTTTTACACCGGTGCTCGATATGGTTTAAGATTTTGAAGTATAATTGGAGCAGTTGTAAGGCAAGAACACCAAGAGATAAGAAATGGTAAAATATGACTTTGAGCTACCATTCCAACACATTGTTCGATTGCTTGGTGGAGGTTACATTTGCGTTTAGCAAGGGTCAAATAGTCGGGGAAAAATGGTGTAACGTGTTTTATTTCTCTCTTCTTTTACGTCGATCCATAAAATTTAATTTGTTTGATTTTTCTATCTGTATTGGATCATATAGATTCTTTTTTCTATATTCGAAATCATTTTACGGACTTCTATTTAATTGGTCCCAAATATTCACCGAATCAACCCTAAAAAATAGACTCCATTGTAGATGCTATGTGAAACATAACGATATTTTCATAATTTGACAAACAAGGATATAGTTTTTAAATTTATATATGTAAGACAGAAAATAAAATTTTCATAACTTCTAAACGTGCATCATCAAAAACTGGATCAATCTGGACCACTCAATTAAGTGGGACCACTTAGCACCAACGGCAGGGATGCAATATAACCATTTACGGTTTATATGTCCCCACTATATCTTGTCCGAAGAGCTCCGATCCTTCGTCTTTGCATAAAATCCCTTTGTGTGTATCCATGTGATGATCACTGATCATCCGATTCGCTGATTTGAAAAGCCCTAGCTTTTACCCTCCTCTTCTCCACACTCTCATTTCCATAATTTTCATGTAGTTTTCTTTTTCTTGGAAAATCCCCGCATTTTCCCGGAAAATTTTGGGCTAAGCTTTTCTGGCTTCACTCATCCTCGAGCCCTAGGTTATCTGTGTACGTTATAATCCATTGTTCTGAGATCGTGTGCTTGTTGAATCTTAGTCTGGTTGGGTTACGGTAATCGTTCTTATTCATTGATGTAATTTTTGAATTTGATCATTGTAGTTGTGCTGTACGTGTCTGGTTCTAGGGTTTTTGATTGCTCGATTGTGGGTTTTCAATTTGATGATAAAACACGCAAAAATATTGGGGGTGGAAGTGAATTTAGGAGAAGGAATTGTGTAATTTTGTTCGGATTGATGGGTTAGGGTTTTTTTTTCATTTGGCGCGGCTACATTGTGTTTCTACAGATGGACAAGGAAAAATCTCCCGGCCACGGCGGCGGGTTTCCGCCGCCGTCGGGGCGTTTCACGGGTTTCTCCGGCGCCGGGAGCTCGTTCGGTGGAATGTCGTTGGATGCGAGCCACGATATCAGCCGGATGCCCGATAACCCACCGAAGAACATGGGTCACCGGCGTGCCCATTCCGAGATTCTTACTCTTCCTGACGATATTAGCTTTGACAGTGACCTTGGTGTGGTGGGAGGGGCCGACGGGCCTTCGTTTTCGGATGATACAGAGGAAGATTTGTTCTCTATGTATATGGACATGGATAAGTTCAATGCCTCTTCGGCTACGTCGCAGTTTCAAGTGGGTGAGACTTCCTCGGCTGGTGTAGGAGGCTCTGCCATGGCACCTGGGCCGGGAAATGCAGGTGGTAATGCTGAGAGACCCAGGATCAGGCACCAGCATAGCCAGTCGATGGATGGGTCAACCAGTTTCAAGCAAGAGATGCTTATGTCCGGCTCCGAGGATGCTGCTGGAGCTGATGCCAAGAAGGCTATGTCAGCTGCCAAGCTTGCAGAGCTTGCTCTTGTTGATCCAAAGCGTGCCAAAAGGTATTTGTTTTAAAGAAAATAGTAGTAAGATCCATGATGTGGCAGAACTTTCTTTGTGAATTAAACTAATGAATCACAATGTCATTACTTAATTCTGTTGCAGGTACATTAGTTAAAACAGAACCTGTTTGGTATTTAGATGTTTTTCATGAATGTTCTGTTTTCTAAAGCAGAGTGAAGTATATCTGTTGGCCGTATGCTCCGCTCCCAATTCCTCATTTTGCCGAAAATGCTTGTTCTGAGTCTTTCTGCCTTTTCCATTATGATATGCTAGTATAATTGTATATAAAAACGAAAAAAAATGTATTGATGGTTCACATGTTAATTGAACTTCTATCCTTTGGTTGCATTTCATAGGATTTGGGCTAATAGGCAGTCAGCTGCGAGGTCCAAGGAAAGGAAGATGCGGTACATAGCTGAACTGGAAAGAAAAGTGCAAACACTACAAACCGAAGCAACCTCATTGTCAGCTCAATTGACCCTTTTGCAGGTACAGTGTTTCTTGCTCATCATAGGTTTTTTATTTGCTATGGGACTATTAGTGTGATTCACTTGGTATATCTGCCATGTAAGTGTGTATTATGTGCATATGTGACTAGTTAATGGTTAAAGGAGCCTAAGCTTGATATTCTCCTTTTCTTAGCGTAAATATGAATAAATATAGGACATGCATCTGATATATCAATTATATTGTGTAATTCCCCCCCCTGGATTTCATTCGAACAGAGAGATACAAATGGCTTAACTGCTGAAAATAGTGAGCTGAAATTGCGCTTGCAAACAATGGAGCAACAGGTTCACTTGCAAGACGGTAAGATAAAACAAAGCGTGTTTATATTTTCTGTCCTTTTTTTTTAATCCTATTACTCTTCTCTTTCTGGAGGGGCCTTTAACACTTAATGATGCTGTGCCTCGTTGGACGTAGATTTGACACAATGAAAATATGTTGTGCTGTGTGCACATTTCCGTGGCTGGTTTATGTTTTTTTTGTCTGTCTTATGTGTGATTCTATTTTTCGTAGTTAAGTGTGAGCACGCGCGCATGTACTTTTTCTTGAGACCAAGAGTGGAAGTAATCTGCTTAGTATGTGGTTAAGTTTTAGGGATAATTGCAAAAAAGTACCATGAGGCATTCAATTTTTGCTAGCTGTATTCCATTTCTTTGATAATTGCGAAAACATACTCTGAGCTTGTCTCTTTGCTTCACTCTGTGTAAATTTGTTTCAAAATGATGACTTTACCCTTGATTTTTTTTATTTAAAAATAATAAGTAAGAAAACAAAACAAATCCAAAATTTTCACCTCTACTTTCTTCTTCTTTGGATGTACAAAGAGGAATAAAGTTAGGATAGATGAAAATTCTGGATTTTTTGTTTTTGTTTTTGTTTTTTACTTATTATGTTAAAGGGTAAAATTGTTATTTTGGAACAAATTCACACAAAGTACAACAAAAGGCAGGTTTGTGGCACTTTTTTGCAATTATCAAAGAAAAGGGCTACAACTTGCAAACCATGAACACCTCGGGGTACTTTTTGTAATTACCCCTAAGTTTTACACCCTCCTTTATTGCTAAAACAAATCACATTCTCTGAATCTTGCTCTTTATCTTCTACAAAGAGGTAAAATGAAAAAAAGTAGAATGCTCTTCATTTAGTGGCATTCATGCCATTCAGTAGTCCCTACCATTGGATTAAGATGTCCTTGCATACAAAATTCTTATACTATGATTGGCTGTTTTAACTTATGGTAACATTGTTCATTTCTATTTGTTGTCTGATAGCATTAAACGATGCACTGAAAGAGGAAATCCAACATTTAAAAGTTGTTACGGGTCAATCTATTCCAAACGGCGGACCAATGATGAATTATGCATCATTTGGAGCTTCCGGGCAACAGCAATTTTATCCAAACAACCATGCCATGCATACTCATCTGACCGCTCAACAGTTTCAACAGCTCAAAATCCACTCCCAGAAGCAGCAACACCAACAGTTTCAGCTGCATCAGCTCCAGCAGCAAGAACAGCAGTCCGCGGATGTGAAGATCAGAGGATCTATCTCTTCTCCAAGCCTAAAAGACAATACCCGAGAGGTAAATCCTCCTGCACCGAAGGATTGAATGTTTAGAATTACATTTGCAATCTATTGTCGATAGATCGAGTTCGTCAAAAGCCTTGTCTTTTCGTACGAGTACCAGTGTAGAAACCACAATGCAATTAGTATTATGATGTAGGCAGCTTGGCATTCAGAAATTAGATAGGAATTGGATTTATGGGATAGATTTGTAATATGGTTGTAGTCATGTTCGGTGGAGATCAAAGACGTTTATGGTCTGTCGCTCTCTTGGCACGTAGATGCATGCTTGCATGTATAAATTAGGGCACATGTTCCATTATTGCCGGATTTGTGTTGGAAACCAATGTGTAGTGTTGGGGTTACATTTGGTTAGATTGCCTAAATTGTGAGTGTAACCTCTTTCTAACTAGAAATCTACATTCACTGGGTATATATTTAGACGTCTCTCGTTGGTCGCTGTAAGTCAAAGCAGTTTAAATTGAGCAAAATGAAAAAGTAGGTTTTGAAGTTGTTGAAATTTGAAAATTATCTAACTTGTCTGCTACTTTTTGATCAAAGAGAAAACAGGAGAATGTTACTTTAGCCTAATTTAATCTCCATCCGCTCATGTTCTTAAACATATGTTCCCGCTTAAATTTAAGGGTTAAATATCGAAACTTACTCATAAGTATCAGTCACGAATACTATGTTATCCAACGTTTTAAGATGATAAATGCACTACCTTAGGTATTAGTCACACGATTTTTTAAGTAAAAATAGACGGAATATTTCATTGCGTTAGTTATATAACCTCAAACATCACATAATAGATGGTAAAATAACGTTTCCCTTAAATATTTGACCTCCATACATTTTATAAGGAACATTACTATTGTATTCTCGTTATTGTCATTCATTGGATCATTTCTACCCAATGGTTAGTGTTAGTTTCTAATTTATAATATTTGTTTAGAGCATGAACAACAGAAAGGATCTTGGTCAGGGAGTGGGAGTGCAGAACTTGTGCTGACTGGACAAAAGTCAGAGAGTGGGAGTGCAGAAAAGTGGGTGTTTTGCAATAGAAAGGACCTTGAGGTCTTGAGAGTGCAGAACAATGCTGACTGGATTATTAATTTATATTTTGATGTTTTATTTAATTCGTTATCAGAAACCGTTTAAATTATATAAACAAATGTGAAAAAAATAATTAATGACAATAAAAAAATAATAAATAAATTTAACACGAATAAAAATGAACTTTTTAATAATGGAAAAGAAATCAATAAAATATGTGTATGGAATAATATGGTCAACTACGTAATACTCATAGTAGTTGCTATAACGAAAAATCTTTGAATCGGACCGGCTATAAATACACACAAAAATGATAATATGGTCAAATATATATTGCATAAATATGTTATTTTATTTGAAATATCATCCAACACTAAATTATATAATATATAATCTATTAAAAAGAAGATTTGATTTTGAATTTTAATATGCATTTCACTCCAAAATTAAAATTATATCATATAAATTATAATAAAACATAATAACAAAAATTCATCTAGCTCAATGGTAGAAGCACAAGGCTTTGAACTTTGAGGTTGGGGGTTCAAATCCCACCATTGACAGAATTTTTTGTTAAAAAAAAAAGGAGTGCGCCAGGTGTCGGCCCGAGGTTGGGCCAGCGTGGACAAGGAGCGAGGCCTGCGAGCCCGACCCGCGATTGAGGAGCGAGGAGCGAGGCCCGAGGAGCGAGCCCGGTGTTTCAGGGCCGCGGACCGCGCGAAAACGAACCCACAACGGAACGGGCCGCAGTCCGCGGACCGAGCGCGCGCAGGCCCGGGAGCGAGGGCCGGCCCGTTGTACATGCTCTTAGTTTCTAGTAGACAGCCCTATATATATATATATACGGTGAGAAGAGAGATGACAGCTAAGCCACGTGAGGGTGGGACCGTGAGAATGAATGGGAGTAGGTGATATGGGTAAGCCATAGCTAGTCAACGAAAGTGAATGGGTAATATGGATACCGGAATCCATAGTACCCATACTCAACCCGAATATATTGTGCCCAAACTTAAAAATACCTACACCCGTCTCGAACACGAAAATATCCGAACTCGAATCCATACTCATACTCAACCTAAATTCATTGTGCCCAAACTTAAAAATACCTATACCCGTCTCGAACTCGAAAATATCCATACCCGAATCTATACCCATACTCAACCCGAATTCATTGTGCCCAATCTTAAATATACCTATACCCATCTCGAACCCGAAAATATCCATACCCGAATCTGACCTGAATGGATAAAAAATGGATATCCACTGGATATGGGGTTTTTTTTCCATCTCTACGGCTACATGTTAGTCCTCGTTAGCTCACCTCGAGATGTTTCTAATCGTGTTGGATCGATCCTCCCATGAGGTGATACGTCCATAACGTGCTCCTAGAACTATAAAAGAGGGGGCTCCTTCCTCCACTCGGAAAACCACCATCGAAACGCCACTATCGGTGCTACCTTCTCCCACCCTACACGCATTACAAGCCGTACCCATGAGACCGGTGATGACGTCTCCAACGACTTCCGTGGTCGACCTGAATGATCAAGTCCGGAAGCCACCAATACAACGGGCCTCAGTACCCTCCTCCTCATCTTCCTCATCTACGCCGTCCGTCATGCCCTCGTAAATCACGACCACGCCGCCCTTGGTGCCATCGTTGAACATGACCACACGGCCACCTCCACCTCCACCGTCCATTGATGATCTCTGGGGGGATTCTCTTCGTGTACCATATATCCAAACGAGGACGCCATTACTGAGGTGTAATGTGCCATATACCATCCACTCTTCCGTCTCTTCAGGATGGTTGGTCGCCTCTTCTCTAGTCGGCCTTATAACTAGAAAGTGATGCTCCGAGTAATCACAAAGTATAGGGGACGTCCTTTGATAGCCTCGTGGTAAAGGACTTAAAGCCATATGTGGACACGTTCTATTTTGGCTCTCAAGAAGCTAAGTAGAGGGGTCGTAGTGACGGACTGTGGTGCTTTGATCGTGCTCCGTTCATCCTTGCTGAGTTTTCGGTGAACTGGGGGATGATGACTCCTTGGCTGGACCGTATCCACTTATGGGCTATAGCAAGGGACATCGCGTCGGTGTTCATGACAGACACGACATATATCCTTTTAGGGACACCCTCGAGGGTGTGCGAAGGTAAGTTGTGACTAATGGGGTCTTTACTGGGGAAGCAAAATTCGATTATGGTTCTAGATGTACTTGAGTATCCCCCTCAGGAAATCGATGGTCCCTAGATTTTGGGAGTTTATTTCTCAAGTTTTTGCCAGTCTGAAGTACAAACGCCTATCTCTTTTGCGGCCGTCAAGGCCATGTAGTTCATGAGTGTACGACTGTCGTACAAACGCCTCTCTCTCTTTTGCGGCCGTCAAGGCCATGTAGTTCATGAGTGTAAGACTGTCATACCCAGATACGACCTCTCTCTAATGGTCGAAGGAAACACAATATTGGGATAACTCTTCACTACAAACTGGGCAGTATCGGAGAAATATAGACTAGTTTGATCCTCCCTTATGATCTTATAGGGTTCCAACCACCACTACTAACATCAAACATCCTACCAAAAGCTTCTGTATATTCTCCATATGCCCATCTAGCACTCCCGACTTAGAGGAGAAGAGGACGGTTTAGCTCAGACAGGAATGTCGGGCATGACAACCAATATCCTTCTTAACCCACAGTTAGGAAGGTCTGGCTTGTCCTGGGGACGGAAGGCACAACAAACAGAACAGTTGGCTGCCGGAGAGGTCGAGAAAGGGAAGGAAGCCACCCCGCCACCGACAATTGAGCTGAGGAAGACCCGAAAGAAGGCTTTGGACATGATAGGTATAATATCTACACAAAAGTAACATGAGAATCAGGCGAGATCTGAAAAACAAATTCGTTAGGAAAAATGAGTTGCCTAGAAGACACGGGACGTTGGGGAGGAAAAGAGGACCGTGCATTAAGCCACTTGGCTCAAAGCCCGACCCTACACGGTTAACACTAGCTAACACAATTTGCTCTTACATATGACTTAAGAGTTAAGTTGGAAACAATGTTTATGGTTAAGATCCATTTCAACCATACACTGGTTCGTACCTAACCCATATCTATCTCTGTGTATATATACCTAAAAGTGGAATGGCCAGTAAAGGAAGGAAAGACCGGTGGTGTTGTACTATTTCGATGGAGAAGCCAGAAGAGATGGTGGAGAAGAAGATGGAGTTATCACTAGCTACCTAGCTTTCTCCACCAAATAGCCTACGTTCCACATAAACCGAATGGTCCTCTTCAAAGGCCAACCAACAATCAGACAATCTCACTTAGACCAAATTGAGCTACGATTTGTTCTTTTGATTTTGCAGCGTCATATTCTTGGCATTAAGCCATAGTTTTTTTTGAAACGGGTAATCAGGGAAGTGCATTACTGGAAAAAAGAAACCATATAAGGTAGAGCGTAACCGTCCAGGGTTCCAGGTTGCGCTCATGGACCCATAAAGATAGACTACTTGATATAGTAGACAATAACTGAGGACATCCCCTTACCGACGTCTCAAAACAACGAGACATAAAGACACTAGTCCTAAACAAACCAGAAAGTAAATTGTTCCAATGAAAAACATAATAATGTAAAAACGACCAGTTGTAGAGAGCTGTAGTTGCAGGATTCCCGAGACCTTCCAGCACTGGTTGTCCCGGGTATGTGGATATAGGCCAGCAGCGGCCAAACCCACCCCTGCCGGGTCTATTCATTCCTGCATAGGAGGCTGCCCCCGTCTCCGCCTGCTTCATCTGGTCCTTCTCGGTCCTGTCCGGCTCCTTAAACGAGACCACCATCTCTTCATCTTCGTCCTCCCAATCTGGCACCGGGGAGATGCGTTCAGGTGGCGTCCCACCCTGCCGGGCGTCAGATCTAATGGCAGTCGTTGTACGTCCCACCGAGGTCGAGGCATGCACGCTCGGGGGACGATACTTCGAGTAGGGTACCGGCGGTAGGGTGCGGTGAAGGTGCACCAGGTCGGGGTGAGCACCACCGACGTCAGCATAAGACCGAAACGACGGCACCGACGACAAGGGCTCGTAGAGAACGATGACGCCCGCCTCGACCGAACCCGGCTTGTCACGCCCCGAATTCGGAAGGACCGAACCCGGAACGCGAACGGTGAAACAATAAAACAATTTTCAAACATTTTAATAAACCTCTTCAAAACAACACTTAAGTTAAACAAAAACGATAATTTTACAGCGGAAAATACGTTTAAAACGATGTACAAACGAGCTACAAGGTACGTCACTAACTACCCAGAGACCCGGACTTCCGCTCCCAGCTCTTCAAGCTTCGAGGGCTCTCCTAGTCCGTCTCACGACCAATACCTGCAGGAAAAGTAGCAGGGGGTGAGCATTTCGCTCACCGCCACGGATACCGGGTTGACCACGACATACCAGCAGAAATGTCGGGAACCCGACAATAACAACCCCGAGGACTACTACCCCCAAAACACAATTTAGACTGACGGTCATGCAATACAACTGTTCAACTTTCCCAACCATCTCAAACCCCGGACACGTAATGTAGACCCGACCCAGCAGTTACGACCTCAATCAAATACGCAAATAATAACCACGCAACACCCAAGATCACAAAGGACCGCACACCAGCTACTCAGTTGCCGGTCGCTAACCGGCTGGGCTTGAGCCTGCCCCACGCAACTTTCCCCGACACGCATTCGGGCCAGGCGGTCGACCTGTTCGCGACATATACAACAATACTTTTCCGATAGCTAGTCGGAAGGGGAGCCGCTCTTCATCGCAGGATAATGCACACTTTACCGATGGTTAGTCGGAAGGCTTGCCAACCCTTACGCGCGCGACCCCGTGGCACCCTTTTTCGTCAGGCGGGCCCAACCTCCATGCAATCACAGTCATCACACAAGGTTCAACAAATAGCGACGATAGTATAACGAATAACTACCCCTCAGCAAGTCAGTCAACAACCATACATATTTAACACCCCACAGGCACACATTGGTACCCACGAAACACAACCAGTAACATACGGGTTCAACACCCCAAAGGCACACATGGCCACCCACGAAACACCACCAATAACATACGGGTTCAACACCCCAAAGGCACACATAACTACAATCATAAACACAACAAGTTACTTAACCTACGGGCACAACTAAGTGCCCACATGCATTTCTACTAATAACTTTCCCTAGTCAAGGCCGATATCCAGCTACTTTTCCCAACCTCGTAACGCTTTCCAAATATCCACGCTCAAGCTCCGGCGTGCTCGCAGTCACCCGCTTAGCCTACTCTTTCTGCGGTCGGCGGCACGATCTAACAAGATCACAAATTAAAACACTTTTTCTAAGTACGCAGGCAAAACTGAATTTTAATGAATTTGACGCCCAAACGCGACCCGACAATGCCGATCACTACCAAACTTCCCAATTACTCGACATTGTCAACAAAGGGCCCGGAAAAGCCCAGTTCGCCCGGCTCGGCGAATCTGCACGGGATCGGAAAACGCCCTTCCGGGGATCCGAAAATTCCCGTTTTCGTTTCTATGATCCTAAAATAATTCAAGTGTTCCAACGCAATCGACGGAATCAATTTCCGACTTCTGAGCGATTTAATACGCGTTTAAAGTTTCTAAACCCGAAATTTCCAATTTCCACAATTTAATCCCATAATTATTTCCGGGTGTGAATTATCGATTCGGGGATCGTCCAAGCCACCCGAACACGAAAAAACCGAGGCCCGGGCAAGTGGGCCCCACACGGCCACAATGGAAAATTTTCCTTTTCGCCCCAAAACGTTCCTAACGAACCCCAAACCCCAACCATTCGTCTTTAAACCAATTCTAACCAAAACCCAACCATATTTGACTTGTTCAAACTCAAACCCTAATTTTCAAACGTACCAAAATGAGAAAAGAATGGGTTCTCACCGTAGGGAATGACGAGGGGAGCTCGAATACGCAACCGTTGAGACGATTCGTCGATCGGATCGTCGGGAAATCACAAAAACCTAACCTTCCTTTTCTTTTTCCTTTTCTCCTTCGTCTCTCTTCTCTCTCTCCTTCTATTTTTTTTCAAATGGTCGAACCACTCTCTGCCATTTCCTTTTGTTTTGTTAAAAAAAAACACCAACCACCCCTTTGTTGACATGTGTCATGTGGGTCCCAACCTTTTGAAAAATATCTTGGTAGATATTTTTCTGTCCGATTCGCGAAATTCGGCTGTTTCGGGCCTCGAACGGGCCCATTTTCCAAGAATTTACGAAACTTCGCGTTCTATAGGAAAACGGGCCAACTAAGACCGATGTGACGACGGCTAAGCTTTTTGGATCCAAAACGAGCCTCGAACGGACCAAAACGTCGCTCGGTTGACCTTTACGGCAAAAAGTCAACTTTTCCTGAATTGGTCAAAAAGTTGCCCTGAGTTACCCAAAACTCACTTTGGTCTATATCGGGGTCAACTTAAGTCTGATATGACCTTCGGGGTCAATTTTAGGTTCATTTAGGTGTCTGTCCCAAAATTTTAAAATTTTCTGTTTTTCCGCCGATTTGACCGGCGTTGACCGGGAGAAGTTCTTACACGGCTAGTCATTTAGCGGCGAGGACGTGCTGCTGGCGAGGCCTTGGTGCGCTGCCGATAGATGGTCGGATCTATCGACGAGCGGGAGGTAGAAGGTGACAACGGGGAGGAATCCTGGAGGGGATGGTTGTGCATCGGTGGATGGCTGTGCAGCGTCGGGAGACTGCGTTTGGATAGGGTCCATTCCGAAGATGTAGATGGAGCAACCGAACCAGAGAGGGTTGCGACAGGGGAGAGACGAACACCGGCGGCCGGAGAGGTGCAGGAAGTGAGCGGCTGCGACGGGGTTGCGCAGAAACGACGATGGGAGAGGATGCTCGGCGAGCGTAGCTGCGACCGGCGAGTGGAACGTGGGAAGAAATAGGAAAGTGGCTGCGACCGGCGACGACGATAGCTAAGGCTGGACATGGAGGCGACGGAGAAGAAACCCTAGAAAGGGTAGATTGCACCCGAGAGGGTTTTCAGAGCTTTTTTTTGCATTAAGCCATAGTTATCAATCCCAAACCGACTAAAAATATATATTTATTGCGCGACATCCAGTATTTACACAAAAAAAATAAAGTAACATAGTAATTCAGTAAAACTACCACAAAAAAACAGTTATCACATTTCACCCAATTTCAAATAGTTTTTTTAATAAAAGGTGCAATATTATTGGTATCAAGAGATTACATGGTGTGCCTCGAGGAATAGATTCCCTAACCACGAGAAAAAGGTCAGAATAGTTCAACAACGGTTCACTAATCCTTATCGTAACATAATTGACGTAAGCGGTATTTTGATGTCTCATAGGCCATGACAGAAGACGGAGAGGGGGAATAGGAGACCGGAGATCCTGAGGGACCTCAACAATAAGAGTGAAGGGGGGAGGCCGCGCATCGTACAAGGACCCCTCCCAGGTCCAATCCCTGATGCACGACAGGCAACTCATTCCTCCTGGGGGGATTGTTTCCCCGCCTAAACTGTTCCTCCCTAGGGACTCCAGCTGTTGACCGTTTTAGTGTGGTCTGGTTGTCCTCAGCTCTAGCTCCTTCGGGCCTTCCGAGCCCGCCCAAGCCCTCCCAACTAGCTTGCGGTATTTTGATGCCTCATAGGCCATGACAGAAGACGGAGAGGGGGAATAGGAGACCAGAGATCCTGAGGGACCTCAACAGTAAGAGTGAAGGGTGGAGGCCGCGCATCGTACAAGGACCCCTCCCAGGTCCAATCCCTGATGCACGACGGGCTACTCAATCTTCCTGGGGGGACTGTTTCCCCGCCTGAACTGTTCCTCCCTAGGGACTCCAGCTGCATACCGTTTTAGTGTGGTCTGGTTGTCCTCAGCTCTAGCTCCTTCAGGGGCACCCTCCTTAGGGCCTTCCGAGCCCGCCCGAGCCCTCCCAACTAGCTTGTCCTGGCGCGGTGACGGATCCTCCAACACCAGAGGGGCAGATGGTCGAGATGGCGACTCACTAGCCGAGCCCTGGTGTCTTGGCCACGGGGATATTAGGGGCCGAGGGCCCTTATCCAGGTTCAAATGACCCTGAGAGCCAAGAACAGGAAGGCGGACCGGGTTCCCCCAATCTGTAGCGTATGCCTTGACCTTCTTCTCCCGGTGGTATTCCAACATGAATTTCCCGAACAGCGGGGGGCCTCTAACTGCCCACGTACAGTCCTTCAAAATATGGCCGAGACGACCACAGTTATAACAAAAGATTGGAAGCTTCGTGTACGTGAGGTTAACATGGATTGGATCCAGGAACTCCGGGAACCTGAGCACCAACCCTTTCCGTAGTGGCATTTCAAGAAGGTTCCAGAAGTGAATTTTGACAGTTCCTCCCCAGCACCTCCCCGACTGGTTACATGAGACATTCACGCACATCCCCTATGCATTGCCAATGGAGATACCTGTCTCCTTAGTCCGAAGCAGAGGTGGCAGCCCTCTAACATGGACCCACAATTGCACCCGGTCCAGATGAGGCAGCTCCCGATCACACGGGTCTAAATCTACCAGCAGTAGGACCTTGCCATCAAAGCACCAGGGTTCATTGCTTCGAACCCATGACCGAGACTCAGATGACCGGAAGTAGAAGCCGAACAAGCCCGACCCTAAGTCTTTAATCACCAGGCCTTCTGCAGCTTTTCCCCATGTGTTGGTGATGATACACAACAGCGTGTCCTTCCGTGGAGTCTTAGGGGCCCAGAGACGTCCTAACAAACCTCATTGTTGGCGAGCGAGGGCTGTCGATGCTGTCTCCCGAGATGCCGGGACCATGACCTCAACTTCTTCCTCCTCCTTCAGGGAATAAGATGATAGGCCATCCTGCAGGCCTTCCAAGGATGATTGAAGGTCCGTCAACCTATCCGCCGAGGATACAGGAAGTTCAGACGTAGCAAGACGCCGCGCCCTATCCGGTGGGGTAATGAGGGCCGCGGGAATGGTTGGTACCGTGCCTTGGTTAGGGAGACAATGCCTTAGTCCCAAGGCAGTTCCTCCATGAGGGCCTTTCCTTTCGCCGGGTCCTCCGCAACGGGTGAAACACACTAGGGTTGGCACCCGAAGCCTCATCCGTGGGAATGCGTACCTGGTCCCAAGTAATCTTAGGGACAAGTGCCCGCCCAGGAACAAGACCTATGGGACCCTCAATCCTAGACAGAGCGGAGGTAAAATCTAGCGGCGCTGAAACCCTAGGAACCCCGCCTCCAGGCAGCGGTGCCAAAGCAAGGTCGTGGCACACATGATTGGTACTCGCAGGGCCCGCCGGAGGTTTAGGGTTCAGTGGAGCCAGAGTGGGATCACGGCCCGCCTTGTCAAGGATCAGGAGAGTCGAGGCGGTAACATGGCTTGTGGGGCACGGCGGCCCTCTAGGGCCCAAAAGAACCATAACGGGGACACGACTTGCCGCGCAAGCTGGTCCGCTAGGGTTCATGGGAGGTAGGCCAAGAATGCCCTTACTTGGGTAAGAAGGCACCGGTGGTCGACGCAGAGGCCTTCCCCGTTTTGATTTCGTGATCGGAACTAGAGAGCTGGATCCCACCGAGAATGAGATCTCGTCCACGTTCCCACCCCAAGGAGGAGGACATGACGACGACGGGACAGATGATGTCGACGAAGGAGCCATGGGAGTAGGCTTTTGTTTTCTCCGACGATGGCTCCTGTCCCCAACACCAACAACGGGTGGCGGAGTACAAGACAGAGAAGGAGGAGCAGCAACGATCACCAGAGGCACAACTATAGTAAGGGACACAACAACAAGGAAAGGAGAGAAGAACACCATGGCGTTGTGCGGCTAAGATTAGGAGAACAGATTCGGATTCGCCAGAACGGATTCGAATGAGTAATTTAAACCACGGAGATGTCCCGTGAGAACTGCTGTACAAAACATTAATGAAATGATGAAAACGTGGAAAAATACTAATGCCATGAAAGAGAAGGGTGTGGATGTGCTTATTATGTTTGGAATTTTGAATATAAGGTAAGAACATATCTCATATATATATATTGCAACTCATATCTCTGTGTTTCGATATGGAGAAGCCAGAAGAGATTGTGGAGAAGAAGATGGAGATGGAGTTAAAGGAGGAGCTTCCTGTTGGTGAGATTGTGGAGAAGAAGATGGAGATGGAGTTAAAGGAGGAGCTTCCTGTTGGTGAGATGGTGGAGAAGAAGATGGAGTTGGAGGAGGAGCTTCTTGTTCCTGATGCTGAGGTGAGATATTGGAATGGTAAGCAGCTCTACCAATACGATGGTTTCTGGTTTGGCCCATTCTTTATACCGAGCTTGGTCCCATTCCGAACCCACTTCCAAGCCCTAGACTCCGATGTGGTTTTAGCCACCTCTCCAAAATCAGGCACCACTTGGCTCAAAGCCCTAGCCTTCTCCATCCTCAACCGCACCCACTACAAAAAAGACGATAATACCCCTCACCCCTTGCTCTCCTCCACCCCCCATGCCCTCGTGCCCTATTTCGAGGAGCTTTACAACAACAACCCTAACCCTAATCTTGATCATCCTCATCACCATGGCACAAGACTATTTGCAACCCATCTTCCTTATACCTTCTTAGCTCCTTCCATTTCTTCCACCAAGTGCCCTATCATCTACATATGTCGCAACCCTCTTGACCAATTCATCTCCAACTTCATCTTCCACCTGAAAATAAGAAATCTCCAGAGTCAACATGATGAGCTTCTTGAGGAGGCCTTTGATCTCTTCTGCCGCGGGATCACACCAACCGGGCCTCTATGGAACCACGCTTTGGAGTATTGGAAGCTGAGCAGGGAGAAACCCGACAAGGTCTTGTTCTCGACTAAGCATCCAATTTCTTTAATACTGATCAATAAGATAACTGATCGGTAAAAGTTATTCTAATTTCGTTTTGTAATTTCTATCAGGGAAAACTACCAATACCTACTCAAAACCATGCCCATTTAACTGATGTTTACTCTGAAATTTAAAGTTAACTGATGCATACCCTGAAGTTACGACTTATAACTAAAAGTCCATTCTGTCAGCTAAAATGACGAAAATACCCTCAGTAATAATTTTTAAATAATTTTTTAAATATAAATGAAGTGATTTTTTAAATAAAAATGAAGTCATTTAATAAGTAAATATATATATATATATAACAAAAGTAATTTTTAAATAATTTTTTTAACATAATTATTGAAGTGTAGTTGAGGGTATTTTCGTCATTTTAGCTGATGGAGGGGTTTTGAGTTACATTTCGAAACTTAAGGGTATGCATCAGTTAACTTTAAACTTCAGAATAAACATCAGTTAAATGAACATGGTTTTGGGTAGGTATTAATAGTTTTCCCTTTCTATTATTATTTTTTTGAATTTGTTTATTGTTGATATACTACCCTTTTGTTCTATAGGTCTTGTTCTTGAAGTATGAGGATGTTAAGGCGGACACGGCGGGGCTCGTGAAGAGGGTGGCTGAGTTCTTGGGGTGTCCGTTTTCTCCGGCGGAGGAGAGGGAAGGAGTGGTCGGAGATATCGTCAACTTGTGCAGCTTCAAGAGCTTGAAAGAGATTGATGTGAACAAGACGGGCAAGCAACCTATGGGATTTGGAAACACGGCCTTCTTCAGGAAAGGGGAGGTTGGGGATTGGGTTAACTACTTGACTCCTGCCATGGCTGACCGAGCTCGGAAGATTGTTGAAGAGAAGCTTGCTGGCTCTGGTTTGACCTTCTCCTTCAAGTAGAATTGCACTTTTACTTCATTTCTCTCTTCAAATAAATTACCTCTACGTTGAGGTGAAGGTGCTTGTGTGTGTATCAAAAGATGGCTACTTTTAGGTTCCGTTCATTTCTCTGAATGTTAACTGCATGTACTTTTAAATTTGATAATTATATTTCCCAAGTCTATTCTTATTAGACCACTTACAGGGGTTTAGACCGAATCAGTTTAATCCCGGATTAATTAAGTGAATAATTAGGGTTTCAAGCACGGATCGACCTAATTCGACGTGCGTTAATGATTCGGACGACAAGACACTGAAAAATAAAAGACATAATAGGAAAAGACAAAAAATAGAAACAGTCTCTGTGTCGAACTTTCCTTGGGTATTGTACGAGCTCGTTGGAAAGCCTCGTAGAAGGCTATATAGGTGACTGTTTGACCGCCTGTTGGTAGATCCTATTTTCTGAAGTAGGCTGGGAACTCCACTCGATGGGGACTGGTCAATGGTGTCTGACCTAGGGTAGAGTGTGATAGGACACTTTCCTCCAATTATCAAACAAGATGACTAAAACACAAGTTTAGGGGTATGTTTTTGCAATTATCAAAGAAGATGACTAAAACACAAGTTTAGGATATATTTTTACAATTATCAAAGAAGATGACTAAAAGATAACTTTAGGGTATATTTTTGTAATTATCTAAGAAGATGACTAAAAGATAAGTTTAGGGTATGTTTTTTTAATTAATAAAGAAGATGACTAAAAGATAACTTTAGGGTATATTTTTGTAATTATCAAAGAAGATGACTAAAAGATAATTTTAGGGTATGTTTTTGTAATTATCAAAGAAGATGACTAAAAGATAAGTTTAGAGTATGTTTTTGCAATTATCAAACAAGAGGACTAAAAGACAAGTTTAGGGTAAGTTTTTGCAATTATCAAAAAAAGACAAGTTTAGGGTATGATTTTGCAACTATCAAAACATAAGTTTAGAATATGTTTTTACAATTATCAAAGAAGATAACCAAAAGATAAGTTCAGGTATGTTTTTGTAATTATCAACCAAGATGACTAAAACAAAGTTTCTCAAGGCGAGTATCCAAATAGGTATATCAATATGGATGCAAATGGATATTCGTGGATATCCAAATAGGTATTGAGTAAAAATGGGTGAGCCAAAGATGGATCAAAATGGGTAAAAATGAGTGAGACAAAGATGGGTCAAAAAGGAGGTATTGTGGATTTTTGTAGCTTCAAGAACTTGAAGGCGATTGATGTGAACAAGACGGGCAAGCAACCTATGGGATTCGGAAACACCGCCTTCTTCAGGAAAGGGGAGGTTGGAGATCGGGTTAACTATTTGACTCCTGCCATGGCTGAGTGAGCTCGGAAGATTGTTGAAGAAAAGCTTGCTGGTTCTGGTTTGACCTTCGACATCTAGAAAGATTGCACTTTCAAATTTCATTTCTCTCTTCAAATAAATTACCTCAACGTTGAGGTGAAGGTGCTTGTGTGTGTATCAAGAGATGGCTACTTTTAGGTTCCGTTCATTTCTCTGAATATTATTGCATGTACTTTGAAATTTCATAATTATATTTCCTAAGTCTATTCTTATTAGACCATTAGACCGAATCAGTCTAATCCTGGATTAATTTTTTTTGGATAAGCTCGAAAATTTTTATTACAAAAAAGTTAGATCCAAGCAGGATTTAACCAAAGGCGACCATTACAAAAGAACTCTCAAAAGGAGATGCAGGAATAAAACCCGAAACAAAAAGCAACACAAAGTCATCCATCAGTAACCTACTCATCATCTTCAGAAGTCAAGGTTAGGTCATCAAAAGCTTTAGCTGCATGAGCCAACTTAGCTGCTTGAGTTTGTTGTAGAATCTGCTTTCCAATGTCCACATGATTTACAAATCTCTCCCGACTCCTAGAATGGACTGGTATGATATGAGTGGTATAATAATCCCCTAAGAACTTGGGAAGCTGACTCTGACGATTCAAAGTTCGAGAAGGCTGCTTCGAATATCGACCCTTGTTCAAAGGTCTAGGATTCAGAAGTTTAAGGGGAACCTCCTTCCACGAACTACTTGAAGAATCCCAATCGGATCTCCATTTTCCATCCGGGGAGACACAGTTAACTAATCCCAGATTAATTAAGTGAATAATTAAAATTGATTCGACCGTTTTTGCCCCAAATACTTGATAAACCCTGAAATAGATTTTCCGCTGATATGACATCAATTTCCAAGATTATATAATTAAAATTTTGAAGATGAGATAAGGACACACCCCACGAGAAAGTGTCGGTGAGAGAGGCAATTATTTGATCATCATTCATTTCTAGAGATATTTCCTTACAGAGTTTCATTAAATGTCCAACTATATATAACAGGCATTTCTTACGCAATTTGGACTGAACAGGAATAAAAGTCACACAAGTTCAACCCTAATCCTCTAACTCCAACCATTCTTACCTAATTCTCTTAAATTTTTGTAATCTCAAAATCCATATACCTAATTCCATCGCTTTCGATGAGATAAGTCGAACTTGTGTTAGGTGGGAAAAATCAAAGATGGAGACGATAAAAGAGGGCAGGCCGGAGACATGTGGAAGAAGGAGTTTGGGGTCGAGAGGCTGGAGAAGGAGATGCCATCGAATGGAATCGGAAGGCGAGCACAACAATGACAACGATCTGGGCGGCGTATGTAGGATCTGCCCGACCCTGCTATATTGGGACGGTGGAACTCGTTTCTTAGACTAGGTGGTGCCTAATTTCGTTTCTTTAAAACACTAGCCATATCCAAGTGTCTTTTGGTGCAACGATTATAGTCGGGCCGAAATGATCCCAACGTTGGAATTGTTCTTTTTATGTAATCAAACAATTCTACAACTGTATGCAATCAAAACTCCCTATAATTTCTTGGAAACCACATGTTGCTTTCATACAAAATAGGGATAACGTCTAATCCTAATTGTGCCAGAAAGGTCATTTGCAAGTCCTAACTATGCGTATCTTTTTGTGACCGATCCTAACCCAAAGGTGGTTTTTTTACAAAACATGTCAAATCACACCAAAAAAGAAAAAAAAAGTGATATAACGTTCTCATTCGATGATTTTGCCTCTTAATTGTTGTATAACTTGCGTTTGTTAGTCTACTATAAGAGGTAGGTGTTATAATTTTACAAAAAAAAAACACTTTTTTTTCTTTTTTGGTGTAATTTGACATGTTTTGTAAAAAAACCACATTTGGGTTAGGATCTGTCACAAAAAGGTACGCGTAGTTAGGACTTGCAAATGATCATTCTGACACAGTTATGATTCGACGTTATTCCAATACAAAATATATGGAGAGCGTGCCCCTTGTTCAATACCGTTGTAGGTAGGTGGAACCAAATACATCGATGATACCGTACAAACCTTCTTACAAACTCTTAAGTCGTGCTTTCTCCCATTTGTAAGCATTCATCAATAGAATTAAATGTGGATCCACAACAAAACTGGCGAATATCTACTATACATTTTGGGTTGGGAAAGAAACCAGGATTGCCAGTCGCATCGGGTGCTGGACGAAAGTTATTGTCGTTTTTAACCAAAATCCACATGATATGAAAAATTATGTCATTCATCATTCAGAATCGATGGTAAAACTATTTGTCAATGAAAACCATCGATGGTTATTCATCATTCATCATTCGCATATCGGTTCGGGCAATGGTCTTGTGCCCTCTCCCCGTGACTACTATGCGGTTGATTTTTTGATATCGCATACATAGGAATTTAAGTGTTCTAGGACCATAAGGAAGACATTATTTTATTTCACCCTTGTTAGCCAATCCATGCGTTGATTGGAATTCATATTTACTTGTACCCGTGACCGGCTCTTTGTGTGAATCGAAAGTTATGTGTCTTAGGTGGTAGCTTGTATATAGATTTCTTTATTTTCTAAACTTTAAACAATTATTTACATTTCTTCTTTTATTTTCCCTTTCGGGGATGTGGAAGTGACATCCAACGTCCTCAGGTTTTAGCAAAATACTAGTGACACCTCTACTCCCTGTGGGATCGACTGATACTTAACCGTCAAATATATTGCTTGATGACCGTGTACTAATGCACGTAAAATGAGGGTTTTGACGCATAGTCATCCCCACTCATCAGACGGACTTAAAGTTCCAAGCATCGGGTTTTACGAAGTGCGTGTTGATGATCACAATCTTAGGGTATGTTTTTGCAATTATAAAAAAAGATGACTAAAAGACAAGTTTATAGTATGTTTTTTAATTGCCAAAAAAGATTACTAAAATATAAGTTTAGGGTATGTTTTTATAATTATAAAAAATATGACTAAGAGACAAGTTTTGAGTATGTTTTTGTAATTATCAAAAAAGATGATTAAAAGACAAGTTTATGGTATATTTTTGCAATTATCAAAGACGATGACTAAAACACAAGTTTAGGGTATGTTTTTACAATTATCAATGAAGATGACTAAAAGATAACTTTAGGGTATGTTTTTGTAATTATCAAAGAAGATGACTAAAGATAAGTTTAGAGTATGTTTTTGCAATTATCAAACAAGATGACTAAAACACAAATTTATGGTAAGTTTTTGCAATTATCAAAAAAGAACATCAAAAGACAAGTTTGGGGTATGATTTTGCAATTATCAAAAAATAAGTTTAGAATATGTTTTTACAATTATCAAAGCAGATGACTAAAAGATAAGTTTAGGATATGTTTTTGTAACTATAAAAGAAGATGGGTAAAAGAAGGCTTTTCAAGGTGAGTATCCAAACACGTATATCAAGATGGGTAAAAATGGGTAAAAATGAGCGAGGCAAAGATGGGTCAGAAAGGAGAGGTCGTCGGCCGAACACCGCTGTTCTCATCCTCACTCCCGTGTTGTTGGTGACCGGAATCCGCCGATAGAGCCATCGTCGCCGCCACACACTGTATCGCAAAACCGAACCTTCCAAGGAGAGGAAACTAGGGCTGTGTTTCCCTTCAATTTAGAATTTTATGTTTTTCAAAAACCAAATTTTATTATACAAACACAATTCAACCAGCTAATACATAAACGGCCGATTATGATATTTGTTCTAACCCAATTTGCTCTTACATGTGACTTAAGAGTTAAGTTGGAAACAATGTTTATGGTTAAGATCCATTTTAACCATACACTGGTTTGTACCTAACTCATATCTATCTCTGTGTATATATACCTAAAAATGGAATGGCCAGTAAAGGAAGGAAAGACCGGTGGTGTTGTACTATTTGGATGGAGAAGCCAGAAGATATGGTGGAGAAGAAGATGGAGTTATCACCAGCTAACTAGCTTTCTCCACCAAGTAGCCTGCGTTCCACAAAAAGCAAACGGTCTTCTCCAAAGGTCAACCAACAGTCAGACAATCTCACTTAGAACAATTCGTCTAATTTCCAGATAGTTTTTTTTTGAGCAAAAAGTGCAATATCATTGATATCAAGATATTACATGGGTGTGCCTCGAGTAATAGATTCCTCAACCACAAGAAAAAGGTCGGAATAATTGAACAACGGTTCACTAACCCTTATCGTAACATAACCGACGTAAGCGGTATTTTGATGCATCACAGGCCACGACAGAAGACGGAGAGAGGGAATAGGAGACCGGAGATCTTGAGGTACCTCAACGGTAAGAGTGAAGGGGGGGGAGGCCGCACATCGTACACGGACCCCTCCCAGGTCCAATCCCTGATGCACGACGAGCCACTCACTCCTCCTGGCGGGGCTGTTTCCCCGCCCTGAACTGTTCCTCCCTAGGGACTCCAGCTGCTGACCGTTTTAGTGTGGTCTGGTTGTCCTCATCTCTAGCTCCTCCGGGGACACCCTCCTCCGGGCCTTCCGAGCCCTCCCAACTAGCTTTTCCTGGCGCGGTGACGGATCCTCCAACAACGGAGGGACATATGGTCGAGATGGCGGCTCACTAGCCGAGCCCTGGTGTCTTGGCCGTGGGGATATAAGGGGCCGAGGGCCCTTATCCAGGTTCAAATGACCCTGAGAGCCAAGAACAGGCAGGCGGACCGGGTCCCCCCAATCTGTAGCGTACACCTTGACCTTCTTCTCCCGTTGGTATTCCAACATGAATTTCCCGAACCGCGGCGAGGGAGGGGGGGGGGGGGGTCTAACTGCCCACATACAATCCTACAAAATATGGCCGAGACGACCACAATTACAACAGAAGCTTGGAAACTTCGTGTACGTGCGGTCAAGATGGATTAAATCCGAGAACTCCGGGAACCTGAGCACCAACCCTTTCCGTAGTGGCATTTCAAGAAGGTGCCAGAAGCGAATCTTGACAGTTCCTCCCCAGCACATCCCACACTGGTCACATGGGACATTTACGGCACATCCCCAATGCATTGCCAATGGAGATACTTGTCTCCTTAGTCCGAAGCAGAGGTGGCAACACTCTAACATGGACCCACAACTGCACCAGGTCCAGAGGAGGCAGCTCCTGAGCACACGGGTCTAAATCTCCCAACAGCAGGACCTTGCCATCAAAGCACCAGGGTTCATTGCTTCGAACCCATGACCGGGACTCAAATGACCGGAAGTAGAAGCCGAACAAGCCCGACCATAAGTCTTTAATCATCAGGCCTTCTGCAGCTTTTCCCCATGAGTTGCTGATGATACGCAGTAGTATGTCCTTCCGTGGAGACTTAGGGGCCCAGAGACGTCCCAGCAAACCTCATTATTGGCGAGCGTGGGCCGCCGATGCTGTCGCCCGAGACGCCGGGACCGTGACCTCAACTTCTTCCTCCTCTTCCAAGGAACAAGATGATAGGCCATCATGCAGGCCTTCCAAGGATGATTGAAGGTCCGTCAACCTATCCGTCGAGGATGAAGGAAGTTCAGTCGTAGCAAGGCGTCGCACCCTATCCGGCGGGGTAATGAGGGCCGTAGGAATGGTTGGTACCATGCCTTGGTTAGGGAGACAACACCCTAGTCCCAAGGCCATTACTGACGTCCTTGGCAGTTCCTCCATGGCTGCCTTTCACTAGGGTTGGCACCCGAAGCCTCATCCGTGGGAATGCGTACCTGGTCCCAAGTAATCTTAGGGACATGTGCCCGCCAAGGAACATGACCTAGGGGAGCCTCAATCCTAGATAGAGCGAAGGTAATATCCGGCGGCGCCGAAACCCTAGGAACCCCGCCGCCAGGCAGCGGTCCCAGAGTAAGGTCGTGGCACACATGATTGGTACTCGCAGGGCCCATCGGAGGTTTAGGGTTCAGTGGAGCCAGAGTGGGATCACGGACCGCCTTGTGAAGGATCAGGAGAGTCGGGGCGGTAACATGGCTTGTGGGGCACGACGGCCCTCTAGGGCCCAAAAGAACCATAGCGGGGTCACGGCTTGCTGCGCAAGCCGGTCCGCTAGGGTTCAGGGGGGGGGGCAGGCCGAGAATGCCCTTACTTGGGGAAGAAGGCACCAGTGGTCGACGCAGAGGCCTCCCCCGTTTTGGTTGCGAGATCGGAACTGGAGAGGTGGATCCCACTGAGAATGAGATCTCGTCCACGTTCCCACCCAGAGGAGGAGGACATGGCGACGACGGGACAGATGATGTCGTCGAAGGAGCCATGGGAGTAGGCTTTTGTTTTCTCCGACGACGGCTCCTGTCCCCAACATCGACAACGGGTGGCGGAGTACAAGACAGAGAAGGAGGAGCATCACCGGTGGGAGCAGCAGCGATCACCAGAGGCACAACTTTAGTAGATGACACAGCGGCGGAGAAAGGAGAGAAGAACACCATGGCGTTGTGCGGTTAGGATTAGAAGAACGGATTCGGATTCGGATTCGAATGAGTAATTTAAACCACGGAGATGTCCCGTGAGAACTGCTGTACAAAACATTAATGAAATGATGAAAACGTGGAAAAATACTAATGCCATGAAAGAGAAGGGTGTGGATGTGCTTATTATGTTTGGAATTTTGAATATAAGGTAAGAACATATCTCATATATATATATTGCAACTCATATCTCTGTGTTTCGATATGGAGAAGCCAGAAGAGATGGTGGAGAAGAAGATGGAGATGGAGTTAAAGGAGGAGCTTCTTGTTCCTGATGGTGAGGTTCGAAACTGGGATGGTGATCAGCTCCATCGATACCATGGTTTCTGGTTGAGCCCATATTTTACACCGGGCTTGATCCCCTTCCGAACCCACTTCCAAGCCCTAGACTCTGACGTCGTTTTAGCCTCCATCCCAAGATCAGGCACCACCTGGCTCAAAGCCCTAGCCTTCTCCATCCTCAACCGCACCCACTACAATAAAGACGATTCTACCCCTCACCCCTTGCTCTCCTCCAACCCCCATGCCCTCGTGCCCTATTACGAGGAGCTTTACAACAACAACAACGACAATGCTAACCCAGTCCTTGACCATCCTCACCACCACGGCACGAGAATATTCGCAACCCATTACCCTCTCTCTTTGTTAGCTCCTTCCATTTCTTCCACCAAGTGCCCTATCATCTACATATGTCGTAACCCTCTCGACCACTTCATCTCCTACTACATCTTCCTCCTGAAACTAAGCGACATTCAGAGTCGACACGACGAGCTTCTTGATGAGGCCTTCGATCTCTTCTGCCGCGGGATCCAACCATGCGGGCCTCTATGGAGCCATGTTTTGGAGTATTGGAAGATGAGCAGGGAGAGCCCCGACAAGGTCTTGTTCTCGACTAAGCATCCAATTTCTTTAATATTGATCAATAAGTTAACTGATCGATAAATGTTATTCTATTGTTATTTTTTTTGAATTTGTTTATTGTTGATATACTACCCTTTTGTTCTATAGGTTTTGTTCTTGAAGTATGAAGATGTTAAGGCGGACACGGCGGGGCATGTGAAGAGGGTGGCTGAGTTCTTGGGGTGTCCGTTTTCTCCGGCGGAGGAGAGGGAAGGAATGATCAAAGGTATTGTGGATTTGTGCAGCTTCAAGAGCTTGAAGGAGAGTGATGTGAACAAGACGGGAATGCATGATGTTAGGATTGAGAACCGTTTCTTCTTCAGGAAAGGGGAGGTTGGAGATTGGGCTAACTATTTGACTCCGGCCATGGCTGAGCGAGCTCGAAAGATTGTTGAAGAAAAGCTTGCTGGTTCTGGTTTGACCTTCGACTTCAAGTAAAATTGCACTTTTACTTCATTTCTCTCTTCAAATAAATTACCTCTACGTTGAGGTGAAGGTGCTTTTTTGTGTATCAAAAGATGGCTACTTTTAGGGTTTTCCGTTCATTTCTCTGAATGTTATTGCATCTACTTGATAATTATATTTCCTAAGTCTATTCTTATTGGACCACTTACAGTGGATTAGACCGAATCAGTCTAATCCCGGATTAATTAAGTGAATAATTAAGGTTTTAAGAACTAATTATCAACTAAAAGATAATTTTAGGGTATGTTTGTACAATTATCGACTAAAAGATAATTTTAGGGTATGTTTTTGTAATTATCAAAGAAGATGACTAAAAGATAATTTTAGGGTATGTTTTTTTGTAATTATCATAGAAGATGACTAAAAGTTAAGTTTAGAGTATGTTTTTGCAATTATCAAACAAGATGACTAAAACACAAGTTTAAGGTAAGTTTTTGCAGTTATCAAAAAAGAACATTAAAAGACAAGTTTAGGGTATGATTTTGCAACTATCAAAAGATAAGTTTAGAATATGTTTTTACAATTATCAAAGAAGATGACTAAAAGATAAGTTTAGGGTATGTTTTTGTAACTATCAAAGAAGATGACTAAAAAAAGGCTTCTCAAGGTGAGTATCCAAATAGGTATATCAATATGGATGTAAATGAGTATTCATGGTACCCAAATGGGTATTGGGTAAAAATGAGTGAGACAAAGATGGGTCAAAAAGGAGAGGTCACCGGCCGAACACCGCTGCTCTCATCCTCACTCCCGTGTTGTTGGTGACCGGAATCCACCGATAGAGCCATCGCCTCCGCCACACACTGTATCGCAAAACCGAACCTTCAAAGGAGAGAAAACTACGATTGCGTTTCCCTTTATTTTAGAATTGGGAAAATATCAGATTGGTACCCTTAACTATACATTTTTAACACATTGGTACCCTTAAAAAAATTAATCAATAAAAAGGTACCTTAAGTTTCCAATCAGTAACACATTAGTGCTTTCCTTCCATTTTTGGACGGAAAGTGGTCATCTGCAATGCACATGACCTTAAACTTTCACAAAATGACAAAAATCTCCCTCTAAGTTCAAACCCTAATTATTCTTTTACTTTATTTCTCCTACGCAACCTTCATCTCCCCCATTTTATTTTATACATACGCCTCCTTCATTCTGTTTCTTCCCCAACCTTCATCTCCACCACCATGACCATTTTCCGTCCAAAAATGGACGGAAAACACTAAAGTGTTACTGATTGGAAACTTAAGGTACATTTTTAGTGATTAAATTAGTTAAGGGTACCAATATGTTAAAAACGTATAGTTAAGGGTACCAATCTGATATTTTCCCTTTAGAATTTTATGTTTTAAAAAAACCAGATTTTATCATACAAAAACAATTCAGCAATCTAATACATAAACGCCCGATTATGAATATTTGTTCTAACACAATTTGCTCTTACATATATGACTTAAGAGTTAAGTTGGAAACAATGTTTATGGTTAAGATCCATTTTAACCATACACTGGTTCGTACCTAACTCATATCTATCTGTGTATATATACCTAAAAGTGGAATAGCCAGTAAATGAAGGAAAAACCGGTGGTTTTTGCCACCTTCCCAAAGTCAGGCACCACTTGGCTCAAAGCCCGACCCTACACTGTTAACACCAGCTAACTAGCTTTGGCTCAAAACCCGACCCTACACGGTTAACACCAGCTAACTAATTTTCTCCGACAAGTAGCCTACGTTCCACATAAAGCAAATGGTGGAATATAGGATGAGTGCTTGGCATCTAAGTATATAACATATATCAAATAAAAGGGTTGATATCATAAAGCACCATACAAGTATACACGTTTTTCAAATAACACACTAAGTTATAATTTTTTCATGTGACACACCTATGTATCAACGATTTTTTCATGTGGCACGCGTATGGATCAACAAATTTTGATAATTTATTGGTACATAGGTGTGCCACATGAAAAAATCATAACTTAGTGTGTTATTTGAAAAACGTGTATACTTGTGTGGTGCTTTATGATATTAACTCCAAATAAAAATACACACTTATCCTATTCGTTCTTTTTTAGAATTAACGATGGATATTATAACTTTAAAATGTTTATCACAACCACACAAACTAATGCAGAAAATGAAAGTACAGAAACAGAAAACTGGATAAAGAGTAAACATGCTCTTGTGGAATCTTTTGATGTTCGGAAGGTAGTGCTGCGACAACGTCCTAAGATCACCGACGCAACGACTCCAAACGGGCTTTCAACGACCGAGCATGTCTATTGTAACTTCTCTTACTGGTGGACTGAGAATCCCCCCAAGTCGTCAACGTGCGCCGTCCTCTCCTGCTTGATAAAGGTGGAGCTCCAAAGCGCGGGACTGCAGACCCCTGAACTAGTAGGGGAACCTTGTGGTGGCTCTTGATGGTACCATTGTCATCCTACATCCAGGGGGCGATGTAGCCGACTGCGCACCCCCTGGACCAGTGCACTCTCATTCATGGAGGCGAGGGTGCTTATTGCCCCTCGCCGCCATATTTGACGCCCTATTAGACCTCGTCCCCTCCGAGTCTTCCTCATCCTCCACATCTCTGGTCAGTCTCTTCATACCTGTCGACATCGAGCGAGGCGCTGCGTTCTATTCCGCTTGCCACTCCCAGAGACCCGGGCGATGTCTGGTCGGCTGAGGCCTCCAAGGCTGGGGATCCTCCTCCTCCAGCCGCCCCTTTCGGCTCAACTCCTTCCGAGGGGGCACCCGAGAAAATTTCCGACTTGGGGCCCCCGACGCACCCCCCAGATAAGCCCAATTTGTCTCTGGGATAGCCTTCTCATGCTTGGCCTTTAGTAACGCCGACCGCGGGTCCGTCGGGGATCTTAGTGAGGGGTCTTTCGATCCCCCACTCTCTGGATAGGCCGAGAACAAATGGCCGGCACACAGACATCCATGGCAGTGATCCGGTAAAAATTCATAGGACACATGTAACATCGTACGTACCTGATTTCTTGATAGTCGAAACCATACATCTTTTTGGAGGGGAATCCGCAAATTTATGGGTTGGGGCATTTATAAAACTTATCTGATAAAAAAGTGGTGGTGGACTTGATTAATAAAATATGTTCGTTTCAAACGCTATTTGGAGTACTCGTTTTAAATTGTGTTTCGATTTTACCTACTCTCGAGGAGATCTGTTTCAAAGTTATTTGTCGTTCAATGAATCAGACAGCTTATTGATTAATCGTTCTTTATCTAGATATGAGTGGTCAGGAGTCCCCAACACTTAAACATTGTAACATGTTTTGGCAATAGATGTTTAATAAACATGAATAATTAATGATTTCTCCAAAAAAACCACCACATTTCCAATAAAATGTCAGTGGTTTATGAACTTCTCCTATTTACCCTAATTCAGTCTATAGTCCTTTTATTAAGTCAAACATATATAGAACAACTTTTCATTGTATATTTGATAGTGTATATAACACTCTTCAAAGAAGAGAGAGAATCTACTACCTAATCCTCAAATAATTGAACCAAAAAAAGTAATAAACTAGATCTAATGCTATTTAAACCCATCATGTTGGATTAAATTATCACGAAAAGACAAAAATAAAGGAAATTAATTACATGATTATCTGTATTATGATTGAAGTCTGAACTGCCTTGCCCTATTATGATTATAAATTATAATTATGAAGATTGTCAATATGCCAGCTTTGTACAATTGTTAAGTGGGATCATCTTATGTTTGACTAGTCAACTCTTCCATCATGGCTCTACGAGAAGTCAACGTTATTATATGAAATTATTATATAGTAACGTTACCTACAACCTATTGTATTTTTTGTCTTCAAGGTTAACGGCCGTTTTGAGAGTAATAGGAATAATTGATAGGTTAGACTTATGATTTGAGAATAAACGAAAAGTCTGCATTATGAGATCAAGTTTTCGCATGTCATTTTAGGAAAGTTTTAGAGCACGTGTCAAACATGTGACTAGTATTTCACGAATTTAGTCATACTTAACAGATTTTGATATATTTTGAGAATTAATTGATGAATAACATATTATTATCTAATAATTTTCATACGTCTAGGTTATGATTTGGTAATTGACCTTAATATAATACGGTAACATAGAGTTGTTTCTTTAAAGTATTATCCCTAATTTATATTGTTCAAACAGTATAGAAATGAGACAAGGCGGGGCTATACCGTTGTGGGATAAATATAGTTCCTAGCCATGTATTCTACCTCAGTTTCATGTCCTAACCGTGTTTCATCTTTCGTTTCAATTTCTAATCGTGACTTTTCAAAAATTTATAGATCCTAACGTAAGGGTGACAAAATCTGTCTGACTCTACGGATACGTTTGTTTGAGTACCTCAATCTCTAAAATGCACTTGAAAATGCATAAGTTTTTGATATTTTATTAAAATAAAGATCAACCATAATTAGGACGTGCAAATGAAATAAAGGTGAGGGATAAGAAATGACGTTAACTCGTACTTTTATGCTAAGATCTACAAATTTTTGAAAAGTTACAACTAGGAATAGAAACAAAAGGTAAAGAACAGTTCAGACGTAAAATTAAGATAAAATACGTAACTAAGAACTATATTTATCTTTAACATTAAAAACATTATTGAATAGCACTCCTTAAGCAAGAATTACATAAGTTTAATCTCAAGGAATTGGTATTTTTTCCACAAAAAAGAAGAGACAATAACAACAAAGAACAACAAAAGCACAATTTTATTTTTGAGATAAATGAAAAGGAATAACAACCTTAATTAGAAGGCAACAATCTGATCCTTTCAAGCTCCTCCCCGACCTGTTTCATTGTCGGCCTCTGCCTCCCAATCGCGTGCAAGCACCTTTTCGCTAGCTCCGCCACCGCCTCGATCGTCGCCCTATCCTCCTCTCGCTTCACTCCACCGTCAATAATGGCCCATAGTCGGTTACTCTCCACCGACTTAATGAGATGTGTTCCCAAGCTCCTCGCCGCCCCGCCCGGCACCTGTATCAGCTCCGTCCCGATCTTTCCCGTCAGCAACTCAGCCAGTACCACCCCGAAGCTGTACACGTCGCTCTTATCCGTGTAACGCCCCGACTGCGCGAACTCCGGGTCCAGGTACCCGTCTGTCCCTGTCGTCGCCGTTGTCACGTGGGTCTCATTTAGCCCCACCGACCTCGATATGCCGAAATCTGCTAGCTTCGCCCTGTACCTGTTGACGATAACTAAATCAGAAAAATATGATTGATTCGTTCTGATTCATCTAGTTACGATTGTTCATTTATAACTTTATTGTAATATTTATGGATGATCACGAAAACTTTTGGTGAATTATTTACATCTTGTAAAAAATAACGGTGAACTATATTTTTGTTGAAACTTACCACAAAAATATTTTGAGTCTGTAAATTCGTTATCTTTAACGAAATTTAGTTATGTGACAATTACATAACATCTACTCTTTCGTTATTTATAACCCTCATAGATACATATGCTTTATAATTCCGAATCCTTATAATATATTTTATAGGGCTTTTTTTTGACATTTTACGAAAATATTAACTCTTTACGGATGAACAATAATTCAATATCGTGAAATTCTGTGAAAAAAATAAGGGTAAACTACAAATGACTACCCTTAAGTTGGCACGTTTAACCGATGTGTACCCTAAAGTTCAAAAACTACTGATGCATACCCTGAAGTTACAACTTGTAACTAGAAACCCCTCCGTCAGCTAAAATGACGAAAATACCCTCAACTACACTTATTAAACGACTGCATTTTTATTTAAAAAAATCATTTTAGTTTTTTTTTTAAAAATTATTTTAAAAAATCATTGAGGGTATTTTCGTCATTTTAACTAACGGAGGGGATTTCTAATTACAAGTTTTAACTTCAGGGTATGCATCAGTAGTTTTTTAATTTCAGGGTAATCATCGATTAAACGTGCCAACTTCAAGATATGAATTTATAGTTTACCCAAAAAAATAAATTATCATAAATTTTTACAAAAACAAAAGGTGTGTTAGTTCAATTATCTCTAATATTTATTTTCTTTCAATACCTCTGATCCAATAGAATGTTGGCCGACTTAACGTCCCGGTGGTACATATGAAACGAGTCGGAGGAGTGCATGTACGCCAGAGCTCCGGCGATCTCCACGGCGATCCTCAACCGCACCTCCCACGTAAGCGTGAACTCGTCGCCGGAGCTCTTCTCCCTGAGGCGCCTCGCGAGGTCTCCCTTAGGCACGAACTCGTACACGAGGTGAGGCACCGGCGTCTCCAGGCAACAACCTAGGAGCTTGACGATGTTCCTGTTATCGACCTTCGAGAGCGTGATGATCTCGTTGATGAAGCCCTTCACGTCCTCCTCCTTGCCGGTCTCGATCTCCGACTTCTTGACGGCGATTTCCGTCCCGTCGGGTAATTTGCCCTTGAAGACGGTGCCGTCGGCGCCGCCTCCGAGTACGGTGGTGTAGTTGTCGGTGGCGGTTTTCAGCTCGTTGGAGCTGTAGATGGTGGCTCTCGACGCTTCTTCGCCGGATTTGTTCTTGGATTTTTGTTTTTGCTCTAGGATTAGTCCGCCGTTCTGCTTGAAGTACTTCTTCTTGTTCCTCGACTCGTTTTTGAACCACGACATTTTGACCGTCGGGGTGGAACTACGCACCTGTATATATATAGGAGTACAATCAGGTCAACAATCCGTTGCCTAAGTAACTCTATCCGAGAACAGTTCTTTTTTGTGGTAACCACGGGTCCTAACCCCCTTCGAGGTTTGTTTTGGCGATCATAGTTGGGCTTGACCTTTTTTTTGAACTTCCCAACAGTGATCTTTCCATTTTTTTCACAAACTAACAATTTCCGTCTATTTTGACGATTTCGTTAGGAAAATGCTACTGTACACGTGACCAGCACATGTCCAAAAAACTAACGGAATAGTTAAAACAGACGGAAATTGTTAGTTTTCAATGGACCCAACAAACTAACGGACCCAAAAAACTAACGGAATCGTTAAAATAGACGGACCCATAGTTTTCAAGGGAAAGTTGCCCGGTTAAGATCGTCACAACAAACTTCAAAAGGGAATAGGACCCATGGTTTCCCTTCTTTTTTTGAATCAATAAAGTTTTATAGAAGTTCCCCTAATTGGGAAGGGAAGTAATATGTAAAATACAGACTCCAACCAATACATAACTCAACGTTACAATAGAAACAAACGTAACAAAATGACATAACAATAAAAACAAGACCCTTAAATGATTCTACGGAACCACCGACATAGGATCAAATTGTTAGTTTGTGCAAAAATTGGAAAGGCCACGGTTGGGAAGTACAAAAAAAGGTCAAGCTCAGTTAAGATCGTCAAAACAAACCTCAAAAAGAATTAGAACCCAAGGTTTCCCCTTCTTTTTTTGAATCAATAAAGTTTAATAAAGTTCCCCTGATTGGGAATGGAAGTAATCTGTAAAATACAGACTCCGACCGGTGCACAACTCAACGTCACAACAGAAACGAACTAACCGAATAACGGAACAATAAAAACAAGGCCTCTAAATGATTCTACGGAACCACCGACATAGGATCAAAGACAACCCTATAACGATCGAAATTACAAATAAACATACAAATTCATGGAAATAATACGATGATCCAAACTAATGTAAGTACCTGTGAGGGAAGGAACTGAGCTTAACGATGAATTGGAGATGGAAAGGGCTTTGCTATAATGCTTTGAGCCAATTAGTACTGATTAATAGTGGGACAAAATCAACTTATTATTATATTATACTTGTTGGGTTATTTAAAGGAAATAATTAAGTGACGCAACAAATATTAGCAAGTTGCTTATGGTCAATCACCTCGGATATTATAAAATGTCAAGTTGGTCTTTTATTATTATTATTTATTTATAACAACTCCTTTGTTTATGTAAATATAAACCAAGCTAGACAAATGAAAAATAAAATTGGAGTGGCCAACTCATTTTTCATTAAACAATATGTGAAGTCATGTACACATGCTATAGTGGACACGTCTTCACCGAATTGACAGTGAAGAAGTGTTTTTTAAGTTATGGTTTGAACATATTAATTGGTGTACTCAAATTTTTGTATGACAGGTTTGATCTCTAATAGACCGATCTCCTCTGCGACGAAGGGGATCTCGCGGGGTTCTCCATTGGGGTTGGGGACGGGGTCACTAGTCGGGTCTTTGGTTGGGGATTCCGACTTGCATCCTCCCAGACGTTGATCCCGATGGAGAGTGATCAACTAAGTGTGTTCAGATGACTAGTCACCGTGAAATAAGAAGAAGAACATTCTCCGAAAACGGTGTCATCTTACCGAGGGGTATCGTTGTCAGTAAGGATCTAACCAATTGGGGTCAAACTCTCAATTTATACACGCTTGATAAGGCGTGATGAGACAGAGTACTCCATTGTCGGTGATTTGTTCCAATCAGATCATCTAACGTACAAGTCTTCTAGTGGATTAAATTTCTACATAAGTTGTTGGGTGTTCATGTCAGATATTTACTAGATGGGACAGACGAGACAACAGAGATCAATCAATGTGGTGAAGGCAGATGGAGAGCATCAGCCGACCATAACGGACGTCTGCCTCTCCTTCACCTTCCTTTCTACCCAGGGTTTTTCCCATGGTTGGTGTCTAGATGGGGAGGGCATATGGTCCAAGGTCACCTCGGTGGTTTTCGGTGGAGATTGTACTAGAGGGATCGGTGAGGGGTTTGCAGGTACCATCTTTTCGTCTGTTCAGTCCAGAAGCTAATGATCAATTCTATGTTAAAAAGGCTGGTCAATCATTCCCTCTCGATCTTCAGCGACTGTATTAGTAGTCTCAACCGTTAACGTAATATCTTCATGGAGCCACTCCCTAGGGCGTATGATATCTTCTCCAATCCGACACCTTTTGATTGGTTACCATAGTTATTTTCTTTTGATCGAAAGTTGTTCGGACTTTCAAATATTATATTCCAACAACCCTTTTTATATAGTGCAAGGAAGGATCGTCACCGATTTGTGTAGTCAACTTTCCCCTACCATGTTGATCTTGCATATAAAAATAAATAAAACCGACAACTTTAGTAATCGAAGATACAAGTGTACATGAACACATAAGAAAGATCAAAGATCCAAAACGAAAGAGAAACATATGCTGCTTTTTTACTTTTCATCATTTTCAATCTTTCATGAAGTTGAAGGTCAAACCAGAGCCAGCAAGGTTTCCTTCAATAATCCTCCGAGCTCGCTCAGCCATGGCAGGAGTCAAATAGTTAGCCCAATCTCCGACCTCCCCTTTCCTGAAGAACGCGTTGTTTCCAAATCCATAAGGACTATAACCCGTCGCGTTCACATCAATCTCCTTCAAATTCTTGAAGCTGCACAAATCCACGATATCTCCGATCACTCCTCCCCTCTCCTCCGCCCGAGAAAACGGACACCCCAAGAACTCAGCCACCCTCTTCACGTGCCCCGCCGTGTCCGCCTTAACATCTTCCTACTTCAAGAACAAGACCTACGGAACAAAAGGGTAGTATATCAACAATAAAAAAAAAATTCAAAATAATAATAATTGAAATTACAAAACGAAATTAAAACAACATTTACCAATCAGTTAGCTTATTGATCAGTATTAAAGAAATTGATTGCTTAGTAGAAAACAAGACCTTGTCGGGTTTCTCCCTGCTCATCTTCCAATACCCCAAAGCCTGGCTCCAGAAAGGCCCGGCTGATTGGATCCCGCGGCAGAAGAGATCGAAGGCCTCATCAAGAAGCTCGTCGTGTCGACTCTGAAGATTTCTTATTTTTATGAAGAAGAAGTAGTAGGAGACGAACTGGTCGAGAGGGTTGCGACAGAGGTAGATGATACGACACTTAGTGGAAGAAATGGACGGCGCTAACAGAGTTAGAGGGATATGGGTCGCAAACATTCTCGTGTCGTGATGATGAGGATGGTTGAGAAGTGGGTTACTAGGGTTGTTCGTGTAGAGAGCCTCGATGAAGGGTACAAGGTCATGAGGGGTGGAGGAGAGCAAGGGGTGAGGGGTAGAATCGTCTTTATTGTAGTGGGTGCGATTGAGGATGGAGAAGGCTAGGGCTTTGAGCCAGGTTGTGCCTGATTTTGGGAAGGTGGCTAAGACGACGTCGGAGTCTAGGGCTTGGAAGTGGGTTCGGAATGGGATCAAGATCGGTATGTACTTTGGGCTGAACCAAAAACCATGGTAATGGTAGAGCTTAACACCATCCCAGTTTCTGACCTCATCATCAGGAACAAGAAGCTCCTCCTCCAACTCCATCTTCCATCAAAATATGATATAGATCACCACCAACTTTTGTTCTTGGATTAGCTATGCCACTTTCATCATATATATATACATAGAAGTTATCTAGTATAATCAAGGTTGGCTCAGTCCATAACCCATTTAAGTAATGTTAAGGTTCAAACTCAAACAAAGTCCAAAAAAAGTTAATATTAATTTATTTTATCAATCACCAACAAATGTAAAAGCTAAAAAAAGTCTTGTTTTAAAGGCTTCATTCTAATCTAACAAGAACAAAGGTGACGAAAGTAAAAGATAATTTTCTCTCTCGCGTTCCTCTTGTCGAGAGTCTCTTTCCGAGGAGCCTTAGCCTGATTGTAGAGTTTTATGCTCAAGCCGTCGGCATGTTTGTTGTTCTCGTCGGACCTGTCATGTCGCCGCTTGCTATGGTGCAGGCCTCGGTACTTGTATCGCCACCTCGCCCTTCTTTGAACGTAGTGTCCCCCATTAAATCGAGAAGACGAAGGAGGCCACACAAGAATTCATTTGGTTTGGTGACCCCTTCTCTCTCAACCATGATGACCCTATCGCCACCAGTCACAGCGGTCGTGGCTTTCTCACTTGGTTGCTCCGCCCACCTGAACAAGCCAAGGAGAGGTCGTCCACACAAAACCCTAGCCCTTGCTTCCTCTATAAGTCAACCTAGGGTTTCGACTCCTCCACCTTCACCAAACATCGGTGGTAGCTCGATTAGGGATCTGCCTCCTATGGACGGTCATGTCCCTCTTCTTCTGGCACTGCCCGTTCTTGATATGGTTGCCCCGCCCGTAGAAGATCCCGACCCTGTTCCTTCGCCTCCACGCTATCAAGACCCTCTTCGAGGAAAGGCTCCGACGATAGAATCGGGGAGGACAAAATTGGAGGACCTTTATGCAAGGGTCCAAATTCCCAACCTGTACCAAGTTCCCGTCATCCCGGCATTGCTCAGTCTGCCACAAGGCATGGTCCGTCGCTGTCGGGTCTTCGAAACCAAGGAGGTCGGTTCTACATTCGGAGCAACAATCGATACCGACGTTCCTGGAGTCCAACCCCACAAACCTTCAAGACGTATTCTCGACATGTTCGTTGGAGGAGGAGGAGGAGGTTGATGTACTAGTGTCATATGCTCTGATGATCCCCTTCTTGCTGGCTCGCCAACAATTTTTCATTTTGTGCAAACTGTGGGCTTCCAAACCCCTTTGGAAGGAGGTCTTCCTCCGGGCTATTCCCAAGGCGTGGGGTAAGTCGGCTGAGGAGCTAGTCATCAAGGATATCGACCATGGAGTCTTCGGGTTCTACTTTCAGACGGAGGAGGCCCGTGCATGGGTTCGTGGGAACGAGCCTAGTTGTTTCGACGGGCAACCTCTCCTGCTTGGGGACTTGGACTCGATGGCTAGGGAGCCCCTTGCCCTAGATCGCCTCCAACTTTGGGTTCATACCCATGGACTACCTCCTTTGGTACGAACCAGGACCACATGCATGACGATCATCACCATGGGGTACCCACCACCTCCCGGTGATAGTCAGTAAGGGCATGGCCAATCAACCCACAGGTAAAACAAAAAGCATGAAACTTTTTATAAGTGAGGGAAACACGAACTGGGTTGGGAAATTCCCAAAAATGGAGGAGAAGCTACCAGCGCAAGGGACGATCCACGAGATGACAGAAACGGACCCTCGTTATAATAGAAACGAACATAACAAAGTAACAGAATAACAGAACAATAAAAACAAGACCCCTAAATGATTCTACGGATCAAAGACAACAATCGAAATTACAAATAAACATACAAATTCATGGAAATAATATGATGATCCAAACTAAAGCAAGTACCTGTGTGGGACGGAGCTGAGCTTGACGATGAATTGGAGATGGAAAGGGCTTTGCTATAATGCTTTGAACAAATTAGTATTGATTAATAGTGAGGCAAAGTCTACTTATTATTATATTACTTGTTGGGTTATTAAAAGGAAATAATTACATATTTGCAAGTTGCTTTTGGTCAATCACATCGGATATTATAAAATGGCAAGTTGCTCTTTTTTATTTATAAAAACACTTGTTTTGTGTAAATATAAATCAAGCTAGACACAAATGAAAAATAAAATTGACAGTGAAGAAATGTTTTTTAAATAAAACAATATGGGAAGTCATGTGCGCATGCTATAGTGGACACGTCTTCACCAAATTGACAGTGAAGAAGTGTTTTTTAAGTTTTGGTTGGAACATATTAATTAATTGGTGTACCGAAGTTTTTTGTATGGTTTTCCCTGCGATGACCACTTTCCCACGACGTACTACGACGTGGCAAGGGTGTGGTCGGTAGAGGTCATGGCCCGGTGAGGAAGTGGAATTTGGGGACGGGCACTTCTCCTCTACGACGAAGGGGGTCACTCGGGATTCTCCATCAGGACTGGGGACGGAGTCACTAGTCGGGTCTCTGGTTGGGGATTCCGACATGCATCCTCCCCAGACGCCGATCCCGAGAGAGAGTGATCGTTGTCAATAAGGGTCTAACCAACTAGGGTCGAACACTCAATTTATATACGCTTGATCAAGTGTGATGAGACAGAGTACTCTATTATCGGTGATTTGTTCCAATTGGATCACCGACATACAAGTCTCCTAGTGGATTAAATTTCTACATATTCTACCTAACTCAGCCTTTGATAATTGTTAATGACAGTTTCCACAAGCAGTTTACTCTATGTTCGCACACACATCGTTCGTTTATTACTAAATCCTAACTAAGCAAACGTAAATTGTCATGTAGTAATGTTAACCAACAATTATTGCATTTTATATCCGCAAGGCTAACGGCCGTTAAGTGAGTAACCATAAAAGTTGATAGTTAATGGTTATGGTTGACAATAAACAAAAAGTTGAAGTTATGATTTGAGAATAAACGAAAAGTTGAAGTTTTCATTTTAGGAAACTTTTAGAGCACATGACAAACATGTGACTGGTATTTCACGTCGTTGGTCACACTTAACAGATTTTGATACATTTTGAGAATTAATAAGGTAAAACCTGTTACTATCTGATACGTTTCATATATGTGAGTTATGATTTGATGTATGACTTTAACAGAATGAGGTGACATACTGTTCTTTCTAGTTTTTACAGTTAACTATCAGTCGATCTCACAAATAAACAATGAATATCCCATTCTAAAGGCACTCTAAACTAAATCTGTAACTAGCTTTTTCTTGAGGTAAAATCTGTAACTACCTTAGTTTACCTTTTATTTATATTTTTTGTTCACATAAGTTGTCCGATAAGTGAAAAGAGAGTTAGCGCATCTAATATTCCTGGAATTGCGACGAGGGAAAGGTAAGAGAGAAAGAACATCTACCAATATAAAAACATACCGATATAAATAGAGATAAAAAAAATAATGATATGAATGCAAGGTGAATCAACATACAATAAAAGTACCGGTGCTCGTGGTGCAGTGTAATCATGAACTTAATTTCATGATGGCCTAATAAAGCGACACAAGTTAATACGTGAAATATTCGCTATCAAAAAAAGTTAGTACGTGAAATCTATATAAAAGCCTATACTAATCATCTAAGGTATTCTTAACCATAATACAGACTACCTATTAGTGGACTAACAAATCCCCGATCATAAGAAAAACCCGGGACTCAAGATCACTTAAAGGTCCTAATAATTACCTACATATCGAGTGATATGCGACCCTTAATTACCATGCAAGTTGAAGTAGAGTATTAAATCAAAAGTAAGGTTACGCAGAGCTAAGTCCGTTCCAACTTAGTTCAATATTCCCTTCTTAGTTATCAATGTCGATTATAAAACTCTGATAACAGTCTATCCGATGGTAAAGGAAATTTGCTGTCTCCCCGACACGAGATAACAACATTCAGCCCCCAAAGTGCGACTACAACGTGTTGGTTTGTGGTGTCACCCCTAACCACACTTTTCCCTCCTACAATGACTATTCTAGGGATCCTATCAATTAACAATCACAATTTTGACTAACAGGTTGTTCTATTACTTGACTAACGTCAAGACTTAATCTAAGATTGATCGCTTGATGAATCTAGATATTCGTCTTCCAAATTGACTCAAGAGGTCAATACCTACTAATTACTAAGATATATCTTCTAGAAATTTAATTAATTAGCTAAAGAACCGATTAACTCAAATATGGGAGGATGCATATCGGGATCAACGACGAGATGGAGCACGTCCGAATCCCAACCAGAGATTCATGTCGGATCAACAAAATGTGATCACTCTCTCTCGGGGATCGGCAAAAGGTATCCTCAACCATCTGGGATAAGTCTTCTTGGAATCAAGATCAGAAACCCAGAGAGTTTCAGGGATAAACGACACGGCCGAAATGTTGCCATCCGGCTGTTTTGGATGTGTTGCTATATGTCCAATCTTTGATTTGGCCGGAGATACTCGAGCAACAATCTTACAGTAAGAATCGTAACTCGATAACAACACCGAACAAAATACAGAGAAGGAGAGGGGTTTGCGATGTCATAGAATCATTGATTCAAGCGGCAATGGTTTCCAGATTGGTGACCCGAGGTCGCTGAGTAAAAATTATCTTCGTTGGTGAAATTCTGAACATTTATTCTATCATTATTTTCACATTTCCAACTCTCAATTCTTAAATGTTTGGGTTAATTACGTTCACCTACCCCATACTATACACGCTCTCAAAAATTATTTCGTAACGAGTACATACTCCGAACTAACAGTTTGTAACAAAATCCTTCATCCCATCCATTTTTAGGGTTAGATTTAGGTTTGGAGATGGTTTTAGGATTGTAATACTACGGGTAGTTTTGAAATTTCCGAAAAAATAAACAGTAAATGAACGAAAGAATGGATGTAATAGGGGATGTTGTTATAGTTGTTAGTTCGAGATATGCATATGTTATTTGGGATATGTATCAATTAACCGTGTATAGTTCGGAGTAGATTAATGTAATTAATCTTAAATGTTTCGGTGATCGATACCAAGACTCTAATTATTGTGTTCTCGTTTGTTGGGCTACATGATGTTCTCAATTAGTTTTGGTAAGATGAGATTCACAACATCTATTTTATTTTCATTCCAACAACTTTTTCCGTATAATTTGGACAACCCTTAACCATTTTCCACTTGCCCGTCCATCTCACTGTCATTTGAAACAAGAGTACAAAAAATAATAGTTTTTTCCCCTAAAATAATTTTATTGATTCCTCGTTATCCGTAACCAGTAGGCATAAAATATATTTAATCCTTCTGTCATATTTTTGTCCGCTTCAAAAAAAATAAAAGTTTCCACGTCAGTATTGCCTTTATATTCAAAAAATATAATATAAGAGCACATGTAGTCGAGACTGAAAAGTTTTGGCAGAAAGAAAACATTGAGTGATACTTTAAAAAGATAGCTGAAAGTCGATAACAAAAACATGCGGCGGTACAACTGTCGACGAAAAGATGGGTGTTGTAAGAGCCCTCGCTGTTACGGTTTGGGGCGACAGTAAGAGAGGGAAATTACTACCGATGACGGTCCTTTCCAAGGCTCCTTTAATGTCTTGGACTATGAATAGGGATGGGACAGTTAGGAACTACAATGGTGAGAACATGGTGGAGATTCAACACAATCGGAATGTCCAAGGGTACCTCGGCAGTTCTCAGTGGATATTGTACTAGAAGAGTCGGTGAGGGGTTTGCGGGTATTATCTTTTCATCTGTTCAGTCCAGATGCTAACGATCAGTTCTATGATAAAAAGGCCGGTCAATCCTTCCTTCTCGATCTTCAGCAACTGTATTAGTGGTCTCAACCGCTAACATAATATCTTCGTGGAGCCACTCTCTAGAGCGTACGATATCTTCTCCGTCCCGACACTTTTTTGTTAGTTGCTGTAGTTATTTTCTTTTCATCTTAAGTTGTTCGGACTTTCAAATATTATATTTTCCATCTTAGTTATAACCGGTGGATTAGTTGATCTTGCAAATAAAAATAAATAAAACCCAGAACTATAGTAATCAAAGATACAAGTGTACTTTCCACTAAAAAAAAGATACAAGTGTACATGAACACATAAGAAAGATATCAAAGATACAAAGGAAAGAGAAACATATGCTGCCTTTACTTGAAGGTGAAGGTTAAACCAGAGCCAGCAAGCTTTTCTTCAACAATCTTCCGAGCTCGCTCGACCATGGCAGGAGTCAAATAATTGACCCAATCTCCAACCTCCCCTTTCCTGAAGTAGAGACTGTTTCGAAACCCATAGCGACTATGCTTGCCCGTCTTGTTCGCATCAATCTCCTTCAAATTCTTGAAGCTGCACAAATCCACAATATCTCCGACCACTCCTTCCCTCTCCTCCGCCTGAGAAAACGGACACCCCAAGAACTCGGCCACCCTCCTCACAAGCCCCGCCGTGTCCTCCTTAACATCTTCATACTTCAGGAACAAAACCTGTCAGGACAAAAGGGTAGTATATCAACAATAAACAAATTCAAAAAATAATAATAACAGAAATTACAAAACGAAATCAGAATAACATTTATCAATCAGCTAGTTTATCGACCTTGTCGGGCCTCTCCCGGCTCATCTTCCAATACCCCAAAGCATGGCTCCATAACGGCCCGGTTGCTTGGATCCCACGGCAGAAGAGATCGAAGGCCTCATCAAGAAGCTCGTCACGTTGACTCTCAAGATTTCTTATTTTCAGGAGGAAGATGAAGTAGGAGATGAATTGGTCGAGAGGGTTGCGACATATGTAGGTGATACGACACTTGGTGGAAGAAATGGAAGGAGCTAAAAAGGTATAAGGAAGATGGGTTGCGAATAGTCTTGTGCCATGGTGATGAGGATGATCAAGATTAGGGTTAGGGTTGTTGTTGTAAAGCTCCTCGAGGAAGGGCACGAGGCCATGGGGGGTGGAGGAGAGCAAGGGGTGAGGGGTATTATCGTCTTTGTAGTGGCTGCGGTTGAGGATGGAGAAGGCTAGAGCTTTGAGCCAAGTGGTGCCTGATTTTGGGAGGGTGGCTAAAACGACGTCGGAGTCTAGGGCTTTGAAGTGGTTGCGGAACGGGATGAAGCCCGGTATAAAATGTGGGCTCAACCAAAAACCATGGTAACGGTAGAGCTTACCACCATCCCAGTTTGTGACCTCGTCATCAGCAAAAGGAAGCTCCTCCTCCAACTCCATCTCCACAATCTATATTACTTTTCTTAATCAAATGTTATATATGGATCACCACCAACCTTTCTTGGTGTATGAGCCATGCCACTTTTATCATATATATAGGTATAATCCTCCATTATTGTTTAAGTTATGAACCATTGTGGGCCATCAGACTTAAACAATGAAAGGATGAGATCAGAAGCGTGGATCTTGACTTTTTCGCGGTATTGCAGGTTGCATTTATCGCTATTATAGCTTGAGTTTAATATACATCTTGATGTCTTAATATACATCTTGATGCCTCCATCTATCAGTTTGAGCTTCTGGATTGGAATGAGATTTAACATGGTATCAGAGCCTGGTTTTGACATGTATTAACGAACCTCCCTCAATAGTTCCAAGAATAACGCACAACGAGGCATGATCACCCAAACCCAGATCTGGATGGGCAGTGGTCAAGTCTATGGGAGTTTCGACACTCGTGATTGTGGGGGCAGTGGGATTTTGGCTTCCTTGACCTCGACCCTCACCAACCAGTTCAGTAATAGGAGTAAGGTCGATATCATCGCGAGATCTACCTAGTAGCATTGTCGATGGCTATGATCCACATGAAGGGGGTTAGGTGGGGGGACGGAAGCCCACCTTGCCCTGGATTGGGACGACTTCTCTGGGATATCTTTTTCGGGATGAGGCCACCCGATGTACCCTAACAGCTCAAGATAATCGCCTATTATGGTCTCTAGCTCCATACGTTCTCTTTATCGCACATGACAGTTGTGCTAATACATTGTTTTCTATGTTGTCTAAGATGATTATTTTATGTGGCTTAGAACGTCGGTACACCCACCTTGACAAGGTCCGGGCTATAACCTCGATCGTCTCCAAAAGATTTTGTACTTAATTACCTTCTATAAATAAAAGCTTACCACATATTCAAAAGAACAAGATACAATGATTTTTTATAGATTTAGATTTGACTACCTTCCATAAATAAAAGTTTACCACACATTTAAAAAAAATGAATACAACAATTTTAGTATTTCCCTACACCATACAAATTAGGATTGGAAGACAATGAGGCGACGAAAGATAAACCAGATGTATACTCGTAGGAATCGTCAGAAACGGGCTCTCGAGCTATCTGGCATCACTATTCTTGACCCCGAGTTGAAAAAGAGTGAGAATGATGTTTTCTCCATGCTTTCAAATATTCCTGTCGGGACTCATGGGTCGGTTTCAGGGGGTGGGATTGGAGGAAAGTGTCCTATCACACTCAGCCCCAGGTCAGACACCCTTGACCGGTCCCCATCGGGTGGAGTTCCCAATCTACTTCAGAAAATAGGATCTACCAACGGGCGGTCAAGCAGTCGCCTATACATCTTTCTACGAGGCTTTCCAACGAGCTCGTACAGTACCCGAGGAAACTTCGACACAGAGACTATTTCTATTTTTTGTCTTTTCCTATTCTGTCTTTTATTTTTCAGTATCTTGTTATCCCCTTTCCTGAAGAAAGCGGTGTTTCCAAATCCCATAGGTTGCTTGCCCGTCTTCAGTGCCGGCCCTGAGGCCAAGCAGCCCAAGCCACTGCTTGGGGCTCAAGGAAAAAAAAGGTGTGTATGTATTTTTATGTATATAAAAAAAGGCCCAAATAAAAAAGCCCACAGCCCCTTCCTCTTCCCATTCGACCATTCCTATTCCAACCGGTAATCACGATCAGAAACAGAAGTTACAGACCCTCACGCACGCAGTAAGCACACGCACCAGACGCACGGACTCGGACCTTCCTTGCCGTCGCCGGACCTCCTGCGCCGCCGCCCACCTTACTCGCCGGACCTCCCGCGCCGCCGCCACAACACATGTATGTTTTTTTATTTTATCAAACACTGTTATATAGGATGCTTACTTGTTACTTTGTTATTTTGGTTGTTCCTAGGATGCTTGTTGATGATGATTCTAATTTCTAAATTTGTTGCTTTCATGGTTGTGACAATGTGGACCTGCAATTGAAGTTGTGAATATTGTGGATGAACGTCACATAACATTATGAAACCTAATGTTGAAGTAATTGTCCGGTTGGTTAATCAAGTCATATTTCGGAAAAAATGTCTCCCTAAGAATTAGGCATGGCCGACTATGGCTTCAATCTTTGATTACTTAATACAGTCACATTCTAATATGTCTAACCCAAAAGGATTATAAAGAACCTGAGTTGTTCTCCTTGTGTTGCTCCCACGATTTGCTATTTAGTGTGTTCCACAATGCATCTTAGAGCGGCATAAAGAGGCAGAAATTGCAGTCCATCTCTTTATGATGTATGGTGTGGTATATGTACATAATCATCCCAAAAATATGTAGATTCATAAGAGTTGATGCACTCACAGATTGTTTTCGTGGTATTTGCTTAGCCTAACTGAATTCCAAATTTAGACAACTAATTAGTTGTAATTAAACCTTCTAGTAAATGTAAATGGTGTGTGTTGACAGTAGAACAAAAATAAGTGCAAAACTTGAATATATCCTTACCACAAAGGAAACTTTCCAAAATGTCACCACGTGTTGGGTTGGAATGTAAATATGCCACAAACCCAACATATTTGGGGTAGAGTAGAGCCTTGTCAATATTCTCTTAATATGTTTACTCAGTTACATTTTCTCAACACGTGTACCTACTGTGGTTACCATTTCTATGCTGATAGTGGCTTAGGGAATAATGAAATAATTGTTCAATTGGGTTTGCATATTAAGATGTGATATTGATAGATGTAATATTATATGGTTTCGGTAAAAAAAATTCGAGACTAAGGGGCTCAAACAAGTGAGTCGCTTGGGGCTCCAAATTCTCAGGGTCGGCCCTGCCCGTCTTGTTCACATCAATCTCCTTCAAGTTCTCGAAGCTACAGAAATCCACAATACCTCCGACCACCCCATCCCTCTCCTCCGCCGGAGAAAACGGACACCCCGAGAACTCAACCACCCTCCTCACGACCCCCGCCGTGTCCTCCTTAACATCTTCATACTTCAAGAACAAGACCTTGCCGGGCCTCTCCCTGCTCATCTTCCAATACTCCAAAACATGGCTCCACAAAGGCCCGTACGGTTGGATCCCGCGGCAGAAGAGATCAAAGGCTTCATCGAACAACTCTTGTCGGCTCTCAAGATTACTAACTTTGAGGTGAAAGTGATAGGAGGAGATGAACTGGTCTAGAGGGTTGCGAAAAATGTAGATGATACGACATTGGTCTAGAGGGTTGCGAAATTAGAATAACATTTACCGATCAGTTAGCTTATTGATCAGTATCAAAGAAATTGGATGCTTAGTCGAGAACAAGACCATGTCGGGTTTCTCCCTGCTCATCTTCCAATATGTAGATGATAGGGCACTTTGTGGAAGAAATGGAAGGAGCTAACAAAGTAAGAGCAAGATGGGTTGATAATATTCTCGTGCCGTGATGGTGAGGATGATCAAGATTAGGGTTAGGGTTGTTGTTGCCGTAGAGAACCTCGAGGTAGGGCACGAGGGCGTGGGGGGTGGAGGAGAGCAAGGGGTGAGGGGTATTATCGTCTTTTTTGTAGTGGGTATGGTTGAGGATGGAGAAGGCTAGGGCTTTGAGCCAGGTGGTGCCTGATTTCGGGAGGGTGGCTAAAACGACGTCGGAGTCTAGGGCTTGGAAGTGGGTTCGGAATGGGATTAAGCCCGCTTGAGAATATGGGCTCAACCAGAAACCATGGTATCGGTAGAGTTGATCACCATCCCAGTTTCGAACCTCAACGTCAGGAAAAAGAAGCTCCTCCTCCAACTCCATCTTCTCTATATGCATCACATCTAACGCATGCCGAACTTTCAAAGTGGACCAATAAGGTAGCTCCCAAAACATACTGACATGTGTCCAACATAACTTATTTTTATCTTTCCCCTGCTTACCAATAAGTGGATGCAAACTCTGCTCTGCATACGTATGCTATTGGATTAGTTCGTAGACTTCACTCCCAGACCGAGTCGGTGGATGAGACCGTCTCTCCTCCTCCCCGTTGAATGAACTCGATGCAGTACGATAAGGATGATCAGCTTCAAGAAATCTTCTAGCTCCGAGATACGAGATTCTAAAATCGCTATACATCGCATCAATATCTTCAAGACAAATTGGGCATGCCATATATCCTTTTGTTTGAATTCCACCCAACATACCCATCCCTGGAAAGTCACTAATTGTGCACAATACGGCTGCACGCATCGTAAAATATTGTTTCTTGTATCCATCCCAAGTCTGAACTCCCGTGTTCCATAACAAGTTCAACTCATCAATAAGAGGCCGCATAAACACATCTAAACACTTTCCCAGAGACTTTGGACCAGAAATCAACATACTCAGTAAATTAAATTCCTTCTTCATGCATGATGACGGTGGCAAGTTGTATGGGATTAACACTATCGGCCATATAGAGTAAGGACGTGCGCTAGCATCGAACGGTGAAAACCCGTCCGTCGATAAAGCCATGCGCACATTACGAAATTCTTCCGCAAATTCAGGATATGATCTGTCAAAATGTTGCCAACATTCTCCATCTGAAGGGTGTGTCAAAAGATCTTCGTCATTATTTTCCTTATAGCCATGCCATTGCATCTGCTCAGCTATTTTAGAGGACATGTATAAACATTGAAGTCTTGGTATGATCGGGAAGTACTTCATTGTTTTTCTCGCAATACGTGCACCAGATTTTTTCCATCTTGATGTATGACACTTTGGACATTGTTGAAGACTTGCACCTTCTTTGTAATACAAGAAAAAACTATAGTAACATGCATCATATGTTGTATAATCCAATCTTAAACCCTTCAGCCTATTCTACACTTCTGCGTATGATTTAGGGTACTCATTTGGTGCTGGTAGTAACGATTTATGTAGTACACATGACTTAGTGAAGCTCTCGTTTGACGTCCCTTCCTTTTCCTTCAGTGCGATCAGCTTCAATAAAGTCCTTAGTGAATTTTTAGAACTTCCTTCATATAAGGGCTTTGATAACTCTTGTATCATCTTCTCATAATTCTCCTTCGCTGCTTTAACTTTTGGGTCGATATTAGCTCCATCATACTCGCGTACCTGGAACAAATCTTCCACAAATTGTGGTGTTTGATCAACAAAGTTCTCATGTGCCATTACGTTATGATGTGTTGATGATTCTCCCCGCTCCATGTAAGACGGAATCGTTGAAATCTCACCGTGCTCATCCCAAATAACGTATCTTTGCATTATGCCCCTTTGTATTAAGTGAGTATGCATTTCCAATGGACATAATGCCTTCATGTTGCAACAATCAATACAAGGACATCTATATAATCCGTTATCAGTATGACAATTCTGTATAACAAATTCCATAAATCCCATTATACCGTCACAATACTCTTTCGAATATCTAGCACAAGCCATCCAACTACGATCCATCACGCTGTCATATTAAATATAAAATTATATTAAAATAACTACAAATGAATATAATTAACAAAATAAGTATAAATTAATATTAGGCCATGCTCAGTAGTGAATTGTGAGTTTTGTGTTCGTATATTCATTTTGTATTAAATAATTAATGTAAAAAATTAATAAATTAACTACAGAAATACTAAAACTAATTAACTAAAAAAATACTAAAACAAATTAACTAAACCTTAATATTAATAAAATACTAAATTAATTAATGTTTGGATGTATTAATTAATATTACTACTAAATTAACGATTTTTTTTTTCTGTAATTTTGTATGGGATTATGAGAACAAAATATATATATTTATATGTAACAACTAGAATTAGATGTATTACCTTAGTATTCTTGAAGCTTCAAAAAACTCTGTATATGAGAAGAGTTGTGTCAGAGTTGCTGATGAACTTCAAATAACAAGCTGTGCTGGTTGTCAAACATTAAGGTTGAGTGTATGTGGCTTATAAACTTCACTGCATAATTAATGATGTTTGGTAGAGGTAGTTCGGTTGTTGAAATTAAATTAGGTTGAAGCAGAGAAAAACGGTGCCGTTTATTGCTTGGAACTCATGGTGCAACAAGCCCATGTCGCTTGGAACTCGGCCCATGTCGCAAGCCAGCGACGAGCCCAAGTCGGCTCTGTCGCAAGCCCGCGACAAGCCTAACTGGGCTGTCGCATTTAACTTAAATACGACGAGCACAGACCAAGCCCGTCGCAACTTGCGACAAGCCCTATTTGTTTGTCGTATTTCACCTTATACACGACAACCCCATCTCAAGTTTGTCGTAAATAACCCCCCTTCCAGTAGTGTGAGTTGCAATATGAGATGTGTTCTTATCTTATCTTCAAAATTCTAATCATAAAGCACATCCACTGAAACTCAAAACCCGAAGAACGTCACTGAACGACAGAGATAATCCAGTGAAAATTCACTGAAACTCAAAACCCGAAGAAACATGACTTCTCGATTTCCAAGGCCTAAAGACCTAATATAACCCGTCAAAGGAGCTCGGAGGTCATGGGGGTGGAGGAGAGCAAGGTGACATGAGTTGCAATATGAGATGTGTTCTTATCTTATCTTCATGGGGACTTGGAGAGTGTTCTTTTCACAGCTTCCAAGTCCTGTGACAGTGTAAAGCCAAAAGGCACATGTTCTATAGCAGTGATCGTGGCATTAGTTTTTTTTTTTCCACGTATTCATCATATAATGTAGCAGTTCTCACAGGACATCTCCGTGGTTCAAATCTTACATTTCTCATGTTTGATGTAGTATTTGTGTGTATTAAATTGTGCTGTTTCGATATACCATCTTAACATTGTCCAATAAATCTAAAGATTATTACGAGCGACGTCAGTCAACGCGCAACTGAAACATGTGATGAACCACGTCGATCTGAACTACGGAGGTCCAGAAATAGCTTCCCACGCCCAGTTCTTCGCAAAGGGTCCATCGAAGACGATGCTGCTGCCACTACTACAAGCGCGGAAGCGAAGCAGCCAAACCACCTTCGAGTCGGAAATGTCCTAGATTCGCACTCATCAACACTCAAACGGTCGAAAAGGTGACCCACGACCGGATCTACGACAAGGGACTGAGGAAGGAGAAGGGGTTGTCACAACCATAGAGTCGAAGGGAGAAAAGAAGAGACCAAGGGAGGAGGCATAAAGCAGGGGGCAAAAAGGGAAGGGGAAGGTAAGAAAAGGAAAAGACAAGAGAAAGGAATTACCAGCAACCGCCTTGGCCGGAGCCGTGGCCGGCACCGATGGATCCGAAGAGAAGAAGAATTGCGGCTAGTAGCAGGAAAAGGGTTTCAGAAGGGACTTATCTTGTTCTACAGTGTTGCAGCGACCTCTGCTCTCGCGTCCGAAGCCTTCTTCCAGGTCATTCTCGGCTCAATTGTCGGTGGCGGGGTGGCTTCCTTCCCTTTCTCGACCTTTCTGGGAGCCAACTATTATGTCTGTCTTGCCTTCTGTCCCCAGGACAAGTCAGTCCTTCCTAACTGTGGGTTAGGAAGGATATTGGTTGTCATGCTCAATATTCCTTTCCGATCCAAACCTCCTTTTCTCCGCTCCCAAGTTAGGAGTGCTAGATGGGCATATGGAGAATATGTAGAGGCTTTAGGTAGGATGTTCGATGTTAGTAGTGGTGGTTGGAACCCCAGAGGATCACAAGTGAGGATCAAACTGGTCGAGATTTCTCCGATGGTGCCCAGTCTGTAGTGAAGTGTTATCCTAGTTTTGTGTTCCCTTCGACCAATAAAGAGAGGTCGTATCTGGGTACCCTGGGCGTGACAGTCATGCACTCATGAACTACATGTCTCAGACGGTCGCAAAAGAGAGGTAGGCGTTTGTACTTCAGACTAACGCAAACTTGATAAGGAAACTCTCAGAATCTAGGGACCGTCGATTTCCTAGGGGGCTACTCAAGTGCATCAAGAACCAAAACCATATTTTCCCCTCTATTAGAGTCTTTATAAGTCAAACCTTACCTTCACACACCCTCCGAGGGTGTTCCTACAAAGATACATGTCGTGTATGTCATGACCACCGACGGGATGTCCCTTACCTGAGCCCATAAGTGGATACGGTCCATCCGAGCAGTCGTCATCCCCCTGTGAATCGGAATCTCAGCAAGAATGAATGGAACACGATCAAAGCACCACGGTTAGCCACTACGAACTTTCTACTTGGTTTCTTGAGAGCCAAAGTAGAATATGTGTCCACATCTAGCTCCAAGTCCTTTACCACGCGGCTATCAAAGGACGACCCCTATACCTTTGTGATTACCCAGAGCATCACTTTTAGGTTATAGGGCCGACTGGAGAGGAGGCGGTCAGCCATCCTGAAGAGACGACAGGCCGGACTGTATATGGCACATTGGCACCTCAGTTATGACGTACTCGTTTGGATATATGGTACATACATAGGGTCGGTCCAACATGATCAGGACCATCTCGAGGTGAGCTAACGAGGACTAAGTGTTTTATCGACATAACAAGGCATGGTTCCGACGAAGCAAAGCGTATTTTAAAGGTGATTTTAGTAGTGATTGTTATGGTTTTCTTACTCTTTTTTCACCTGCTGGCGGCAGGTGCCTTCAAGACCCGCCTTGACATTGAAATGCTATTTATAAAACATTGACAGATCAGAAAAAAAAAGTTTAAGAACTGTTCCTATTAACACATAAAAGACATGTTTAAACAGAAATACACTTGGAAAATATCATATCGCGGCGAATAGAAAGTAGGGAAAACCTCATATCAGTTCGATATTTTGACCTTTTTTCGCAGGTCAAGACTGTCCTCACCTTTGTTTTCATGTCCTGACAGTCCACCTTTTCGATATTATCAAATAAGGACAAAATCTATAACAGAACTAACGATAGTATTGGAAAAGTCTAAATTACCCCTAACTATTCTTGCTTGTCCTACCAGTAATTTGACCTTTTTTTACTTTTTGATACATGAATATGAAAAAAAATCATATTATTTTTTTATTTATCCTTAATTATTTGAAAATATTAATTTCTTTTCATAATTCTTTAATAATCTTAATTTTTTTCAAATCAATTTTATTTATAAATTAGTTTTTAAGTATAAAAAAATAATTTCATTTTATTTTTAAAAAGAATTTTTATTTTTAATCCCAATCTCATTCCCTTTTAAACCTTTTCTTTTTGGTATCTTTATTTATTTATGTTAAAACATATTAACAAATAAATAAAACCAAAAAACAGTGAACATTTTCTTCTTCTTTTTTAGTTATCAATCAACCTCAGCGATTCATACGTCCTCATCCGATGTGGCGGCGGAGGGAACGAGAAGGGAGCAAAGAGGAGCAGCTCCGGAGAAGGGCAGAACCGCCGCTCCATACGCCTTCACCCTATGTGGAGAACTCCAGTGAGCTCACGGGGAAGAAGATAGAAAGGACATGGTTTAGATGAGGGTTATAGAGTTTCTGTAAGAGAGGAAGGGTAGACTTGGTATTTCAAAAAAAAATTGGACATGTGAGTAGCACATGTATTTTCCATCCAAAAAAACGGTTAAGTTTAACAGTTTTTGTCTTTTTTTGAAAATGGAAAGTGACTTTCTGTACTGACATAATATCGTTAAAGCTCGACAGTACCTACTTGAAAAACGACCTTTGTCCACTGTACCGAAATGTTATTACCCCTAGAAAGTACATGGTACAACATTTAGACAAATGAATGGAACCTATTACAAGTTGTCATCCATACAATTGGGACAAAGTTCAAGGCTGGGTACAATTCATTTATTTATTTATTTATGGGATAAAATCAGGAACTAACTTCGAACAGACAATTTAAGTAAGCCCTTTTTCATCGGTTGTTACCTTTCTGGAAGGTGAAGGTTATGCCAGAACCAACAAGCTTTTCTTCAACAATCTTCCGAGCTCGCTCAGCCATGACAGGAGTTAAGTAGTTAACCCAATCTCCAACCTCCCCTTTCCTAAAGTAGGCGGTGTTTCGAAATCCCATAGGTTGCTTGCCCGTCTTGTTCACATCAATCTCCTTCAAGTTCTTGAAGCTACAAAAATCCACAATACCTCCGACCACCCCATCCCTCTCCTCCGCCGCAGAAAACGGACACCCCAAGAACTCAGCCACCCTCTTGACCATCCCCGTCGTGTCCGCCTTAACATCCTCATACTTCAAGAACAAAACCTGTAGGACAAACGGGAAGTATATCAACAATAAACAAATTCAAAAAAATAACAATAGAAATTACAGAATGAAATTAGAATAACATTTACCGATCAGTTAGCTTATTGATCAGTATTAAAAAAAATTGGATGCTTAGTCGAGAACAAGACCTTGTCGGCCCTCTCCCTGCTCATCTTCCAATACTCCAAAACATGGCTCCACAAAGGCCCGTACGGTTGGATCCCGCGGCAGAAGAGATCAAAGGCTTCAAGAAACAACTCTCGTCGGCTCTCAAGATTACTAACTTTCAGGTGAAAGTGATAGGAGGAGACGAACTGGTCGAGAGGGTTGCGACATATGTAGACGATACGACACTTGGTGGAAGAAATGGAAGGAGCTAACAAAGTAAGAGCAAGATGGGTTGATAATATTCTCGTGCCGTGATGGTGAGGATGATCAAGATTAGGGTTAGGGTTTATGTTGCCGTAGAGAACCTCGAGGTAGGGCACGAGGTCATGGGGGGTGGAGGAGAGCAAGGGGTGGGGGGTATTATCGTCTTTGTACCTGGTACGGTTGAGGATGGAGAAGGCTAGGGCTTTGAGCCAGGTGGTGCCTGATTTCGGGAGGGTGGCTAAAACGACGTCGGAGTCTAGGGCTTGGAAGTGGGTCCGGAATGGGATTAAGCCCGGTTGAGAATATGGGCTCAACCAGAAACCATGGTATCGGTAGAGTTGATCACCATCCCAGTTTCGAACCTCAGCGTCAGGAACAAGAAGCTCCTCCTCCAACTCCATCTTCTTCTCCATCGAAACACAGAGATATGATGAGTTGCGATATATGAGATGTGTTCTTATCTTATCTTCAAAATTCTAATCATAAAGCACATCCACACACTTATCTTTCATGGGGACTTGGGGAGTGTTCTTTTCACATCTTCCAAGTCCTGTGACAGTGTAAAGCCAAAAGGCACATGTTCTATGGCACTGATCATGGCATTAGTTTTTTTGATGTAGTATTTGTGTGTATTATATTGTGTTGTTTCGATATACTGTCGGTAACATTGTCCATTAAATCTAAAGATTATTACAAGCGACGTCAGTCAACGCGCGACTGAAACTAGTGATGAACCACGCCGATCTGAACTACGGAGGTCCATAAATAGCTTCCCACGTCTAGTTCTTCGCAAAGGGTCCAACGAAGACGATGAGGCTGTCACTACTATAAGCGCGGAGGCGAAGCAACCAAACCACCTTCGAGTCGGCAACGTCCTAGATTCACACCCATCAACCACTCAAACGGTCGAAAAGGTGACCCACGACCGGATCTACGACAAGGGACTGAGGAAGGAGAAGGGGTTGTCACAACCACCGAGTCGAAGGGAGAAAATAAGAGACCAGGGGACGAGGCGCAAATTAAGGGAAAAAAAGGAAGGGGAAGGTAAGAAAAGGAAAATACAAGAGAAAGGAACCACTGGAAACTGCCTTGGCCAATGCCGTGGCTGGCGCCGGTGGATCCGAAGAGAAGAAGGGGAGGCGGCTGGTAGCAGGCAAAGGGTTTCAGAAGGGACTTATCTTGTTCTAAAGTGTTGCAGAGGCCTCTTCTCCAACACCAAGACCAGCTCCGGTGTGAGAAACCTTTCAGAGATCTTTTAGTCTCAGATTTTTTTGGAGCTCGGATGTTGGTTGGGAAGGATGGGTTCCTCAGAGCTCGGTCTTCTCAGGTGGGTCTCCTTCGCCTCCGTGGTCGGATTATGTGGGTGTGCTACCGGCGAGAAGGGTGAGTAGAGTGTTGCATCGTCTCAACTGTTCAGTTATTGGAGCTTGGGTCCGATCTGGTTTTGGATAGGTCGGGCTTGGGGTTTGGCCTATAGCGGGTTTGGTCCTGGAGCGAATTTGGGTCTTGAGCGGATCAGGTTTGTTTCTGAGAGGTTTTGGAGCGGGTCGAGTCGGATCTGGACTGTTTCAATGTTTAGGTTGGTTGGGACTCACTGGCGTTCGTTGGTAGCTCGTCTTGGTGCTGTTCGCCGGAGTGTTGGGTCGTTATTCCTCTTGTCGTATTGTAGTCTGGCTAGCCAGAGAAATATTATCCCTGACATTGTTTGGGGGTGTTCCGTCGGAGTTGACTTTTTTTTTTCTGCTGGCTAACTTTGGTGTATCCTTTGTCTGGGTCAAAGATGGATCGAGATCGGTATCGTCACAGGCCTACCCATTCGGGTCCTTGCTGTTGGTCGGTGAGGGGTTACCGTTCTAGGTTTCAGAACGCTCAACACACATTTTAGCTTCGGTCTCTCAGAATTGTTGACTTGCTGTTGTCGGCTTGGAATTTCGAGCTCGTACTCGGTAGAAATACTGGTCTTTGTCCTTTTTGGGCCTCCTTTCGGTGTTTGTCGGATTTAGGTTTTGGAGGGTTGAGTGCGATCTACATCGTTTTCTCTGTTCTCGCAGTTTCGACGGCGCGTTTTTGACGGAGGAGCTTCCCTCGGGTCATTGGAGGTCTCTAGTTCCAACTCAGCTCCAAGTCCATTCTCCTACTTCTCTCTAAATTTTTCTCCACTTTCACACTCTCATTCCCAACTTCCTCTCTCTAAAAAGCCGATCGAAAATGTCCGACAACAAAACTCAGCATTCTCATTCATTGGATGACGAACAACGTAGGTCGGAATATTTTAAATTTACCGCCGGGGACTTACGCAACTTCTGGGACTTTTTGACTCAACCTAGTGAGAACTCCGCGAACCCCCGCGCTTTCACCCCTATATGCAATCGGGTTCCAACTCAGGTACATTGGTGGTAAGCTCACCATCGACAAAAACACCCAGCAGTTGGAAAATTGTGAAGAAAATGGCACGAACAGCCAGCACGAAGCGGCTCGTATTAGAGGTTGCTGACTGTTCCTACTGACTGTTTGTTGAGAAATGACTGAAATAATATTCTTAATCGAACAGTCAACACCAACACTAACAAGGTGTAGAAAAACATTCCATCTTAATAAAAACTCATATAGAAAATATCATATCGAATTCAAAGTACATGCAACAACATTAAGACACAAATGAATGGAATCTAAAAGTTGTCATATCCATACACACACAAAGTCCTTCACCTCAAAGTAGAAGTGATTTATTTGAAGAGACAAATTAAGTAAATTCTACTTAAAGGTGAAGGTCAAGCCAGAGCCAGCAAGGTTTTCTTCAACAATCTTCTGAACTCGTTGAGCCATCGCCGGAGTCAAATAGTTAGCCCAATCTCCGACCTCCCCTTTCCTGAAGAAGATATCGTTTCCAAATCCAAAATCATGCTTGCCCGTCTTGTTCACATCAATCTCCTTCAAACTCTTGAAGCTACACAAACTCACGATATCTCCGATCACCCCTTCCCTCTCCTCGGCCGGAGAAAAGGGACACCCCAAGAACTCAGCCACCCTCTTCACGTGCCTCGCCGTGTCCTCCTTAACATCCTCGTACTTCAAGAACAAGACCTTGTCGGGCCTCTCCCTGCTCATCTTCCAATACTTCAAAGCATGGCTCCATAGAGGCCCGCCTAGCGTGATCCCGCGGCAGAAGAGATCAAAGGCTTCATCAAGAAACTCATCACCAAGATTATTTACTTTCACGCTAAAGTTATAGAAGGAGATGAACTGGCCGAGAGGGTTGCGACATATGTAGATGATACGACACTTAGTGGAAGAAATGGACGGAGCTAACAAAGAAAGAGCAAGATGGGTTGCAAACATTCTCATGCCATGGTGATGAGGAAGATGAAGATTAGGGTTAGGGTTGTTCTTGTAAAGAACCTCAAGGTAGTGTACGAGGCCATGAGGGTTGGAGGAGAGCAAGGGGTGAGGGGTATTATCGTCTTTTTTGTAGTGGGTGCGGTTGAGGATGGACAAGGCTAGGGCTTTGAGCCAGGTGGTGCCTGACTTTGGGAAGGTGGCTAAAACGACGTCGGAGTCTAGGGCTTGGAAGTGGGTTCGGAATGGGTTCAAGCCCGTTGCAAAATATGAGCTCAACCAGAAACCATGGTATCGGTAGAGCTGATCACCATCCCAGTTTCTCACCTCACCATCATGAACAAGAAGCTCCTCCAATACCATCGTCTTCTTCACCACCTCTTCTGGTTTCTCCATCTACCTTCCTTTGTGTATTGGCTATGCCTCTTTCATATATACATATATATATAAACAAATATGGACGGTTCTATCTAATGTGATGGGTCATATGATCTACAATTTTTTTATTTTAAAAATGTGCGAAAAGAAGTGCTCTTGCTCTCTTTTGTGAAGATGATGAGGCCGCCACTGCTACAAGCCCGGAGGTGAAACAACCTAACCATGTTCGAGTCTGCCCCGTCCTAGATTCGCACCCATCAACCACTCGATCGGTCGAAAAGGTGACCCACGATCGAATCTACGACAAGGGACCTGAGGAGGGAGAAGGGGTTGTAACAGCCATCGAGTTGGAGGGAGAAAAGAAGAGACCAGGGGAAGAGGCGCGAAGCAGGAGGGAAAGGGAAGGGGAAGGTAAGAAAAGGAAAATACAAGAGAAAAGAACCACCGGAAACCGCCTTGACCGAAGTCGTGGCCGGTGCCGATGGATCCGAAGAGAAGAAGGGGCGGCGGCTGGTAGCAGGAAAAGGGTTTCAGAAGGTACTTATCTTGTTCTATAGTATTGCATCGACCTCTTCTCCGGCGTCAAGCCCAGCTCCGGCGTGGGAAACCTTTCATAGATCTCTTGGTCTCATATTTGTTTGGACCTCGGTCGCTGGTTGGGGATGATGGGTTCCTCAGAGCCCGGTCTTCTTTGGTGGGTCTCCTTCGCCTCCATGGTCGGATTCTGTGGGTGTGTTGCTAGCGAGAAGGGTGAGTAGAGTGCTGCATCGTCTGAACTGTTCAGTTCTTGGAGCTTGTGTTCGATCTGGTTTTGGACAGGTCGGGCTTGGGCCTGGAGCGGGTTTGGTCCAGTAACGGGTTCGACAACGCAGTTTTGACGGAGGAGCTTCTCTCGGGTCATTAGAGGTATCTAGTTCCAGCTCAGGTCGTGGGACACGCTTCTACATTCTATTGGGTGTGAATCGTTGCCGAGCTAATCTAGCTGCTTCTGGTGCTTCGCCTCCCAGGGACTGACGAGATCACTCCACTCAAGGAAGAAGACTTGAATCGTCGCCAAAATTCACATGAAAACAAATGACTCAAATCAAAATAGTATCAATCCATAAATCCAAACATCACATGTTATGAGAAATGAAGATTCTAAACTGTATAGTAGATATTCGCCACCTTTGTGATGGATTCACATCTAATTTTATTGATGAATGCTTACGAATGGGAGAAAGCACGGATTAAGAGTTTGTAGGAAGTTTGTAGCGCATCATCGATGTATTTGGTTCCACCTATCTACGACAGTATTGAACAAGGGGCACGCTCTCCATGTATTATGCGTGAATGCAACATGTGGTTTCCAGGAAATTCTAGGAAGTCTTGATTGCATGCAGTAGTAGAATTGTTTGGTTACATAAAAAGAACAATTCCAACGTGGGATCATTTCGGTCCGACTATAATCGTTGCGCCAAAAGACATTTGGATATGGCTAGTGTTTTAAAGAAACGAAATTAGGCACCACCTAGTCTGAGAAACGAGCTCCACCGTTCCAATCTAGAAAGGTCGAGCAGATCCTACATACACCGCTCAGATCGTAGTCATTGTTGTGCTCGCCTTTCAATTCCATTTTATGGCATCTCCTTCTCCGGTCTCTCGACCCCGAACTCCTTCCTCCATCTTCGTCTCCGGCCTGTTGAAATATAAGTCCTACATAGAAAGTGTATGGACGAATTGAATACTTGATAAACATATTAGTGCTTCCACCCATCAGTTCGAGCTTTTGGGTTGGATAGGGCTTTAACGTGGTATCAGAGATGGTTCGGCCCACGACCCGTTTGTCACCTCCACCATGTGGTCTCCGGTCCATATGCAGATGTCCAGACCTGCTATGGCCCACGTGTAGATGTCCACGTGAGGGGGAGTGTTGAAATATAAGTCCTACTTATAAAGTGTATGGACGAACTGAACACTTGATAACCATATTAGTGCTTCCACCCATCAGTTCGAGCTTTTGGGTTGAATAGGACTTTAACACGGCCTCCCCTCTTCTATCATCTCCATCTTCGAATTTCTCACAATACGCAAGGCTGACTTATCTCATGGAAAGCGATGGAATTATGTATATGGATTTTGAGATTACGAAAATTTATGAGGATTAGATAAGGATGGTTGGAGTTAGAGGATTAGGGTAGAACTTGTGTTTGTGTGGCTTTTATTTCTGTTGAGTCCATATTGTGTAAGATATGCCCGTTATAGTTAGACATTTAATGAAACTTTGTAAGGAAGTATCTCTAGAAACGAATGATGATCAAATAGTTGCCTCTCACCGACAAATGCCAGCTAAACATCTAACACTAATCAAATAAGATAGGCTTACACTTTCTCATGGGGTATGGTATGTCCTTATCTCATCTTCAAATTTTCGATCATAAAATCCTTGAAGTGGATATGCCCAATTCACATGGGGTATGGTCTTGTCTCATCATCCAAAGTTCAATTTTTTTTTTCTGAAACGTGATTGTAGAAATTTTTATTAATCATGACAAAAATCATAAACATAATTTGGGTCTCTGACCCTGAGTTCCGACATATGTCTGGAAACTCCGCAGGGATTCTGGCAAACATGGACTCGTATTGGAGATCGTTTTAGTATAGCTGACCTTAAAGACCATAGTAAGACATAAATACGAACATAGTAACCTAATGAACTTGTGATGCCAGTTCTTCTGAACCCTGTAACTGTAGTAGTGGGGCAATTTGATATTGCTAACTCATCGGCTTGAGTCCCCGATGCTCCGGATGTGACTTCACCGATACTTCACGCAGAAGTAGATTGATCATCATCGGTCCGACCCAAAATGGGTCGTCCAGTCTCGAGGTGACCGACATTGGGTGTCGTGGATACAAACTCCGGCTTAAAGTCCCTCCTCCCGGATCCCAAATCCAGCGACCCCTTCGGAGCGCTCCGGTTGCAACAACGTGGTTGAGCGGATTTGGTTGAGCCAGTCTGAGAGCTAGTTGGAGTCGGTGCACAGTCGGAATGGACATGGACGCTGCCGAACATATTTGTCCCGTCGTCGACTCACAGCAGATCCAGGCTGCCGTCGCCCTACTGCCCCCGGCGGGCTTCCTGCCCGAGGTCACGCTCTCGTCGTCACCGGCCGACACCCGTCCCCGCCTTTCGCCTGAGCAACGACGACCCGCCGGCAGTCTGACCCCAATGAAGGACAAGTTGGGCGCGGGATCGGACGAATCCCTCGTCCTCTTTGACCCGCAGACACCGGTGTCCCCGCGTCGGATCTCGCTCGAGGGGGTTGGACTGCATCCAAGTCATCCGCCCCTTCCTCGACCATCATCGGCGGCGACCATACCCAGGTACCGTCAGGCGGAGGCAGGGAAGTCTCCTATGCAGGGATGATCCGACCCGGCAGGGGTGGGTGGGGTCGATGCCGGCCTATACCTACAGACCCGGGACAGCCAGTGCTGGGAGGTCTCGGGCTGCCTGTAACAACAGCTCAGATTTATTGCTTGCTTTATTTCTATCTGCATTACTGTTGGAACAATTTATTTTCTGCTTTGGTTAGGATTTTTCATTTTATGTCTCGTTGTTCTGAGACGTTGGTAAGGGGATGTCCTAAGTTGTTGCCTACTATATCAAGTAGGCTATTTTTATGGGTCCTTGAACGCTGGGCTTGCTACGGTCGGCCAGAACATACATCTGGAACCCTGAGCGTTTACGCCCTACCTTGTTTGGTTACCTTTTGACATTAATACACTTCTCCAGTTACCCGTTTCAAAAATAAACTATGGCTTAATCCCAAGAATATGACTCTAAAAAACTGAAAAAACCAATTCTAGCTCAACTTGTTCCAAATGAGATAGTCTGACTGCTACATGGCCTTTGGGGAGGACCGTTTGCTTTATGTGGAATGTAGGCTACTTGGTGGAGAAAGCTAGTTAGCTGGTGTTAACCGTGTAGGATCGGGCCTCTTTTCCTCCCCCAACGTCCCGTGTCCTCTAGGCAACTCATTTTTCGTAACGAGTTTGTTTTTCAGACATCGCTTGATTCTCATGTTACTTTTGTATAGATAATATACCTATCAGGTCCGAAGCCTTCTTCCAGGTCTTCCTCGGTTCAATTATTAGTGGCGGGGTGGCTTCCTTCCCTTTCCCGACCTTTCTGGGAGACAAATGTTCTGTCTTAGGAAGGATATTGGTTGTCATGCCCGACATTCCTCTCCGAGCCAAACCCTCCTCTTCCCCGCCCCCAAGTTGGGAGTGTTAGATGGTCATATGGAGAATATGTAGAAGCTTTAGGCAGGATGTTCGATGTTAGTAGAGGTGGTTGTAACCCTAGAGGATCATAGGGGAGGATCAAACTAATCTAGATTTCTCCGATATTTCGCAGCTTGTAGTGAAGTGTTATCTTACTGATATGTTCCCTTCGGCCACTAGAGAGAGGTCGTATCTGGGTATGACACTCGTGCACTCATGAACTACATGACCTTGATGGCCGCAAAAGAAAGATAGGTGTTTGTACTTCAGACTGGCACAAACACGATAGGGAAACTCTCAGAATTTAGGGACCATCAATTTCCTAAGGGGGCTACTCAAGGGCATCCAGAACCAAAACCGGATTTTTCTTCCCCAATAAAGGTTCCATTAGTCACAACTTACCTTCGCCCCTCCGAGGGTGTTCCTACAAGGACACATGTCGTGTATGTCATGACCACCGGCGGGATGTCCCTTGCCTGAGCCCATAAGTGGATACGATCCAGCCGGGCAGTCATCAACCCCCATGCATCGGAAGCTCAGCAAGAATGAATGGAGCACGATCAAAGCACCACGGTTAGCCACTACGAACCCCCTACTTGGCTTCTTGAGAGCCAAAATAGAATGTGTGCACATCTGGCTCAAAGTCCTTTACCACGAGGCTATCAAAGGACGTCCCCTATTCCTTTGTGATTACCCGGAGAATTACTTTTAGGTTATAAGGCCGACTAGATAGGAGGCGGCCAGCCATCCAGAAGAGACGACAGGCCGGATGGTATATGGCACATTGGCAGTTAATAGCGGTAGAACCGCATAAGAGAGCCTGATGAGTGGCACAGGTTTGCGGACTCGAGAGGCTAGAAAGAGAAGCTCTAGTTTTTTTCTATGGTATTGTGAATTTATTTGTGGATGATTATTCACGTATCAATTAAGTCTTATACTGTTAACTATTAATTATTTGAGTCTTTGTATCTGATTGATCTAAGGGTTATGAAGTTGGGGGGACAAACCAACGTACTTGGAGGAACTTTTTTTTCTTTTGGTATTCCTTGTTCGTGTCCGACTCTTCCAACACAACACATTTCACGCCGTGATCATACCAAAGGCTGAGGTGTTTTTCTGATTTTCTCATAGCTTTGTCTTCATTCTCCAACTTAGAAACTTCTCTTACCGGCGTTCTTAGGAATTACACAAAACTTTACCAGCGAAGAAAAGAGTATTCTAAAGGTGATTTTAAGTGTGATTGTCGTTTTTTAGGTTAATTTTATCTTACTACCTTAAAAATTCTTTCATCTCACTACCCTAAAAATAATTAGTAGCTTTTCACTATCCTAACTATGAGGTAAGAAGCAATTTCATACCCGAGGCATAACTACTAAAAAATAATAATGTAGTTGAGCAATTATGTGTATGATCTTTAACATAAGACTTGTAAAATTTATTAATAGTGTAATTGTGTCTCTGGGTACTATATTGCTCATTAACTCATAAATTAAGGTAGGGAAATGCCACTAACTATTTTTAAGTTAGTGAGGGCATCCACAGTGCAGTACTCAGAATATTTTTTGTTGGCTTACAGTCAGCTCTCCCAGCCAGTACCCTACAGTGCTAGGTGGCTTATAGTCGGCTTATAGCCCTTTTTGTTCATATTTTTGTTTCCAGTCGACGGTAAAGAGAGACGATGAGCTACCGGCCAGCACTCTCAGCCAGAATTATTTAATTAATTTTTCTCTCATTTTTTAGACTCTCTCCTATTTTTTGCTTGCAGCTTCACTACTGTGGATGTCCTGAGATAAAATTAATCCTTGTTTTTTTTGAAGCCCAACTTATACTTTTGACAATGAACTATCATCAGTTTTCAAACCCAATACCGATGGCTCGTGTATTCAAATTACATGCAACAACATTTACGTATAAGTTGTCAACCATACACACACACATACAAGCACCTTCACCTCAGCCTATTGGGGAAGTTCAAGGCTGGTACAATTTATTTATTTATTTGAACAGACAAATTAGGTAAGCGCTTCTTCATCAGTTGCATTATTTCTTGAAGTCGAACGTTAAACCAGAACCAGCAAGGTTTTCTTCAACAATCTTCCGAGCTCGCTCAGCCATGGCCGGAGTCAAGTAGTTAGCCCAATCCCCAACCTCGCCTTTCCTGAAGTAGACACTGTTTCCAAATCCATGAACACTCTTGCCCGTCTTGTTCACATCAATCTCCTTCAAGCTCTTGAAGCTACACAAACTCACGATATCTCCGATCACTCCTCCCCTCTCCTCCGCCGGAGAAAACGGACACCCCAAGAACTCAGCCACCCTCTTCACGTGCCCCGCCGTGTCCGCCTTAACATCTTCATACTTCAAGAACAAAACCTATAGAATAAAAGGGTAGTATATCAACGATAAACAAATTCAAAAAAATAATGATAGAAATTACAAAACGAAATTAAAATAACATTTACCGATCAGTTAGCTTATTGATAAGTATTAAAGAAATTGGATGTTTAGTCGAGAACAAGACCTTGTCGGGTTTCTCCCTGCTCATCTTCCAATACTCCAAAGCATGGCTCCATAAAGGCCCCGTTGGTTGGATCCCGCGGCAGAAGAGATCAAAGGCTTCATCAAACAACTGATGTTCACTATGAAGTTTACTTATCTTTAGGTGAAAACAATAGGAGGAGATGAATTGGTCGAGAGGGTTGCGACAAATGTAGATGATACGACACTTAGTGGAAGAAATGGAAGGAGCTAACAAAGTATGAGGAAGATGGGTTGCGAACATTCTCGTGCCATGATGATGAGGATGATCAAGATTAGGGTTAGGGTTGTTGCCGTAGAGAACCTCGAGGTAGGGCACGAGGGCGTGGGGGGTGGAGGAGAGCAAGGGGTGAGGGGTATTATCGTCTTTTTTGTAGTGGGTGCGGTTGAGGATGGAAAAGGCTAGGGCTTTGAGCCAAGTGGTGCCACATTTTGGGAAGGTGGCCAAAACCACATCGGAGTCTAGGGCTTGGAAGTGGGTTCGGAAGGGGATGAAGCCCGGTAGAGAAAATGAGCTCAACCAGAAACCATGGTATCGGTAGAGCTGATCACCATCCCAGTTTCGAACCTCAGCATCAGGAACAGGAAGCTCCTCCTTCAACTCCATCTTCTTGTATATATTGGGTGTGCCATGCACTCTCACATGTATATATAGATACATACGGGAGGAGTTGGGTGCTAGCTATGGTTAAAATGGATCTCTTACATTGTTTCCAACTTATTTTTCTAATTACGTATTGGAACAAAACGTTTTTTATATTTCCATGATATCGGTTTTTTCGGACACTGTTGCTATTATAGTATATCACCTTTTAGACAACTTAATAAGCATTTCGGTCGATGAGTTTTTATTTTAGTGTATGTTTTGTTAGCCCCATGATATTAGGGTTTGTTTTTTCTTGGTATTATTTTCTCTTATAAATTATAATATATAACCTCGGATTATAACATTAGGGATTAGCGACGATTCTCTGAAGAGCGAGCGGCGGCTAGGGCTTATGCCGCCACTACTCATGGCTTCATGGGTAATCATGGAGTTGATCATGGTGTTGATCATAGAAGTCCACACGCAGAATTCGACGGCAACGTACAATTCTGAAGAGATGGGTCTGCGGCTAAACCCTAGAGTGGTGCAGATCTTGGCGAGAACCATGGCTCTTGCCATGGCCTTGGTTTTCAGGTGACGGTCGTGCGTGACCGCCTCTCGCCTCAGATCGGTGTGGTGGAGCGGGGGTAAGTCATTACGGTTTGGTTTTGTTGGTTGAATCTCTGGAATTTTCTGGGTTTTGGGGTCAATCGACGGTGTTACGATTCGATTCCGACCCCACTCCCGATAGTGTTGCTATGGAGTGGTTGGTGTGTTCGCGTGCCGGAGAAGACGATGTCGAGTGAGGTGGTGTTCCGCTGGAACACGGGGCTGGGATCGGAGGTCACCGACACAGAAGAGGAACCGGTGAAGGAGGGTGATGATTTACTATTCCTCGTCATATCATCGGATTCAAACCCGGCGACGGAGGAGTCGCCGGAGAAGATAGCGTGGCGGCGAAGAAAGGGTAAGGAGCCAGCGGCGACTAGGGTTTCTTCGGACTCGGCACTGCCACGGGCCGTGGGTTGTGGGCTTCTGGTGGACGCGCGTAAGGATTGGACTGGGCTTGCGTGGGGGCCGCGTGATGGGACTGGACCGGGTCTGCCTGGGCGTTGGACTGGATCGCGTGAGGGTGGGCCGGGTATTGGTCGTGGGGCCAGGAACGGGTCGCGGGCAGATGGACTCGGGTCTGGTGACCCGAAGCAAAGCCAATGGGCCGCGGGTCGGGGCAAGTCTCACCGGGTTGACCCGAACGGGTCGGGTAAAGGTCTCGGGGCAGGTTATGGATCGGGTCCGACCCAATTCTCGACGAACTCTCGCCCCTGTGGGGAGCCGATGGGGGATGGTGCATCATACACAGCAGCGGCGAGGGGCTTCAAGCACCCTCGCCTCGTGGAATGATTCCAACGGGGTCTGAGGAGGGGTCGGTCGGCTGCACCGCCTCCCTAGACGTAAGGTGGCAACGGTTCCACCAAAAGTCGAAAGGTTCTCCCCTACCAGTTCAGGGTCAGCACACCCGCGTTTAGGAGCCCTACCAGTATCAGTCAAGGGAGGACGACGCACGCTGACTTCCCGGGGGAGTTATCGGTCCACCACTGCAAAACCTACACTTGGTCTGCTCGATCAGTGCCCTTTGGTTGGATTATGCTGTATCGATGTCTATGGATGCTACCGCACTTCTCCCCTCCGACCGCCCCTACATCCTAGAGCAACATTTACTATTCATATATTGTTTTTCAATTCTACTGTAGTTTACTTTGGCTTCCAGGTGTTATTAGTTCTGCGAACATCTTAAAGTTATAATATCTCCATTTCCGTTCAAAAAAATAATATATAACCTCGTATTCTTTTAAAAACAAACACTTATATAGTCAAATGATAATTTCCTTTAATATATCAACTGTGTCATCTGTTTCTTCCCTTCATTTCATTAATTGAACAAATAGAAAGAACCCTTCAAACTCACGATTTTGCGCGTTAAAAGTAATGGACGGGCCTTAATTTAAGGTATTTCTGTCTAGTTAAAGTCAGAATTTACACGACTGATTCATAATGTTTTATCCTCCAAAAGATAAGAAGAAAGTTTATGGACGAAAACCCTCGTTTCTTTTAGAAAAGAGGCAGCACTTAATAACTCTAAAAGTTGTGTACGTAACAACCATGTGAGAACCTACAAACCACCACACTCGAAGCACATTGAAAATTAATTATCTATATATTCGGCAATATTAACTGTCATATGTTGTTGTTTGAAAAACGAGAATATTTGAGAACTTTACGTATTAAATTGCCAACTTAATTTTTAAAATGGGTGGAATATTTTAACCGCCGTCAAAAATACTCTCAATTACATCTATTGAATCTCTCGAGCGAATCTTAGTTGCCGCTAAAAAGTTCTCCGTCGATTTTGTCGTCAATCAAGGTAGCATTGAGTCTTAGAGACTATAACGAGCCTCTAAGGTTGGTTTTATTCGATCCCCAGAGCGTTATTGTCGCCGCACTTTCGTCCTCTAATATTGTTGATCAATGGGTTTTGGAGGTTTTGAGATTTCGATGGTCAAGTTCATGGCTTAGAGTTGCCGAGATGTGGGTTCGATCAATAACCGGCGTGAGCTAAAAGATTATCACCCGAACACCCGTACGAGCCGATTGAAGAAGGTCTTAGAGCAATATACAATCAGTGGATTTGGGATCCGAAGGGAGGGACGATAGGATGGGGTCTGTTTCCACGGCACCCAAGGTCGGGTTACCCCGACATATCAAGACGCATCGACAATACGAGGACGTCCCACTATAAAAGATATGAGTTTTAGGAAACTTAGCATCACATGCTCCTTAGTTTTGGTGTTCCGTTGTATGGTCTGTTTTGTTATTTCATGTTTTCGCATTTTGTTTTTCTGTTTTTTAGATTCAGATTAGTTGTTTTGTTGATTTATGGATAGGATGATGGAAGTTTGGGATTTATTTTGTCGGCATGGTAGAACGAGGTTTCATCATGGCATTAGTGTTCTCCACGTATTCATCATATGTAGCTACTCCGTGGTTCAAATCTTACATTTCTCATGTTTGATGTGGTATTTGTGTGTATTATATTGTGCTGTTTCGATATACCATCTGTAATATTGTCCAATAAATCTAAATATTGTTACAAGCGACGTCAGTCAACGTGCAACTAAAACCAGTGATGATCCACGCCGATCTGAACTACGGAGGTCCAGAAATAGCTTCCCATGCCCAGTTCTTCGCAAAGGGTCCAACGAAGACGATGAGGGTGCCACTACTACAAGCGCGGAGGCGAAGCAGCCAAACCACCTTTGAGTCGGCAACGTCCTAGATTTGCACCCATCAACCACTCAAACGGTCGAAAAGGTGACCCACGGCCGGATCTACGACAAGGGACTGAGGAAGGAGAAGGGGTTGTCACAACCACCGAGTCGGAGGGAGAAAAGAAGAGACCAGAGGCGGAGGCGCAAAGTAGGGGAAAAAGGCAAGGAGAAGGTAAGAAAAGGAAAATACAAGAGAAAGGAACCACTAGAAACCGCCTTGGCCAATACCGTGGCTGGCGCCGGTGGATCCGAAGAGAAGAAGAATGGCGGCTAGTAGCAGGCAAAGGGTTTCAAAAGGGAATTATCTTGTTCTACAGTGTTGCAGCGACCTCCTCTCTGGCGTCCGAAGCCTTCTTCCAGGTCATCCTCGGCTTAATTGTCGGTGGCGGGGGTGGCTTCCTTCCCTTTCTCGACCCTTCCGGGAGCCAACTGTTATGTCTGTTGTGCCTTCTATCCCCAGGACAAGTCAGTCCATCCTAACTGTGGGTTAGGAAGGATATTGGTTGTCATACCCAACATTCCTCTCCGATCCAAACCCTCATCTTCCCCGCTCCCAAGTTGGGAGTACTAGATGGGCATATGGAGAATATGTAGAAGCTTTAGGTAGGATGTTCAATGTTAGTAATGGTGGTTGGAACCCCAGATCACAGGGGAGGATCAAACTGGTCGAGATTTCTCCGATGGTGCCCAGTCTGTAGTGAAGTCTTATCCTAGTGTTGTGTTCCCTTCGACCAATAAAGAGAGGTCGTATCTGGGTACCCTGGGTGTGACAGTCATGCACTCATGAACTACATGTCCCAGACAGCCCCAAAAGAGAGGTAGGCGTTTGTACTTCAGACTAACGCAAACTTGATAAGGAAACTCTCAGAATCTAGGGACCGTCGATTTCCTGAGGGGGCTACTCAAGTGCATCCAGAACCAAAACCATATTTCCCCCTCTATTAGAGTCTTTATTAGTCAGAATTTACCTTCACACACCCTCCGAGGGCGTTCCTACAAGGATACATGTCGTGTATGTCATAACCACCGACAGGATGTCCCTTGCCTGAGCCCATAAGTGGATACGGTCCAACCGAGCAGTCATCATCCCCCTGTGCATCGGAATCTCAACAAGAATGAATAGAGCACGATCAAAGCACCACGGTTAGCCACTACGAACCTTCTACTTGGTTTCTTGAGAGCCAAAATTGAATATGTGCCCACGTCTAGCTCCAAGTCCTTTACCACGAGGCTATCAAAGGACGACCCTTATACCTTTGTGATTACCCGGAGCATCACTTTTAGGTTATAGGGCCGACTGGAGAGGAGGCCGTCAGCCATCCTGAAGAGACGATAGGCCGTATTGTATATGGCACATTGGCACCTCAGTTAGTAGTGATTGTTATGGTTTTCTTACCCTTTTTTCGCCTGCTGGCGACAGGTGCCTTCAAGACCCGCCTTGACATTGGAATGCTATTTATAAAACATTGGCAGATCAGAAAGAAAAAAAAAAAAATTTAAAGAACTGTCCCCATTAATACATAAAAGACTTGGGTGTGGGAGGAGGTCTGTTTAAACAGAAATATACTTAAAAAATATCATATCGCGGCGAATAGAAAGTACATGATACGACATTTAGACAAATGAATGGAACCTATTACAAGTTGTCATCCATACAATTGGGATAGAGTTCAAAGCCTGGGTACAATTTATTTATTTACGGGATAAAACCAGGAACTAACTTCGAACAGACAACTTAAGTAAGCCCTTTTCATCGGTTGTTACCTTAATTCCTAGAAGTCGAAGGTCAAACCAGAACCAGCAAGCTTTTCTTCAACAATCTTCCGAGCTCGGTCAGCCATGGCAAGAGTCAAATAGTTAACCCAATCTCCAACCTCCCCTTTCCTGAAGAAGGCAGTGTTTTCAAATCCCATAGGTTGCTTGCCCGTCTTGTTCACATCAATCTCTTTCAAGCTCTTGAAGCTGCACAAGTTCACGATATCTCCGACCACTCCTTCCCTCTCCTCCGCCGGAGAAAACGGACACCCCAAGAACTCAGCCACCTTCTTGACATGCACCGCCGTGTCCGCCTTAACATCTTCATACTTCAAGAACAAAACCTATAGAATAAAAGGGTAGTATGTCAACAACAAGCAAATTCAAAAAAATAATAATAGAAATTACAAAACGAAATTAGAATAATATTTACCGATCAGTTAGTTTATTGATCAGTATTAAAGAAATTAGATGCTTAGTCGAGAACAAGACCTTGTCGGGCCTCTCCCTGCTCATCTTCCAATACTCCAAAGCATGGCTCCATATAGGCCCGCCTGGCGTGATCCCGCGGCAGAAGAGATCAAAGGCTTCATCAAGAAACTCATCATCAAGATTATTTACTTTCACGCCAAAGTGATAGGAGGAGATGAATTGGTCGAGAGGGTTGCGACATATGTAGATGATACGACACTTGGTGGAAGAAATGGAAGGAGCTAACAAAGTAAGAGGAAGATGGGTTGCGAATATTCTTGCGCCGTGATGGTGAGGATGATCAAGATTAGGGTTAGGGTTGTTCTTGTAAAGTTCCTCAATGAAGGGTACGAGGGCATGGGGGGTGGAGGAGAGCAAGGGGTGAGGGGTATTATCGTCTTTGTAGTGGGTGCGGTTGAGGATGGAGAAGGCTAGGGCTTTGAGCCAAGTGGTGCCTGACTTTGGGAAGGTGGCTAAAACGACGTCGGAGTCTAGGGCTTGGAAGTGGTTGCGGAATGGGATCAAGCTCGGTATAAAGAATGGGCCAAACCAGAAACCATCGTACTGGTAAAGCTGCTTACCATTCCAATATCTCACCTCAGCATCAGGAACAGGAAGCTCCTCCTCCAACTCCATCTTCTTCTGTTTTGGCTATGCAACTTTCACACACACATCTATTATATATAGGAGTAAATAGTTTTTGCTACTTTTATGTCTACTCAACTTAAAGTGATGTGTTGATATTTTTATGCTCTATTCAGTAACCTATTTACTATTTTAAGTTAAACACTAATAGAATTATGTGAAATTATTATTTTATTCTTTGACATTTCAAATTAAGTTACTCATAAGCTAAAAATTATTTTACCCTTTTTAATCATTAATCTTTTAATAATTCATATAATATCAGTATTTTTTTAAAATAATTTATAATTTTATTTATTGTTTTTTTACTAAAAGGTGCAATGTTATAAATTTAGAATTCAATTACATAAATACGTGTCAGGGAACAAACTCCCTGGCCACTAAGAAAGAACAAACAAAGAACACAGTGTTCCTAGTTCTTTGAAGTACTATAATCGTTAATGACGCTATTAAAACGCCATATAGGAAGGAAGGAAGTATCATGCCGGTTCTTGGTGGTATCGCTGGCACATTACGTCCAGAGGGGCGGTGTAACCAGCTGACCCCCTCTGGACCACCTCGGACTCATTCCGTGAGGCGAGAGTGCTTGATGCCCCCCGCCGCTGCATAAGATGCCCCGTCCATGATGTCGATTGTTTGGAGTCAGCCCAAAGATTGAGGCCCGACCCAATACTGACCCGACCCACCCTAGACGCATTGATCTGATCTGCCCTAGCCCCGGGAGTCTTGACCTGGCCCTGCCCAGGCCCGACCTGTCTCGGCTCTAGGCCGGTAGTCCTGATCCAACTTGAGCCAGGCCCGCGAATCCTGACCCGGGTCTGCCCAGGCCCGTGGGCCGTCTCCTACTCTTGGTCCAGCTCCCACTCCAGAGTGGGCCTCGTTCCTCTCCGGCTCCGTCCATAGGCCTAACTGATCCCTCGACTCCGCCGAAACCCTATTAGTAGGCTCCTTCCTCGGCCGCCTCTTCCAGGACCCCCGTTCGCCGAACTCCGACGATTCATTCGCCACCTTCGGTGGTTGGTGTCGTGACTCTTTCGACTCCTTTGGAGTCTGTTTCCCAACCACCACTACCTCCACTGAGTCCATCCTCACGGATAACCGGTCCCCAGTGGAAGACCGATGACTGTAGCGACGAACTCGTCGTCCTAACTCTCATAAAAACGCCCCTCCCCGCTCAAGGTCGAGGGCCCTTCGCCGGAGACCTGCGCATGAGGCCTCGACGGTACTCCATCAGGAGAGCCTGCGTAAACCGCCCACTTGCCTCCCATGGTTTCTGACGTACCCCATCTCCCCGGTACGCCGAGAACACCAGTGGGATGTCCGCCACAACCTCGTCCACCCTAATCGATGGTATCGGTTGTGTAGGTTCAGACGCCGAAGGAGAGAGCGAGGCCGAGCGATCTGAAGCCGCCGACACCACGTTGGTATCCTCTTTGCTGGTTTGTTGATCGAAAGGAGCTTGAAAAGTCATTACCGCCGCTGTTCCGAGAATCACAAAACACCCCTCATACTCTAGGGATTGTAGAGAGAATTGTTGCGCACTTTAATTTGCAAATCATGTTAATCAATACATATTAACCGACACATGTGTCACATGATTAATAGAATAGAATATTCTTAAACATAATAAACTCGAAGAGGAGAAATCTAATAGAAACCCTCATTATCCTAAAAACTGTGTGAACCAATCCTAGTCATACACCATTTAGATCCAACATTTACCATAATGCCACATCATCATCCCAATTCCACCAAAAGTCACGCCAATTTCTTCCTTTCTCACACAAACAAGGGCATAATTGTAAAAGCATGGTGCCATGTGGACAAGTGTCTATTTTTTTTCTTAACCAATTCACTAATTTAATATTTCCCGCTTCGTTTGAACTCCGATTAGCTTCAAACTTGCGCCAATATTTTTATTTTTCCAAGGGCTTTAAATCAAGATCAGTCATGAATATATTTTGAAACACGAAAATAAAAAGTTATATTGGGGTGATAAAAACAATGTTAAGTGTTGATAAATCTTCACTAATAAAATTTTCATATCGGGGTATCAAACTAGTGCTAAATAGTGTTTAGTGTGGATAAAACTAGTGCTTAGTGTTCATAAAAAAAACATGTGATGATGTAATAAAAATCATGTTCGATTTTGGAAAATGAGGTGATAAAACTAGTGTTCAGTGTTGATAAACCCAATGTATAGTGTTGACAAACCCAGTATATAGTGTTGATAAACCCAGTGTATAGTGTTGATAAAAATTACACAGACTTAAAAAAAAATTAAATCAGCCCCAAAATAAGGGTGATAACCTAGAGTTTAGTGTTGATAAAAAAACATGCGATGAGATGATAAAAACACATGTAATTTAATGATAAACATAATGTTTAGTGTTGATAAAACTAGTGCTTAGTGTTCATAAAAAAAAACATGTGATAATGTGATAAAAATCATGTTCGAATGAGGTGATAAAACTGGTGTTCAGTGTTGATAAACCCAGTGTATAGTGTTGATAAACCCAGTGTATAGTGTTGATAATAATTACACAGACTTAACTTTTTTTTTTAAATCAGTCCCGAAATAAGGGTGATAACCTAGAGTTTAGTGTTGATAAAAAAAACATGTGATGAGATGATGAAAACACATGTAATTTAATGATAAACATAGTGTTTAGTGTTGATAAAACTAGTACTTAGTGTTCATAAAAAAAACATGTGATGATGTGATAAAAATCATGTTTGATTTTGGAAAATGAGGTGATAAAACTGGTGTTCAGTGTTGATAAACCCAGTGTATAGTGTTGATAAACCCAGTGTATAGTGTTGATAAAATTACACAGACTTAACTTTTTTTAAAATCAGCCCCGAAATAAGAGTGATAACCTAGAGTTTAGTGTTGATAAAAAACATGTGATGAGATGATAAAAACACATGTAATTTAATGATAAACATAGTGTTTAGTGTTGATAAAACTAGTGCTTATTGTTCATAAAAAAACATGTGATGATGTGATAAAAATCATGTTCGATTTTGGAAAATGAGGTGAAAAATCCAGTGTATAGTATTGATAAATCCAGTGTATAGTGTTGATAAACCCAGTGTATAGTGTTGATAAAAATTACCCAGACTTAACTTTTTTTTAAAAAATCAACCCCGAAAATAATTTTTTTTCGTGCTTCAAAAAATATATTCATGACTGATCTTGATAGGAAGCCCTTGAAAAAACAAAACTAATGGCGCAAGTTTGAAGCCAATCGGAGTTCAAACGAAGCGGGAAAAATTAAATTAGTGAATTGGTAAAAAAAATATATGATGATTTTACTAAAAAGCCTTTAGCCATTACTAAAAAGTGCTGTTTTTTTGTAGTCAACAAATCAATTGCATCTCATCCATCCATTCTTAAAATGAATGGCTTGAATTGGTTCACACAGTTTTTACGTTAAGGAGTGGTTTCTATTTGATTTTTCCTCTAAACTCGAATGCCTAAAATATTCAACTAATAAGGTCTTTAATTGATTAGTCAAAAAATTTCGTTCTTGGTTTGTCTACAGGTCAGGTGAGTTCCTCCATAATACACTCCAATGTTACTTTTCGTTCTAACTTATAAAAATTGTGCTTCCCTGACAAGACACATATTTTTGTTAAATTATGGAACAATTTGCACTTACACGTTTGCACAAAAATGTACTCTATGTTCATTTTTATGTAATGTTGTTGTTATTAGATCAATGATTGAATGTTTTCAACATATATTAATTTATTGATATCTCATTTATAGTCACTACGTTCTAATTGGACAGCCTTTCGGTTTCCATTAACCTGCCACGTATTTTTATTCAATTTAAGAACAAAAAATCAAATAGAATCTTAGCAACTGAAGATCTTGCCGGTTGAATATTAACACACAGATAATGTCATTAAGTAGTACATATTTTAGGAAATATTTTAATATAATAACCTTTTTTCAGCAGCATTCAAGCACCACCTTGATCAGTCCTCATCAATTTCGTAGTTTACTTTCTGTTCACCTATATGACACTTTACAAACCGTCTTAAACAGTTAACCAGTCTCATAGTTGTTTTGTTAGGGGACCTTCTACGGCCCTAAACAATGTAATAGCTATTCTCTATTCCTATTATTAATAAGATCCTTATATTTCGCTCAAAAAAAGAAAACAATGATTTTAGTTATAGAGTAAGCGTCTCGGGCTTGTCCGAAACTATATTTGATCCTATTTTGTATTCTATTTGACCTGTTTTCGTCGAATAGGCCGAATGTCAACGTCGATAGATTCCTCGACGTTGATTTTAAGGCTAACAAATTCAATTAACAATCGACTGTTGTCCATAGGTTCAGCGTCCTTTTTTCAAGAAAAATGACATATTCGACGGCCACACACAACTCGGTCCCGACGCCATTATAATCGCTCTTAATGTAATGTTGATTTAGTGAATTTTTCACTTTTCACCATATAGATTAATCAATTGATATCTCATTTGTCGTCACTATACGTTCCTATTGGACACCCTTGTTTGTTTCCATTAACCGGCTACCATATTTTAATGGGTTATTTTCATTTCACTACCATAATTATGTGGGTTTTTCATCTCACTACCCTAACTATTTTTTTGTGGCAACTCACTACCCTATAATGCATTTTTTTTCATTTTCATACCCGCCGTCAATTTTTCATCCATTTTTGGATGTAAGCACTTAAAAAGTCCATAATACCCTTCACTAACAATCAAATTTTAAAAAGCATGTCATTGGTTTTCAAAATTTATTTAAAAGAATCAGTTTTTAATGTCACAAAAATGCATTCTAGGGTAGTGAGGTGCCACAAAAACTATATTAGGGTAGTGAGGTGCCACAAAAACTATATTAGGGTAGTGAGGTGCCACAAAAAATAATAATTAGGGTAGTGAGATTAAAAAAACCACATAGTTAAGGTAGTGAGATGAAAATAACTCTATTTTAATTTAACGTAAGAACAAAAAATCAAATAGAATCCTAGCAACCGAAGATTTTGTCGGTTGGATATAATGGATTGGAAATGTCACTTCTTTTTCGAACACAAAAAATATTTCATTAAAAGTCAATCATAACATATCGCAATGGTACCTCCAGAAGATGTTGGACCATCGTCAGTCTTCCGATACTCCAGTAGTTCGAGAGAAAACCTTCGTAAGCAAGTCACAATCATTGTTCTAAAAATCTCGACCATGCTCCGTATAGGCGTCATATTTTTGTTGGCCGACCCGATTAATTCGATTAATCTCCAAAAGACCCTAACCGTTCATGTAATAACCACTTCCGGTCAACGACAGTCAAACCTGCGAAAAACAGGAAAATTTAAAAATTTTAAGACAGACACTTAATTTAACCTAAGTTGACCCCGTTATCGACCAAAATGAGTACCGGGGGACTCAGGGCAACTTTCTGATCAATTAAGGAAATGTTGACTTTTCGCTGGAAAAGTCAACCGAGCGACGTTTTGGTCCATTCGAGGACCGTTTTGGATCCAAAAAGCTTAGCCGTCGTCGCAGCGGTCTTAGTTGAGCCGTTTCCTTGTAGCCCGTCAAGTTCCGTAATTTCTTGGGAAAAGTGCCCGTTCGGGGCCCGAAACGTTCGTTTTTCGCGAATCTGATTGGAAAATATCTAGTAGATATTTTCCAAAAGGTGTGGGGCCCACCTTGCCACTTGTCCAATTAGTGGTGGTGTTAGATTTGGGGGGAAAATGAGTGGTGAGGGAGGGTGGCCGGCCACATGTGTTAAAAGAGAAGGAAAAAAAAAGAGAAATTGTGTTAGTTTATTTGAAATAGAAAAAGAAGAAGAGAGTTAGAGAGAGAAGGAGAAGGAGAAGAAGAGAGAAGGATAAGGAGCTAGGGTTTTGGGGGTTATCCAACCCTTGGATCGTCTCAAGGCAAGAAGAAAGCGTCTTCCCCTCATCCTCATCTACGGTTTGTACTAAAACGATCGTCGTTTTGTTTAATTTCAAAAGCTAGGGTTTCGTTAAAATGATTGGGTTAGGGTTGTATTGAGGTTGGGGAAGTGTTGGAGACGTTTTAGAGGTGTTTGGAGGTATGATTGCACGTTTTCCGGTGACCGGAAGCTCGGGATGAGCTCCGGCCACCGTGGGTGGTGGCCGGCCGGCCATGGGGTGGCTGGCCGGAGCTGGGACCAGCCACCACCATGGTGGCTGAGCCCACCTTGAACCCTAGGGCTCACGGCCAAGTGGGCCGGGTGGGGCCCACGTGCTCGGGTGATCGGGTTTAGTGTTCGGGAGGTCTAAAACGTTCCCCGGACCATTTATCCTTAACCGAATCGAAAATTGGAATTAAATTGGAAAAGTTGTAATTAACGGGTTTTTGAAACTTTAAACGTTGATTAATTGACTCGGAAGTCGGAATTCGATCCCGTCAAGTGCATTGGGATTCTTGAATTATTCTAAGACCGTAGAATCGAAAACGGGAATTTTTGGAGCCCCGGAAGGGCGTTTACAAAACCCGGGCAGATTCGCCATGTCGGGTGAATCGGGCCTTTACGGGTCCTTTGTCGACAATGTCAAGTATTTGGGAAGTTTGGGAGTGATCGACATTGTTGGGGTTGCGTTTGGGCGTTAAGTTTATTAATTTCCGGTTTATTTCCTGCGAGTTTAAAGTGCATTAAAAATTGTGTTCTTTTAGATCGTGCTGCGGACCAAGGCAAAGGGAAGCTCGGCGAGTGACTGGGATCGCGCCGAGGCTTAGTTGGGCACTTTTGGAGGACTTATACGAGGTAGGAAAAAGTATCCGGATCTCGGCCCTAATTAGGGAAAGTTAACAGTAGAATTGCATGTGACACCAGGGTGTCGTGGGTTGAGTAGGTTTATTTAAATATTAGAAAAGCATGATACGGGAAGGTAGCGTTTATGAGAAAAGCATGTGACACTTAGTAGTGTCGTAGGAACAGAGAACGTAGCGATATTAGAATTACTGGAGGCATATGACCATGCCCGGAGGTTGACTGTTTAATTTATGTCTTGGGTGGCCATGAGAGCCCGTATTTGATCGTTGGTGTCTTGGGTGGCCATGAGAGCCCGTGTTATTTAAATTGGTGCCTTGGGTGGCCATGAGAGCCCGTATTTGATTGTTGGTGTCTTGGGTGGCCATGAGAGCCCGTGTTATTTAAATTGGTGTCTTGGGTGGCCATGAGAGCCCGTATTTGATTGTTGGTGTCTTGGGTGGCCATGAGAGCCCGTATTATTTAAATTGGTGTCTTGGGTGGCCGTGAGAGCCCGTGTTTTACTGTTGGTGTTTTGGGGTGGCCGGGAGTGCCCGTGGGGTTGTTGAACCCGAGTCTTGACTGTTGGTGTGTCTTGAGTGGTCGTGAGTGCTCGTGGGGTTGTTGAACCCGAGTCTTGACCGTTGGTGTGTCTTGAGTGGCCGTGAGTGCCCGTGGGGTTGTTGAACCCGAGTCTTGACTGTTGAGGTGTCTTGGGTGGCCTTGAGTGCCTGTTTGTTGAACTTGCCTGTGATTGTGATTGTGGTTACCTGAAGTTGTGAGTGTGATAGGTCGACAGCCTGATCCGACTTGGTGTCGATGAATTGCGATAGGTCGACAGCCTGATCCAACTTGGTGTCGATGAATTGTGATAGGTCGACAGCCTGATCCGACTTCGTGTCGAGGAATTGCGATATGTCGATCCTTGACCTGATTGAGATTGATAACTAGACGTGAGGGAGGTTTTTGAGCAACTAGTGTGCGATCCTTTGTGATCTTGTTTGGCGTTGCGTAGTCTTTCTGTCTTGTCCTTGGAGGAGGTCGTCGATAGTTGTGTCGGGTCTACATTACGTTATCGAGTGTTGAGTATGTTGAGGAAGTAACAGGTGGTATGTCAGTTGAGTTACTTGAGTTTGGGGATAGTAGTCCCCGGTGTTTGGGTTGTTGTTGGTGTTACTGGCTTTGTCTGCTCATTATGCAGTAGTCAGTCTGTTATCTGTGGTGGTGAGCGAACGCTCACCCCTAGCTGCTTTTCCTACAGGTACTGATCACTGGACGGACTAGGTGAGCTCTTGAAGCTTGGGGGAGCTAGGAGCGGAGTCCGGTCTTTATATTTTGAGTCTAGTGACGGATATTTGTACCTTGTCCATTTGTTGGGATGTTTTTGTCTTGTAAATATTATTTTGATAACTGAATGGTAATTTCAAAGTATTTATTCAAAACAGGTTTCAAGCGTTTTTATGATTTTAAATGTTCGCGTCCCGAGTTCGGTTTACTGAAATTGGGGCAAGGGTCGACATTGGTTGGCCCGGTGAGCGGGGGTCGTCGTTGTTGTGATTGTTGTTGTTGAACCATGTCGGTTTGTGTTTTGGTTGAGGTTGGAAGACTCGTGGTTCGTTTTGTTTTGGTTGCGCGTGTACTGTTAATTTGGTGGTCTAGCGCGTGTGTCGTTAAAACCAATTTTAGGGTTAAGACGGGTTGAGTTTCGAGTTTGAAGCGAGTTTGGAAAACAGGTCTGCACGAGCGTCACGGATCCGTGACGGACCAGAACGTTTTGGGAGGATTTAGGTCTTTGTCACATATCCGTGACCCCAACCGTGACGGGGTCTGCCACGGATACGTGACCCCTGTTTTTGCACCGTCTTGACTTCGAAGTTTTCGTGTTGTTGTGCATGGCTTGGTGTGCGTTTATGCGGTTTAATTGAGGTTTCGCTTACGTATTATTTTAACTAAAGTATAAATAGTGTGAGCGGTGTGACGTGTTAGTGTTAAGCACGCTAGAGTAAGCGTAGACCGTGTGAACGTTAGTGTATTTGAGCTTGTTGTCTTTTTATGAGTTCGCAAACTGAACGTTTGCGTGTATCCGTGTAGAGGATACTGACTTATGGCTCGCGGTAGACGCGGACGAGCAGCGGGAACACGGGGTCAGGCGCCCACGCGAGGCCGGCGGGGACGGTCAGCGGGGACACCGGGAAGGGTGCCAACCGTTGAGCCCGCCGAGTACGCGGAGGCGCAGGGCACTCCTGTCGGAGAAGACAGGAGAAGCGACGCGGGACCGTCTACAGGCACACTCAGTGTTCCGCCGGTCGCGGACCCTCCCGTTATGACTGCCCTGGATGAGCTGACCAGGACAGTCCAGAGTTTGGTGGCGGTCATCGCCAGCCGAGAGTCGGCTTCACCAGCTCCAGAGGCAGCCGCGATCCCAGTGAGGCCCGGTCAGACAGAGGATCACACATCCCGGGCACTACTAGACTTCCTGAAGCTCGGGATACCTACATTTGTCGGGGAGCCGAACCCCGACCTAGCCGAGAGGTGGCTAGAGCAGGTCACGCGAGACCTGGATACATCAGGTGTCAAGGATGGCCGTCGCAGAGTGTCATTCGCGGCCCATCAGCTGAGAGACAGCGTCTACCACTGGTGGGGGCGTGTGAAGGATATGGTCGGATACGACTACAGCATCTTCCAGGAGGTGTTTCTGGCACAGTACTTTCCCGAGTCGGCTCGGCTGGAGCGACATCGGCAGTTTCTAAACCTGGAGCAAGGAGGGTTGACAGTGGCGGAATACGAGGCCAGATTCACGGCCTTGACCATATTCGCGCCGGAGATGGTGACTACCGAGCAGAACCGTTGCCTGCGGTTCTAGGGGGGACTGAGACCGGTGATTCGGGACAAGGTCCTCGCCTTGAGATTGCGGAAGTATACAGATCTCGTGGACACCGCAACGACGGTGGAGCAGGGTATTCGGGATGCGGTCAGGACCCGCGAGGTTCGACAGCGGCCGACCAGCTTTACAGGGTCGTCAGAGTCACGAGACCCAAGGAGGCAGAGGACCACGGAGTTCTTCCGACCACCGCCTCATCAGGGTGGATCGAGACAGTAGGGTTCAGTAGCATCAGTGGGGCCAGTCGTCTTAGAGAGGAGGCCGACATGCTATTACTGCGGGCAGCCAGACCACTTACAGCGAGACTGTCCGACAAAGGGAGGGCCCGCGGCACTACCAGCGACTAGCCGGACAGGCCAGGGCTCGGGGTCGAGAGCCGACGAGACCAGCTGTTTCCGGTGCGGCCGGGTTGGACACACTATGGCATGGTGTCGTGAGCCGTTGGGAGCGACATCAGCGCAGCGACCGCAGCAGTCGCGGACAGTACAGTCGCCCAGGGGTCGCCCTCGACAGAGTCAGCAGCCGAGGTCGTCACGGCCGTCTATGAGCGCACCGATTCCGAGACAGCAGCAGAGTCAGGGATATGCAGCAGCCAGTGCGCCGGGTCAGAGGCAGCAGGCCTCGCAGGGGAGAGTGTATGCAGTCACCGACTCCAGGGCCCAAGGATCTAGCACGTACCGCGAGACCATCCAGGGTACGTGTTTATTGTATCATTTGTGGGCGTTATTCTTATTTGATACCGGGGCGTCGCACTCTTTTATTTCGTTGGGTTGTGCTGAGAGGTTGGGGTTGAGCTTAGAGCCGTTGAGTCCACCCATGTGCCTGGACACCCCAGTTGGGGGTGGAGCGTCGTTGACTAGGGTCTGTCGTGACTGCGAGATTAGAGTCGCAGACTGTCCTTGCCCTGGTGATCTTCTCGTACTGGGAATGACGACCTTTGATGTGATCTTGGGAATGGATTGGTTGTCGAGGTACCGAGCCAATATCGATTGCTACAGGCGACGAGTGACAGTGTCAGTGGGCGGTACGAAGGTGACGTGTGTTCTGGGTAGTAAGAGCGGGGTCCTCCTGTCGGTGTTATCTGCAGAGGAGGAAGTATCGGCTGTGCAGAGCCGAGAGTTACCGCAAGTGGTATGCGAGTTCCCCGATGTCTTTCCCGAGGAGTTGAGCGGGTTGCCACCGGTTCGTGAGGTGGAGTTCGGGATTGACCTAGTGCTGGGAACGGCGGAGATATCGATGGCGCCTTACAGGTTTGCGCCGGCAGAGTTGATTGAGCTGAAGCGTCAGCTAGAGGAGCTTCAGCAGAAGGGGTTTATCCGTCCGAGTGTATCACCGTGGGGAGCACCAGCACTCTTCGTGAAGAAGAAGAGTGGAGAGCTACGGATGTGTATAGATTACTGGAAGCTGAACCGGGTTACGGTGAAGAACCGATACCCGATGCCGAGGATCGATGACTTGTTCGACCAGTTGAGAGGGGCGACCTACTTCTCGAAGATCGATCTACGATCCGGTTATTATCAGTTGCGAGTCCGTGAGGGGGACGTCGCAAAGACTGCATTCCGGACACGCTATGGGCACCACGAGTTCCTGGTGATGCCATTCGGACTGACGAACGCACCTGCAGCGTTCATGAACCTGATGAACAGCATCTTCCGGCCGTACCAAGATCAGTTTGTGGTGGTGTTCGTGGACGACATCCTGATATATTCGCAGAACGAGGCGGCGCATAAGTCACATCTGAGGGCTGTTCTGACACTACTGCGCGAGCATCAGCTATATGCCAACCGGGAGAAGTGCGAGTTCTGGCTCTCCGAGGTGAAATTCCTCGGCCACATCGTGTCCCGTGACGGTATCCTGGTCGATCCGTCGAAGATCGACGCGGTCTCGAAGTGGGCACGGCCCACTAGTGTCTTCGAGATCCGCAGCTTTCTGGGGTTGGCAGGCTAATATCGGCGATTCGTACAGGATTTTGTGCGACTAGCCGCGCCGATGACTCTGCTGATGCGCAAGGGAACCGGATTTGTGTGGACGGAGGACTGTGAACGGGCATTCACGGATTTGAAGACTCGGCTGACTACTGCTCCAGTATTAGTGGTGCCCGAGCGAGGGATCGGTTATGATGTCTACTGTGATGCGTCCGGAGAGGGACTGGGCTGCGTATTGATGCAGTTGGGCAGAGTTGTGGCTTATGGCTCCAAGCAGTTGAAGACGCACGAGCGCAACTATCCTACCCACGACTTGGAGCTAGCTGCAGTCGTGTTTGCGCTAAAGAGCTGACGATATTATCTATATGGCGAGGGGTTTCAGGTGTTCTCGGATCACAAGAGCCTCAAGTACATATTTTCCCAGCGAGACCTGAACATGCGTCAGCGACGGTGGATGGAGCTACTCGAGGAGTACGACTTCGAGCTACACTACCATCCGGACAAGGCGAACGTGGTCGCCGACGCCTTGAGTAGGAAGTCGGTTCCTCGTAATAATATTAAATTTAGGTAATTGTGAATAACGTTGTAACGGTTTGAGATAGTTATATGCAAAAGACATGTACTACGAAATAGTTCCTCGTAATTAACCCTATTAACATTTGTACCATGTTACCATGAAAACTGCTGAGAACATTACCGTTCACTCTAACCAAAGAGTTTTTGTTTCTAACTACAGACAAAAGAATGAAAATTTTAATTTAATAACCTTTTTATAGCGGAAGGTGCAGATTGTCATTACTTTAAAACGATAATCGATTACATTGTTGTGCATCGAGGAACATGCTCCTCGACCACGACAATGTCAGTATGAATGAACAATGGTTCACTGAGCCTTTTCATATCAGAACCGTCAGAGACAGTATTTTGAATTCATAATAATGAGGAGACGGTAGGAGGAACGGGGTACCGGAGATCATGAGGGACCTCAACAGTAATGGTGATGCAGAAGCCCTTGATTCTCTGCTCCATGGGTATTGATCCTGCAAAGACAAACTCAAACAAAATAACTGAAACCCTTTCGATTAGCCAAAGCCATAATCGTGAAAGGGGACGAGTCGGTTGAGGCGGTAGAGGCCAGGGAGGAGGACGCGCCGGCTGCTGCAACTTCAGGGACGCCTCTAGGGACGATAGCGGCATTAGAGACGGCGACGACATCTGAGGCGGCGACAACAACAGGGGAGACAGCGGCTTCAAAGACAGTAACCCCTGGGGAAAAGGAGAGACCGAGACAGATCGGGAGATGCTCCGTTGATGACGAGAGGCGGCCAACGTCGCGGTGGCTAGGGATGGCTTGAAAGAAGCCCTAGCAGAGAAAAAAAATCATAAGATCCAAGGGGAGATTGGGAAGGAGAGAGAAGAAGAACCATGGCATAAGCTATGACAATTTCCATAGCCATAGCCATGGAGGACAAGACGACGACTAGACTCTCAAACCTAGCAGAGAGATTGAAACTCATGAAGATAAAATGCCAACGTGCCCTCTTAAACATTTTCTTTTAGCCACTATTCTTAAGCATGCATTAATATAATAACCTATCAAACATTTATTTACAAGATAATATCTTAATATAATTTTTTTTTGTAATATAATACCCCAGCATATTTTTTTATAAATGTTTGGTAGGGTGTTATATTGTAAAAAAAAATATGTTAGGGTATTATCTTGCGAACAAATGTTTGGTAGGATATTATATGAAAATTTTCCCCATATATATTTTAGTCATATAAATATTTTGTTGTAATTAAACGACTTGTGATTTTCAAAGGACTTGCGATTGGAGACAAGGGAGCGGCGGCTAGGGCTCCCACTGCCGCGGAGTGTTTGTTCTGTGGCCCTATATTTGGCCTCTTATGGTTGCCATGGGTTCCAGATGTTGGTGTTCAACGACAAGAAGAGGTATTAGCCATGGCGGCTACGAATTACAGAGGAGTTTTTGTGCTTCTCTACCCACTGGAGCAGTCAATATGGAGTTTTGCTCCATCAAAGGAGCTCATGTGGTTGTCGCAGACCCTTTTCTTATTGGGGTTTTTGCGTTTTCATGGCATCGGCGGAGGAACTAATCCTATTTCGATCCATGCGGTTGCGATGGAAGGGACAGAGTCACGGACGGCGATGGTCCATCTGTGGAGTTTGCTATGGAACTCATCGACTCAGACGACGGAGGAACGAGCGGAGGGATCGCCACCGCCACCTCCGGCTTTCGTGTGGGACAAGGCAACTGATTTGTGGGAAGCACAACCAGAGTTTGGGAGGAAGCCAGGCGATGAGGAGATACAGGAAGGGAAGGTGAACTCGCCGGCGTCGGAATCGCAGTCGGTGACGAGGGAGACGCCACCAACCTGGACGCGGTGGCCGGGAATGGAGCCCGTGTCAAGGGTTTCCTTGCCAACCCTGAGAGAATCGGGCCTGGGCCGTGCTGGGCCTGGGTTGATGGTTGACGCGCGGAGAACGGTCCGGGGCGAGCTGGGTTGGAAGTGGGCTGGAAGGCCCATGGGCAGGGATGCGGGTCAGACGAAGACGGGTGCGGGTCGGGACCGGGTCAGGGCTCAGCGGGTCACAGATTCGGGTTCGGGTGGCCGGTTCAGGTCGGGTCGGGTACCATACCCGCCAGAGACGGATCGGGCGGGATTCAGGTCTTCTGAGCGAGCGCCTAGGGGTCCATCCACTGACTCGGACGGAGCATCACATACAGCGGCGGGGGGCCACAAGCACCCCCGCCTCCAGGAATGAGTCTGAGGAGGCCCATGAAGGGGCTGGTCGGCTGTGCCCCCTTCCTGGATGTTAGATGGCGATGGTTCCATCCCCAGTCGACATCTGTCTCCCCTACCAGTCGACATCTGTCGCCCTACTTTATATTTCAGTAATAATAGTAAATGTTCTTCTAAAAAATATATAAATATTTTGTTTGAGGGAAAAGGTTTTTATTTAACTATATGTTATCAACTTACATCTTAGAGGTTCAGACATGATTATCTTTGACTACTCAATCCAGACAATGAACGAGCCTTTTTGGTGAATCAATGAGCTGTCCATGTTCGTTGAACGCCTTACAAACTCGATATGACATCAACGAGAGTGTAGATAATAACCAGACACAAACCGAAATAATCAAACCCAAGAATGATTAAAAGGAACACATGTTTCGAATCAAAGTTTACCACGTGTCATCTGATTAGTTTGAGCCAAACAACACTTCTCGGATCCCTATTGCTTCGATAAAGGTGTGAGGCTCCCCCCCCCCCCCCCCCCCCCCCCATGAGTCCGACTGTGGACTCCCTACACCATCCTGGTAAAGTCCTGACATATCATCCTTAGACCACTTTACCCTGTATCACCGAACACTGCCCAAACGATGTCAACTGTACATTGTCCTTCCCCCGGCTTAACCCAAGACAACATTTTCGGTATTATTTGTTCCGCCCTGGGTAGTCGTTCCTTACGATTCTGAGCCATAAGCCACACATTATCCTTCATGCGTTCGGATCACTACTGAATCATATGAGCTTTCCTCTACCTTCCATACCCGTCATTCATGCTTCCCTACACCTCCCATATAACATTGGCATGCACCGCCACAACCTTAGAATCATCCATACTCATCCTCCCCCACCAAGCCCCAAATGACAACCCTAGTTGGTTCGAACTAGACTCCCCCCATCGCTCTCATACCTCCAATCTAGTGGAAGTAGAAACGACACCCACGTTATATTTTATTCCCCAATTGCAAGGAAGGTGATGTAGTGCCGATGTGTTTTGTTCTCGGGGATCCGTGATCGGTATCTCATTGAAGCTCTCTCTATTAGGGCCGCATCGCAATGGGTTTAGGACATGGGATGAGTCGAAGGTGAATTAGAGGCTAATTGTTTAATGGTTGTGTTTGCTATTTCCAGCTCGGAGAAATCACCGTACCTCTGATTAGAATTATAGATGATTGTAAACGGATCTTGTAGGGCTTTTCGAGGTTTAGAGTTGGGCATATCCGTAGGGTGGCCAATAAAGTAATTCACAAGCTGGCAAGAAATGCTTTCGGTTGATCCGAGAGGGTCTGGAATGTTATCTTTTTGAGAAACTACATCGGCGGGGCAAATGAAGGCCCGAGGGGGTGAGCTTCGGGGTTCGGCTCCGGCGCGATGTGGGGAACGGGGATTGCAGGGCGCGGGGCGCAGGGCAGATTGCCAGCTTCGGCCTCGCTGCCTCCCTGATGCCCACTCCTTGTGTGACGCGTGGCCTGCAAAAAAAATCAGTTTAATATATATTTTGTTAATTATCTGATTTATATATATATATATATATATATATAAATATATATTTAATAATTAGTTTTTAATAATATATATACAAAAAATATATATTTTTTTAACTTAAAAAATTATTTTCAAATTTTAAAAATAAGTTTTTAAATTTAATAATCAGTTTTTTATTTTTAAAAATAATTTTTTTTGCGATAAAAAATATCCGACGACGAAGCTCAAACGTTATTATCAGGAATAATAACTGTCAGTGTTTCAAAAAAAATATATATGGTATTAGTAACGGTCATCAAAGAATTCATCACTGCAGAAGCTTTTATCGACCAAATGAATTGTCAATTTGAATTATGTATTTTTTTTAAGTTATGTAATTTTTAAATTTTGTACTTTATTAATGAACTTTTATTTAATTTATGAATTTTATTTCTATTTTATTTAGTAGTTGTTGATTTAAAAATGACGTTCATATATTCAGTTAAAAGCTTAATTAATTACACAGTCAGCATTTCTGAAAACCCTGCCCCCCCCCCCCCCCCCCCCCATATTTGCACCTCTGATGTGGAGCACACTTTGTTTTAGAGGGGCATGAGACTGAACCCTGCTCAGTCAACAGGGTTCAGTCTCATGCACCTCTGTAAAGTGTTTCATTGGCTGGTTAACCACCCAATGAAACACTTTACGAACCCAACCCGATATTATCGGTTTGACATATCTTGGAACCAGCCCCAACCCATAAACCATTTTTTTACAGTGAAACCAACCAGTTCATTAACCTGTTGGTTAGTGGTTTTAACCAACCAACCACTTTACGACATATAAGTACAAATTTAGATATCAATAACCATACACATATTTCTATTTTAAGCCAAAACATATTACTACATTCTCCAAAACAAAAGAAAAATTACATGTAAGTCATCGTGTTCTATGTTAGCAATCCATGTGACACAAAAGAGCGCTCATGGGTCATTCATCTTTATCAGATCAGTGGTTATTATGAAGCCGCATATATATGGTGAACAGTACTGGTTTGGTTGGTTAACCGATGGTTTGGCGTTTCAAGAACCGACAACCAACCGTTAACTTTCCGATTCGATCGTCAAGAACCCGCACCAACCGTTAACTTTCTGGTTTCGGGTTTTCCGGTGCGGTTTGCGGTTGATGGTAGTTGGTTTTAGCGGTTTCGTTTTTTTTTTGCCCACCCCTACCTCCTAATGTACATACTCTTACTAGGACCTTTAAATGGTCTGGTGTTCATAATATGCCTAGTTTGTTTCAGGAAAAATAAATAAATAAATATAGTCCTCAACTAAATACAAAGTTAAAAATTATAAGTAACATTTTTCTCCCAACACCCACACAATCCTATTCCTCCCATCAGTTTTCAAACCAACTCTTCCAAGTTGGCCCACATGTTCTAAAAGCCAAACACAAGGTTTTCCTTTCATAATATATCGTCAAAGAGAATGAGAATTAGAGAACAATGATTAGATATCCCTTTCGATCACACGTCTAGTTTAACCTTGCCATACTCCAACACCAATCCTCATTCCCAAAACCTAGTCAATCCCACTTTAGATTCTGTGACACATTCACTTTGATTGTTGTGTCTTGTGTGAACATGTTAGGTTGTGTCTTGTAGGGATGAACATGTTAGGTATGATACTCAATCTTTCAAACATTTAATTTTGAATTACCACATATTTTATATAAGAGTTCGAATACCACGTATTATTTGTGTATTTGAATTCATTGTAGATAAGCTTGTAACTAGAATGAATACAAGTTTACTCAATGAAAAAATGGCTACACCGAAAAAATACATCGGATTTCAAGTATGATTTTTGTGGACAGAAAACTGGTCGAAAAATATCGAAACCTCCCACTTCTATATTAAATATTAAATTTTAAATTATAATTTTTTTTAGCCCGGATTCAACATTGTTTAACAATTTTTTTTTTGAGAAAAACAGGTGCAAATTTTATTAAAATATAAAGTAGGGCGATTAGCACATAATTGTACTCATCTTACAAGATAATAACCAACTAATGAACATAAAGCATAAACAGAAAAAGTAAATTTTGGAAATCCTAAGTGGGAATCCATCCATAGTGTTGCGGTAGGGGTCCGACAACAGGGATTGGGAGAGATTTGGTGGAGTGATCGCTAGTGGGGCTAAGATCGGTCGAACCTAGATCCGCCATATGGTGGTCGAATGGAAAGATGATATTGGAGGTTGGGTGTGACGAGGTGCAGGCCTAGAAACCAGCTGCGACAGAAATATTCTGGCAGGGACCGGAGGGGGAGGCTTGCTCTTCGGGTATGATGATGGAGGCCACACAGAGGTCATGGAGGGATGTTCCTACTGCACAAGATCTTTCTCTAGTAGTGTGATTGTCAACAATAACGACTACTCATTCTCCTCTTCTACGCGTGTCGATTCATCCTCTATCATGAGTGGATAAGGGGTCGTATGTGAGATCTCTACGCTCTACTTTCTCGCTAACGGTGATTTTGGTACGAGTTCCCTACAAGATTGCATGGGGGGGGGGGGGGGGGTATGTGGTCTTAGTCTGAAGTTTGTCTAGGTGCTGACTTAGGTTTGTCGGTTCCGAGGAAGCGACAGACAAACTGGAGAGGGGTGACAAGCACCCTTGCCTCCTATAATGAACAATAGAGAGGTTGGTGAGGGATACGAGTGCCATCTTCTCACCGAATAGGGTGGCATAAGTTCCACCAAGTACCGATGCGACATTCTATTAGCAGATCAGGAGTCAACACTTTTACGTTTCTAAATGCCCTCATTATCATAAGAGAGAACGCAATCAGCTGGTTCCTCGGGAGAATGCATATTTCAATTGTTTCTTTTCGGTACCTTGGTACAAGACTACTTATCGGCCTTCAACAGTTGTATCGGTGGTCTCGGCCACTAAAGCAGTATTCTACAAAAACCTACCCCGAAACGCATGACATCTTTTTTGGCAATTGGAACACTCCACCCTAGTTCCTCGTCGTCAATAGTTGTACATGTGGTTTGGTCCGCTAGCACAATATCACCCTGGTGACTCCAAGTTTGGCAAGTGAGTACCATCTCTTTGAGTTGAAAGACCGCTTTTACCTTCTTGTTAGTCCCACGATGTTACTCACTTTCCGAACTACTCTAAAGATAAGTACTACCACGTCGATACCGTTAGGCAATTCATCGGCGAACAGACTTCCATGCATGCGGCCCTTAGTGGCCGCCAAAACTCAACTCTGTCGACGCTAAATCGAGAGGCGGAGAAAATAAACTCTATATTAATAGGGAAAGAGAAGAGAGACACATAAGAGGAGAAGGGAGAGACAGGGAAGGAGCTTGTATAAGTAGTGTCACCGCTAGCTACGATGATGGCTACTGTTTCTGTGGGTTTTTTCTCGTAAGAGCTAGAGAGCTTTTTCTCCTAAAATTAATATATAATGAGATTAATCAGGGGGCTTTTGTCCCGGAAAGAACTATCCAGTATAATATCTTCACAGCTTTCGAGATCATCAACTTCTTGCGCCGTAAAATATAGGGGTCATTTCAAGGATTCTGGTTAACTCTAATGATCAGGTTGTGGTAAATCTTATTAGTGATAGTATTGTGCTAACTTTTCCGGGGGGGTGCTGCAAGATTGTAAGTTTATTTTATCAGTCATTGAGGATGCTCAACTCATATTTGTAAAGATGTCAGCGAATGCAACAGCTCACTGGTTAGTCAGACCTGCAATTTTTTTGTCTGCTCCTTCGTGGTCAGGATTCACCCCTTCTAATACACTTGCTTGTATAACTGTATTCTGTCTAATAACTCTCTTTGAGCAATGATAGCAAATCTTTCTTCAAATAAAAAGAGTTGTCATCCATACTTGAACAAAATATCATATCGATCACAAAATAGATGTAAACGCAACAACATAAAAATGAAAGGGACCTAAAAGTTTACCATCCACACACACACAAACACCTTCACCTTAAAGTAAAGGTGATTTATTTGAACAGACAAATTAATATATAAGCAAACCCTTTTCATCATTTTCAATCTTTCTTGAAGTTGAAGGTCAAACCAGAGGCAGCAAGGCTCTCTTCAACAATCTTCCGAGCTCGCTCAACCATGGCGGGAGTCAAATAGTTAGCCCAATCTCCAACCTCCCCTTTCCTGAAGAAGGCACTGTTTCCAAATCCAAGAACACTCTTGCCCGTCTTGTTCACGTCAATCTCTTTCAAGTTATTGAAGCTGCACAAGTTCACGATACCTCCGACCACTCCCTCCCTCTCCTCAGCCGGAGAAAACGGACACCCCAAGAACTCAGCCACCCTCTTCACGTGCCCCGCCGTGTCCGCCTTAACATCTTCATACTTCAAGAACAAGACCTATAGAACAAAAGGGTAGTATATCAACGATAAACAAATTCAAAAAAATAATAATAGAAATTACAAAACGAAATTAGAATAACATTTACCGATCAGTTAGCTTATTGATCGGTATTAAAGAAATTGGATGCTTAGTCGAGAACAAGACCTTGTCGGGTTTCTCCCTGCTCATCTTCCAATACTCCAAAGCGTGGCTCCATAGAGGCCCGTTTGGCTGGATCCCGCGGCAGAAGAGATCAAAGGCTTCATCAAGAAACTCATCATGTTGGCTTTGGACATTAGTTATTTTCAAGCGGAAGTTGTAGAAGGAGATGAACTGGTCGAGAGGGTTGCGACATATGTAGATGATACGACACTTAGTGGAAGAAATGGAAGGAGCTAACAAAGTGAGAGGGAAATGGGTTGCGAACATTCTCGTGCCATGGTGGTGAGGATGATCAAGATTAGGGTTAGGGTTGTTCTTGTAAAGCTCCTCGAAATAGGGCACGAGGCCATGGGGGTTGGAGGAGAGCAAGGGGTGAGGGGTAGTATCGTCTTTTTTGTAGTGGGTGCGGTTGAGGATGGAGAAGGCTAGGGCTTTGAGCCAAGTGGTGCCTGACTTTGGGAAGGTGGCTAAAACGACGTCGGAGTCTAGGGCTTGGAAGTGGTTGCGGAATGGGATCAAGCTCGGTATAGAGAATGGGCCAAACCAGAAACCATCGTATTGGTAGAGCTGCTTACCATTCCAATATCTCACCTCAGCATCAGGAACAGGAAGCTCCTCCAACTCCATCTTTTTTTCCATCAGAATACCTTTCTTCTGTATTGGCTATGACACTCTCACACACACACCTCTTTTTGTACAAAGTTAAAAAATTATAAATAATATTTCGGTTATTTTCATCTAACTGTCTTGACGATGTGAGTTTTTTCATCTCATTACCCTAACTATTTTTTGTAAGAAGGGGATTAAGCTCGGTACAGAAAATAATGAGCTCAACCAAAAACCATGGTAACGGTAGAGTTGATCACCATTCCAGTTTCTGACCTCATCATCAGCAACAGGAAGCTGCTCCTCCATCTCTATCTTTTTCTCCACACACTCATCTATTATATATATATATATATATATACATAAGGGAGGAGTTATTGATAAGATAATATTCATCAACGGGTCTAAAAGAGTCGTTGGTTCTGTCAAAGCGTGACGTTTTTCCCTTTCAACGGTCGGTAAATTTGTCAACGTTGATTCAGACAGATTTTTGTTTATCTCTCATTCTCCTGGTAATTCTGTGCAAAATCATCCCACGAGGTACAAGGCCTTGTAGTAGAGGGATGAGCGATCCAACGAGGTATAAGGCCGCCGATGGCGATCCACGGAGGCTCCGTAGTTGAGGGGCATGGCGGCGGTGCAGGGTGAGGTGGGGATCCGCTTGTGAGGGAAGTCTTGGAAGTCCCTTCCTCGGCACAGTTTGGTCCTGTGGCGGTGGTATGCACGTCCCAGCCGAGAGTTAAGGGGTTAATGACGGTGGATCTTGGCAGCGGCGAGGTCGATGTGAGATCGATCCGGCGAGGTTCGTCAAGGTGGCTCCAGGCTCGGCGTGTGGTCGGATGAGGAGGTGTTCAGGTGGCCGATCATCGATGGTGAAGGGCTTTACAGAACATCGGGACGTCGTTGGTTATGGCTATGTCAGGATGATCTCAGGCGGGCAAGACAACGACGATAACAGTGACGGGAGACAGATTGTAGGAAGCGGGAGTCGGTCGGTGTTTCGGTCCATAACTATCGTCCGCTTAGCTGCAGAGTGGACATGTACTGTAGGGACCTTGTTCTCAACTGACGATAGTTTGTTCCTGTCTGCTATAGGTGCTCGGATGATTTCTGATCCGATGGGAATTCTGATAATTTAGTTAGAGGGACCGACGGGGTAATACCGTCTCATTATACTTATGGTGGTATCGATTCCACCAAGTACCGGCTCGACATTCTTCAATCAAATCGGGAACAAGCATTTTCACATTTCTAAAAGCCCTCATTATCATTAGAGGGGGGCGACGTTAGTTGGCTCTTTGGGATGTGCAGTCCATTTGAGCCATTTTACTCCTTGGTTATACGGCTGCCCAAACCGTAACTCTTGTGCTTCAGTATTATACTGGAACACAGTCCGAAGCCGATTAGTGCTTGTTTGGATCATATGGTTTACTCGGCCCTACTCCACATTCACCACTGCAAGTAAGTAGTTGGCAAACGGATTGGATCCGTTGCCTAAGTAAGCATATTCGTCGACATGGATCTTGGCTGATGGATCTATCTATTGGCCAAGTGCTCACTTGGGCCACCGATCCGATATTTGTGGCTAAATTACTGTCACTTTAGCCACAAATGTCGAATTTGTAGCTAAAGTAGCAAAACTTTAGCCATAGATCCATTTAATCCATTGCCCAAGTGGATTTCTACAATAGTGAGCCTTTAGCCGTTGTACCAGTTGTCTTGACCGCTATCGCAACATTCTCCTGTCGACACCCTTGGAACACTTTGGTGAAAGAGTAATTTTCAATTTAGCAGTTGTCCCACGATGTGTGGATCTTTAATTTGGTTTCCTTGCAGTTATTTCAATTGTTACTTGTCTCTCCTAGGGGACCCATTTTGGGACTGTACCTCCAGAGATTTTTTTATATTAATATATTACTCTTATTACCCGCTCAAAAAAATTATGATGCTTTTAGTTTAGTAGAAATTTTATGTATATATATAAGGATGGTATAACCTGAGAACCAGGTAAATTGTGCAAACTGCGGACGCACAGGAGGGCGACACAAGTCCTTCTCGCGCGCGCGCATGCTGCTGGTAACGCGCGTATGTTTCTGGCTGATCGGCCCTGGTGCTGACTGATCGACCGTTGTGGTGCTGGTACAATACGCACACAGTGTTGATACAATGTTTATTAATTCAAAAAAACTGATTTACAATCGAACCCTCGTGTGTTTATAAATCCTAAACCCTCAAAATAAACCATAAACCCTAAAAACTAAACCTTGAACGCTAAAATTAAACTCTAAACCCTAAAACCTAGACCCTAAACGCTAAAACTAAACTCTAAACCCTAAACTCTAAAACTAAACCCTAAACTATAAGGAAAGTAATCCCAAAGTCCTAATATGAATGAAGAAAATCATAAAACCAAAAAAATTAAAAAATTAAAAAATCTAAAAGTACGATTTTGACCCTCCAAATGACCCCGGATGGCCGAAAAACATCGTACATCTTGGCATACTCTTGACTCTTGCTCGGACGGCCGTTTCCACCCAAAAAATAGTAGGGTTTTGTCAAATTCTGACACTGGTTCCAGCTTAGGTTTAATTATGTCGATTCAATACATACACAAGTGCTGGTACAATACGAACACATTGCTGGTATATTAAATGCGCAAGTGCGGGTATGTCATATACATGGGTGCTGGTACCACATGTATATAACTAACCAGCTGATCAGCCAGGTTTAACCCACCAATCGGCGAGACTAACCAGTCGATCGGCCAGGTTTGACCCACCAATCGGGCGCGTGAACAGTAGTTGTGCGCACGTGAATAGTAGTTGTGCGCGCGTGAATAGTGGTTGTGCGCCCCCCCCCCCCCCCAAAAGGCCACGTGTCACCCTCTTGTGAGTTCGCGGTTCGCACAATAAGGCCTGGTTCGCATTTGATACCGAGTCTATATATATATATATAGAGTTGGTATCAGGTACAAACCACCCCTTATTGTGCAAACTACGAACCAATCTGAGCCATAAGATCCCCCCAAAGTGATGTCAGCAGAACGCACCAGATGCTGACACGTGGACAATAAATATATAAAACACCGCACCTTATTGTGCAAACTACGAACTCACCAGATGCTGACACGTGGGCGCGCGCGCACAGTGCTGATCGTTTGCATTTATACCAAACTATCAGCACTCGCGCGCGCAAACGATCAGCATTGTGCGCGCGCGTGGTCAACACGCTCACGCGCGCGGGCAGAGGCGCGCGCGAAACGGCCACGTGTCAGCATCGCGCGCGTTCTGCTAACGTCACTTTGACCGCATCCTGTGGCTTAGATTGGTTCGTAGTTTGCACAATAAGGGTGGTTTTTACTGGATAGCTACCCTATATATATATATTTAATGTTTGATATTATTAACACAATTTATATAATATAATATAAAATTTGATAGCATATAATAAAAAATTTAAGATAATAAATAATAGTTCAATTAATCTCGTGCAACGCCTATGACCATTTTTCGTCCGACTAATACCTAACGATTTTAACAGTTCTAAGCGAATTTAAAATATGAGTGAAAAAGTTAACCCACAGAAGAAAGATAGCTCAAATAAAATTCCTTTCGACGCTACGTAGAGATGTATAGAAGAACCAAAGAAGTATCTATAGTCATACTCATAAGAAAGTTGTTAGGTAGAGAGCGAAAAAGCTCTGCTAGAGTTTTGATGCCTCCTCATCGCGAACCACCCAAGCCTAAACGGTCACTGTCTTTTCGGCGTCGTTCCGGCTCCTCTACTCCGTTGTCATGGCGTTCTTCTAAACCTTCCAATTCCTCTCGACTCGGGTTGGGGAGGAATTTATCTCAGGGCGGCGATCTCCCTCACCAATATCCCTCGATAATCCCTCTACCCCCGGTGACTGCGCCCCATCCGCCTATGCACTCTCCGGCGTCTTCTGATCGATCCTATCTGTTTCTGAATCTGCCGCAGGCATCTCTGAAGTTGTTGCCGCCTCTGTCGCTGGTCTAAAGCCGCCTTTGAATCCACCTCTGAAACCGCATTTGAAGCCATCGTCGTCGCGTCTATCTCCCTGGCCTCCAACACTATACCATCCTCGACCCTCTCTCGATTCTTGTTCTGGCTAATCGAGTGAGTCGTTTTTAGTTTTTTGATTTCGTTTTTACATGGTCAAAAACTAGCGAGCAGAGATTCAGGTACTGGCAAACGGGCTTCAGGGACTGACCCTGGGAGGGGTCGCTGGTCGATGCTTTGTCTCCCACCATTATTGTTGAAGTCCGTTGCCAGTTTTCGTAGCAGGAATTCCAGTACCACTTTCTCATCCCCCGTATTCTATCATTGCCTATATAGTATCCCAATTCCGTCTGTGACGTTTCTATTACTATAAGGACCAGTGAACCATTGTTTTTTTTATTCTGACCTTAGTGGCCAAGAAACATATTCCCTAACGTATCTCAATGTTCTGATATATCATTAATGATATTGTACTTTTCGTTCAAAAAGATGGCTCAAATAAAAGTAAAATAGATGAATTCCAGCTGTTGTAAAATAGACTAATTATTAGACGAAAATATATAGCTATCTTGAGAAGACGAAAAGAGAAATCCATCCTTAATTTAGTCGTCAACTATTCTATTTTTAAATCACATATACTCGGTCTTTTGCTAAATTTAGATTACCTTTCGATTACACGTTTAGTTTAACTTTGTCATACTCCAACACCAATCCTCATTCCCCAAAACCCATCCAATCCTACTCTAGATTATGTGACATTGACTTTGATTGTTGTGTCTTGTATGAGTATGTTAGGTCGTGTCTTGTAGGGATGAACATGTTAGGTATGATACTCAATCTTTCTATACATTTAACTTTGAATTACCACATATTTTATGTACGGGTTTGAATACCATATATTATTTGTGTATTTGAATTCAATATACTTGTAACTAGTATATAAACATGTTTACTTAATGAAAAATGGCAAGAATTGAATCCAATTGTAAAAAGTGAGAAATTGTTTATGTACTTGATTGATTTTATTTCGTATGAGGTGGGCGCTCCTTATCAAGAGACACAGCCTGAAACTGCACTAGTTGTAGCGGAACTAAATGTTATCCCAAATTCTGATGGCGGTCTCCAAGAGGTACATGATGTTGAGGATAACGACGAGAATATGGAAGAAGAATACGGATATCATGGATACAACAATGACGAATGAAATGATATTTATTGGCCTCTTGTACGATTTCTTTATCTTCATATAAATATTATGGAGTCAAATTTTCTTTTAAAATATCTTTTCATGATTTAAATTACTAAACTCAAATCGACGGTGACGGTGGTCTCTCAAACCTTAAACGATAATTAAAATCAAATTAATAGTAGTCACCAATTTTAAGACAATAAATAAATAGTACAAATTACTAAACTTAAATAAATAAATAATATGTTCAAAAAAACTTAAATATTGTAAAATATAAAACAATTATGAAAGTAAAATGTTACTAAAATAAAAATAGAACTTTAAAAATATAGAGAAATACATTAAGAAGTTACAAAAATTAAGATAAAATAGAATATTAGAAAAGAAAATTGAAAATTGGTACATAGTATTGTTTTTTCCTGAAATTGAGGGGTGGCACTTCTAGTAAAAAATTTGTGCTCTATGTTCTCTCTAAACGGGTATTGACGCAATTGTCCTTGTCGGTTGAATATTAATACACAGAAAATGACAGTTAAGTAGTACACATTTTAGAGAAAATTTTAATATAATAACCTATCAAACATTTATTTATAAGATAATACCTTAATATATTTTATTTGTAATATAATTTCATGTCAAACATTTATTTACAAGATAATATCCTAGCATATTTTTTTTGTAATATAATACTCTGGCAAACATATTTAACCACAATTTGAAATCTAAACTCGATATGACATCAACTAGAGTGTAGATAATAACCCGATACAATCCGAAATAATCAAATCCAAGAGTGACTTGAAGAAACACATGTTTCGAATTAAGTCTACCACAATCTTGAGGTCACTACCGAATATGGACATGTGTCATCTGATTAGTCTTGAGCCAAACATTGCTTCGATAAAGGTGGGGTGTGAGGCTCCTCCCCCATGAGTCCGGATGTGGACTCCCTGCACCATCTTGGTAGAGTCCTGACATATCATCCTAAGACCACTTTACCCTGTATCACCGAACACCGCCCAAACGATGTCAATTGTACATTGTCCTTCCCTCGACTTAACCTAAGACAGCATTTTCGGTATTGCCTATTCCGCCCTGAGAAGTCATTCCTTCCGTTTCTGAGCCATAAGCCACACATTATCCTTCGTGCGCTCGGATCACTACTGAATCAGATGAGCTTTCCTCTGCCCTCCATACACGTCATATTATTGCGTTCCTACACCTCCCATATAACATTGGCATGCACCGCCACAACCTTAGAATCATCCATATTCATCTGCCCCTCACCAAGCCCGAAATAACAACCCTGGTTGGTTCGGACTAGACTCCCCTCATCGCTCTCATACCTCCAATCTAGCGGAAGTAGAAACGAGGCCTAGGCTCTATTTTATTGCCCAATTACAAGGGGCAAAGTGCGGTCAGCCAAGATCATGCTAGCCGGTCGGAGGGATGCTCAGGCGGCAGGGCATCCAGACCAGGCGAGAACTTCATAAGACAAAAAGAGGTGGCAAAAGCCGTTGGGAGGGGTGCGAGGAAAAGTTAATGTCGAAGAGGTTGTGGTGGCCGATAGAGGTGGCCGCTAAAATAGTATCCTACATGAGCCTACTCCCGAAACCCATGACAAATTTTCTTAACGCTCTGCCCTAGCTCCGTACTTTCACTTAAATTTGAATTTTTTTTTGAACCTCGACTCAACCTTGTAAACCAATAACATGGTGAAAATCGTGGAAAGCGAGGAGTATAAAAACTTAAATACGTGAATTTCATTTATTTCATTTTTGGGTACTTGAGTTTCCAAGCTTCATAGATTTTAGGGTTTCACCTAAGTATTTTCCTGTATACATGAGATCTTCAAAACACATACACAACTATCTTATTGGCTTTTTTTTAAGTTCTTAAACTACAACAATACTTCCATTTTGGCCTCTTTTAAATTCATGTCAAGTATTTCATCGCCGTCTCGGGCATTTGTTCTAATTCCTCAGGTAATAATTAATAAGGTGAGAAAGAGAGATAAACTATAGTATAATACATGAACAACTTGTAGAAAAACATTCCATCTTAATAAAAACACACTTAGAAAACATCATATCGAAATCAAAGTACATGCAACAACATTAACAAACAAATGAATGAAACCTATTATAAGTTTCCATCCATACACCCACACAAACACCTTCACCTCAAAGTAGAAGTGATTTATTTGAACAGACAAATTAACTAAGCCCCTTTTGATCATCTTCAATCTTTCTTGAAGTTGAAGGTCAAGCCAGAGCCGGCGAGGTTATCTTCAACGATCTTCTGAGCTCGCTCAGCCATGGCAGGAGTCAAATAGTTAGCCCAATCTCCAACCTCGCCTTTCCTGAACAAGATACTGTTTCCAAATCTATGAGCACTCTTGCCCGTCTTGTTCACATCAATCTCCTTCAAGTTATTGAAGCTACACAAACTTATGATATCTCTGATCACTCCCTCCCTCTCCTCCGCCGGAGAAAACGGACACCCCAAGAACTCAGCCACCTTCTTGACGTGCCCCGCCGTGTCCTCCTTAACATCTTCATACTTCAAGAACAAGACCTATAGAATAAAAGGGTAGTATATCATCAATAAACAAATTCAAAAATATTACAAAACGAAATTAGAATAACATTTACCGATCAGTTAGCCTATTGATCAGTATTAAAGAAATTGGATGCTTAGTCGAGAACAAGACCTTGTCGGGTTTCTCCCTGCTCATCTTCCAATACCCCAAAGCATGGCTCCAGAAAGGCCCGGCGTGTAGGATCCCGCGGCAGAAGAGATCAAAGGCCTCATCAAGAAGGTCATCGTCGTGTTGGGTCTCAAGATTTCTTATTTTCAAGAGGAAGATGTAGTGGGAGATGAACTGGTCAAGAGGGTTGCGACATATGTAGATGATAGGGCACTTGGTGGAGGAAATGGAAGGAGCTAACAAGGTATGAGGAAGATGGGTTGCAAACATTCTCATGCCATGGTGATGAGGAAGATCAAGATTAGGGTTAGGGTTGTTCTTGTAAAGTTCCTCTAGGAAGGGTACGAGGGCGTGGGGGGTGGAGGAGAGCAAGGGGTGAGGGGTATTATCGTCTTTGTAGTGGTCGCGGTTGAGGATGGAGAAGGCTAGGGCTTTGAGCCAGGTTGTGCCTGATTTTGGGAAGGTGGCTAAAACGACGTCGGAGTCTAGGGCTTGGAAGTGGGTTCGGAAGGGGAAGAAGCCCGATGTAAAATGTGGGTTCAACCAAAAACCATAGTAATGGTAGAGCTTACCACCATCCCAGTCTCTAACCTCATCATCAGGAACAGGAAGTTCCATATTCTTCTCTACCACCTCTTCTGGTTTCTCCATCAAAATAATGTTGTTTTTGTTACAACATGTTTTCAACACATAAATACACATATCTTATAATACTTACATTTTGTAATCTTTCACTAAATTTAGCACTCTACTAAACTTAAAGTTAAAAAAATAATAAAATCATAATTTTCCTACGACACCCCAAAACTCTCCCATATTTTTTCAAACCAACTCTTCCAAGAAAATATACATGGTTGGCCCACATGTTCTAAGAGCATCCCCAACCATCTCGCCGGCAGCTGGCGAGATGGCGTTGGCGGGGAGGATTAAAAAAGTCTTTTTTCCTTTCCTAGCCGGCTAATCGCCTGCGAGAGCTACCGTTATTGCACTAGTGTTAGTCTAACCATATTCTAGTATACATTAAAACTCGAGATATCTAATTCATTTTCCTCCTATTAACCTCATTTCTCAATTGTTGGTTAGCCCGATTGAATCAATTATCACGTGATCAAGGCGACAAACCTATGTGAACGGAATTAGATAAACAGTCATCTAGATAATACTTGACACGTATAGTTGAAAGACACTACATTAGTTCATCACGTCGTTCCCCTAGTCCTAGCTCATAAGAGTTTTAGTTCATGGCGATGAAATACAAACACAAGGAATTGAATAAACTACTGAAATTCTTATTAATCGACAAAGTAATACAAATATCAGAGTTGAATCCAAACTACGAAAAACCTTCGAAAATAATGTTGTATCTTTCCTTTGATCTTCAATATCTCATCCAAAGTTCTCAAAGTGTGGTTTTTAGCTCCAAAAATGTGATACCTTCTTTTCTGACCTAATTCCCCTTTTATATTGAGTCAAAAACTAATTAAAACGGGGAATCACAGTTGGAAAACGCGTCTCTAGGTGTTAGCACGGTCCGTTGCACGAGGTGCAAATACCTGTGCATCTTTAGTAGGATTGCACGGTAAGATGCACGGCGTGCAAATACACGGTGTACTTTTCTAACGCTTTTGTCCAAAATGGATGGTTAAATGCACGGCGTGGAAATACTCGGTGCGAATTTCCGGCGCCTCTATCCAACATGCATGGTCAGATGCACGGCCCGAAATAATCGTATGCTTATTTCTAATATCAAATCCTTCATCAAAGTTGTACATCTTTTAATTCCCTTCGATTTGATATGTAACGGGCGAAAATCGGAGTTCAGATGCGAAAGTTATGCTCTTTACAAGATCAGTCAGACTCCAAAATTTCTTAAGCTGATTTTTGCTCCATTTAGCTCTAAAACTCCTTATTTCACATCCAACCCCCAAATATCCCTAAAAAGAAACCAATTACATAAATAGAGAGAGAAATACATTCAATCACATAATCATAAGACTGAAAAGCTTAAAAATATGGGCTAAAATATCTAGAATAGATTCATTTTGCGTTCAGATCACTACTAATATGGCATAGAAATTGAGTCGACGCAACAAATGATCTTGAACGATAGTTGTCGCTTTTGATTTTCAAAGGATAACATTGCGTATCCACTAAACTAAACGTGAAGTTGAGATCTAGTTGAGAAAAAGATATCCAAGGGAATGTGACTAAAGCCCATCTAAAAGCGTTATGTGAAGGAAAACTCAACCTATTTGACTAGATATCCCAATATCTAGGTTCTATGAGACAAACTAATTGGATAAACCGTGTAAGGTCACTATAGGGGTTCGGCCCCGAGTTCATTCACATGATGCAAACCAGTGAAGGATAAGCATTGATTTTAATGATTCCTTACATCAAAAGTATTGAGTAAAGTGAATCACCTATGTAAAAGTGAAGTGAGGTCGCTTCAAGGGTGACTAATGCTAGAACTCTTGCAGAACCAGGAAGTGTTCATGATCATAACAAACACAACCATGAGAGCCAACCCGTGTTTGTTGGTATCTATGTAGAGTATATCATCATTTGCACAAACAACTGAATAGTTCAAACACATCGTGTCTACTAGTCAATCAGCAGGATAAGTATACTTTCACAAGGGAAGGTTCAAGGATGGACATCTATCTATCCTATACAGATATCGACTTTGATAAGTCACCACTTCTTCGTTCTCTTTCCGTTCCCCTCACATTTTTGTGGGAGGATTGTTGAAAAATTGTAATTAAAAATGATTTATCGGATTAAAAAAGTTGCTTTACTTCCTCGTGGAATGGCTGTCACCAATTCTATTTTTAATTCTCACATTCTTAATCTTTCACTAAATTTAGCACTCTACTAAACTTAAAGTTAAAAAAATAATAAAATCATAATTTTCCTACGACACCCCAAAACTCTCCCATATCTTTTCAAACCAACTCTTCCAAGAAAATCTACATGGTCGGCCCACATGTTCTAAGAGGGTGAGAATTAGAGAACAATGATTAGATATACCTTTCGATCACACGTGTAATTTAACGTTGTCATACTCCAACACCAATCCTCATTCCCCCAAAACCCAATCAATCCTACTCCAGATTCTGTTACATTGACTTTGATTGTTGTCTTGTAGAGATGAACATGTAACATGTTAGGAATGACACTAATCTTTAAATTAAATACATTTAATTTTGAATTACCACATAGTTATACATGAGTTTGAATACCATGTATTATTTGTGTATTTGAATTTTGAATTCAAGATATGCTTGTAATTAGTACAAATAATGTTATCCAAGAAAACATAAAAACGAGATGTCGTCATTAGATTTTTGACGAAGAGAAGTCGTGGCAACGACAGTTGGATCCTATTGGTTGGGTCGTTGTGGAGGAAACTCGTGATTCACTGATTTCGGTTCGTGTTTCAGCAGGCCAGTCCTCACAACGGGTGGCAGACTGTAATCCTGCTGAGGGCCAACAGAGTAGTCCGTGAAAGGAGATTCTCCTTAAACCTACGATAAGCAATGTTACAGTTCAACCAAAAAGACGTGGTCGTCCAAAGAAGGGACATTCAAAGGGGACTGCTCCTCCAATTGTTTTTTATCAGACAAGAGCTAAAACTTATGCTGATAAAGAAGGCAATTCGGGAAGCTTTATTGTTGATGTTTCTAAGAATGATAGCTCGGGGGATTGGAGTTATTTCAAGAAAGTTGGGGAAAAAGTTGTTAACATTTGTCCTTTGGTGCTCAAACAGTTCAATTCCCTAGACGTCCCGCAGCGTCGTGAGGAGGACGTCAAGAATAGTGAGGACGAGGTTGCTCTTTGTAGCTGTTTTGGTCTGAGGAAAAGGTCCTTTTTTGAGGAACATTTTCTTGCTTTGTTCTACTGTCTTGTAGAACGCTTGCTTAATAAATTTTAGTTTATCAAAAGAGGAGACGTCGTCAGCTGGTTCTTCGGGAGAATGCGTAGTGCAATTATACTCTTTCAGTACCTTGGTCTAAGGTTGGCCATGCCTTTATTCTCGGCCTTCGGCAGCTGTATCAGTGGCCTCGACCGCTAAAGTAGTATCCTACAAGAACAAGAGCCTACCCTCGAAACGCATGACATCTTTTCTAGCAATTGGAACGCTCCACCCTATCTCCTCGTCCTCGATAGTTGCACCAGTGATTTGGTCCGTTAGCACAACATCACCCTGGCAACACCTTTGAAAGACTGTTTTTATCTTGTTGTTAGTTCCAAGATGTTTCTCACTTACTGAACTACTCCAAAGGTGAGATACTATCACGTCGATGCTGCTAGGCAGTTCATCGACGAACAGGCTTCCATGCATACGGCCCCTAGTGGCGCCAAAACTCGACGCTGTCGATCCTAAATCGAGAGACAACGCGTATAAACTCTATAGTGACATAGAAAGAAAAGAGAGAGACATAAGAGGAGGAAGAAGAGACAGAAAAGCTGCATAGGCAGCGTCTCCGCCGACTACGACGATGACTACTGTTTCCGTTGTTTTATACTCAGAAGAGCTAGAGAGCTTTTTCTCCTAAAAATAATGCGTGATGAGATTAAATAGTTGCCATCCATACTTAAGAAAATATCATATCGTATACAAAATAGATGTACATGCAACAACATAAAAATGAATGGAACCTAAAAGTTACCATCCATACACACACAAACACCTTCACCTTAGTTAAAGTAAGGTGATTTATTTGAACAGACAAATTAAGTAAGCCCTTTTGATCATTTTCAATCTTTCTTGAAGTCGAAGGTCAAACCAGAGCCAGCAAGCTTTTCCTCAACAATCTTCTGAGCTCGCTCAACCATGGCGGGAGTCAAATAGTTAGCCCAATCTCCAACCTCCCCTTTCCTGAAGAAGTCACTGTTTTCATATCCAAGAACACTCTTGCCCGTCTTGTTCACGTCAATCCCCTTCAAACTCCCGAAGCTACACAAATCTACGATACCTCCGACCACTCCTCCCCTCTCCTCCGCCGGAGCAAACGGACACCCCAAGAACTCAGCCACCCTCTTGGCGTGTCCCGCCGTGTGCGCCTTAACATCTTCATACTTCAAGAACAAGACCTATAGAACAAAAGGGTAGTATATCAACGATAAACAAATTCAAAAAAATAATAATAGAAATTACAAAACGGAAATTAGAATAACATTTACCGATCAGCTAGCTTATTGATCAGTATTAAGGAAATTGGATGCTTAATCGAGACGTGGTACTCCACATTCTCTAAGACACTTATTTCCCCATATGAAAAACGGTCTCTCAGGATACGACGATTAACGTCGACGAACTCAAATCCGTCGAGAAAGTCACTAAAAACATGGGAATGGAGAGAAAGTACGGAAAAAAATCATTTAAGAGATATGGATTTTTTTTGTATGTAGAATAAGATTGAAGATGTGAATACTTATAACACTTTGGGAAGGGTAATATGGGGAATTCATAGGGAGATGAATTCCTCCTAAAATTGATTGTCAATCAATTTCATAACTCACGTTTCATTAGCCTTAAAGTTTGGTTTTTTAAATCTGAATTTTAATACGATATATATTAACCATCATATTTTTCATTAACATCCAACAAAACCTTGTCGGGTCTCTCCCTGCTCATCTTCCAGTACCCCAGAGCATGGCTCCAGAAAGGCCCGGCCGGTTGGATCCCGCGGCAGAAGAGATCGAAGGCCTTATAAAGAAGATCGTCTTGCTGACTCTGAAGATTCATCGTTTTCAGGTGGAAGATGTAGTAGGAGATGAATTGGTCGAGAGGGTTGCGACATATGTAGATGATACGACACTTAGTGGAAGAAATGGACGGAGCTAACAAAGTGAGAGGAAGATGGGTTGCGAATATTCTCACGCCGTGATGGTGAGGATGATCAAGATTAGGGTTAGGGTTGTTGTTCCTGTAAAGAACCTCAAGAAAGGGTACGAGGGCATGGGGGGTGGAGGAGAGCAAGGGGTGAGGGGTATTATCGTCTTTATTATAGTGGGTGCGGTTGATGATGGAGAAGGCTAGGGCTTTGAGCCAGGTGGTGCCACATTTTGGGAAGGTGGCTAAGACGACGTCGGAGTCTAGGGCTTGGAAGTGGGTGCGGAATGGGATGAAGCCCGGTTGAGAAAATGGGCTCAACCAAAAACCATGGTATTGGTAGAGCATATCACCAGCCCAGTTTCTGACCATCGTCTTCTTCACCACCTCTTCTGGTTTCTCCATCAAAATTGTGTATAACCACTCACCTTCCTTTGTGTATTGGCTATGTACATAAGTAGAGTTTTAGTATCCATTAAACAAATATGGACGGTTCTATTTAATGTGATGGGTCATATGATCTACAATTTTTATTAAAACGATGTTGGGAGTTGTTAGTAAATTCAATAACTTTAATTTAAAAATGTGCAAAAAGAAGTGGTCTTGCTCTCTTTTATGAACCCTAGGAGGTAGCGGGTAGAAATGGATAGCGTCGATCATCATAGCGAGAAAATGGAGGAGGTTGGGGGCTGGACCAAACGCTCCAAAGGAGGCACTGGGGGCTCGGTGGCTGACGAGGACGGCGAAGGATCGGGTAGTAAGACCAGAGGCTGGGACGTCACGGTGGATTGTACGTCGGGACGGGGAGTAGCACCGGGTGGTAGCGGGGTGCGTCTCTGGTGGCGGCAGGTGACTTCGGCCAGCCCTAGGTAACTAGGACCTCTTCTGGGGCCTCGGGTTGGTCGTGGGCCGGACACTAGAGGCCCATTTGATTGTTGGCCGGGAGAGACTAGAGGCCCAATAGGCCAGGAGACTCGGACATCATGCTTTTCCAGACCTTCTGGTCACTTGCATGATGGTATAGACGACTTGGGAGGCCGGATGGGGAGCTTGTCCATTCGGGAGGTTGTGGTATCCCTATCGGAGCTCTACGGGCGAGAACTCAAATTTACCTATGTGGTGGCAGCCCACGTCATGTCCCTGAAGATTTTTTTATATGCAATTATTGATAGAATGGCTAGCGTGCTTGTGGCAACTGCCCGATGTGGTTGCTCGACCTTTGGAAGACGGAGCGATGGGATTCTTTTTCTGGTCGACAAGGAAGAGAGTTCGGGTGTTGGCTAGTGAGCCATGGGCATTCTGGAGATCTATAGCGTTGTTTGTAGACCTGTGGCCTCAACTGAGACCATGAGACATTTTGTTCACCCACTTCTCAGTGTGGGCATGTATCTCAAATCTCCATGTAGGAGCATAGAACCGGGGGTGACTTCATGCGAGTTCGAGTACCTACTTAAAGCGTTCTAGGTACCTACTTAAAGGTAGATAGGGATGCGGATGGAATGAACTGGGGTGACTTCATGCGAGTTCGAGTTCGGGTGGACATTCGACTACCACTGTAGAGCCAACTCTAGTTCTGACTCTCGGAGTCTAAGGTATGGACTCTTTTTCACATCCCCTATGAGAGGTTGCGAGATCATTGTTATGGGTATAGTTGTGTTGGACACCTGGTGTCAGCATGCCGCTTGATCCTATCTGAGGTCGGCAGGCTCTGGAGCTCATCATGTTCGAAAAACACCAAGCACCAACTAGTCCTATCTGAGGGGGCTCCTCTGGTCGTCCAACCCCCAACTTTTATTCCTGTCAAGCCACAACCAGAGGATCAAAAGGGAAAGGGGAAAGTAGTAAAGGAGAAAGCCTCCTCTTCTGACTGAGCCACGTCTTTTCCTGTCAGAAGTGACTATCCAACCCGGGTCCTGGCCCACAAGTCAGGTCTTTTCACGTCACAGGAAATCGTCCGGAATTTCCTGGGGATTTCTCATTGTGAGGCAGAGCATCTCGGGTACTTTCGTCATATCCAAGGGGCTCCTCTCATTCCTTTCCACGGAGTCGGACAGAGGAGCAAACATGTTTTCTTCGAGAGCTAGCTACTTTTTCTCTCCCAACGGTATGGAAGCGTCCGATAGTTTAGGACTTGGAGTCAGAGGGCTCTACACGTTCCGAGTGAGCATATCGTACAGCGATGGGGGCGTCAAACACCATCTCCTCGGTCATTGAGGAGTTCGTGGTCTAGTGGGTGGTTGGCCAACAACACTGCCTCACTAGACATATGGTGGTAGTGGTCCCACCAAAATCTGGCACGATACTCCTCTACCACTTCGGGGGCCACAAACTCTAGCGTTCTTGGAGCCCTACACTATTATTTTAGGGAGGACAACGCACGTTGGTTCCTCGGGGGCGTATACAGTCTGCCTCGACGCCACTTCGATAATAGGTCGGCTCTGTCCTAGCTTCTCGTTTGAATTCGTTGTATCGGTTTATTCGGACGTTATTGTAGTATCAGATTTTGAACATCATTATGAAACACTTCGATACTTGAGCATTTATATTGATTTTTTTACTTTTATGTTGTTCTGGTTCCATGATGTTATAACCCGCTTTCCATTACTTTTTATTATGATCTTGGTTTGCCTATTTTGGGTTGGGTTTTATTTTCTTGATAATATATAGTAACGTCTTCTATTCAAAAAAAAATAACTTTAATTTCGAGTATCCTTCGCTGTCTCCAAACTCGGTCTCGACGCTACTATAATCGCTCTTAATGTAATGTACTAATGTTGATTTAGTGAATCAATTATTGAATTTTTCACTTGTCACCGTATAGATTAATCAATTGATATCTCATCTGTCGCCACTAAATTCTTATTGGACACCCTTGTTTCCATTAACCTGTTAATTTAACGTAAGAACAAAAAATCAAATAGAATCCTAGCAACTGAAGATTTTGTCGGTTGGATATAATGGATAGGAAATGTCACTTTTTTTTCGAACACAATAAATATTTCATTAAAAGTCAATCATAACATATCCTTTGCTCTCTCTCCAAACTCTCTTTGATTTTGAGAGATCCCACGAACCTAGCCATCACCGGGTTCGACGATGTCTCTTTCTCTCTCTACTCACCATACAAAAAAGTCACCTAGCCGACTCAATTAAATAGGTGGATCGGTAATAAAACCTTCATTATCGAACCACTTAAAATGAGGCGGGAATGAAACTTTCATTATCGACTAAATTTAGTCGACATTGTAGTTTCATTCCTGACTCAATAGTTGGTGAGTCGATAATGAAAGTTCATTATCAACTGAATTATTAGTCAGACAGTATTAAAAAAAATCATTACCAACTCAATCACTAATCAATCGGTAATAATGAAACTTTCATTACCGACTCACCAACTATTGAGTCAGTTGGTAATGAAACTTTCAATAGTGACTGACTTTGAATTCAGTTGTTGTTGAATATTCACCAAACCGAAACCAAATTTTGGGCCGTTATGATCGATTTTTTGTTTTCGTTGTTCTCTGTTTTGTAAAGGCTAATCATCTACAATTCATCGGCCAACTGAAATACTCCCCTCTTCCTCCTAAGAGTTCCCATCGAAGGATCAAGGTGCAACTCAAGTAAAGCAAGGTTCGAGTAGAGATGGGCAAAGTGGAGTAGTCATCGTTAGTATGATATTTTTACGTGTTGTATTGAATTTCTCAACTGCGAAGAAAGGAAGTGATTGGACAAACGAATGAATGTGTGTTTTAAAAAAAACGACCTCTCCACGATTGTGTGTGCTCTCTAGAGAAGTCTATCCCTTTCCTTAAACCCTAGCCTACTCTATTGATGGTGACCACTACAGTATCGACGACTACGCCGCCGACCTCCCCGTCAATGGATCTCGCTGCGTCTAGCATGCATGTCCCCTCGGTGCCCTTGATAATGCCTCCACGCCCCCCGTCTAGTTTCATCCGCCCGGTGAGAGAGAAGAAGAACCGAAAGATGAAGACCTTTCCATCGTATCTCATTCACCAATCACTCCATTTATCCCTTCACCGTCGTTCCTTCCTTCCCCAAAACTCGTACACATGCCATCTTCGGCCCTAGTGGTTTTTTTCCTCAGGAACAGACTCGGTGATCTCTACCATGATCAAACCGAAGCGTAGTCGTCGTCCGAAGGTATCCTCTACTTCTCTACCTCGTTTTGTTGTACCAATGCCCTTGGAAGGACCTGCTTCTGAGGGCTCGAAGTCGCTTAGGGCTAGCAACCCTAATTTTGGTGTCTCGGTTCACCACGTTGCGTCACCGACATCGGAAGGACTTGGTTTCGCGAACTCTGGGGTGCCGTCACTAACTTCGGAAGGTCCTAATTTCGTGAGTCCAATGGTGGCTAGGGTTGGTGCCTCCCTAAGGATCCGAGACCATCCATGGTCACCATCCAGGCCGGCTTTTCGGATTGTTCCATAGTTGAGGAGGAAGCAATGGAGATTGTGGTGCTCTGTACTCTAGCAAACCTCGACATTATTGGTCATCAGTAATACAAAATAGTTGGTCGTCTCTTGTCCCCGAAGTCACCCCGCAAGGACTTCATGCTTAAGGTCTTTAACAGCTAGGAAGGACCTAAAGCCAATTACGTTCGGGTTCTACTTCAACAACCAGGAAGCTCGGGCATGGGTTCGGAACAACAAACCCTATTGCTTCAATGGGTACCCGCTCCTGTTAGGGGACATCCTGAACCCGATGGCTCGGTATCTTCCCAAACTGGACTGGATCCAGTTATGGGTCTATGCGCGTGGCCTCCCCCCGTCAGCCCAAACAAAGGCAACTGGAGAAGTCATCGGAGCGACCCTTAGGAGTTGTGTGGACATGCCTTGTGACCAATGGGGCCTATGTTGGGGCGGGACTGTCAAGGTCAGATTCTAGATGGAGCTCCACCGCCTCTTCGTCGGTCCATGATCGTGAGGTTTAAAGAATTTAGGGAGCCAATTCAGGTCACTTTGACCTATGATCGGCTTCCCATATTCTTCTTCAATTATGGGCTGATCGGTCATCCGATTCGTGAATGTGAACTATAAATGCCGGGAATTCCGCGGTTTGATTACTCTCTCCTGTAATTCAAGCTTTAGAAGATGGACAAGTCCTATGTTACGGATTGGGGGAAAGCACCACTCCATCCCCCTGGTTTCGAGCCATTGACCTTGAATACTCTACCTAAGCCTCCATCATCTCGAGAAAGGGGGCCAATTGTAACCTCGGATACCCTACCTAACCCTCATGTAGGGGTGGAACAATGGGAGTTGCCTAGGGTGATGTTCATGGGAGGACATGTTGGGCTTGTTCCATCTGGGACGCTGCCTGACCCATTTGGGACGTTTTCTGTCCTATCTGCGATGCTGCCCGCCCCATCTACGACGTTGAGATTGAAGAAGGACATTGCGGGGGAGCCTCGTGAAGATAAGGACAGGGTTGGGAAACAACCCCACCAGAAGAAATGATAGACACCCGTGGCTTCAGGGACCTACCTAGGGAGGGGCCTCTGGCTAAAGCCGATCCTCCATGTGTTACTAATGAGTTCAGGTTTGGTCACACTCCACACGATGAAAAAAGACCTCTCCATGGGATCAAGCAGTATTCAGGCACCACCTTGAGCAGTCTTCATCAGTTTCGTAGTTTACTTTCTGTTCACCTATATGACATTTTACAAACCATCTTAAACGGTCAACCTGTCTCATAGTTTTTTTGTTATGGGACCTTCTAGGGCCCCAAACAATGTAATGGCTATTCTCTATTCCTATTATTAATAAAATCTGTACCTTTCGCTCAAAAAAAACAGTAATTTTAGTTATAGGGTAAGCGTCTCGGGCCTGTCTGAAACTATGTTTTACTCTATTTTCGTATTTCGTATTCTATTAATAAATAAGTCCCATTTATACTAAAATAATAATAATAATAATTTTCATTGCAAGGTGAATCAATTTTCACTAAACTTACCTTTCCCTATTATTCATATGACATTTTGACAAAAAATGTTCTTCTAGGGTTCTCTCCAATTCAAACTCTCTTATTACCATCTAAACCTATTTCGGCTTCCGTCGAACCCTTTGGGTTGCCTCTCCGATCAACCACCTACCATGGATACCAAAGCATCACGATCATCGACTTCGGCCCCCACATCTAGACTATCGGTTCGGCGTCACACCATGGCCCGATCAACCTATTGAGGCTCCTAGATCATTTCGAGGGGCGGCCCCGATTCCCTCTACACCAATTGTCGTCTCCTGCCACATGAAGTGGTGTACCCTCACCTTGAAAGTCATACGGCCCGAGCGGAACCACGCTGCCACCAAATCTGGGCGGCCCTTGAGGAAGAACTTGGCCATCACTGGATCCCCGAACCAGCCGAGTGTAACAGAGGATATGGGGGACCAATTAGGGCACGCCCGATCTCTGTCCTCCCGCCCCACCCATATCATCGCCCTCCCTACCATAGGGGTCGATCTGCATATGCCCAAAACCCAACCTGCAGCGATGGCATGAGGAGAAATGGCACGAGAGATCGAAGGCCAGAGCCGGGGACGAGGACTAGACAAGATCGATGTTCATCATCCTCGGATGAGTCCTCCCAGTGACGACCAACCTACCAATCCGACAGATTCCTCGACGTTGATTTTAAGGCTCACACATTCAATTAACAATCAACTATTGTCCATAGATTCAACGTCTTTTTTCGAGAAAAATGACATATTCGACAGCCACACACAACTCGGTCTCGACGCCACTATGATCGCTCTTAATGTAATGTTGATTTAATGAATCAATTACTGAACTTTTCACTTTTCACCATATATAATAATCAATTATATCTCATCTGTCGTCACTAAATTCTTATTGGACACCCTTGTTTCCATTAACCTGCCACCCTATTTTAATTTAACGTAAGAACAGAAAATCAAATAGAATCCTAGCAACCGAAGATTTTGTCGGTTGGATATAATGGATAGGAAATGTTACTTCCTTTTCGAACACAAAAAGTATTCTGGTTGTTCGAGAGAGAACCCTCGTAAGCAAGTCACAATCAATGTTTTAAAAATCTTGACCAGGTTCCGTTTAGGCATCATTTAAACGTTATTTTTTTGTTGGCCGACCCGATTAATTCGATTAATCTCCAAAAGATCCTAGCCGTAATTTTTAGAACCTTGGTCACAATCACCCTAGTGGACACGGACGATTGGAACCCCTTAGGCCTGGAGGATGATAACTTGAAGTACTACATCGGCTGCAATGTCCCTATTCCAACAAAGAATCAAGAGCTATCTGTAAAATTATCAAATTTAGGTAATTGTGAATAACGTTGTAACGGTTTGAGATAGTTATATGCAAAAGGCGTGTACTAAGAAATAGTTCCTCGTAATTAACCCTATTAACATTTGTACCATGTTACCATGAAAACTGCTGAGAACATTATCGTTAAATCTACCAAAGAGTTTTTGTTTCTAACTACAGAACAGACAAAGGAATGAAGTTCAAAAAAGCCAATTCACGCTGATGTTGCCAAGCCACATGAAGAGTGGGAACTGAGCCAAGGCAATGAAGAGCAAGAGATAGTGGTGGTGTCTGCTTGAATCATAGGCCCTTACCTCAGCAAACAGGACTCGCTTCATCGTCTTCACCAAGAAGATGGCCATGCACAGGCACGTCCATGGCATCAAAAAGTAGTACGAGTATCTGAAGAAGATCCTCCCGAGAACAGCCAAGCACGTCCCTGCGAAAGCATACCCACCATATGCCACAATATCCAACAAGGGTGCTTCTCCGTTGCCTAATGAAAGTAAGGTTACCTTGAGCAGCATCACTTGCATGAACCAGCCGAGGAGTCCCTTCACAAACAGCCAGTTTAATGCTTCTGGGCTAAACCTAGCAATAAACGAAACAATGGGATGAAATAAGAGGAACTTGTGCAGATATCGAGTGTGTTCCTATCGAATTCTACAGGATTTGGCCTAAGATCTTCCCAGAATGGTGTGGAAGGAAATTGCATTATGCTAGACTTAGAGCATCTCCAACGCTGGTCGGATTCAGCAGGGGAGTCAGCGAAAAGTTGGAATTCGCTTGGGCGAATTGCCAGCAAGCGGCTACTTTCGCCCAGATATTCAGACGCTACCATGTGTCCTTTTTTTGCAGTTAGTCTGGGCTATTAGCCCAACCTGGGCTAATCCCGCTATGGGATGGTAATCTTTTAGCACAGATTTTCAGTTTCTCTCTCCTGAAAAATCCCAATTAGCCTAGGGTAATCCCGTTGGAGATGCTCTTAGAACAAAACATATCCAAGCTTATTATATCATGAGTTTGAATAAGAGTGCTTAAGGGTTAAATTCAATTGAGAAAAAAAATCCAAAAAAATTGTTCTTTTTCACATCACATGATAAATCAAATTTTTGAAGTAAGGAGAAGGTTTGTGGTAATACTTAAGAACGTCATACTTACTTTCCTTGTAGACCAATCGAGAAGCCAGCAAGAACAACATAGGTACCAAAAGCCATGAATGGAATATACAAATCCGGTGCATTTATGTCATAAACTGGAGGTTTGTAGGATAGTCTGCCACCTACTGGTTCAGTTATTCTTGTCCAATGACCCTGGACCAAAAGGAAGAAATTTTAGTAAATTTGAAAATTTTGCCAATTAGGAAAATGAGAAAAGTAGAACGGTGCTCACCCTGTGTAGGAATGGAAATAGAACAACCTTCAATTTGTTTCTCACATATTGGTCGTTGACTTGGAAATAATACTGGGGATCAGAAAAGTACCTACTTATCTGTTCATTGCAAACCCAAATGTCAATCCCTCTAGAAAACATGTGTAAAGAATGCAGACCGATCTAAATAGAAGCGTCTACATTTATCTATAACATGAAAAGGGTAAAAACTGTGATTTAGAAATATCCATGAAGTAGCATTATCATACCTAGTGGAAAACAGAGGGTCGACCGGGTGTTGCATAACATAAATTCAAAGTAACTTTATATGTTTTCAGTAGCATAACTGAAATGGAGATCTTTTTACTTTTAAGCTTAAACTATAATAAATAATTAGCCCTTCACATGCTCTACTTACATTGCTTTGCACATACTCCGAGCTAGATCCCAAAATTCTCTCTCCATATGCACCCAGCCCACCTCGGATAAGTCCCGAACCAGCTCCAGCAAATGCATTACCAAATGGAATAGGCTGGGGATTTGCTTGAGGCCCTGGCACCCCAGGCTGGGGAGCAACATTATTATACATTTCTGTGATAAGAAATGCCATAGATTTAGAACATGTTTGCTTTTAAAGGAAGAATATTGTTGAAGACAAAACTCCATTTGGACAATGCTCTTGTTTCAATGATTCAAGGAGGTGCTAACCTTAACTAAAGATGGCACAATTAAAAGTAAGGCAATCTAGCTAGCAAAAAGAAGACAATACTTACATAAACTTAAGTATCTGTTTAGTAACAAGTTACACACATTCATATAACTGTGTGTATAATAAAACAATTACTATGGGAAAAAATGGTGTGAGGTTGAATGAATGCTTAAATTCAGCTGACCCAGTACTTCACCTTGAGTTTTAGGTCTATAAAAACGAAAAATGGCATTATTTTGTGTTTTCAATACAATTTCACGACAGGCAAAGTGAAGTGTTCCTTCTCTGCAATAATCATCACCATTGGTATCGAACTACAATTTTAATCCTGATAACAGTTAAGGTGTCCCACATATATCGCACTAGCACTTCTTACAGACTTCCCAAGACGAAGTCAACATTCACAGAACGCAGAAGAAGAAAAATAACCATTCAAGAAAGCAGACCACCAGAAATATCCATTACAAGCCTGAAATTGTAACAAAACCTATGTCCCACTACATAAGTGTAACCCTTTACACAATTTACTCATTTACATTGGTTGATGAATCAATCACCTTTAGCTTGTATAACTATTCCAAAGACAGTTCTTGAAAAGAAAACAATGCATCATGATTGAAACAAGTTTGGTAGCCACTCTCAGTACCGATTCTCTGTAGTCTTCCACAAGTAAACAAGTTGTGCAGGTTCGATCGTGCCCAACAAGAAAAACATCGTATTTCCTATAGATACGTAAAACCCTCTCCTGTGTTTAGCCTGAAAACATTAGGCTAAGAAATTTTTCTTCCTAAAAACCTAATGTGTTAAACAATACTACAAAATTAAGGGTTTGCATTACACTAATACTTCCATCCACTCTTTTTAAGCTTACTTAAATCATTGTCATGACTATATGTAACGAACTAGCCGGCAAAACCCAAAACAATGTCCATATCTAACCCTCAAACAATTCGAGTACGTAAATTCCAAAATTCGGAAGCATGCAATAAGCTCAAAACCTATAACATGAACATCTAAATCATGGCATTAAAGAATGATCACCCATTAACCATCATGGCAACACTCGAGCTAACCAATTTTTACACCTAAACTAAGAAAATTTCTTCCTAAAAACCTAATGTGTTGAACAAAACCACAAAATCAAGGCTTTACATTACACTAATACATCCATCCACTGCTTTTAAGCTTATTTAAATCACTTTCACGACTATATGTACCGACAGCAAAACCCAAAGCTCTGTTCATATCTAACCCTCAAACAATTCGAGCAGGTAAATTCCAAAATTCGGAAGCACGCAATAAGCTCAAAACCTATCAAATGAACATCTAAATCATGGCATTACAGAATGATCACCCATTAACCATCATGGCAACACTCGAGCTAACCAAATTTTACACCAAAACTAAGAAAATTTCTTCCTAAAAATCTAATGTGTTGAGCAAAACCACAAAATCATGGCTTTGCATTACACTAATACTTCCATACACTGCTTTTAAGCTTACTTAAACCACTTTCATGACTATAAGTACCGAACTAAACCGGCAAAACCCAAAGCTCTGTTCATATCTAACCCTCAAACAATTCGAGCAGGTAAATTCCAAAATTCGGAAGCACGCAATAAGCTCAAAACCTATCAAATGAACATATAAATCATGGCATTAAAGAATGATCACCCATTAACCATCATGGCAACACTCGAGCCAACAAAATTTAACACCTAAACTAAGAAAAATTCTTCCTAAAAACCTAATGAGTGGGAAAAAACTACAAAATCAAGGCTTTGCATTACACTAATACTTCCATCCACTGCTTTTAAGCTTACTTAAACCACTTTCATGACTATATATACCGAACTAAACCGGCAAAACCCAAAGCTCTGTTCACATCAAACCCTCAAACAATTCGAGTGGGTCAATTCCAAAATTCACAAGCACCCAATAAGCTCAAAACCCATAAAAATGAACATCTAAATCATGGCATTACAGAATGATCATCACCCAGATAGCTGAATCAGATTAAGAGATGAGATTGCTAAACACATACAACTACGCGGGTTTGTGCGATAGATACATACAGAGATTCGCAGAGGCGGAGAAATGGGTCTGAGAATCGGACCTCGGTCGAGCAACGAGGACCTCGGCGAGCAGATCTGACGTCCGGCGACAATACCGGCGAGGGTTGGGACCCGATCGGCCTCGTCGATTCGCGCAGTGTAGCTCTAAATGTAAGTATCACTCCGTACTCATTTTTATTAATTGATTTCAAAATTTAAGTCTGTTGGGCTGAGATCATTGGGCCATCGGAGGTGCAATGGGCTGAGTCATTGGGCCGGATTGGTTTATAAACCGGTTTACCTCGTAAACCGGTTTATGTGAACCACGGTCAAGTAGAGGTGGACATGGTTCGGTTAACCAGAATCGGAGTTTTGTTTTTAATTTCGAACCAAAACCTTTGTCTGTCTGCAAAATAGCAAGCCGATCTGGAATTTCTAAAGAAATTAGGTTTTCTTCTTTTTCGGTTTCGGCTCGGTTCTTGATTTTACTTGAACCAGACCGTATCCAAATGGGTCTACCCGATCATGACTCAAACCCCAAAGTTACAAAGCAAAACTCATTGCCTTAGTCAAAAATTCAACGTCAACAAATATGTGTACACTACAGACTAGAGATGTTCATGGGTGGGTATCCATCCGTGTGAAGGAGATTTTCATATGCCTGTGTGGATGCGGATTTGGATTTTTGTGATCCACGACCAGCCCATTACAAATGAACATTGGCGGATTTCATCCGCAAAATATACGGGTGGATCGGATATAATCCGCGTGACCCGCAATCTGTATATCAAAACCTTATATGAATACAATTTCTAGAAGAAAAAAACTAGTATCATTCCTTGATTCGAACAATTTTCAGACACATAGTTACATTACAAAAATACTACACCTGATTTTATTACAAAAGTATTGATTTCGCATATGTAATTGGGTCGACTGGTGAAAGGCTTTATAGTATGGTTGGTAGGACTCTATGTATTGAATCAAGTTTGGTATCATGTACGAGCAGATGGATCATACACGAATCTATCTACCATAATCTACAGTCCACCTACATTGTTGTGGATCAAAACAATTTGATACGCCCACACCATCCACTTATATACAGATGAATAGCGGATAAACAGACGAAACAGGCGAATGAATGTTTTTTAACACCCCTAGTAAGACCTAAGATTTGTATTGCCATCGGTATTTCTAATAACGTGCAGTAGAGAGAAAGCAAAAGAAGGAATGAAAGATAGGAAGGAGAGCGTGAGAAAGATATAAGGATCAAGGGCAAACATAGAGGTCTGGTGTTATAAAAGATCGGTTCGATCTGGTTTTCTCGGTTTTTCATTTTCGATTAATTTTGTCTGATCCCAAAATCAAGTAATGCATCATTTTAATTGGGTGTATCAAATACCTTGCAACCAACTAATCGGTTGGTGGCAAAAGTATAGCCTGGTCTACAAAGTTTCAACTTTACTCCTCATTACCATCTACACTTTAATCAAATAAAGAAAATTAATGCAAGTAATCATTTGGGTTGGGAAGTCTCATTTATAGATGATAGATGTGAATGATTTTTCGTCCTTTGATGTGAATAATAAAATCAAATGATAATCGGACAATCAAATATGTATCAGGTTGAATCACAACTAATTAGGATTCTGTACTTTGACAATTGCCACAATTATTAAAACCGAATTTATCATTCTATTAGTCATATGATAGGAGAGTTAGAATTGCTTAACGGACATATCCTTACTCATCCCTTAGTTCATTCTCTTGCGTTTCTTACGTAGTTTCGACACGAATCAATAAAATCTCAATCTTTTTCGCTCGATAAACAACATTTGTTCATTCCACCAACCATTGAACAGAGTTTTCAAGAAGCAGTTGTGTAAGACAAAGATATGAAACCAAAAATGGAGACTCCACAACAACTTCACCAACTATTAATCAAAAACACAAATTTCATCAACAAATTGTGAAATCTTTTAGGGTAGTAAACTGAAACACTCTTGCTCTTGAATCTGAAACACACTACTCTTACACAAAACAGAGAAAAATGATAGATGAACTACAAATGTGAAGAAGCCTGTTTCATTTCACTGTCCTCCTTTGATGAGGCTCAGAGCTTCAGCTCCTGTGGGAAGAGCAGGAATGGCTCCCTTCTTGGTGGTTGTAATTGCTCCACATGCATTTGCAAATCTCAGCACTTCCCTCAACCTAGCCTCATCCTGTATAAAGAGTCAAAACCATAATTTAGCTATTTTGAACGGGTGAAGAAAAGTCGTAAGAGCATCTGCAATGGGCGGCGAACAAAAGGGACGGTTTGGTCAAAAGAATGGTTTTGGGCCATTTTTAGTAGTTCGGGCGATGAACCCAATTCGCCCACAAAAGGTGGTTTGTGTACATTTGCCTCGTTGGGCCTAGGCTAGGCGAATTTGTAATTTTCGACCGATTTGTCTAGGCTAATCATCATGTGCACTGCATTGTAGCACCTGCTCGCTTGAGTAGGTTTGGTGGTTAAAGAGCTAGGTTCAAATCCAGGTGGATATGGATTAAAGTAAGATTTTCTTAATTATTTTATGAATTATAAAAATAGTTAATTGCTAAAAACTATATTATGTATTACTCGCTTGCGGAAAACTACATTATTTATCGTCCACGCTTTTAAACTACACTATCTTTTGATCACAGTCGTTTACTTATAAAAATTGAAATATTCTGTTAATTTGGGACGTGAACAATATATAGTACAGTTTAAAGCATGGACAATACATAAGGTAGTTTTCCGCAATTAATTTAGAAACCAGAGGCATCCCACCCTCAATTGATCAAGCATGACAATCACTTACCTCAATTATAGATTGGTCATCCACAATCTTGCAAAGCAAGGCACCGATAAAAGAATCTCCAGCACCAGTTGTATCCACCGTATTCACATGAAAAGCATCCACAGATCCATGGAAGCTCTACATTGGCCAAAACAAAACAACAATCCAAAGATCAACCCTCGACTCAATGTAAGCATTGACGGTCTCAGAAAAGTCATTCGCATGTCTTAATTACGCTCAATTTTTTTGTCATAGATCCTAACAAGAAGGTGGTACACGTTTACAAAAAGTAACAACCATGAGTAAAATAATTACGAAAAAAATGATGTTCCTTGTAACAAAATACCACATTTATGTTACTTTTTGTAACAAAATATCACATTTGTGTTAGGATCTGTGACAAAAGGTGGAGCGTCATTGAAACTTGAGAATAACATTTCCGAGATAGTTAGGATTCGACGTTTTTTCCTAGAAACAAAACAACGAAGAAGACCCCGACAACGTTACCTTGGTGTAGTAATTGCAACCCTTTTCACCAAGGGTGACCAAGAGCAGCTTCAAATTCGGGTGCCACAACGACATTGCAGAGGCATCGTCGATCTTGTCACTTCCTGTGAGGAACTCCAACTCGACATCACTGACCTTAATGACCTCGGCCTTGTCCCAGATGCTCATGATCTGTTCACGCGCCGCCTCCGCGGAGGGCCAGAGTGGGAGGCGCAGGTTAGGGTCGTAGGACAGGAGGGCTCCGGCTTCTTTGGCCACCTCCATTGCCTTCAAATGGGCCGATCTACATGGCTCCACTATCAAGCTTATCGACCCGTAATGGAATATTTTGGCCTATACACATAAAACATAATAATATCATGAAATTGATGAACCATGATTAAGGTCTAGATTTGGGATCATACCCAATTGAAATATGTTGTTAGTGAAGTGAGGAATAATCATTATCAGGAAAAAGGAATCATTTTTATAGTGGGGCATTATCATTTCGACCAATAAAAATTGAAACTTTATCGTCGTATTAGAGCTTTCATATTGGGAATCGATCTCGATGATTAGTCCTCAATTTGAAGACTGATTCGTCGAGCTTCTTACTGTGGGAATCTCTGGTAAGTAACATCTATGACTATCGCTTTTTCTTTTACAGCTCGACGATTTCATCAGGCAATTGTATGTTTTAAAGTCAATTTTGTTGTTTCAATCAACGCAAACTCATGTAGAAATTAAGATAGCTTTAAAAGAGCGCATAAAATTAATATATGAGTTTGAAAAATCACATGATTTGTTTAGAACAAGGCTTGATGTTTATCCTAATCAGAGAGATTCTGTAATATCATATTTCTGGCTAAAAAAAACAAAATAAATCCGAATCCGACATCAAAGGAGAGCGCGCGACTGTCAATCGCGCTTAAGGCGCGTGGATAAATGATGCTCCCGCAATCAACGGCGCTAAAAGTTAAATGCTGAATAGTGGCGAAAGAGAACTTTTCACGGATAAAGCTCCCAAAGCAGCCCCACTCGCGACTGGCGGCACTCTCCCTAATAGCAACGACCGCACGTGCGGCACAGAAACGACAAACCGTGTCGACTCTGACCGACACAAAAAAAATAGAATATTTCTTACTTCGAAATAAAAAGAAACGCCGATGTGCTGACGTGGAGGATCAATCACAAATAGAAGGGCGTGAGACCACGCGCTGTTATCCGTATCTAGGGAACGTATTTAAAGCGGGAATTTTCCGTTACTGTGAGAAATGGAATCGATTTATGTCGGGAATTAGATTTGTTAAGCTATCTATAATGACATCCATTTCTTGAGGTCGAATTTGAAGATTTGAATCAGATCGGATTCAATAGATTCTGTAATGGAGCTTTCGATTCAAAAAATCGAATTTAATGGCATAGATTTCTTGAGGTTGAATCTGAAGATTTAAATCAGATCGGATTCAATGGATTATGTAATGGAGTGTTCGATTGGAAATATCGAATTTGAACAAAACCTGACGTGTAAGAAGACTCGTTGAAAACAGAGAGCGAGGATCGTAAGGAAGAGAAAATTTCGATGGTCGATGAATATGTAGACTCAAAAAACGCTAAAAGAGGGAAAATCAGAACCAAAACTAGAACAAAAACCGTTTTTCTGTCATTTTCGACGATTTTTTCGACCGTATAAGGTCAGTGAAGACTAGCACCGGTAACATTAATCAGAGGTTAGAGAGTAATTAACAAAATATTTAATTCATCGAGAGAGAGATTAACGTACAGATCTGATGAGGTCGAGATTGAGCTCGTCAGGGGTGAGGAGCATGTCGGCGCTGGGGTTCCGGTAGAACATGAACTCACGCTCGCCGTCGGCGCGTAGCGTCACGAAGGCGAGGGCGGTCCTGGCGCCCTTGTCGAAGACCACGCCGTCGCCTTCGACGCCGTAGTCCTTCAGGATGTTGGCGAGCATGTTCCCGAACTCGTCGTCGCCGAGCTTCCCGACGAAGGCGGCGCGGCCGCCGAGCCTCGTGACGGCGATCGCCACATTCGCCGGAGCGCCGCCGGGGGCCTTGAGGAAGCCCGGAGCCTCGGCCAAGGAGACGCCGGAGACGGTGGGGACGAAATCGATCAGCATCTCGCCGAAGCTCACGATCAGGCCTTTCTCGGATTTGCCATTGTTGACTGAAGCCATTGATGAGGTTTTTCAGAGAGAGATTGGATTTGGGGATAGAGGTGATGAAAAGCTGCTGGGATTTGGAAGGTATTTATAGAGGAAGGGGATTGGTATTTTGGTAAATAATAAAGAAAAATAAATAAATAATTATACGAATATTTATTTATTTTTTACTGTTTTTGATGATAATGTATTTATTCAATTAATCAGAGTTGGATAAGTTTTAATATGTAATGGATTAGGCTTGGGTTTTTGATTAATTGTTTTAACGGATAATGGTAAAATTTTAGGATGAATTATGTATGATTTTGTAAAACCTTATAGAGAATTATTTTTCGTCCGTAAGTCTGTTAACTTTAATAAAATTTAGTCACGTGACAATCTTATGGCATCAATTTTTTTAGAAAGATAATTTTACCATTTATATTATATATTTCGTTTTTTGGAATTGGATCTCTTATGTATGCATTTTGATCAGGGTACTTTTGACTTATTGTCAAAATTTTAACATTGTTAGTAGACCAAAAATAATTTATCGTAAACTTTTTTGTTACAGAAAAATAATTAAGGGATAATTCCACAAGTATCCTAAATCTTTCATACTTCATTTAGAGTATTGAATATTTTTTGTGTCACCTCATTATCCTAAACTTTCATTAATTCATTTAGAGTATACTAAATCTTTTTTGTGTCACTTCAGTACCCTAAAGTTTCAGTAATTCTATTTTAGTACACACCGTTAATTTTACCCTAAATTTGGTTGTTAGTATAGAGTATTATGGTCATTGTGTTTTTTTTGGATGAAAAATCATATGCAAAGTTAACAGTGGGTACTAAAATGAAATTAATGAAAATTTATGGACAATTTTTTTTATAATACTCTAAATAAATTAATAAAAATTTAAGGTACTTAGTGACAAAAAAAAAAGATACTCTACATAAAATAAATAAAAAATTAAGGTACAGGTGGAATTACTTCAATAATTAAATATATGTTTTTTACAAAATCCTCTTGGTGATCGTTTGAAGGTTGAAGGATGAAAGTAACTCTTTTTGATAAACTTATCCTATCCATTAGTCTATATATAAATAGATAATTCTCTTTTTTGCTGGGTTGAATATAGATAATTATCTTAATTGTGTAATTCGTACCATTGTATTATATTTTTGAAATTTAATATATTTATTGCAAACTGAATTGGGCAGTTTTTTGTCACATTTTTTAATATATAGATGTCAATGTATTTGAGAGGATAAATATTTTTTTTGTGAATTTGGATAAGGGAGTGACTCAGACTTTGATTACAATTAAGATTTTCTTATTATTGAAAAAATAAAAATGGTATTTACGGAGTGATTAGAGACATAATCCTTCGTTTAAGGACAGTTAGGATTGGTTTCTTGCCAATAAGGTTAATATCCATACTTTTCCCCTTTGTCAATCATGACATTTTATGTGAATTGTTTTTTTTAGAGGAAATGGAGATATCATGAATGCAAAATAACTTGGTGACCTCATAGAAGAAGATCACCGTACATTTTATGTGAATTATTATGCATGCATTTCAATTTTAAAAGATCAATTATGATTAGTGATAATATTACCTTGGTTAGCAAGGCAGAAGAAAGGAAAAAAAACTATTATAATATAAAATCATAATTAGGTTTTTCATCTTAAATAAGACTCATTATAATCAAGTCTCATGTACCAGAAAATCGATCGATATTGGTCGATACAAAAAATGTTAATTTATATGCAATCTATCTCAATATTGACATAGAGAGAGAGAGAAATCAAACAATGCTTGATCGATTATCGCTCATATATATTAACAACCATCAATTAATTGAATTGGTAACAGAATCACAACAAAATAATACATTTTGTTAGTAGTGTAACAAGATTTTCTTTTTCAGTACTATTTTTTTAGATAAACGATGATATATGCATTTGGAAATTAACTTTGAGTCATTGCAAAAGACATCATGACATTTCTGTTTGGGTTAGCACAGTTACACGTTATCAATTTCTATTAATTGGTTATTGAGAGAAAAAAAAAACTACGCATCTATTAGGGAATTCTTAGTTCAAAGGTGGGATTTATTTTAGGGAAAATTTTAATATAACGCCTTATCAAATATTTACTTTTAAAATGATACTTTGGTAAAAAACATCAGTTTCATACCTAAACCAAATATTTACCAACACTTTCATACCAGTCGTCAGATTCTATTAATTTTCCATCCAAAATAGGTAAAAAGTCTATAATACTCTTAATTATAAGTCAACTTTTCAAAGACATGCCATTGTATTTTCAAAAGTAAGTGAAATGAAAATAATACTCTTAATTATCTTTCAAATTTTCAAAATATGTCATTTATTTTTTTTAAATTAGTTTTATTATTTAAAAATAAAATTTTATTTTATTTTAAAAATCAGTTTTTATTTATGAAAAATATTTTTATTTTTACAATTAAGTTTTTTAATAAACTCAGTTTTTATTTTTAATATTTTTAATAATCCATTGTTTTCAATATCAATATCATTTAATTTTATTTTTCAATTCAATCATATTTTTTATTTCATCAATGCTTAAAATTTCAGAAAAATCGTCCACCCATGTTCTTTGATCCCTCATCTTACTATACATTTCCACATAGGTTAGAGCATGTACAATAGAAAGGCCCTTATTTAGTCCCAAGTCTTGAGTCCCGTATGCTGACTAGACAAAATAATGGGACTTGGGACTCAGAATAGTGGGTGTTTTGCAACGAGAGACTCACTATGAGGCTCACTATTTTTAGTGGATGCTGAGTGGTTAATTAGTTGATATTTTTCTATTTTATTTAATTCTTTATCAGAAACAGTTTAAATTATTTAAAATATAAATAAATGTGAAAAAATAATTAATGACAATAAAAAAAATAAGAAATAAATTTATCACGAATAAAAATGAACTTGAACTTTTATTCACCCCCTTTTAATACAACCCAAAAAAAATACATGCTCAAGAATCATTGTGGTGGGTCGACATCCGATGGTGCTTGTTCTTGTCGAAGAGCTTCAAGTTCACCTTCAAGGGTATTCAAGACTCTTCGAAGTCGGGCCTTGCACGACCTACGCTCTTCCTTATCGTCTTCGGTGAAGTCGGAGGTATCCGTTTGCACCATGGACCTGTACAAGGCAAAGTTTGCTTCCCACTTTTTGGTTAACTTGTGTATCATGCAGGTCCTTTCTATCTTGCTTTCCTGCCTTGTACGTTTCATCTCCGCGTAGGCATTCATTTGGGTCATGAGGACGGCCCCTTTTTTTGATTCCCTCGCTGCCTTCTTTCCTTGCGGTCGCGTTCGACGAGTTGGTTGAGGGGGACTTGCATCGGTCTCATGGGAGGGGGGTGAGTCGCTGAGAGGGACCTCACTCCCCTCGTTTTGATCGGAACGTGCCCATTCTGGTAGTTGAGACTCTCCAGCAAGAGGTGTGTAATCTTCCCCTGTGCTTGTGGGTGGGGTTGAGCTATAAGCCACAACCTTATCCAAGCATTGTCGTTGTTGGCGTTGTTGTTGGCGGACATTACCCATGATGACTTCCTCGGCAGCGAACTTGTTATTGCCCTCAAGCTCGGTAACCCAATGATCGAGGTCGAAATTTTTTGGGTGCTCCCTCGGTCTTTCTTTCACCGTTGTAGCCGCCCACATGTCCTTCGCATTTCTCATCTGGTCCTCATGGCTCCAGCCGTTGTGGAACTCGTCCTTTAAGTCTTCAGATAATCGAGGAACCTCCTTGTCTGCACTGGCATCTGGCCCAATGTTTCTTGATAACATTCCACTCGTAGTGGCAGTGACCTCCGGTCGCGTTGAACTTCCTCGCAACAGTGCACCAGAATGTGTTTCCGTCTTGAGAGTTTCCCTTAATCGGGTCTTTTGTAGTCGAGAGCCAACAATATATGAGGTGTTTGTCTGCCTCGATGGTCCATGTCCTCCGTTCCTGTGGTGCTGCTCGGGGTCGTCGTTGGGAAGGTCCGGCAGAGGATGACTGCGACGACATACGGGGTGACGCCTACGTTGGGTAATGGGTAATCGAGGTAGTTGTAGAATTGTGGTGGAAGCTGGTAAGCTTGTGGCGGCATTTGGTACCCTTGTGGTGACATTTGGTACCCTTGTGGCAGGATGTGGTAACCTTGTGGGTTGAATTGTTGTGGACGGAATTGACCTTGGAAATATGAAATTACAAAACTTTTATTACAAAAGTATTTTCAAAAATGATATTAACACAAAAAATATTTTCAAACACAAAAATGATATTAACACAAATGATATTTTCAAAAATGATATTAACAATCAATTACGGAAATGAATTAAAAAACAATAAATGAAAGAGTAGTTTGAAATTACCTGAGCTCGAACCCGGTTGCATATATGGCGTGAAAGCGGAGTTCTCACCAGGGTCCGTTAAAATTTCGTGGAAATCCCGTGCTAGTTCGTCGGGGGTGAATCCTACTTCGTCACCAACTGATTGTGCACGGGTCTCTTCGTCGTCCGACATTTTTCACGAGAATATTGAAAATGAGAGAGTAGAATGTGGGAATGAGAGAGTGAAATTGGAGAATAGATGAGTGATAAGTGAAAAAAATGAGGTTGGAGTTGGGGTATTTATAGGGTATATATTGTATTTTATTTAATTTTTTTTAAAAAAGTTACCGTTTGAAAACGGTCGGATTTTTTTTCTTCTGGCGCAGGACACGTGTCAGGCGGGGATTGGCCGGCTGACGGACGCGGTTCGGCCTGCGGTTGCGGGACGAGGGACGCAGGCTGCGGCTCGGCCCGCGTTTTTGCAGGACGCGGGACGCGTAAAAGCCGTCCCACAATGGGACGGCCCGCGTCCCGCGGCCCGCAAAAACGCGAGCCGAACCTCAGAACCGACCCGTTGTTCATGCTCTAAGATCGGGCTCCTTTATTATACGAAACTTCATATTTTTATAAGGACCGATATCATTGGAAAAATCATCATTTTATACAAATTAGTAAAATTACATCAAACATTCTGCAATTCCAAGAAACGAATACCCGAAAACACACACACAAAAACATGAAATCTAAAGCAGCCATGAACAAAACCAAGTCAAGTTTTTGAAACGGACCCATCAACCCAAAGCGCTACTAAGTCCACCCTTCTTCATCATGAGCCTGAACTCGTTGTAATCAACCTTGCCGTCTCCGTCGGAGTCGACGGTGGTGATCATGGCCCTGCACTCGTCACTGCCCTTGGCCTGCTGGAGGCCGAGCGAGTCCAGCACGGCCCTCAGCTCGTCGTAGGTGATGAACCCGTCCCCGTCGCGGTCGAAAACGTTGAATGCTTCCCTCATGTCCTCCTCCATCTCGTCCCGGTCGCCGATCATGGCCTTGTAGAGAGCTCCGAACTCCGACAGGTCGACGCACCCGTCGTCGTTCTCGTCGACGTCCTGGATCATCCGCCTCAGCTCCTCCTTGGGGATGAAGATGCCTAGGTTTTCTAGGGAGTCGTTGAGCTCCTGCTGGGTGATTCGCCCGTCGCCGTTTCGGTCGAAGGTGTTGAAGACCCGCTTGAGCTCGTCGGCGTCCATTTTGGGCGGAGGGTGGTGGAATTGGGATTGTGGGGTTGGTGGGGGTGAGGGAGGAAATAAGGCCAGGGCGGGGAAATCGGGTGGTGTTTGTTTCCCGGGAAAATTGGGGGGGGGGGGGGCTATATTTGTCATTGTGAGATTTCTTTGCTTTTTCTAATATAGTACCATTGATTATTGAGCTGTTTTTAAAGAGGCGGTGGAGATAGAGCCGTTGGGGCGGTTGTCGTCTGGTGACGGTAGGGTTAGATGGCGTCTGACGGTTGTTCAGAGGGTTGTCGTCGAGAACGCGTGGCAATCTTGGGTATCGTGATGGACTATTTCACGAGACCGTTAATATCGTTATTGAATTAGGATTAGTCCTAACGTCTCTTGAATCTTTTAAAACGGTTTGGATTTATGGTTACTGTGAAGGCGGTGGCGATTTGGACGGTAACAATAGGGTTTGGTTTCCGTGTAAGGATGATGTGGAGGACTCCGACATTACGACTAGGGGTTTTTCATGTGGTGTTTTGTTACAATGGTGGTGCGACTCATCGTTGTCACGACCCACATGGTTGAGGTGATACGAGGTGATCGTGGAAGAGAGGTTTCCTAGGGACACTAAGGAGGCGAAGGGGTCCTGGCGAACCTTTATCTATGCGCTAGAGGTGCGGCCGGTAGTTAATGAAGCGATGAGACATCTATTCCACTGGTTGTACCAAGGAACGTTTTGGCTGACGCTAACAACGTCATTTCGAGTTTTGGTTGTCCATCTTGCCTTTCATGACAATAGTGCAGATTGAGGATATTAGTGAAGAGGATACAAGTCCCCAACATATTTGGTGGTTGCGATAGTTCATCGATAGAGTGGGGACGACGTTAAAGAATCGCATCCGGGGACATACACATACCAGAGAAAGACTGATGTCATCTTTGAGCCTGACGACATCATCGGATTGAGCGTTCTTGTAAAGGAACCCGTGCCCTTAGACCCGAGTCTAAAAGACCCACAAAAGGTGTCGAGGGATTTAGTAATGATAGCGGTGCAACATGTGAAAAGCAAGAAGCACCCTCGCAGGTATCAACCTTGTCACTCTCCCATATCTAGAACCTTATGGGAGAGTGACAAGGTTGATACCTTTTAGTCACCACCCCTAGGGTGGAGCCAACCCCACTATATATTACTCTGTCTCCCGTTAAACCGGACGATTTTTAGCACATTTTATTTCACAAGGCTCTCATAACTATCCGAGGGAGGACATTTGAGTCTGTTAACCATGGCGGGCGTCCCGTTAAGTCGAACGATTTTCAGCACACTTTTATTTCACAAGGCTCTCATAACTATTTGAGGGAGGACATTTGAGTCTGTTAACCACGGCGGGAGAATAGTCTATATGTGTCTAACCAGATTATTAAGGACGAGTAGGTTAAACCTCCTACATGATCAACCACCAAATATTATTAGACTGACCGTCACTCACTCGAACCTTGTGACGTAAAGAGTGCAAACAAGGAGTACAAAACTAGCATACTTTAATGTTCAAAGATATAAGACCAATTCGATGTCTCTACATATACATAGTATGTCAAAAGTGAGATATTTTGAGTTCAAAATTTGTATTTAAAATTTTTAGATTGTAATTCTCTCTGTTGCGAAAGCCCATACACCCCCAAAGTCTAGTTGTCGTCAATGGTCTCTATGGTTTTGGCCATAGAGGCTATGGTGGAGATCTCTCTTCCTCTTCTTAATCTCAAGCCTTTTTTTCAGCACTCATATTCGTCTGCACAGGGACTGCAACCTTCTTCTGCACGAGTACATCCGTCGTCGTCTTTGTCATGTCCTTCGGCTGTTGCTGGATCTACGCTTCAGGCATGCGAGCCGCCGGTGGTTAATCTCCTCCTCATCATCGAACGAGGTTACACTGAGTCTAAGAGACTATAACGAGCCTTCAGGGCTATTTCAAAAGCTTTACCAATCGAACACTCACACGAGCCGTTTGGAGAAGATCTTGGAACAATACAATCAGTGGATTTGGGATCCGGGACCTACCCACCATGACCAAGGACCGATGTTGCTTGGTCATCCTAAGAGGAGCGAGGAAGCAACTCATTTTTCCTGTTTTAGTTTGGATGTAGTTTTAGTTTCAGTTATGAATTGTTCTAGTTGGATTTTATTCTGCTATTTTGTTTTCAATTTTAGTTTCAATAATTTGGAACATCTGGTAAAATGTTGTCCTCAGTATGTATCTACGGTGAAAAATAGAGTTTTCAACGGGACCAAAAGAGTTGGGTCGCCTACGGAAGGCTCGGACAATATTTTGGTGCCCATGGACGTTTGGCCCTACTTTGTAATCTCTCGATTGGTATAATACCCGCCTCCGTTTGCCCCTTTTAAAAAAAGATTGTTCGGACGCATAATTTATGTAGCATTTTTTTAACTAGTATAAATTATGCATTATAATATGTCTAGAAACACTTTCTAAATTTTTTGTTCTCGCCTTTTTCTACTTCAAAACCCTAACATTCCTCCGTTTATGTCACTTTTAGCGGTGGCTTCGTGGCTTTGACCACCGAGGTCACTACCGATCCTTACTTTCCTTCACCTTCCATTTCACTTCCTCTCCGACCCCCTTTCTCCCCTTTCTCCCCCCGACGTTGTTGCGGCTTTAGCCTTTCCTTCTCCTCGGCGTCCCGAACCTTCAGATCTGGTTGTGGGACACGTTTCCCCTCCTACCCAGGAAGGGATCATTGTAAACCGGGGCTCGCTGGCGCATGTTGGGGTTATTGGATCTTTGCGCTTCTCTGTCTTCGCGGCCTCGCCTTAATGATCGACTCCCTCTCCCGGTGGCATTTACTCTCTAATTCCAGTAGTGGGAAGCGCTTCCTTATTGAATCCGACAAGGATCGTTCTGATTTTGGACTGTTCTCGTCTTCGTGGAGTTCAGATGAGAGCTTATAGTGGTTCCGCTTATAGATCTGGCCATCGGAGGCCAAATCTTCTGATCAGAACTTCGAATATTGTCGTTGGTTTCTCTTGGGTCCGCCCCCGCGTCTTCCTTCTCTCGGTACTGGTCGGACATGGGCTTTTACAGACCTCTCGGTTTCAAGGCTCGTTCTGGTATGTGGTAAGGTATCTCTTCGAGTCTCGTTAAGGTTCTGCCTCTTTCCCTGTTTTCTTTCTATTTTCAGCGATTGGGTCTTCTGTTCTTCCCGACTATTCGTTATTGGCTCGGGCTCGTCGGTCATGGTGTTGACCACTAGCGAGGATTTAGGTTCTATTGCCTGTTTTGAAGCTTGTCGTTTTTGGTAGTTTGGTCTCGGGGTTCCGATGGTTATCCTCTGGTTCTGTCTCTATCGCTGCGGTGCAGGCCGACGACATCGGTTAGGGCTCCAATCTCCTTATTCAAGAAATTGTGGTTTCAATGAGTTGGGAGTGGTTTGTCCTTTATAAGGTTTTGAGTTGATGTTACTTTGGGTTGGCTCTTGAGCAGTGGGATCTTACTTTTGATGCTTATGTGTTTCATGGTAGTTAAAATCAATTTTATGGTCATTTGTTTGTTTTTTTCTCAACACTTCTAGGTTGAGAAATTTAGCTTACAGACCTTTCCTTGTTTTCTTGGTGGCATATGTTTTGTTTTTGTGTTTGTAAGTCGGTTGTCTTTTCTTTTATATTTGGTTTGTAATACCTCGTGTTAGGCTCTGAGTTGTTGTTTTTAAGTTCTTGTTTTATTGGGTTGAGTACGCTGGGTTGTAATCTTGTAGTTGTGTTTCATTTTTACCATTATAATTGGATGTGTACAATTTTCGACTTTTGGAGTATGCATTTGATCAGTTCATGTGCTCCTGTTTTCTTTTTCGTGAGAGACATAATTTAAATTTATTTTATCGATAAAAATACGTCTAAAAAACAAGAAAATATTGTTGTTAAGATAACAAAATTATATTTAAACAAATTCTACAAGGAGAGAGAAAAAAATCACACCACATTCAATTAATTTGTCAAGGTCGGATTTCAAATTTAGTAGGCCGATACACGAGAACTCCAAAACCTATGTTTTATTTGTCTTAACCAAATCCATGTTAGCTACAACAATACCCATCGTAAGACCAACCACACACAAAATCCCAACGGTTAAAAACCTGCACCCGACACATCCAACGGTAAACAGCACACCACTCACAATGCAGCGCCACACACCAAAACCAAACCCTCTCCCGAAAGAGCCACCAAGCCGACGAGTATTTACAGAAATGCCATTTCCCCTTTCATTTTTCCATTTCCATCGCGAAAGTGGAAACAAAACGAGACTTTCGGGACCCGTTTCAAACTATAGCCGGCCTCTCTGTCAGTCCCCAAGCTCGCGTTCCTGCATTTTCCTGCACTTTCCCTCCAACTTTCCCGGAAAATCTGCTCCGTCAGGTATTGCTTCGCTCTCTTCTCCTCTCCTGTCGTGAAATGGGAGGCTAGGGAAGGTAAATCAGTCCTCGCGATTTTTCTTCGGCATTAGGTAAATCTAGTTGACTTGCGAGATTCGAGGTTTCGCTTTCGATTTCCGCTGTTTGGTTGCCGAGAAAGAGAGGGATTAGGGACTGGAGTCTGGATGTAGATTGGTTTGAATCCGTGGCCGAATGTAGATTGGTTCTTAACTTCTTATGCCTGATTTGTATGATTGTATCTGTTTGGAATTGGAGAGTCGTGGGTGTGCATTCTTGTGGTGCTGTAGTTTTGGACTGATGCATTGACTTCGTATGTTGAGGGTTATGATTTTGCAGACACAAATTTGTATGTCATTGAGTGAGGGATTTTTATTTTTTTTGAAAGTTTAAGAGGAGTGCTCGCCATATATTGTAGGGGTTACTTGATGTCCGCATCCACACCTTTCGTTTGTTACTAAATCATAACCCATACGTATTAAAAGTATTACATAGCAATGTTGACCGCAATCTATTGCATTTTCCGTCCTCAAGTTTAACGGTTGTTAAGTGAGTAACAGGAAAAGTTGGATAGGTGAGGGTTATGATTTGAGAATATGACATCAAGTTTTTGCATGCCATTTTAGGAAAGTTTTAGAGCACGTGGCAAGCATGTGACTGATATTTCACGGAGTTAGTCACACTTAACATATTTTGATACATTTTGAGAATTAATTGGTGAAACTTGTTACTATGCAATACTTTTCATACGTATGAGTTATGATTTGGTAATTGACCTTAGTACAGTGTGGTGACATAGCGTTTCCCCTATATTGTATATCAAGTGAAGATATACGTACAATTTGTTGAAACGCTCAAAGAAAACTGTAATATTACATACCCCAGACCGAAACAACGCCAACATAGTACGCACAAACAGTGCAATAAACGTGCACACCACACCTGCAATATATGTAGTTATTTGCCCAAATTCGAAGTGTAGGAATTTCATGATTCAGGTTAAGACCTATTACATCTGAAATGTGTCTTCAATTTACTGAAGTTTTCCATAGTTAGAATGCGTTTCTATATCACTTGACATGAATTGATGCGCAAGTTTCAAGTACTTTTATTGTTTATACAATAGGGGATTAACCTTCTGGATTAATGATGCTTCTAGTGTGTATATTAGGGATGTGTGTGTGCTGGTAGTTATTGTAGATATTAATGATATTTGAAAATCACTTTCTTGCAAGTTCATTTCCAATATCCATATGCAATGAGCCCACTCGGGTTGGCCTGATGGGTGAAGAGAGCTCTCTCACCTCCTTGAGGTCAACAGGTTCGAACCCAAGTGGGTGCTTCTGCTCGGGAGTAGGTGTGGGTGGAGGTTAGACTAGGCTAGAGTAGGATTTCCCTGTTTTCTTTCGAATATAAAACTACCCATACACTATGAAGTGTAATGCCACATCGGCACATTCCATCATATTCATGCTATGTAGGTTTTTATATGCACGCTTTTGTATCTGAATGCATAGTATTTGTGTTTTAGAATTAATAGAGGAAAATAAAGATTGTTTTGAAGGTTCAAACTTCTAACACAATTCTATCTGCTTTTACATACCTCATTCTTCTTGCCCAAAATTTTGCAGAATATATCAAGGTTAAGGTGAATTCCTCTGAGATGTCAGAGGCTCCACTTTCTGCATCCTTGAAGCCCCCACTCCATGGAGCCCGTTTAGGTTCTGCAGTAGATGCCCAAAAAGGTTTGCATTAATCATGATTGCCTGACAGTTAATGCTTTTGGTTCTGAGAGAAAAAATTAAACGTTTGCTTTTCTGCATCTTTCTAAATTAATTTGTTAAGATTATATGCTAATGAATGTACGATAATGTTTCGGTTACAGATAGGTATGGAATTATCCGTTGCCTTCCAGAGAAGGATACAAATGGGGTTTCTTCTGAAAATGTTAAATGCAATGGATTGGGTGGTTATGTGGTTGCTGAAACTGGTGACAAGGTGTGATTTTCTTCAATGCTTATTGGTAAAGTTGTTTTGGAAAAGTCTTAATTGACTTTTATGCGCTAATATTATTTTCCTTGATTAAAATTTTGTCCATTTATTGATATCGGTTAAGAGATGCTAAAAGTCGTGTGCCTTTTGCTCTCTTTTATGCAACTTAAACGTAACACCCAAAGATTCTATGGCTTGTGAAATAAATGCACTTATATGTCAATTTCCCCTCTCAGAGTACAAATAATTACTGCTTTTAGCATGTCATCTTTATTGGGACTTTTCTTTTTAGCAGCTCTCACCTTGTGCCTATGGAATATGGCATACCGCGAGTGTGTTTTGACGGCAGTTCTATGATCTTCTATGCAGCACTGTAGCTTATGAAACTCCATCTTAATAAAAAAAATTGTATCAATGCAGATAGTCCTTGGTGGCTCAACATGTAATCCCCAGGAGGCTCACCCCTGTCAGTTTGTTTCTCAACGCAACAACAACGGGTTGAACTACGACTCCCCAAGAATATGTTCATCTAATGGTACGGTCAGGAGTATGCCCCAAATTCAAGGCAGGGACACAAGTGATGGTATTGCTACAAAAGTTTCTGCAAGAGTTCCTCTCCCTCCTTTTGAATTTTATGTGAGCTCAGAACAGGGGATTAATCTTTGTGTTGATTTGGATTCGAGCCCATTAGAATGGATTGAAAGTTTGAAGAATGAAGTTAATATACATCAAAATTGGCCCAGTAACAAGTCTCAAAGTCTTCAACAAGAGGTTGGGCGCTTTAAAGATGGTGATACAGAAATGAAGAGTTCCCCTTTAAGGAATATAGATGATAGCCAAGTAAAAAATATGGAAGTAGCAGAAGAAAGTAGTGATTCGGGGGTTAATCATCCAAATGGCAGAGATGAATGTTTAATATCTTCTGAAGTCCCATGTGATGGTATGGTAAATATATTGGAGCAGTTAGAGGAAGATCATTCACTTAAGTCACCAAAAACCTTCTCTGATTCCAAAAACCAGAGAATGTCTGGAACTGATACCTTCCCTATAGATGGATGCGCAATGAAGCTTGACTCAAGTGTTAATAATATCCCTCAAATGAAACCCACTTGCAAGTCTCCTGTAAAGTCTACATCAGGTGGTCCTTGTGTTACCTCATCGGAGCAACCAAGATCAAACCTTTGTGATAAAATTTGTGAGAACTCAACGGTTGCATCGAGTGTTAATCTAGTGGATGCTAGTGCAGTATTTCCTAAGTTATCAGCAAGTTATCATACATCATCTTCACCTGGCAAAAATGGTGAATTGCCAAAGCCGGTTGGTCCAAAAGTGATTGGAAGAGGGCTATTTCAATTGGGCAACACTAGTGAGCTTAATCGCAACACTTCTGGAAGCCATTGTCCAAGATTATCTGTAGAAAAGGTCTGCCCCTCTTCCCTCTTTGTATATTTGTTCTCTACCCTTGAAGTTTAACCATTCTTAAGTTTTGATGCCATTTTCATTCTCTGCAGGAGAGAAGCAAGACTATTAATAGGATGGATAGTTCAGAGTAATTCTCTTCTCAATGGAAGTCCTTTTATTGTATTGTTGCTTTATTTGGTGAGCTAAGCATATACTTATCTATGCCCTTTCAGATGCTCACAAATAATCTCATTTGAGAGTAACATTGTGAGATCCGATGGTTTTGAATCTCGCGAGGGATCTAGCAGAAAAAGGTTGCGAAAAGATGGTGAAGTTCAAAGTGACTGTAGTCAACCTGTTACAAGAGGCAGAAAACATCACGCTGGTAAACTCCTTCCGAGGAGATCCATGCGGCTGGTCACTAAGGTTTTTTTTTCACTCTTTAAGCCACACAATTAACTGTGACATTGGATTAAAGCCACATCTATACCATAGATTTGTTTTTATTTTTGTTTATCAACCTCTTTTCTTAGCTCTTTAATGATCCATTTTTGGCTGCATTTAGACTCATGTTTTGTATTTCAGGAAGTAGTCTTTAAATTGTTCTTATTGCTACTTTAGCATTTCTTTTTATGTTTTCTGGGTAGAGAGGTTCAAACCTTCAAATGTTAACCTTGATGAGTATCTTGAGGTTCTTGCTGTTGCGCTCTAAACAATAAGGTTATTTTCCAATGGAGCAAAAGTCCAGTCTTTCATTATCATTAAGTACATTTAGGACACATATAATACTACCAGTGCCTTCAGATTTCATGGTTTTGATACGAGGAAAACCAAACCAACTTTATGACAAAGGAAAACTTTAGATGCCTTCTATTTTGGCTTCTGAGTAGTGTGCTTAGCTGTGAAATAGCCAGTCTACAACTTCATGGTCTGGTGTCAAACTTTAAGACATTAGTTCAAAAACATTGAGACATAGTCTAGACATTTTAGTAGGAGTGCAGCTGTCATATCTTTTCTAGATACCCTGTTTCTATTGGTTTTAGCAACTTTATTTTCCGTTTCCTAATACTATGGATCACACTCACTCTGACAGACCTTTTAATGGTTTGCTCCTTTTGCTGTTCAGAGCCTTCTTGTATTGCTAGTGATTTCCTCTTCTTCCTTTTTTCTTTTCATATATCAGTGTCCATGCACCCAGAGCACAAGTTAAATTACATGTTTAGTCAAGGTTGTAAAAATCGTTAGGCGCTAGTCAGGCGGGAAGGGGTCCTAGGCGCTAGGCGGGGATTAATCGGAGATTAATCGGGGATTAATCGGTTCATTATTTTATTACTTTTTATTATATAGTATCAAATTTTATATTATATTGTATAAAAAATATTAATAATATCGAATATTAAATATATTAAAAAATATAAAATTCTACTAAACTTAAAGTATCATACAATTCTTACAAGAATATCAATAAGTATGACTCTGTCAACTCAATTTTATGGTTTCACTTAGTTTGTAGAAGGTTAGAAATTGTTTTTTAAAACTACGAATCCGACCCGATGCCTGACCGACCCACTCAATTAATCGGCCAGACGGTGATTAATCGGCCAAATCGGGGATTAATCGGTCATATTCCGCCTAAACGGCCTGGACCGCCCTAGGAGGATAAATCGGGTCGGCATAGCCCATTTCAGCGCCTAGACGGGGCCTAGGCGCCTCTAGGCGGGGATTTTTACAACATTGTGTTTAGTTATATATATAGGGCCACACTCGGATAAAAATCCCTCTTAGAATGATAACTAAGAACTCATCCAGACCTTTGAATCAGTGGATCCAATGGCCCATGATTTTTATCATTCATGCCATTGATGATATTTTTTAAACCTGAGCCCCTTCCATCATGACGATCCAAGGGCTAGGATTGGTTCCTAGCTTGTATTCTAAGAGGTGGTTTTTACCTGAACCCTATTCTATGTGTGTGTATACATATAGATAGATATATGTGCGTGTTAGTCTCATTCATGCTATATTTTTCTAAATATGTCTTGTATCCTTTCTCCAGTGAGCTGAGGTGCATACTGGCTACATCAAAAGCACTGGTCTAAGTATACATCTTTTTTTGTTCTGAAGCAGAAGTACAGTTTATGGTAATTATTAACCTTCCCTTTAACTTGTCTGAGAACTATAAGCATTTCATTTTCAATTTCTCCATATTTGAACCATTAGTACATACTTGAGTTTGTTTATGTAACGGAAACAAGTGCTTTAATCACAGTGGAATATAATATTTTTCCATGTTCTTCAAACCCACCCTTAGTCTAGGTGTCTCTGGTTCTAGAGCTATAAAACATATGGATAATTGCAAAAAAAGTACCCTGAGGTATTCACTTTTTGCAAGTTGTAGCCTTCTTGTTTGATAATTGTAAAAACATACCCTAAACTTATCTCTTTGCTTCACTTTGTGTAAATTTGTTTCAAAATGGAGAATTTACCCTTGAAATTTTATATTTCAAAAATAATAAGTAGAAATCAAAAGAAATCCAGATTTTTCTCCTGTATCTAGACGTACAAAGATTTTTTTTAAATATAGATGAAAAGTCTAGATTTTTTGTTTTTACTTATTATTTTTAAAGGGTAAAATCGTCATTTTGAAACAAATTTACACAGTGCAACAAAAAGGCAAGTTCATAGCACTTTTTTGCAGTTATTAAAGAGGGCTGCAAAATGTGAATACCTCGGGGTACTTTTTTGTAATCATCCCTAAAACATACGCTAGTACGTTTTTAACAGATATGATAATCATGCAGGTGCTACATTCAACAATACTGACAGATGAAATAGCAAGTTCTGGGTGTCTGGTAAAATGTTTTGTTCTTTCAACACTGCCTACAGATTTGTCTTTACTTCATCCAGTAGCCTTGGTTAAATTCTGGATTATTACTGTCAGTTGTGTACATTAAATTCTTGATTACAAGACACATTTGTATATTTGTTGAGGTTGAGATTGGAACAACTATGTAATTCATCACTCCTTTCTAAAGAATGTACGGTCGGGTTGAGAATTTTGAATTCAAGGTGTATATCAACTCTCCCTTTAACTTCGTGTTTACTCGATGTATGATTAAAATGTACATGTGAACTGTAACACATACATGTGTAATGTACCGGTGGTGGTATCAACAAATGTTGGAGTTTGGAGTGAATGATTAGGATAAGAGCCCTGCAATGCGAGGCAAATCGGCGAAAAAAAATGTTTTTGGCCGTTTTTTATGACTATTCTCCTGTGCAAAACTTTTGTTTTTTTATCAGCAAAATAAATTTAAATTGAAACCTCTTTGGAGGTAAAAGAAGAGTACAAAGATATAGTTATAGATTACAAATACCTAAAGACAGACGCAACTACCTGTAAGGGTACAACTACAACACAGATACAAACCGGAGTACTGTCTAGATAGCACAACCTCAAGACGGGCTCAACATCCTGCTCAATTCACTATGCATTTGGTTAATACCATAATGGAAGGTTGATTTGAATCAACCGATGAAAAAGGATTTCGGTCGGACTAGTAGAGATTTGCATTGGGTGCTCTAAGGATTTAATTGGTTGGTTTCATACGATATTGAAATGGTTCTTAGTGAAGCCTAATTACATTTAATTAAAGGCTGTTCAAATTTGCTAAAATTACCTAATTGTTTTGAAACAATATAGTTAACAAATATTACCAATTAAATTTCAAAGTGTATCAAAATTTGGTAAGTGTGACAGATTCCGTGAAATACCAGTTACATGCTTGTCACGTGTTCTAAAATTTTCCTAAATTGGTATGCGAAAACTTGATGTCATAACGTAGGTCGTAGACCTTTTAGTTTATTCTCAAATCATAACACTGACCTATCAACTTGTTTGTTACTCACTAAACGACCGTTACACTTGGGGACGGAAAATGCAATAAGTTGTGATCAACGTTACTACATCAGAACCAACATTTATTTGTGTTAGAATTTAGTAATAAACGAAAAACAAGGTTACGGACATCGAGTAACCCTTAACGACATCGTCACAAGGAACATACATACACAAGACATTTAACGGTCCTTAGGAAATGGCGGGGACAGCCTGTGACCAACTACTTTTCGAAAAAGCTAGAACCCAAATCCGTCTCTCCGAGAGGCCTCAAATTGGCGATCCCAAATCGCTCTCCTCCATTTCGTCTCTTCTCTTCTCTTCTCCCATGGGATTCGCATAGAACCTCTCCGTTCCCGATCCAATCGAACAAAACCCCCAACCAGATCCCATGGGAATCTGCGTCTCCGCCCCCGACGCCGGCGGCGGCAAGCCCAACCCCTACGCCAAGCGCTCCCGCCGCGTGCGGTCCGTCCGCGACCGCAGCGGCGAGCAGTCGCGCCGGAGGCCGCAGGCCTCCGGCGCGCTCCGGTACGGGAGCGTGCTGAACCACAAGGCCGGCGGGAACATCCGGGAGCGGTACAGGTTCGGGAAGGAGCTCGGGAGGGGCGAGTTCGGGGTCACGTACCAGTGCTTCGACGTCGGGACGGGGGAGACGTTCGCGTGCAAGACGATCTCGAAGGGGAAGCTGAGGACGGAGATCGATATCGAGGATGTGAGGAGGGAGGTGGAGATCATGAGGAAATTGCCGAAACATCCCAACATTGTGGAGTTCAAGGAGGCTTATGAGGATCACGAGGCGGTGTACCTTGTGATGGAGCTCTGTCAGGGCGGCGAGCTTTTCGATAGGATTGTTGCTAGGGGGCATTACACGGAGAGAGCCGCTGCTCAGGTCACCAAGACGGTGTTGGAGATCGTCAAGGTGAGGCGTTTGAGGGCGTTTGTGTTTGTGCACGTAACGTGTTCGATGAAATGCCTCTGTGAAACTGAGACTTTACTGTTTTGGATTTTGTCTTTACTTTGTGTAGGTGTGTCATCAGAACGGAGTGATACACCGGGACTTGAAACCTGAAAATTTCTTGTTCGCCGGTTCGGATGAGAATGATCCGATAAAAGCAATTGATTTTGGATTGTCCATATTCTTCGAACCCGGTATGATTAAGTTTGATTAATGAGATATGTTGGCTTATGCATTTTCTTAGAACATCTCCAATGGTCAGGGCGATTGTCCAGGTGAATAGTGATTTTACCGGTCAATTCGTCCGTTTCCTGTAGTGGTATTAGCCTAGTGTATGAGCAAATAGCCATGTGTTGCGTGGTAAGTGGCCACAACCCTTTCTCCCTCTTTCATCCGTGTGTAGACCCCAAAACCCCCTTTTTAGGTGATTCGTCTGCTCAATTCGTCCTCCACTGGAAATGCTCTTAGAAGCTGGTATGCTTAAGCTTGATTAGTGAGATATGTTGGCTTATGAATTCTCTTAGAGCTTCTCCAATGGTCAAGGCGAAAATAGCCCAGCTGAATAGTGTGATTTTACAGGATAATTCGTCTAGCTTCCCACAGTGACATGGACGAATAGCCACATATCACGTGGCAAGTGGCCACAACCCTTTCCTCCCCTCGCCCAATCAGACCCCAAAAGCCCCCTTTTTAGGTGATTCACCCACTCAATTCGCCCCCCATTAAAGATGATCTCATAACTTAATCTCTGTCCCACACATATGCTGAAGTACATTACTTACATTTCAATATCAGGCCAGAGTTTTGCTGAAATTGTGGGAAGTCCATATTACATGGCTCCAGAGGTTCTTCGGCGTAATTATGGACCTGAAGTTGATGTGTGGAGTGCTGGTGTTATCCTTTATATTTTACTTTGTGGAGTTCCACCCTTTTGGGCAGGTTAAAAAAATATTCTTGTTTTTGCTTTTGCTTAGCTTTTCTCAACTGTAGAATGCTTCTTCAGAGTTTCTTGTTTATGTGTACAGAAAGTGAAGAGGGAATTGCACAGGCTATTATTCGGGGCACGGCTGACTATGATAAAGATCCTTGGCCAAAGATTTCTGATGATGCTAAGGATTTAGTGAAGAACATGCTCGACGCAAATCCATTTACCCGGTTCAGTGTTCAAGAAGTACTTGGTATGAACTTTGAATTTCTAGAGCAACATTTATCATTTAAATGGACAGAATTGGATGAGTGAAGTGGAGGAATAAAACTCGATCTGATCTGCACAGAAGCAAAGTTGAGGCCTCTGTTAAGTTATCTATTGTTTTTTTCATATATGTGCAGATCATCCCTGGCTAAGCAACCCGAATGAGGCTCGTGATGTCTATCTGGGAGATGATGTAAAGAACAGGATCAAGCAATTCTCCTTGATGAACAAGTTCAAGAAGAAAGTGTTAAGAGTAAGTTTGTTCGAACACTATCTTCTATTAGCTATGCTCCTTCATTAAAATCCCCGTTTTTTTATCTTTGTTTCTCAAATACACACAATAAAGGTAAGAGGTTATGAGTAAGTAACACACCGTCGCCTTTCGTGATTTGGGTCATTTTGTTCCAAAATAACCACTGATAAATGAGAAGTGACAGTATGTTTCGGGTAATACCATCATATTTTCTGTTTAAATCCGGGTTTTTTTTTTATCAATATAAAAAGGTAACAGTGTGTTATTGATAACCCATCACCTTGAGGGATGTGTTTTTGATAACGAAAAGTCAAAATGGGTATGTAAATAACGTTTTTCCTAACTAATTTGCTTTTAGGTGGTAGCTGACAACTTGCCAGACGATGAAGTAGCTGGTATCAAACAAATGTTTGAGATGATGGATGCTGATAAAAATGGAGACTTGACGTTTGAGGAGCTCAAGGAGGGACTCAACAGCACTGGACATCCTGTTACAGATCATGATGTCCAAATGTTGATGGAAGCAGTGAGTTTATGTTTATCGACTACACTTCATATGAATATGCGGGAAAAAAAACTTTTGTTGCGAATTATCTAACCATCCTCTGCATATTGTATTTATCCAACAGGCGGATCTCGATGGAAATGGGACACTGGACTGTGATGAGTTCATAACAATGTCAGTTCACCTGAAAAGAATTGCGGGCGATGAGCATCTTGCTCGGGCTTTCAATCTTTTCGATAAAGACGGTAGTGGATTCATCGACTTCAATGAGCTCAGAGAAGCGTTGAATGAGGGAGACATTAAACCCAACAATGATCAGCAAGTCAAAGAAATTTTATTTGATATTGACTTGGATAAGGTAAATTCTCATGAATATGGACTTCCCTTTGCGGATTTTAGGACCTCGACCATTGATTTTGAAAATCACACTGAATAGGTGACGGTTCATCATGAACACATTGTCATAGTTTCCGTTAGTTTTGGCTAACAAGAGTCAAACCCCCGTACAAAAAACACGACCAAAACTAACGGAATCATCAGAAAATTAACAAAAATCATGGTTATTTTTTTGCATTTATAAGAAAGGTGAGTGTGTTCATGATAAGTCAGTTGTCTTTTTAAGATTGAAATGTTGCAAAGGGTGTCGTTGATAGATTTTACACGTTTTTGATCGTTTTTTATATGGATCCATTACACAAATCGTTCGCAGGATGGAAGAATCAGTTTTGAAGAGTTCAAGGCAATGATGAAAACTGGAATGGACTGGAAAATGCAGTCCCGTCAGTACTCCAAAGCAATGCTAAATGCACTGAGCATCAAGATGTTTAGGCCTCCTTCAGATATAAAAACTTCATCAGATGTGAAGTTCTATTCTGTAGAGTTCAAAAAACCATCTTCCAGATTGAGGAATGCATCCCCCAAACCCAGAAATTGATTCTTCACGTGAAGTAACAAAAACCGATCTCCATGTGCTCGTCCCCTAAACCGAACAGTTATGTAACACTCACAGCATAAGTACTGTTATATTTGTTTTTTGACACTACAGTTTTGAACCTGTTTGTTGAGAAATAGAAATGTATGTGGAAAGTAGGAATGAAAGGTTACACACCCTATTTTGCATTACATGAAGATTATCCACGTGGTAATTGCAAAAAAAAAAAAGTACCCGAGGTATTCACTTTTACTAGTCGTACCGCTCTTCTTTGATAGTTGTAAAAAAAATACAATGAACCTGCCTTTCTGTTGCACCATTTAGATTCAAAATGACAATTTTGCCCTTTAAAAGTATAAGTACAAAACAAAATATCCAGAATTTTCTCTTAATTTTCTCCTTCAGGTAAAAATTCGGGATTTGTTTTTGCATTTTTACTTTATTACAGAATGCAACGAAAAGACAAGTTCAAGGCACTTTTTTGCAATTACCATATATTAGGGCTAGAACTTTCAAAAAGTGAATACCTCAGAGGCCCTTATTGCAAATATCCCATTGATCTAATAAGCACCAACTCCACAAAATGGAACACTTGGAGAAAAACCTGAAATCAGATGGATACAGAGTTGCAAATTCTTTTTATACAATGAATTCAAGCGACACAAATGAGTATATTTGCATTGGCCTACAAGCAACCTGTGTGTAAACACTAAATAGATAGTACCTATATACAGCGAATAACGTACTATAAAGGAACCGTTTCTCCTCAATTTGATTTTTTGTTTCACTGTTTTAGCATTACCGGGCCGTCCCTTGATTTGATCTCGCCAGAACAAGGTAAAGAGTCATGTATCCTACTCTCATGGCTTGTGCCGAGCCTGAGCTCACCGATTTGGGTGCAGTGCTTGCATGAATACTAACACTAACCCTAATCAATCGACAGCGTTTTAACCGGAACCACTAGATTTAGCTCCCTTACCCTTTCCACCTTTACCTGTGTTATCCCCTCCATTTTTTGTGCTGCAAGCCCCGTGAGTATCGACGTCTTCGAGACCGTTCTCTAATGCTTTAACCAAGTTCTCAAAGTAATTTCGAGTAACACTGTTGTAGTCAAGAAAAGGAAAACTTTAATCAATGAAGTGAATTATGCAATATTTACTATTTAAATCGGAGTAAATAATAAATTTCAGTCCCGAAAATCCTAAAAGAATCGTAAGAGTAATATAAGTCACAACTCAAACTAGAAATCAACTGTTCATAGTTAAAAGGTACCTAGTCAGTCCAGCGAGCTTTGTACGGAAATCGTTGAACTCTGCTGATGGGCCATCGGCATTGAGGAAAGTTTGTAGTTCTTTCTCTGCACATTGATGTAGTCTTTCCAAACCACTCTCCGCCTCACCTTCAACAAATAAACAACACAACGATATTAGCAATTAACAACTCAGACAGATAATTCAAAAATACAAGATATTTAATATAGGTTTCGGGTAAAAAACACCTCTTAGAATACAAACAGAATACAAACTAGGAACCAACCCTAGACCTTGGATAATCAAGATGGAAAGCTCAGATTTTAAAAAATCATCAATGACATGAATGGTAAATATGCAGAACTTTGAATTTATTTTTATTCATTAAAAAATCCTTAAAAATAATGGGACGTAGGATCCACTTGATAGAATGGCTCAGATGAGTTCTTAGTTTTCATTTTAAGCTTGGTTTATAGTAGATAGTGTCCCTATATATATATTCATACCTTGCAGATATTCGAAAAACTGCCTTTTGGCACGTTCCTGCTCAGCAAGGTAGTACCCATATGCATAAGTCCACTTTAGCACTCGTCTACATTCAACAATCTGCACCCATGCATAATCAACACAACATATATTTATCAATCATGTGGTACATAATGTGGGGTGCACGGGATGGTTTTTAATTGAACATATCTAAAAAAGTGACTTGTAATTGCCTCCACACTCACCTGTAGCCATGCATCTGTAATGAACTTTAGTTGAGACTCAGGTTGGCACTGTTTATCACTAAGCTTCTCAAGCTGGCAAAAATGTTCAATAAGTAAATACCAATTACCAACTTCAGTAATAATTAAACTAATGGAGCTTACAGTAGAGATAATAATATTAAAATAAGCTCACAAATAAGAACTATTTGAGATTGAAAAAAAAACATCACAGTAGTTGATTCACAGAATTAGATAAATTATTCTTACATTACCATCATTACTATAACTCTACCCTCAATATACGGCCTCCTCACATGGCAAATTGAAAGAAGGGATAATTGCAAAAACTTGTGGTGAACTATGCGCGTTTTGCAAATACCATCGGCGAACAATTCTTTTTTGCAAATGACATCCCCAAACTATTTCCCGTCTGCAAATACACTAACAGGGTTGATTTTTTTTGTTGCAAAAAGTCGATAATACCTCTGCAAAGTGTATACATGAGGGTTCCAAATTGCAAAACACATATACATGAGGGTTACAGATTGCAAAATACATATAATGGAAAGGAGAAAACTGTCATTTCCAAAAAAAAATTGATGTTACGTGACTGTCACACGACTAATTTTCGTTAAAGATAACGGATTTGCAGGCGGAAAATACTTGGCGGATGTCATTTGCAAAAAAAAAATAGTTCACAGATGGTATTTGCAAAACATGCATAGTTGATCGCAAGTTTTTGCTATCAAATCACAAGGTTCCTCTCTCCTTGAAAGGGATACTAAACTAGGAGTGTATAAAGATCATCAACCACATATAGTGCATCTGTAACTCCTGAATCTAACAAGCAAGGCAAAGAAAAGAAAGAAATAGTATATAGCAGAGAAGATTACTTCAAGTTTGTATCCTTCAAAGTTTTAAAAAGTAGTTTTAAAAAGTAATAAACATAAAGGATATACAAAGTCTGAATTCATTCTACTCTTTGTTTGGCTGGGTATCTAAATCATCAAATAAAACTGAAAACATAGCGAAGACAACACAAACCTGTACATCTTGCATTTGCTGTAAATCTGCTAGAGCTTTTTGCCTTGACTGTAAAATAAAAACAGAGAGATGAGTGTATAGCGAAGACCACGTACATGTTAAGTTAGATGCAAATTTTGAAAGGCAGCACCGAGTTAATGCACATTGCAGGATTACAACAATCAAAAAGTGGCAGGAGCAACTCAAGTTATACAAAGAGTAATGGTAGGTGTCTTTAAAAGACTTCCTAAACATGTCAATATTAGGGAAGCAATGTTCAAAAAATAGTTAACAAAGTGATTCTTTCAAACAGGAAAAGCTAATTAAAAACGTGTTTGAAGGATTGTTTCCAAAAATAATTTCAGCTATTTCTACTTGTGATTAAAGAAAGATAGAACTGGAAACTTGTATAAGAAATCAATGCATACCGATTGATTGGTTGCCCAACGTTCATAATAATGAGTGTATCTCTCTAAAGAATTCTTTGCCATCTCTCTTCTTCTCTCTGTTTCATCATACTGAAAGGTGGCAACATAAATTTCAAATGGGAGAAAATATATTAGTTCTTCAAGAGAGAAGAGATAACTCAGGTGTATCAAAAACAAGCAATAGATATTTCAAATCAACTAAGAAACACTTACAGCTCCTTCTTGCTTAGCTGCTTCATAACGATTACAAGCATAAAAGCCACCTGTCCTCTCACCATGATCCGACCACAGACCAAGGCATAGCCTGAATGTTTAAATACATTCGAAGTTACAATCAATCAAGTGAACACATCCATTATAATATCAGAGCATCAAGTTTAAAACAAATACAAAAAAAAAGACTAAAGGCTAAGAAGCAAAGTACACCACACTAGTGACTAGCACAGATAATTACAAAATTTGCAGTGTGTATTTCATTAAATACAATAAAAGCAGGAACAGTAACAAAAAAGCTACTGTCTATTGATGAATAAATCATATCTCACCAGCAGAACTCATATTTACATGGCGGGGTGCAAGTCATGTGCATACACCCTTGGTTCTTTTCAATTGGTCGCTTGCATTTTGGGCAAGGCTTGGAATTCGCGAGTATCCTGTGCAACATTCAAATGAGGGGGGAATGAGTACCAAGCCAAAAGTGTAAGAAAACATACTTCAGAAATTCACACATCCGTCATTTGGATTGGAGATGAGCAGTAAACACACACCCTTTTACAGAGGGAAAAAAGTTAAAAATAACAGAACATTTATAATAATTAATGGCTCATGAACCCAGTTTCAGAACAGCTTAAGCAAATTACTACAACTATTAAGCACAATATCATCTTGAACTGCTAGGAGTTTTTCCTACACCTTAACTTAATTGGATAAATGGGGAACAGGACAAAAAACAGCTATTTGTCACCTGCAGATGCATAATCACCTTAAAGCACTTCACCAAAATATCATGAAGAAACCTAAGAATTATGATAGATACATAGATTATGATACAAACAAATGCCTCGGAATGTTACATATAAGTGTCATATAGCAAAATCATGATTTTCAAGACAATCGCCCAATAGATCTCTTATTCAAACTTATCAATTAGAATGTAGCAGAACAGAAAATGTACATGAGAACATGATTTGATGCATACAATATATGAAAAATAAGATGAATATAAATGAGTATAATCACAAGCAAGACATATATATGTTCTACTACTACACGCTTCAGGAGGGCGCATAGCCAAATCATGTTTTCCAGACTAATTCAATACACTCAAAATGATACCTTTTAACCGTATTTCAAACCTATTGGATGCAGCAGATAACATATAATGCACAGAAGAATGTGAAGAATAGTAAATCTGAATATGAAAATGAGGAAGATAGATGGATTGTCACAAACATAGTAATCACAAGAAAGGGACAGCTTCAAATGCTAAAACAAATCTTCTACCAATTCATATTCTCAGACTCGGCGCTATTCTTCAAAACCCATTTTTCCACGGTGCAGCAATCCACTGGACGGTGAGCTTCCTCAGTACACTGCAAATTCCAGTTCAATGGAAGCAGTTGACTAAGTCAATATATAGTAACTAATTTCTGTCAAACATAATGGAAATAAGCAAGCATCTAACAAAACTTACATTCCAACAAAAGTTATATGAGCAGAGGCAAGAAACATCATAACCTCCCCCACTACCAGCAGCACTGAAGTCAACAGCACACTCACAACCAGGAGCAGGACACCACTTAGTCTAGAAGTGCAACAAAAATAAGGTAAGACTTATAGACATATAAAGGAAAGAGATAAGAGTCATGTAAGTTGATATGGCTTAAGCAGGTTGTTGGGATGGCTATGTTCCTTGTGAGAAAATAATTTAAAGCTCTCGGAAGTCAAGTTTAACACATATATGTTCCATCCAATGTTGCAAACTTGTAGAATAGCACAGCTCTCATCCAGTATAAAAAAAATAAGCATGAGAGATCCCCACAACATGCTTGAACGTATAAATACGTATAAGAAATAAACATGATATATGATATAGGTCCAAACTGTGTGGTGATGCAGCCCGGGCAAGATTTGCCCTAAGGGGACAGCCCACTGATTAAAACCTCACATCTCCACAGTGGAGACCGTGGGTTTGAATCCCATTGGGGCAGTGGGGAGGGGTTAGTGAATTCTTTACAGCTTCATTCCTAGCAAAAAAAAATATTGGTTAATTTATTAATGTCCTCTGCAGACCCTAAATTCAGTGAAACCAGTTGACAATCTAAGAGCTTGTGCATTGGATACATCCAATTGGGGAAGAAAGTTGTCTAATAACAGTCATCAAATTGCTGGCTGATGGTAGAAGTTCAATGGGGGTTGGAGAAATATTTCATGCATTATACTCATAGCTGTCAAGGCTTGTAATTCTAGGCACCTTTTTATTGTCTTCAATATAGGATCTGAGAAGGTAACGGGAATACTTCTCCTTGTCTTCATCAGAAGCATGTCTGTTAATCATGTCTTGACCAACAGCAGCAGCACAAGATGGATCAGGACATCTCAATGACAAGCATCCAGGACCATCATTAATAGATGTGGTAATGTATCCTACCAAACCATATAACAAAATGCCAGAAAATAGATGAGTATATTTATCATGCAAGTAGAAGATATAATGCAAATGGAAATGAAGCTCTACATACACCAAAAAGGTCAGAAATGACCCATGAATCTCTACATATGCAAAGCAGAAAGAAGAAGAAAAAAATATAATTTGACTTCGTCAAACAGTAAGATCCTAGTAGTAACGTCCAAAGACAAACCTGTCCAGCAAGAACTACAATAAGGGTGACCACAAGCAGCTGTATTTATGCTGTCACGTGGATAGGATTCAAAACAGATCCCACAAGTAACCTGTGAAATGAAACAATTAGTAAGTCATAAGAAGTTTAAATAGGGTAAGAGAAAAATACCGTGCAGAGCATGCCTAAAATTTCATACCAAAGGGGATTTCTTAAGTTATTTTGTCCCATAGTTCCAACTTATCAAAATACATGTACATGGTTATTTTATTTTAAATTAAAGTACATGAAGAGAGCTTACTTCTCCGGCATTTGAGAATTGAACAACTGGATCCTCCAATAATCCAACACAGCAGCGCACTCTATCTTCATCAGCAAACCATGCATCATGCACCTTACTTACACTCCTGCAAAACTTACTTCCATCAAAATTATGAACCATCCTAAGTCTAAGAGACAGATATAACCACAGTTAATAAAAATATGAAAAATAGCATACCACTGCTAATTTCCATAATCACAGACAAGAGTGACAGATGTTACCAATTATAATGCCGGAGTAAGATGCTAGATGCTACTCTCGATATAGAAAGGACAGTGGACACTCTTGTAATGTCATCCTCCTGATTGCGTCTTATATCCTCTTCTTTCCAGATGTTATAATTTTTCTGGAATAGAAAAGTTTATTGATTCAGAACCATATACTGACAAGGATCACCGAGGTAGGTTTATATGTATACTTCACTGATTAATTAAATAGCCACAAAGATGAAAACAAAAAAAAATTATCGGAGGCCATGTGTTCAAAGCCTGCACTCATCCTTCATGAAGCCTCAAAAGTTGCAAGCAAGTAACCACTAACTATGCACATGTAATGCAATGCAATACATCCATATACACATGTGTGACTGTTTTAAGTGAAAAGATATAACTACAATGATGCTTTGTTCCATATGAAAAAAAATAAACTGCACTGTGGCCATGTAACTATAACTTTGTAAGAGTTCCGAACTATTTTTTACCTTACTAAACAAATTGATACAACTAAGATGATGTCAATCCCTTTCAGTTTCCCCAGAGTGAAAACCCGAACAACTGTGAAGGGATAAAAAGACAACTATATTTCACATACTACGCATATTCTTTATGATAACTTAATTAATACTAGTTACTAGGAAGTTTAAAATACAACCCAACAATTGCACTTGTAGGAATAGAAAGTTACAGACAAAGAAAGGTCTTATGAAAAATCAAGACTTCACACGCTTCACTAAATTCATGGACCAAACTCAATTCAGCGGGATCTTTCATTCACACTTATAAATAAATGTTTGCAACAAACATAAGATGGCCCCCACCTGACAGAACAATCACTGACTATTCAGATTCAGGAATTCTTACCTTTGGATTCTCAATCAAAATAATGACTTAATTCAGAGCAAAATGTATTTCCAATAAAATAGGACCAGAACCACAGTTTACAACGTAAAAACCCTGTTCCCTTCTATGCTATAACTTGAACTTCCCAGCAACCAGAACCAAGTTTACATTACCGTGCAACATTCAACTAATAGTCTAATACAAGTTCAAACCTAGAGCTATCAAACTATCCTCAAATTTATCATCTTTTCACTCAGTTACAGATGCTTAGCATTTCTGCTTCAGTATCTACCCTCCATAAACTTATCACAACCCAAACATCCAAAAACCAAACACATGACCAAAAATACAAATTCCACATCATGGTGAAATTCATAACGATCATCAACACCCACTAGCACAAAGATCCTAAATCCCCCAAAATTTCCCAGCTTTCAAAAAATCCCAGCTCTTTCTCACAATCAACCCAAAACCCCCAACTCCTGAATCAACACGCATTCCAAGTTCCCAAGAAAACAACACAAACCCAAACGAAACGAGCTGAGCTGACCTGCTGGCGCTGAGTCGCCGTGTCATCGGGATCGTCGGCGCAGGCGTCCTCGCAGAACTCGTAATTGTCGGAATCGTATCCGGCGGCGGCGTCGTCGCTGTAGAAATCGTCGTCGAGGGACTCCAGATCGTCGGAGTCGTGCATATCGTCTTCGGAATCCATGGGGGTTCACAAAGCCCTAGAGTGCGATAAAGCGACAGAGAACGAGTTTGGGGCGAAATTGAGAAGGGGAGAGAAAGGATCGGAGGACCGATTCGGGTGTCGAATTGATTGCGGCTGAAGTAATCGAGAGATTGAAGTGTGTCTGAGAAATGGAGAGCTTCGCGAAGAGCAGAGCTTGTTGATGCACGAAATCGAATATATATACAGAGATATAAAGTATACGAAATTGAGGGATTATAAGACTCTTTGTATGCAATTAATTTTTTAAACCGACTTTGTTAGGTTTATGATTTAATTTTGAGTTTGATTACGGCAATTAATGTTTAATTATTTTTTTAACTAAGACGGTATATTAATAATAATAAAACTTGTTACGAGAAGAAAGAGGAATGCAAAAAGTCCGATTATATACCATCAAAATTCTAAGAAGTATCCGGCCTTCTTATAGGGTACAACCGGAACCAAAGAAAACCCGCCAAGAGATTAAAACTACCAAAAAGACAACCCACCAAGAAAATACAACACGAGAAGCAAATTTCAACCGAAACTAGAAACCACTCTTCTTCACGCAGGAGGCAAGAGAGAGGGCATCCAAATAGCAAAGCCAACAAATCGATAAGAACTTAATCCTATTCTTGTTGGAGCTGAACAACTCCCTGAACCCAAAACGAGAACAGACCCCATGAAAACTGATTGGTACTCCTTTTTCCTCACTCAATCGATTGGTTTCTAGGAAGACAATCAACCCTCGTCAGTGGTTAATCCCTTCAACCGAAGATCTCGAACCAAATCGAGAACGAGAAGAAGCGAAGACCAATCGCTAAAAGAAGGAGGAGAGGGTGGGAGAAGAAAGCTGAACAGAGAGGGAAAATAGGTTACCAGACATTAGAGGTATTTTGTTACCCAATTCCGGTCAACACCGAGAAAAGTCCAAAGGGAGAGGAATGACATTTTTGCCGAGTACGAGCTCAGACTTCCAAGTTGGCAGCATCATAAAGTCATCACGTTCCGGGGATCCAAGGTTGGAATTCGAGCTGAGCGTTCCGATATCGTGACCGATAACCTCCCGCCGGCCAACACCAAGCGAGGATCCATAAAGGAAGACTTGTAATTATACCGACAACGAGTCAACCTCAATCCGGACAGATTTGACACCAAAGCCAGCAAAGAAGCACAACGCCACACCTAAGGTCGTCCAGCCACGACCAAAACACAGAACAACCAACCCACCACGGGCCGAACCTGACCAGGACCATAACGACGCCAAATGACTGCTATGTCCGGGACAGAGGAATCTACTACAACAGTGACGGTCAGACTTCGGCGGAACAAACTAACAATACAACTCCCAAATCGATCTCATGACCACCAGCTTCACAGCTCCACAAAGAGCCACGAACCTCGAGAATCACATCTGGCAACCACACGACCCAAACCCACACCCAACGACGACCAAAACGAAGGCCGAAGCAGCATGAGTTCAGACAAGGGATGGTACTTATTTTTCCGTACACTTGTCGGAGTCATCAGCTATTAAACCGATCACCTAGAAAACGCCGACTCATGATTCCGGCGAATAATTGAGTGAATGAGACAACAACGTGGCTTGTTCTTGTTGGCACGTAATCGTCGTTTAGCCTATTTTGTCCACTCAGTGACGACCACGTGGCAGTTCGTGATTCCCGAGAAATATACGTACATGCATGTAACATGTTATATCACATGCCATACCATGCATGTGGACGATGTATCATTTATGTGCGCGCCATGCATGGGAGCATCCCTAGTAATATTAGGGGATAATTGCAGAATATGACCCTCGTAAATTTGATTTTTGCAACTTGTGTCCCAAACAAATAAAATCGGACAATTCATATATTATAAATTACATTTTTCATTTGGTAAACTACAAATACCTATCCCAAACTTGTAGCATTTAACTGATATTTACCTTAAAGTTTTTTTTTAACTGATACCTACAATAATCACCTTATCGAAGATTGGAAATTCAGCTTTGAACCTTGCACACAGTTTCTTTTATTTCTTCATTGTTTCCAGTTTCTTGCCGCCCAAACTGGTTGCAAGGAAATGGCAGGATCTCAAAGCCTGCACAGTAACAATATCACACCAAGAGTCACAAACCTCAAACTATTTAATGACATAAAAGACATCAAGGATCGATGTTTTTTATGGGTTAATTGCCAAAACCTACCCGAAAGTATTGTCCACGGCCGAAAAAAGACTTAATCTTTTGTCCACGCTTTTAAGATGTACTGTAATATTGTCCACCGTGGACAATACTTTAGGGTAGGCTTTGGCAGTTAACCCTTTTCTGTTATCAATTTCCTGTCAGGACTCAGAATAACTAACACACCTTTGTTTTTGTACTTCTCATACAAAAGGTTCAATTCCCTGTAGTTTGATTGTGTTAAGCCACTGCACCACAGATCATGGTTAAGGGCCAATTACACGAAACTGGAGGATGCAACAAACAAGGATCTAGTCTGAATTCAAGAGTCCATTGATCAACGCAGAATATGTTTACACATAATAAATCTAGGGATAATTGCAAAAAAGTGCCATGAACTTGTGTTTTTGTTGCACTTCGTATAAGCCTGTTTCAAAATGACAATTTTACCTTTGAAAAATTAAATTTTAAAAATAAAAATTAAAGAATAAGAAATTTTGAATTTTTGTTTTTTACTTAATACTTTTTAAATATAAATTGCAAGGGTAAAATCATCTTTTTATACAAAATTGCTACAGAAAAAGACACGTTCAAGGTACTTTTTTTTTACAATTATCAAATAAGAGGGCTACAAGTTGCAAAAAATGAATACCTAAAGATACTTTTTTGCAATTATCCCATAAATCTATCATTGTACTCATAGAACAAGAAAATTGTATTCGTTTCGTTACCATTTTGAAGCAACATTCACTATCAAAAGAACTTTGCCACTGTACTGGTTCAAACTTACATCATTTCCTTGAATATCCTGCATTTGAATGTAAAATCATAACATAACACGATTAAGCCACATAATTTCAGATAATAAGAACATCAAAAGCCTCACATATGTTAGAATATGAGAAAATTACAAGTAATCATTTTAGATACCACAGTTTTCCCCGAAACCTTTTCTTTTCTTCCCTCAGTTTTCCCAGAAAGCAAAGCAACAATCAAAACTAGATGAACAAAGCTCAAAAACCCAGTTACCTTGACAGAGAAATCGTATATGGATTTGGGACTTTCTTCAGCCATTTTTCCCCCTGAAGGAGAAGGGTATCTGAAGAAGAGCAAGAGAGCAAAACACAGAGAGAACCAGGTGGTGAAATGGACGAGTCTTCAACAATCCAGACAGAACATTTATAACAAAATTGCCAATTCCTTAGAACAGTTTCCTTCTAGAGAGTAAGGCTAAACCAATCTTCCTTGATGGATCACATTAATTTCAAGGCTAACAAGTAGAGTAGAGTATAGCTGAAGCTTATGGAAAATTCAAGTGAAAACATTGAAATAGATATGGACCACTTGTAGGATGATAAATACACATTCGTTATCCCAACATGCGTAATGAATCCTACCATACACGTAAATAGCAACCCCTATGATCTTTAAAATTTTAAAATCTGATCAAATATACCATGTCCGGATCAGCATCATGATCATGGTTTGGCTTCTGGTTCTGCATTCTCATATTTCCTGCCTGTTTTTCGAATAACGCAGCCTAGTCATGCTTCTTGTGGCAACACCGGTCCTTGGGCTAAGCATATCAGTGGACCCCACAATTGTTCTGTAATCAGGATCATTACGCTTTGTGTACTTCCTTTTAACTCTAGGTGTCTTGTGTTCTTCAGTTGGAGGTTCTTTAACTACAGAATCCACGGCTTGTTTGGATATTCTTCCAATTGATTCTCCAAGTATACGATTGAGCATACCACTTTTTATAACACCACTTTCAGAGTATCCTATGGAAGACATTAAAAGATCACGCCCTCTACTCACTGGGAGATCTTCCAAAGACATTTGGAGCTCATCCACACTAGGATTACTTGTTCTTACACACCTGCTTGACGATTCTTTGTTGTAGCATTTGGCAACATACTCCTCCCAGTAATAAGGGAATCCAAGCAAAAAATGGTCACAAACCTGTTCATATTCAAAGTTCATCTCAGATTATGAAATGTATCTCTTAGCTAAAGAAGTTAAAGATAGCTCTATGTCATTCACTAATTTCCCCCCTTTGACCTTTGTTTCTAACATACACATTGTAAAGGTGAGGCGTTATTAGTAACACACTGTAGCCTTTCGTGTATCAGCAAAAACACCTGGATTCAGGTCATTTTGTCCCCAAAACCACTGATAAATGAGAAAGGTGACAGTGTGTTCCTGGTAAAACCGCCACCTTTTCTGTGCAAATCCGGGTGTTTTTGATTAATACGAAAGGGTGACAGTGTGTTACTGATCACTTTTAGGGGGTGCTTCTGATAGCAAAAGGTCAAAGTGGGTATGTAAATAACATTTTAACCAGTGTAAATAACGCAAAGGCTTACATACCTCAAGTGGAAAGCCGTTTTGATGCGTGCGAGACCTGTTTATGAAACCAGTGATGGTGACTGAAATGCCATCTATTGTTTCAAGAGTTGTGGTATCAAGCCTCTTGGCTATTGCGGCAGAGTGAAACACTCTCTCTCCTTGTCTCCTGCACTAAGAGCTATTAGACATTCTCTTAAAGGAAAGAACGAATCCTAATCTGAATCAGTCATATAGCACTTACAATTGCAAATCCACGTGTTTTTTTGTGACAGACAAAAGGTGACAATGTGTTATTGATAACCTCCCACCTTCACGGCGTGTATTTGGGAGAGAAACAAAGGTCACGGGTGCTAATGAAGTTACCCCTATTTTCAAATCTAACAAGATGAGCTCACCGTCAAATCTCTTTGTAACTCAAACTCATCAAAAACGGAACACATGCATGATATTGATGCATATAATCAAGAGCTGGGTGTGGATGTGAAAGATAATGTTAAACTGAAACTACTGGTAAGGCCTTTCCTTCTTCTCTGCCCTAATGAGGTAACCCCAACTATTACTTAAAAAAGGGTTATTGCTAAATACTACATTATGTATTGTCCACGCTTTAAACAACCTTTATGTATTGCCCACGTGCGAAAAACTACATTATGTATTGTTCATGTCCCTAATTTTAACGGAATATCCAAATTTTGTAAGTAAACAACCATGGTCAAAAGATAGTGTAGTTTAAAAGCGTGGACAATACATAATGTAGTTTTTCGCAGTTAACTCTAGCCTTCATTTCCTTAGGTTCTAGCAAACTCCATCCCCATTATCCCTAATTCTCATTCAAATACCCTCAAACCATAAAATAAAGTTTGGGGAAAAGTGACAACAACCCCAGGTGCAATCTTACAGCTAAACTTCAGAAGATTCACTTCTTAATATGATACCTCAAAATCAATTCAATCAATTAACACAATAAACAAAGCCAAAAACACACACAAACTCTTAAAACGAAAAGAAAAATCCATACTCTCTGGAAGCAAATCCTCCTACTGCTAACTCTTTATCCCCTGCCTTAATCAGCCACCAATCAAGCAACAGCACCTGCACAAGGAACAGAAACCGCCATCACCATACCGATACTCATACCTAAAGCTAAAATGGGCAAAATGAAATTCGAGAAGAAAGAGGAAAAAGTACGGATTTGGGGATTGGGGCAGAGGAGCCAGGGGAGAAGGCGGCGGCTTCTGGGATCGTGAAAGTTACTTTTTTCCGGTGGTGGGTCGGCTCCGAGTGGTTAGATCTGGCCGTTTTGTTGACGGCGGCGGGAATGGCGGACTCAGGGACTGTGGGGGTTGGAGTTTTGGGGGTATGGGTATGGTTCGATTGAGGTGATCCGGCCCATTTTTCGCCGGAGGCGGTGGGGGATAGGGGTTTCCGGTAGAGGGTCTCGCCGGAATGTGGAGATTCGGTGCGGGTATCGGGAGTTGCAGGAGCTGAGCGTCTTCGAGTGTTCACCATGGCGGGAACTTTTCGCTTGTGCTCTATTCCAATTCGACTGTCTAGGAAGATTTATACTCACAATTTTAATGAATAAAAAAATAAGTACAAAAATGTGTTTCTGACAAAAACTCAAGATGAATTATGAACGTTTTATAAATAAAAATTGTTGGGGTAATGGTTCAAAACTACCCTAAAGTTTCGTCCACAAACGAGTTGATGCACAAAGTTCCGTTCACGTTGTGTGGCTAGTTTGAAGTTTTGTCCACAATTTTTTTAGTTTTGACGTAATAGGGATGTTCAGAATGATGGTCTGGGGCCTCTGGACAGTGCTTCCCGGATTGAATAGAAGCGTGGATAAAACTTCAATGCACTCACAATAGCGTAGACAAAACTTTAGGGTAGCCACACAGCGTGGACAAAACTTTGTGCATCAACTCGTTTGTGGACGAAATTTTAGAGTAGTTTTGGACAATTATCTATCCCAAAATTGTTTATGAAATATTCTTTTTCTAAAAATATATCCAGCTATTTTTTGTTCATAAATTTCTGTTATCTTTAACAAAAATAGTCATGTGACACTCACGTATTTTTTATTTTTATTTTTTAAATCAGGGTTTTACTTTATATCGCACAAATCTTTTATAATTTAAAACCCTTATATATTCGATGGTACTTGCAAAACAGACAAAATTGACGGTAAGTTTTTGCAATTGTTCCTTAACAAATCTCCCGGCTGTTTTTTTAAATTGTTCCTTTTACAATTTACAATTATATTATCTTAAAAGTGTTATTTATAATTAGGATTTAAAGTAAAAACATACCTCATAGTGTTAATCATTATTGGAGACATGTAAATGATCTATAACGATTTATAAGACATATAAAAGATTTGTGATTAATTCATAAAGGTATGTAAATGATACATGACCAATTCATAAGACATGTCCAAAAGAGAGAACCAAGAACTTGCTATGACAATTACAAACCGGCCTCTATGCAGAAACCAACGCAATGAGATCAATCCAATCCTACATATCCAATCTCACACCACCATACAAGAAAGAAGAAAAAGATCAAAATTATATATATGATCTGTTGAGATCTGCAGGAAAATGGCACCAAACTCTGTCTCTTCAATGCTCAATAAACACACCAAACTGAGTTCATTTTGCCTTAGATCATCTCTGGAGCCGAAACTTGGGCCGGTGCTTTCAACAATGGTTGCAGAGCCTTCACAACAATGCTCATATTTGGTCGGAACTCTGCTTCATACTGCACACATAATGCTGCCACTGCTGCAAGCTGCATCCCAGACCACACCAATCAGTTAGTTATTTTCTTCATGCACATTGCACCATGTTATTGTATAAATTACAATCGGGCATTCAACTATCCGCTTAAGTTTTTAGTTGAGTTGGTTCTTAAATATGGTATCAGAGTTTGAATCTCATGCTCGGCAGCTCGGCCCTGTCTTCCCAATGGGCTATCGTCCTCATATATATTCTCAATGGGCTCCCAACCTAACTATGTCTTCTAATGGGTTATCTTCAAATTTCTACTCAATGGAATCCCCATTTATCTCCTAATATCTCCTATAATGATGTCCTCTCAGTAGACTCTCCACCTATCTCCTAACGTGCTATCCTCAAATCTTTCAAAAAAAGTCAAGGTTCACATTTAAACCTGCAAACGGGATTATCCGTGAGAGTGTGTGTTGGTGTATAAAACTATAATTAGACCTTCAACTATCAGCTTATGCTTTTAGCTGAGTTGGTCTTCTAATGCACCCAATGACGCAACCGTCTTTCACTGTTGTATGTGTGTGTGTGTGTGACTGTGTGTGAGAGAGAGAGAGAGAGAGACCTTAGCAACTCCTTTTGGAGGGTATTCTGACTTTAACTTCGGATCTACACACTGTTTTACTTTGTCTTCACTCAATCTGGGTGTAGCCTAACAAAATGCAAGAGTGTCAACAATATCCAATCAAAGAAAAAACTGGAAGGATACAAATGCAAGAATAGAGGTCAAAATCTGAAGGAAAAATAAAGTATAAGCAAGGTTGATTGAGAAACTCACCCAAGTGACCAGACTCTGCTGCCCACGGGGCATGGTATGATCAACAGGTTTCCTCCCAGTTAAAAGCTCAAGAAGAACTACTCCGAAACTGTATACATCACTTTTCTGAGTCAACTGTCCAGTCATCGCATACCTGCAAAAGGGTTTGATGATCACATGTTAACTGTTTGATTTCCTCGAGCAAGGTCCGGGGTTCAAGCCTCAGTGTGTGGCATTCAAAGGAACCATGTAGATAAAAACACTAGTCTTCCAAAAAATGAGGAGTTTCAGAAGCATTACTCTGGAGCATGATAACCGAAGGTTCCCAAGACTCTTGTCGAATGAAGACGAGCAGCCATGTCAGGAGCCTGGTTGGAAAGATTGAAGTCTGCAACCTTGGCTTTGAAGTCTTCAAAAAGAAGAACATTGCTGGACCTGATATCTCTGTGTATGATACAAGGTTGAAGCTTCTCGTGCAAGTACTCCAATCCCCGTGCAGCATCAACAGCTATCCTCACACGCTGGATCCAGTCCAGCATTGGACCTGGTTGTGCCCCTTGCACACCCTTTCTACCTAAAATCACAAAATCATAATCATACATATACCAAGGGAAGTTTTTGTAAAGTGAATCAAGATTATGAACTACATGGGTAAAGATACTGAGATGAATCCACACACCATGCAATATGTCATGGAGGGATCCCATTGTAGCAAACTCATAAGCAAGCACACGGATATTTCCTTCAACGCAATAAGCTTGCAACTCCACAAGATTGTCATGTTTCAATCTTGAAACCATGGATACCTACATAAATTTATGTCAAGCATGATAATAGAGACAGTATATATCTATAGGGATAGAATTTGCATAATCAAATACATTCTTTAGGAACCAGTTTTCGTGGGCAAATGTATTCACATAAGCAGCGAAGGTACCTGAGTCAAAAACTCAACATTTGATTCGGGTTCGGTTGTAACATCAAGCTTTTTCACAGCTACGTCTTTCCCATTGTTCAAATGAGCAAAGTAAACTCTTCCATAGGAGCCTTCACCGATCAAAGCCTTTGACCCAAAGTTGTCTGTCTTTTCTTTGACCTCTTCCAAAGACAGTGCAGGCACTTCAATAGAAGGTGGTGCTTTCTGCACTTCATACTTCACAGGAGCTGATGCCTTGTTATTTGGGGGGTAAACTAGAATGCAAGAAACAGTTCAAAGAAGATCAGCATGACACAAAAACATTTTTTAACATAATTGTGTATGATCTAAAAAATACTGTGAAACAGTTCACAGAAGATCAGCATGATACAAAAACAGCGTTAACATAATTTCTTACCATATATAGTTTATAATGAAATATAGATAAGCTAAAAGTTATCACATATAAACCTTCACCTGATACATTCTCCTGAATCCTGATAATCAAGATGTAACTCTTAATCAATAGCCCTTTACAAATCATCGTTCAAATTTCAACTTTTTGAACAAAAGGAAGGCGTGAACAAGCTATTCTGTACAGTTTTCTAAATAAAGTCATTACTAGCAGCTAATATTAAGCATGCATGTCAAATAAGAGCCTATTGAAGGGACATTAGTTAACCTTCAATAGGCTCGAATTAGTTACAGAAGCCGTAGTTATTCCATCACAATTTTTGTTCACTTAAAAATAAATCTGTAATTTTATCACAAGGCATATTATTACAGCCAAAACTTTGCACATGTACTTTGCAAGAATTGATAGAACATACCATCTGCATGGCTTTTCATGAACTCATTTTCGTTCAATGGTAAAGACTCCTCAACGTGACGCATACAACAAAGCCACCTGCGCATCCTGGTCTTTTTCCTTAGATAACAGTTGTCAACAGTACTATTTTCTAGGCGTACAAACTGACCAGGAAGTGGTGCAGGAGCCTGCATGGTAACAACCAAACTGTCAAACAACTGGAGAAAGTTCCACAAGCATGTATTTCACATTTGATTAGCATAACCTCATACATGAAGGCCTGTTGATTGCCTCCTAAGTCAAACGAAAACTATAATGACTTAATAAGGTACATGTGTATGTATGTCACAAATATAGAATAATGGCAACAGAGTTATGGAAATCTAGTTTACAAAACTTTAGCTTTTGAACAAAGAACCTCGGGATTAACTTAACCATCCTCCGTACCAGCTAAATATTCAATCTCAAGGATCCAAATGCAAATTCATTGTCTTCTGGACTACCTTGTTTGATTACTAGGGATTATTTCAAAAACTTGCGGAGAACTATGCCCGTTTAGCAAATACTAGCGGTGAACTATTTTTTTTGCAAAAAAAAAACATCCCCCAACTAATTTCCGTCACATCCCTTTTTTAGGAAATGACAGTTTTGCCCTTTACATTATACATTTTTTACAATTTGTGACCCTAATGTATCCACTTTTGCATGGTTAATTTTGACTTTTTGCAAAACAAAATGGATTTGTGTTTCGGAAAATAGGCCGGGGATGTTCTTTTGCAAAAAAAAATAGCTCACCAATAGTATTTGCAAAACGGGCATAATTCACCCCAAGTTTTTGCAAGTATTCCTAATTACTATACGCTGCAAACAAATTATAGACCAAAGCAAAATCTGTTCACCTGCAATAACTGAAGTAAAAGTGATGAAGTGCCAATGACAAGGAAAGACCGAATTGAAGGTTTCCCACCATTTGCTTTGCTTTTTTTTTGTTCTGTTCAGAATGTTGGGTTAATTACCTTTTGTACCTCTTTTGAATTGGTATCATACCTTTAATACCCCAAAGTTTTATAACGTTCAATAATAGTCCTTACGTTTTGGTAACACACATTTAGTACCCTTAATACCCTTTATGTATTGGCAACAGGACATTTAATACCCCTTATGAATTGGTCACAGATCATCAAATTGGCGTAAATTTTGACCAAAATTTTGTCTAGAGCGTTACCAATACATCAGGGTACTAAAGGAGTGTTAACCAATACATAAGGGGTACTAAAGGTAATCATCACCATCAAAACAATCCAAATTAAAACATACATAAACACAATTGCTACAATAAATATCCTTAAGCCAACAGCCACGAATCAAGAAATGAAATTCCAAATCCTTTTTCACTCCATAATCACAAAACATTCACATAGTTGCACAAATTTTGTTTGCTAAAATGTATGATCGCTCTAGAAAATCACAGTATTAAGAAAAGGGTTCCACAATGACAAACCCAATACATGATTAGTAAAACGAAAATGTTACCCCTAAACCACACCGACCCAATTCGGCTTCCATGAAGGATTGATACCCAGAAAAGAAATTGATTCCGAAATTCAAAACCCACAAAATCCTTGGCAGGGACGAAGGGATGGGCAAAAGTCGGAGATCTGAAGCGGAAGAAGAGGAGAGTAGCTATAAGGATTCAATGGGTATTATTTATTACCTGGTTTCTCTCTTTGTTTGTTGCTCTTTAATCAGTTCATCATCTTCTTCCTCTAGCTTTCTCTCTGTCACTCTCTCTCTCTCTCTCTCTCTCTCTAGGGTTTGGAGTAGACTTGCTTTTTACTGTGGGGAAGAAGAGACAGAGAGACGACTCGAGCTGTGGTTTGTTTCCGATATTTGTAGGTTCTTCTCTCAACTTTCTCTCTCAATTTTCTCTCTCTAAAAATGGAATTTTTAGCAGCTTCGATTCGATTTTGATAATCTTGAACTAGTAGAATGGGTGAAGGGTTTTTCTTGATAAGTAGGATATGTGACGTCCGAACGCATGAATTATGTCGGATTTTCGCACGATCCCGAGTAATTTGTCGAGGTAAAGGTTGTCTCGCTCAAGCGTCTTCTTTTCCTTGGTTTCGCTTCTCATTCACGTCACATTTATGTAAAATCGTCTGTGTTGAAATTGCTCTAAGGTCCCCCTAATATGGTCTAATCTGTGTATCGGCCTCGAAAACAAGAAGTCGGTTTGATACGTGTTTAATATAGGTATTATAGGACGTCGATGTCATTAGAACGATTGTCGGGTTTATGGACCCTTATACCTGACTGTTGCGTCTACTATCATGACACCCAATGTTGATTCGTCACGTGGCATGATCAATAATTATTTCAACGGATTCTTATACATTAGATCCTACTCGGTTTAATTCGTCAAGTGCTAATTCACTTATAATCTAGGCTTTTAAAAAGGAAAAGTGAGGTTTTGGGTATTGATTTTAAATATATTTTTTGTATTTGGCTCCCGTTTGTTGTTTCTTAGTCTGTTGGTGTGTGATTGAGCTCATTTTTGAGTTTCTTTTAATCGCCCTTTCGACAACGATTTTAGGGTCATTTGAATCCGACTCCTCTTTTGGGTCGTCCAATAGTGCTGGCCTCGGGCGGGCTCTCCTTGTGAGAGTTGAGTCGTGATCGGTAGTGTCTTCTAGGCTTTGGTACGGTGGAAAATGCTATCGACATTAGACGTGGAGGTTTGAGATTTCGGTGACCACAGTACCGTTGGTTGACTTCTCGGGTTTTCGGTGTGGGATTGGCGTGCTTTTGGTTTATTGAGCTTCAAGATAGATTTTAGGATTTTAAGACTTATTGTTAGTTTGATTTTTGATGCTATGGTTGGTATGCCCCTTGTTTGTATGCGTTTATTGTTTGCTTTACGGTAGGAAATTCTAGGTTGTTAGACCTTTGTTCACCTGTTATTGGGTCCGGTTTGAGGTGCCCTTATTGGCATATTCATGTTATTGTTTGTTCGTGTTTATTATTTACTTCACGGTAGAAAAAATCAGGTTGTTAGACCTTTATTCATCTTTTGTTAGGTCCGTTTTGAGGTGCTCTTGTTGACAAATTCGTGTTATATACTGTAGATTTCCCCGTGTTTTTTGTTTTCATCCCGAAAACATCAAAAAATTATCAATATATTTGTTTTTATAAAATAAAAAAGGTGTGTGAACATGGATTGGGAGAATATTTTTCTTCTTGTTGTGGGGCTGGATGTACATTGTTCCTTGTTTCCTTGTTAGGGGTATATTCTAATTTTATTTAATTCTTTCTTTTGAGGACATAATGATTATGTTTTATCATAGTTGTTGACACTTGACAGCATAAAGATCCTCAACTAATCATAATCCAACAAAATTGCACCTCCACAGGCAGAGGTGTTTTGTTTTGTGATGTCCTGGGTTTAGCTGTATAACGGTTGTAAAGGGGGATATAAATATGTTTTCTAAAGTAAATATCCGCCCGATTTTGACTTCCCCGTCTTCTTGATATCGGGTTAAATGTCAACTTACTCGTTTCCCGGTCGATAGAACAAAAACGGTCAGTAAAGCTGGACTGTGATGAGGCATGACTGACTGCTATACAATTGGAAAACATTTACGTCGATTAGGAGAAGAATGAATTTGAGAAAGAAGCATAAATGTTACACCGGTGTTATAGTTTATGTAAGATCCAACAATTCGAGGAAAGCCAGGTAATGCCACAAGTCGATACACCATTAGAGAAAAGCCTGAAATCAAAGGTCGGGCGGGCCTCTGATTTCATGGGACGTGATCGAAGAGACAGGGCATGAATCGAGCTTGGCTTTTGATATCGGAGGCAAAACCAGGGAACAAAGGCTCAAATGTGACTGCTTTACTCTAATAATTCAAACACACTATAAATAAAAAGGTTAATTACCGTCGGTACCCCTTTTGAATTGGTAACACACTTTTAATACCCTTCACTTTAATAAAGTATAGTAAGAGTCCTTATGTTTTGAAAACACACTTCAATACCCTTATGAATTGGTCATAGGTCATTTAATACTCATGTACAGATAACAGAACAATTACATGCCTACTGAATTGGTCACATATCAACATGACGTAAACCAGACCAAAGTTTTGCCCAGTGTATTACCAACGCATAAGGGGTACAAAAGGCAATTAACCCTAAAAAATGTCGATACCCTGTTATGCTAACTTCAAAAGAATGTCTTAAATGTACCCTTTCAGCAACACATTACAAATAAGAGATAACCAACTAAATATTGCATAAGATATAAGTCACATAGCAGCAATACAACAATTTCTTACCTAAAAGGAATCAAATCTGTTATACACTGCAAAAAAATTGACCCAACACTTGAATCCAACTCCAATGCCTTCCCCCCTATCTTGGCATCACCAACCATCGACAAAATCGGTAGACAATAACTATAGGATCATGCTGAGGCAACTACTAACTCATGCATCTTGCCAGTAAAGTCCATAATACCTACCCTAATCACACATTATGGTAACTTCTTAAGGAACCAACCATACTGCAGACAGAAAAAATGCGAGTGCAAGTTGATTCCTTGGTGCTCGGTTCTGGAAGATCGTCATATACTAGTTCAAGTATCCAAGATTATCAAAACCTTGTAAAAAAAAACTTATCCAACTAATTCATGCTATATATAAAATGACGCAGACAATGGTGGTCAGAGGTTCGAACTCCAGCGAGTACATCAGTTCGGGAGCAGGTGTGGATGGAGGTTAGGTCAGGAATTATACTACACTACAGTAAGATTTCCCTGCTTTCTTGCAAATAAAAGTATATTTAATGCAATCAAGTGAGGTAAGGCAACTAATCCAATGCCTTGCCAAGTAAGTTTCCAACTCATATTCACACTTTAAATGTTGTTTCCCGTTCCAACTCATATCGGGCATAAGTGCTTACTACGCCCCCACAGCCTTCAATAATTTTTTGTCCCATATCATGGGAAGCTTGCAACAAGTAGAAGGACATGACCATAATGCCTTCTAAACAAAACACATCCAATGAATTCTAATTCAATGCAACAATATATCCAAAAAGTCTGAACCATAGGCATTAAAACCTCAATCCGTCATACAGAAGATGGTGGTGCCTCCACAACTTTCCTCAAAGTCAAGTTCCATAGACAGAATAAACAAGCAACTTATACACAGGAGGACGTACGTACCAAGCATTTCTTGTTTTTTTTTTCTTTATCTCTACTAACTCTTTAAGTTCCGTAGAACTGCAACTTGGCAAGCTATCCATCAGCGGATGCAGTATCATATTGATCCAAAACCACCTTTCTTTACTTATGTGCGCTCTCAAAACTCCTCATTCAACCACTTAGAGGCTACTATGCTTGGCAACTTCTTCAAAACTGCAGGCACCATAGTGCATAAGAGCATAGAACAAGCCTCTTTGACATGTTGCATCTGTTCAATAGACAAATCACTCTTATGACCAAAGTGCTCCGTTATCATCACCAATCAGATAGCCCCACGCGGCCACACCGTCCCGAAAACAAATACCCAAGGCAAAGATACTGCATAGTTCCATGTGATCTTAAGAAATTAAACAAGGGATAATTGCAAAAAAGGACAGCCTTCTTTGGTGGTGGCAAAAAAGTGCCCTAAACATGTATATTTGTTGCACTTTGTATCGAAATGATGATTTTACCCTTGAATTTTCATATCCCTTCATTTTCTTCCTTTTTGTACCGTACAAAGAGCCAAGATATTCAAGGCTAAAGTCGTCATTTTGAAACAAATTTATACGAAGTGCAACAAAAAGACAAGTTCAGGGCACTTGTTTACAATTATCAAGGAGGGTTACAAGTTGCAAACAATGAATACCTCAGGGTACTTTTTCGCAATTATCCCATTAAACAATATTAACTTTTTACCTTAATAGTATGACCCAGAACCACCAGCACCCATGTAGCTGCTTCCACCCACACCACGCCCAGAGTACATAGAGGAGTAAGAGCTACCACCAGCCTACAATACATGCATGGAATGAATAAAAATGTGTTGGATTGTAATACAGTATCGAGTATTGAACTACATTAAGGTTAGCAGCATACATCACTTCCACGAGGGGCATAATCCGCTCCATAGCTCGACGAATACAAACCACTAACATCACTACCACCGTAGGAACCTGAAGTAAAATAGATCAGAACACAAGTAAAATGAGCCAAAATGAAATGAAAAATAACTATATCAACTTTAGACACACCTCCACCATATCCCATACTCTGGCGACTACTGCTATAAGGGCCTTGAGAATCATAAGTGGACATAGAGCTTCTGCTGCTGCCATACCCTACATTTGATCTTCCTGGCCTATGAACAATAAAACAAAAAGCTTAAAATACCGACACAATAGAGTGAGAGTAGAGACGAATTAAATCCCGTTTTTAACGAAAATAACAAACCTATCACCATAACCATCTCCATATTGGGAGGGACCTCCACCATATTCATAGTCCAAACGAGCCCTTGATTGACGGACATCAGCATCAGCATATCGTGGAGGAACATCATCCTTCAATTGCATGAAGGTGTATGTATCAGATGCACTTTAGAAAAGCCAAAACAAATTATAGGGCATAACAAATCATTCAGATTTTTAAGGCGGTAAAACAAACCAGAGCAGCATATGGACGTTTTGATCCAGATATAGAGTCATAATCACGTGAACGCACTTCACGAGTACGCAATTCATGATAACTTGGAGGAGGAGGAGGCCTTTCAAACCTCTGACCATAGCCATCATCCACATAAGCTCTCCTTGGTGCAGCACGAGGAGCATGTCTAGGGCCTCTGGGCATACCTGAATAGCTAGATCCACGAGATGAATATTCATCCCTGTATGATTGCCGCCTCTCTGGAACTACCCTTGAAGGAGCATAATCTGCAACAGGTCTACTCCTTGGTGGAGGATTGTCATCACGCCGACCATAGTCCCTCCTGAAGCTATTTTTAGGGTATGAAGGGGCTGTCAAAGAAAGGTACAACATTGTAAGATAGCATATAAAGGCAGTAAAAAGCTTGCAATCAGATACAAAGTAGAGTAGATAGTTACCAGGAGGTCTCCTGTCATAGGGCCGGGGAGGAGGTGCCAAGGCTCTTCCCCTCGTTGGCATGGACATGACAGGTCGTCTATCTCTCGGCCCAAATGATCTCTTCATGCTTACAGGTGGAACACGGGTCCCAATTCCTCTTGCCCCGCGACCACCATAGCTATGTGGCGTAGGACGGCCCCATGAACCCCTTACAACTCGCCCAGACCCTCCTCGTCCAGATCGGTAATCTACATGACTAGCATTCTTTCCTTTAACTCTTTGAAGTGGTCTTGACAATCTGGCCCTGACTTTAGCCTGCAAAAATATGTAAAGCTATCGCTATGCCCTCTCACAGTACAAGTGGAAGACACATGCAACATAAGGAAATTAGACAAACCTTGTTGTCCCCCTCACCCAACTCTGTGTTATTAATGCTTTTAGCACATGTCACAGCTGAATCATGGGTGTCAAACGTGACGAAACCAAAATCTTTCCTTTTAGCAGACGGCATGTTGCGAGCAAGCTCGACCTTTTCAACTTCTCCATATTTCTTAAGAATCTTCCGGACACAATCCTCATCCCATGCAGCAGGAAGACCATCAACAAATACAGTTTTAACCTGAATTCAAAGATACATAAGCCAGGTATTGGAACAGCTCCCAAGAAAAAATGTAAAAGCACGACAAGGGTAATGTTCTGTTGTCATTGGAAAAAGAAGTCCCTATTAACATAGGAATGGGGCGTGGAATGAAGGGCCTTTGCATCAAGCTATAACAATAACAGACGTGGTAACGCAAATATTAACATAGTTATGATCCTAGAAATTCCTACAAATTTATACTGCAGCTTTATTAAAGATTGATATTATAGAATAGTAGCAAAATATAGGTTAACCATTGATGATTCTATCCAAGTCATGCACAACAACAATCATGTTTTCTGACTTGACGCCTATATCTATATTAGCACCAACACGTACTAAGCACCAAACTCCACATGATACATTATGGCAGACAATAGGCAATTTAGCCAAGGGTGCAAATCCTGAGCGGGCACAGAAAAACTATATATTCATAATATTACCTGTGCCATAATCTCATCGCCCGGGTCAATAAACGAATCAGCAAAAGAAACCTTTGCGGGTCTATCAACTCCGAATAAAATATCTCTCTTCTGGAGGAGTTTAAATGCATCCATGGCATCAGAACGAGATGAGAATTCCAAAAAGGCAAACCCACGATTCATTCCTTCATTGTTACTATCTTCAACCAATGTTATATCCTCAACATTCTCCACTCCATAATGTTTCAGTTTTTCTTTCAGCTGGAACCACAGCCAATTATCAAATATTAAAGAATTTACCAAATCCAATAACCACCCAAAAATGTAAGTTAATGCTTCATTAGGGGTCACTTAGTTAAACCAATATACTTACAGCTTCCTTTGTCCATGTCTTGCAGATGTTACCCAGAAAAAGGGTATCACTGTCTTGACTTGGAGTAACCCCACACTTTTTCCCATTAATCTGGAATTGAAGTTGAAAAATGTAAAACTAATGACGTGAAGAAACAAATAGTTTCCATTCAAACTAGGACAAATTCAAATATTACCACTGGGTTCTTGAGATTTGTAACAGCTTGCTTTGCTTGTTCCACAGTAGCAAATCGCAAAAATGCAAACCCCTTATTCTTCTTTGTCTGAGCATTCATCATCAATCTGACTTCTGTAATATCACCAACTTCTTTGAAAGCCTTCCTCAAATCATCCTCAGTTGCATCTTTGTCCAATCCCCCAACAAACACTTCAAACTCCTTGCGCTTGCGTCTCTCTTTAAAAACTTCATGATGATCTTCCTCCTCCACATCTACCATCTCTGCATGTTCATGCTCGTGTTCATGCCCTTCATCAGCATGCTCATCATCTTCTTCTCCCTCAAATTCTTCAGTGACATCTAAGATTTCCTCCTCAGCCATGTCACCTTCCTCCTCATCACCTTCATTCTCCTCCTCAACTTCATCTCCCACCTCCTGAACATCCTCTTGTTCGATTTCCTTATCATCATAATCCACCCCAATATACTCTTCAGGTTCATATTCAACTTCATTATCATCCAACTCCAACCGCTCATCTTTTTCATATTCCTCCACAGACTCCTTCACCTCATCTTCTTCTGCCATATCATAAAAGTACATGATCCAGCCAATCAGGATTCAGGACAGACTCAAATTCTCCATTGCCCTCAATGGAAATCAGAATGAAGTTTAAGGAATCTACACAACCCTCATCCTTTCTGGAGCAATTAGATCTAATAATTATTTAAGACCCTAACACACTTGAAATTAAACTACAAGCTTTCTACAATAGCCAGATCTTCCATACTAGTCCAAGGCTCGAACTCAGGCTGATCAGTTTAGACACCCAAATACTAAATAATGTGTATTGCAAAATGTAAATTCAACAACCCAGCTTCAAAATCAATAAGCTCCAAAACCTAATACATCCATTCTAAAGGCACATGCAAGCCTATGTCAATAGGCTGAATAAAAACCAAAGAGAATCAGAACCCATAACTGTGTGACAAGAGAATGCTTAATTACACACAAAATTCAAAAGCAAAAGCTAAGAAATTTGAACATTTTTAACAACCCAATACCCACAAATCAACCAACCCACCAAAACTGCAAAATCCCATCAGATCCAACCCACCAAAAATGCAAAATCCCAATCAGATCCAATCCAAAATCTACAGCCACAAAAGAAACTTACTTTTTGTCTCGGCAACGGACACAGCAGCCTCCAATTTCACCTCCGACGACTCCATTACCGGGTCCTCCAATTTCTCCTCCTCCTTGATCTCCACCACCTCCTCAGCCTTCACGGCCTCTACCGCCACCTCCTGCTGCTCGTTCTGCGCCTTCCTTGAGGCCCTAGAAGTCCTCTTCGGCCCCGACGCCGCTCCTCGCTTCACCATTCTGGGAGGCATGATTCCACCACCTGAATCCCCAACCAATCACTAATTGAACCCCAAAAAAATCCTTTTTTTCCTGAAAACTAATTCAGGAACCCTAAATTCGAGATCACCCGTTTAGATAAACCGATCGATATAACTGAAATTGGGGGAGAAAGACCTTAACCCAAAACCCTAATTTGGATACAGACGGACCCGAATCCTTGCGGTTCTGTTTCTCTATATGAAAAAGAAAGAGACAGATGTGTGTTACGGTGTTATACTTGGACAGAAAGTATCGGTAAGAGTGTCCTTGTGCGCAACGTGGGAGATTTTGATTGGTCAAAGCTTTTAAAAGTTTTGTGATATGACACGTGAGTTGAGAACTTATCTTGGAAGTGTGGTACGTGGAGCAGGTGATCAGAGCCTCCTGGTTAAGGAATGATTAAATTAACCATGATGTTGCTTGCAACTTCCTCAAGCATAGGATCTAATCTAACATTCTACACTTGTCCTCCAATGCCTTGCTCCAATATTTTGATGAAAACAATGTTTTTTTAACATAGATATAAAATTTTATTTGTTCGGAAAACGAAATAATAAAGAGATCAAACAATCGCAAAAATGATTATAAAGAACGAGTTTAGGTTTCAGTCACGATCGGGACACTAATTTTATATTAAGATATCTGGCATTATCAAGGAGATATTAGGGGGTGGTTCTCTATTCACTCTTGGAGATTGGTGTAGTTGATCCAGAAATATTTCCCCGACTCGATTTGAACATGCATGTGGTATCGGGAAAATCGTCCAAAGAGTATGCCAATGAAAGGAGGAGGCTAGGGGACGTCTAGTATCCTTCCCTTAAGAGTCGGGTGTGGCTCTTCTAAGACATCCCGTTGGCGCTCAAGAGTTCTCATTGGAACCAGCGAGGCTGCTTGGCAGCCACCACTTCTGCCTCATTGGGCCAGTTTCTGTGGACGGGGTACGGTCGTTCCTGCCATAGGATAGATATATGTACGCTCATATTCTGGTAAGGGGTGATTGTAGTCATTTCCAGGTGCCCACTGTGTTGTCCTTCATTCCCTATAGCAACCCTTAGAACCCCGAAGTTTCCTCGTTGATCCCAGACTTCATTTGGTGGATACATACGAGGACGTATAACCATTGTGGTATGGATGCGAAACAGCATGGTTCGTGGCCTTGATGCTTCTCCGTTGTTCCCTATTGGTCCTCCGACACTGACTTCCTCATCCACCACCACTTCATCTTAATGGATCGGTCTCCATGGGTGTATTTCCAGAAGATACGGATCACGATTATTCGGTGGATGACCAATCGGATTGACTTCATGTGATCGGGATTGGGCGACCCCATGAATCTCACACGTCATCACGGTCATGGCTATTTTCGATCTCCTCTGTGGTGGACGGGCAGTAGTGGGCAACCGGATAAAGTCGTCCCGATGGAGAATTCCACGATAACAAGGGCACGACAAATGACAACCACTGAAGGTTCACGATTTCTTCCTTGTCATGAAATCTACGGAACGACGTCACCGCCCTTAGAGAAATCATGGGCATGAGATTCCTTACCGGAGAGTGATCAGGCTCGACCGTTAAAGGGTGGTGTATCAGCGTTCTTCTTCCGGACAACAAGGGATAAGGCGAGGATCTTATCCAGACAACTCTTGGGCATTCCGACGATCATTAGTGGCACCGACAAATCTACATACACATTTGCAACCCTTGAACAATCGCATTTACTCACTTCTCGATTTAGATACAGGTCGTTATCTTCCCGACTTGTTCTTGGGACCGAGGGTGGGATTCAAAGTGGTGTAAAGCCTAAAAGTTTGCCTTGCTGATCAGAGACTCCACTCTCGTTTGGTCATCATCATAACTGTTTAATGTTTATTGCTGGTCCTCTTTTTTTGAAATATTTAATTGATAAGAAAAAAAAAAGTCTTTTTGAGAACATGGCCCAAAAAGCAAAAAAATGGAGATGCAGGGGATCGAACCCTGTACCTCCCGCATGCAAAGCGGGCGCTCTACCATTTGAGCTACATCCCCATGTGTTCTCCTCTTTGTTGAAAAACAAAATATAACCAAAACTATATTTCCTTATGTGTTGGGCTGTACAGCAATAGATCATAGGCCCATATTACATCCCATTGGGCTGGTCTGGGGGCCCAAACCAGTTTCAGTCAATCCGGTGTGGCAGTGCTGCTCTTCGCACACCGTGAGATCCGTTTGTCGTTCCAGCGTCGTCGACCATCCTCGCCGAGCTTCCGTGTCCGATTCCGACAAAGCGACGCCGCCGATATTCCTCTCCTGTCCGAAACTCCGGTACTTCTCTTCTGTACACGACTTTGTTTGGTGCGTTTCTTATTTCTCATCAAATTGATTAGAGTTTAGGGTTCGATTGATGAAGGGGGGAGATATAAACTAAGTAGGAAGCAATTACATGGTTGGGTAGAGTTTTTGATTTTATTAAGGATTTAATCAACTGCGCCACAGCTAATTATGATGGAGAGCTGGTTAGAGCCTGATTGAATTGTGCCCATTTGCCTTAGTTGTCTATGTATTTCAGGTAGGGGTAACTAGATGTCCGTACCCTCACCTTTCGTTTATTACTAAATCCTAACTCAAGCAAACGTTCGTTCTGATGTAGTAACGTTGACCGCAACGTTTGACATTTTCCATCATCAAGTTTAACCGCTGTCAAGTGAGTAACAAGATAGATCTACGTTATGACATCAAGTGTTTTCATGTCATTTCGGGAAAGTTTTAGAGGCACTTGACAAGCATGTGACTGGTATATCACGGAATCAGTCACACTTAACAGATTTTGATACATTTTGAGGATTAAATTGTCAAACTTGTTACTATGTAATACAGATGATACGTATGGGTTATGATTTGGTAATTAACCATAGTACAATGAGGTGACATAGCGTTTTTACTTTCATGTACTGTGATATCAATCTGAATTGAAAGTCCTCATACAATTGTCAGACTTGTGTTAAGAGGGATGTTGATGTGATCACTGTGATTACTTTTGTTGTTCTCTCTTGGTGATGTTGGGATTAAACTAAGAAAATTGGGGGGAAAATCGTCAGCATCTCTAATGGGATTAGTTTGTTGGAGGCACTAGAGGCGATTAGTCAGTCGATTCAGTGCGAATAGACATGTGTCGCGCGACAAGTGGCTACAAGGGGGTGAATTGAGTGGGATGGTGTATCCTTCTCCCCAATATGGACAATTCGCCAAAAAAAGCCTTTTTTTGTCGATTCGTACCCAATTCGTCTTGCGTTGCAGGTGTTGTAACAATGGTAGTATATTTATAAATAGAAAATTAGGGGTTTCAATTGTGAATGAAGGGTTTGGTGTATGGAGATGAAAAGTGTTGACTCATGGCATGTCTCTAGTAATTTTGTTTGAAATATTTGCTTGTATGAAACAAAAGTAGAAAGGCTTTCTATGGATATTGAAATACTTGAAGAGTATAATTTCTTGTCAATACATATCACAGTAATCAATAGTTTGATAGCATTAACATTTATGTAATGCCAATGGGGAAGGTAATTTTGTTGGTCAACTCATATCCTCAATTAAATTGATTGTTGTTATACAATTTTCTAACTTCTATCCGTAAAATGTACTGATACATAATATTAGTGGCAGAGAAGACACTTTCTTTATGCATCTGCTCTTAGTTATCTATCTCCTAGTTTTTCAAAGTACTTACTCGTTATACTTCTTATGTTTAGGTTATTCCGAGTTCCTTGCAGATAGTTCAGGGTGCTGTCGCTTTGCTACTCTTAGTGGAACCACAACTGTTCAGATGGCCTTTGAACTAACTGAACAAAAAAGTATGTGTAAGCATAGTTCTCTAACATAACATTGTTACGGCCCTGGGTTTGGGATCTAGTAACCCTTCTTTGCATCCACTGAACTTATAGTAAACTAAGTTAACTAAGTAAACTAATTAGCTACCAAATACTCTCCATGATTTATTTCTTCTGCCATAGGCTATATATATACATACACAACCTATGGAATATACAAAGACCCTTATTGAAAGCTAAAATGAAGAGTTGCTATATAAAGGATAGTAAATGCTGCCAATTACTATCTTGTAACAGTTAGCCCTTATCAAAGGTCCTAACAAACATTTACTGTTAAGCGTTCACTACTTCATTTGCCTTGGCGTTTTCTTTTAATCTTGGCTTGTCGATATCAGTTCTGCTTATTCGGTTACATTATTACTATTAGTAGGTTCTACAGAAACATGTCTGGTTGGTGTTTGTGTAAGATAGTACAACGACAAGAAACAAGAAACAATAACCATGTCATTTCCTAAAATATGTAATGTTATATCTTACGTTAAGTCACGCCTATCATGTGTTTTCTTGCCTCCATGTTAACTGAGGCTTGTCCGGCCCCTTTTAGTTTCTTGTAGTTAAATGCTCCCATCTCTCCAAGGGGCAGATGAAGATATTACCTTTTTTTAATCATTTACTGGCAGCCAGTAGAAGAAAGTAGGGATAAGTGCAAAAAACAATACCCTGAGATATTCATTATTTGCAACTTGTAGCCCTCTTTTTTGAGAATTGCAAAAAAGTGCCCTGTATTTGTCTTTCTGTTGTACTTTGTATAAATTTGTTTCAAAATGACGATTTTACCATTGGAAATTTAAGTTTAATAAATAATAACTAAAGAACAAAAAATCCAAATTTTCATGTCACTTGTTTGGTCTAAAGAGGAAGAATTTTAAGGGTACAAAATTGTCATTTTATACAAATTGCAACAAAAAGACAAGTTCAGTGTTTTTTTTTGCAACTATCAAAGAAAAGGGATACAAGTTGAAAAAAGGGATACCTCAGGGTACTTTTTGAAATTATCCCTTTATTCTATGATTCATTATCTATAATGGTGTTCTAAAAATGATTTTCAGAGTTTCACCTTCCAAAAATTTGTTGGACACTAATTCAACTTCACTTTATTATGTTATCGCTTTTGCTTTTGACACATTTTTAGTGTATTATGCATCTAACCTTAAATTTTTTTATATGTTATCTAATATGCAGAGGTTGGTTTGGGGCTTATTGGTTTTGGCATCTTTTTTGCATTTCTCGGTGTAATTCTTTTCTTTGATCGGGGTTTGCTTGCCCTAGCTAATGTAAGTAACTTCTTTTTCACTATACTTTAGGACTTAATTCCATCATTGAAAGATAAATCTTTAACTGTTTGTGATTCTGTAACAGATAATATGCTTGTCAGGCGTAGCCATTTTACTGGGTTGGAAATCTACGTGGAACCTCTTCACTAACAGAGCAAACTACAGGGTACTTCAGAGGAAGATCTTATACTAGCCACTTTAATCATCTGCCTCAAAATTCTTGATTAATGTTTGGGATTAATTGCAAAAAAGTACCCTGGGATATTCATTTTTTTGCAAGTTGTAGCCCTCTTCTTTGTTAATTGCAAAAAGTTCCTTGTACTTGTCTTTTTGTTGCATTGTTTTCAAAATGACAATTTCACCCTTGGGGATTAAAATTTTAAAAATAATTAGTAAAAAACAAAAAATCCAATTTTTCTTATCCTTAATTTCTTTGTAATGAACACAGAGTAAGAAATTTAAGGGACATGGACATTTGGATTAAATTTCCAAGGGATAAATCGTTATTTTGAAACAAATTTATGCAAAGTGCAACAAAAAGACGAGTTCAGGACATTTTTTTGCAATTATCAAAGAAAAGGGCTACAAATTGCAAAAAGTGAATACCTCAGGGTACTTTTTTGCAATTATTCCTTCTTGATTTGCTACAGATGTTTCTTAGAACCACTGATGGATACTGCTAATTTGAATACCAAATAACTCACCTTGTGTATATTGATCTTCTCCTTTCTTCTGCAGGGTACCACTTCTTTTCTTCTAGGGCTGTTTTTCATCTTTGTTCGTTGGCCAATACTTGGTATAATCTTGCAAGTATATGGCTGTTTTGTTATCTTCAGGTTAGTTTCTCGCCCTGATGCTGATCTCATAACTGGACAATGCTAATCATATAACTATATGTTGCATCGATGTTTTTCCTTGCAGTGGTTTTGGGCCATCTATCACCGTGTTCCTGTATCATATTCCAGTTGTTGGATGGATTATACAATACCCTGTTCAGGTGAGTTATGTTAATGCTATTTTCCTGGTAGACTCATCTGATATTTTGATCTAAAATGTAACTGTAGAGTAATTAATTGTCAACTAAGTCTTCTAGGGTCGACTTAGTGGACAAGTGAACCCTCTCACCTACCTGAGGTTGGGGGTTCGAATCCCAGTGGGTCAAGATTCTAGATTTCCTTCAAACGTGTGTCTGAAAACTGCAGAAAACATTGAATATAGGGATACTTGCAAAAAAGTACCTTGAGGTATTTACTTTTCCCAAGTTGTAGCCCTCTTCTTTGATGATTGCAAAAAAATGTGCTATGAACTTGTCTTTTCGTTACATTTTGTATTAAAGGACGTTTTACCCTTAGAAATTTAGATTTAAAAATAATAAGTAAAAACAAAAAAAAAACTTTAAATTCCTTACTCTCTGTGCGGTATAAAGGAAGAAAATTAAGGGAAATGAGAATGTAGATTTTTTGTTTTTTACTTATTTTTTGAATCTACATTTAAGGGTAAAGTAGTCATTTGAAACAAATGGCTATAAAAAGAAAAGTTAAGGGGTACTTGTTTGCAATCATCAAAGAAGAGGACGACAAGTTGCAAAATATGAATATCTCAGGATACTTTTATGCAATTATCCCTATATCCGAGTCCGATACTGTACTGGCGTGATCACCCAAATACTGATGCTATCTGTTAATGAACTGCAGCTTCTCGGTGGCCTGAAAAGGAGTTTTAGCTGAGCACAGAGGCCCTCCGGTTTGCATCTGATGATTTCTTTTCTCCATGTTTCCTTCCGACACACTTTTGTTTGATAACATGTTTTTAAATTTATACAGACAGAAACATATATTGCTCAAAACCAGTGTAAGAGATGACTTGTATTATATGGTCCACAAGCCGGCTTGTCTCCGGCCTAACCCAGTTTTTTATGGATTTACAATTACAAACTTATGCCTGATAGGAATGGCTGAGTAGTTGCTAAATCTGTTTAAAGAATCGGAGCCCCGGGTAATCAGTCCGGTGTCGGTGGGAAATTTCATTTACCGATATTATCCCGTCTGGTGGTCGGTAATTGTCGCCACCCGGTGCCGGTGTAGGAGAGAAACTTGGTACCCGAACTGGCTGGTCCGGTTAACCAGTTGGTGGCCGGTAATCGTTGACACCTGGTGCGGTGTGGGACAGTGGCGGAGCTAGCTTTTTCAGTTAGTGGGGCACCGAAATTTTTCAGTGTCAATAAGTGACTGTAAAAAAAAATTGAGGGGGGCACACTACGAAATTAGAAGGAATTAAAATGTATTTTTGAAAGAAAAAAAATAGAAAATCATACAAGAATTTTTCAAAAAAAAAAATTGAGGGGGGCACGTGCCCCCCTGAGCACCATGTGGCTCCGCCACTGGTGTGGGAGATTTGGTACTCGAACTCGCGTTAACTGGTCGGTGGTCGGTAATCGTTGCCACCCAGTGTAGGAACCGGTCGGTGGTCACTGCATATTGTATTGCACGAGGCGATAAGCTCAGACGAATCTGACCGATTCGTCCAGTCTCCCAGGGTGGTATTCGCCCGATGCAGGATGAATTGAGAGAGAATAGCAACGTGTCACGTGATGATTGGCTGGGCGATGAATCATTCCTCCCAGACGAGAGAGAATCGCTCCAGACCGTCATAAACACTTTTTCTTTTGACCAAATCGCCCCTCTTTTTCGGTCTGGACAAGAATGCCCCTGCTATTCATCTACTAAATGTACCTTTTTGAACAGATTTAATGGTACCTGAAGATCTGTCAGCTGAAACTCAATACACAACTTGCCGTCTTTGTGTCTTCATTTACTGCAAGTTTTGGGTTAGTGTAGAGCTAATCAATGTCTCCAACCACAACTGAAAATGAAAGATATCCGTACAACTAACTAGGCAAATTTATGCACCAAAAAGCCCCCTACATGGTACAATAAAGCATGTGGTTCGACGTGGCGGATGTGTCGGCGTAACAGGAGATGACCTGGCGCAATACTCGGTACAGCGGGGACGATACAGGGGTGCAACGAGGAAGCGGCGATATGTGACTCCAACGGATAGTCAGCACACCAGTCCGCTGCAACCGCGTGGCAACAACAATTATTTCTTCCCCCAATCCCAAAATTTAAATTTTCTTACCCAAAAAATCAATTTTCCACCTATATAAATACAAGCAGTACTCCCCCATATATTTTTTTCACCCTTCTCTTTCACTTCTACTCTCAAATTTCTATCCAATCTTTTTCCGATGGAATATTCTGTATCACTCGATAGAGGCTACGATGAAAACCAGACCAATGAAGCCCAACTTCAATCTGATATATAGATGTTGGGGTCAGAGATGATATGTCTGAATCGAGTTATCTTTCCTAACCTTTTTCACCCACCCAAACCACTGAGGAGGCGCAAGCAAGTGTTCCGAGAAGGAAAGGAAAAGTCGTCGGCGACGCAACACCGAGACGGCGCACCCCGAGACCAACACCACCAGGAAGAATTAGACCCCTTAAACTCGTCACCGAAAACACGAAGCAAAATCCAAGCATGGCAACGACTGAACACGACCAGAGCATAAACCTGAGACCCTCCATATCCCTAACAACCAGATTGAGGAGCACCCACGATGCACTGCTCAACGGAGCCAACACCCACGACGATCTAAACAAGAAGAGTTTGAATCAATCTTCTCAGATCCTCCACCGACAAAGGAAGGAGAAGGAAAGAGACAAAGTACGACGAAACTACATCAGACGACCACAACAGGAGGAGGAATACGACAACCGAAAGAGAGAGGAGTTACGACGAATGACGAGCCTAGATATGAGAACAAAATAACCAGATCTCAGACCTAAGTATCGACCAACTGAAAAGAGAAAGAAAGAAAAAGAAAGAGAGCTTCTATAAGTGATCTCTTGATCGACGATTATATCTAAGATCACCAAACCAATTAACCGACCGTACACATCCCTACTTTTTACCACCATTGCATAGGTCAATAGTTTTTCACAACACAATCATCCAAGAAATAAATATATTTCCTATGATAACATTATAGTTCGATGAAGTTAATGTAACCTACACACGTTGTTGTCTTCAACCCCATGAACCCTACCAGCTTTGGGGGCATTTAATTCCACTTAATTATGGTTCATAATCAATGGTTTAGACATGTCCTTGGTGTTCCTTACCAGAAGTTGACATCGTTGGGTATCTGAAAAAAGCAGTTTCGACATTAATTTTCTTCATTGAACTATCTCAACAGCATTTCAACTAATCATGCTTTAATGGAGGTGTAGTTGATATTAACGTTGACCTAACCATTTACGGGAAGGGATACATGGGTAATCAAATGGGATAACTCTGGTTCCTAACTTTTATGAACGTTTTGTTTTCACGTCCTAACCCAGACCAGCGTTTCGTTGCAGTTCCATACGCGAAAGGTTGGAACTTTTACAAAACTTGATATGAACCGTTTAAATTAACGATTTCGTTAACAGGGGAAGTGAAAAGTCGAAACTACCCCTCCATTCACGTTAACCTTTCAGCTCCCCATGCCCGTTAAACATGCAATTAGAACACTTAGTATACATATATCCAACAATTTTTCAACACTGAATTTCAAAATAATGCATTATTTTGGGAAAGAGGAGCTGAAAGGTTAACGTGAATGGAGGGGTAGTTTCGACTTTTCACTTCCCATGTTAACGAAATAGTTGATTTAAACGGTTCATATCGGGTTTTGTAAAAGTTGCAACCTTTCGTGTATGGAACTGTAACGAAACGTTGGTCTGGGTTAGGACGTGAAAACGAAACGTTCAAGAAGGTTAGGACCCAGAGTTTTCCCTAGCATGTATGATTGTTAGGATCAGTTATATATCGATCGGGTTTTCACAACTAAAAGATCGATTTTATTAGTTGGGTGTGTCTCTAGCCTTTACAAGTAGTTCTTTATTTTTATATTATTCGATGTATGTTCAACTTCAACACTCTCCTCACATTTAGGACTGAACATCTGCATATTGACCCAAGACCACTATGTGAAGATGATAGACTATGGGCCGAACCAGCTCTGATAACATGTACTTTTTAAAAAGAAAATAGACCACTTATATTCGGGTGGGTTACACAGCTAAAAGGCTAATATTGCTAGTTGGGTGTGACCGTAATCTTTATTAGTAGCTTTTTATTCTTATATTTTCTCGATGTGTGTTTAACTTCAACCATGACTATTCTCGAATCTGTATGAGCGATGAAACATGCGCTCCAAGGAAAGAGAAGAGAGAAAAACCCGATTTGAACCGAATTTCCCTAAAAACAGTTCTCTGAGTTGCCTCCACTATAGGTGTATGATCCATATCTCAAGAGCCTTCATGCCGAAAAATTAAGGATTTTGTTATTATTTGGTCGAATCTAATCATATGAAAATATTAGACGTATAATTTGCAAGTTGAATTTTATCAGTAGTTGTTCAAATTTTGTTCTCGATTCATATTTGTGTTTTAGAAAAATGAAACAATTTTCATCCAAAAGGATGACAATTTTTCTTGATTGTTGAACGTTCTAACATCTCTATGAATATTTATTTAACATTGAAAACTATCCTTAACGAAACAAAACATGAAAGTTCAATTTACCAATGATTATTGAACTAAAAACAGGGACCAAACATAAGAATGGAACAAAATCAAAGAAAAGATGTGTGAATATTTATATACACACAATATAATATTTGTTTGATGAATGATAATTAATTTATCAACTTTATTACGGAAATGCTTCAACCAAAACAATATGAGAAAGTAAGTTGTCAAGAGAAAGATAAACTATTCAATACTTATTGTAATAAAAGAGGTATTACGAAAGTTTCATTTTATGATTAATCAACATAATAAGTAGAGTTGACTTTATATACATATAACATGAAGTTGTATTGTCCAGACTGTAGGAAAATGATTCACTCATTGGCGATGAAGATGCTTCTCAATCGTTGACATGAAGATGCTCGACGGAGAGCAAAGACCAGAGGCCATGAACATGAATGATGATTATTTCTGGTTCCTTAGGCAAAAATCAAAAGGATTAGCAAACATGAGTTTGTTTATAAGCATATTTAATCTTTAGAGCAAAAATAATTAAACGATATTCGACATATATCATGAGGTAACTAGAAGAATGTGTTGCTATTTTGTTTTTGCTGGTTAAACGGTGGGTTTCAATACCGAATACCATTAGTTCTTGAAAATTCTCACCTACCTACTATCTTGCACCGTTACTCTTAGTTCTAAAGAGTTTCTTAATTTTGGTTATATTTGATTCATCATACTGAAAACCTATATTTAGTATTTAAAAATTATTTTAAGTGTGAAAATCTCTAAAAGATAATAAAAATAGCTAGTCATACACGACGTCACATATATTCTAGATAATGTAATGAAATTTTCTAGAATTATCTTTAACCTATCACATCCGAACCCGACATGAATATATATATATATATAATGTAAATCCTTAAATATTTGGATTTTTGTATAGAATTCTAGACGATAAATCTTATCCGTCGATGATGTTTTGTTAGAAACTAATACCCATCATTCATTTTAGACTTTTTAGTGTTATAAATAGATGTTGAAGCTCATTTTCTCAATATCATCTAGTATAATATTTTTTATATGAGAAAATTTACCTATTGTATTATTTCGTAAGAAAAAAAAATATCGATCAATTTTTTTTGCTTTAGGCCTCAATAGAATTATTTGAAAAACTGACGGCTCTTGGTTTTGGGAGAGGACTATGGTAGTCCCCTTCTTGAGTGTGGCAGCGAGGGTTCCCTCCGCGACACTCAGGGTCCATGAGGTCACATTAAGCAGCCAGAAGCCGACAATAAAAGGAATGTCCATGTCCCTGAGAAGAAACCTCCACCTGAACAGTGTGTTGCCCATCACGAACTTGACCACACAATAGTCGAACACCATTGTCTCACCATCTGAGTCGATCACCATGAATGGAGTCTCTAATAGAATGCGCTGAAGTCTCATAAGACCCATAACTGATGGATCAATGAAAGAGAATGGAGAGTCATGATCCACAAGGAAATCGTACACATTGGTTGTCTCCTCGTGTCCATCAAAGACTGCTCCTCGAAGCGCGATGGTCCCTTTTCGTTGAGATGCAACGTTCTTCTGGGATCGGAAGTGGGTAAACATAAAACAACATCAAAAATCCCTCAAAATCACAAATTGATTCACAATTCCTCACCCACGAATCAGAAACAGTGGAAAATGTTATTACTAATCTGGTGTCATATGCCAAAGCAAAAGATAACCTTTAAGTGATTAATAATCGAAATGGAACTTGTAAATTATATATCGGCCAGGTTTTTATAACTAAAAGATCGATCTTATTAGTTAGGTGTGTCTCTAACCTTTACAAGTACTTCTTTATTTTTATATCTTTCGATGTATGTTCAACTTCAACACTCTCCTCACGTGTAGGATTGAACATCTGTATATTGACCAAAGACCACTAGGTGAAGATGACAGACTGTGGGCCGAACCAGCTCTGTTAACATGTACCTTTAAAAAAAATATAGACCACTTGTATTGGGTTGAGCTTACACAACTAAAAGGCTAATATTGCTAGTTGGATGTGACCCTAGTCTTTATTAATAACTCTTTATTCTTATATTTTCTCGATGTGTTCAACTTCAACCTTGACTATTCTCGAATCTGTATGAGCGATGAAACATGCGCTCCAAGGAAAGAGAAGAGAGAAAAACCCGATTGGAACCGAATTTCCCCAGAAACAACCATCTGAGTTGCCTCCACTACAAGTGTATGATCCATATCTCAAGAGCATTCATGTCGAGATAACGTTAAGAACATCCACAATGGTATACTATGACTAGTGGCATGGAGCCATGGTAAGAGCACCTTTTTGGTTCCTTTCTCCTCTATACCACTACCGTATACCATGACCTCTCTAATGGTATACTATGACTAGTAGTAGAGAGCCATAGTTTGTAGTTGTTTTGGAGAAAAATAGCATTTTCTCTCCTCTAAAATGCATTGCATCGACGACACAAGCCGTAGTAGGATCCTACCATGGCCAACACTCTCTCTCCTCAAATTTGATTATTTTATTATTTCTCTCTCCTCAAAAAAATCTATTACCCCCCTTCTTTGTTCCAACCAGTCATAACATGTCATGTATACGATTTATTTAATGTATTCTTACCATTATTTCTCTCCAATATAAGAACTTTCCAAATATTCAGTAATATTATTTTAGTAAGAGAAACAAATGAGTTGCAATTTTTTCTTCTCATATTCTCTTCCTTACTTATTATTATTTCTCTCTCATTTAGCTACCTCTTGGTGTTTTTTTAACGAAAGAGATATTTTATTAAGCCACCACTTGTCACAGTGTACCTTGAGTATCCACCCAACGTGTTACTCGCCGTGGTACCTGCTACAACTGTCACGAGTTGCGGCGAGATGCCACATACCTGAGCCCATAGTTGGATCCGATCCATACGAGATAAGGCCAACCCAATCATTAGTAGGTCAACGAGGATGAGAGGATACGCGCTTGAAACACCACACACAATTCATCCCGTCGTACTCGACGAGAAGTAAAACTCGTACACCCCTGGTGCAAGGTCCTTGACCATCAAGCCATCTGCTGAAGGTCCCCACCCCTTCGTGACGACCTAGAGCATGACATCTCCGTTGTACGGGCCTCCAGTCAGCAACCGTCCAACCATCCCGTATCGGAGATAGACCAGAGAGGCCTGGTCCACCTGAGTGTGAATGAGCTCGATGACAGCATCCTCGTCACAAAAACGATATGCTCGGGTGCGCTTGGGAAGGCACAGTCGGTTACGAAAAGGGTGAGGACCCTGTTGATCCCACCAACAGCGAGCAAGCTGCAAATATCCTTTGCATATCATCTAGGAAGGGTGAGGGTGATGCCATAGCCATCGGTGACAAGGACGACTACATCCCGACTGTCTCTTAAGAGCATCCACTATGGTCTGCCATGAGTAGTGGTAGGAAGTCATGGTAAGAAGTGTTTTTTGACTTTCTCTCTCCTCCCTACCATGACCCCTCCAATGGTCTGCAATGAGTAGTGGTAGAGAGTCATGGTGTGTAGTTGTTTAGAAGCAAAATAACATTTCTCTCTCCTCCAAAATACTCTTACCACGACGTCGGGTCGTTGCAGGATCTTGCAACGACGCTCTGCCACGCCACCCCTGCAACGACGAGCCGTGACAGGCCCTGTCACGATCCGCCTGTCACGACCATTACAGGTGCTCTAACGGCGAGTCATACTCTTACGATTTTATTTTTTTCTCCAATCGTATTTCTCGTAAATTGGTTGAAGAGACTTGCACTATTCAATACCATACAAGAGTGGGACATTGAGATGTTGTCATGTCATGTGCAGGTATGGTATTAAATGTACTTAGTAGGATTATGATGCATTGAATAGATCTGCACTTACCAACTTAAATGCTTAGCCCTACCCTCCCTTTAATGACTTCGATGAAACCAATTTAAAGAACCCTCTTTTAACAATAGACTCACCTCCTCTTCCACACCTCTCTCTCTCTATCCACTTTCGGGTCGTCGGAAACATGAAGTTCCGGGAGCTCTCCTCGGCTCCGACGAACCATAAGAGCAGCACCGACAGTTCTTCGTCGGAGTCCGACAGCAATGTTCCATGCAGGAAGAGGAAGTGTTGTTCGGACCACCATGAAACCGTTGATCTTCAGTTTAACAAACCGCTTCCACGCGATTGGGAACAGTGTCTCGATCTTGAGGTACGTACCTACATCGATATCATATGTTTTTCCGGATAATTATAAAAAAAATGTTAGTATTTTTTTATAATTGCAAAAAAATGTTACAAATTCATCTTTTAGTTGCATTTGCAAAAAATTTGTGATGAACGTTGCATGTTTTATAAGTATCATGGTGGACAGATTTTTGTTTGTATTGACGGAATCTAGTGATGTGACACTGATAGATACGTGATATTATTTTTTTAAATGATAATTTTACTTTTTGCATCGTGTATATTTTGTTATTTATAATTCATATGTATATGTGTTTTGTAATTGTTGGAACCCTTATATATGCGTTTTTGTTGGGGTATTTGTGATTTATTTTTTTGTAATATAGTTAAGAGCATCTTCAATATTAGTCCGACAGTTGACGGATGGAAACAAAAGTAAGAGAAAGAAAGCAAAAAAAATAAATTAAAATACTCTCAATGACACATCCGTTGGCGGTAAGCTTACCTACGGTGCAAACCGCCGACAAATAGGAAATTGTGAAGAATATAGCTCCAACAGCCAGTGCTATTAGCCTACTACTGAAGGTTGTTGGCTGATAGAAAATTTTAATATTTTTTATTCGAACAACAAGCACGAACGACTTCCCATTGGAGATGCTCTAATTTCGTTAGTGGATTTGTAGACGGAAAATAATTCACCGTAAGTTTTTGTGAAACATGAATAATTGACCGTACGTGTTTGCAACTATCCCAATTTATTTTAAAATTTCGACAATTCAAATTCTAAAAATAAATAATTTAAAAACAAATAATTCAATTTTTCATATAACTTCTTACTCTTTTTATTACTAAAGAGTCATGAAAAATTAGATTCTTTGCTTTTTACTTATTATTTTTAAATATTAATTATAAGGGTAAAATCGTCAAAAATCAACTTATTTTCTTTTATAGTTATAATTATTTTCTTTTAACTTAGACCTTATTGCAGTCCGGAAGGATGTACTACCTGAACAGAACGACGGCGAAGAAGGCTCGGAGCTGGCCGGAGGAGCAGAAGCTAGACCTCGAACTCAACATCTCAACCTCAAAACAATCCGACAAAAGCATCGGCAATGATTGCAGCTTCCTCGGAGACTCCGAAACAAACCATCCCTCGAGCAGCAACAACATGGTTGCGTTGCCTTGTCTGAATTGTCATCTCCTCGTGATGCTGTCCGAATCCTCCCCGTCCTGCCCCAACTGCAAGCACCGTCACTCGCTCCCGTCGCGTCGTCGAGACCCGCTTCGCCGGATCACCGGTAGTGTCGAGCCCTCGAGGACACTGAGCCTTTTGAATTGAATCCATGGAGTCTCGTATGTATGGTTTGGAGTTGGAGTTGTGATGATGATACATGTAGCCAGTGTCGTGGTGACTATGTTGTTTTGGTCGGGTTTGTGTTCGTGCCCGAAAATGAGTAAATATTGATCGTTGGGTAAATGAAAACATGTAGTGCAATGTTTTTTTTTAAATGAAGAATGAGAGAAATCAATTTTATATATCAGTGAAATTAATACAATATAATGAAAACACAACACAATTCAAGAAAGAAGAGGAGATGGAGTGAGCAGTGTGGGCCCGACTGACGTGGCCAGCGAGGCAACACGACACAAGCCACGAAGGCGGTGGCCGTTGGGCCGATTTCCGACCGCATACTGGCGCCGCAAAAAACTTTTTGGGTCTCTAAACATACCCAAAATCTCCGGTGCCGCCGATTTCCGACCGCAAACTGGCGCCGGAGAAAAAATTTTGGGTTACAGAAAAACATGAACAGATGCAGACTACATGTCTACATGGTGGTGGCCGGCCGGTTAACCACCAAACACTAACAAAATAGAAACGTTAAGGTTGAAGTTTCATACCAGTGGGTGTGGCTGAGACGACTGTTGGTGGGGGCAGCAAAGTTGGTGAGGCCGGTGTAGAGGCCCGACGACGAGCTGACTGGATGATGGTTTTAGCGGCATAGCCACCAGACAAGCAGCGGGACGATGACAGGGCTTTGGCAAACGAGGCCTTGGGAAGGTGACGAAGAAACTTGATGCAGATGATGGCCATTGTTGTAGAGTGTAAAACCTCTGAGAGATTTTCGTGAGGGGAGAAGAAATGTTGCTCTGGCTCTGTAAATAATGATGTTCCTTTCTATGCCACTGCAAACCAGGGCCGACACAATGATTACTGGGTCTTAAGTGAGAATTGATCGATGTCTTTTTTTCTTTATGAAAGAATATAATAAACAAAATAAGTAAACGCATTTGTATAGAAAGATTATACTTGATGGTATTGAACGAAGGAGCTTGAACATTTACTTATAGCACTCAAAATCTAAAATGAATGATGAAGATTAATTTCTAACAAGACATCCTCCATGGATAAGATGCACCGTCTAGAATTCTATACAAAAATCTAAAAGTTTAAGTATTCACATTTATCTATAAACACTACATTCATGTCAAGTTAAAATATGATAGGTTCAAGATAATTCTAGACATTTACACCAAATTATGCTAGCTTATATGTGATGTCGTGTATGGCTAGCTATCATTATCAACTTCTAGAACTTTCTATACTTCAAATTTTCTCTAGACAATTTATAGTGTATATTAGTAACTTTCAATACTGTCAAAAACAATGAGACTCATGCTTTTAGTTCATGAACTTCATGGACTATTCTTCTAATAACGAATCATATATGTAATTAAATAACTAGCTAAATAGTTAGACCTTTCTTTTTGTCTCAGATCGTCTCAATTAGAAGATCCCCTATATGGATAATACGCATTCCAGTCGGTCGAGCTTAATTTAAATTGTTTTGTCCCGAAGAAAAGATATTCACGGGGACGGTTCGTTCTATTCAGATTTTTACGACCAGAAATGGATTCTCTTTCGGATAGGCCCTGAAAGGACAAGGAAGGATGGAACGCCAACATATTGAATTTACTCGACCATACAATACCCATTTTTGAAACGTCCAGTGCCAAAATCACTGAATGGGGCAAGTCGCCATTCCTTAAATCGAACTATGTACTTCATCCGTTTGGCTATGGGCAGACATTTTACCAGAGTTTTCGATTGTCCCTTGTGTTATTCATGTTGAAGTATATACTCGGTCGATTCACCATTCATTAGCCCCAACACTTAACCTTGTGCTCTGATGGCAATTCCTAATTGTGACCTTTTAAAAATTTGTAGAACTTAGCGTAAAAGCGAGGGTTAACGTCATTTCGATAGTCCTCACATTTACCTTATTTGCATATCCTAATTACGATCGATTTTTTTTGTCGTATAAACTATCAAAAACTCATACATTCACAAGTGTATTTTAGAGTTTGGGTACTGAAACACACGTATCCTTACGGTAAGTTCTACAAATTTTCAAAAGATCAATAAGAAATTGTCAAAAGTCAACTGTAATTAAGACTACAAGTCATAAGACGTTACCAACCGCATTTGGGAGGGAATCTACTATATTTATTACAACCCCTGGTTCGGAGTTTAGGAGGGTTTGTACGGAATCTAGCCATTATCTTATTTATTTTCATTTTAGAAAAAATCTACCCCTAATTTATAGTTTAACAAACTTGGTGTAAAAAAAATCCTCAAATTTCTATTCTTTCCTTTACTCATATTTTCTTCAACAACATAAATAATAATAAAGTGTATAATTGTAAAAAAATTGTGGTTTATAGTTTATGTAAGATGATGGATGTTGTCTCCTAAATATTATTATAAAGTAGTATTGTATGTTATTTTTTACACCGAAAATTATATTAAACAGAAAAGAGTATAAGTTCGGTCATGTGTATGTCACGTAACTTTCTCAGCTTTAGAAAAATATTGATTTTTCATTTTAATTAAAAAAATTCTCAACACACAATTTTTTTTGGATAAAAATAAAATAAAAAGTAAATTTATTTTAATTTTTGTAGCATTTAATTTTATCATTTAAAGAGGCATTTTTTTAATACTTCCTTTAATTTTTATCGGTGTCACTCATTCGATGCACAAAGCAAAAATTATTCACAATAACGAGTTAAAAATACTCTAAAACAAGCTATCAATTGTTACCATGATATCATAACAATATACAAACCCTTAATTATGATTTTTTTGTGACTTCACAAGGATTAGAAAATTTAAAATTTATTTACTTTTAAAAACCCGAATGTGGTAGGGACGAGGGGGGAGTTAAAGACAAGCCCTAAATTTTATGTTGGATAGAGGGATGAAGCGGATATTGAGTTGGGATGGTAAGCTACTATTCAAGGCCGAGATAGAGGAGCGGACAAAATCGGGGATCCAGGTCATTCCGACATACATTATGAGTGCGTTCAACAAATAGGGTTGTCCGTTGGTTAGCAAGAGAGACTCATTATTGGTCTGGATGTGGGTGGTCGGGAGATTCCATCCCGACCGATTTGCGTTGTATTTTGGACTCGAGTATTTAAATATAGGGGTGGGTATTGAGTGGTTAACCACCCAATGGAACCCTTTACAAACCCAACCCGATATTACCGGTTTGACATATCTTGGAACCAGCCCCAACCCAAAAATCAATTTTTTACAGTGAAACCAACCAGTTCATTGACCGGTTGGTTAGTGGTTTTAACCAACCAACAACTTTATTACATGTAAGTACAAATTTAGATACTAATAACCATACACATATTTCTATTTCAAGGCAAAACATATTACTACATTCTCCAAAACAAAATAAAAATTACATATAAGTCATCGTGTTCTATGTTAGCAATCCGTGTGACACAGAAGAGTGCTCATGGGTCATTCATCTATATCAGATCAATGACTATTATGAAGCCACATGTATATGATGAACAATATCAGTTTGGTTGGTTAACCGATGGTTTGGCGTTTCAAGAACCGACAACCAACCGTTAACTTTCCGGTTCGATCGTCAAGAACCAAGAACCAACCGTTAACTTTCCGGTTTCAGGTTTTTCGGTGCGGTTTCCGGTTGGTGATGGTTGGTTTTAGCGGTTTCGGTTCTTTTTTTGCCCACCCCTATTTAACTATATTACCTATTTGAATAAAAGTATTCATTTGATGATCAAAACTGAATTAATAATCCAGATCCCTTCAAAATTAATGTTAATTAGTCTGTGTTCATGAACTTGCCGTAAAGAGAAATTCCCTTACCAAATAATAAAAAGTCAACCATTCATTCAGGTAAGTATTGGTCAAGAGAGACCAAAGGGACTTATCCTTTTCGGTATTCGGACAAAAATATCTCACTCAAATCCTCGTCCTTTCTTAACCTAGTCTTCTTTCCGGCCCACATACATTGCGCCGTCTCTTTGTCTTAATCCTTTTTTTTTGTCTTATAAACACCATCTCTCTCACGAGACTCTCTCCTATGGCTGTTACGATTTTCATGCCCACCATCAGAGTAAATCCACTCGCCGGTAAAGTACATCGGAACGTTGCATTCCAAGCGTCGGTCTCAACAATAACGCCAACACGACTTTTTCTCAACAATGTCAATGTCGGTGTTGTCGAGACTTGGAAAGTTAATTTCCAAGTCTCGGCCCGAGCAGCAGCGCCAACACAATATATTTTCAGTGGCGCTGCTGCCGGTGTTGTTGAGACCAGAGAACTTAATCTGGTCTCAACGAAAACTACGTGTGGCATTAATCTCGTCGAATTCTGGCGAGAGGTGCACAAAGCTTTGTTGAAATCTCAGGGGAAGAGCTTCGATGAGGTCCCCGTGGACGGGGCTGAGTTTCTGCTCAATATGATGTCGATAATATGGTAAATAAGAGACTTGATCTCGAATAGATATGTATATAAGATGATAATTATTGGATAACATGATGTTCTCGATCCGATCGAATTTTGGTTGTTTATAGAGTTTTGTGTTTGGTTGGGATTGGGTTACAGTAAAGATGTGTGACACCCTGAGAATTAACTCTAGGAATGGTACGATAATCGTATCGGTCATTAAGTAGTATTCAGGGTTTAGTTTGAGTTATCGTACCCAAGGGAGCAATCAGACAATCACTTTAATTAATTAATTCGTTACTCAAGTTATTCCTATACCGATGGTTGGTTTTGTTTTGAAAATAGCTATTCGATGCAATTATGTAAATGATTCGAGAATGCGCGAACACAATATCAAAAGTAGATTTGAAATCAGAGATTTGAAGCGATCTAGGACATTGATGGGGTTCTAACACGATGAATAATTGATCGGGATTCGGTCTACACTTGCAACTAGTACTATTCTAAAGGCAACGAGAATTTTCTATTACTAGTCCTAACCATCTCTCGATCGTATTAGGACCCTATCGTACTCTAACCACCTAATTATCTCTAATTTGGGAGTAGAAAGGTACCAAGTATTAAGATTTATGATTTCCTCTAACTTTCAGGTTTTACGCCTATAGTTATTGCACTCGTGGCAGTCTAACCATATTCTAGTCTAGATTGAAACCTGAGCTATCTAATGCCTCTTTCCTCCTATTAACCTTATTTCTCAGTTGTTGGTTAACATAATTTCTACATCTATCATGTGATCAAGGCGACAAAGCATTACGCATGAAATTCTATAAACGATAACATAAATACAAGTTTAACAAGTGTAAAACCGAAACCCAATCATTTACATCATCATATCGTTCTACTATGTCCTAGATCAAAAGGTATTTAGTTCATGACAACGAAATAAGAACACAAAATGCAGTTGATTGCGATCATAAACATCACAACTAGCAAAAATGATACAAATAGCCGTTTATCAATTAAATAAAGAGAAACATATATTAAATGCATAATCCCAAGACTGAAAAGCTCAAGAATGTGGGCTAAAAACATGTAGAATAGATGCATTTTACGTTCACATCAAGCAAACAGTAGCATAAAGTCAACACAATCTAAGGATCCGAGGCAGGAACACGAGTTGAGCATTCCGATATCGTGACCAGTAACCCCTCGCCTGCAAATACCAAGCGAGGACCCGAAGGGGAAGGCCTGTAATTATACCTAGCACGGTCCCACCCAAACCCAAGCAGATCTGACACCAAAGCCCGTAAAGAAGCGCAACGCCAAACCAAAAACCTCACCTTTACGAGAGAAAAAAGCACCAGAGCCCTCAACAACACCGTTTGACCGAGCTTGACCAGACATTGAGACTCGAATAAAGCCTCTGATACCCTAATCTGGTCAACACCGGGAAATAACTACCGAGAAGGAGCTCATATCTCAAAGCAGACATTAGCGCAAAGTCATCACATTTCCGGGGATACGAGGCTGGAACTCTAGTTGCGTGTTCCGATACCGAGACCGATACCCCCCTCCCCGACCAACACCAAGCGAGGACCCTTAGGGGAAGGCCTGTAATTATACCGAGCATGAGCCACCCCAACCCGGACAAATCTGACACCAAAGCCGATAGAGAAGCGCAACTCCCGACATATATAACCGAAGTACAACGAACGGAAGCACCCAGAGGTATTCATCTAGATCCGCTACGATCTACAATTCGATTGGTTGAGAAGCGTGTCCCACGTCGGAACTAGAATGCGAAGCCAGAAAATCTACAATAGAGTCAAATATACTAGAGGTCAACCCCCTAAACTGATAATAAAAGCTAACTCTGGGTTGTAGATTTGCTTTCCCACATAGGAGCCCCAACAACAGACGAGTGAACAAGGCTCAGAGTTCACCCGAGGCCCTACAAATCTGATCCCAAATCTCCGAAAATACACCACCAACTTCACCTAAGGCAGCCTATCAACCAAACAACTACACCGTGGAAACCCCACCACCAAAAACAACTCCACAAAGACAGAACACAAGTAGTAAAATCGGGATCAAAATCAGATTAGGACCATACCGAGTCATGGTGGGTGAGAAATACGGAGAGTTAGATAAGACCTCACTGGAACAGTGTTCACTCGCCGACACGACCTGTCTTTGCCCAAATTTACGACCAAGACGGCCGGATCTAGAGAAAAAACAGGGAATCAGAGAACTGTCAGTGAACCTGAGCATGAATCAGCCACCGGAGGAGCGAAGTCGTAGACCCCGACGCCGACATCCTCTTGAAGAATACTGACCTTCCCAGGGTCAGAAGAACAACTTCGTATGAGTCCGGTCGGAGGAGCTGCTACTGGACATTGACGTCGGTCGGAGGAGAGGAACAAACTGGTGAGGCAACAAGCCGGAGAAAGGACCGACGAGAGAGGAAGGGGAAAAAGGGTAGGAGAAGGAGGGGAAGGAGAGGAGGTTACCACTGACGACGTCCATGGGACTGCACGAGTGATCCTCTAGTCCCTAGAAGATTAAGTAATTTTCGTTCCATCATAAAAATGGGTGGATGGACCACAAACACGGCTCCAAAATAATAACAAATAACTTGTCGATACTATACTTCATTAGTTTTCTATTCTTTATGTCTTATTTCATCCAATTAAAACGTTAACGATTGAAGATGCTCTAATAACCAAACAAGAAACAATAACAATTAACCATTTGCTAGATACATATGTTCACAAGAAAATCTGTGGCCTTCACAAAGAAACGTATATATTTTTTTATTTGCAAGCCATTTGTTAATTGCTAATTAATTTTTTTTATGACGTAACAATGTACTGAACCAGTGACCTAATTACCTAATCATGATGACTTGCCAACCAGCCCATGGTTTTCACGATACCGAAGGCTAATTAAAACATTTAAAATAACACGTACAATTAAAAATTAATATTAGGTCTTTTGGCATATATTTATATATCGTGCAGTGTGTAGAGAGACAAATCTAAAACTACTTAATCACCATTGCCTTATGTTAAACTCTATAGTTCATGTTAGATAAAACTTAAGATGTGAATTACAAAACGACTTGTTAACCCGCAAAGATGTCGATAAAAAATTAATAAAACTTAAAAAAAGCTAATAAAATTTAAAAGAAAGTGGATTACCATATCTCAATTAAATATTTAGTTTCCTTAAATCTCTAATTTATAAATCTAGCTGACATCACAGGTATTTTCAGGGCGAGTTAAGAAAAAACCAAAGTAAACAGTGATCCAACTGTCATTATAATGAGGATTTATCTCCTCAGTATTCACCTGGATTAACCAATCAAATTTCTTATATGTAAAGCAGACTATTTATATGGAACCATGTGCGTCCGAGAGGCCACGGTCAATCGGGACAAATGCTGGTATCCGGGGCTGTTAGGTCCTACGTTGTAAGCACGACAATTTAGTAATACTACTTCCTTCTCGTTTCAAAAAAAAAATCTTATATGTTTGGCGCATAAAGAGAGAAAATTAAAAGGGATTTTTTTAGTATACTATTATTATTTTTCTTACGATTATCCCTATTTAAATAGGAATAATTAAAACAAATAATTGTAATACTAAAGTCTCTAATAAAAAAATCATATTCTCTTTAAAAAAAATGAAGAGTTATGATTTTTTATGAAAAACGGGAGGCATCAATTTTATAATCAGTCAAAGTGACATTCGTACAATTTGATGAAAGCGCACAAACGAACGATAAATATTACAGACTCCAGACTAACTAACCTATAATATTACCGACTCCCTACCGAACCCAGAACGCAAAACAAGGCGCCCTAGGACATGCAAACAACGTGCACACCAAACCGTGCCACATAACGGGCACACCAAACCGTGCAACAAGTGCACACCAAACGTGCAACTAGTGCACACACAATCTGCACAAAGTGCAGTTATTGAAAAGCTGTAAAACGAAATGAAAAGAAAATAAAGAATAAATCTAACCGATTCAGAGTCGCCACCGCCCGACAAAGAACACCCGAGGAATCCAGTAAAACACGAACTCTAAATACTCGCTAAAGATAACCCAGAATAATAACGATTTGATAGAGGAAGGATCGGTAGAACTCTCCGATGTGTTTGACTTTGTTTGGCGCAACTGTCCTCCAATCAAGTCCTCTGATTCTCTCCTAATCCGATTAAGAAAACACAATTGGGTAGGGTGACACAGAACACATCACCCGCGGGTGACGCAACGGCCTCACATAAAACTTTCCCCAAAAAGCATCTCTTTCCTTTTATAACAAAAATATCTAATTTCCATTTTTATCCGATCAACTTGCTCTCACTCTCTCTCTGTCCCAATCCATTTCTCACCAAAAAAATCGCAAAAAAAAAAAATGTACCCATCGTCCTCCTCCTCCACCTCTCAGAAATCCATGGAATCTGCTGTTGGGAACAAGGTTGTAAAAAATATTAGGCGCTAATCGGATGAAAATGGGTCTTAGACGCTAGGCGGGGATTAATTGGATTATTATTTTATTATTTTTTATCATACATTATCAAAAATTATATTATACTATACAAAAATATCAATAATATCGAGCATTAAATATATTCAAAAGCATAAATATTCTACTAAACTAAACGTATCATACAATTCTTAAATGAATATCAATAATTATGACTATCAACTAGCATGATTTTATGGTTCCACTTGGCTTGTAGAAGGTTAGAAACTGTTTTTTAACTACAAATCCGACCCGACGCCTGACCGACCCGCTCAAATAATCGGTCAGACGGTGATTAATCGGCCGAATTGAAAACTAATCGGTCATATTCCGCCCAAACGGCTTGAAGCGTCCTAAGAGAATAAATCAGATCAGCAGAACCCATTTCAGCGTCTAAACGAGGCCTAAACGCCTCCAGACGGGGATTTTTACAACATTGCCCGCGGGTGACGCAACGGCCTCCCATAAAACTTTCCCCAACAAGCATCTCTTTCCTTTTATAAACAAAAATATCTAATTTCCATTTTTATCCAATCAACTTGCTCTCACTCTCTCTGTCCCAATCCATTTCTCACCAAAAATCGCAAAAAAAATGTACCCATCGTCCTCCTCCTCCTCCACCTCCCACAAATCCATGGGATCCGCCGCCGGGGGCGGCGGCGCCGGAACCGGACTCGCCCGCTACGGCTCCGCCCCGGGGTCCTTCCTCTCCACCGCCGTCGAATCCGTCATCGGCCGGGCTGCTTCGGCTCGGTCCTCCATGGCTGGTCACTACTTCACCGGCGACTCCTCGGAGTCAACGGGGAAGAGGGTCAACGGGAACGGCCCGGATGAGCCGAATCCGGGTTCTGGGTCTGGGTCTGGCTCCGGATTGCAAGGATCTTACGGGTTCAGTAATGTCGATGGTGGTGATTTGAAATTGGGTTCTTCTCTGGTTCGTCAGCGGAGCTCGCCCGCTGGGTTTTTTAGCCATCTCAGTCCTGAATCTACAGGTACATCTGACTTTTTGTTCACGAAATCGTTTTTTTTATTGAGCTGAAGCTGTGTTCGTTAATGGGCGCGAGTTGATCTGGGTCTCACTGAGTCGCTGAGTAGCTAACCTGGACTCGTGTTATGTTTGAAATTGGATAAGAGTTTCTCAATTGGAAGCTAATCAGTTATTAGATTAAGCTACATCTGTTTAGACTTAGAAACCCAATTGGAACTGATGATTTTCAATTTTCACAGTAAATAATAGTTTTAACCTGATTGTGATTTTAATTTGATAGCAAAAATCTACATATTATTCACAATATAAATGGATTATGTGGATGTTATTATGTTAAGTTGTTATTTAATAGATTAAGATGAGAAAAAATAAAGGGTCTTTTAAAATGAGTCATCCTGTGTACTCTGTTTCTTTCAAGACTTTTTTTTTTTAATATCAAGTGGCAATTTTACAATAAATTCACGAGAGACCCACTATACATATACTTTTTAATTTATGAAAAAAGAAGACAAGCCAATCACAGCTAACAAGGCTTGTATTGGCATGTGATGTCAGGTATCGTTCACATGCTGCATTAGAACCAAGAACATTAACCCCCAGCCATGACCATTTCCAAGGTCTCAACATTAACTTATACAGATTTAGAAACGGTATAGTTATGACCTGAAAGGAAAGTATGGTAGCAAATGGGTTTTTGATATTGAGGGTTACAAGTTATCTTTAGTCAAATCAGGCGCCTTTTGTTGGTGTATGAATCAGAACTACTGTTTGATAGACTTTATAATATCAATAGTTGATGAGCTTTGAACTTTGAACTGATGTTTTGGACAATTGAACATGAGGGTTTTGGGTTATACGAATTTCAAAACAATATAGTTAGGAGCGGAACTAGTCAGGCATACCCTTTGGATATGGAAGATAGTAAATGGGTTTTTAGTATTAAGGTCTTACAAGTTGTCTCTAGTCAAATTAGGCTCCTTTTGTTAGTACATGAATCAGAGCTACTATATAGTTATGACCTGAAAGGAAAGTATGGTAGGAGAAAACCAGTCTGGCCTACCCTTTGTATTTGGAAGATAGCAAATGGGTTTTTGAAATTAAGGTCTTACAAGTTATCTCTAGTCAAATAATTAGACTCATTTTGTTAGTACATGAATCAGAGCTACTATATAGTTATGACCTGAGAGGAACTAGTCAGGCCTACCCTTTGGATTTGGAAGATAGCAAATGGGTTGTTGACAGTAAGGTCCTACAAGTTATCTCTACTCTCTAGTCAAATTAGGCTCCTTTTGTTAGTATATGAATCAAAACTACTGTTTGATAAACTTTATAATATGAATAGAAAACGTTATTTACATATCCACTTTGACCTTTTGTTATCAAAAACATCCCCTAAAGGTGAGGGATTATCAGTAACTCTGTCACCTTTCTCATTTATCGATGGTTTTTAAGGACAAAATGACCCAAATCCGGGTGTTTTTGATGATAAAAGAAAGGTGATGGTGTGTTACTGACAACACCTCATCTTTACCGTGTGTATGTTAAAAAGTAGATGAGTTTTGAACTTTGGACTAAGGTTTTGGAAAACTGAACAGGGGGGTTTTCGGTTACAAGGGGTCCTGGTGTTTCAAGATTGAAACCTCAAATGAGCTTCACTAGACAAGAGTCTCTTGCCCAGATATCAGAGCTAGGCGAAAGTGTTCTTGACGGCGTAGGCCCTGAGAATGGCCACCAAAAGGCGTCACATTCTTATGCCAGTGGTGGGTTTGGGATAGATTCATGGGACAATACTAATTCGATTGTATTTTCTGCCCCGCCAAGCAAAAGAGCCAAGAACATGGATGGTGACTTTTTGAACTACACTTCCTTGGAATCTCAGGTACTTAGATTAACCTCCTTTGATTCGTTTTGGCAATTGACAGTACAATCCTCTTTCAGGACGCAATATATGCATAAATGTGTGGGTGATGAAAAGTTGCACATTTTCAGTTTAGCTTGCCACAGACGAGTCTAGAGATGGCGACAATGGAGAAGCTAATGCAGATCCCTGAAGATTCCGTACCTTGCAAAATCCGTGCTAAACGTGGTTGTGCCACTCACCCCCGGAGTATTGCTGAAAGGGTTAGTAAAGCAACGATAAGAATTCAGTCTTACCATAACAGATCATGTCTCTAAATGTGAGCTTTGCATTCAGATTTTTCAATGTCTGTTCTTATACAGGAGAGAAGAACTAGAATAAGTGGGAAATTGAAAAAGTTACAAGACCTCGTTCCCAACATGGATAAGGTAACTAGCAAAACATGGACAAAGTTCATACTGCTTCAGTCACTCCATATAGCATTACAAAGTGAACTATCCTAATTTATACTTAAGGGGTGGCTTCATTAACACTCCCACTTTGACCTTTGGTTATCTATAACACATCGTAAAGGTCAGCGCATATCAATAATACAGTGTCACCATCCACTATAATCAAAAACCCACCCAAAAATCGGGTTTTCGGCCAAAATTTCGGGGTGTTTTGGCCCAAAATCAGGGAGGTTTTTATCCAAAACCCACCTTTTGGATGAGTTTTTGATGATAGCGAAAGGTGAAGGTGTGTTATTGATATGAACTGATCTTCACGGTTTGTTATTGATAAACAAAGGTCAAAGCGGTTGTATAAATGGTGTTTTTCATATACTTAGTTCTTTGTGGCTTGCCATTGCAGCAAACAAGCTATTCAGACATGTTGGACTTGGCAGTGCAGCATATCAGAGGTCTTCAAAACCAAGTTCAGGTGAGTAGGAACTTCCATGAGGAACAAATAAAAATAAGAAAACAATTTCTCCAATTCCAATGACCTCTAAAGTGAAGTAAAAAAGAGTTCACTCACATGCATTATAGGAATCATTTTTTTTTCAAAATAACGATTTTATCCTTGAAATTTTACCTTTTAAAAAATAAAAAATCCAGAAATTTTACCTCTTTTACTTTCCTTCTTCTTTGGACGTACAAAGAGGAACAAAAATAAAAATTCTGGATTTTTTGTCTTCTACATATTATTTTTAAATATTTTGAAACAAAATTACACAAAGTGCAATAAAAATAAATAAATACCTCATGATACCTTTTTTTTTTTGCAATTATACCTACATTATACTTTAACTAGTAACACTCAGCTTCTTTATCATATCTAAGGATGACGAATCAAACCCTCCCTAGTTTTATTTGCCCTTGTTCAGAACTCTCTGAGCCTCTTTCCCCTTTGTTGTAGCAATAACTTCTTTACATTTCTTTGTTTTCATATCAGAATCTTCATAAAGATCTCGAGAACTGCAGATGCGGATGCAAACCAAGCACACAATAAGCTACTAACCAGAGACACTCTTGACAAGGCCAAAGTTCGGATTTTGAAGACAATGAAGTGCTCAAGTAAGACTAATTTTGTTACTTAGCAGGAGAAACCTAAGAATGTAACAGTGGAAAATTCTGAAACTGTATAGTGAAGAAGCATATTGTAGCCTCACTGTGGAAATGTTAGAACTAGATTATTTCTTCCACTTAAAGAAATATGTAATATACAGTTCGGTTTCCTTCTCTTTCAAGCCTCCAGTTTTAAAATACATCTCCATGCCGAGAACAATTTTCTTACAGATAGTTGTAAAAAAGTGCCTGAGGCATTGACTGTTTACAAGTTGTAACCCTCCTCTATGATAATTGAGAAAAAATATGTCTAGAACTCGCCTTCTTGTGTACATTTATCCTAAAGTTAGGATGTAATTTTAAATTAAAAAAACCATTTTTTTTATCTCTGTTGATTGTCTTCCTCTTTGTACTACACAGAGGAAGGGAGATAAACATTTTGTTTTTCTTATTACTTCTAGTTTTAAAATTTCAAGGATAAAATTGTCACTCTAACACAAATGTACTCTAAAGTACACCAAAAAGACAGGTTCAAGACACTTTATTGAACAAGCAAAAAGTCAATGTAGCATGGTACTTTTTTTTTTTTGCAATTATCCCTTTTTTTCCATGAATGCATTGTGCAGATTCCATTGATGATTTTCCATTGATGATTTAACATGAAAATATTGATTGGTGAGGATAAAAAAGAGTGAAAACAACTAGGAAACTTGAAAAGCTCCATTACATTTGTTCTCACTATAAGTTTCAAACAGAAAAAAAATACATGTTGAAACAACAAAATTGGTTGCTGAATTGAGCTGAGATGCATTGGACACTAAACAGCTGAATGTCACAGATGATAGAGATTTGATTTTTCTTCCCTGCCAAACAGTTCATGGTGGGACAATCAGCCATCTGCATTTCTCCGGCTTTTCTTTTTTGCTTTCTCTTCTATACGGTATCTGTCCCTTCGTTCTTCCCTCTGACGTTTTCTAGATACCTCCTCCTCTTTGGCTTTCTCTTTTTCAAATGCTTTCTTTTTCTTCTCTTCTTTGAGCTTTCGCTTCTTCATCTGCAGAAACCATTTATGTCAAATATAGAAATTTCCTTCTGGCTATGTAAGAGATATAAGATGAGCAAAACCAACAGTCATAGTAGAAATCAGGGATAATTGCAAAAGCATACCCCCGAGGTATTATTTATTTGCAAGTTGTAAACCAACAGTCATAAACAACAATAGGATTGTGCATTTTGTTTAAATTTGTTTTGAATTACGAATTTAACCCTTGAAATTTTAAATTCAAAAAAATAATCAGCAAAAAAATAAAAAATAAAGTCCAAAAATTTCACCTCTATTACTTTTGTTCTTTGGACAAACAAAGAGGAATAAAATTAAAAGAAATGACAATTTTGGACTTTTTGTTATTTTTTAAAAGGGTGAAATCATAATTTTGAAACAAAATTAACAAAGTGAAACAAAAAAAGCAAGTTCGGGGGATTTTTTGTTATTATCAAACAGAGGGCTGCAAGTTGCAAAAAGTGAAAACCTCATGGTACTTTTTTGCAAATATCCCTAGAAATAACAAATAACTCAGACGCCTCGTAAAAAACGAGCACCTTAACTTTTCAATGAGCTTCGATTTACATGTAAGATTGAAATCGGGGGTTCATACATACCTTTTCACTTCTTATTAATTGAAGGTGTTGAACAAGTTTATGAACTTGTCTCTCATGAGGCTCCATGACAACAGCTCTTTTATTCTCAAGGAGTGGTCGCTTCCTGCCAGGTGTATCCTTGGGCTTTGATGCAAACGGCAGAGCAGCCTGTAATGACTTCGGAATGACCAATGGGTTGAACCTTCGCGTCTTCCTTTCGATTGGCTATGAACACAAAACAAATTAATCAATATTTATTAGTTAATGACACAAAAAAAAGTAAAACTACACTTTATGGAAGAAAGGGAATGAAATTTAGGATATGTTATACGGGTAATTTTATTAACACACTGTATAGGTGAGGGGTTATGAGTAACCTTTCTTTATTCATCAAAACACACTGAAAACTGTGTTTTTTATGACAGCGTGTTTCTGATAAAAACCATCATCACCAATTCAATGTGAATCCACGGATTTTTGATGAATAACCCATCCCCTATAGGGGTGCTCCTAAAACTCAAAGGTCGTCGAGGAGTGTAAGTAACGTTTTCCCCATATTATATTACCTTGTAGAGAGAATCTTTGTTCACAGGAATAGGAAGATTGTTTTCTCTCCTCAACTCGGCAACAGTTTTCATTCCTTGCCAAGTCCTCTCACGAGGTTGCAAAGCTGTTGTCAATGGGTTGAAAAAGTTGGGCACTTCAACTTGGGTCCATGCACGTAAGAATACAATATCACTCATAAGAATTCGATCTTCAAAGGTACACCTGGCAATTCCTTCTCGAGGCTGTCCACCTTTTCTTTTTGGCTCGTTACCAATCTCTTCTTTTGCAGCCTGCACAGATTAAAAAAGCTAGAAATTAATCAAATCAACCATCACAGATACAATACAATGTAAAGCATTGCTGTTTTGTAGCCAAGAAAAAAGAAAAGTGAAGAACAAAATTTTACTGTAAGAATACATACCTTCTTCACTTGGCCTCGGATTCCACTGACAGTTTTAATAGCAGCACCTTCAAAACGAGCTACTTCAAGATCTGAAGTAAACATATCCTTGATAAGTGCTGTCTTCTTGAAGATCTTGCAGGGATAACCAACTAGCTTAATTTTCTTCACTATCCGGGCTGCGTGGTTAAACTCAAGTACAACGGCAGTTGCAGTGATCCTAAATGTTGACTGTTAAGAGAAAGATGCTCAGCAACAAGGGACATGATAGGTGAAAAGGAAAGAAATAATGTAAAAGAATTATATTAAGGGATAAGTGCAAAAAAATACAGTGAGGTGTTGACTTTTTGAAACTTGTAACCCTCTTATTTAAAATAAAAATTGCAAGGGTAAAATAGTCATTTTCCTATAAATCGCAACAAAAAGACAAGTTCAGGGTTCTTTTTGCAATTATGAAAGAAGAGGGCTACAAATTGCAGAAAAAGAATATCTCAGGGTACTTTTTGCAATTATCCTTACATTGATTCACTGTTTGTTTGAATTAAATAATTGTGAACCGTCTGAAGAAGCATTCAAGAAAGAGTGAAGGGTATATGACCTGACTATTCGATAAATTCTGGACTGCGACAACTCCAGTGTTTGGTGGAGCAAGAGGACCCCAAAACATGGCAAGGCAATGCATGTGTTCGGGGGTGTACTTGAGCATGCGATGCCTTCCATTACAATCTTCAATGGCATAAACAGGTGTAGTCTGGTATCGCCTCCATCCAACAGAAACAATTATCGGGTCCCTCGTCTTTAGTACTTTCCTGTGCCATCTGTGCCGCTTTAATCTTGCCTGGACATGACAGGTGGATAAATTTTAGATGAGGTGGGATGAGAAAAGGAACACTTCGTGGTAAAGAAAGAAAAATGAAATGCTATCAAGTAATTATGTATACGCTAGTGTAATGTATTTAGTTTCAGTTAAATATGCATCTACTTAACTTATATTTTAGTTTCATAATTGTGAATTTAAATATGGGGTGATTGCAAAAGAAGTACCCTGAGGTATTCAATTTTGGAAATTTGTAGCCCTCTTCTTTGATTATTGCAAATAAGAGACCTGAACTTGTCTTCTTGTTGCACTGTCTTAGTTTGTTTTAAAATGATGATTTTACCCTGGGAAATATTAATTTTAAAAAACAATCATTAAAATACAAAAAATCTAAATTTTCACATCCCTTAAATTTCTCTCTTTGTAGAGTCCAAAGAGGGAGAAAATTAAGGGATATGAATACCTGAGGGTACTTTTTTGCAATTATCCCTTTTAAGTATTCAACTTTTCTGGCAGTACAACTTTGAGGAACTTTCTATCAACATTTATGATATGTCTGCCTCAGTCTCAAGATACATGATCAACTAATGAATGCATTCAATGAAAAAGTCCAAACAACAAATTTCGAGGTTGAAATTATGGGAAGAAAAGCTAGGAACCACTGATGCACAAAAGAAAAATGGCACAAATCAGCATTGACATACAGCAAAACGAGAAGCATACGGTTTTGATGTGATCTAACCTGCATGTACCCAACATTTTCTTCCCCAAGACCGATTCCTCCAACCAAAGTAGGGTGGTGTGGATCAAAATGCTCAACCATCTCAAAAGGAACATCATGAACCTCCAATCTCACATAAGTCCCTGTCCGGAATCCTTCTACTTCTACCCGAGTGGCTTCATCGAGATCATTAAGCTCTAATATATTCATCTGTTTCCGGAGTTCTATCTCTTCCCTCAACTGCAAGATTCAAAGCATGAATTACAATATATACATCATATTGTAGGGAAAAATCACAAAATTGTGAGGAGGTTTACCTTGTCAACATATCCAATTTCATTAGCTTGACTATTATGGGACTTCAACCCATGTCCTTCATCAATGTCCTCTTCCTGAGTTTCAGGTCCTTCATACGTAAATCACCGTTAAGAATACAAATAAATGAATCTCATATTACTTCCATTGGAAAGATAAGATCAGAACTAAAACCATGCTGTTATCAAATCCAAAATAAAATTAAACATGCCATATAAGACTAGTTAAACTAACCCATCCAAACGGAATCAAGCATTATTTTGAGAAAAGAAGTAAAAAAAATATTGTTATTATAAAGGATATCGAGCATCAAATTTCGCACGCAAAGCAAGCTTCTTCAGCCTCCGCTCCTCAATTACTGATGCATCTTCTTTGTGGAGAGTATCATTGCCAGTATCATCTGCAAGATGACCTTCATGCTTCTCCCCAGTTTCCAGATCTTCAAAGTCGCCATAGACTTCATCATCATCACCATTTGTCTCACCAGTGTTGGCATCGGAGAGTAGATTTCTGCGAGCAGCTTTTGACCAATCCCCAGTGACAAAGCGATCACGAATACTTTCAATGAGTTCATCATCTTTCCAGTTTTTGATGCTTGAGAAATTTGAAAATTTTGAACAGTCCTCAGAATTGACATTTTCAAAATCGGACCCCTTTCCTGATTCCTACAATTAAATAAAGCAACACAGTGAGCAGAACATTAGGGTAGTTATGTTATTCAGGAAGATAAATATTACACAGTTAACAAGAAATCAAGCAACAATGACAACACGGTATACTATCAACTAGGACAAACCTTTTTCCCTTCGCCTTTTGGCTTAAAGAAATCATCGCCATCACTCTCTTCATCGTCACTACTAGCCTGCGCTGCATTAGTAGGTACTGAGGCAGGTACCGAGCTCCCATATACAAGTTGCATAAGATTGACATTACGTTTTGAGATAGTCCTCTCCACCAAAGACTCTTTCCACTTTGAAACATTTCCCATCTCATCATCTACGACACCGTTCAATTTAAAAGGGCAAAGGAAGAAAAGGAGGACAACTTTAGCAACAGAACTGTTATAAAAAAAACTTCATAATTCAAGGATGCATAAGTGTCACAAAGGAGATAAGAAATGATTCTGTTTGAGAGAGAAGAATCTACCATCACTTTTCTGACCATCTTCATCTTCCCTTGCACTGTCTGAATCATCAGATGACTGGTTATCTGCATCATCCTCATCATCTCCATCGGAATCCTGTCATAATTCAATAGTTGAGAAAAAATGCATATTCTAATACATTTCACATCTAAATGTAGCAACTATTACCAGTATGGGTATAATCGTGTACATTTTAAAACATAACTATGAATGAACAAACTGCACTGTAAGACCTATTGTCAAATCTTTACCTCTAAATCCTCATTAATTTCATTTGAAAAGATAGCTTTTCGCCTCATCCTTCCATTATGTAATTCAGCGTGCTCTTTCAATTTGTCATCCTCAGGTTGCTGCTTGCCTGAAATTGTTTCATCCTCTTGAACATCATCACCCTCATCTGAAGACTCTGAATCATTCAGATCCTCATCACCACTACCTTCACCCGATCCTGCAGCTTCATCAGTTCTGCTTGCATCACCTTGAGCATTACGTTCATGGCCGAAAAGCCTAATGAAACTGTTATTCAATTTCTCATCAATCGAATATTTCATATTCTTAAGTGATTTCACCAAAACCTCGCCTACGTCTTCCTTCCCTGAAAAGACAGAAAAATATTATTTAACCAAAATATGAGAAAGGAGAGGGAAGGAAAATTACCTACTGGACAATTAGTTGGCATTGTTAAAACTTGAGTATTTCCACTCCAATAAAAAGTAGATAGGTTAGGAACTTTTTTTACTGAACAGGCAACAAAAAGAATCTGCAAAGAAACTAACTGAAAAGAACCTTTGCGTGCCGCTCCTTCATGTTCGCCATCAGGTTTAGAAAATTGAACTAAATGCTCATTTATGTGTATGTAGACAGCATCCTTGTCATACACGAGATCCCCAATACCAGACATGGGGGCATAAAAGAGTTTCTCTTTATCACGTAGTCCCTTCTTTTTGGCAGCTGAAGGTAAAGGACATGGATCAGGTAAACCTGTAACACTGGCCACACTGTAATCACCAACACCAGCAATATGTACCTGATTTACAAACAGTGTTAGATCACAACTGTATGGGCAAGAGCAAAATGCTAAAAACTACCAAGGGTATATTTAGAGAAAATAATAATATCACCACACAAAAAACAAAAGTGAATCCTTTTAATATTCTCATGGCCAAGAGCCAGCTTCAATGCATAAGGTAATAATATCAGAATTCAAAACTAGCTTTTTGGGGTATGAGGAAAGGCAAGATAGTTGTATATGCCAGACCATATTTTACAAGTAGGAACCAACAGCACTGCTATTTCTCTTCCCATTAATCAATCATGAATTTGAATATGTAATAAACTTCCCTAAATGCAATACTCAGTATTTTTTTCTCACTTCTCTAGAATATACAGCATAGAATCAGGTGAGTATGCAGAGAATACATAGAATAAAAAGTGAAGAAACTTTGTGCAACAAGTAAACTACACTCTTGAAGGGCAATAATGTACTGAATCTGAATAGATAAAAATAAAAATATCACTCCCTAGTTTGTTATCAAAATCTAGAAAGCAAGTCAAGCAATGAACAACAACACATACCTTAGTTTCTTTTTTCATATTGCAACCCCGCAAATAACCATAAAGTGTGACATTTCTATCGCATTTACTATCCAAGCGCAGTCTTTCAGGAGGAGTTATGTCTTCAAAACGGTCTACTAGAACGTAAGGATGAGCAGCTCTCCATGACAATGGATTAAACTTCATAACAGAAATAAACCGTGCAAGGTTGTGAATTTCCCGCTTAGTGTACCTGTTAATTATAAATATTGGCAAATAAGATAAGAGCATTTAAGTAAAGATACACAAGTATCTATATATCTCATTTCTGAAAGTGCAGTCTATTAATTTGTGTGCTTACTTTCCATGTATAAGGCCCGATAAATAGAAGAGTTTTGCTCCATCATATATTTCAGTCCAAAACCGATGCTTGAGACGCTGCTTTGTTTTCTTCAATTTCTTTACATCATTGAACTTATCAAGATGGGTAAGAACACCCATAACTTTTGGGAACCCATGAACTTGTAATATATTAAGAAACTCAAAGGTTTCCTGCCAAAGCACAAACATGCATTACGAAAATCAGAATGCATACTATAATGGCTAAAAACCCTTTAGGGAGAAAGGGAAAAGGAACCACCAAGTGCAACAAAGTTAGATAAAGCGTCAGAAACAAACAGGTGTAATGGAAAAATAGTAGCATACAGAACGATTACATCAATATTAAGTTAAAATTCATAGCTAGCTACCTACGAACACAGATCAAGTTATTCCTTCCAAACTTTCATAAGTGAAAATATTGCTACAGATTTACGATTATATCTTACCATTTCAAAACCATAACTTCCATCTATGAGAAGCAATGCCAAATCAGCAAACTTTGCAGCATCGATCATGCCGTTGATATCATTAGGGCACTCTACAAACTGTAGCCTCCTTTGCTTACCTATCACATTCAATCAACCACTTATAAAATAAAGAGAGTAACTTCAAAGGTATTTTAACAATTTTTTGATTAAAAGATTTCATAAAACCATTGCAAGACATATGCATACATAGATCCCTATACCCTTGATGCTTATATCGATGGAAAACTATATCTGAAAATTTTCTGAATTTACAAAGTAACCTATAGCCCTTGAACACCTAAAAAGTTTCTTAAGAACCAAAGCATCTTAAGTTTTAAAGCCTAATTAGTACATAAAGTATCCAATGGAGAGAATCACTGGGGTAAGTTTAGAGAGATCCTGCTGACTAGTAATGATTGCATACTTGATCAATTAAGAAAATTGAATATTTACAAACCTGATACAATGGTAATAGGGCCTCGAACTTCTGGTAAATTCTGCCTTGTGTAATGCTTTATGAGTGACTTGATCAGCAGAGACTTCCCAACCTATAACCAACAGGGCAGAAACCAAAACATTTAAGGCACCGACCCATTAACAGCAACTACAAACAAGCTGGTTTTATATACAACCCAGTCTCTGAAATACCTGGGGTGGTCCGTGCACCACAATAACATACGGGGCTTGTTCACCATAGGTCCTGTCAATAGTTGGGACACGAAGCTTACGTTGTTCCTTCTCAACAGCTCGAGATTGCAGGCGCTTTGCTTTTGTATTAGAATTAAATGCAAACGCCTAATACGATAAATTAAGGATTAAAACTGAGATATTGAAAATGTCCGATAACAAAGCACAATAAGAGCAAACCAAACCATAAAACAAATGAAAAAAAACAAACCTTTGGGTTCTGCTTCCGGGCCTCTGAATTATCACTATCCTCCGGCTTCTTACCGGGTTTCCCTTTCTTCTTCGCAGACGCACCGGACTTGCTAGTCCTGTGAGCTTTATGGGACCGATCCTGGTTACCAGAATCAGCCATTATAGCTCAATTTGGGCTCAAAAGGGGCACTTTTACTTCGCAACAGTCCTGAAATTGAACAAATCGATAATCAGAAACCACAAATGTTCAAAATTTTCAACTTCAATTACTAGTGAAAAGGCTCCGATGCACTAAAATCAGTACTAACTATTTTAACCAATACATAAGTGTACGAATACGTTCCTTCACAGCGGAGATGGAGCTTACCTCGTCGACGCCGGCGGCGAAAATTTGCTCAACTGCGTCGCTTCCGTGTTCGTCGTCTGTTTAGAGGCTTGGCTATGGTTTAGGGTTTATCAGAGTCGTTTTGTTTGTTGTAGAAGACGGTTGAGACTTGAGAGGGCTGAGCTATTACTCATTGGGCCGGGCTGAAATGATCGGGCTGGTATTGGGCTTCAGTTTATATGGGCCTTCACATAAATAGTTCACCTTATTCTTTCTCTATATATAATTTGAGGCTTACTTAAGGTACCGAATGGACCAATTCTAAACGGGTTTCAAAAAGGTCCATTGTCTGCCCTATAACTTATCGTATTAGAATTTTTTTAATCCATGACTCAATCCATAATCCACGGATCAAGAACTCTGGTCCGCGGATATGATTGGTTTTGATAGACAATCAACCATATTATAAAGGCTATTACCATCCAACCAAACTATGTATGTGAATCAATATTTGTGTAGCAGAACCGGGTGTAATCTTTTTTGTAATATAACCAAGTGTCCTAAATTTACTTAAGTCAATAAATGATACGGGTTTTTTCAAAAACTAATTTTTCATTTTTAAGTATTGATATACATTTTACGGGTCATGTGGACTGTATCAGATCCACCCGTATATTTTATGGATAAAATCTGTCAAACGTTCATTTTTCATGGACAGATCGTGGATCACAAAAATCCAAATATGCATTTACGTAGACGGAGATGTCAGTACTAATTGGGCCGGGCTAAAACGATGGAACTTGTATTGAGCTTCACCTTGTATGGGCCCCAGGCCCAACGAATAAAGCCCAAACTTGTTGCCCAACCTCAACCACCGATCTTAGGGTTTTAGAAACTACCATGGGTTTTACAGTAGCAGCTTCGATCGGCCTTTAACTCTATCTCTCAGATTGAGATTTGAGAGTCAATCTCTCTCCGTGAAGCTCTGTTCGTCGCCTGAACCTGCGAAGACGAAGCAGCACAATGGCCGGATTGGTCCCTCCACCGCCTCCTCCGCCGAACATGGTGCCGAAGCCAGAGAAAGTAGAGCCGGTCGATTACCGAAACCTGCCTTGCCCTATCTCCTACGAAGAGATCCATCGCGAAGCTCTCAGTTAGTTCCTCGATTCCGATCTCTCTCTCCTTTTCACTTGTATTCGACTCTACGTACTGTCGATTCTTCTGGGTTTCTGTTGGAAATCATGTTCGTGGTCAATTTTGCAGTGTCTCTCAAGCCCGAAGTCTTCGAGGGGTTTCGATTTGATTTCACCAAAGGCCTGAATCAGAAATTCTCTCTCAGCCACAGGTTGATCGATTTCGTGGTTTCAATTGATTGATTTACATTATGTTTCGATTGTGCTGTTATCTATAATTGTTGAGATTGGTGATAATAGTTGCTTACTTGGTTTCTGATTGCATGATCAGTGTGTTAATGGGACCGCAAGAAGTTCCTTCACAATCCCCAGAGACCATTAAGATTTCCACTTCACATTACGAGTTTGGGGCCAATTTTATTGATAACCCACAGGTAGAACTGACCCATTAGTAGAAATCTGCTTAGTTTTATAGGGGAATGCAGGTTATTAATTGGTGATTGGTATTTTGAAGTTGATGCTTTTTGGGAGGGTGATGGCTGATGGGAGAGTAAATGCTAGAGTGAAGTATGATTTGACTGATAATCTTACCTTCAAGGCTAACGCCCAGGTGATTGCTTTGTTTTATTCATTTGTTGACTGTAATCTTTTTTTCGCTTGTATTTCGGTTAACTTCTGATCCATTTCTCTGTGCTCTTACAGCTCACGCACGAACCACATATGTCCCATGGCATGTTCAATTTTGATTACAAGGTCAGCTGCTTAACCTTTTGATTTGATTATAATACTTTTCACTTTTTTCTTTCTTACCAAGAAGGATGTGTTATGCTTGTGAGTAGAATTGGTCATGGATGTATATGTGCTGGGCTATGTAATATTCTGACTACATTTGGTCATTGCCTACTATCAATTATTCTGAAGGGTTATTATGTTTATTTCTATATCACTCTAGTTATATACACAAGAAAAGGATTTCCATCGGGGTGCATGACATAATCACCGTCCATAGGGTTGAGCTTAAATATAGCTACCAATCTGCCATTACTACAGTGATACGTCTTATAGATGTAACTTGGATCTATAGGAAAGGTAGTTAAATTTTCAAAAGCTCGTCATGTTCTTATCATCTATCTGTCTCTCATTTCTATGAAATGGATTGTGGAGAGGTCAAGTGCTTTACTTGCTGTAAAAAACTTATCATAAGGAAGGATAGAAGTCTTTTCTCCTAGATGTTACTGTTCCACTAAAGTGCAAGGTTTTATTGAGTAGGGGTATTTGCTGACATTTTTTGTGCAATGAAGTTCTACTAATAGCATCAAATGGTTAAGATAATAACAGAACTGCTGTGTAAGTTAACATGATTCATTCTCTTGCTTTTGTGTTTCATTTCTTTAGTCTGACATATTTAGTTCTACACAGGGTAGTGATTTCAAGGCCCAACTTCAACTGGGGAATGGTGCTTTATTTGGCGCAAATTACATCCAGGTATAATGTTAATTTATGGATGAAGACTGTGAATGTATTCCCACCTTTATGAGATATGATAATTTGAGATCTTCCTTGGTCTTGCATGTGCATGCCTTGATGATCTGGAATTAGGAAATATGAGTGTTCTTTAACGGTTGACTCTTACCTCAAGTTTTTCTTTATTATTCAGAGTATAACTCCCAATTTGTCTTTGGGAGGAGAAATATTTTGGGCTGGTCAGCATCGGAAGTCTGGTATTGGTTATGCTGCTCGGTACAACACCGATAAAATGGTATTTCAGCTTAATATCTGTTATTTATTCGTTAATGATATGCCATGTGATCTATTATAATTTGTTATTCTTTGTAGTTATTCATAGTTGGGTAATGTTTCCATGTGATTACCAGTATTACTTTGTAAATAAGTGCGAAGTAAAATACTGAACCTATACTACTTAGGTTATGTCATTGCAATTGTATTTGTGTCTGTTCTGAGTATCCTTTTCATATTTTGAGTTTTTCCGAAGATAGTCTACTGACACTTAATGTACTGTTGTATTTCAAACGTTTAAGCTGATAATATCTGGCAACTACCAGCAAAAAAATTGAAGGCTTGAAAGTACCCACACATATTGATAGATAGATTATCAGAAAACTATTGATACATATATTCTTGTATTGTTTAAGGCTTGAACCTTATTCCTTATATGTCTGTCTTGTATTCTAATGAAAATCAAATGCCACTTTTTATCTCATCTTTGAATGTTTCATATTCCCCGTCCCATTTTCTCTGAAATTTTTGGAATGTTTTACTCATTTCAGGTTGCTACTGGACAAGTTGCTAGTACAGGATTGGTTGCTTTGAGCTATGTTCAGAAGGTGTCAGAGAAGGTAAGAAAGTCTGAATCTTGAAATTTTCTGTTGGTTTGTTCTATGTGAATGTGGTTCTTATAACTGCTGTTTTTATATGTAGGTTTCTCTTGCATCTGACTTCATGTACAACTACATGTCTGGGGATACGACAGCCAGTTTTGGTTATGATTACATTCTCCGACAGGTATCTTCTTTGAACTCATAATATCTATAATATGTTTCCCTGTTATGGATACTTATTTTATATATTATTGTAAGTCTTTTTACTAGTATTAGGGATGCTCGAAAACATGATTCTCTTTTTATATTGCAACAAATGTTTTTTATGCATCAAGTCACACCCTATTTGGCTCGTCCTGCTTTTCCCCCCTTCCCTTGTCTGTCTGTTTAACTGAAACTTGACTAGCATAATCTCAAAAATGTACACCCACTAACTGAATGTGATTACGCACTACGGTTTAAAATGGTCATGGTAAAATTAAACGGCATCGTATTGTTGATGAAGCACTGCAATGCTGGTGATCATCAAATTTCTGCAATATTATTGATTCCAATCTTATTGAACCTAACCATTCAGTGATCCGGCACTTATGAGTTATGTATAGTGGATTAACGCTGTGTCATATATTGTAATACCTCATGAACAAATTTTAAGAAGTGGCTAAATAAGACCATCCTGTTTCTCATGGAATACTGGAAAAAGACACTGTTGAATTCAGCATTTCTCTTTTTAATTATATTGTGGGTTAATGCTTATGCCCTCACATGTAATGAACCATGACCAAAAATGAAGTTGGCAGTAGAACGGAGATTTTTCGCTACTTTTATTGCCATCACAAGCCTGTCAGCTCTTAAAGAAAATCTCTAAATTATGTGCCATTAAGTATTGCCTTGTTAGTTTTTACTTTTAGCATGCAATTGGAGTCTCTCTTGCAGCTGTATTGGAAGTGTGATAAGACTTGTAATTTCGGTTTTACAGTGTCGCCTTAGAGGGAAGATTGACTCCAATGGCGTTACCTCTGCGTTTTTGGAAGAGCGACTAAACATGGGTCTTAACTTCATACTCTCTGCTGAGGTACAAACTTTGAACGCGGGCCATACCTTTTCTAGTACTTTCGTAATTTGCAAACCTTAGAACTTTTCCTTGACAGGAACTCTATTGCCTCAAAAATTAACTTTCTATTGAATTCTTGTTATGCAGATTGATCACCAGAAGAAAGATAGCAAATTCGGTTTTGGGCTGACAGTAGGAGAATAGATAAAAAAATATGAAAGGATTGTATTGGTGCTGCTTTTTATCTGGAACTCATTGTTGCATGCATTTGGGGTCGTTATTTTTCCTTGTCATGAAAGATCGAAGATTTAATTTTGCACTCAAGTGAGACATTATTTGTGAAGCAGCGTCGACTGCCAAAAGCTTGCAAGTTGTAGTTAGCCAACTTATCATTTCAATCCCTTTTAATTCCATCCTCTGTTTTAGCTGTAGATCCAATAATAGTGTGGAAGTGAAAATGTTCATTTACTCTTATGGTCCAAGTTGTTACTTGCGAGAATGTCCACATAGGCCATAGGCTTTCTACATTATTAGTGGTAATGACAAAAAAGTGCCTTGTACTATAGGCTTTTGGTGGTTGATACCATTATTTTCATATTGTTGCAGTACTTGAATGTTGTTTCATCTTGTGTTAAATTGTTTTCAAAATGTCTATTTCACCCCCAAAATCCGAAAGGCAAATTTGTTTTTTTTCATAGGCAAAGTCATCCTTTTATAATGAACTTGGGAAAATTATAAAAAAAGTACCTTAAAATATTCATTTTTTGTCATCCTCTTTGATGATTACAGTAAAAATACCTTGAACCTAAGAGCATCCACAACCATGGGCGGTAAAGCGTTGGCGGGGAGAAAACGCCAGCGAGGAGCTGGCTGGGAGCAGGCGGGGAGCTCGTTGGCGGGGAGTGCTGGCTGGGAGCTTAAGGTCGACACTTATTGCTGGCGGGGAGCAAAAATGTGAATAAAATGGGTTACTAAAGCTAACAAAAAGACTTTACCATTGTAGCTCGCTGGCTGGGAGAGCTAGCTATAAGACAAAAAAAATAGTTTTTTATTCTCCCCGCCAGCTCCATCTCGTCAGCTGCCGGCGAGATGGTTGTGGATGCTCTAAATACCTTACAAACTACAAAGAGTAAAGAAATGAAGGTATACAAAAAAATATGGATTTTTTTAAAATCTAAATGTCCGAGGGTAAAATTGTCATTTGTATATAGTTACAAATTGCAAAAAGTGGACATTTTATGGTACTCTTTTTACCATTATCCCTGACTTCTGTGATCTACTTCTCAAGATCTATGCACTCAACTCAGTCATATTCTAAAACTTCATCACAAAGTTGCAATGACCTTTCTTCCTTTGATTGCAAGCCTATAACATCCAGCACTTCAAAAATAACTGAGTCTTCAAGATTACTTCTATCTTCAGCTGTGAACACACAAGTCTTCCCATTCACATGAACAAGGCTCTGACCTGGAGACTTCCTCACCTTGCAGAGCTTCATCATTGTCCTCATCCTCGCAACACCATCCCACCTCCCTGCTGATGCATATATGTTAGCCATCTCCACATATGGCGCTGCCACCTGAGGATCCAATTCCAAAAGACGACCAGCTACATATTCACCAATCTCTGCATCATTGTGTACCTTGCAAGCACCTAGCAATGCGCTCCATATTGCAGCATCGGGTTTCACAGGGATGTTTTGGATGAACTGCAATGCTTCCTTGAGCCTACCTTTGCGCCCGAGAAGATCAACCATGCATGAGTAGTGAGATAATCCAGGAGTGATGTTGTGCTTTCTAGTCATCAGATTGAAGCACTCCCATCCTTCCTCGAGGAAACCTCCATGGCTGCAAGACTGAAGAACTGCAAGGAAGGTCACGTGGTTAGGTTTGATTCCCACATCAACCATCTGAGAGAAGAGGTGAAGAGACTCTTCGAATTCTCCATTCAGAGCACAACCTGCAATCATGGTTGTCCAGGAAACAACAGTTCTCTCAGCCTCGTCCATGGTGTGAAATAGTAGCCTTGCATTATGGATACTCCCACATTTTGCATACATATCGATCAATGCATTGCGAATAGTTGTATTACCATCCAACCCGTTTGAAGTGGCGTAATTATCGGCCCATTTCCCAAGTTCTAGTGCTCCTGCTTGGCTGCAACCCAGAACTAGAGAAACCACAGTGAATGAATCGGGTTTCTCACCAGCTTCTTCCATGGCATGAAATAAGGTTAACATCTCATTCACATCGCCTTTCTCAGCAAACCCGGTTATCATAGCATTCCATGCCACTCGGGTTCTCAAGGACATGCCATCGAATACTTGTCTTGCTGAGTTTATATCTTCACATTTCGAATACATTGAAACAAGGGTATTGCATATGGAAGATTCTGAATCATAGCCCAATTGAATTCCATGAGAGTGTATCAGCTTACCTAAAATTATTGCCTCCGGTTGTGCACATGATGAAAGCAGACTGACAAAGGTGCTTATATCGGGCTTGAATCCAGAGCAAAGCATCTGTTTGTAACATACAAAAGCATCGCTAAACTTGTTGGAGTTCGCATACCCTGAAATCATAGAATTCCAAGACACGACAGTCCTTAAACCCTCCTCAATGTCATCAAAAACAGAATTTGCTGACCTTAGCTCACCACATTTGGCATACACAGAAACCCAGGTATTAGCAACTCTAACATCAGCATCTACTCCGGTTTGTATTCCTATTGAGTGAATCGCCTTCACCAATTTGAGATTCTTCGTTTGGCAAACTGCACGAGTCAGCCCCATAACAGTTATCGAATCAGGATCAGTCCGTGCCAACCTCATTTCCTGGAAAAGACTTAAAGCTCTATGAGGGAAGTTTGACTGAGCAAATCCCACAAGCATAGCATTCCAAGAAGTTACATCCCTTATCCACATTACTTCAAAGAGCTTGTATGCATAACCGATGTGATCACATTTCACATACATATCGATCATTGAAGTTTGCACGAAAATATCAGTGCAAAAGGGGGATTTCACGACATGGGTGTGAAACATTTGGGAGCATCTGAGATCGGAGAGCTTAGCACATGCTTTTGCTACCAAGGGGAAGGTTAGCTTATCTGGTTGCAGACCATTTTGTTTAATCTGGCGAAACAGAATAATAGCTTGACGTGCATAACCTTGTTTTACAGATTGCCCTATTTTGCTATTCCACAGATCAATTCTCCAAATATTTGAAGATCTGTTGAGACTCTGAATAATTGCATTTCCAACCATTTATCCTTCTTGTCATGGGATGACTGCAAAGCAAAAGAAACTCTAAAGTCAGAACATCATCAATTTAACATTACGTAGAAAGGTGCTTTACCATACGTACCATTAGGCTTAAGCTTCATCCTTCAAAATAAAAAGTGCAATGTTGAAGTAGTCAATACCAGATATCAAAAATATTTCCATACCAAGATATGACTGTTAGAAATGATTATTTTGACATTCATAAACTCAATTTGGAGGTCAATCAAGGGGTCTTTTATGGTCATTGTTCCATTGATTTATGGACAACCTCCTTAAGTTACCCAAGTTGTTGCCCGCAAGTAAATCGCGTGCAAATGTGGCCTCTTTCCATCAGCGTTCAGAACCCACGACATGCCTTGAGTTCTACGATGGTTATAACCCATGCATTATAAATACACGATCTTGGTCCCTAAACTCACACAACTCAATACACCCTAGACATTCCATATAATCCGATTCTGAAGAGATACACCATGAAGGAGAGTTGTGAGAGAGCTTAGAAACACCAAGACTACCAAGCAATCTCTTTCATGGCTATGACCCACGATTATCCATTTAGTATTACTATTCATTTAATCTAAATTAACAGATGCTGGTTTTATAACAGTAACAAGCAGAGAGGTGTCATTTTCACAAACACCTTGTGTGCATAGACAAATAATGACCAACCAGCAACGAACAAGAGAGTAAAAATCCACAATCAGAGCAAACCCACATGACAAAACTAGAGATATCATAGAGATAGAAGAAAAGCTTGAATTTTTCCAGACCTCCTACTTGAGAAAGCTCGGCGGGTTCAGGACTGATTTGGATAGCAGAAGCAACGAAATCACTGCGAGATAGGCGACGAGTGAGGTAGATGAAGAGGAGAGCACAGAGTGAAAGAGAAGGTGGGTGCGTCGACGAAGCCATGGCAGAACTCGGAGACATATTGGTGCTCATATGAGAGAAGAGTGAAACAGCTAATATTATCCCTATAATTCTTCGTGGACTTCGAATATGATATTGGTTGCTTCAATCGGTAAGACCGTCCGCAATAGAGTCGATTGTGGAGATCGATTCGGTGTCGGAAGAAATCAAAACACATGGTCGGATTCAATGGATTCTGTAATGGAGGATCAGATTTGGTGGGTCGAATCTATACGTGTAAAGAGAAGATTTGTTAAGGGATGAGAGAGAATCAACGTCGATGAATCCGCAGACCTAGAGGAGAGAAAATCGTCGGGAGATAGAAAATCGTAAACGACACGTCAATGAATCCCTTTTTTTCTCCACTTTTGACACCGAATCGGTGTCCACAATCACCTCCAACGTAGACCGTCTAATATTCAAACAATTTCATTTACATTTTGCTTAAGAAATTAATTAGTTTTCTTAAAAACAAACTCAGAAACAAGCCAAGGGTTGCGGCAGAGAGAAACCTAATTCTTCTGCGCGCAGCCCTCCCCACCCTCCTCCATGGCAGCTTCTTGCTTCTATCATCGAAGCCCCGACTTCAAAGCTCTCCACTACCTCCAGGTGAGGTTTCCTTCTACCCTACTTAGGGTTCGCCGCCGCCTCATCGCCGTCAATTGTCGTCCACCAGCCGCTCTCTCACCCCACGTTCTACTTCCCGGACGTCTCTCAACCACCGTAGCCCTTCTGCCATTCTCCGGGTTACGGGTTCCATGCGCCGTCCTTCATCTGCAGCGGCCTCCCGCCCCTAACCCACTTAACGCCGGCATGGGTCTGTTCCCTCGATTGATCTGGGATTCGGGAGGAAGGACGATAAGTCGGGGTCTGTCTCCACGGCACCCGAAGTCGGGAACCTCGATCTCGACCAAACCGCTGCGGGTCGAATCGTTGTTCTCGTCTTCCGCACTACTTCGAAAGATCCGGGCGAATCAAGACGAAGAATTGACGATACCAGATCGCTCCAATGGCACGGGGCCTAGAAGAACTGGCATCGCAGATTTGGTAGCTTGCTCTTTCGATCGTGTGCTAATTTTTTATCTTGTTTTAGGTCGAATAAATTATTGGTTATTCATTGTGCTAGGTCGAATAACCTTTTGGTTCAATAAGTTTAGGACGTGGGTTTGTTATTTCCTTGTAACGTTGGATAGAGGAACTCTTGAGTTCGGATCTGCGAATCTAAGCAGACTATATGTATGGAACCATGTGCGCCCGACGGGCTACAGCCGGTTGGGACAAAAAGCTGGTATCCGGGACTGTTATGTCCCTCCTTGAAATCGTAATACAACTACCTCTTTCCCGTTTCAAAAAAAAATTAGTTTTCTTAAAATTTAATTAAAATTTTCTCGACTTTTGTCACGTATTATATATCAATCATGAAGAAATACATATTAGACTCGAGACTTGTTAAACATTAATAGAACATACTTTAGACTGAAACAAATACAACACAACTAATACGTATGAATAATACAAGTACATACATACAAATAATACCGTCATTATCCTATTAGGAATCAAGATCCGATGCCCCGTCAACAGAAAAAACGCACCCTCTATTCCTCGACTACTCCGGGTAGATTCTCGACTCTATTTATTATTTGATAGTAAATGGTTGATAAATATTTGCGATAACGTGGATTTTTAGCTGGAAAAGTCATTTACAATTCCTAACGTCTACGACCTTTTGTCACACCTCCTAACTAAAAAGTTCACACAATTTACACGAACCATCAAAAACTGTTAAAATTTTGGATGTTGTTATTTTTAGTTGTGAAACGTCATTTTCGCCCTTCTCTCATCGTCTAATCTTCTCTTATTCGTTAGGGTTCTTCATTTACAACCGACTCTCATCCTCTCCTTTTCTAATCCTCGCTTCTCTCTGAGTTCCTCTAACCATAATTACATATGATCGATTGATTTGAATCTAAGATGTCAAGCTAAACAAAAAAACATATCCACACCAACATTCATACAAAATAGAAAGAACCGAAACTTCTCATTTCCGTCCAACCTCTAAACAATCAAGAAAATCAATAGGGTAAACTACAAATACATACCTTGAAGTTGGCACATTTAACCGATGATTACTCTGAAGTTCAAAAACTACTGATGCATACCATGAAGTTACAACTTGTAACTAGAAACCCCTTAAATCAGCTAAAATGATGAAAATACCCTCAATGATTTTTAAAATAATTTTTTAAAAATAAAACTGAAGTGATTTTTTAAATAAAAATGAAGTCATTTAATTAGTATATATATATATAACAAATGTGATTTTTAAATAATTTTTTAAAATAATTATTGAAGTGTAGTTGAGGGTATTTTCGTCATTTCAGCTGACAGAGGGGGTTTCTAGTTACAAGTTGTAACTTCAGGGTATGCATCAGTAGTTTTTGAACTTTAGGATAAGCATCGGTTTAACGTGCCAACTTAAAGGTAGTTATTTGTAGTTTTCCCAAATCAATATCTATAACAAATTGTAAATACAAATCAGAAGCACAACCATTCAAAAGCAAAACCCAGATTTTGATGGGTTGTATGACACATAACACGGTTAGAGTTAGAAACTGTGATAAAGGTCGAGAACGAAATGATCATTATCAAATTTTAAATATTATACGTGACGTTTACGTGTTATGTTACCTAACAGAACCACTATCTTAAATTATTTTTGATAGTTCTTGTAAAAGTTGTCATACTTACAGCTAGAAAGTGTGACAAAAGATAGCGTTTATTACCATAACATAATGCCAAGCATTTATTACATAACATCTTCTTAGCATGAACACAAGACATGATCATGAAGATCATCGTAACATATTATGTATACGATGAGATCATCGCTCAACAACGAGGAGCATTGGGGAGACGACACTTGGCAGGGAGCTTGACGGCGAGCTTTGGGTCGATCCCCATGTTCCGGAGCTGCGGAGAGTTCTTAAACGTACAAAGACACTTCATATCCGCCCTCGCCAGCGCCGAGCAGCACGCCGCCGTCGGCGCCGCCGGTCTCGGAGCCGTCACCGCCGCCTTGCACGCCATCAGGCCGGCGACAGGGACATTGCACACGACCTGAGCATCGCCTGCCGACGCCATCAAAATCATCACCACCACCATGATTGCAACACCACTCTTCATCGTTGCAGCTGATCTCTGGATTGTTTTTGAGTGAAATTTTCGATTTTGATTTGTGGGTTTGTGAGATTATGAGGATTTATGTGGATTTATAGTGAAGTGTGATTGGTGGTGGAGCTGTATAGTCCGTGAAGGCCATACTGTGGAATCATGGGATGTGTAGTGAAGCATATGGGTCCGATTAATCCGAGATTGAGATCCATGTATGGGTCGTGTTGAACTGAACATTTATTGTAAGAGCATCCACAATGGGGGTTAAATCGATGTCTAGTATCGGTCACGAAAACAATAAACGTGTCTGATACAATGTCTAATCTATTACATCGATTATCGGGTTTATAAATCCGTAGACCTGAATGAGTGCTGTGTCTATTCGACTATGGCACCTAATGCCAATTTGCCACGTGGCGTGACCAGTAATTATATCAGTGGCTTTTTACACATTAGACCCGATTTGGTCTGGTATCACTAAGACACTCGAATCGGTTAAACCCAAAAATGAAGGGAAGAGGAACGAAATTTCACTGCATTAGACCGATTCGGTCTATTCTATTGTGGATGCTCTTCACTCTAAACTGTGGTAGAAGGATCGATTGAGTATTGAGTTATTGAGATTGTGACATATAGGTTAGAATATAACAGAAGTTAAGGTTATAGATCTATGGAAAAACGTTATGTTACCTCATGGTATTACGGTCAATTAACAAATCATAACTCATACGTATCATAGTAACAAGTTTGACAAATTAATTCTCAAAATATACCAAAATTTGTTAAGTGTGACTGACTCCGTGAAATACCAATCACATGCTTGTCACGTGCCTCTAAAACATTTCTGAAATGGCACGAGAAAACTTGATGTCATCACGTAAACCTTACGTTTATTCTCAAATCATAACTCTGACTTATCAACTTTTTCTGTTACTCATTTAACGGCCGTTAAACGGAAAATGTTAAACGTTACGGTCAACGTTACTACATCAGAACAAACGTTTACTTGGGTTAGGATTTAGTAATAACTGAAAGGTGAAAGTACGAACATCGAGTTACCCCTAGATCCAAGGTTTTTGTTATTTGGATTCAGCAGCAGATCAATCTCTTTGTTATTGGTAAAAACAAAAACATTTATGACATGGATTAAACCAGATTAACTCTAATACCTTCTTTTTTTCACTAAATATACCAGGATAAGCTCATGTCAGTATAGGAATCTCCATCATCACCAATGCTAGCTATTAAACACTGCATGCAATTGCAAAATGCTATCTGGGTTCTCTATTCTTTATATAACCTCTATTTTGTTTGAACCGAGTCGAAAGAGTAACCGGCAGGTCTGGTAATAGGTGAATAAGTACATCACCCGAATTCCCAAAACCATATGGATGCACAAATATGTCACTCTACTAACAATGCATAAGCTAATCTCAGAAACATTAGAAGCGTGTATTAAAATGGAAGTAGCAAATAGAGAAGAAAAAAGTACTGAAGTCAGTTAGAATTTATGCAAATAAGTTCTCTCACTTCAGGAAAATGGATCCGTCTTTGTTGTCAAACACTTTGTCAGTTCATCAGGCCTTTATGCATACCACAAACGAACCTGGACAGAAGATCACAGAAAAGTATTTCAGATGCAATGGTTTGTACAACAAAAGAAAAATTAATAGACTGTCACTGTAAAAGGGTAAGAGATTCTTTGTTTAAGGATAGGATCCCAATATAGTAATGGCTTAATTACCTTTAGACTTTAGTACCCCTTATGTATTGGTAAAGGACTGGACAAAATTCTGGTCAAGTTTACGCCATTTTGATGATCCGTGACCAATTCATAAGGGGTATTAAATGACCTGTTACCAATACATAAGGGGTACTAAAAGTGTGTTACCAAAACATAAGGACTCTTATTGAACGTTATAAAACTTTGGGGTACTAACCGTGTGTTACCAATTCAAAAGAGGTACAAAAGGTAATTAACCCTATAGTAATTATCTAATCCTGTCGCATTACTTGGACTGCGCGGTCTAGCAATACCATGCGGCTTATTGACAATTGGGTGCAGTAAAAGGAGTTGCATAGAAATCCAGTCCAAGGTAGTGAAGTCCAGTTTGATATCATGCTATGTGCTTTGACAAAATTTAAGGTAGCTAAGGAAGATAGGGTGTAGCTTTGAAAGCCAGTTTGATATCATGCATAGTTGATAGGGAAAACGTTGTTTACACCCCCTCGACAACCTTTGGTTTTTAAAAACAACCCTATAGGTGACGGGTTATCAGTAACACACTGTCACCTTTCGTTATTCATCAGAAACCCACACATTTATCATGGTTTTTTTGGAACAAAATGTACCCCAAACCATGGGTTTTTGATGAATAATGAAAGGTGACTGTGTTACTGATAATCCCTCACATATACAGTATGTTTTTGAGAATCAAAGGTCATCGAGGACGTGTTATCAAAGTCACCCCTGGTTGATATGCAAGTATAAAGATAGTGAACAAACTTATGCTAAGAAGTTTGTACTTGAGCCTACATATGTCGCTACGTTTTTTGATAATTCGAAGAACTTAGAGGCTAATTACTCACATGCAGGAAGGTTGGATATATCTGCAGAAACTGCACAAGGGATTCCAAGGTTTGAGAGCGCTCCCCTTATAATTCCACATGGAAAATAAAGATGCATGCTCATTCCTTGCGCTACCTTGCTCTCAGTTTCCTGAGACACACCCGCAAAATCAGGTGATGGATCGGCTGACATGCGTGCAAGCCAACGGAATTTATTGTCTTGTAATACAAAGGTACCCTACATGACAAGCAAAGGTTAAGTGTTCATTTCAGGATAGCGATATCAGGTGCCTATTCAGTTAAAATCGTCAAACTTACTCTATGGTTTGTTTTCAAGTTATCGATCTGCTTTTTGAAGACCTCAGACCAGAAATCCTTGCATATAAACTTTATGGCCTCTAGATGATCATTAAACCGAGGCCGCTCCATCGTGTACCTGTCAGCAAAGAAAGACTAATTACAAAATCCTCAATGAGCCTTATATATAACAAGCATCAACACAACACTTAGGTAATATTAAGGCTACATGCATGTTATGCCACTACCAAAATGAAAGCCAAAAACCCTAGAATTGATTGCTAAATTTGGGCATCGATAGCAAAGGGTTATTTGTTCATATTCCAGATGTCACCTACGAAGGTCATCCTTCGACATCTTTACTGTTTTTATGATTCAACAAATTACAAAATAAAAATAAAAATTGGGTTGGACTTTAGTGAGTTCTTGAAGTCCATAAAACGCAGAGAGGATTGCAGCTTGAGTGCATAAACACTAGCAAAAAAAACAGCATGATCGGAAATAAAAAAGAAAAGAAAAGAAAAAAGCTAGGGAGGCATAGGAGACAAGAGCTGCACGTATAAGGATATTAGAACCATGAACATGAGCAGATGCTTAAGACACACATTACCCTCCATTTGTTATCGCATCAAACACCTAGCTGTTCAAGCTGGGTTATCTTATGGCTAGACCAATATTGCTTTTAGGCTGACTGGACAATTATCTGGCATTAAACAATCGACACCTAAGTCAAAGTCATATATATTCCACAGGCTTAGCATGCCAAGACTTTAGGAAGATAAACTTCGCAACAAAGTCCTCAACCATTAAAACTCAATGAAAAGGCTTACTGGAAAAAAAGACGGAAAAATGGATACAAAAAATAGAAGCCAAAACTAGAATGGTGCTAGTCAGGTGAGTTACATTTAAAAATCACATTAATCAACACAGTATAAGAAATTGACATCCCCACCATATCACGGCGCAAATAAACTGAAGGACTTAGGCAGTGTAGTTTGAAGATATATATCTTCAGAGATGGAGATGAATCATCCTTACTTACGCAGTTACGCCAGATAAAGAGTTTGTTTCAAGCAATTCCCATTACTTACAGCAAAATCCATCTTTAGTCTCTAGTACCAAATCGCTTAAAAAAGGCAATGTATTTTCATTGGACTCGGTTATATGATAACTAACCACCCAGTACCAGTCAATTTTACAAGAGAAACTCCATGATCACCCCCCATTATGGCTTCTCTAAGAACTAGCTAGCGCTCCACTCGCCAAGAAAGAAAAGTTGGCGTCATTACAATCTTGAGAGAAAGAAAGGCCTTGACGAGTTAAGATGGTACAAGGCTTAACTATGCACCTTACACCTTAGTGTGAAGTGTGATTACTAAGCATATCATCAAATTTCTCATGAACAGCCAGAAAAGAGAACTTCACACATCCTTGAGCATCTCAGCATATCATCAAATTTCTCATGAACAACCAGAATTTGAGTTCCTGAATTGTTCATAATCTCTTGGAGGGCCCAACTATCTCAAACAAAAATAGACATAAACTAAGTATCACCAAATTGGGGAACCCAAAAAGCAAATCATGAAACTTCAAACCACTCATTGGGTTACTTGCTAAGACAATGAGCAGTGCCACAAAATAATCTCAGATCACTTCAATCCCAACCCTTTCGAGCTAAATTGGTTGTACCCAAAAACGAATCCTTCATCGAAATTCAAATTCAATTCGTAAATCGTTCCACCAAGTAGCTACCAGACGATTAATTCATCTAAAACCCGGTGATCGATCAGAAAATTGGGTTATTCAGATCTTACTATGACAGACCCAATCGGCGAAGAAGACTGAAAATGGAAATGGGAAGCGAGAGAGAAGGGTAAAAAAGGCGTAAAGAAATAGAGATACCGTTCGGAGAGCTGATGGCCGACCTGATAGCCGATGGCCTCGATCCGACGAGCGGCGAGCTCCGGCTTGTTGGCGTAGAAACGAGTACAGTAAGAGAAGACGATCTCCGTCAGCAGCGAATCCACGCAACTCTCCGATACTTCTCTCCCCATTCTCAAATCTCCGACGTCAATTGAATCGGTGGGTCAAAAAAAAGATCCGATTTGACAATTTTTTTAGTGGAGGTAGGATTCGATGGATCGAATCTAATCAAAATCAACACGTGTAAGGTAAAGAATGGTAGAGGAATGGTAGAGGAATTGAGGAAGGAGAGAGATAAAGACAAGAGAAAGTCGACAAGAAAAAGAAACGGTCGACCAGAGGAGAGAGAATCGACATGTGAGAGAAAAAACGTCACCGAATTGTCAGTTTTTTCCTTTATTCCCCTGTAGGGGCTCTTAGATCGAGTCTTGAATGTATAAGAATATGTTGAAATGGATACAGGTCACGTCACGTAGTAAATCAGTATTGGGTGACATGATTTAATAAATGTAGTAGTCGGGTGTAAGGATTCATAGACCCGACAGTCAGTCTAATAAACACGACACTCTAATAGACCCGAGTAGAGCATTTGTTGTGAGAGGTTGATTCCTTAGGATATGTACGACTGTGTGGTCGATGCAATCATAGGTGAAGCAGAAGGTCAAGATCCGTCCATACTTCAGATGAGCCCGGACAAGATGTGGGATCCCCGATAGACGTAAGTAGATGGTCAGGTAGAGTGGGACGACAAGGTTTTTCTAGAAACGGACGCGAATGGTGCCTCCCTAAGATATGTCGTACTGATTGGCTTCATAAAACCGCCCAAGCCTTCCTAACTATGAAGTTAGTGGTGGCGGTGAGGCAACCCGGAGGGTGATCAAAGACCCTTGTCCATACTGTGTAGCTGAGTTACACAATGTGGTCGTTGTATTGACCTACATGAAGATGTCCTCCATCACGAGAGGGGTGTGGTCGAAGGACCACGGTTCTTCCCACCGGACCCGATCATTCGCTTCTTGAGAGGTGAAATAGAAGTCAAAGATCTTCTAGTCCAAATCCTTAATTACGAGGCTCTCATGACCCCACATCTTCATCATGAGTCATTTCATTATCGGTCAACTATACGTTCGACAAGCTCGAACGCCGCTTGGGCCGCATGTAGGTCGTCTATCGGACCTCACGGGACCTCAATAATTCCACCCTCCCCCGTCTCCATGGAGAGGGCACCAAAGCCATATTACAATGGCCGAATACCCTCCGACATAAAGGGCTATTGGGATATGCATCCCCGTGGTAGTTCGGCTGCGTGAAGATTTACTACAACGACGTCCACCGATGCAACACACAAGGAGCATTGAGAAAGGAACGGGAGAAGGTCTGGTGGCTTTCCTCCGAAGCCTGATCGGCTTAATGAAGTTTAAGGAAATCCTCGATGACTTCTCCAGAGGGACCTCAAGAACAATTAGATTTTGTTGAGAAATATTATATTTAAAATTATTATGCTGCTACAAAAAATAAAAATAAAAACCTGAAAAAGTTAACCAAACTAAAATTCACTTGGACATATTTACCCCTACATTCTATAGGAAATAACATCCCATGGTCCACTCTGACTCAGCTATTAGCATTGAAGCCTCTGTTCCCTATTTCCCCCTTTGGCTTCTCGACCTGTTCATCTCTTCTCTCTTCCGAACCCTAGCCGTCGTCCTCCTCCGCCCATCCGCCGCCGCGCCGGTGCTTCCGCCACCTCGCAACCAACCCGTACCGTACCCAATCTGGTATATTTTCTGTAAAAATTCATTAAATTGAATGTTCGTGGTGAATTTTATTTCTATGTTCCGATGTTCGTATTGAATTTATTTCTATTCGTTCGATCAAATACACTTCGATTGCGTTTGTTTTGGTACTGTTTTGATTGTTCCGTGATGAACCCATTGCATGATTACAGCCATGTCGAAGGAAGTTTTGAGGGAGGAAATTCCCGTCGAAGATAATGGTACCGTAGAGCTCGGAGATGGAAATGGCGATGAAGAAGCCAGTGATATGTCTGCAACAACAGTCCAAAAAGATGAAGATGGGTCTAAAGGTGACGACTTGATATTATTTTTTTGCATTGGTTTACTGGGTTTTAAAGCTCCTTCCTCCATTTCCATTGTGCAGAGGTTTCTAAGAAGAAAAAGAAGAAAAACAAAAGCAGCAAGTGAGGACCTGTTTTGAGCTGTAATGGTCTATTTTCCCGTTGAACTATTGGCTAAAAGTTTTAAGGGTTTATGTTATATGATATGCAGGAAAAAGAAAGAACTCGTCCAGACCGATCCGCCGTCGATTCCTGTTATTGACCTGTTTCCCTCTGGGGAGTTTCCTGAGGGTGAAGTGCAGCAGTACAAAGATGAGTAAGTATTATGTCGTTTTTGTCTTGTTTTCTTGTTATATTTGATATGAGGGGATGCAGTTTTAAGTCTCGGATTATCATTGTTGTACCTTTTATTTGTGTGCAGTTGTATTGTTTAAAATTTGTTAGGAATTGGATATTTACTTATAAGTAAAATTAGGAGAAAAGGAAATGTTTTTTTTTGTCTATTATGTGATGATATTTGATATTTTTGATGTTTGTGTCCAAAAGAGTGTTTTTTAATGATTTATTTTCATTTAATTCTACACTTTAGTAACCTATGGAGAACCACATCCGAGGAGAAGCGGGAGTTGGAGCGACTTGAAAAGCCAATATATAATTCAATTAGGCGGGCCGCAGAAGTTCATCGCCAGGTCCAATATAAATTTTTCGAGTCAAATGCTATGGTGTTAATGTATCAAAAGCTGACTGTTTGTCTGTTGCTTTAGGTTCGGAAATACATGAAAAGCATTATCAAGCCTGGAATGTTGATGACTGACATGTGTGAGACATTGGAAAACACAGTTCGTAAGCTGATATCAGAGAATGGTCTAGAAGCTGGCATTGCGTTTCCTACGGGATGTTCACTGAACTGGTAAACTGTTAATGTTTCAAATTATAGGACTCAGTTTGAATTCTCTTTCAGTGGTTGTATAATGAATATATAGCTGAATCTCTTTTTATTGCCAGGGTTGCTGCTCATTGGACCCCAAATACTGGAGATAAAACTGTGCTTCAGCACGATGATGTTATGAAGTTGGATTTTGGAACTCATATTGATGGTAATGATGTCCTTCATCTTGATTTTGTAATACGTTTTATCATCTATACTGTTGGTAGGGTTGTAGTAATTGTTGCACTATATGGCTGTTGCTTGAGTTTAACATGAGTTTTTCTTGCTACAACAGGACATATAGTTGATTGTGCATTTACTGTGGCTTTTAATCCGATGTTTGATCCCCTGCTTGAAGCTGCACGTGAAGCGACGAATACTGGTATCAGGGTATGAATCTGATATCTTTGAAACCCAACTTTAATTTTGGATGTTGTTGAATGGTTCCATTGAGATGTAGATTTTCGTATGCATGAGTGAGTATCCTTGTAACAACTGCTTGCCCATTATGGTGTACAAGATGTCATCTATTGATGTTCAATTGTGTAGGAAGCTGGAATTGACGTGCGCCTCGGTGATGTGGGTGCTGCCATTCAAGAAGTCATGGAATCATATGAGGTTGAAATCAATGGCAAGGTTTTTCAAGGTATGATATATGCTTTTGGGTATGTGACTTAATTACCAGTATACAGTGGAATAGTGTTTCATGCTCCTTGGGCTATTCATGGTTTTCAATGATTCAAGGTTTTTAGCTTATGGTATAAAATGCTCTACTGATAACATATGTGAATGGATCTGTCTGATGTTGGCAGTTAAAAGTATTCGAAACTTGAATGGACATAGTATTGGGCCCTATCAGATCCATGCTGGAAAGTCTGTTCCCATTGTGAAAGGAGGAGAGCAGACAAAAATGGAAGAGGGTGAATTTTTTGCTATCGAAACTTTTGGTTCTACAGGTAAATCTTTATTTGGCTGAGAATTTTGTGTGTTTATGTAAGAGTATCGAGTTGTGCACATTCCAAGCAACAATTGTTGGCTGCATGAGCAGGGAAAGGATTTGTGAGAGAGGATCTAGAGTGCAGCCATTATATGAAAAACTTTGATGTTGGACATGTTCCACTGAGGGTGGCCAAAGCAAAGCAACTTCTAGGTACGATAAACAAGAACTTTTCCACTTTGGCCTTCTGCCGACGATATTTAGACCGACTGGGGGAGACTAAATACTTGATGGCGCTAAAGAATCTATGTGATTCTGGGATTGTTCAGGTATTTTTCAGCAATGACCTCAGTTTTATTTTGATACAATATTATAGAGAATATCTAAGGTTGTGCTCCTTGTTTTATAATTCAATCTTAGATTTTAGTGACCCTAGTATTGTCCAGTGGTAATTGCAAAAATGTACCCCAAGGTATGCACCTTTTGCAACTTGTATCCCCCTTTTTAATAATAGTAAAAAAGTGCAATGTACTTGTTTTTTTTGTTGCATTTTGTATAAAATTGGCTCAAAATGACGATTTTATCCCTGTAAACTTAATTGTTAGAAAAAATACTTAAAGAATATTAAATCCCAACTTTCACATCTCTTGAAATTCTTACTCTTTATAAGGTACAATGAGGAAGAAATTTTAGAGATGTGATCATTTGGATTTTTTGTTTTCACTTGTTATTTTTAAAATCCAAATTATATAGGAAAAATCGTTCTTTTTATACATATTGCAACAAAAGACAAGTTCATGGTACTTTTTTACAATTATCAAAGCAGTGCTACAAGTTGCAAAAAATGGATACCGCATAGTACTTTTTTGCAATTACCCCTATTATCCAGGTTGCATCGACTGTTTAGTAATTGGACTACTTCTGTTAGTTACTTGGCCTTGGATTACTAATGTTACCCCCTCGTTATAATATATAGCTAATTGTTTTGAATTTGGGTGCAGCCCTATCCTCCCTTATGTGATACTAAAGGCAGCTACGTAGCTCAGTTTGAGCATACCATCCTACTCCGGCCAACATGCAAAGAGGTTATATCAAGAGGGGACGACTATTAGCGTTTTAATTCTCCAATTTTGCTTGTAATACTAGCCTTTTCATTCTATGTTTGTTATGCGGTCCATCATAGTGCACTATTTAGTCCATGATAACTACAAGTATGAATGATTCAGGATTGGAATTGATTATATATATTCATTCTCCTCATTTGTCATTGGTGTTCTGAAATGTTTGTTCTTGTTTAACTACTCGTTATAAGTTGGTTGTGATTAACAATTTCTAAGTATCGGTGGTTGGTTGATAACCACGGTGAACTATGTGCATTTGCAAATATTATCGATATATTTTTTTTTTGTAAATGATACATTTAAAATCATCAGCGGTTGATAACCTCTGCCCGTGCCCTTATGTTGGAGGAAATAGTATATAGACTTGAATGATTGCATCCTGTGGCAAGAATCTGAACATTTATATTAGGGACAACCAAAACTTGTTATGAACTACATCTGTTTTGCAAATAACCACCTCCATCTATTTTTTATCGCAAACTTGTTAACCGTCTTATTATTATTTTTATTTATAAAAAGCAGAAAGTAATCATGCAAAAATGTATTCATAAGGGCTACAAATTGCAGAACACATAATACAGAGGACAGAACTGTCATTTCCCCAAAAAATGGAAGCCTCATTGTTACATTAACAACTTCCGTTAAAAATAACGGTTTTTACAAACGTAAAATAGTTCAGGGAGTTAGGAAACATAATTTTTGTTTACAAAACGTACATGATTGGTCCTTTTGTTTCAAAAAACAGACTTACAAGGGTGAAGAATCTGATCTTCAGTAACTGTTGACTAAATATCTAGAAATAATTTGAAGTTACATGTTTAACATCTTGTCTTAGCATAATTAAGATCCATTAATCATCGGCCTGGGATTTATATCACCAGTAATCGTTGCAGGAGCATGTTCCATCCTTAAAGTGATGAAACCTGTTCGAATCTCGTACCACTATTAATCTCCCAGTGACCCTCGAAATATACTTGATCGCACTGTGACAATCTCCACAAACCCGTAGATTCTTAAATATTCTAATAGGTTTCGACCTGGACGTGCTAATAAGACCAAACGCAACTGCTATCTTCTCACTATGCTGAAACAAGTAATGTTCCCCTACTTCATCTTCCACATCGTGCAGAACAAACTCAGTATTAGGAACATAACCCGCCTCCTTAATCTTCAAACACAACCGATCAAGTTCTTCGTATATCTCCCGAGCTCGCGGGTGTGAAGTTTCCCCTACATGGAACTTATGCACCTCGTCCTCTACCTCTATCCAGCTGCAGCCCGCGTTTTTAGTCAGCTTTTTCCCTTTCATGTCCTTCCTGATCTTTGCTGCATCGGCCCATTGACCATTGGAAGCGTACAAGTTCGATAGTAAGACATAAGCGGCAGGATCATCTGGTTCCTGCTCGAGGATCATTTTTGCAGCATGCTCCCCGAGCTTGATGTTCCCATGAATCCTGCACGCCCCGAGGAATGTACGCCAGACCAGGGTATCGGCCTTGAATGGCATTGAGTTAATGAACTCAATAGCTTCAACAAGTGACCCTGCCCTGCCTAATAAATCAACCATACACGCATAATGATCCATTCTGGGGACAATCCCGTGTTCGTTCTGCATTGATGTGAAGTACTTCCATCCCTCGGATATCAGCCCCACGTGGCTGCAAGCCGACAGAACAGCAATGTATGTGATCTCGTTTGGCTCTGTGCCTGCCTCGAGCATTCTGTGGAACATTTCCAAAGCCTTTGTTGCAAATCCATGCTTTGCAAGGCCCGTGATGACTGACGTCCAGGATATGATATTCGGATCTTCCATCCCACTGAAGACTTGAAGACCGGCTTCTATGTTTCCACACTTGGAGTACATAGAGATCAAGGCATTGCAAACAACCGGGTTCGATCCCAATCCAGATTTCAAGGATCGTGCGTGAATTTGCTCACCCTTTCCAATTGCCCCTGTGCTTGCAGCCCCACTCAAGAGGCTGCTAAAGGAGTAAGCATCCACTTCCTCAACCTGTTGAAAGAGTTCAAAGGCTTTAGCAGAATTCACATTCTTGACATAGACATCGACAATTGTATTGTAAGAGACCAAGTTCTTCTCAAATATCAAATCAAAAGCTTTCCGGGCATCTCCTGTTCTACCCGAATAGGCATACATGCTAATAAGAGAATTTCCCACACAATCATCTGATGCACGACCTAGTTTTACCGCATAAGCATGAACTTGCTCACCCATTTGTGAATCAGAAAGATTTGCACAAGCCTTGAGAGTGCTGGAAATGGTGAAATGATTCGGTACAACATGACCCCGAATCATTTCACGAAAAAGATCAACAGCTTCCCAAGAACATCCTTTGAGTTGCGCATAAGCAGTGATGATTGCAGTCCAAGACATAACATTATGATCCTCCATCCGATCAAACACTTTCCTCGAATCATAAACAGGGCCATTGCACTTGGCATACATGTCAACCAAGCTACACCCAACACATACATCCGAGGCCAATCCTGAACGTATTGCCCATGAATGCAATTGCTGCCCGAATGAGAATGATTTCACCTCAGAGCACACCGATATGATGCTACTCATTGTAAATCGATCAGGCATGTACCCACTCAATAACATATCCAGAAACAAATCAACTGAATCCCAATCGAAACCAAACTCTGAGAACCTAGTTATCATCAAAGTCCAAGTAACCACATTCCTCTCAGGCATTTTATCAAACACCTTATGTGCAGACTCCAAATCCCCCCAACCCTTCGCAAACATATCAATCAATCCACACCCAACACATACATCACAACAATACCCACTTTTCACAGCAAATCCAAAAATCGCTTCCCCAATCGAAACATGTTCTCTGCTAGAACAAGCCCTGATCACTGCCGAGAAGCAATACTCATTCGGATCAAACCCAGATCCCAACATCTCCAGAAACACAGAAATGGCTTCGAATCTCATGCGATTATTCGCGTAACAAGCGATCATCGAGCTCCACGAAACCAAGTCCCTCTTACTCCCCATCTCACGGAAAATCGAATTCGCGGTCTCCCAGTCGGTGGCTTTCGAGTACAAGCTGATGAGGGAGTTGAGCATGACGGAGTCGAGCTCGAGGCCGGAGTGGGCGAGCTTGGTGTGGAGGAGCTTGCCGAGACGGAAGTTGTGGGTGCGGATGCAGGATTTGAGGAGGGTGGAGTAGGTGGTGAGGTCGGGTTGGGGGATGAGGTCGAGGTTCGAGATTGCTTGGCGGAGGTTGGACCCATCGAGCCGGTGGTTTAGGGTTTGGTTCCACGGCGGAGGAGAGAGGCTTTGCCGGTGAGAACTCGCCGGAGTGAGAGGTGGAAGAGAGAGGCTTATCATTTTTCTCTCTATCGTCATCGAGCCGCTTTTTTATTTTTATGGAAACTATGTGTGTGGGCTTTTGGGCTTATGGTACAAAGGCCCATTTAGGGCCCACCTCCATCACACCAATACTTGTGAGAATTGTTGAGATGTCAACCAAAGAGGATAGCAAGAGTTACCAAACATTAATTTTATGGAGACCTGTACACTTTGATCCTTTTACAAATGTATTTCCATTAAAAATCATATTATTACATGTGTATTGGTGTGGGAGACGCTCGTGCATGATCCGAAGGGACATGCTCGAAACCTGGGAGCAGCAACGACACCTAAGAGGCTACATGACCTCAATTAGACGCGATGTAGGTTCAAGGTATTGTTAAGATGACGATGTTTGAACGGAGACTAACAGACCAAGTCCGAACGGCGGTTACTGAGGCGCGGGATCCTCATCTTGAGGTAAACGATGGGGCTACTGACGTTTCCAGCGCATCAAGGATACGGGTGAGGGTGTCGTGCACCTTCCCGATCTTAGATCCGCTTGACTTAAAAAATCATATCGACACAACATAGGATCAAATTGAACTTGGAAATATGATGACTGAGTCAAAACATATGGACCAAATTGGGTACCAATGACCCTAAGATGAACCCTCAATATCAAAATAAAGGAAAGCCTGAAAAGGAAAGAAAAGTCAACCAAGAGACCAACCATATATGTGGAAATAGGAGACAAAGAAAAAATCAAAATTTAGAACATGTCAAGGGCACTAATGAAATGACCAAAAAGCCCCCAACCTCCTCTTCCTCCATGGATATCATCTCGAGACAAAGTGCCGACCTCATTATTGTAGCGTTGCAGGCACTGCAGCTCCCCAATATACACTAAAAGCCCAAAAAATCAATATCCGAATCGAGTATTATATACATATATAGTCCTTGATTCCTTTTTTCCTTCTTTTAAGCTTAGGTTGATTCCACCACCAACCCCACCAAGGAACACATACACGCTTTAATCCAAGCCATTCATAGCCGAAGAATCAACTCACACGCAATTACCCAGTTTTCACAATTCGATTTCTGAATCATCCACCCGATTTTCCCTTTCTGGGTTCATCGATTTCTCCTCGTTCAGGTACTTTTGTGTGCTCTGTTGCCCTCGATTGAAATTCTCTACCTTTTCCTCGTGATTGCGCTTCGTTTCGATGATCGAAGCGTGTTTCCGCGGCGATCTCGCCTCGTTTTTTGTATTCGGGTATTGATTTTTGTGTGTTTTCTGGACAATTTTGATGGGTTGTTGATTGTTTGTGGGTTGGTGTAAAAAAGGGATTTTTTTTCATAATCGATTCGAGGTTTGTTGATGTTCTTCTGTTTATTATCACTAGAGGGAAGAACCATTGTCCTGATTTTGGAGGAAACTAGGAGATAATCCTTCAATTTAATCAGGAATGAGAAGAGTGGAAAAGTTTGTAAAAACTATTTGTTGCTTTGCTGAATCTATGGGGATTGTAAAAAACTAATTGTTGCTGGCTATTTTGGTTCTAGTTGGGTCTTTTTGTTGTTGTTATTGATCATCACATGAATGCATTTCCGTTCGGGTTGAATCTATGGGGATTGTTTTTAAAGATGCATGGATGTTGTTTTGGTGTGCCTGCCTGCTCAGCATGATCACCTTTAGCTAGTCATCGTAAGTCAGTGCGTATCAATAACACACTGTCACCTTTCGATATCATAAAAAAAACTACTGAAAAGGTGGGTTTTGCTACAAAAAAAACCCTGATTTCAGGCCGGTACACCCAATTTTTGAGTGGGTTTTTTATGACAGCGAGAGGTGACAATGTGTTATCGATACTCACTGACCTATACGGTGTGTTATCGATAAACAAAGGTCAAAGTGGGTGTGTTAATGAAGTTGCGTCTTAGCTATTTAGCTCAATTTTATGTTTAAGGACAGCAGTTTGGATCCTCTTATTGATCTATGTTTTGAGTAAGTGCTCACTGGCTTGTGTTTTGCAGGTCATCAAGATATAGATTGACATTATATCTAGACAAATTGCAGAGACATTCAGCGCTTGTGAATAGAAGAGGGAGGGTACTCGGTTCGTGGAGGCAGTAGGACTTCTGCGAGCTTAGCGTCCTCTCTCATTCCCGGTACTTTTCCACCAGTGTTTTGTTGCCTCAGAAAAACCGTTTTGCCACTGGTCTCTGCCAATGAGATTAGAGAATTTCCTTTTTGGAGGGTTTTAAGTGGACAGAGATTTGAGGCTGGCACAATGGGTGCTGTTTGCTGCTGTTTACATGCTGAGGACCTTGAAGACTATATGAATCCAAACAGTTCCTTATATAGGAACTGTGTGTGTCTCGGTGGCTTTGTACAGAACTTTCTGAATGCGGTTCGTTTCTTTATCTCTATCACTGTCATGAACTGTGATGGCTTTAGTACATTTCTGCTAGTACTATTAGATCTTAGTTCGTCTCTTGCATCCTTGTATAGTTTGGACTTATTTTAATACAATAATCTACGAGTAATGAGTGATAACTGATAAGCCTGTGCCCACTTGGGTTGGCGTGGTGGTCAATAATCTCTCTCGTCTCCTTGAGTTCAGAAGTTCGAATCTCAGTTGGTACATCTGTTTGGGAGCAGGTGTGTCGTGTGTGTGGAGGATAGGCTAGGAATAGCCTAGGCTAAGCATGTAGGAAGGAACCTCATGAAGATATTTGTGACGTTACTTATCCATTCTGATCTCACAAATCAGCTGATGGATGAAAATGCAACTCATAATAAGGTGAATTCGTATAGTTTTGAGGGATAATTGCAAAAAAGTACCCTGAGCTATTCAATTGTTGCAACTTGTAGCCATAATCTTTGATAGTCGCAAAGAAGTGCCCTGAAGTTATCTTTTTGTTGCACTTCGTGTAAATTTGTTTCAAAATGATGAATTTACCCTTGAAGTTTTAAATTTTAAATTTGAAAAATTATAAATAAAAAAATCAATTTTTATATCCCTTGAATTTCTTGCGCTGTGTACTGTACAAAGATAAAGAAAATTCTGAGAGATAAAATTTTGATTCTTTGCTTGTTTTGTGCTTGTTATTTTTTAAAGTTGGAACTTTGAGGGTAAAATCGTCATTTTAATATAAAGTCCAACAAAACGACAAGTTCAGGACACCTTTGGTCATTATCAAAGAAGAGGGCAACAATTTGCAAATACCACGGGGTACTTTTTGCAATTATCCCTAGTGTTGATTATTCATTTCAGTGATGTCCATTATCACCTTAATGTCTTATAGTATACATTGAACAAACTAGTTCAATTTCAATTTAGGACATGTAAGTCTTGTCTTGACCCACCCGAGAGGCTCTAATCAACATAACATTGATATCATCAAGCATAATGACGGCTACATTATCCTACTTTTTACAGTATACTTCTTTATTCCGAAGAGGTGAGATTCATGCCCTCCCTCACTCCATCCAAGGGATAGGATCCGTGACATCTGCATCACTCGATGACTCCCTTGCTGACATGTTCCGGTCTCCTCCAAGGCCCTTGCCTTATGATGCCGAACCTAGACTTCATCGTATGCAGCGCGATGGGATGGTTCCAAGGCGTGAGAAGGGATCAAGTCATTCCCACGAGGAAACGGAACCTCTAAGCGGTGATATTGACGTGGAGTCAGGATCTTTGATTTCGGGAGATAAATGGAATGTATCTGCTTGTGAAGAAGGATCGAAAGAATACCGTGCTATGTCTTCACTTAAGCTTTCATCTGCAAAAGCAACAAGTGGGTTTGGGTTCGTTTATACATCGGCAGAAGAGGAAGATGTTTGTCCAACTTGTCTTGAAGGTAAAACAATTACTCAAGTTGTGTGTAAGTCCGGATCATATCTACATGGGGTGATTGCAGAAAAGTACCTTTAGGTATTCACTTTTTGCTAGTTGTAGCCCTCTTCTTCGATAATTGCAAAAAAGTACCCTGAACATGCCCTTTTGTTGCATTCTGTGTAAATTTGGTTCAAAATGATAATTTTACCCTTGCAAAAATGATATGAAAAAACAAAAAATCCAGAATTTTCATCTCGTTCAATTTTTTCCCTCTTTGTACGTCTGAAGAGGAAGAAAATTGAGGGAGAAATTTTTGTTTTTTACTTATTTTTTTAATTTAAGATGTTGAGGGTAAAATCGTCATTTTGAAGCAAACTTACACAAAAAGGCAAGGTCAGGGTATTCTTTTTTTGCAATTATCAAAGAAGAGGGCTACAACTAGCAAAAAGTGAATACGCCAGGGTACTTTCTTGCAATCACCCCTGTTTACTAATTATGAGGTGTTAAAATCTAAGGAGTATTAACCTGTGGAGTGGATGTTGAAGACATAATTCGTGTTGTTTTACTTGTTCTATATGCAGAGTATACTACAGAGAACCCCAAAATCATGACAAAGTGCTCTCACCATTTCCATCTTGGATGCATATACGAGTGGATGGAGAGAAGTGATAGCTGTCCCGTATGTGGCAAGGTAACATTTATTTCCCCTTATGTTATGTTTATCGGTTAATTTTTAGTACCCTCTCCATCTAAAAAAATAACAATAAGCTTCTGCTTTCCCTTTTCAAAAGGAATATATGCTTACTTTACCACTAATATATTTTAGGGTCAATTGCCAAAACCTACCCTAAAGTATTGTCCACAGCCAATTTAAGACCTTATCTTTTGTCCACGCTTTTAAGGTGCAAAAAGTATTGTCCACCGTCGTCCGTCAGAAAAATGCAATAGCCCACAAACTACTGAATGCATTATGAATTCCCCACAAACTACGGAATGCATTATAAATTGCCCACAAACTATTGAATGCATTATGAATTGCCCACAAAACTACTGCAAAATGATGAGTGTTACCAAAAATAATAAGCCAAAGCTGTAATTCGCTGTTTCCCACAAAATGACAGTGGACAATACTATAGTGCACCTTAAAAGCGTGGAGAAAAGAGTATTTTTTTACTGTGGACAATACTTCAGTGTAGTTTTTGACAATTAACCCTTTATTTTATATGTTGTTAAAACCACTGAGTTCTTTTTTTACAGAATGGGAAGTTCCATTTCTGCATAGTGCACATTAATTTGATTGCAATATACTGGGAAAAATAAATGTTCGAGATTTTGCACGAATCATATAGTTGCATAAATAATTGTACACCTTCCACTACAAGACTGAAATGAATTGCCTTGCTGACTGAAAGGTGTTTTTTTCCTATCAAGTTAACACCTTTTCCCATTTGTTTGCTGTTGTAGGTGATGGTGTTCGATGAGACGACCTAATCCCACGTAAATGCGTTGCGGATGGAGCCAAGAACATCGTATGGCAGAAAGAGCGGATGTAGAGTCATTGTGCATACCACAGTTTAAGATTAAAAAGCATGTCTTTTGTAGTAAATATTTGAAAGAAAAAACTAAGTTATTGTTGTGAGGACAGGACATCCTCATTCCTCAGTAATATCATGCCTCTTTCTGCTAAAACCTGTCTTCACTTCAGTTGAAAACTGGTTATGGTTTCTCAAAACTAGCTGGGGATGAGGTTTTGCATGGACTTGTTGATTGTATATATGATTTGTTAGCTCAAACTGTTTGTTTCTTAATTGTAGAGTTCAAACATCATAATAATGTTAAGGTGGTATTGTAAATTTTTAAAGATGATCATAGGTAAACCTGTCTCTTGAGACTGTTTTTGTCTGTTAATTCTGTTAGTGAGACTGTCCACAATAGGGAGGTTACTGTCGAGGTTGTATCGATATGTTAATCACCTGAAATTGTATTTATTTAATTAATTCAATTCGATTCATAAGATTATGCACAGATACCTTTAATTTCGCGATAAAATTTACATTCTAGATCTGAAATGACCCGTTCATAAAAACATATAAATGATTTGAGAACAAAACACAAAGTCATTTCATTTAACATTTTCTTAACGTAAAGATTCATCAATAATTATCAAATCTTACAAATCGAACAATATAACTGATTAACGTAAGTGTTTCATCTGCTGGTCATTCTCGAGAACTCGAGAGACGACCATCACGATGAATACCTCTCGAAAAGGCGACAAAACGTCTAGACACACCTCAACTACCAAGTCGATCTTTCTTATCAACTCTCCAAAGAGATCCGTCGAAAGAAATACTCGACTGGACACGCTACCAGAGACAAGACTCACACCTATCGGAGATCCGATAGGGGGGACAACAAACTACAAACAATATAAACAAAAGCGACGACCAAACACTACTTGCGACCGTCCTCCGAAGTCTGAGGCGGGGAGGGCGGCGTCTTCGGGTGCCGATCTGATCCGTTGGGGGCTGGTGCAGGATCTGGCAGGATAAACATGAAAAGCAGGAGCACGACTGAGCAGCTCGGACAACGGTGTTCCAACGAAAACTGGGTGCAACATGACCGTTTGGCCGAACGAGGGACAAAGCGGAGAGGCTCGACCGGAGGAGTTGTTGTCTTTTTCGGGAGATAAAACCGAAGGGGGGAACAGGGAGCCAACATTCATCGTCGTGGTCGGGAAAAAGGGTAGGGGCAGAGGGGTGTATGGGAAAATGGGGGAAAGGTAGGTCTGGCCGGAAAAAGGGTGGGGGAAGGCTGGTCTGAGGTGAGGAGGGCGACGGGTAGTGGATCTAGTCGGAGGAGGGCAGGTAAGGATTGAAACTGACCGATGGACGGAGGTAGAGGAAGGAGGACAGCAAAAAGTGACACTGGCTGATAGAGGCGACATGGGGCGCTTTGGTCGATAAGGGCATGTTTCTACCTTCACCCTTGTGAAAGAAAAAAACTGATCAATAATAAAGAACACAAGATTTTCTTTGGCTTCTCTCTCAACAGAGAGACAAACCCTAACCTTATTTATTGTTGTAGCCGTCGCCACGGGTGGCCACAGTGGCTCCGGACACAAGGACTGTCGGTGGGGCTCATCTCTCATACAACCATTCTCTCATCGGATTTGACCGACCTCGCTCCCGCCGTTCTCTCCTCCTTCCGCGCCCACCTACACCCGTACGCGCTCCTCCGCCTCCCGTAGCCAACCCCCATTGCATGCCGGCCAGCCCTCGAGCTCCTTCCCCGACCGGCGTTGCTGGCTCCTCCACCCCTCTCCACCTCCCTCCGCCGTCTCTCCCCCTCTCCTCTGGTTCTCTCTCTGCTTCCTCTTCCACCAACCAGCCTTTCCAACCACCGGATCTTCCCTTCTCCACCGGTAAAACCCACCCTCCTCGACTGGCTGTGACTTACCCTGTCCCCCTTTAACCTGACCCACTACAGTGGCCAAATCTGCCACCACGACGACTGTATCTACCGGCCACCGTCCATCCCCCCTCCGCCATTTCTCACCGGCATCAACCTCCTCTGGCCTCCTCCGCCCACTCCAGCCCACCTCCGACCATATCCCACCTTGGTCCCCCCTTCTCCCGACTTTCCCCTCCAACGACGACGAGCGGTTGTCATGTCACCCTCCGATTTTTTGTCCCGACAACGACGATTCGAACTCCCTTGGCCATGTCTCTCTGCCACGATCCTCGTCCGGCCTGACGAGCAAATATACCCCACCTGTTACCGGACTCTATAATCGACGTATTCATGCTTTACCGATCTCACACGGCCCGTCCCGTACCATTACCCCAAGTGGACCAGATTTGTATCGTCGGCGCCGTCCATCTCCCCCTCGCTCCGCTCTCATCCCCGACTATCAGAGATCGGCCTCGAGTACTTTAGTTTCGTTGTTGTCGTTGTATTGTTTAGGTTTTTCGTTTTGTGTTCCTTTAAATACCCTCTCTGAATTCCCGCCGTCAAAGACCGTCTTTGACCGACAGATCTCGGAGAGGTGTGGTAACTACCAATGGTGACGTTACCGGTTGACTCTCTCTTCTGGTGGATCTGTTCGGATAGCTGAGAAGAAAGAACTACCTGGTACTTGCTTGTCTAGATGATGTATCGTCCTTATCGAGAGCTATCATCATATTGATCGTTTCCCTGATTTTCGAGATTGATCGATTGATGCAATTCTTGTGTTGTCTTATACTCAAGATTTATTAATTGTTAATAAATCTTTCCTTAAAACAACCTGTGAAAAAAAATATAAACTTTAGAGGGTCCTAGTGAAAATTTACACAAGTCTTTGTAGTCCTCCATGGACGTCATTTCAAAGACGAAGTGCCGACTCCATTTGTAATTTTCTTTTGTCATAGCAACGCAGCTCCGTCCATAGCCACATCACTCTTCCAAGCTCCTAACCTAAAATTTCACTCACGAATTGAATAAATATTAGTAGAAATTGATTCCCCCAACAACTCCACCAGGAAGAGGAGAGAAAGACGCTTGCTTTCTCAGCTTTTCTCTCCGGAAATCCGCGCACACTCGCTAACCCTGTTCTCAGAATCCGATTCTCTATCAAACCCAGCTCCGATTTTTCCCTTCTGGGTTCCTTTCTCCTCGCAATCGCCATCCAACAAACCAGTCTACTCAGCTGCTTCGTCTGTGTGTTGAAGGTACTCTTGTCTTGAAATTAGTGTTCGGGAACTTCTGATTGAGCTACGAATCTGAATGATAACTGATGGGTCTGTTTCATTACGATGATCCGACCCTTTTGTGTTCTGGTGTTTGTGGGTTTTGAACGATTTTGATTCTGGTTTCTATGAGCTCAATTTTGATTCTGGGTTGTTTTTGTTAATGGGTTAGTGAGAAGTGTCTGTTTTAGCCATTTTTCTGATTGAGACTGGGAGAAAATCTTTCACTTTCATCAGTGTGTGTGTGAAGAAGAAAGGGGAAGCTCAGCAGTAGCTGATTGTTGCTTTGGTGAAGATTCGCTTGCTACTTAGATTGTACACTTTCTGCTTAAATTGACCATCCCAGTAATGCATTTTAACTTAATTTGTTCTCGTATTTGTGGGTTTTGAACGATTTTGTTCTGGTTTCTTTTAGCACAGTTTTGATTCTGGGATGTTTTTGTTAATGGAAGTGTAGGTTTTAGCCATTTTCGTGATTGAAACTGGGAGAAAATCTGTCACTTTCATTATTGGTGAGAAGAAGAAATGGAAAGCTCAGCAGGAAGTAATTGTTGATTTTGATGAAGATTCTCTTGCTACTTAGATTGTACCCTTTCTGCTTAAATTGACCATCCCAGTAATGCATTTTAACTTAATTATTAAGGTGTTAATGTGTGTGAAAGAATCATGGATCTTATTTTGATTTACTATCCTTAGAATAAGACGCCTGTTCTAGTATTTGTGAAGACTAAATTTTCAAATTTTAGTGTTCTGATTCTTACCCCCATGTGCTCCCATGCCTCACTACTAACATCATGGCTAATAAATTAATTAATATGTCAAAAACGAGACATTTCTTTGGCTACATCTGTTTTTGGGAATGTGAAATTCTTATTTTAGAAAGGAGGGAGTGACTATGAGGACCAAAGTTTCAGCTTCTTTAGTTCCTATCATTGGTATAAGGGGTAACTTCACTTACACTTCTTTGACCTTTGTTTCTCAAATACAGACGGTAAAGCTGAGGCGTTGTCAGTCACACACTGTAACCTTTTGTTTATCATCGAAAACGCCCGGATTTGGGTAATTTTGTCCCAAAAAAATTACTGATAAATGAGGAAGGTGACAGTGTGCTCCTGATAAAACCCTCACCTTTTTTTTGTCAATCCGGGTGTTTTTGATTGATACGAAAGATGACCGTGTGTTACAGATAACCCCTCACCTTTAGGGAGTGTTTTTGATAGCGAAAGGTCAGCGCGAGTATGTAAATAACATTTTCCCTTTATATAAGGTTGTGTTGCTATCTTTTGCAGGTATTCAGTACTTGTAAAGAGAAGAGGGAGGATGCTTAGTTAGTGGGGACAACAGCACTTCTATGATCTCTGTGTCCACTTTCATTCCTTGCATTTTGCAATCTATCTGTTAATGATACTGAAGAACCATCTTTTTGGAGGGATTTGAGTAAAACCAAAGAGATAGAGGTTGGCATAATGGGTTCTGTTTGTTGCTGTATGCATACCGAAGATTTTGAAGATTATTTGAATCCAAACAGTCCCATATATAACAACTGTATGTGTCTCAGATGCTTTGTACAGAACTTAAGAAATGTGGTATGTTTCTTCTTCTCTCTTGCCATCTCTATAACGATAGATGCATTACCTTACTTGATTATTCTAAATTTTTGTAGTATACTTCACTATTCCAAAGAGGGGACACACATTCCTTCCCTTCGTCTATTCAAGGGACGGCATCAGTGACATCACCAACATCGCTCGATGACTCTCTTTCTGACATGTACCATTCTCCACCAAGGCCATTGCCTTATGATGCCGACCCTAGATATTATCGTTTGCAACGTGATGGGTTGGTTTCAAGACGTGAGAAAGGATCGAGTCATTCCCATGAGGAAACAGAACCTCTGAGAGGTGATACCGATGTGGGTTCAGATTCAGAACCTTTGGTTTCAGGAGATAAATGGAATAGAACTGCTTGTGAGGAAGGATCGAAAGAATACACTTCCAGGTCTTCGCTTAAGCTCTCATCTGCAAAAACAACGGGTGGGTTTGGGTTCATATATGCATCAGCTGAAGAGGAAGATGTGTGCCCAACTTGTCTTGAAGGTAGAAGATGAATTTTGATAGAAGTCACTGGAAGGAATAATTGCAAAAAGCTACCCTGGGATATTCATTTTTTTCAACTCGTAGCCCTCTTCTTTGTTAATTGCAAAAGTACCCTGAATTTGTCTTTTTGTTGCAATTTTTATAAAAATAACGATTTTACCCTACAGTTTATATTTAAAAAATAATAATTAAAAACAAAAAATCCAAATTTTCATATCCCTTAGTTTTCTTCCTAAGAAAGTTAAGAGATGAAAATTTGGATTTTTTGTTCTTCAATTATTATTATTTTAAATTTAAATTCTCAAGGGTAAAATCACCATTTTGAAACAAATTTATACGGTGTGCAACAAAAAGACAAGTTTAGGGCACTTTTTTAATTATAAAAAAGAGGGCTAGAAGTTGCAAAAAGTAAATACGTCAGGGTACTTTTTTGCAATTGTTCCTCAATTGAGACTTCACAAATAAAATTTGTTTTTCCCCTTCTGTCCTATGGAATAATGGATGCTCTACAAGCACATTCTGATTGCATCACATTATACATATGCAGAATACACTAAAGAAAACCCCAAGATCATGACGAAATGTTCTCACCATTTCCATCTTGGTTGCATATACGAGTGGATGGAGAGAAGTGATAGCTGTCCAGTATGTGGCAAGGTAACATTTATTTCTCCTTAAGTTATCTTTATTGCTTAGTTTAGCTTTATATGATATGAAGCAGTAGATAAGCACGATTATTGCTTTTATACCATGAGACATCATCTGTATAAAGCAGAGGATCTACAAAAAAGATGTTTTTAACGACAATCAAAAGTTTAATCGCAAAGTTAACTTTTTTTCTTAATGGCATAACATGTCAGTGAGTGGTTCTGATTATGGATAATCTCACAAAAGTACACCTAAACTTGTCAAATTTAGAAGTGTAGTTAAGTGAGAGATATGAAAAGTTTAGTGTACGTGTGTGAGATTATCCCTTCTGATTATTTGCATCGCTTTAAAACAATGTGGAAAGCCATTATGTTCATATTATAGATTAGGGTAAATTACAAATGCATACCCTTAAGTATGCACGTTTAACCGATGAGTACCCTGAAGTTTAAAGTTAACTGATGCATACCCTGAAGTTACGAGTTGTAACTCAAAACCCCTCTGTCAGCTAAAATGACGAAAATACCCTCAACTACACTTCAATAATTATGTGAAAAAATTATTTTAAAATTACTTTTGTTATATATATATATATATATATTTACTTATTAAATGACTACATTTTTATTTAAAAAATCACTTCATTTGTATTTTAAAAAAAATATTTAAAAAAATCACCGAGGGTATTTTCGTCATTTTAGCTGACAGAAGGGATTTTCAGTTACAACTCGTAACTTCAGGGTATGCATCAGTTAACTTTAAACTTCAGGGTATTCATCGGTTAAACGTGCATAATTACTGTGCTCAGTTTTTTTTTGAAAGTACCATTGCTGACATGCATTGTAACTTTGGCTGTCTGCTGCAGGTGATGCTATTTGATGAAACAACCTAATCCTACTCAAAAGGTTTGCCTGTTTATCGAAAAGGAGCCTCAGAGTGTAAGCGTAGAGTTGTTTGTGTATAGTACTGGTTAAAGTGTGTCTTCCATCGTAAATATCGAAAAAGAAAGTAAAGTTTGAAGTACTGTGCAAGGATTGTTGTGAGGACCAGGTCAGTAAAATTGTGTTCTCTTTGTTAAAAGGTTAATTACAGATGGCTACATCAATGAATCGTCAAAAACAGATGCGTACAGTGTTTTATTGATTATCAACTCTGTATCAGAACTCAAGTTCATGTTTGTATCGGTTTGATCAGTGTTTCTGGGGTTAATTGCTAAAACTACATTATGCATTGTCCACTTGCGAAAAACTACATTAAGTACTGTCGACATCCTCAATTTTAACAGAATATTCCAAATTTTGTAATCGAACGACCGTGGCCAAAAGGCAGTGTAGTTTGTAAGCATAGATAATACATAAGGTAGTTTTTCGCAAGTAGACAATACATATTAGTTTTTAGCAATTATCCTTTATTTCTGGTATTAGTATACTGTAGATTTGGAGTAGGAGTACACTTGACATGCAGAATTTATTCACAATGCATAAGTTCTCCATTTCAATACTGTTCAAGGTACTGAAATCACCGAAAAAACCACAGCGGTGGACCTCTATTATTTCTGTTAATCGAGGCGAGAGAAGTCAGAGGAGGCCAGTCAGTCCACAAAGGTTGTACCTTGAGACTGCTCTTCTCTATTAATTCTGTTAAGTATACAAGCCATTACAGTTTCTCATAGAAATTTTAAAAGTAGTCATTATTATAAACACAATGTGTATGGAGGTTTTTCTTCTATCTATCTTCAACAGCTCCGGAAAGCTCCCAGGAAGGCCTCGGGTGGTTGGGCGCCGCTGAGCTTGTGTTTTCCATTAATCTGCAGGAAAAAACAAAACCATCTCGATTAGCAATGTCTGTCACAATGCAACACGACATGTGAGAATTTTTTTGGCACCAACCATATAATAGGGTACTCCTGTAATGTTTGCAGAATGCTTCCTAATCTCTGCATTGATCTTCAATGAACATTAAGGAAGAGTCTCAGTGCACTCGGTAAAAATCACTAGAATGAAGTCTCGCTTTCAAAACAGAGTAACATTAAGGGATAATTGCAAAGTAAGTCCCCCCGAGATACTCCATTTTCGAACCTCTTCTTTGATCATTGCATAAAAGTACCATGAACTTGATTTTTTGTTGTAATATGTATAAAATGACGATTTTACCCTTACAATTTCGGTTTCAATAAATTATAGGTGAAAACCAAAGAATCCACATTTTCATATCACATAATGTTCTTGATTTGGATTTATATAGGTTCTTCGATAATTATTTTTTAAATTTAAATTCTCAAGGGTAAAATTGTCATTTTGAAATAAATTTATACAAAGCGCAACAAAAAGACAAGTTGAGGCCATTTTTTTCTTTTTGCACTTATCGAAGAAGAGAGCTACAAGTTGCAAAAAGTGAATACCTCGGAATATTTTTCTTTTTGCAATTATCTCTTAACATATCAACAAGTTATGGCAAAGCAAATGAAAAAAGGAGATGGTAGAAGAGAGTAAAACCATGTTGACGTCATAATCAGATGAATCGAGAAAATCAGACGCTCCTTCTATCCCGACTTTCTCAGCAGATTCCACAAGAAAGTTTCTGCTTCCAAACCACGGTTGTTAAAAAAGACGATAAACTCAACCATATCTACCAGAAAACAACTTAATCGTGAAAAAAAAAACAGATTTTCATCTTTATAAACATGCTGAATAGAACAAGCGAACGCTTATTCATGCAGGGACACACAGAACACCAAGAGTCTAATATAGTCTTTAAAGTTCGATCTTACTTGTCACCAATGTATTTTCCCTGAGTGAAGTAACCGAGCATCAACTCGTCGACAAGATTGTGCTGCTTATCGAAACCGCCTTGTTGCCCGGCAAAGTGTATAAGCCTGTGGCTATCGATAGAGCTTCCCCTGAGAATGCACAACAGTCACACACTGTTACTGCATCTTCATTATAAAAGTCATCGGCTTTCTCTTCTATACAAGAAACTATGTATATCGAGCTTACGTGAGTCCAGTTATGCTATACTCCAACCCAAGATTTCTATAAGCCTGCATTGCAGAATCAGTAAAATCGATCGTTAAATTCTAGGGATAATTGCAAAGAAGTACCCTGAAGTATCCACTTTTTGCAACTTGTAACCCTCTTCTTTGATAATTGCATAAGCATTCCCTGAACTTGCCTTTTTGTAGCACTTTGTGTAAATTTGTTTCAAAATGACAGTTTTACTCTTTAAAAAAATAGTAAGTAAAAAACAAAAAAAAATCCAAATTTTCACATCCCTTAATTATTTGAAACAAATTTTCACATCCCTCTTTGAATAGTACAAAAAATATGAAAATTTGGATTGTGTTCTTTAGTTATTTTTAAAATTTAATTTTCAAGGGTAAACTCGTCATTTTGAAACAAAAAGCCAAGTTCATGACTTTTTTTTTGCAGCTATCAAAGAAGAGGGTACAAGTTACAAAAAGTGAATACCTCGGGGTATTTTTGTGCAATTATCCCTAAATTCTATGAATCAAAGTGTAAGCCAATGATATGTGAGTGATCCGAAGAATAAGAGAAATACCTCGGAGACCCTAGCTATAATCCTGTCGGTTTGAGACCCAAACTTTTTCTCATAGTACTCATTCTTATTCACGCCTTCACTCGGGGCTGAAGGATTAAGAAGGAACGGGTGCCATCTAACCTGGAAATTTGACAGACAACATTACACATACATATAACCAGTCCTTATAACACAAACTAGGGTTAATCGTCAAAAACTACCCTAAAGAATTGTCCACACAACTATAGAATGCATGATGTACTGCCCACAACTGCCCAGACCATTCATTCTGAACATTCATCACAGTTTCTCCCTGTTACATTTTTCTGATAGGAGTCGGTGGACAAAATTTTAGTGTAGCCTAAAAGCGTGGACAAAACTTTAGGTTGTTTCTCGTTTGTGGACAATACTTTAGGGTAGTTTTTGACAAATAACCCTGCAGACTAAAAACCCATCTGGGCCATTAGATCCAGTTCAACGGATGGTTCAGATTAAAAAAATGATTAATGATATGAACGGTAAATATGCAGAACTTTTGAGAGATTGAGTTAAAGAAGAACCTCAAAGTTGAATTGATCCTTGGATGCAGCTATAGCTCTGTCCAAATTTCTCTTGCCCACAAAGCACCACGGGCACACAGTATCAGAACTCACGTCAATCTGAATAAGTTTCTTAGCGGATTCACCAGCTGACTGAGTCATCCTTATGTGTATCGTACTGTGAAACCAGCTACATAGTCAATGAATCACCCATCAAAATCCATACAAGCAATGAAGAAGACAGGAATATATCCATTTTTCATACTGAAACAACTACCTAATTAAGCTTAGGGATGATTGCAAAAAAGTACCCTGAGGTATTCACTTACTGCAACTTGTACCCCTCTTCTTTGACAATTGCACAAAAGTGCCCTGAATTTGTCTTTTTGTTGCACTTTGTATATACTTGATGATTTGACCCTTAGCAATTTAGATTCAGAAAATAGTAAGTAAAAAACAAAAAATCCAAATCCCTTAAATTTCTCACTCTTTGTACAATACAAAATGGAAGAAAATTAAGGGATATGAAAATTTGGGTTTTTTTTGTTTTAAACTATTATTTTTTCAATCTATATTTCTAAGGGTAAAATCATCATTTTAATACAAATTGCAACAAAAAGACGAAATCAGGGTATTTTTTGCAATTATCTAAGAAAAGGGTTACAAGTTGCCAAAAATGAATCCCTCAAGGTAATTTTTTTGGGTTAATTACCTTTTGTACCCCTTTTGAATTGGTAACATACCTTTAGTACTCCAAAGTTTTATAATGTTCAATAAAGTCCTTACGTTTTGGTAACACACATTTAGTACCCTTTATGAATTGGTCACAAATCATTTAATACCCCTTATGTATTGGTAACAGGACATTTAATACCCCTTATGAATTGGTCACAGATCATCAAAATGGCGTAAACTTGACCAAAATTTTGTCCCGAGCGTTACCAATACATCAGGGTACTAAAGGAGTGTTACCAACACATAAGGGGTACTAAAGGTAATTAACCCTTTTTTTTGCAATAATCCCTTTAAAGTACACATTTTTTTACAAATGAACCTCTTTCTGTTTGATCATAGCTCAACTTATAAGGAAATGAGAATTGATTGACATCATTAACAAGTAAGATACAATAGTTCATAACAATATGGAGCAAGGAACCCAATTAAGACCTAACCCAGTTCCAATCAAAAGTGTAAAAGATCAAAGGACCCATCAAATTCACAACTTGATACAAAAAAAAACATCATCCCACATAATCCATATCTAATTTTATGTTTCTGATGTAAATTTCAACAAACAAAAGACCAGGAACAAAAGAAGAACAACCTAAGAAGCATCATCTACAAAGTTAAGGAAGTGCATAGGTTAGCTGAAACCAGAGACTGGTCTGAGATTTGGGTTCTGGGTAGTGTTTTAAGTTACCTGGAGCTTGAAGGAAGAAGAGGCTATGCACCAGACCAAGCTTGTTGCTATTCTGCTCATCAAACGGTGTGGACTTGTGCTTTAATGGTGGTGATGAGGTTGGTGGAGGGTGTGAAATTACAGATGTACCCCTGTGCTTCAAAGTCTATTTGTTGGTAGGAGGCGCAAAATTACTAAAATATCCTTTGTCAGATGGGTATTATATTTATGATCGTTATTTAATATGTTATATTTTATATAAGTATATGAAAACTTTTGCGCATCATATATACATGATTTGTCAATCTAATAAATTGAGTAATAAAATAAAATTGTGGTGTTTTAGAATAAGAAAAAATACAACTCTTGTATCAAACGGGTAGGGTAATACTCGATTCGGTCGAGGCACAAACGAGCCGAGCGACAAGTGGACTACTATCGGGTCGCGAACAGGCTCGGGTATAGGTAGAGAAATCGGGATGAGGCTCGGTATCACAAAACCCGACCCAAACCTAACCCATTGTCATTCATAAACATGTGACAAAAGATCGCGAACTGCTAAAACATTTCCAGACTTCAGCCGAAATCAACGTTATCTCTACTATAATACACGAAAAGGCATGGATAAAAAATAATACTTTTTTTACCGGTGTACAATACTTTAAGATAGGTTTTGATTATTAACTCAAAAACAAATAAATATTTGTTGGTAAGAAACGTGAAGTTACTAAAATACCCTTGGTCAGATAGGTACATAGTCAACCGTGGATTCTACAATTGCTACACGGTTGATGAGGCTCTAGAAGATTCTCTTCTCGGAGGCAAATCCTCCCCCAAATCCGATTCCCAGGTTATCGGAGCTCCGACGCGAAGAACACACACCAGCCATCAATTCACTCGACAATTTCGATTCCTGCTGGTACCCATTTCTCTCCCTCCTTCCCCTTCTCTGTCGATCTCTCGATTTTCTCTCTAATTTTGGATCCCCATTTTCGATTCCATATCCAACTTTAGCCGAAATCGTTCCTGTTTTTGAATCGACGGTTCGATTTGTGTATAAATCCAAGTTTGTGTTGTCTGTGTGAATGGATTGGTTGTTTCTAGGGTGCTAGTGATCTCTATATAAATGGAAATTGCTGACATTTTAGGCGAGACCAAGCCGGTGAGCAGCTTTCCGAACAAGAGTGCGGTCTACGTGTGGGGCTATAACCAGGCCGGTCAGACCGGCCGGAACGGGAAGGAGCGGCAGCTGAGGATCCCCAAGCAGCTCCCTCCCGAGCTTTTTGGGTGTCCGGCGGGGGCTAATTCACGGTGGCTGGACATTGCCTGTGGCCGTGAGCACACGGCGGCTGTCGCCTCTGATGGGTCGCTCTTTACTTGGGGTATTTTTTTTATGTCTCTTCTGATGTTGTACTTCCTTGGTTGCATTTTGTTGCTCTGTTGTTTTGGATGATTGTACTATGCTTTTGCTTTAGGGAAAACGTGATTTCCTAGCCCAGTTAGAAAGGTCATTTGCACATCTTAATCGTGCTCCACCTTTTGTGACAGATCCTAACACAAAGGTGGTATTTTGTTACAAATTCTAACATGAAGGTGGTATTTTGTTACAAAAAGTAGCATATAGGTGGTATTTTGTTACAAATCCCAGCACCCTTTTTCATAATTATTTTACACGTGATTGGTACTTTTTGTAAACGTGCACCACCTTTGTATTAGGATCTGTCACAAAAGGTAGAGCACGGTTAGGATGTGCAAATAACCTTTCCGACTGAGTTAGGAATCGACGTTATCCTTATCTTCTAATGATTCCCTTCCTTGGTTGCATTTTGTTGCTATGTTGTTTTGGATGATTGTACTATGCTTTTGTTTTAATGGGTCATTGTGTTGTTCTGTTTTTTTGAGTAAAGATGTGATCTTGAATTGGACCCATTTGTGTTGAGGGGATATTGCTTTCCCAAGTTACTACTTTTTGATCCATTTTGTATCTGTATCCTTTTAGTCAGCTACCCGAATTTCCTTAAACTATTTTTCATTTATCTTGGAGTAATTATAACTTAACAATAAACCTGCACTATACATTATACGTGTTTTGCATTTTGTAACTCTCGTGTGTACGTGTTTTGCAATATGAAACCCTTATGTAGACACTTTTGCATGGTTACTTTAGACTTTTTGCAACAAAATTTTTTTAACCCCATTAGTGGCTTTGCAGACATAAAATAATTAGGGGATGTTTTAGCAGAAAAAAAAATTGTTCTCCGATAGTACTTGCAGAAAGGCGCATAGTTCTCCGATAGTACTTGGGGTATTTTTTTATATCGCTTCTGATGTTGTATTTCCTTGGTTGCATTTTGTTGCTCTGTTGTTTTGGATGATTGTACTATGCTTTTGTTTTAATGGGTCATTGTGTTGTTCTGTTTTTTTTGAGTAAAGATGTGATCTTGAATCGGACCCATTTGTGTTGAGGGGATATTGCTTTCCCAATTTACTACTTTTTGATCCATTTTCCCGGATTTTTTGTATTTTTTATTTATTTAGGGATGATTGCATAAACTTGCGGTGAACTGTGCGCGCGTTTTGCAAATACTATCTGCGCGTTATTATTTTTTTTTTTGCAAAAAGTCGAACATAACCATGCAAAAGTGTATACTTAAGGGTTCCAAATTAATTGCAGAACACATAACACGGAAAATGTAAAGGGAAAAACTGTCATTTCCAAAAAAATTGAAAGTCACCTGATTGTCGCGTGACTAATTTCCGTTAAAGATAACAAATTTGCAGACAGAAAATAGTTGGAGATGTTTTTTGCAAAAAAAAAAATAAAATTAAATAATACACCGATAGTATTTGTAAAATGCAGATAGTTCACCACATTTTTTTTGCAATTATTCCTCTATATTATATTCCGTTTAACTTTTCTCTAGGCTAGAGTGGACTCAATTTTCTTGTTTTTTTTCCAAGACATCAAACAGTTGTTTCTTGAAATGTGTTAGTTTCCCTTCCAGTTCTATAGAATAGATTTCTATATATATTCAAACATTTTTCTCTATTGTTTTAGAAAATAGAGATAAGACTGTTTGATATTTATATATTGCAAAAGCAATTGAATTGCATCTTTGTTCATTGGTAAGGGGCCAATGACTTCGGTCAATTGGGAGATGGAACTGAGCAAGGTAGGAATCACCCCAAAAAATTAAAACTTCTGCAAACCGAGTTTGTAAAATCTGTTTCCTGTGGAGCACATTGTACTGCTGCAATAGCTAAACCACGTGAAAATGATGGAACCATCTCAACAAGCAGACTATGGGTTTGGGGGCAGAATCAGGTAGTAAAATATTATCTTCTTTCCTTTTTTTGAATCTTTATCTCCAGATTCTTTTGCAGAGTTCGGTCTAAACGTTTTTAGTTATGACTTTGTTTCTTCAACTCTTCTACTACAGGGATCAAATTGTCCACGTCTATTTTGGGGCGCTTTTACTCCAAACACGGTATATGAAAAATTCTCGCGTTGAATTTTATTACTTCATCATTCATCTTATTGCAATTCTAAAATAATATATTACGAAATTGTAAAAATCAATTATTTAAAAGATTCGGTGTGCTGGATTAACTCTTGCATTGTAATTAGTTTTTGTAAAAAGGTATTTCTTTCCCAGTTCTTGTCAATGAATTTTTGAAGCTCTTAGTTTTTGTAATAACTCCGGATAATACATGTCATAGTTGTTGCCACATGCCCCCAAAATATCATATCATCATGTCTTAGATGTAAGTTGTCTTGAAGGTTTATTTTCTTATCATTCATGAACAAGCCTAGCAAGTTTTTATTCGGTTCCAGGAATGTTCACATTAGTTGTTGGCATTAGACAAGTTGGTTGGTTTAACAAAGGAACTTAATTAGATGACCCTAGATGTTTTGCTAATTTAGCTAGTGGTTCAATAGGCTTGGAACACTATTTATTTGAAAAGTTTTTTGAAGATTTTCTACATTTTCCCTGTATAAGTGAAGTGACATCCTACTAAAAGAGGAAGGATGAATAGAGTTTTAGTGTTTATGGATCATAGTTGATGGTTTACTACCTAAGTACTTAACCCTGCTTTGGGTGTCCGTCTATAACTAACCCGTAATCGTGTTATGATTTCTACCCATTCCATGGTATTGGGTCTTATTAGGGGACCAACTCAGTTAAAAACTAAAGCTGATAGTTGAAGGTCCAATTATAGTTGGGGTTTCAACCTGTGTCCGTGAGGAACCAGCTCTGATACCATATTAGAGGACAACTCAATTAAAAGCTCATGTTGATAGTTGAAGACCCAATTATAGTTTTATATTCTAACAGGTACCCTCATTGAAGGTCCTTTTCATTTCTTCTCTATATTCAATACCCTCATTGCATGTACACCGTCGTCATTACAGGTTATACGTCAAGTATCGTGTGGGGCAGTCCATGTGGTGGCTTTATCAGAAGACGGTCTGCTGCAAGCTTGGGGTAATATTTCTCAAAGATTCATTACTATTTCTGTATATGATGCAAGCGATTTATATACGCGCCTTATTGCTGATTATATCGGTGCTCATGTACCATTAAAAAGGATAAGTCACATGATTTAGAAAAAAGAAACTAAAATCTTCATGCCTCCTTCCATCTATCAATCAAAATATCGTCATTGTTCTTGATAAACCAGGCTACAACGAACAAGGTCAGCTTGGCAGAGGGATAACCTGTGAAGGTCTGCAAGGAGCGCGTGTATTAAGTGCTTATGCAAAGTTCCTCGATGAAGCCCCCGAGCTTGTGAAGATTACCCAAGTGTCATGCGGGGAGTACCATACAGCTGCTATTTCTGAAAGCGGCGAGGTGTAAGTGATTTGAAGGATTTGTTAAATGGAGATAACTCCTACAATTAAGCATGAAATGTGTGGTTTATCCCCATGACACCGGTAACTTTATTTTGGAGATTTGGGAAGATCTTGTTGTGGTGATCTCTCATCCAATGCAAGACAAGCATTGCTATATGCAAGTTTCTTCGCCCTTAGAATAATAGTGTGCCATGAAACGATAATGATTGAATATGTTTCGACTGTTCGGTTATATTTGCTTGGGAATAGGAATCACCTTCTCTTTGTCTGTAATTTGCTATCTATTCTCATTTTCAATCTCATCCTCGTCCTGAATCTTTGGCAATGGAGTGAGAATGAGAACGAAAACAGGAGTGGATATTGGACTGTGCTTATCTACACACACAGAAGGGTCATTCCCATTCCTTTATGAAAAGGGATGATTGCAAAAACTTGCGGTGAACTATGCGCGTTTTGCAAATGAACTAATATTTTTTTTGTAAATGACATCCCCAACTACTTTCCATCTGCAAATACGTTATCTTTAACCGAAATTAGTCATGTGACAGTCACGTGACTTCAATTTTTTGGAAATGATGGTTTTGCCCTTTACATTATACACGTTTTGCAATTTGGAACCCTTATGTATACACTTTCCCATGATTACTTTTGAATTTTTGCAAAAAAATTAACCCCGTTAGTGGATTTGCATACGGAAAATAGTTGGGGATATCATTTGTAAAAAAATACAGGTCACCATCGATGGTATTTGCAAGCATCCGCAAGTTTTTTTGCAATTATTCCTAAACATAATAGTCCAAATGCAACATTAGTTGTTGATTTTTCGAAATTATGTATGTGCTAAGTCTTAGATTTTCATAGTTTCTTTGTCATTTACATCATGTTCTTTTGACCTTACAGCTACACTTGGGGCCTTGGAAACACGGGTCAGCTAGGGCATTATTCCCTTCAATCCGGGGACAAAGAGTTACTACCAAGACGAGTGACTTCCCTCGATGGAATATTTATAAAGGATGTCGCATGTGGTGGTGTGCACACATGTGCTCTGACCCGGAAAGGAGGGCTTTATGCTTGGGGTGGTGGTCATGCAGGGCAGCTAGGCCTTGGTCCCCAAACTGGATACTTTTCGTGTGTTGCAAATGGCTCTGAGCCATTTCTCCAAAACATACCGGTTCTGGTTGTCCCGAATGGCGTGCGACTTGTTGCTTGTGGACACTCTCACACACTTATTTGTACAAGAGATGGAAGAATACAAGGTTGGGGTTACAATAGCTATGGCCAGGCAGCTAATGAGAAATCTACTTATGCTTGGTATCCTTCACCGGTTGATTGGTAAGATATACCTTACTTGTTTCTCAGTACTTCTGGAGAACGTTTTTTGGGGAAATGTTATTAACATATACCCTCTTCGGCCTTTTTCATTTATCAGTGGTTTGGGGGGGACAAAATGACCAAAATCTGGGTGTTTTTGATGATAAAGGAAAGGTGACAGTGTGTTACTGTAATGTCTCACCTTCATCATGTGTATGTTAGAAACAAAGGTCAAAGGGGGGGGGGGGGGGGGGGGGGGGGGGGGGGGGGGGGGGGGTTGTTAATGAAGTTACCCTCTCTTTTTTCGTTTTCTTTTTAATTGAACTATTGTATTGCAGGTGTGTGGGAGGAGTTCGGAAACTAGCAGCTGGTGGTGGCCATTCGGCTGTACTGACTGATGCATGCTCCTTGAAAGAGCTGTGTGAGTTTAGGCTTGCGGATACCGCAACTCCTAAAACTGCTATTGAGATCGAAGATGTTGCTTCAAGAACAGGATCTGATGCTTTAGTGCGCCTTTGTGGGAGATTGAGGTAAAAATGTTTATACACTTTTGGAAATGATGTTAATATTCTAGCCACTTTTTTTCTAGTTCTGAAGAATTTAGAAAACCAAAATGCGTTGAAGTTAGGAAAATAAAAATAAAAAATGTGATTTGCTATGATATGTTCCTTGAAGTTAGCCCAAACTGAGATCAGGATGGATCCAATATGTAAGCAAATATTTTAGGCAGATCAAGATTTTTGCTTATAGATGCTTAAGTTTACCCAATCTTTGAAATCTTGTTTCATGGACAAGTACATTGAGATCAACACATACTCATAGAATATTGGGATAATTGCAAAAACTTACGGTGAACTACGCGTTTTGTAAATACTATCGGTGTTCTGTTTTTTTTTTTTTTGCAAAATCATTAACAAGGTTTAAAAAATTGTTGCAAAAAGTCGGATGTACTCCTGCAAAGTGTACTCATAAGGGGTACAAATTGCAAAACATGTATAATGTAAAGGGGAAAATGGTCCTTTAAAAAATTGAAGTCGCGTGATTGTCACATGACTAATTTTCGTTAAAGATAACGGATTTGCAGACGGAAAATAGTTGAGGGATGTTATTTGCAAAGATAAAAAAATTAAACACCTGTAGTATTTACAAAACACGCACAGTTCATCGCAAGTTCTTGCAATTATCCCTAAAATATTATATCAAATTTGTGAACTTGTTATTTGATGTTTGTTACTTGGTAGCTCAAATAATAGATTGAAATGTCTTTTTAGACAACGATCTACTCATTCGTTTAATCTTTTTCTTCGATATGAACATAAGGATGCGATGTTGACTCTTCGTTTGTATTGATAGGGAGCATTTACTTGACGGGGGCGATTGTCTCTATGAAGATATTGAAGCTTGACTGTGGCCACACACGTTACATAAACTATTAGTAAGATAAGTTATCATTGGTTTATCTCATCACAAATCTGTTAGTACTGTAAACTAAGAAACTATTCGACTCAGATGCTCATGTTATGTGCAGTGTCTTGTATCCAAAAACATTCGTAGTCGAAACTGTATCTGTAGCTGGTCACCACCATCGATTACGAATCTGGTTATGATTGTAAAACCAGAAGTATAAAGTATTTTTCCTCATTAACAAACTTGTAATCCTATATACAGCCATGACATTATATATAAAACTTATATTCCAATATTGGAAATTCGTTCTTTTTATATATGTTCAGTGCTTCTAAACCAGAACTTTCTGTGGATGTTTGTGCTTGAGGTATTCATTTTTTTGCAATTTGTAGCCCTCTTCTTTTATAATTGCAAAACAAAATGACCCGAGCTTGCTTTTTTGTTGCATCTTGTATAAAATTGTTTCAAAATGATGATTTTACCTTCGAAAATTTAAATTTTTATAAAAATAATAATTAAAGGACAAAAAATCCAAATTTCCAAATTTGGATTTTTTTTTTCTTTTCTTATTAGTTTTAAAATATAAATTATAAGGGTAAAATCGTTTATATAAACGGCAATAAAAAAACAAATTCAGGATACTTTTTTTATAATTATCAAGGAAGAGGGCTGCAAATTACAAAAACTGAACACCTCAAGGTACTTTTTTGCAATTATCCCTTAAAAATACGAGGAAGAAACTCAAGGCACATGATTTTAATTAAACTACAAGTATATATATACATATATAGCTCGTTTGGGAGCAAAAGGCGATGTAACTAGCTTAGATTTCAATGTAAGTACTACACAAGCATGTATATATATTGGTCATGCATACATATACATAACAGTTCTACCGAAGAACTGTTTTTTTTATTCACTCAGATGTCGGAGCATCCACGGAGGCATGAGCCTGGCACTGTGTTGATGGTGATCGTCTTCATTTGTAGTCGTTGGTTGAAGCATGAAAGGCGACGAGCTCTGGCCTGCCTGGTTTTGTTGTTCCTCGTTTTCTTTTACCTGTACTCATCGTTTTTGTTTCGGTAAGGAAAATGTTAGTGTCATGAAATCGAAACAAACTCAAAGGTTTGGGGGATGATGCAGTTTTTAGTTTCATGGCTTGATTACCTTCTTTGCTAGCATGTTGTTTTGCTCATGTAGTACCTTCTCCTGTGAAAATATGAATGTAGTGTGAGTGACAGAACGATAATAAGTCCAATTATAGATATATTCTAACACGTGTTTTCATGTTTACGGGTTTGGAGATGGATTACGTAGAAGAGGAGATGAGTCTATTGAGAAGAGAGATAAGACTTGACCCAGAAGAAATTAGAAAGTTTGTAGATAGTGGGGTTTGAATCCAGTCCATGATGAGCCACTCTATACCATATTAGAGGACCAACTCACTAAAAGCTCAAGCTCAAGCTGATAGTTGAAGGTCTAATTATAGGTATATTTTAACAGTCAGACCCTATCGTTATGACGGGATCATCCTCTTTCTAGTCTATGTGTTTGGATAAATATATCACCCAAAGCATATACAAATTCAGATTCAAACAACTATATTCACATAGATGTTGTCATGTTCAAGGGTATGTATTCAGCGATAGGGTTGGTCTGGTGGTTAGTGAGCTCTCTCATTTCTTTCAAGTAAGTAGTTAGAACCCGGATAGGGTTGGTCTGGTGGTTAGTGAGCTCTCTCATTTCTTTCAAGTAAGAAGTTAGAACCCTATCGTTATCCCAAGATCAACATCTTTATAATCTCCGTGTTTGGCCAAATATATCACCGGATGGTATGCATTCAACACATTAAGGCACAACCCATTCGGGTTAGCCTGGTGGTTAGTGAACTCGTTCACTTCCTTAAGGTCAGAGGTTAGATCTCGGTCGATATGCCAAGATCGGTCTCTTTCTTGTCTCCGTGTTTTGGCCAAATATATTACCATAAACATATGCAAATTCACATTCATGTACCTTTTTCTGCAACTCCGAAATGGATTCGTGCATAAGTTGATTCTGCACCCCAAATCAGTTGATACATTAGTACAGCTCTTCTTGCCTATATATAATACATATAGGAATATAATCCATTTAAGCCCAACTTTATGTCATTAATTGTAGACCAATATGGATCATTAGATCAAGTATAATAAATTATCTAAATTATATAAAAAAATCATTAATGATATAAATTATTTAAATTTATTTTTGGGTTAAATATCGAAACTAACTCTTAACTATTGGTCACGAATACTATACTACTCAACGTTTCAAAAATGACAAATGCACTGCATTAAGTATTGGTCATGCGATTCTATTAGTAAAAGTGGACGGAGTATTCAGTTTTGTTAGTCACATGACCTCATATATCACTTAATGGATGGTGAATCGACGATTTCTCTTTACTTATTTGACCTGTATACGTTTTATAAGGAACATTATCATTGTACCCTCGTTATTGTTCCTTATAAAATGTATAGAAGTCAAATAAGTAAGGGCAAAGTCGTCATTTTATCATCCATTAAGCGATACATTAGGTCATATGACTAACGAAATGAAATACTCCGTCCATTTTTATTAATAGAATATTCGCACGATCAATACTTAAGGTAGTGCATTTTTCATTTTCAAACGTTGGGTAGTACAATGTTCGTGACCAATAGTTAAGACTGTATTTCAATATTTAACCCTTTACTTTTTGTTATTAAGAAAGCTCTTTACAAAATTCTTGGGTTAACTCAATCAAATGACCCATATTGGTTAAGGTTGTTTACAAAAATGCATGTCCTATTCGAGTTGTGGTTTACCTTTCTTGTTCGAACACGTTTGAGAGCCACGTCGAGCTGTTGCTCTAGACTTTGAAGCTCTCTCAGGCTCAAAGGATCGAGATCTTCACCCACGAAGTGGCTATATAAACACGGGGCATGTCATCACACCATGATCGGAACATATTTTGACATATATAGGAATACAAATAAGTGAAGTTTCCTAAACATACAGAACCCTGAATTTATTTTAAATTGAAGCTCCTTAAAAATCATGCGTCATTGAACATGGACAATACATCATGTAGCTTTTCGTGCATAGACAATACATAATGTAGTTTAAAGTGGAAAATAGATAACACAGTCGCAAATGGACAATACATAATACAGTTTTTGGCAATCAACCCTTATTAATTTGTATTACTGATATATGTTTATCGTAACTATTCATCCAATAATGTATTAGGCATTCATAGAAAATGAACAGGTTTCTTTCTATCACATTTAGCCTATGACTTACCTTATGTTCCTTTCAAGGACTTCGATCCTAGCCACGAGCTTCGGATATTCCAGAGACCAGTTGGCCTATATCAAGAGTCAAGAGATAATTCCTTACCCGTTTAGCTATATCGTTTTATCAAGAGATAATTTCGTTTAACTACACCTGACTATTCTAGATTCTCACTCTACTACCTTAACTTTCACAAAAAATACTAGTTTACTACCCCAAATTCTCACTGTACTACCTTAAGTTTCAAAAACTATAAGAACAAAATTGTAGTAAAATGATCATTTTTGAAAATTAGGGTAGTTCTCAGACAAAAAAAAAGTTAAAAATAGTAGAGTGAGAATCTGGGATAATTAGGTATAGTGAAACGAAATTTTCCCTGTCATCAACTTGTGTTGTATGAGTACAACCCCATTTACATAGTAAATTGCTGCTTGAAATTACCTGTGAATCAACAACTGGTTGCTGAGCTCCAACAAGCTGTCTTTCGGCATATGAATATCTCTCGTATCGTTCTAGGATCTGCTCCATACTGTCTCCAAAGAATCGAGGTTTATATTGTTGAAGGTAATCGAATTAGAATAAATATAACTGACTTGCTCGTGTATGATTTGATTATGATGATTAAATGCCAATATTATGTATTAATTTTTTTAAGGATCTTGTTATCTCCTACATTAAAGAGGCTAAACTCTTTAATAACATCAAGCAAACATTTTACTTAGTTGTATTTTTGGCATGCACGGTATAGTTGTACGTTCTGAACGCATTTTGTTGCGTTGCAGATTTTGATTAAGGGTCGATAATATTATGATCTAGTTTGTCTGCAGTTTGTAATATTTACCGTTGTATTTGTGCGATCAACGATTGTAAATTATAAATGATCGTTTGTATGTCTTCACCAAGTGATATATAAAATCTAACAATACTCATTTCCTCGAAAAGAAAAAACAAACATTTCGTTTTATATATTTTTTACATAGATGCAAACCCAAGATACTTCCCTGTGAATTTCTCAAGCTGAGACTGTTTCTTGCTTTTAATGCATGAACATTTGTATGTATGACCGAGTTTTGATTTTACAAAATTGTGAATATAATGCATGAACAATTTCTACAAAAAGAAAATAGGGTTTGTCTCAATATGCATTATGTTGGGTCTTACACTAACGCAATATTTTATTAATTATACAGTATTATTATTTTTGAATTGTACGATAAATTACCCAAAAGTGTTAAACAAAGACAGAAAATGTGTATGAAAAAACAAACACTTGGAGGTATAATCTCCAATATTCAAAGTAAACAAAATCAATAAACTAAAGACATTTATAACACTAATGACACTAAGATCCTTAACACAAACCTTTGCATGTATTAATTTAAAATTAACGAACAAATATAGAAAATTAAAACATGATCACTTGTTTCCTATTAATTTCCTCTATCATTGTACTTCCTCAAGAGTGGGAAAAAAGAAGAAGAAAAACAGTAGTTGTCCTATTTCCTAAACTTGGTGTTCACAAACAAATAAATACATGTATTCCATTGTAATGAAAAAAATAAAGTATATATATACGTATATGTACTTTTTTTATCAGGAATGCATATATTAATATAAAATTTCTTTTGAGATTAAAGATAAGTACAAAGTCTAGCTACAAATTACAAATACAAAGTCTAACTACAGACTACAAAAATCCAACGTTAAACACAGCCGACTACCCATATACTTAAAAAAAATTAAAACAAGTTCCTTATATTAGGCAAATGCTAGCATTCTTTAACCCAATTCCTTGCTTCCAGTCAAAGAAAAGAAAAGCATAAACTCTTATTTCTTAAAAAGTACAGCTTTTATAAGGTATATAAGTTTCAACAATGTTTCACAAAAAATATTTCATCAATATTTTATATTCTTATTAATCAATGCATATATATATAATAGATGTAAAAAAAATCACCAAAAACAATATAAATGATAAATATACAAAGCTATGTGTAGATATATCATACATCATATATATAGATGTAGCCCAAGAAGGAAGTACTAGGTTTATAACCCTTAGGTAAGAGCAGAGCTCCAACACCAAGCCCCAAATATCGTGACACATGGCTCTAGAATATATATCTCACTGATTTCAACAAATGAATATATACTCACAACACCTCAAAATCAAAATTATTTTCCTAATTAATTGCATAGTTTTTTTATCAGCAAAACATATATTAAAATAAATCTGTCATGAAGAGGAAGAGATTACAACACAAGTCTAGCTACAGCCTCTTTAAAAACCAAACCAAACGAAATACGCAACCTTTAAAACCAACGAACAACCATCGAAACAGCATCGTCAAATATAGAAAAAAAAGACCCACAAAATATATAAAATAATAAAATAAAAACAGTACAGTACTGGGTAGCTACCACAAACACAAAATGATACACAACAGTAGCTGGTTTCATTGATGCCATATTAATTAAGCAACTTAATTCATCTCTACTTGACATACCGTAAATAAAATGTTTCATCAAGATCGAACTTTTTCAAACAAATTTCAACATACGTGTACTTATAGGAAAACAATCAGGCACGAACCTGGAATCACTGGCATACTCGAAGAGTTTTCCTTTGGTGGAGAAGACGATCAGAGCGACATCTGCATCGCAGAGGACGGAGATCTCATGGGCCTTCTTGAGCAGGCCGGTCCTTCGCTTCGAGAAGGTCACTTGCCGGCTGATCTTGTTCTCGATCCGCTTCAGCTGAACCCTACCTCTCCCCATAGTTTCTCCTGATTCATCAACAGATGGAAGAAGATGAATATGATTGAGAAGAGGGAGAGAGAAAGTTGAATGTGTGTGATGGTGTTTGTGGGAAGGTTTCTATATTTGTGATGTTGTTACAATGGGGAGAGGAATGGGAAATGAATAGTGTTTGTTTTGGAAAAGAAGAGGAGAGGGGTATTTATGGAAATGTGGATTTGGCTGTCGAGGTGTGATTGGTGGAGAGGATGTACTGTCTCGTTTTGGGCCACAGGTTGTGGGAACATTCCGTACGTGGATCATCTTGTCAGCTCCGCTGGGCTTTTCGTTGTTCACTCACTAGTCACTCCTACTGTTGTTTCTACACGTTTGTAATAATGCTCCTTTTTATACATATATCTATACAAACGTAACGGGTTTTGGGTTTTCTTTTTCTCGTATGGCTGGAATACGATGTAATTAGCGTTTGTATAGTATGGAGGCGACTCGGAGGGTGGTCGTTACGCAGCCTGGTTACTCCGGCGTCTGGTTTCCCTTACGATGGAGAGATTGATATGTGACCTCTAGGGGGTTTGCCCTCGCAAGTGCATGTGTTAGGGGCGGTTTCTCGGTTACTAGACTCCAATTATAAGGTTTGTAAAAATGTATTTTTTTTTCTCTATATCTACATAAAAGTAACGGGTTTTGGGTTTTCTCTCTCGTATAGTTGGAATGCGATGTAATTAGAGTTTGTAGTACGGAGGCGACGATCCGGACGAGGCAACGAGCTGGAAAAGTAGGAAATTTTCTCAAAAATTACATCGTACTGATCTTGAAACTGTAACTAATACAAGTTCGATAAAAACATAAACTCTAAGAACTGGAAAAACCAATCGTGCCTTGATCTGATACAAGTGAGATTGCCTGACTGTCACTTGATTCTCTGGAGGGGACCGGTTGTTTTATGTGGGATGTACACTGCATCAATTGGTGGAGTGCAATCGGGTACAACCAATCGGGATGGGAGCAGGACGTACCTCCTCTCATGCGTCCCGCGTCTTCTAGGGGGCTTTGTCCATCTTTAGGAATTATGTATATCGCCTTTAGGTTCTGTTTCGTCAATATTACTAGCAAAACCAAAGTGTATTCGGGTCACCATATGACCTCCCAAAAACACCTCGGACAACCACCGATTGTCGAAGAACCATCAGCATAAACCTTGATCGTCGCAAAAACACGACTCTACTGACCTTAAATCGAGAGACAGATCGAGAAAACCACATGTAGAGTGATGATAATACTACCTTAGACTAGCTTAGCGAAAACAAGGAGGAGGAGGAGAAGAAAATAAAAAGAAGAAGAAGTGGAAGAAGAAGAAGAAGTCACCGCTGACGAAAACAACGACTAGGGTTTTGGGGTTTGTTCCCTAAATTATACTGTTTTTTTTGTTATTTAATTCAATTAAGAGTACACGGTCGAAAAATTATTAACCATTAAGAATATTACAGGTCTATAAAAAAATTCAAGTAGGAGTACTTTAGGAGTACTTTTGCTTGGATAAGTCATTTTTTGGTGGAGTGTTGAGAAAATATGTGATATATCCAGTTATTGTTGTATCAGTCTCCGCCTAGACTAAAATCTGTAAAAACGTCTGATTCGTCGTCTCACTTAGATCCCAAAATCTGAAGACCATCCGATTCGTCGTCCCGCCCGATTATTCGAAAACTTGAGACTCTGATTTGTGAAATTAGACCTTTAAAACAGAGATGAAAAGGTGAGAGACACAATATGTTTGTAATGGTCTTGAATTTTTAGATAAAAAGAATATGAGATGTGTCCTTCTTTGATGGTTTATCATTATAATTTAGATTTTTATTAAAATTCAGAGTAAAATCAAAATGAGAATATTATTTGCTTTAGTTTTTTTGTATTTTGTATTTTGATACTTGATATTTTTATATTATTTTTTTTATAAGCGAAGAAATTTTATTAGGCAAACGCTCTACAAAAAAGTAAAACGAAGCAAGAAAAACGATCCAAAAAAGGACCTTTTCCCCAAACCGAAACAGGCGTAAAGCCAACTAAAAACAAATACATAACAGGGATCAAACTAAATAGAGTACCGCCCTCCTTGCCTACTTCCTATCCGGATTCAAGCAGAGAAATCGGTTAGAAATCGAAACAGGAGTTAATTTTCCTAGAGGCACTTCCGGACTATCCTCACTCTCGCTATCCTCGATGTCCTCCTCAACCGCAACCTGCTGTCGAGATTCGAAGCCTGGGGAGATGGCAACAGTCTTTTTCACAAAACTCTTTCTAAAGTTCCATGTTCCTTCTTTACTTTGTTTAGCAATATAGTATATATTTTTATATTATACAAATATAGTATATATTTTATTTTGTTTTATTAGATTTATGTAATATATATTTAATAATAACAAAAATATAAAAGAATTAAATCCGCCTAGGCCCCGACTAGACCCCGCCTAACTCCTAGGGGTTCTTACTGGTCGATTAGCGCCTAGAGCTTTTTATAACCATGGACCTAGCTGTGGTTGCGATTAGGGTTAGTCATTTTCAAGGTTTTTTTAAGACAATTATTCAAAGGTAATGCATCGTCCAATTGTTGTGATGGTGTGTTTCCTTGATGTTTTCTTTACTCCCCTTCGTCTCATCATCCTATTAGGGCCTATAAGGAATGTTTACGCAATATTACAGGTGTTTCGCAGATTCTCTAGCTAGCTGCTGGTAACTGGGATCGATGCTGGCCCTTAAGGGGTCTATGTACAAGACAACGCAAGGTTGTCATGTGACCCGACCCGATCAAAGGTTGTGTGCAGGGGATGTGGAGACGATGGTGGTTGGTGTACGGATGCCAAATCTGGGTCGATCATGAGCCAGGCTACTGCAAATGACGCAGTGTTGCGAACTACAATGCATGTGTTACCGACAATGGGATTGTGAGGATGTCATTCGATGGGTTGATCCCAAGGAGAGACTTTTAGCCCTAAAATTGAGGCAACGTCTTTTAAGCAATCTTGTCAAGTGCAATGGACAACCACGAGCACGAGGGATGCATAAGAGGAGGTACGCATCTCACTCCTTCCCATTAGACCGAGACGCATTATGATCAGTGTTCTAAATATCCCAACCAGGCCCCGTCTAGGCGCCATTTCCTTGTTAGAGGATCCAATTAATTACCGTCTAATTTCAGTTTAGTCTCCGATTATTCCTCAAAAGACCTTAACCTTTCGAGTAATGTATAACGATTTTTAGAACCTTGATCATGACACCTTAATAAGACTTGAGTCAAACCGTGATTGGTTGTTCATAAACCTAAAAAGGTTTACCAATTGACACATGCCAGCAAAACCCAAAACCCAAAATATAAAATCAATGAACCATTCGACTTTAAAGAGCTAGGAATACGATATTTCAATTCTGGTCATTTTTTTTGATAAGCAAAGCAGTATTATAAATCTATCTCATTTCAAAGATTGAAAAGGGATGACAAAAAGCCCCTAGCTACAAAGACTTTTACAGAGTGGAGTGCATAGAATATGAAGGAGCATTCCTCTCAGAACCCCAGGAAGCCCCACACCGGGGGACCACAATGAAAGGGTACGCAGACCCTGAAGCAAACAACAACAAGAAGCCCCAAACTGGGGAAGACCAACAACCACTATGAATGAGTACGCAGACCCTGAAGCAAACAACCAAAAACGATGAATGAGTACGCAGACCCTGAAGCTAACAACTACAAACAATGTAAGGATACGCAGACCCAGAAGCTAACAACAACAAAAAGAAAGAGTCTAGAACCTCGAATGGCAACCCAGAAGCCCTGAAATAAAGAAGGTATTCCTCACTATGTAATGAATTAACGTAGTTCCATTGGAGATGTCTTATGAGTAATTATTTAAATTTTGGAATTGTTAAAACAGAAGAATAAAATCATGAGAACCAAAACTTATTTTTTTCGTCGTTTCTTCTGTTTGGTAGCCGAAAAGATGTGAAGAATTGGAAACCACGTCTATATTCATTTTCATCTATGTCTTTGCAAGTTTATATGTTTAGTCAATTTTATAATTATTTCAGCTTTTAATGAAATTGTATGGCTTTTGTTTGTACTCTTGTAGCTTGAAATGGATAGCCACCTTGAAACAGTTCTTTTACCAATTAATGATATTTTCATGTGTTAAATAATAATGCTCACTCATTCACGTATCAAAAGAACTTCGAGCATATTTTTTTAGGGAAAACTACCGATACCTACTCAAAACCATGCCCATGTAACTGATGTTTACTCTGAAATTTAAAGTTAATTGATGCATACCATGAAGTTACGACTTGTAACTAAAAACCCCTTCTGTCAGCTAAAATGACGAAAATACCCTTAGTGATTTTTTTAAATAATTTTTTTAAAATATAAATGAAGTGATTTTTTAAATAAAAATGAAGTCATTTAATAAGTAAATATATATATATATATATATATATAACAAAAGTAATTTTTAAATAATTTTATAACATAATTATTGAAGTGTAGTTGAGGGTATTTTTGTCATTTTAGCTGACGGAGGGGTTTTGAGTTATATTTTCGAAACTTGAGGGTATGCATCAGTTAACTTTAAATTTTAGGTAATCATCAGTTAAATGAGCATGGTTTTGGGTAGGTATCGGTAGTTTTCCCTATTTTTTATGAATGTTTTGAAGTATAAATAAACGCATTTCGTATTAGCTAAATATATGGATAATTAAATTGTGAGTCGCGACCAACTAACTAAAACGCGTCACATGGTCTTTAAAATTTTGATTTTGTGCAAATGGTGTCCAAAATTTACAAATTTATAGTCATTAGGTTTGTATAGTTCTAAATAATTTAGAGATAATTATCATTCCCAACCCCCAACTTTACGTCAAATCCATATCTTAACCTCTCCTTACCTTTCGTTTCAAATCCTAACCTCAACTTTCGTGTTTTTTTTTCAAAACCTATCATTTATTGTTCAAATTAACGATACAGTTAATGATTATGAACTGGTAACTGTGATGATGCAATGTTATGCACAAATCTGCTGCATTTTGTTTCCTTAAAACTACTACTTAAGTGTAAGATTGTGAATGTGAATGGATTTAGGAGGGTATCAATGAGAAAGGGGGCAAGGGTAAAAATGGGAATACATTCGAAATATGTGGTCACTTACTGTGCACGTGACCGGCAAATTAACTGTTCCGTTAATTTGAACAGTAAATGATAGGTTTTGAAAAAAATACGAAAGTGAGGTTATGATTTGAAACGAAAGGTGAGGAGGGGTTAGGATATGAATTTGACGTAAAGTTGGGGGTTGGGAATGATAATTATCGCAATAATTTATTTAATGTCTTTAGTCACAAAAACATTGATTTACACTTCAATTCGAGAAAACGAACAAAAACATAATATCTACTTACCGTATAAGGTAATGACTACCGGTCATCGGATTGAATAACATCGATATGTAAATTTCTGGTGTGCATCAGACCGACCATGACGATGTCGGTCTCAATTAGTATAGTAGAACGATAAATTCCTGATCACCCTTATTTATAAAATCACAATGAATATTAAATATTTAAATAGGTGGTCCTATATACATAGTACCATTTTGTAATTAAACAAACCTACCTTTTCTTTCTCCTTACACAATTTGCATCTCACAAATTTAAAACTCATGGGGACCATTACACATACACAACCGAAAACCAACCCTAATATAACACTAAAAATACTCATTTAGTACACAAACCCACCTCGTGTAGAGGTATATTGAAGTATTGAACAATAGGGACCATTAACTTTTTTCATCGTCCATAAATAACTTAAATTGGGAGGGAGCTAAGATGGGGATGGAATAATAAAGCATGGAAATTTCTCAACTTTTTATTATTGTTATTGAAAAACGTGGTAAACAATATGGTATTGATCTATACCGGACATATTTATAGAAACATGTTCGAGTAATTAGAGTTCATATTTAACTTTTTTTGATGAAAAACGGAAGACATCATTTATATATCAGTTAAAGTGATATACGTATAATCTGATGAAAGCGTATAAGCGAACGATAAATATTACAGACTCCAGACTAACTACCCTATAATATTACCGACTCCCTACCGAAACCAGAACGTAAAACAGGGCGCCCTAGAACGTGCAAACAGCGTGCACGTCAAAAGTGCAACCACGTGCACACCAAACCGTGTCACATAACGGGCACACCAAACCGTGCAACTAGTGCACACAAACGATGCAACTAGTGCACACAAACGATGCAACTAGTGCACACCCAATCTGCACCAAGTGCAGTTATTGAAAAACAGTAACACAAAAGAAAAAAAATAAACCTATCCGATTTAGAGTCGCCACCGTCCGATAAGGGACCTTGACCCGAGGAATCTAGAAAGCGCGAACTCCCGATCCTCGCTAAAGGTAACTGTGCAGGTCGGATATGCAGTGTGACGAGTCGTCGGAGCTGCCCACCACCGCTCAAACCCACCTTTCTCGACCGTAGGCACCAAAACAACATGATCCGGAGACGGACATAAACGCCGGACACCGAAACACGACGACAACACTGGCGCCGGCCTTGAGAGGAAAGAAAAAGAGGTGAGGTAAAGGGGGGAAAAGGGAAACGGGGGGAGACGAGGGGGTTGAAGAAGGGGCTGCCGGCTACGACCACGACCGTGGCCATGGTCGTCTCCGAAAACATCGAGCAGGGGGCGGAGAGAATAAAGGGAGGAAAGGGGAGGACGACTCGAGCTTCAGAAGGAAATGGGAGACGTGGGGGGAGAAGGAGCTGCCGGCAACAACCACGATCGCCGTGACCGTCACCGACGAGCGTAGAAGAGGGGAGGCGGCGGTGTATAAAGGAAATATAGGGTTTGAATTCATATTTAACTTTGAAAATGAGAAAATTGTCTACCATTGATTATCGTGAAAAGAAAGACAAATTGGATTTAGAGCATTTCCAATGCTAACTTGTTGATGTTAATTGTTCGTACTGACTGTTCGATTAAAAAATAATATTTCAATCATTTCTTAATCATCTGTCAACTCCTTACAATATTTTTACTGGCTATTTGTTGCAGACTATTTGAATAAATTAATATTAAACATAATACTTTTATTAAAAAAACATAATACACGAAAAAAAAGTTAGTAAAAAAACATCAATGAAAACTCTTAAAAATATAAAAAAGAAGTTAATAAATAAAAAAGAATTAACAGAAAACAAAGAAAATAAAAAATTAAAATTAAACAAAAGTATTTGAAAGTTAATAAAAAAATTAGTAAAAAAATATTAATGAAAGTTATTTAAAATAAAAAATAGTTGATAAAAGAATTAACAAAAAAATAATAAAAGAACTAAAAATAAAAAAATAAGTTAATAAAATTTAATAAATTTTTTTTAAAGAATTTATAAAAGAAATGAATTTTAAAAACTGGAAAAAAAAGTAACAAAAGAAAAAAAAGTAAAAAATGAATAAACAAAAAAAAGAGGTAATACTCGCCGTAAACGGCTAGTGCTGGTGTTATCTTTATCGTTGGAACTAACGTCGAATCATCGGCTTAATATCAGCAAAACTCAGCTTAACACCGACATTTTCTTCCACCAACAGTTTACTGACAATTTTACCATCAGCCTTGATATACTAAAACTGTGTTTTCGGTTTGGCGAGTCTATCATTGTTAAGAAGGCAATTACAAGTAAGTAAATATCATTGGAGACCACGAAATGTCACATAAACATGTCTCGAAAGGACATGAGAAAAGTCCATCCAAATGAGATAGTACATTTGTAGATGAATCGGTCTATTACTCTACATGTGACACACCTATTTCTTTCCGTGAAACACACCTCCATGGACGCGACCAAAAGTACTCATGTGTTTGTCAAGTTTTAAGGTTGTAATGAAATAATGTAGCTCAAGTGAAATGACATAACTGCCCTCCCCCAAAGACAACCCAACCAAGTCAAAGGAAGAGTGTAACGAGGAAGGAGAACCACGTGAGAGGGTCCACCAGGTGGGGTTGGGGCGGGACCCACATTTCGAGATATTAAAAAACGAGAGAAGATCTAACCTAGGATTGTTGACGATGATGAATTTATCTCTCATTTTAAATATTTTACATCTAAGCTCATAAATAAGATTAGAATCATATTAAACTCTTAGCAGGGAATATATACATTATTTAAAAGAAGCGTATGAAAACACCGACTCAAAACGAATCAGTCAAAAAAGACAAAATCTAATCGAAACAATTATAACAAAACGACTAATAAGTCCAGCATCTTGGGACAAACATGAAATTAAAAAAACAAAAATGCTCATTTACCAAAGTACTCCAAAGGTGCTGACATGTGATGTTACAATAGCGGTCGAGGTAACTGGTACAACTGTTAAAAACGGTGAGCTAGGACAAAAAGAGCATTTCCAGAAAAGGTGCCAAACGACTCTATGATGTGATCGAAGAGAATACTCCGTTAGCGGTCAACACCACTGAAACAGTTGTTGAAGCTTGAGAGAGTGAAGGTCGGACCATCCTTGTAACAAGGGACTGAAATGAGTCAGTTGGACTATACATTCTCCCGAGGAGCCAACCATGTCGTCCCTCCTCTGATGATAATGAGGTCCTCCAAAAACACAAAATACTAGTTCCCGATCTGATAGGAGAATGTCGTGCCGTAATTTAATGCAATCGATATCAACCTATGATCAATGAAAGGGGAGTGCCCACAGATCCCTCATTAACCTCTCAATTACTCATTGAGAAAGACGAAGGTGTTTCCCGTCCTTCGCCGGCATTCCCAATACCCCAACAAACTCCGTAACGCCCACGTATAACTCCAATCACCACATCTCTAATATCGATCGGTCGTACACCACCAACAAAAAACTACCGATTATTCGGTTGAAATATTATGGATACATTTTGATTGTGCTGTTTGATCCTAGAGTCTAATAAAGGGGTATCACGTGAGGGAGCAATGGTGCACCAGGTGGGCCCGACGGTGGGACCCACATCCTAAAACATTACTCAAATCGAGATAAGATCTAACCTAGGATAGTTGACGATGATGATTGTCCGAATCAGGCAACCTCGAAAGTGAAGTCTATAACACAATTCTAAAGTGGACTCGACCCTTTTTGCCATAAAAGGTGTCTTCTCCAGGGGCTCTATGCGGGTCCGAACCTTACCACATCCTCGTTTACGGTCTCTTTAATGAGCCCTTTCATGGTTTTGCTCTATGGCTTCTTCCTTGTACGACAAGTCAATGCTTTGCCACCTTTAGCTATGGAGGATAGAGAAACCTAGTGACCTTTCCTTTTCTTCTTTTTCTGAATTATTGTGTTTGGGTTTGTCCATAGGTCTCTATCTCTCCTTCCATTTATGATAGGGGAAGGGAAATGGAAGGACCCTATTCAGGTGGTTTCTTGCAATCATGATTCGGGCTTTCGCGTGGAAAACTTGTTTAGCACGATTAGGCTGGTGTTGGATCGTTTCGAGTAATCTTCGTGGTTGATGAGTTTGTTCGTTTGAGTTTTTAAACGTGGCTTGATAAAACATATTAGGGATAACTTTACCTCAAGTACATTAATATTTTTTTGTGCCACTTCAGTATTTTAAACTTTTATTAATTTATTTAGAGTATCTTAAATTTTTTTTGTCATCTCAATACCTTAAACTTTTATCAACTCCATTTTAGTAGCCGCCGTTAACTTTTCATCTGATTTTTCATCCAAAACAGGTGAAATGATCATAATACCCCTCATTAACAACTAAATTTAGGGTAAAGTAAAGTTAACGGTGATTACCAAAATGAAATTAATGAAGATTTAGGGTACCGAGGTGACAAAAAGAAATCAGATACTCTAAATGAAATTAACCCAACATATTATGGTCTCCACCTATCATTTTTCTTTAGATCAGGTCATGTAGCCGATCAGACCAGGCCCGACCCATCTATTTGTTCATCTAGGCGATAGTCTAAGGCTCCCCAATTAAAATATGCTCCGGAAAAATATTGTGTTTGTGTTTATAGTTTTTTTTTACCTGAAACAAGATCATTTACTTTTCTTGCATTCCTACTCAAAAGAGGCTTCAAAAATACGTTGAACTAGTATTTTTATTATTATTTGACATAAAATCATCTTTATTTATAAAAAAAAAAAGACCTTGATGTTTCGAGTCTATAAATCTCTCTTAAAAAATAAAATTAGACATTTTCTCTTTACTTTGGTTATAGCTTTAGAATCCAAAATAAATGAAGACTTTAAAACATATTTTTTTTGTATATATTGTGAAATTAAACATATTTAAACCTCCAAATCTCTTTAAAAAATAATTTCTCTACATTTATTTGTTTATGATTTTATAAGTTTTCTTCAAAAAGACCACCTTAGGCCCAGAACATGTAGGTCTGGTTCTGCAATCAAAAGGCCCACAACACTGTTTGGCCCACAGGTCTTGGCCTGGTTGAGTGCACTCAAGTTTATGGGTGAATGTGCAAATATGTTGCCAAGTGTTAAATGGTTTTGTGATCCAATTTATCTCTCAATATGGTAAAGATACAACACTATCATTGTACTTATTGAAATGACTTTTATGATTTGAATATGACTATAGATCAATAATTTAAATACATGATTATAAAATAATGTTCATTACAATGAGTTATGTTAATTTATATTTCGAAATCACGTGATTACACTGAAACTTGAAAATGAGTCGATGAATCACTAAATGTATCATATTTGGATTGAGGTGAATTAAGTGCGGGCTCATTAAGTCGGGTTTTGTGCCGATCGGATAATCTGCTATCATTGAAATGCGGATGGGTTTGGTAAAACTGGATCCAACACTCGATCCAAATCCAACTGGGTTTCAAATTAGACAGTTTTCGAACGGATCATAATCCTCGGAAAATTTGAACACCCCTAGATGTACGGACATGGAAGGGGTTGAGTTACAAAGGGGTTGTCGAGTTATGTTTAAGGAAAAAAAATAATGGAAGAGAACAATGACATCCATTTGAAATTTTGAATTCCATTTATTTAACATCAATTGAAAATAACGATTGATAGGAACATGATAAATAACGAAACTTGAATACTCAAGGTTTTGTCCGGGACATTCCTCAGGGGGGCTAATCCTCTGACTTAAATTCTTGGATATTCCAGGTGATTTAAAGGGGGTGGATCCCTTTGGTGATGGATGGGCGTTGCTGAATGATCTTGTAATTTTTTCGACTTGACTCAGAACGACATGTTTTGTCTATAGAACATGTTGATCCCTCGGTGGAGACTCTTCGGTAGAGTTGAGGATGATGCCAGACGTTCAAGGAAGTATATTGGAAAAGGAGGATACTTGAGATTGAGCTCTTTCAGATCCCATTGGGACCGGATGCGTCTCCTCAATATCGCCTCGCTCTCTTTTTTGGAACTCATTGGAACCGGCAAGGTCTTCTTCATGAACCCGAGCAAGGGTTTCAATGTCCAGAACCAGTAGCGGGGGCTGGAGCGGCCCATTATGGAGGCCTTGAGTGGTCGGGTGCGCCACAATCTTATCGTCGAAACCTGGTTTAGCGATGACCTTGATTGAGCGAGGACGACAGAGAAGAGATGAGACCTCACCAGATCCAATGTAGGGAGAAAAGAATACTCGCGGCGAAGATGGCAAAGGAGGCGTAGACGGCGGCACAAGAGGTGACCAATTGATCGCCGAAAGAGTAGTAGGAGGAGGAGGTGATGTTGGTGTTTTGACAATAGATGTACGAGACGGGGACCAGAAAAGAGGTCGTAGGCGGCGACTTGAAACCCTAAAGAAAAGAGAGGGAGAGGGCATCACAGTCTTAAATTTTGAATTCTAATTAATTAGTCATTTTAACTTTAAAATCCTAATGGATTAAATGCAAAAACCTATCTTAAAGTATCAGTCACAAAAAACATACTACCTAAAGTTTAAAGTGTCAAACCATTTATCTTAAGTTTTGGTCTTTATTATTTACATATCTCTATAAATTGGTCACAAATCATTTACATGCTTTATTATTTGATCACATATCATTTACATATTTATATGAATTGAAATGATCAATACTTTAAGTAGCTTTCTGTTTGTGACTAACACTTTAAAGTAATTTATTAGTTGTGATCAACACTTTAAGATAACTAAGAGCATCCACAATTATATAGCTGGTTGCTGGGAGGTGCTGGCAGGGACAATAAAAAATCATTTTTTTGGCTTACAGTTACCTCTCCCAGTCAGCACCCTATAATGGTAGCCCTTTTTGTTGGCTTTATGATAACCATTTTCCTTCATATTTTTGCTTCCAGTCGGCGATAAGAGCATGAACAACAGAAATGACCTTGGTCAGGGAGTGGGAGTGCAGAACTTGTGCTGACTGGACAAAAGTCAGGGAGTGGGAGTGCAGAAAAGTGGGTGTTTTGCAATAGAAAGGACCTTGAGGTCCTGAGAGTGCAGAACAATGCTGATTGGATTATTATTTGATATTTTCCTGTTTTATTTAATTCGTTATCAGAAACCGTTTAATTTAGTCATAATTTAAACAATTTTGGAAATAAATAATTAATGACAATCAATAATTAATAAATTCAACACGAATATAAATGAACTTCTAATTTTATTCAACCCCTTTTAATACAACCCAAAACAAAATACAAGTTCAAGAATCATCCTCTGTTGGGTCGACATCTGGTGGTGGGGGTTGGCTTCGAAGATCATCAATTTGGGCTTCAAGGGTAGATATGAGTCTTCGCAGTTGGGACTTGCAAAACTTATGGTCTGCCATAGCCTCTTCGTCGTAGGAAGATGTATCCGTCCCCACCATGGACTTGTAGTTGGCGAGGTTTGCTTCCCACTGTTGGGTTAATGTCTGTATCATGCGATACCTTTCTGCATGTTGTTCGCCACGTGAACGTTGAGCCTCAAACAGTGCACGTTCAGCGTCGATTCGTGCACGTTCCAGTTCGGCGAAGGCAGACATTTGGGCCGTGAGGACGGGCCCCTTCTTTGCGGCCTTCGCTGCCTTCTTCCCTTGCGGTCGGCGAGGGGGACTTGGGGCGGCCTCAGGGGATGGGGGTGTGTCGCTGAGAGGGACCTGAGTCCCCTCGTAGTTCTCGCTTCCTCCTCATTCTGGTGGTTGGGACTCACCACTGAGTTGTGTGCCCTCCTCCCCTGTGCTTGTGGGTGGGGTTGAGCTGTAAGCCTCAACCTCATCTAACCGCTGGCGTTGTTGGCGTACCTGATTGCGGACAATTCCCATTGTGCCCTCCTGGGCACTGAACTTCTCATTTCCCTCGAGCCTCATGACCCAATGATCCAAGTCGAACTTTATCGGGTGGTCTTTAATCACTTTCCATCATCCTCCCACAGTTGCTTCGCACGTCTCAAGTGCTCTTCCTGGTTTGCGCCGCTCGGATTCTCGGCCTTGGACCTCTTCAAATAGCCGAGCATCCTCCTTGTCTGGCTGGAACCTCTGAGCCAACGTTTCTTGATAGCTTCCCAGCGGCGATGTGGGTAACCTCCCTTGGAGTTGTATTTCCTCTGCACTTCGCACCAGAATGTGCTGCCGGTTTGCGAGTTGCCCTTTATGGCGTCTTTTGTTGTGCTCAACCAGCAAGTTATGAGGTGGTGGTCCTCCTCCTTGCTGAATGTCCGGCCCTCCGGATCTGGTTCTTCGGGTTGGGCTCAGGGTTGGGCTCGGGCTCGGGCAGGGGCTCGGCCTCGTCGTTGGGAAGAGGATGGTTGGGGGGTTTGTACGTCGGGTAGTGGATGACCCTCGTAGTTGTAGAATTGGGGTGGCAGGCCCCATTGTGATTGTGGTTGGAACGGTGGCATCTGGAAACCTTGTGGGGTCATGCCCCATTGTGATGGCACTTGGAACCCTGGCGCCATTTGGAAATGTTGGGGACGGTATTGCCCTGATAAAAAATTTTAATACAATAAATTAAGTGCAAAAAAATAAAATAATAAAATAAGTGCAAATAATTAATCAAAAAAAGGAATACAATGCATTAATACAATAAATAAGTACAAAAATTACGTTACATAAATAATAAGTTTGCACTAACCTGAACTCGACCCCGGGTTCGAGTTTGGAGAGTTGGAGCGATTGCCCGTTAGAATGTCTCCGAAACCTCGTGCCAGTTCGTCCTCGGTGAATCCTACTTCGTCACCAGCTGACTGTGCACGAGACCCAGCGTCGCCCGACATTTTTCACGAGAATAATTGAAGCGAGAGAGGAGAATTTGGGAAGGAGAGAGTGAAGTTGGATAGTTGAAGTAGGAAGTGGTGTGAAAAATATGAGAAGAAAGGGGTATTTATAGGGTTTTATTTTGCTGATTTTTGAATTAAAAAAAAAACTAGCCGTTAGTGTGCCAACGGTCGGGACAAGTGGCAGCCCCACACGCTGCCAGCGCAGCAGACGGCGCGCCGGCGCGTCCACCGCGCCCGGCCAGCGAGAGGGGAGCGGGAGCGCGTGCAAGGGGAGTGGGGCCGCGTTTTTCGACCTTAACACCGGAACGGCCAGCGCGCCCGGCCAGCGAACGTCACGGCGCGGGGAACGGGGCCGTTCCGTTGTGCCTGCTCTAAGGGCTGGCGGTGAGCTACCAACCAACACTCCCAGCCAGCAATATTAAATTAATTTCTCTCTCTTCTATTTTGGACTCTCTCTCCTTTTTGCTCCTAGCCGGCTCCCAGCCAGCCCACTGTTGATGCTCCAACTCTACAACCGTTGCTAAATTTTCATGGTTATTAAGTTAAGGAACGGTGCATAGTACCCAAAATACAAGTTTCGTTTCATACATGAACATTGTCCTTAATCTTTACGGCTAAAATATCACTTATTTTTCTTTATGCCACTTCCACAATCTGCCAACATTTTATGTGAATTAGTCGCCGGAGAAAGGGAAGTTATCAAAGCATCCATCCTGGGATGAAACTGGAGACCTGTTGCACGTTACTCGTTCCCGATATCTGGTCCGATCCCACGTTATTGTAGTTGCTGCAACCACAATTGAATCTTCAGAATAGTTTCTAGTGGATAGTGTATGTACATATACAGAGAGAAAATCAATTTAAATACAAACATCGTGTCATTATGCAAATTATAAACCAATAAGAGTCATTGGATTCGCAAAATAAATATAAGAGAAAACGCCGAATCCTAACTATTCTCAGAAAGGTCATTCGCATAGTCTAGCTACGCTCCACCTTTTGTCACATATCGTAACACAAAAGTGATATTTTGTTACAGAAAGTAACATAAGGTACTATATTGTTAGAAAAAAGTAACATAAATGTGGTATTTTGTCATAAGGAACCTCACTTTTTTCATAATTATTTTACTCTTGGTTGTTACTTTTTGTAAACGTGTACTACATTTTTGTTATGATATGTGATAAAAGGTAGAGCGTAAATGAGACCTGCAAATGACATTTATGAGATTGTTAAGAATCGGGATTATCTAAATATAATGACCCATATGTTGTCGGTGCGCAGGGATAATTCTTCACATAGCATGAGCTTTTCTGTCATTATGATCGCACTGTATTGTGTAGACCATATTTGTAGTACACAAAAGATTCCAACAGGTTCTATCGCTTTGTTGCAAAAAGTTGGAACCTCATGATGAAACCGTTGGATCCTTTGTGTGTGTTGCGGTGATGGTCAACATGTATTACAGTAACATGCAACAACCCTATGCCAACACACGTTATTGTTGTACGAAAAAATTTAAAATTTCACTTTTTGATCTTCTTCGTCTAATTTTTAGATCTGACGACATCTAATGATAGTTTGCACGAAAAAAGACGGTTATAATGGATCATACCCTATTTCCAAAGTGGGGTTGCAATCTAGAGGCTGGAAAAATCCCTGGCTAGCCCCATATGCCATACTCTGCTCACCACCTTCCCATGAATTCCTGAGCTCATTTCTTGAACCAAACTCATCCAGCTGAACAAATATACATCATGTGTGTAAGTGTACATGAAACCGATCAAAAAACCGAACAAGGATAGAAGTTACGGGTTTGTATTACATGACTGATTTAACTAAAAGTTTAAGCTAATAGTTGTATACACACTAAGAATATGCTTAAATGTGGATACTGCAAAACATACGGGTGTGATGTTAAAGCCCAATCCAACCCAAAAGAACTTATGGATGCATGCATTAATACATTTATCAAGTGTTCAATTCGTCCGTACATTTTTTATGTGGGACTTATATTCCAACCCTGCTAGACATGTACATGTGGGCCATAGCAGGGTTGGACATCTGCATATGAACCGGAGACCACAGGGTGGAGGTGAAAAACGGGTCATAAGCCAAACCAGCTTTGATACCATGTTAAAGCTCAATTCAACCAAAAAACTCAAACTGATGAGTGGACGCACTAATATACTTATCAATTGTTCAATTCGTCCATACTATAGAACTTATACTTCAACATGTGATATTGGTCAGTAGTTGATTGATATGGGATCGAGACTCACACGTATACACTTAATACACTCTTGCCACTTGATAAACTAGAGCTAATTCTAGTTTGATGAATTATAGATCATTACAGGATCTGCTGAATCAACAAAAACAACTTAAAAATTGTGTATAATGGTATTGTTACCTTTATTGTCAAAGCCCTGTTAGCTTCCAGTAACAGTTGTTCCTGAACATATATACAAGAGCTTGTTCATGTTATGGACAGGACAAAACCACCCCAAGACATGTTTTTACAGTTTTTAAGATATGCATACCTTGTTCTGAAGATCAGATAGCTGGTCAAGCATGTATTGAGTCTACAAATCAACCAAGTTAGTTCCGTTTTGTCCAGAAATTCATACGGAGAAACCTCAAAAATATGTTCTCGGTCGACCTTTGTAGCCCAACATGCTGTCCTCACTTTTTATTCTTTCAAAAACCTACTTGTACCTTTGATATATTATCAGAAAATGATGGTTGCTTTTAATTTTAAATCAAATCGGTTGATTTGGATGAAAGATCCCCAAAAAATCCCTAAAATACCCCTACCCTTTAACCCTAAAAAAAACCTTTCTGTACCCTAAGCTCTAAAACATAAACCCATAAACCCATCTATCTTGCTCTTTCAACCAATGTAGCTTATGGGTTTTTAGGGTTCGAGAAGTTATTTTTAGGGTTTTGGGTAAGGGTATTTTAGGGATTTTCAGTCTAAATGAACAGAAACCGTCGTTTTTTGATAATAAACAAAAGGGTAAACACATTTTTGAAAAAAGAAAAGATAAGAACAACACGTTTGTGTTAAAAAGGTGTTTGAGAATTAAGTGTAGTTTTCCATATTCTTAGATTCCATTGTAAGTCAAGGTCTGGTTAGGGTTAGCACCATACCTTAGTGGATCTAACAAGCTTTAAGGAGGACTCTAGTTGACGCTCCAGGTGCTCAAGCTCCTTGCTATTCAGTGGACCAAGGTCCTCACCAAGTAGGTTCCTACATGCATACACCAACAGGAAGAACTAAAGATCATGAACACCAAGAGATTCGATTTGAAATGACCTCTATGTAATATAGATGTATAGTAACATAGATATATAGAATTCTATACATTCTTTTATTTGAATCTTTAAATAAAGTATAAAAAATACAATTAATATATATCTTATTTTACTTTGTTCATTCATAGGATCTCTTTTGGGAACTTGGAAGAACAAAAAACCAAGGAATGATGCTGTTGTAATTTATATGAAAATAACGATTTTACCCATTCAATTTATATTTAAAAATAATCACTAAATAATCCAAAATTTCATCCTATTTGTATCGTAAGGATATGAAAATTTTGAACTTTTGTTCTATAATTATTATTTAAATTTTTTTAAGGTAAAACCATTGTTTTGAAACAACTTTTATACAAAGTGCAACAAAAATGGAAGTTCATGGTATTTATTTAATTATCAAATAAAAGTGTTAGTTACAAAATATGAATGCCTCAAGATATATTTTTGCAATTATTCCTAGGGAGTACCTTTGAGTTCGTTGCAGGGCCTCGAATCTGCCTTTCAATTTCAAGTACTCGCGGTAGCTGGTCTGTTGCATGACAGTACGATAGGTTATATGTCTCTTAAGTCAATCTTATATTAATATACATTATCAATTAATTGAATTATACTGATACATATAGGGGTTTTAGGAATCTTTTTTCTTTTTGACGGCTTCAATGAACGCTAAATCTCAATAAATACGACCTTGTGATAAGTAACACCACCTTAAGGCATGCATATAGGGATCAATATCAATTAACAAAAATGATGTACCTCAAGTTCCTTGGCAGGCCTGTTTACTTCAATTGCACCATAACTGCATTTTTGGTACCTCTCAAGAGTTTTGAGCATGCTGCTAAGTAAAGGCAACAAAAAGAAGAGACAAATCTTATCAGAACACTTCAAAGCTAAAATGGAGCGCTTTTAAGAAGTTGTGATTATAAGTTTCATGAGGTAATTAGTATATGTTCTAATTCTAGAGCCAACCTTAAACAACAATCTAGCTAGGTGAACATCAAAGACAAACTCAGAACATTTATAAGAACATCGAGTCTCGTATTACATTGGTCTATAGTCAAAAGAATCCATGATGTGATACATCTTTATGAGGACCGGATATTGCTTGAAGGACTATGAACAAAAACTCATGATGTATACATTAGACACCATTTTTGACCCCCAAGATTATTAAATAGATGAAAAATGATAGAGTGTTATATTCAAAATCAATTGATCGCGTGTCATACACACGAGACTTGTATCTTCAAAAACCCTAAGTTGCCCTTTTAATTACCAAGTCCACCTTTTTATTGTTTTATTAGAAATAATAATACAAACTTTATAATTTTGATTTTTCAAAATTTGTATTTCATATTTTTTCAAATCTCTAACTTTTAATAGATATTATAAAAATAATAATTTATTATTTTTTGAAAAGAACAATTCATTTTTTAATCTATGAATTAATTTGATTATTCGAATTTTATAAATATATTATTCGTTTAGCTCTTGGAAATGAATTCAGAATTGACTGGTTTATTCAAATATATTTTTCAAAATAAAAATTCACTTTATAGTAAAAAAAAAATCATTATTGTATTCAATTTTATCAAGTAATTAATCAAAAATAATTTAAATTTAGTTTTTTTTAAAATAATTGAAATTATTTTGATAAATATAGAAAATAATAAATTAGTAAATACAATAAGATATTAAATCCCTTAGCCACAAGTGGATGAATCTAAATATAACAGATAAGAAATCCGCAAGAATAACCCATATGTTAAGAAAAAATAAAAGGTAAGTAACTAGACTATTAAAAATTACTCATTAAAAATTAGGGTTAATTACCTTTTATATCCTTTTGAATTGATAACTCATCGTTAGCACCCCAAAATTTTATAACATTTAATAAAAATCCTTACGTTTTGATAACACGCATTTAATACCCCTTATGAATTGGACATATATCATTTAACACCCCTCAAGTATTGGTCACAGACCATCAAAATGACGTAAACTTGACCAAAATTTTGTCTAATACATAAGGGATAGTAAAAGAGTGTTACCAATACATAAGGGATACTAAAGGTAATTAGCCCTAAAAATTATGCTAGAACTGAATGTTTGTTTTGTTCCCTAATATATGTCATATATGATAATATCTCATTAATATTTATGAGTTTTCCATAATCTCATACTCCACCTACAATGTATCTCACTTTTTGATCTATATATGGAGTTGCATGTATATAAGTGTCAAAGGTTGATCTAAAATTTAATAACGGAGGGACTCTTCACTGAAACATATGTCAAGTCAATACCATGAAAAAGGAAGGAACATTTTACTTGTAATAATTCTCTGCATAGCAGGCACTAGGCAGAGACAATCATTTACATGCAGGATCATGATCAAATACAGGCTTCGAATTAGATGCTAATTCAAGGCTCTGAAGCAAGAACAAGTAATCATCTCTCACACATCCTGACACATATTGGTTAGTACAATTTAGTTGATCAAAAAATACTTGGAAGTTATTACCTAACTAAATGCCCATGGTATAATTACAAGCAAACTAACTAAGAGCACGTGTAATGCAAGACGAATCGACTGTCTGCTGACGGGTTAATTGTTGGAACATAAAGTTTGTATAAATGTGGTTTGTCCCACATAGATAAATTATAGAGCGAATAATGTGGATACATGGAAACATATTTCTACTCTTATTACTTAGAGGATGAAATTAAGTGCAATGACATGTGTAGAAATGCTATTGGATCATAATTATTATTAATCAAGACTATGGTACTTGGGCACGTGGGCATGTGAGTCTAGTCTGATTCAAATTATTTTTGGATCACTCGTTATTTACAATGTGAAGAGACATATGCTTGTCATGAAGGACCATGAATTATCTATATATTGCATACATTTTGTTCGGAATAAAGATACTCATCTTTATAAATTTATATCAGGTTAATATAAAAGTAGTGTGTTCCAAGCGATATGCCCAATATAGTGCGAGCACAAAATACTTACGAAAATTATACTCCAACGCGTTACTGCAACTCTGATCATGTTCGTGATCTAACACTAATCACTGAGAAAAGATTTTTGGGTGGATTCAAGTGATCCTTCGCCCGACGAGTTCTCAAAAAAGGGTTGTGGTCACTTATCATGCAACAAATGGGTGATTGAGAGAATATTATTGTGAAATCCCGAACGAATTTCCCATATTTGCCTAGACTAATCGCCTCCGATGAAGACGCTCTAATAATGCACCACATATTATTTGTTTTCTTGCTCCAGTTCTTGGGAATTCCACACAAAAATACATATCTTGATTGAAGCCAAGATTATCAAGCCATATATAGAGAGAGTTTATATCAAATTGTAATCAAGAATGAAAATTTATTTGCATATAATACAAGACACATACCTTAAATTCACCAAATCTCAACTAAAACATGCCTAAAATCAAATTCAAAACTTCAACAAAAAAAAAGGAAAGATTTCCTTACTTGATGAACCTCACAAAAACAACAAATCATAAAACAAAAACACCCCAAAACAAAATATAAGCAACAAAAACAGAGGAAAAAGAAGCAGATCTTAAGAACCCAGAAAGAGATCAAAATCAAACCTAGGGCTGCTACAGAACTCATAGAGCTTGCCACGATTGGAGAAGATGATGAGGGCCACCTCAGCATCACAGAGCACAGAGAGCTCATAAGCCTTCTTCAACAACCCATTTCTCCTCTTTGCAAATGTCACCTGCCTATTTATCTTATTCTCTATCCTCTTCAGCTCCACTCTTCCCCTCCCCATAGATCAATCTATCTATAATACCCCTCTCCTAATTTCCCCTTTTTTAAAATTTAAAAAAAAATTCTTTTTTTTCCTCTGAAGAACAAGCTAAACTTGCTTTTCTGGGTCAGGACCCAACCATAGCCAAATGTGTGATAAGCAAGAGAAAGCTTGATGATTTTAACTCAAACCCTAGAGAGAAATTTGGGAATAGATCAGTGGAGCTTTCTAGAGAGAGAAGCAAAAAAAAAAGTCTTTTTTTCAACCCTTTTGATTTTGTGCTCTTTTGAGATTAACCCATGAATGTGATCCCATGGATAAGTCTATACCTACACCTTTTTTGACATTAAAAAAAAAAACTTTTTTTTTTTCTATTTATCTCCTCAATCTCTCACCTCTGAAGAAGAAGCTAAAGCTTGATGATTTTAACAAGAACCCTAGAGAGAGATTTGAGAAAAGAGTAGAGCTTTCTAGAGAGATGAGCTAAAAAAATGTCTCCTTTTTTTAACCCTTTTGAATTTGTGCTCTTTTGAGATTAACCCATGAATGTGATCCCAGAAATGTGATGGTGTTAGGGTTTGGTGCTCTTTCTAGTTTCATACAAACCTTGGTGTTTTTCACTGTTTCTTTTATCAGCTACAAAACATAACAGTTTGGGAAACCTCCTGGTCCACGCGCTCTCGCCGCGTGCAGCTCACACTCCTTGACTTGATTGGAATATTAGGATGTAGGAATTATATATCGGAATAATTGTGAAAAAGTATTAAGAGGAATTTAATTTATGCAATTCTAGTTTACCTCTTAACAAAAAAGGTTAATTAAGAAAGCTGATTTTTTCAATAACATTTCGTTTTAAAAACTGATTTGTCATACCTTTTGTTTTTACGCACATAATTGTTAGAAAGTCAAACCCACGGATTATCTTTTTATTTAGGGTAATTTTCACCTCAATATCTTAACTATTCATTTTTTTCACCTCAATACCCTAACTATTTTTTGTGCCACCTCAATACTTTAGAATGACATTTTGTGTCACTTTGGTACCTACCGTTAGTTTCAGTCTATTTTTCCATTTTTCCATATACCCTAGAATGACATATGCACATAATTGTTAGAAAGTCAAACCCACGGAGTATCCTTTTATTTATTTTGAGATATATAAAAAGTTATGTTGAATTGGTAGTTATCGTAGGTACATATCCATTTTTCAAGAGTTTTTCTATCCTAGAATATATGAAATGGGTAAATACATGAGTTTAACTTTCTATCAGGTATGTACGTGAGAATGAAAGTCACGATAAATCAATTTTTAACTTATTGATCTTTTATCTGATATAGTTTTGTACTTACGTCTTGTTTTTTGTTGTTGTAATTTGTATACAACTAACAATTTTACCCTTACATTTTAGATTTAAAAATAATAAGTAAAAAAATAAAAATAAAATCCAACATTTTGTATCTCTTAGTTTTCTTTCTCTTTGTACCATACAAAGAACAAGAAAGTTTGAAAATTTGGATGTTTATTTTTAAGTTAAAGTTTCAAAGATAAAATAGTCATTTAAAAAAAAATAGTTATTTGGGTTACAGATATTGATTTGATTTTTCGTGTTGGGAATATAATTATTTTTTGTGGTACTGTGTCTGTGACGGCTTGGCCTTAGCGTGTGGTGATGAATGATTTGATTGTTTTATATTTTTTAAATAAATTTTAAGACATGATTTTTGATGTCTTAACAAGTAGCAGGAACGTCGTCACTAACCTTAAAATGGATCTCCACGTGTCGGGTTTCTACCGGTTTATAGTACCTTTCATGCTTAAGAGAATCTTATTTTTGGTTAAGGTGACTGTGTCAAATCTTTTAAACAAATAGTGTCATAAATAAAAAAAGATGGATAATTAAAAAAAGTACAATGTGTTAATAATATTTTGTGGGTTGTTGATAAATTTGATTATATTTCACTTTTTTTTTCAAAAATATATCAATTTTTAGGTCAATAAACAGGAAAAAAAACATATAGTGTGTCACTTATTTTTGCGAATTTTCATTCTCATCCTTTATCTGTTTCAACATGTGACATCATTGTTTACATTCGTCTAACAATGTCTAATATCATTGTTTTGTCTTAATTTTTCGGATTCATTAGTACCTATACCATGAGTTAACTTGGTGACTATGTAGCCATTGCTTGTTGATTCTAAGCGTCGATCTTCTAATTGCCGACAAAGCCGCATACATCGAGATACATTTTTGGTCATGAATCATCCTTCTACGTAAATTTGAAGAGAAAGAAAAAGACAGATTGTTCGATCAGGTCGTGTTTTCTCCATAACTCCATTACTTGCTTCGGACTAACCTCGTTAACTCCATCACCACTGTTTGTCTATCTTCTCGTCATTAGAATTGGAAAATGCATGATGTCCTCCGCTTATTGAAAACAACATCGATCTCCAAAAATGGTTGTTCCACGACGCAATATACCCTGGTCGAATGAATAAGAAATCTGACTCGTCTTAATGTGACTTCAAAATATCGAAACAAGAGCCCAATATTGGACCAATGTAATTACGCTTCGTAAAGATATCACAGTCTAGCGTAACCAAATACCTAATACAAAACAATGAATCATAACAAAAATTTAAGTGACAAAATAAATTGATTACATGAAGTTTGACTCAGAGCATCTCCCATGATAATATGTTGGTGCTGGCTGTTCGAATAAAAAATATTAAAATTTTCTATCAGTCAACACCATCAGCCAGCAACCTCCAGTGGTAGATTTTTCATGTTGGATGTTCGTGCCATTTTCTTCATAATTTCCCAATCGTCGACGATTAGCATCGGTGTTAAGCCTATCAGTTGTACTTTTCGTCAACAACAAACCATTAGCGAACCAATTATAAAATACCAATAAGCAGTCGACGTTTTCTCTCCATCAACGACAATATACCAACAAACCGACGAAGAAGCAACGGTAAAAGACATGACAAGACAATAGATACCTAGTCCGTCCGGTTATCCACGTGTCTCCTTAAACAACACCGTCTTACGTTCCATATATTTCTGTCTATCCGCCGTATATAGAGGTGCTATTTTCCAACGACTGTGCCCTGACAGACAGGTTCTAAACCGGTCACGTGTCGGCTTTCATCGGCTGCGGTGCTCACTGCCAGGTGAGACGTTTCCGTACAGATGTAACGGCGTCGAAAGGAACAGTGACTGCACACGTGTTGGAACACGACACGCGTGCTGGGATTCTGAAAAGCTAAGGTTCATTGTCCGAAAATTGGTACCACGCAATTGGTTCACACTCCACTTAGCTACTTCACTGTAGCTTGGGCCCTGTGTTGGGCCTGAAGTGGGTTCTGAAAGATGTGAACTTGGTCTGGGCTTTATGGATGGAAGGCCCAAAACCTAGATAAGAGCATGTGCAGTCATAAACGCCGACCAAAACGCCAATGCTCCTACAGTGTAACAGCGATTTCCTCCGATAATTTTGGGTCAATTCACGATGCCAAATCAATTCTTTTCTGTTTCAGTCACGCACACCATTGGTGTTATCCTTAACGTTGCAAGAAGAGAGATGATGAGATGCATCTATTTATGGAGATCGTCGATTGAAAACACCAGCAAAACGCCGCCTATTACTCTGGCTCTATTAGTCTTTAGCGTTGTTGACGGCCCAGTGAATCGCTCGACGAAATGAGGACTAATCTAACCGAGTTTATGTCCACATTCAATGAAACAACTACACATTTTGTGTCATTGAAAGGGAAGAATCAAATCAACAACCCCAAAATTGAAGCAATTTTATGTAACATCACTACATGACCTCTGAAACTTATTCTCTATTCCAAAACAGCTTTAGCTACACATCAAAGCCTTTTCAACCCCCAAAACCTCAAAAGTGCTAAATTAAATCAACTACATTTTATTGTGCTAAGCTTGTAAACATCAATGAAACTACAAACTCAAAACCCAAGAGAAGTAATGACCTGAACTGAAACAAACCAGAAACTCTTTAGCTCTAAGCTTTGCCAGCGGCGGGTTTAGGCGGGTTTAGCTCGTCCCAAGCTTCGATCCATTGAACCATGGCGTCTGCAAGCTTATCGAAGTAAGGATCGACCTTGGAGAGCTTGTCCTTGACCTGCTTGGACAATTCAATGTAGCATTTCTGAACTGTTGTGCAGTCTTTGGGAAGAACAGCTGATTGGAAGAATGGGATGATCTCTTCTTGCCAGAAGATGCCTTTGTACTCCTTCCTCAAGTTCACGAATGGGTTGCTTGCTTTGCTGTGGTATATGTAGGGAAGTCCGGTTTTGATCCCCAATCCAAGATGGTCACATATCACCTGAAACCGCTACCAGTTTCAGCAAGAAAGCGGGGAAATCTTACGATAGTTGATTCCTAACTTAACATTTACCCACACATATCACCTAAATTTCAACCAGTTTCAGCAAGAAAGCGGGGAAATCATACTATAGTTGATTCCTAACTTAACATTTGCCCACACCTGATCCCACATTCGCAACCAGTTTCAGCAAAGAAGCGGGGAAATCTTACTATAGTTGATTCCTAACTTAACATTTACCCACACCTGCTCCCATGTATCACATGAATTTGCAACCAGTTTCAGCAAAAAAGCGGAAAAATCCTACTATAGCCTAGTCTGATTCCTAACTCTACATTTACCCACACCTGCTCCCATATATCACCCGAATTCGCAACCAGTTTCAGCAAAAAAACGGGGAAATCTTGCTATAGCCTAGTCTGATTCCTAACTTAACATCTACCCACATATCACGTGAATTCGCAACCAGTTTCAGCAAAAAGCGGGAAAATTTTACTATAGCCTAGTTTGATTCCTAACTTAACATTCACCCGCATCTGCTCTAAAACAGATGTATTTACTGGGACTCGAATCTCTGACCTCTAAGAGGTGAGAGAGCTCTTTGACCACCAGGCCAACCAAGGTGGGCTCTCATACTTGAAGATCATTGAGAAGCATGAATAGATAATGTAAATGGGAGGAAAATGAAAGAGCAAAGGACCTTGCAGCACCAGCCAGCCCACATATCATCATAGCGCCCAATTGGCTGACCATCGCCCATGAGACCGAAGTACATTGCTGCACCAATCAAGTCACGGTCGAATGCCAAGTTCATGCCACACATGGGGAACAGGGTATTCTTTGGGATTGTCATAACTGCGTCAACATATCTGGTGAAAACATGTGAACAAAACTTAGAATCATATGTTGTATACAGACTATGTATCTGTGATACAAACTAAGAACTCATCTGAACACTTGATATGTTTATATATGTACCTGGTGTTCTTCTCAAGAGGTTTCACAAGTTGAGTAGGTGCATCATAATCCGGGATGTTGAGCCAGAGGCCATGAGAAACAGCAGTTGGGACACCTTCGCGTAGACTGAAAGGGTATCCGCGGACAAAGTCTGCACCATCTCTGAAAGGATCATACAAGGTGTTGAAGAAGAAAGGGGTGGATGGGCAGAGAAGGTTTTTGATGTGCTGCTCGAGAGCATTGATCTTTTTGCCAGTTGGGTCTTCAGCAACCTGTGCATCAGAACAGGTTCAGCAATGGAAATCTGAATTGTTTCGTGCAGTTTAAATTTGATACACAGTTTGTATCTTCATATGTGTAATTCCAGATATCAATAACATGTTAACAGTAGAAAAGGAGCATACAGATGAAAATTCATTTGATTGACTAAAGTTTTAATCATTCAGATAAGATCATGTATCACCACTTTACCAGGGATTGTTGATGATAAGCAAAATCATCACATTCAACCAATAGATGGAAATCTTTCAGAGCACCTACAATGCAATGCAGGGTGAATTGAGAGTTAATTCAATGGACGAATCGGCGAAAAATGTGATTTTCGACGAATCATCCACCTATGGCTCAAGAAATCATCGCCCTGCTTAATTCATCCATCTTGTGGCCACTTGTCACACCACACATGACTATTGTTAAAGCTCAATCCAACCCAAAAGTTAGAACTAGGTGGAGGCACCAATATGTTTATCAAGTGGTCAATTCACCCATACACTTTCAATGTGGGACACATATTGCAACGACTATTCGTCCAGATTTACCTGCTTAATCGCCTCCAACATTGTGGGAGACACGACAAATCGCCTCCAGTGGACTAATCCCATTGGAGATTAGTCCACATTATGACCTCTGAAATATAATAGCTGAGAAATCTCTTTAGAGCACCTGCAAATGCAATGCAGAGTGAACTCTGGTTGGGGCGAATTCAACGGGCAAATCGATCAAAAAATTGGATTTTTGGCGAATCGCCTACTTCTAGGACAAAGGATTCATGATTCCGCTTAATTCGTCCACCTTGTGACCACTTACCACGCGACACGTAACTATCTATTTGGATTTGCACGACTAATCTCCTTGAACTAATCATCCATCTCAAGTGGACTAATCCCATTCGAGATTCTCCTAAACAGGCGTTTCAGACATAACTACAAACACCTTTTGTGCCTTTATATTGGTAACATACCTTTTGTACCCCTTTTCTATTTGTAAAGTTTAATAACAGAACCACCGTTTTAGTAACTGTCATTTAATACCCTTTAAGAATTAGTCACAAATCATTTAATACCCCTTATGTATTATTAACAGTGTTCTAAAAATCCCATTAGGCACCGTCTAGGCGCTCGCCTAAGCCCCATTTTCTTGTTGGCCGACCCGATTAATTCCCGATAATTTGAGTAAATCCCCGATTAATCCCCGCTTAATCTCCGATTAATCCCCAAAAAGCTCTAGCCGCCCGACTAACGCCTAACGATTTTTAGAACTTTGATTATTAATAACAAAACATTTAATATCCCTTATGAATTGGTCACATATCATCAAAATGGGGTAAACTTGACCAAAATTTTGTCCAGAACATTACCAATACATCAGGTACTAGAAGAGTGTTACCAATACATAAGAGGCACTAAAGATAATTATCCCTTTTGATGCATATAATCGACTCAACCAGAGAAATTCAGATGACCCAAAACAGAAATCAACAAAACCAGAGAAACCCAGATGATCAAAATCAAAGACGAAGCAGAAAAGAGGAAGAATCACTGACAAAGCAATCGTCATCAATCGTAAAGATGTACTTCTTCTTCGAGACCATATAACCAAAGCACCTGCAAGCGGAGTCCTTAAACGAAATGCACGAGGCCTTGGGGCCGAGGATGCGATTAATATCATTCCGATTATACAGATCGTAGCTGTAGCCGGAGGGGACCTTGATGGTCTTCGACGGATCGCCGTCCTGGACGATGATTAGGTGGTAGGGCTGGAGAAAGGGCCTCCACATCTCGAGGAAATCGAGGTTTCGGATGGTGGGTATGACGATGTCGAGCTCGTCGCGGAGCGGCGGCGGAGGTCCGAGGGGGGTTTCGGCGGTGGCTTCGGAGACCGGAACGGCCATTTTGGGGGCGGATCGGAGAGGAGGAGGTTTGGGGATGGAGGAGAGGGAGGAGTTTATATAGGGAGAGGGAGAGGAGGAGGAGGTACAGGTGGAGGACGATGAGGAGAGTGAGGACGGAGACTTGTCAAAGGCCTGACCTTTTCCATTGTTGATGGGAGAGTGAGCTTCGCCATTGATGCTTCTCTTCTCGATCTCATTTACCGGTTTTTTTAACCGGTTTTGTGAAATTGGTGGCGGGTTTGGTGTAGGATGCGAACGGGTCGGGTTCGGGCCACTTTTTATTCCCGAACCCGATTGATTTTTTTTTTTGAGAAAAATATCATTTAATCGTTTTTACGGGGTACCGATAAGTTTACTCATAGAAGGTAGCCAATTGTAAAAGTAAGGTTGAGTTTCTAAGACGGAGACTATATAGTTTGAGACCCAATTATAATCAAGTTTATCGGTACTCTAAACCTTATGAACGTAATTCTATTTGGTAAATTAGGAAGCAGTAGTTTCACTCGATTGTCAAGCATGAATAAGCAGATACATAGATTTGTACCCTCTGCAAGGTGATGGTCTTGATTTGTTTGGGAACTTTTAGTGACTCCAACCTAAGGAAGATAACCCGAAGAGACCGGCCCATTCTAGAGCATGATGGGCTTTCATCCCCCAATCGGACCCATCTTCCTGGATGATAAGTACGGTTGAATACCCCTTGAAACCCAATCGGACTTGGCAACGGAACGACTAATCTCTACCTGGAGCCTGAAAATTTCCTCCTAGCCTCAACGAATCAACGTCGAGGTCGGGATCGGTCCCCCAAAGGCGCCTCTTCTCCCAAAACTTTCCCAAGAGGATCCCATGTACAAACTGCAACATTGCAACAAAATGTATACCTAAAGTACAACAAATACACATCTATTATATGATCGAATTCACTCATAAGAAAAATTGAGTCTTGATTATTATGATGTTTTCTTTAGAAAACATCAAGAAATTTGTATTAGATTTTTTTCTTCTTTTTATGGATATAATCGTGACAGATTATAATAAGGGTTCATGCATGTGACTTTTTATATTATAACATGCAATAACATGTAAACTCATCTGTCCACAGAATGCTACAAAGCATGACAAACACAAACCTAACATAAAAGGTCATATTTTCATATATGACCCCAAACTTAAATTAAATAACGTAAAATTATCAATACGAGAATAGATTACCGTATATGCACCATAATTAGGCTGTACCAAATCTCAATTTTTCAATAAATATGTTTTTATATGAACAATATATTAACAATTAAATAAATGCGTTTAAAAAAACAATTGAATAAATGAATAAAACGTGGCCGAGGCATGTTGGTGAATTGTTGACTTATATTTCCAAATAAATAAACAAAAAAGCACAGCTATTGGTCGCTAGAATAATGGAAAGAGCAAAAAGAAGAAGACCTGAGCTCTGAATTTTCCATCGTCACCAACATTCGACTCTTCGCATCTCACAATTCCGAAGAGAAAAAAGTGATTTTTTGACCACTTCATGCGTACCCAATTCGGCATTCCACAACCCAAACCACGCGTTTTCTCGATTCGCCGGCCAGATTGCGTTTTCTTCCGGCGGGAATCTGCTGCAGTTCCGGCGAGAGCTCATGGATCAATCCGATGCTCGAGCTCGAGCTCGAGCTAGTTCTCTGGGCAGCACCGAGATTAATTGGGACAAGTACGTTTTTTTTTTGTTTATGCTTGGTCGAATTGTTCTACGGATACCCATTTCGCAAATGTTTTTTTTGTTGGGTTTGTGGGTTTGTTTGGTTGCTGAGAAAATGAGGGAAAGGGAACTGCTAAATGGGTTGAAATTGTCGTTTGCTTTGGAGTTGGACAGTTGTGTAAAGATGTGAAATTTAGGTTTCCTCGGGTAGAAAGCAGTTGAGATTGCTGTTCTGGAATGTTTTTTTGTTGGGTATGTGAGTTTGTTTGGTTGCTGAGAAAATGAGGGAAAGGGAATTGCTATGTGGGTTGAAATTGTCATTTGTTTTGGAGTTGGACAGTTGTGTAAAGATGTGAAAGTTAGGTTTCCTTGGAAGTAAATCGGGTAGAAAGCAGTTGAAATTGCTGTTCTGGAATGTTTTTTTGTTGGGTATGTGAGATTGTTTGGTTCCTGAGAAAATGAGGGAAAGGGAAGTGCTATATGGGTTGAAATTTTCGGTTGTTTTGGAGTTGGACTATTGTGTAAAGATGTGAAATTTAGGTTTCTTTGGAAGTAAATAAGGTACAAATCAGTTGAGATTGCTGTTCTGGAATGTTTTTTTGTTGGGGATGTGGGTTTGTTTGATTGCTGAGAAAATGAGGGAAAGGGAACTGCTATGTGGGTTGAAACTGTCGTTTGTTTTAGAGATTACCAGTTGTGTAAAGATGTGAAATTTAGGTTTCCTTGGAAGTAAATCGGGTAGAAAGCAGTAGAAATTGCTGTTCTGGAATGTTTTTTTTGTTGTGTATGTGAGTTTGTTTGGTTGCTGAGAAAATGAGGGAAAGGGAATTGCTATGTGGGTTGAAATTGTCATTTGTTTTGGAGTTGGACATTTGTGTAAAGATGTGAAAGTTAGGTTTCCTTGGAAGTAAATCAGGTAGAAAGCAGTTGAAGTTGCTGTTCTGGAATGTTTTTTTGTTGGGTATGTGGGATTGTTTGGTTGCTGAGAAAATGAGGGAAAGGGAAGTGCTATATGGGTTGAATTTTTCGTTTGTTTTGGAGTTGGACTGTTGTGTAAAGATGTGAAATTTAGGTTTCTTTGGAAGTAAATCGGGTAGAAAGCAGTTGAGATTGCTGTTCTGGATTGACTTCAAAATCTTGGTCCTGTCTAGCTCGATGTGTATCACTAAAATAAATCTAATCTCATGCCCAGTTCTGGAAACAATCTGAATTATTATGAACTATATCTTTCTGCTTAGATTGACAATTCACTATGATATGCATACAAGTTCATCATCTTCAGTGAATGTTAAGAGCATTTCCAAGGGATTAGTCAAGGTTAATTGGGGTTTTTTAAGAATAAGAAACTGAAAAAACTGGGCTTATTCAAACCATCCCCGGTGGGATTAGCTTAGGCTGGGTTGATGGCTCAGGCTCATTGCAAAAAAGGGACACATGGCATCTTCTGAGTGGTCGGCGGGTAAATGTCCCCGTTGGGCTCTCGCCCGAGTGAATTCACTAGGCCAGTTCCCACTTTTCGCCGGTTCGACCAGCGTTGGAGATGCTCTAATGAGGGCCTTATTTGTTTGCTGACCTGTGAAGCATCATATCTACAATTCTCACCCTGGACACATTTTTCATGTCTATGCCTTTTGCCTGAGGAATTTCCACTCTTTCCCGTTTCTTGTGGCCCGAGTTGCAACTGATTCATTCTTATTGATGTTACCCAAATCTGCAGGCTTGACAAAACAAAATTTTATATCGTAGGAGCTGGCCTCTTCACCGGAGTCACAGTGGCCCTCTACCCAGTCTCACTGGTGAAAACGAGGATGCAGGTAGCTTCGAGGGACACTGTTGAAAGGAATGCCTTCTCCGTTACAAGAGGCATACTGAGAACGGATGGAGTTCCGGGTCTTTACAGAGGGTTCGGTACAGTCATCACCGGTGCAATTCCTGCCAGGATTATTTTCCTTACAGCTTTAGAGACCACAAAGGTGGCTGCTTTCAAGGCAGTTGAACCGTTTAAATTGTCTGAAACCACAGAGGCAGCCATAGCGAATGGACTTGCTGGCATGACGGCTTCTTTTTTTTCTCAGGCTGTGTTTGTTCCCATTGACGTGGTAGGTAATTCCTGTTCTCATAAGATAATATTTTCTCTATCAAATTGGTAAAAGATGTCTTGTGCTTTGGGCACACCCCTTTTGAATTGGCAAAAAAATGTCTATTTGAGGGATATTGTTTGGGATTTGATACAAGGGATAATTGCAAAAAAAAATACCCTGAGGTATTGACTTTTTACAAGATGTGGCCCTCTTCTATGATAATTGCGATGAAGGGCCTTGAACTTGTCTTTTCGTTGCACTTTGTGTAATTTTTTAAATGATGATAATATAACATTTAGAAATAATAAAAAAAAACATTTTTTTTACTTGCTATTTTTAAAATTTAAATTTTCAAGGGTAAAATGTGCAACAAAAAGACAAGTTCAGGCCACTTTTTTGCAATTATCAGAGAAAAAGACTACAACTTACGAAAACTCAATACTTCAGGGTACTTTTTGCAACTATCCCTTGATACAATTTTCCCTGCCTCTGTGGAATAGGGTAACCTGTGCTAATTCTATCCAATCCCATAAGGGGGGAATTGAAAAAGAGAGGATATTTTGTTGCAAACACTTGGCGAAAATTGCATAAACTCTGGAAAATGTGCACTTTTCCCTAAATGCTTACATGGTTTATTTTTTCAAGTTACCTGTCATTGAGAAGCCTCTAGTATTTGTTTTTAAATGCTAAATTAAGTTAAGTAATTGTCTTTTAAGATGAGGTTATCCAAAAAATGTATAAAAGGGAAGCAGTAAGTATAACAAAAAATGCTAAGATCCTTAATATTGTACCTATCTTCAGGTAAGCCAGAAGTTGATGGTACAAGGTTACTCGGGCCATGCAACATACAATGGAGGTCTAGATGTTGCACGCAAGATTATAAAGGCCGATGGTGTTCGAGGTTTGTATAGAGGGTTCGGTCTATCTGTTATGACTTACTCACCATCTAGTGCCGTGTGGTGGGCAAGTTATGGTTCAAGCCAACGCCTTATCTGGAGGTGAGACATATTAGCTTATTATGTTAAAGGAGTTTATGCACCTTTATCACAACTTGTTCTTATTCTTTGATTAGTTAATCATCTGTTGTCTCAAGGTGATGTAACTTACAAAGTGTTGCCATTTTTCGGGCCTGACATGTAGGTTGAGTACATAGTATGATTGTGCATAAAATAGATTTAAGGTTTCATGATCCTAATGGATTTTATACAACACATCCAGGGACCTCTGTCTTTTTGAAAACTAGATAATAGTATTAAGAAGGCAAAAACGATGCATACCCGAGAGGTACAAAAAAAGTACACTAGACAAACAGTGGTGGCACTGCACTCGAGCTTGGGTGTATGGTTTAATGAATAGGAAAAACTAGGTCTTGTGAGAAGAGTTGTTACTAGATGTTAGGAATTTTGAATGTCAACCAGAATTGCATATTTCTCAGAATTGCCAAAAGTAACTCCTATGTATTGTCCACATGCGGAAAACTACCTTTTGTATTGTCCATGCTTTTAAACTACCCTATATTTTCAACACGGTGTCTATTAGTATTTTCAACAAAAATACTACCCTTTCATATACATGTTTTGTGTGTGTGTGTGTGTCATTGGGTGGTCTAATTTATCATTTATCTGGTTGTTGTGGGCAGGCTCTTAGGCCATAGCGGCGGTGAGGTTGAGAAAAGTAGTCCTAGCCCGTTGAAACTAGTGTCAGTACAAGCTACTGGAGGAATTATTGCTGGTGGAACAGCATCCTTCATCACAACCCCTGTGGATACAATTAAGACCCGCTTGCAGGTACTTCTCAAACCCGATTCTTGTTCCTCCTTTTTCTTCTTTCTTACAAATTACATTGCCCCGAATTGCCGGATTTGCTTTTACTGTTAGGTTGTTTGAATTTGAAGTTGTTCTTCAAGATTTCCTACAACAAGATTATAACCAAATTGGCCGATGTACATATACTGTGTTACATGCATTTCAATTAGAATGCAACTTATTTCCATGGTACAAATGATTTTAATATTTAAGGAACAGTAAGAGAAAGAGGGAGAAAGGGTAGCTAATCAGTTATACAACCCAAATGGTCAAATCTAGAGCTAGCAATTCGTAATAGTGATGTACAGACCTGACCACAGAATTCCATTTTTTAGGGATAATTGCAAAAAAAAGACCACGAGGTATTCATTTTTTTTGCAAGCTGTAGCCCTCTTCTTTAATAATTGCAAATAAGAGCCTTAACTTACCTTTTTGTTGCACTGTCTGTAATTTAGTTTCAAAATGAAGATTTTATCCTTGAAATATTATATTTTAAAATGACAAGTAAAAAATAAGGAACCTACAATTTACACCCCCTTTAATTTTCTTCTTCTTTGGATGTACAAAAAAGATGAAAATTCTAGATTTTTTATTCTACTTATTTTTAAAGGGTAAAATCATGATTTTGAAACAAATTTACACAAAAGGCAAATTCAGAGTACTATTTTACAACTATCAAAGAAGAGGGTTACTACTTGCAAAAAGTGAATACCTCAGTGTGCTTTTTTGCAATTATCCCTATAATTTATGCTGGTGAAAGATTGGAGTTTTTTTTCTGGCAAAATTTCTAGCTCTATCTACTATCATGACTCAATTGTAGTTTACTGGTATTTCATTTTTCTTCCTCTTCTTTTTATTATGCACTATAGGTATTAGGGGATGAAAAGAGGCGCAATGCTAGGCAGGTTTTGAAAGGCTTGATTGCGGAGGAAGGTTGGACAGGTTTATACAGAGGCCTTGGTCCAAGGTTCTTCAGCATGTCGGCATGGGGAACCTCAATGATCTTAACCTACGAGTATCTAAGTATGCACTCTTCCCTAATTAGTACTAGCATGCTTACATATCAAATAAATATGAAAGAATTTGCTATAAATATATCACGTCATAATTCAAATCGGATTCCTACCATGTCATTGAAATATCATGATTTGAATTTTCATATTCCAATATTCAAATCAAATCCATGAAGCTAATCCTAACTGTAAACTCGTGTAATATTCTTGTTATCGTGAGAACAAGGAGATATTCAATAAGTTTTTGTTTAGATTTAGTATTCTAGACTTTCATTCTAGACCTTATATGTTGTATCGATTCATATTTGTACCTACACATTCGAATCTGATGCTTCTGTCTGCCCTCCCTTTTTCTGAGAATCGTTTTGCACCCTGAACGCCCATGAAAAACTTGTGCCTTGTTGATTTTTTGGGATTATAGTAAACAAGTAGCCTGAGGTATTAATTTTTTGCAAGTTGTAGTCATGTTCTTTGATAATTGCAAAAAGGGCCTTGAACTTGTCTTCTTTTTGTACTGTGTAAATTTATTTCAAAATGACGAACAATAAGTAAAAAAATCTAGAAATTTCATTTCTTCTAATTTTCTCTCTTTGTACGTCCAAAGAGGAAGAAAATTAAGAGACAAATTCTGGATTTTTTTGTTTGTAGTTATTTGGGGTAATGTTAATAACACGCCCTCCACAACCTTTTAGTTGCTTGTCTTGCCGTGCCATTTCATCTACTGACGGTGTTTCGTTGTTTTTGTCCACGCAGAGCGCTTGTGTACAATAGATGAGTAGCTGTATAAGACATGATCTCTCACAGCTTTGAGGCTGTTTTACAAACTAAACCTCCTTCAACATCAGAGTGGCCATATGTTAAAGGCTCTGGGGTTCTTCTGTTTATTCAACCTTCTCTCCAATGCTAGAGTATGCTCAATTATTAGACTTGATTCTTTCAAGTTCAACTATAGATTCTTAATGTTCCTCCTTTTGTTGTAACTGTAAGATCGAATAAATTGAAAGGCTGTAGGAAATATTCTTCCCTTGGCATAGATGAATAAAGTACACTTGATTACAATTGACAAACAAACCAGCATCACAATGAATAATTGTAAAAAAAAAAATTGTAACATATATGGAACTTGTATTTAAGTTGCATTTTGTATAAATTTGTTACAAGATGATGATTTTACTCTAGAAAAATAATAATTAAAAAAATACTACTTTTCATATCCCTTTCTTACTTTTACAAAAGAAAATCAAGGGTTATGAGAACTTGGACATTTTGTTTAGGGTTAAATATCGAAACTTGCTCTTAAGTATTGATCATGAGTACTACACTCCAACGTTTCAAAGTTACAAATGTAGTACCTTTAAGTATTGGTCACACGATTTTGTTAGTAAAAATGGACGGAATATTTCATTCCGTTAGTCATATGACCTCAAGTGTCATATAATAAATAGTAAAAATGACGTTTTCCCTTAATTATTTGACATCTATACATTTTATAAAGAACATTACCATTGTACCCTCATTATTGTTCTTTATAAAATATATAGAGGACAAATACATAAGGAAGAAAATGTCATTATACCATCCATCATATGACACTTGAGGTCATATGACTAACGAAATGAAATATTCCGTCTATTTTTACCAACAAAATCGAGTGACCATTTTTACCAACAAAATCGAGTGACCAGTATTTAAGGTACTACATTTGTCACTTTGAGTTCGTAACCAATACTTAAGAGTAAGTTTCAATATTTAACCCTTTTATTTATTACTTTTCATTTTTAAAATCTAAATTGAAGGAAAATAGTTTTATCCAAGCAAATTGTAACAGAAAAATTAATAAGTCTAGGGATTTTTACAATCATCAAAACAGAGGGAACAATTGCAGAAAAATGAGGACCCTGAGGTCTTTTTTTGCAATTGTTCCAAGATTCAAATGCTCAAACAAGATTTGAAAGCAAAAACAATGATATCCATATAAATAAACAGATTGTAATTCAATTTCTAATCTCAACCAAAATTTCCCACTAGATCTCAGTACATCACAACCAATTAAAACAACAGTCACTTGTGCCATGGGTTTAGCCTCACTTCTTAGTCTTGCTTATCACAGGAGAATGGAGTTAATCCGAATCTATGACTGAACTTGTTCAACGGGCCATCAAGCCTTGCATTGTCTGAGAGGGATCTTCAGTTATCTTGTTGGCTTGAATGGTGTTGATCACACTGGCAATATTACCCTGAAATGTACAAACAATAAAGAAATTGTAATTCCAAATATATCAAAAGGGCTACGAATTGTTCCAAGACTAAAGCATCTTAAAGTTTGGTTGTGGTAAGTTCTTTACCCTCCAGGTAGCCAGCTTTGTTCTAAGATTCTCCCATTGATGCTGCCCAAATACACGCTCAGTACAACGGCTGCAGTCAAAAGTAATCAGCCAAAACCTTACCTCAAGTGATCACACCAATCTCAATAAATTAAAGGGGAACATTATTTACACCCCCTAAACGACATTTGCTATATAAAAAAAACCATAAAGGTGAGGGGTTATCAGTAACACACTAGGTGATGGTTATGAATCAAAAAACCCGGATTCAAACATAATAGGTGATGGTTTTATCAGGAACACACTGTCACCCTTCTCATTTTTCAGTGGTTTTTTCAAACAAAATGACCTAAATCTGGTGTTTTTGATGAAAACGGAAGATGAAGGTGTGTTACTGATACCCCCTCACCTTTACAGTGTGTATTTGAGAAACAAAGGTCGCCAAGGTGTTTTAATAAAGTTACCCCTAATTTAAATTGCAAAAGCACACCAATACCATACCTTACAATAACAACTTGGTTCATCTGGTCCATCTTACAATCAATTAACTTGGCCCCTATTGCCTTGACCACCCACATTTCTACCTCGCCATCCTCAATCTACCAAAAAGAGAAATGTTAAAGCCATTTACCCAACACAGGGAAGCAAAGACCACAAATGGAAAAGGAGTGAAGAGGGCATACACGAAGTGTATCCTTAATAAGAGCGTAAGGAATCCGGCCAGAATCATCTGAGCCAAGGTCCACCAAAGACATCAAGCGCATCTTTGTTACACAGTCTTCATGGACAAGGTCTACACAGAAGAAAATTACAATAACTTAGAGCACAAGACTCCTCCAATACCCCAATGTTATGTAAGACAATAGTTACCATAGCTTGTCAGTGAAGTAGAATGAGCAGCTTGGAATTCCAGGTAAGCATCCAACCTCTGGGTCAGAAAAATCTGCAGAAGCTGATATAACAGTGCATGTTTGGCATCTTTCTCTAGTTGCCTTACAGCAGGCATATCCAGTAGATCGCACTGCAATGTCAAATCTGCATTAACCTCTTTGAAACAACGTCTATACGGAACATTTAAAGGTTAAGAAAATCATGCATAGAACTGAAATCGTTGAACAAAATTCATTACCTAAAAATTAGCTGTTTAAGTTAAAACAAGGAAAAGATGCAAAAGAGATGAACGAAGATTCCAACAGTGGTTCAAATTTACTATGATATCTATACATACAAATATATGCACCCAGAAAATGTAACATTGATCTTGGAGAGCTGGCAATGTCATGTAAATAGAACACATAAAACCTCTGTGTGAGCACAGAATCTATCAGTTGGAACTTAAAGTCTAATAATGAACGAAATGGAGTTTCAACAACTGTTACCACACATCCAATATCGAACTTTGAGTTGATATACAATATGAACAAATATTGGATAATTGCTTGACGGTTACATTTTAGGCAGCTCAATTTATAATGCAAAGGCTAATCATAATTAAACAAGATGAAGTGAAATAGACAGTTATATAAGGACAGAAGTATTTCTGACGATAAAACATGCACGAGTAATGTAAGCAGACATCACCACAGACACACAACCTTTTGACACCCAATTAAATTCTAGACTACCTGAAACATGTCAGGTGCCTTGACAAATTCAATGATTGCGTGCACAGCTTGCTCCTTGGCTTCACCCGTACTTTGTGCATCTTGATCAGAAAAAGTAGCCAAATACTTCGTCAGGTATTTGAAAGAATCTTTTGCTGAGCTGCAATGATTAAGAAGAACACACATAAATGAATGACAACAAACATTAAAGAGAAAGTTGAGTTCACTAACAAGAGCTAGAAAGTCCATGATACCTTTTACTTTCTTTCAAAACATTAGAGATGGTAAGGAAGAGTTCTCTTTCATCCTCAGTCCCAATATTCCATTCTTTTAAGAAACTATCTATCTTTCTAAAAGACGGAATAATATGTTCAGTAACCTTTCCATTCACCGCCAAATTCAGGGCCTTCATGTAAACGCTAAACTTGCAGTATGGATTGTCCAGCAGATTGTACAAGTTAAACAAACTGGAAAACAAAAAACAAGGACAAACATGAGATGCTACCCTCAAAATCCACGGATTCAGAAGACAATGATAATGGGATTTTACATTTTCAATCGCAATGCAGGCTTATCATTTGGTTGTTGAATGATTTTTCCAGATATAAGTTTTGCCATCTCAAGGGCTTCATCTGGACTTTGAGACTTTGTAACCAGATTACAGATGACGGTAAAGATGCACTCAAGATCTGGAGACAGACCAGAAGAATTAGTAGTTTGTTATTCACAATAATAAGAGTTTGATGGCCAGGAATACATTAAAAAGCATGAATTATGAGCAATAAAACTTAATAAAATTAAAGAATAGCATTCTACGTCAACCTACTGACTTGATTGGCAATAGATTTTAGCTCAATATCATCTCTCATCCACTATGAAGCAACCCACTCTCTTGACTCGCAAAAAATAATACTATTGACGTATCCAAGTGGGCAATACAAATAGGCTAAATATCCCAATATAAACTGCAATCTATAAAATATAGCCATTAGCCATGTTCGAAAAAATGAAATATAAACATTAACCGATGGTTCACTGGGGTTTGAAGGAAGAAACTACTACCTAATGCCTAGTATGAATACCAATGGCATAATTCACACACTTACTCATATACAGTAAAAGACTAAAACATTTGTCTCATATAGAGCAGTGCTGCTTTCCCAAAGACCTCAATTTATTGTTCCTGTTTCCTTTAATCATTAGAAGCAAATTCACTAAGATTCCAGTCAAATTACCGCATAGCATCACACAACTTAATATTTTCAAGGGTAAGTCATAGAGTCATACTGTCATAGCTACCCATAGAAAGCTAACCAACAGTAGCAAAAATGTACCTTTGTCCGAGACCTTTGGAAAAATCAAGTCAGCAGAGGTGAGCATGAGTGATGCCAAATCTAACCACCTCCCCATCACCATGCATTCTTGTGCTTCAACACATAATCTAGTAACTTGGGGCTCAGCAACCTAAAAATTACCAACAAAACCAAAACAAATTCAGACAAAAATATTAATGAACACCCAAATCATCAACACTCCAAAGAAAAAAAAACAAAAACAACATTTTTCCAGTAACCCAATTACTGGAATCATAATCCATTCCACACTAAAGAGCAACTGGGTAGACATGGTTTTAGATTAGATTATATTAAATTTCGCAATGAGCTGATCTGAAATCTACACAAAAACTAAATATTAATACTATCAAATAGGATATAACAAATTCAGACAAAAATATTAATGAACACCCAAATCATCAACACTCCATAGAAAGAACCCAAAAACACATTTTTCCAGTAACCCAATTACCGAAATTAGTTTTAACAAATTCTTAGCATAAATCATAACCCATTCCACACTAAAGAGCAACTGGGTAGACATGGTTTTAGATTAGATTAAATTAAATTTCGCAATGAACTGATCTGAAATCTACACAAAAACTAAATATTAAAACTATCAAATAGAATATAACAAATCAGAGTAGCGAGAAAGAGTGAGGGGGAGGAACCTCGGGGCCGGCGTCAGCCCAGGCGAGCTCGGAGGTGAAGCGGACGACGGAGAGAGCGGGATCTTCCTCGGAGGTAGGTACGACGGTCGTCATGGTCGGAGGAGACTCTGCAACACCAAATCCGAGCTAAGCGAAACAGAGAACTCGAAGACCAAAACCCTAGCGAAATTGGGAGAGCTTTCTATTCTGCGTATCTTCGAGGTTTTATCTTATACGATAGCAGACCTTTCTTACCGTCTATGATACCCATTGACCCGTGACCCGTGACCCGTGACCCGGAACTTGCTTTAGACCCGGACCCGCATTGTAAATATCTTCGATTCGGCTAAAAAGTGACGAAAATGTGACGTTTTCGTCTCTGTCTATCTGATTTTTTCCTCCAGCGTCGATGAATCTGTCGACCTACAGGTTCGCAATTCGGTTAAAAGGTGACGAAAATATGACGCTTTCGTCTGTGTTGATGAATCTGTCGACCGATGGATTTGATACATTTTCTCTCTTCTCTATTTCTTCTTTCTCTCCTCTCTTCAGCCTCTATCCTCCGACACTTGGAGATTCTGGTCCGAATTTACCCGCTGAAATCGAAGTCCATTACAAGACAACAACGAATCGACCCTAGATCGTCTCCTATTCAACCCTGCAGAATCCGATCCCATTGTGGAGTATCCCATCGAAGTGGCAACAGAGGGGCAACAAAGCGGTGGTATGGAGTTGGACGGTGAAGTTAAGAGGACGCAGGCGGATGGAAAGGAGACGCTGCACCTGCACTCAGGTGGTGGTAACATTTGTTGTGCACTTTCTTGCTCCAGCCAGCCACAACATATGAACGATAAAATTAACACCGGAATGAACTCTTCAGGAAAACCAAACAAAACCTAGATCTGACTGGACCGACAGTAACAACAATATCGAATCAGGCAAAACCGTCTCTCAATCACAGGACATCGTGTTTCAAATCATGTCGGCCGCAGAATGGTGAGTTGATCGACTCATAATCACGATCAAATTTGACTTGAAAGACTGGTGTAATAACTCATAAATCGAATGGATTGATGCAAAAGAAGATAAAACATACATAATTGCACAAACCATTAAATAAGCAAATGCACTTGGTACTGTCTGTGTTCAATACCAGATGTTCAAGTTCAACATGACATTTCCTAGCAAGTAGGTTCCATTACATATTGATAAAAACAAACAATAAAATTGATAACTTTGAAGTCCATGGATGGTTTAGGCCAACCCCACCGTTTCGTCACTTCTCATTTCCCATCTCCACCGAAGAGATAGCCCAAGGAAGAACCTCCTCCGGGAGCAGCATGAACCTTGGTAGACGGTCGGTCCTACACCCACATATACAACTCATTTAACGACATAGCATCACAGATTAACGTTATTTACATACTCACTATGACCTTTCGTTATCAAAAACACCCCCTAAAGGTGAGGGGTTATCAGTAAGACAATGTCACCACCTTTCACTATTAATCAAAAAACCCGGATTCACACAAAAAATGTGATGGTTTTATCGGGAGCACACTTTCACCTTTCTCATTTATCAATTGGTTTTGGGGGGCAAAATGACCCAAATCCGGGAGTTTTTGATGGATAATGAAAGGTGACAGTGTGGTATTGATAACATCTCACCTTTAAATTGTGTATTTGAGAAACAAAGGTCAAAGAGGGGTGTTAATGAAGTTACCTCCAACAAATGAATATCACAGGAAATAATTAAAGACTTGGAAGAAATTTTATAAGGAGACATATACCGTGAGAAAATTGCCACAGTTCTGCCCGTCAGCTCGGAGATAGTTGTTAGCTTGACTCCCTTGGATGCCAGCAGGAATGCCCTTATCGATAGGTTGTGCAGGAGCGGGGGCTCTCCGGGATACAGGGGGGTTGTTCTCTGGTTGTGGAGCGTTCTCAGCGGGCGCTGGGTTCTGAGCAGGTGGAGTGTTGTTGGTTGGCTCTCCACTGCCAAAGAGGTAGCTCAAAGAGCTCTGTCCACCACCACAGCTAACACCACGACCCATTCTCTCCGACTGATATTCTTCTACAATAATCAATCGCGTATAAAACGTATGAAGAAAAAAGGGATTTTGCAAGTTGCAGCCTTGTTTTTTGGTAATTGCAGATAAGTGACATGACCTTGCCTTTTTGTTGCATTTTGTGTAAATCTGTTTCAAAATGACGATTTTATCCAAGAAATTTCAAATTTTAAAATAATAAGCAAAAAATGCAGAATTTTCACCTTTCTTACTTTTCTTCTATTTGGAAGTACAAAGAGGAAGAAAATTAAGAAAAATAAAAATTCTGGATTTTTTGTATTTTACTTATTATTTTTAAAGGGTGAAATCGGCATTTTGAAACAAAACTACAGGAAGTGCAACAAAAAGGAAGCTTCAGGGCATCTTTTTGCAATTATCAAAGAAGAGGGCTACATTGTGCAAAACGTGAATTGCAATTACCCTAGGAAAACAAAAACACTTCTATTATCGAAATCTCTTTGGTTTAATATAGATTTCCCAGAGGCATTCAACTCACCGTCACACCAAAAATTATGCATTTTGACAATTATATATGAAACATACGAAAAATAAAGAAAAAAAAAACTTATATTATCAGAATCTCTATGGTTTCATACACAACCAACAGGCATCATCCAACTTGCAATCATACCAAAGATTATGCATTTTCCCAATCACACACTTCTAAAGTTTTGGAAGCCTACAAATCTCCAGCAAATTATATACCCAATGGCACCTACTAAAATGGTGTGTGAATTTTACAAGTTGGTTTAGGCTACTTAAAACGACAATCACTAGTCAGGCCCTCGCTAAGACAACTAGATCTGAAGTTGTAAACCTGCCATGAGACTTTGAGAAACCTCTCCTCCACCAATGTACTATTACATACTTAGGGGCATGACAATGTTATATAAGGGAAGACGTTATTTACAAACCCACTTTGACCTTTCACTGTCAAAAACACCCCCTAAAGGTGAGGAGTATCAATAACACCCTATCACCTTCCCTATCGAACAAAAACACCCGGATTTACGAAGAAAATGTGATGGTTTTATCAGGACCACACCATCACAAATCACCCAAATCCAGGTGTTTTTATGATAAACAACTGGTGAAAAGGGGTGCTCATGAAATTACCCTTGTATAAGATCCAATTAAACACAAAATTACCAGACACAAACCTCACAAAACTAGAAGCCAACAATCCAATAATTACATGCCCAAGTGACTTCATTTCAGTAAGTTTTCAACCTTCACAAGAAAGGAAAGAACACCAATGACCAAATCACAAGCACCACACCATTACCAAGCAACCCAATAACCTAAACCCAATTCGTCCATCTAGCCTCTCCAAAAAGGTGATTTTTTTTCTTTCAGTAAATCTTCATCTTCTCCAACAAAACCACTTTTAAGGAACTATCTCAGAGGTTAAGAACCAGATCTGGCACAACCCATTTCAGATCTGGCCCTGCAACTACATTCCCAGAAAATTCCCAAAACTAAACTGCTGGAACCGATTTGAAATCGCAATGTGGCATGATGAAATTAAGAAAATATGTATACGAGGCATTGAAAATGTAAACGAAGAAGACGAAAAAAGAGAGGACAGATCTTACCTAAATCTTCTGAAACGAGATGTGGAGCAAGGAAGCGGAAGACAGGGGATTGATCACGAAGAAGATGAAAGAAATTTATAAGACCGGTGAGAAAAAATGATTTAAGAATATTTATTGCTTACAACTTTAATTTATCATTGGTCCTTCTTCTTTTGATATTTCTCGGTTTTGTCCTAAACAATGTTTTATTCTTCAAAATTACCCTCTAAATATATAAAAGTGACATCCGACCCCCAAAATATTTATATTTTGAAAGAGCGCTTGTATTGTAGGGCTGTCCATGGATCGGGGTCCGTCCGCGAATCTCAGATTTTAAACCGGTCCAGATTCTCCGGCTTGTTTAAATCTGGATTCGTCGTTGGTCTCGTTGATTTTTAAATATCAGATTTTTACTGTCCGGATTACCACTTTACATCGCTTCTTTCGTTATTTTATGGGCCCTTAATTTCAAGCCTATTTCCAAGAAATATTTATATTGATGTTTAATATGTGAGAATTAAGAAAGACCAAAAATCCATTCAAAATTAACTCAATACATAAATTTACCACCTTTTTAATTTGGTCGAATCTATATCTTGCGTTCATAGATGATATAAGAACATCTCAGTCTTTATAGATAAGAACCGTATGTATATTTTTATAATTTGACGATACAAACTTCGACACTCCCTTAATTATACATTGCTTGTAGATTTAATTGGGGCTAAATGTAGAAATCTACCTATATGTATTGGTCACAAATAGTAAGATACCAAAATTTTAAAAGTGTTAAATGAATGATCTTATGTTTTGGTTACAGATCATTTACATGTCTTCATGAATTGATCACAAAATTTACATATTTCTATAAATTAATCACAAATCTTTTACATGTCTTCTGAATGATCACGTATCATTTACTTATTTTTAATGACCTATACATAAGAATAGATTTTTACATTTAACCCATTTAATTAGGATAGTAAATTCATTTTACTTGGTCATATAAAAAAATATAATCCACATATATAAAAACTTATCGGGGTCGGTCTTAGTGGTTCACCACCGGTTTTAAAAATCAAAACCGTCCACCGCCAAGAAATCTTCGGGTTTAAAAAATAAAATCCATTCATCGCCCCGAAACGCACCGGTGTTGATCCGATAGATTCCGGTAGGAACGGTTGACGGATTAAATTTGGACACCCCTACTTTTCTCCATGTTCTAGGCCTACCATAGTCCATTACAAACACAACATTGCCTTGTAAGTCAAGTCTGGCTTCTTCCACTGAACAAACCTAATCATCTGATCTTTTCTTATTTCAACAACTCTTCTCCTCTTCAAGACAAGTAAATAAAACCAACATGAACACAAACTACAGACCTCAACAACATATGATAACAGTACAAATAATGTACATAAATCACTTAAAAACCATGATACTATTTGCAAAAACAACCAATGTGGCCTTTTGCAAAACAACCATGAAGGCTAGCTCAGGTTGGAGCTTGGAGGTGTGTTTGAGATCTCAACCAATAACTTGTGCAGAGCTTGTGGCTTGGAGAAAAACGGCGAGTGATCTGCGCCTTTAAGCCTGAACACCTTCTCCGGTGGCCCTGAGTTTATCATGCTCTCCTGTGCCGTCGATGGTATGGCGTTATCTTCTGTTGTTTCGATATAGAACCGCCTCACTGAGCCATAGTTCGCTTCTGAAAGAGAGAGCTTCTCCAAAACCGGTGCAAACGGGATCGATCTCATCGATACAGATGCTAGTGCAATATCCTGAAGAACAAACAACATGTATAATTGATTGTTATAAGCGCTCTCTATTTATTACAATGAGATCATTGCAAAAAAAGTACCCTGAGGTATTCACTTTTTGCAACTTATAATTTTACGCTTGGAAATTTAAATAAAAAATAATGATCGAAGGACATAACTTTTTTTACTCTTTACACGGTAAAAAGAGGGAAAAAAAGAAGGGATATGAAAATTTAGATTTTAAAAAAATCTAAATTGTAAAGGTAAAATCATCATTTTTGTACAAATTGCAATAATGGGACAAGTTCAGGGTACTTGTTTGCAATTATCAAAGAAGGGGGGTATAAGATGCAAAAAATGAATGCCTCATGGTACTCTTTTTTTTTTTTGCAATTATCACTATTATAATTGTCAAACATACCTTTGTAGGACTTTGATTGAACAACAATTCCGTAACCAATGACTTGTCTAGATCGATTGCAGTCGGAGGCTTATCGTTCCCATTTGCATAAACAAATATCTGGGCCTGTTGCATCAGATCATTCGAACCCGTCTGCAATGAAGACTGGTTTTCCAAATTTAGAAGATTAATTTCAAAACTCAACTCAATGTGATTTAATGAAGCTCAAAATGTTGTGAAATGAAACCTGTTGGGAGATCATGTCAAGAGTGCTTTGTCCATCAGTCAACATTGCTGCAGCTATAAAGACGGCTTTTACGATCTTACTAGGAAACGCCTCCATCGCGTATGATATGCATGCTCCTCCGAAATCATGCCCCACCAAAATCACCTGTGCAAATTTAGATTAGGGTTGGTTGCTAAAAACTACAGTATGTATTGTCCCTAATTTTAACGGAATATTTCAAATTTTGTAAGTAAACGACCGTGGTCAAAAGATAGTGTAGTTTAAAAGCGTGGAAAATACATAATGCAGTTTTTCGCAAGTGGGCAATACGTAATGTAGTTTTTTGCAATTAACCCTTTAGATTAAGAAAGAAAAATCAGTCCAAGGTCCTGAAGAAACAAGGATTCCATACTCATGATTCAGATAACATATGGTTCAAATTGAAGATGGAAACAAGGAAGTTGATGGTAAGACAATAAATAAATGTGATAATTGCAAAAAAGTACACCGAGGTATTCATTTTTTGCAACTTGTAGCCATCTTCTTTGATAATTGCAAAAAAGTACCCTGAACTTGCCTTTTTGTTGCAATTTGTATAAATGGTGATTTTACCTTTACAATTTAGATTTGAAAAATAAAAAGTAAAAAACAAAAAATCCAAATTTTCATCTCTTAATTTTCTTTTGGATTTTTTGTTCTTTAAATTTCCAAGGATAAAATCGTTATTTTGTAACAAATTTATACAAAGTGCAATAAAATACAAGTTCATGGCATTTGTTTGCAATTATCAAAGAAGAGGGCTACAATACAAGTTGCAAAAAACGAATACCCCATGGTACTTTTATGTCACTTAAATGCAGCAGAAAGCATTACAGCAACAAAGGCAGCGAGGAGACACGGAAAAAAAGGTGTAGAAATATAACCTTCTCTCCATCTTCAAGCTTATCGAGAAAATCGGTGAGTGGCTTCACATACTGTGAGAGACTGGTAACGCCGTTCGTATCGAATGAATGAACTCCAGAACCAGTTAAATCTACAGCAGTAACTTTGAAACCACCTTCTTCTAAAAGTGTAATAGTTTTATACCAACACCAAGCACCAAAGCCACCTCCATGGACAAGCACAAAATGGCTGCTCTCAAGATTCTCAACTTTTACATCCTGTCAAAGGAAATAGTTAGTATAGAAGAAAGATTTCGATCAATCAGAACAATCAGAGAGTTACGAAGAGGTAAGAAAGAAAAAAAAAGGTCGAGCAAACATGTGAACCGAAATAAGGATAAGGGTTAATTACTAAAAACTACCTTATGTATTGCCCACTTGCAAAAAAACTACATTATGTATTGTCCACGCTTTAAACTACCTTTATGTATTATCCAAGTGCGAAAAAATTATCCTTATGTATTGTCCACGTCCTTAATTTCAACGGAATATTCCAAATTTTGTAAGTAAACGACCATGGTCAAAGGATAGTGTAGTTTAAAAGCATGGACAATACATAATGTAGTTTTTCGCAATTAACCCTAAGGATAAGAAGAAGTGCTTCAGGAATATTGCCCCTGACCACCTGCGAAAAGTGGCAATCCAACGGGAAACCCAGTTCGCTAATCGCTGAACTAACTCGAGGTGAAACCCCTGTAGAAATGTATACATAATAAGCATCCACTATGTTGAATGGTTGTTTTGTACAAGTAACATTAGGTGGCAAATTGAAACATAGCTTTTGCCAACTATATCATAAAGCTCCATTCCATCTACTTTTGTTTGCTCATAAATATATAAACTACGGTGTCATCATTACATTCTTTCAATAAGCAAAAGGAGTAAAGGACAATCATACAGACCCATGTTCTCATTTTTTCCAAAATGCACATTCCAAACAGAGTACTATTTAGTTAACATAAATTCATGATCTTCCAAATATCAACCTAAACCCTTCATTGATGATACTAGTACATACCAAAATCACACAATTCCTCCATTTCCATAGACCCATAATTAATAATCTTTCAGCAAGATACCCAAAACACTAACCTCGCATTAAGAATAGGAAAAACAACAACAAACAGTGGCATTTTCCGTTTGCAAATCCATTATCACATTGCATTTGTTTGGAAATGACAGTTTTGCCCCTTACATTATACGTGTTTTGCAATTTGCAACCCACGTACATACATGTTTTTGCAATTTGGTACCCTTATGTATACACTTTTTTCATGGTTATTTTCGAGTTCTTACAAAAAATAAAATTAACCCGTCGGTGGATTTGGATATTTGCAGGTGGAAAATATCCAAGGATGTTTTTTGCAAAAAAAAAAAAAAACAGTTCCCCGATAATATTTGCAAAATGCGCATAGTTCACTGGACGTTTTCGCAATTATTCCGAAAACAAATATACAATTTCTCCCCTAAATGCCAATTTCCATTTTCTCTGATAAGCACAATCAAGACCACAAAACCTTTCATCTCCATGATTGGTAGGGTTAATTACCTTTTTTCTATTGGTACCGTCCTTTTGTATCCCTGCGTTTTGTAACGTTCAACAGTACCTCCGTTTTGGTAACTGTCATATAGTACCATTTATGGATTGGTCACAGATCATCAAAATGGCGTAAAACGTTTCGTCTAGAGCGTTCCGAATGCATCAGGGTACTAAAAGAGTGTTACCAATAGAAAAGAGGTATTCAAGATAATTAACCCTGATTAGTAACTACCCACAAAAATGATCAATGACCCATAAACACAAATCACCCATTAACTCCAAAATCACCCCAATCAATCACAACCCAATTTACCCAACCATCAATCCATCACCACAGTTCACAGCACAAGCAATGGGTCAGCAACAACGAACCAAACCTGATTAACGAGCTGGTGAGGCTGAAGCACCGGGTCCCCAATCGACCGACCCCGCGAGCTCGCGCTCCGGGGGAGCTGATTTCTCCTGCCGCCGCCGGAATTTGGGTACCGCACCGAAGCCGACCGGTCGAAGGGCAGAGATCCCCCATTCAGCTGGTGCTGCCGCAGCATAATCGCGGCGGCGATCGCCTGCTCGTGAATCGAGTCCTCGAGCTTCTCCTTGCGCGACGACGACGACCTCGAGCGCGACCACCGGCCGCCGGAGCTGGGAGGTAGGACCACCGGCCGTCGCTGCTTCGCCGGCTGCGGAGAGAGGAAGGTGCAGATGTTACCCATTTCTGATTCATACACGGAGAGAGATTTGAGAGGGTTTTAGAGAGAGCTCTGATGATGAAGACGGTGGCGATTGAAATGTAACTGTTGAGCTTTATTTTGAGTGGAATAAAAATTGCTTTTTTATTTTATATATATGTAACTGATTAGGACACGACAAAACTTAATTATCGGTTATTAATTTCAGACAAACAACAAAATCATGGGTTTATCGTAATCAGTTATGTAATAATTGATGACATCGGAAACGGAAACATAATTTAAGGGAAAGGTAGGGTGAGATATGATATTTAAAATAAATAATGTTGTAGGTTGCCAGAAATAAATGTAACGTAAAACTCACGATGAAATGTGATGATTTTAAATACATGTTTGGAAGGAAAAAAATGATGCTCTGATTCGATGAATTTGACGGTCGAGAAGAAAAAAAAATCAGTAATGTGTATTTTGTTTTGTAACTTTAAATACAATCACGATAATAAATACTAACAAACAAAATACGGACAAATAAAATAAGTCCGCTCGAGTCGAGTTAAGAAAAAGGGTTAGATAGGCCTCCTCACAAGAATAAGAATAGATCCTCTATTTTGTCACATGAAATAACCGAACACTACTAGATCAGCATCTCGACCTTGTTCAATACTATATCGAGACCATTTTTCATGATTATTGGTAAGAACTCCTCTTATACTTAAAAAAAGAAGGTTTGAAACTTTCTTGTAAAAATCTCATATGGAAACGAACTTCAAAATCTGCCCGGTATATCAAAAAATGAGGAAAATTAATATATGTCATCCAAATCTAATCCGATTAGATACAACCGAGACTCAAACCGTAAAATAACCGGAAAAAATTACGAGAACTCGGTTCTGATTCAGGTTACTATTTCTAAGTAACTGTTAAATCACGAACAAGAATGAAGTTGCAGTAAGGCGTTGCTATTGACTTTCCGTAAGAAATTTATGCCCCCACTATATTGGGCATATCCTTCGGGGTACAATACTGATATACTATACTATAAACCTTTCTATGTACAAATGTGAGATAATTGTTCTGAACAAAAAGGATTGATATATATAGCATATGATGTGGTTGTTCATAAGAGTCACACGTACCCAATTGTGATAGTCTTGATTAATATAATTTAATAAGACCCATGACAAATCTACCAATAACTTGGTCACTTGGTACATACTCAATTTAATTACAATATGGACACATTGCTATATAAACACTTGAGTTCGTTTTATATTTTATCAATGTGACACCCACCACATTTACCCAAACTAAATGTTCCAACAGTAACTAGTTCAATATCGATTATAAGATTTCAGACCGATTAACCAAACTGTATCCATCCCTATTCCCATTTGTCCATATCGTCACGACAAAAATCACATCCCGTCCAGACAGAATCACCTGCGTTCAAATCACTCTATTCAAGTTGCTTTAAGCATCACTAAACCCCCCACTAACATGTCTTTTTGGTAGGAAAGTGTCCGGGGACCGTGGCATATATATAAAAGACTTGGTTGTGGTCCAATCTTGCAGTTATTGAATTGACTATCCATTTTTGCATCTACTTATGCTCATAAGTAGAGAGTATGTGGAGAGATGCGAGGACCACTTAAGAACCAGAGAAGAAGATGGTATGTTCGGTGCACGGGGACTTTGAGGATGTGATGTGATTAAATTACAAATATGTTATGTGTACCACAAAGCATAAGCATCACATTAAAGATACTCAAAGTGGCTGGAGGCTCTGCATATGTTAGGCACCACCTTTTTTAAAGCACATGTCTGTCTCCACTGCTTTATTATATTATATATATTATTGGAGAAATGGCTCTGGAAGGTTTTGAGTTAACGGCAAAAGTCTCACATCGAAAGTATGGGATTTCTTTTGCGGGTTTATATTGGTTTCTCTCATCTTATTTGTACAAGTCTTAGATGGGTCGGTTTGGGCCTCGCGTACCGCGGCTGTCGTTCGTCCGGAATAAGACGGGTCAGGACAGGCTCGGGTGGATCCCTACGGAGCGGGCAAAAATTATTTTTTTTTGTTTTTCCTAAAGAACATATTCAATTTTTTTCAAACCATTTTGAACAAGTCGTAACGGAAGATCTGATATTAAACGTGACTTTTGAGTGGTTCCGTTTTCCCTTGATTTATTGAAACGGAAATTTTGACATTTAATTGTGTTTTTACTCTTTTACCCTTTCGCTTGTTAGCCTATAAATACTTGGCTCGTCAAGGAATAACCTATGGAGTGGTAAAGGAGAACGATTGACGGGGATCATCTTACTTGGGATCGGGGTAGTCCGCCTCATAACCCCCAGCCGTTGTTATTGATCTTCATTGATCTTGAAAAGGTTGCTTACCCATCATCATTGTGTCTTCCTATGGGTCTTCCTCCATTTTTTCTAGGTGGGGCACATCTAGAGCCCGTTTCTTCGAGCCGGGCCCTTGCTGGTTCTGGGGTCCTGGGCTCAGGGAACATGACTTATACTTTCCTCGCTTCCCTTTCTTTTCCTTCTCGTCTGTTAGTGTAGCCGCTAGAGCCCTAAAGAGGAGTTCGGCCTCAGGGTACTGGGTGGAAAGTGTGCAGTGCATAATGCCTAAACAAAGTCCCCATTGGTCGGAAGACACCATCACGCACCCCCACCTCGAGCGTCGTTCCTATTGCCTTCCCCGTTGTGCCTCTCATTCAATCCATTAGAAATGTTGGTTTCCCAGACCCCGTGTTGGAGACGGTCAAACTAGAGGGTTGGGACCTCCACCCGCGAAAATAACTTCACGAGGATGATTAGGGCTCATCTAAAGCACTAGGGTTCCCCTCGACGAACCCAATCCAACACCGCATGCGAAGAAAAATGGAAGTCTGTAATGCTTTGTCCCAGGTCCTTGACCACCAGACTTCTTACGTCCCAGAAGTCAGCCATGATGCCGCAAAGGGCCTTTTTGTGATAAGATCCGTTTAGTGTAGGAATATGCAAAAAAAAATTCGGTAATCCGCTCCACCCGCTTATCCGCACAGTCCACTATCCATCCGTTATTCATCCGCATATAAGTGGATGGACAGTGGATCAAATTTAATTGATCCACAAAAATATGAGCGGATTGCGGATTAGGGTAGATAGATTCGTGGATAATCCAACCATCCGCACATGGTACTAAACTCAATTTAATACAGAGTTTAGTCAACCATACTATAAAAGTCATCACCAATCGACCCAACTACATCATGTGTGAAATCAATATTTGTGTAATAAAAAATCATGTGTAGTATTCTTATAATGTAACTAGGTATTGAAAAACTGCTTAAATAAAAAAATAGTATTAGTTTTTTTTTTCTAAAAATAAATGTTATCTTAGATCTTGATTATAGTTTGCGTATCACGTGGATTGTATCCGACCCACTTGCATATTTTGTGAATTAAATCCGCCAAATGTTTATTTGTCATGGGCGGGTCGTGGATCACATAAATCAAAATCAACATCCGCACGGGCGAACGAAAATTTCTTTCCGCGTCCAGATATCCACCCATGTACACCCCTAGTTTTGTGGTTCGGAGGTTTGTTTCCGTTCTTGTTTTTGTAGGGCTTTGTATCCTTTAAGTTTCCTCTTTGGAGATCCCTTGCAATCGTTTTTTTTTTGGTCTCGTTCCCCTCTTTTGATGCCGCAAAGGGCCTTGATGTTACAAACAATTATTATATTATTAATCAACTTTAATGTCAACCTTCCAACCACTGCTTCCAAACAAATATTTGGTCGGATACAGACATAAATAAATAACTTCTCATAACTGGCACAAAATGGTGCTCGTTCCATGTAATAAGTAGACTTGAAATGTTGGGTTCTATAATTGTCGGTGATCCCGATTCACTTTCAGGACCAGGACCACTCCTTTAGCTAACTCAACACTGTGGAGGATCATCATAACGATCCATGTGTTGATCCTCATTACATAACCAATGAGTTTGGTGTTGGTGTGATATATGACAAAGGCATGCACATGATTAGGGGTGGGTATCGGGCGGTATCCGTCCAAAAACCCATACCCATTATCCAAACCGTGATCTCCGGTTACGTAAGACCTGTACCCATCCCCATCACCGATCGCCGAAGGGAAAGCTGATAACCGCCCGGTTTTACGACCGGGCGGTGATGGTTATAACCAACCAACGAGGCCCAATGGGCTTTCTATTGTACCTTCAAAAATATAATCCCGCATACAACATTTTAGAAACATATTTTACAATCTTCCGATTACATTTCACAAACCTACCTATTTTAGAGAATTCAAACATTCATACACATTATTTATAGAATTAATACCTCATATTTATATATTTTTTTATTATACAATTTCAAAAATATGTGTAGAGTATAGAAATGGTGTTATTTGTAGGAAATAATATATGAAATCGGGGTTAAAATATGGGCAGAGTGTTGCTGGAAATGAGCATTCACGATATGGGCCGACACAAACTGTACATGGACTTCAACAGGCTACAGGTTGGTTAGTTATGCCCAACATATGATCGGCCGGTTCGGTTCACCACCGGTTTTCATTTAGAAAATCGTGACCCGCCCAAAAGGTAGTCGGTTTGGGATTTTAATCCCCGTCCCCAACCCGTGACCGTCGGTTCCGATTATTTCGGTGATGGGGACGGTCGGTGACGGTCGGTTTTCGGTGATGGCCGGATATTTGCACAACCCTACACATGATCCCACTAATCCTTCCTCTGATTTGCCCACATGATCCATAAAAGACATTTGCAGTAAGGTGATCCGTTTCGTTTGTTCTGTTATTCATCTGCATATAAGTGGATGAATAGTAGATCGGATTTATTGATCCGCAACAATGTAGGGGGTTGTGGATTAGAATAGATAGATCTGTGGATGATCCACCCCCTCGCACATGGTACCAAGCTTAATTTTATACATAGAGTCCAACCAACCATACAACAAAGCTCGAGAATACACATTGTGGAATAAGAACAAACATTTCTAGAGAGGGGGGCTTGTGTCCTATCTCTAGAAATCCTAGCCCCTTCCTTCCTCACCCGCCGCTCCACCTTTCCTCTCTCACCGTCGGCGACTCTCCTTGTCTTCACGACCATGGAGGACGCTGGCGGTGGGAATCCTCTCTCGAGCCTCACCCTTTTCCTTCTCTTCCTCCCAGTTCCGCTCAGGTGAAGCTCAGGTGAGACGATCTTCTCCGCCCTCTTTCGCGTGGATCTTCACGGATATGGTTCATGATCCTCTCTGTTTGCTTGGTAGTTCACTTGTTCATCATGCCTCCACCTTTGATCTGGCCTTGTTTGGGTTCGACATGTGGCATTCGTGCTCCGCCGTTCATAGGACCTTACTATGTGGCCACACCTCAGACTTGCTCATCCCTGCCTATTCATGCTCTTGGAGGTTCTATCTGGCAGGCCTTCTCGTCTGGCTCCTGCTCCGAAGAAATTTTGATCCTCTTCCTTGTGTTCCTCGGTGCTGGACGAAAATGTGAAGAGGAACGAGCGTGAGTTCCGGCCTTTGGGTTGCTGGTATGAAGATCTGCACCTAGAGTATATTCTTCTTTCCTTCATTGTATGGATTTTTCTATCTTGGGCCACGCCTAGTACCTGATATGGGAGAAAGCCAAACGGACCCATTCGGTTAAGGCCCAGATAAAATCAAGAGTTTGGGTTCCTAGGCAACGATCCGGATCCAGTAGGGACCGAAGAGGAGGAAGACCCGGATTCACCAACGATGCTTTCCAAACAACCTTGTCGAGGACCATGAATCTTAGTGAGGTGGGATCCGATGAGCGATGGAAGCCCATTTCCCCTCGAATGGGTCGGTCTCTCCGACTTATCTTCATCGTATTAGGACCCCTCAAAATACCCTGCCAAAGGTGTATAACTTTTTTTGTAACTGCTTAATCATATTTGAGAGTTGCATGCAATTACTGCTTCCTAGTTTGCCAGATAGAATTATGTTCTTGTAGTTTAAAACACTGACATACCTGTTTATGTATTCTTGGTCTTAAAGACTTGGCCCTTATTTTTGTTATTTGGGCTTGGACCGAGAGACTACCATTTCATTTTTCAAGCCCAAAAAATTGTTTAAAATAAAGCCCAGTAATATGGGCTCAAGCCCAATTTATTTTTCTTTTCAAGTAGTAGGAGCAGTTATTGTGCCGCCACCGTATTTACTAATCAGTTTCGACGGTTGGGTCTTATTTTATCCAACAATAAACAAAGCAACTGAATAATTAATATTTACAGTTAAAACGCGACGTCGTTTCTAACTAAAACCGCCTCTTCCCACAAAACGACGTCGGATCGACAGGAACGAATAAATAGATAAAAAATAAAATAAAATAAAACCAGCCGATTTCGTTATGTTCAGATTCAGAATCAGTCGGACCAAAGTCCGGTAGAGACCTCGTCGGACTCGTACGTAAGACTCGGATTCGTCGCTTCCGGCGACGCCAATCTGTGTTTCTCACAAGGTTTTGCTCTCTCCTCGTCTCTCTGCGCTTAAGAGCTGACGATTTACTCAACTGTTTCTGTTAATTACAGTTATCAATTTCTGTCCTCTGTTCAGCTGTTCTGTGTATTGACTCTTAATTACGGATTTGTACGGTCTCTGGTTTGAATTTGTTGGATTTGGAGACTGGGTTTGTTGAAATATGTGTAATTTTGTTGCTGGTTCTTCATAATCTGGGAATTTTTATCTCTGGGTTGCTAGATTGTGCAGTTAAGTGTGCCTGTTGTAGAGGATTTGATGATAAGTTTCATGAATTGAAGAAGATTGGGTTGTGTTGTGTATGTGTGTGTAGAGAGATCTTATATCATAGGCATAATTGTTCGCTTGGGTTGGCCTGGTGGTCGGAGAGCTCTCTGACCTCGTTGAGGTCTGAGTGGGTATATCTGTTTAGGAGTAAGTGTGAGTGGAGGTTTAGATTGTGTTAGAATATGATTTTTCCGCTTTCTTCATGATAAAAAAGAAAGTATCCTAGACATAGTTGCCCACTTGAGTTGGCCTGGTAATCAGAGAGCTCTCTCACCTCCCTAATGTCATAGGTTCGAATCCCAATGAGTACATCTACTTGGGAGTAGGTGTGAGAGGAGGTTTAGATTATGTTAGAATATGATTTTCCCGTTTTCTTACTGATAAAAAGAAAGTATCCTAGACCCAGTTGCCCACTTGAGTTGGCTTGGTAATCAGAGAGCTCTCTCACCTCCCTGATATCAAATGTTCGAATCCCAATGAGTACATCTGTTTGGGAGTAGGTGTGAGAGGAGGTTTAGATTATGTTAGAATATTATTTTCCCCCTTTCTTGCTGATAAAAAGAAAGTATCCTAGACACAGTTGCACATTTAGGTTGACCTGGTGGTCAGAGAGCTCTGTCACCTCTTTGAGCCTTACACGGTTGCCCACTTGGGTTGGCCGGGTGGTGAGAGAGCTCTCTCACGTTTTTAAGGTTAGTGGGTTCGAATCTTGAGAGCAGGTGTAGCAGATTATGCTGTAGCAACTAGTGTGTATGGAGTGTCTACTCCTAGTTAATCGGGGTTCTATTTCATGCCATAGCATCGGTAGCTTTGAGGTAGATGCCATATTAAGAAGGAAACGAATTTCAGTTCTTCCAAAGATAAGCATCGATAGTGCAATAATTATGCTTTCTAAAATTTACCTCTCTTTATAAAATAGCTTTTAGTCTTATAATATGTATAAGAAAGTCTCCACTGCTTCAAGCTTTGTCAGAAAGTAACAGCATGACTTAGGCTGGTCTATCTGTTCTTCAACTCTGTCCACTGCTTGGTATAAATTATAATCACATTAAAAGCCTCAGAAACAGTTCCGATTTTATTAATTTAGACTCTTCTTTACCATGTTGTATATAATACTCGGATATTTTCTTTCCGAGTTGATTTGCTCAGTGTATAACTCGTAGAACCTTTCACATCTATTTTGGTTTATGAATCCTAGCTGAGTTACTTTACATATTTGGCATATTACAATATTGACCCGATAGATGTTTTGTTCTTGCTTTCATGATGCTAGACTTATTTTTGCGTTTTCTTCCACTTTTGAATCTATTGAGATCTTCCTGGTGCCTTTTTGTTCTGTAAAACTTGATTTCATTCCCCGTTTTTTCCCCTTTTCGATAAATTGCAGGCTTTCTAGTAAAGCTTCAGTAATGGTAGAAGATGCCATTGAACAAGTGGAAAATATTGTCCCTGACAAGACAATTAATAGAAAACGACCCTTGGATGATAACACAGATGCAGTTTCAGTTGTGGAGGAAGAAGTCGATACAAATCCACAATCAGTAGCGAGTTCAGTACACAAAGACAGACCCAAAGTAGAAGATAGGCCGCTAAAGAGGGCCAATATTGAAATCAGTAGCCCATCTCATACTCATAGTGACATTGAGAATAAAGTTACTGAAACGAATATTGCTGAAGTTAGTTCTTTATCTGACAACGTTGTTGAGGGTGAGCTTGATGTGGTTTTGCATTCTAACCCGTTGAGAGCACCCGTTGCTCGGTTTGGAAAAAAGCTTATTGTCCTAGACATAAACGGGCTTCTGGTTGACATAGTTGCTCCTCCTCCATGGGATCATAAAGCAGACAAAATGATTGCAAGAAGGGCAAGTGAGAACTGGTTTTCGTTTATTTAATTTACTCGTTAAGTTTCACTTAATTATTTCTAGTGATGAATTCTAAATTCGTTGTTTCAGTTTTCAAGAGACGCTTCTGTCTTGATTTTATGAAGTTCTGCTTCGAGAAATTTGGTGTGGGCATTTGGTCATCGAGAACCAAGTATTCTTCAACTTCAATGCCATCGTTTTTTTCTTCGTTTCGGTTCTCTTGCTGTTTTATACTGTCAATTACTTGTATTCGGATCATAATTCTCATTTTTATTTTTTTTGCAGGATAAATGTGGAAAGAGTGATTGATTATTTATTCGAAGATATGAAACACAAACTGCTTTTTTGTTGGGTAAGTACTTGGTATGGTACTTAGTTTAGTTGTATTGCTTCTATGGATAATTTAAAAAAAAGTACCATGAGGTATTCATTTTTTTTTGCAATTTGTAGCCTTCTTCTTTGGTAATTGCAAAAAAGTACCCTGAACTTTTCTTTTTGTTGCAACTTGTATAAAAATGATGATTTACCCTCACAATTTAGATTTTAAAAATAATAAGTAAAAAATATCTAATTTTCCATATCTCTTAATTTTCTTACTCTTTGTATCTTACAAAGAGTAAGAAATTTAAGGGATATGAAAATTTGCACTTTTGTTCTTTAGTTATTATTTTTTATATTTAAATTTCCAAGGGTGAAATGGTTATTTTGAAACAAATTTATACAATGTGCGACAAAAAGACAAGTTCAGGGGCCCTTTTTTGCAACTATCAAAGAAGAGGGCTACAAGTTGCAAAAAGTGAATACCTGAAGGTGTTTTTTTTTGCAATTATCCCCTTGCTTCTAATTACCACCAAAATGCCTAATCATGCATGAGCTGCACTATGAACTCGGTTTTATTAGTTTATACTGACATCAATCGGATTTACAGGACTCGTCCCACTGTACTCCTTCAGAGTTCTATATACTTGAAAATAAACACAAGACCTTGGTGTTTAAGGAACTGAAGAAAATTTGGGATAAGCATGACCCTGATCTTCCATGGGAGAAAGGCTATTATAACGAAACAAACACGCTATTGTTGGATGATACCCCTTACAAAGCATTGCTTAATCCAGTAATTTACATACCTTTCGGTTCTTTAATCTCTCGCTAATCCTCATTTGATTTTGTACTTTTCACCTCTAATTCTCGGTTTTTGTTTACTCAGCCACATACTGCAATCTTCCCTAATTCCTTCAAATACCTGAACAAGCATGATGATAACTCATTAGGTGATTTGCTTTTTGACCTTTGTCCTATAACCATTCTCTAATGTGATTCGATAATTAATCTGTAATTAATCATCCATGGCAGGTACCGGAGGTGATCTTCGGGTTTATTTAGAAGGTTTGGCTGAGGCTGAGAATGTACCTAGTTATGTAAAGCAACACCCATTTGGTCAAAGTAGTATTACTGAGAGCGATCCTTCATGGGACTTCTATGTCAAGGCTGTTGGTTCTGCACCTCCCCTCTCTCCCCCAAAATAATATGTGTGTCTTCATGGTGAACATAAACAGTATGGATAATTGCAAAAAATTACCCTGAGGTATTCACTTTTTTGCAACTTGTAACCCTCTTCTTTGATAATTGCAAGAAAAAAAAATCTCTGAACTTGTTTTTTTGTTGCACCTTGTATAAATTTGTTTCAAATTCACTATTTTACACTCAGAAATTTAAATTTAAAAACAATAACCAGAGAACAAAAATCCAAAATTTTATATCCTTAAATTTCTTACTCTTTGTACAGTACAAAGAGGAAGAAGAAGATTAAGGGATGTGAAAATCTGGATTTTTTGTTCACTTTTATAAAATATATATTGTAAGGGTAAAATCGTCATTTTTATATAAATTGCAACAAAAAGATAAGAGACAAGTTCCGCGTACTTTTTTTGCAATTATTGAAGAAGAGGGCTATACGTTGCAAAAAAAAATGAATACCTCAGGGTACTTTTTGCAGGTATTCCTAAACAAAAAGACAAGTTCAGGGCATTTTTTTGCAATTATGAAAGAAGAAGGCTACAAGTTGCAAAGGGTGAATACTTCAGGTATTTTTTTACAATTATTTCTAGCTTGATTCTTGGTTTGGACAATAAGGTATCAGCTGTATTGTTTTATTTTATCTTTCTGCTGAACTGTATACTGCAATCTGATATAGGACTTAGCAAATAGAGTGATTAATAGAACTTATTATGTCCTGTTTGTAATCTGATTTACAGCTTAGCATTATAGAATTATTGTAACAAATCGGAACATAGATTTGCTGAGAATAGATGTTTCTATGAATGAATCGTTGATATTCTCGTAACGAGTTAAGAGTTTATGATGATTGGGTACATCTGTTCTTATGTATGTTTATTCTGTTTACGATATTGGGTTCTAAGTTAAGCTGAGGAGAATCAACTCTTGTCGGTGGCTCGATTTTAGTATAAAAGTTTTGACAGAATCCACAACTCCTAGATCTTCATTTGTCCAATTCGGCCGGTGGTTGACAATAAGTGTTCTTCTGATAAGATTTGGTATTGACCCAACTCTCGTCTGGACCAGATTTAACGACAAATTGTATGTTGTACTGATATTTTTAGGAGGGATAATTGCAAAAGAGTACATGTGGTATTCAGTTTTTGCAAGTTGTGACCCTTATCTTTGATAATCACACAAAAATATTCTGAACTTGCATTTTTGTTGCATTTTGTGTTAATTTGTTTCAAAATAATGATTTTACCTTTGAAAGTCAAAACCCAACTCATTTGGACTGGCAAATTGTAAGTTTGACTTAATATTTTCTAGGAATAATTTCTAAAAAATAGCATGAGTATTCACCTTTTGCAAGTTGTAGCTCTAATATTTGATAATTGGAAAAAACATATCTTACACTTACCTTTTCGTTACACTTTGTGATAGTTTGTTTGAAAATGATGATTTTACTCTTTAATTTTTATATAGAGGAAGGAAATTAGGGGATACAAAAATATCTGGTTTCTAGTTTTTACTAATTATTTTTAAAGGGTAAAAGTATCATTTTAAAACAAATTTGGGCAAAGTGCAGCAATCAAAAGTGTCATTACCAAAGAGAATGACTATAACTTGTAAAAAGTGAATACCTTAAGTATTTTTTTTGCGATTAGGACGAAAATCAAGGAGATGAAAATTGTCATTTTGAAATAAATTTGCACAAACCAAGAAGTTAGTTCACAATCCGACGACTTTGACTGGCTCCAGTTGTGGGACGCGTTTCCTGCTCAAGGATCGTCGTGGTGCTTCGTCACAGCCGTTGTTGATGTCGGTGACTTTTGCTCGGTGGCGTCGGTTGCAGTTCTGACTTCCTCGGGTTCTGCGACTCCTGCCTTCTTCTCTAGAAGGTTTGTTTCTTCTCCCCTCTCTAAGTTTGGCTTTTTTTCTACCATCCCTGTCCTTCCTCTTGCCGATTGGTCAGTTCGATTTTCCGACCACTTTGTGGCTCGGGTTCGTCGGATTTCGGGGTTGGCCGCCGGCGAGTCTTTAGGCTTCTAAGCCTTTAGAAGACTATCGGTTTTAGTAGTTGGAACAGTGGGTTCTGGTGGGTGCCGCCGAAATGTCTCTGCCGTTGCGGTGTTGGCTGCCGGTATTAACAAGATCTTGACTCCCATTTGTGGGATCTGAGGATCTGCGAGCTGGGATTGAATTGGTCCAAATTTGGCTAGGGTTGAGGAGGTCGGGATGCTGGTGCTACTGTTGTTTTGGGTTTAATGTTAGATAAATTTAGGTATTCAAGACATGTTTAATTTTAGCTTAATGGTGGGCAAATCCTGATGTTAGATCAATTTTATTGTCTCTTTCATGTACACCCCCGATTGAGTTTGATCTTCAGTCCTTGTAAAGCCTCATTCTGTTGAGGTTTGGTTCATAGAGATTCTTATTAGAGTGGAATGTTCTTGTCTGTTCATCTTCTTCATCTCCTGCTATTTAATTCAAAGAACATGTTTTATATACTGTTTTGCTGATAAAAAAAGTATACATGAGGTACTTAATTTTTTGCACAGAAAAGGCTATAACTTGTAAAAAAATGAATATACATGAGGTACTTTTTTGCAATCATTCTGTTTTTTTTTCAAAGCAAATGTCTCAATAACTGTTGAGGAACAGTAGTTGTATCCGACAAAGAGGAAGTGGCATGTGCCGACCAGTTAGTTCAAACTCGAAAGGACAAGACAAAAACGTTATCACCCAACTAGAAATCGGTAAGATTGTACGGAGCTCCTCACATGTTTTACCTCACACAACGACTTTTTGGCACTCCATACCATGATGTCTTTCTTCTTCCTCCTCAATCATCATCATATATATATATGTACATATATTTGTGTTGGAAAATCTGTGATTTGAAATGAATTTAAGGGTTTTTAATTCTGATTATGACAATGATTAGGGAACGGAAATCGTGAAATTTGTCTGCCCACGATGTTCTCCTTTTGCCCTTCCCGACAACTTCCATATACACTACTCCATTTCTCGGTTTTGGGCTTTTACAAGTTATTTTTGCGCTTAAAGGTTGAAAAATGCAGGTTGTTGACCGTCATTTTTATCGTGTGTTTTATGCTTGTAAAATCCGGCTTCTGACCTCTCTTGATATTTTATTGTTTAAGCGCTTAATGGTTGTCATATTTGGTTTATAAACCTTATGGTATTGGTTTGATCTGTGTAGGATTGGTTTGATTCGTATAGGATCGGTTGTTATTCTTTTTTTGGATAAGCTCGAAATTTTTTAATTTTGATTTTGACAATGATTAGGGAACGGAAATCATGAAATTTGTCTGTCCACTGTTTTCTCCTTTTACCCTTCTTGACAACTTCCATATACCTCATTTCTCGGACTCGAAAAACAAAACCTCGGGTTACTTCTCATAGTGGTCTTGAAATCGTTAACGGTGTTTGTCACCGAGCTTTATGTTGGGTTGGACACGGCGTTAGTCCCCCTTCTAGATAGGTCACCTCCTCCGCTCCAGGCTCCTCCTCTCCAGGTTTTGTTTTGGTGACGTTGTTCTTCGATCGAATGTTTATTTAGATTTCTTCTCATCTCTGCTCGATGAACGTATTGGACAGTGGTGGAGCCTTATAGGCCCAGGGGGCACGTGCCCCCCTCAATTTCTTTTTTCAAAAATACCCCTTAATTTCTTTTAGTTTCATAGTTGTGCCCCTCATTTTTTTTACAGTCACATATTGTCATCGTAAAATTTCAATGCCCTCCTCACTAAAAAAGCTAATTCGCCACTCGTATTAGGAAGAACATTACTTACATTGTGGCGAGGTTTACTGAGAGTCCGAAGGCCTACTATAAAAAAGGAATTCAAAAAGATTGAAACGATTTTGAATCTTCATTATGATAAACTATTCGATAAAAATTATTTCGATGCAATACAAAAAAGGACAACATAATAGCAATCATATGTAATATATCCTAGCCATCCTCGAAACAGCTCTTGCAAATGTCCCATTGAACTGACAAGCCATTTCAGTCTCGGACATCATAACCAGAGGGACCATATTGCATCGTAGTTATGATGTTTTGGCCCCACCTTAACGGATAGAATCAAAGGTTTCCCAAACCCTGGTTAAGTTTATGTCATATGCAAGGTTCTAAAATTCGTTAGGCACTAATCGAACGGTTGTAATCTTTTGGAGATTAATCGGGGATTGAATGGAGATTAATTGGGGATTAACTCAATTAATCGGATCGGCCAACAAAAAAGTGGGGCCTAGACGGACGCTTAGGGGGAACGTAGTCGGGATTTTTAGAACACTGGCCATATGAGAGTGTTTATTAGCGGATATATGTTCCATCCGTGATTTATAGTCCGATCATGTCAAATAAATATTTGTGGGTGGATCGGATTCGCGTTATTTGTAAACTGTATACCAAAACGTAGGATGAAAATTATTTTAGAAAAAAGTTACACCGTTCCTTAATTTAAGCCGTTCTCAACACCCGATTTCACACATATAGTTGAGCTGGCTGATGATCGATTTTATAGTATGGTTGATTAGGCTTTATATATTAAGTTAGGTTTGATACTTACATGCCAGTAGATCATTCATGGTTCTATCTACCTAATTTGTAATCTACCTAAATAACATATATTAATAAATTCTGATCTACTATTCATCCATTGCTTTTCTCATGTATTGGATTACGGTGTAATAAGTTCTGTTACAGATTTCATGGTTGGAAAATTTGGGTTCAAGACTCTTCACTCGTCTGCGCTTCATGGTTGTAAAATTTGGGTGATAGACTTGTACTTTTTTTGGTTATGAGTTTAATGTTTGTAAAACCTAGGTTTTAGACCTTATTTGTTCAGTGTGCACCCTTGTTGGGTCGCTGAGGCTCCTATCATAGGAACGCTCCTTCACTGTAAGTCTGGTTTGCTCCCATGTTGCGATGTTGAGGTTTCTTGTATAGAAACACTCTTCATATTTCAGGTTTCTCCCCTCGTTGGGACAGTCATGAGGTTGAGCTGATATGCCAATGCTCTGTGTTGCTTGTATGGTCTCTGTAGCTAGAGCCATTTGTCATCTCTTTTTATCCTTTGAAAAGATGAAGATTTATATATTGCTTTGCTGATCATAAAAAAAACGATTAGGTGAATAAACAAGCGAAACGGATCACCATATGTTTCCAAACTCCCTACTACCCAAAAACTATTATTAATGAGATAGGATGTGGTCCGTTTACCTAATCAATGTGCTTATGAAGGAGGCACCAAGATTTTTATGTTAATCGTGGAAGTGGATTTGGACGACCATTCCTCATAAATGTTTTACAAAACTGTATGACTCTTGATATTTTACGGATTTAAATTGGAATTCGTATAAAACAAATTATAATTATTCGAAGATCTATTGCGAGTTTGACCCCTTTTTTATTTCAAAACATTCTTTTTTTTATCTCTAAACTTTTACCGCACTTTCCAACAACCCGATTACATATAGATATACACTCAAATTAGGATATTCATGTAAAGGATCAACTGATAATTATAAAAAAAATGAATAAGGATAAATAATGAAACTTACTCTTAAGTATTGGTTACAACCACTATGCCATCCAACGTTTCAAAGTGACGAATGCAGTACCTTAAGTATTGATCACACGATTTTGTTTGTAAAAATGAACGGAATATTCAATTCCGTTAGTCATATGACCTCAAGTGTCATATAATGGATGGTAAAATGACATTTTCCCCCTCAAGTATTTGACCTCTATACATTTTATAAGGAACAATAAGCATACAATGGTAATGTTCCTTATAAAATGTATAGAGGTCAAATAATTAAGGGAAAACGTCATTTTACCATCTATTATATGATACTTGAAGTCATATGACCAACGGAATGAAATATTCCGTCCATTTTTACTAACAAAATCGCGTGACAAATACTTAAAGTACTACATTTGTCACTTTGAAACGTTGAGTACTGTATTGTTCGTGACCAATACTCAAGAGTAAGTTTCGATATTTAACCCAAATGAATATAATAACAAATATTGCTATTAATATAAAAATATTATACAATTACAATCTCTTATCTAAATCAATATTTTTTTTTACAGATTTCTACCCATTAATTGTAATTGCAACAAAGACATACACCTTTCTAGCACCAAAAGCTCAAAAAGGTTGTGAGAATGCGTGACACGCAAGCTTCTAAACTTTAGAGCCATTATGAGTTTGCATCTATAGTTCACCAAACAGATGAGGACCACATTTTCTGAAGTCCACTCCTAACTATCCTCAACAAGTGACCATCTTGTCACTATAATATCCAAAAACAACTCTCCACAACCAAACCCTAGACTTAATTATTCAATCATAGTCATTGAGTTCCTCAAAAAGGGGTGCACAAAATCAGATCAAAAAGGTGAAATGGAATTGTTTGGGTTCGGGAGAGTTTTTTTTAGGGCTTGGTGTAGGGGTATTTTGGAATCATTTTTTAAATTAATGATTTTTTTTTTGAAATTTAACGAAAATCGTTATTTTGAAAAAGAAAAAGAAAATGAAGATAGCATGTTTATGTAAAAAAATATTGTTTGGGAACGGATTATTGAAGTTTTCCATCATTCGATTAGTCTTTTTTTTTATCGGCAAAGCATATTGAAAGTTTTATAAACCCTCTTTTGAGAAGAAAGAGGAAAACAAGGTTGAGCTACAAACCTAGAAAAAAGAACCCCAAGACATTCGATTAGTCTTTGAGTTTGTCAAAATGGGGTGCAGAAAATCATACCAAAGAGATTAGATGTAACTGTTAGGTTTAGGGTTCGGAGAAGGCTTTTGTTATGATTTTGGGGTAGAATTTTTCAGGTATTTCTAAATTTTTTGGGGATCTTAATTTTGTCTATTTTTTTTTTTGATAAGTGATGATTTTATTGAATCTTGAGGTTTTTACCGGAAACCCAAAGAGATGAGATGCAACCCAAAAATGGGGATCGTCTTAAATACCTTTCAAAAACACGGCCTGAAGCCACCAACCAAGAAAGGCGCTCAACATGAGCAAAACTCTCCCAAAACCGTCTAAAACAAGAGAACAGAAAAAAAAAACAGGCAACAAAAACAAAAAAAGGAAAAAACAAGAACTTAGAAACAAACCAAGAGACTCAGTCGCTACTTGAGCCTTTAAACAACATCTAAGGAAGCAAAGAAACTGAAAGGGAGGATTTCTTTTCGTCACAAGTGCTCTCATAGTTGCCGACCTTGCTATTGGATTGATCAACCAACTCTTCACTCAAAGTCAAAGCCTTCGGACCCTTATGTTTGATCGATTCCCAAACTTTTTGTCTGGTCTGCCTAGATTTGCTAAATGATCGAGATTTTACCCGATAATGCTTGACAGACAAATGAGTTTATAAAGTTTTGAAACTTAACAAAACCCATCGTTTTGAAAGGAAAAAAAAATGAAGACGTCATATTTACGTTAAAAAGAATCGTTCAAAATCATATTATTAAAATTTCCCATCATTCAAAATAAGATAAAAAAAGACGCGGATTGATCAACCAACTCTTTACTTAAAGTCAAAGCCTTCAAACCCTTCTGCTTGATCAATTCCCAAACTTTTTGTCTGGTCTGCCTAGATTTGCTACATGATCGAGATTTTACACAGTAATGCTTGACAAACAAAGGAGTTTATAAAGTTTTGAAACTTAACAAAACCCGTCATTTTGAAAGGAAAAAAAATTAAGACATCATATTTACGTTAAAAAAAATCGTTGAAAATCATATTATTAAAATTTCCCATCATTAAAAATAGGATAAAAAAAGATGAAATGGAACTTTTAGGAGATGGTTTTCTTAAACCCAAAGGATAAGGTGGGATCTTGACCTCTAATTATCACACTCCACATTCAACATAAGCCACTAAATATTGATTCTAATCCTTGTTTAATGGTCACACAATCCTACAAGAAGGTCTCTATGATGTAAACATCAACCTAACTTTAGATATGAATTCCTTGGATCTCTCAACATCTATAATATAGTTTAATTATGAGCAATGCAGTGTCCATTGACATATATATACATCTCTATCTGGAGCAATTAATTTTTAGTCAAGTGAGTTTCTATATATGTATAGAGTAAAATATGTTTTTATAATGGAGTTTATTTATGAAATAGTTTTATTTGGATATATAATTGTAAGTGTACCATACTCTTTTAATTCTATTTTTCTTATCGAAGTTATGCTATTATTTTTAATGAGTTTTTCCGGTGAAGTGCATCGAACACCCAGGTCGACAACGGGTCATATTCGGGTAAAATCGGATAGCTTTCCGTTGAAATCCGGGTTTCCACTAAAAATAGAGGCTAGTTTGTAAAAATTTAAGAATCAAACTAAGTCTCTCCATCCCATATTTCAAAATGAGGTTATTTTACAAATTATCCAATTAAAATGAGAGTTTAAATTAAAAATCGACGGTGACCTAGCCGTGTGTTTCTAAGTAATAGTTAGGAATAACTGCAATAAAAAATATCTTGACGACCTTATCAATCGATCTTGTAGTCATTTTCTTTGATAATTGATAAACAAATTATTTTCGTAAGATCAAGACTCGATCGTGACGTTAGATCGAAGAAACGAAACCCGCCCTAAACCCGTCCAGCGACAAATGCTGAAGAAGGGGTGACAACCATGATGGAAATTGGGACATTTGATTAATCTAAGGCTTTTATTAGAACCTCATTTGGGATTATTGGATAATGATGGAGAAAGAGTTTGGTCCCTTCCTTTGCCTGATGAAGCTAAAGCATCCCTCATGTGACTCTGACCCTTCACTTTATCACCAATGCAAGCAAAGCACAATACATCTCATAATTAAAACACCACACCAATTCACATTTTGGCCAACCCTTTGGATCTTAATTAATTAAACAACCTCCCACATGGTTCTAATTTCTAACTACATTATTGGTGACAAAATGGAGTGATACCTAATATTGTACCCACACAATTTTTTTTTTGTTTACCCTTGACAAATAATTTAGGGATAATTTTATTTCAGTATTCTAAATATTTCATATTTCATTTAAAATATTTTAATTTTTTTTGTATTATTTTAATACCTTAAATTTTTATTATGTTTTTTTACCCTTAACAAATAATTTAGGTATAATTCCATTTCAGTATTCTAAATATTTTATATTTCATTTAAAATATCTTATTTTTTTTTGTATTATTTTAGTACCTTAAATTTTTATTAATTAATTTATAGTATTTTACATCTTTTTCATATTACCTCAGTACTTAAGTTTTTTTTTTATCAATTTCATTTTAGTACCCACGTTAATTTTACCCTAAATTTGGTTGTTAGTGAAGAATATTATGGTCATTTTACATGTTTTGGATGGAAAATCAGAAGGAAAGTTAACAATGGGTACTAAAATGGAATTAATAAAATTTTAGGGTATTGAGGTGACAAAAAAAATAGAGTACTTTAAATAAATTAATGAAAATTTAAGATATTGAGATGATACAATTTTTTTTAAAGAAAATATAAAAAATTTAAGATAATAAAGTAGTATTACATCTTAATACTATTAAGGATGCTTTTAAGAAAAATACAAAGTAATTGATGTACACAACCCTTCCATATACATATAATAAAAAAGAATTTGAAAAGAAAACCCACTTGGATTCAATGTTGTAAAAATCCCCGTCTAGAGGCGCCTAGGCCCCGCCTAGGCCCTTAAATAGGCTATGCCAACCCGATTTATCCTCCTAGGGCGCTCCAGGCCGTTTGGGTGGAATATGATCGATTAATCTCCGATTTGGCCGATTAATCACCGCCTGGCCGATTAATTGAGCGGGTCAGTCAGGCGTCGGGTCGGATTTGTAGTTAAAAAACAGCTTCTAACCTTCTACAAACCAAGTGAAACCATAAAATTATGCTAGTTAATATGCATACTTATTGATATTCTTTTAAGAATTGTATGATACTTTTAGTGTAGTAGAATATTTATGTTTTTAATATATTTAATGTTCGAAATTATTAATATTTTTATATAGTATAATATAAATTCTGATAATATTTAATAAAATAATAATCCGATTAATCCCCGATTAATCTCCGATTAATCTCCGATTAATCCCCACCTAGCGCCTAAGACCCCTTCCCGTCCGACTAGCGCCTAACGTTTTTTACAACCTTGCTTGGATTACATAATTAAATAAAAAAATAGTGTTCATATATTTGAGTTTCAATGATAATTTAATTCTAACAATCAATTCTCACGTTCTAGGGAGTCAACAAATGCAATTAGTAAACAAAGCACGTGACAACCTTCTATCATGCTATTAACAATTGTTGACTACTTGCCCATTTCGATTAGTCAGGTGGTCAGAGAGCTATACCATCTTTTCGAGGTCACATACTCACATATTCGATATCTATTTCGATATTCTTCTTTTAGTGTATATGTTGTAATCTTGACAAACATGAATCCTTAATGCTAATTCAATCTCAAGACACATTGATGCAGTCTTTGTAAATTTTGTTTAAAACGGGCTACTTATATCGGGTCGAGCTTCCACAACTAAAAGGTCAACCTTATTAGTTGGGTGTGGCCCTAACCTTTATAAGTAGCATTTTATCCTTATATTTTCCCGATGTGGGTTTATACTTCAACAGTCTTGATCGAAGAAGTATTAACGCAACAGATGGAGAACCCGAAATGAGTCAGTGTCTGAATCTGACAAAAGCTTAGCATTTTTCGGGTCGAAACGGACTCCCAAGAAAAACTCATGGCTTTACCATGATGTACGATACTTTTCGGCCATTCAAGGTCACCTGTTAGGAGTCCGTGAGTTTATTTTCTTTTTGTTTTAGGGTTTTGAGATTTCTTTATTCGTTTTAGAACTTTAGGGTTTCGTTTCCTTATTGTATTAGGACTTTGGAGTTTAGTTTGCTATATAAGCACTTGAGAGTTTTCATTGTAGTTCAGATTTGAAACAAAGTTTTTTGATGATCCGAATTTGACTTCGAAGGATGAAGAATGAGTCACTGATGATGATCTCTTCCTTTGTGATCGCTTTTTGTTTTTGTTTTGGGTTTTGTTCCCGCCACTCTTTATGAGAGCTCTCTTGTAATGGTTGTCTTTTGGTTCGATCTTTTTTGGATCTTATTTTCTCTAATAATTTTTTTAACGCTTAACCATAAAAAAGATAAACAGAAAAACGAATTAGTACTCAAACTATCTCTTTCTGTATTCAATTATGAATCAACGAATCAGGTAAAGAACTTCTTTTCCGCTACGCACCCTACATCAATGTACTCACTATCACTACAACGATTTCGATGAGTCGTGACAGATCGAAGACATGAGCAGCCCAACAAACAATGTGTTCTCACTATGTTCATGTCGAATCGTGACGATTCGAAAGCAGGACCACATGAGTAACTGTTGTCAAATGTTACTCATGTCAAGGACTACAATAACTAGATGAAGGAAGAAGAAAAAAAACGTGTACGTTGACATTCATGGACAAGACTTTACATAACTGTTAATTAAATATATAATAGAGACATGTTTGTCCTGGTTCTATCACACTTTAAACTGAAATCAAAGGTAATCACATCTTCATGTGCATCGGATTTATCATCACTGTCTTTTTTAACGACGAAAAAAATTGTCGCCCACTTCGATACGTACTAGAACGTTGTCATGTAACGTGTTGGAACCTTACATAGTAGGTATTAGAATCTTGTTATTGTATGTGTGAGAACCTTGCATGGTAGCTAGGGCTATGCAAATATCTGCCCGTCACCAAAAACCGATCGTCACCGGTCGTCCCCATCACCGGAATCACCGTAACCGGTGGTCATGGTGACGGACAAGGGTATTAAAATCCCAAACCGAGAACCTTTATGATGGGGACAATTTTTATACCAGAAAACCGGTCAAAAACTGGCTGACCGATGTATGAGCTTAAGCCTACACTTTCTAAGAAACAAACACAACCTATCACAAACGTTTTTTTTATCAGCGCATATTTTTATTAATAGGAGAAACTTTCCGAGAAGGAAAGCATCTAAAGGTCGAAAGACCAGAAACACGATTACATATGAGTTCCCGACAATGGAGCTTAAAATCACAGGCCTTTAAAACTAATGAAAGAGTAGTCCCACAAAAACAAAAACAAAAACAAAGCAACTCTCATTAAGGTCACATATTCGAATCTTAGTGGGTACACTTATTTGAGAACAGACGTGGGTGAAGGATAGACTAGACTAAATAAAATTTCCCTTTTTCTCTTTGATAAAAAACACGAAAAAATCATTCATTATTAAAACCGGTCCATTAATTAATGTGATAATTCCACCTCAATACCCTAAATCTTTCCTATTTCATTTAGAGTATCCTAAATATTTTTTGTGGCACCTCAGTGCCCTAAATTTTCATTAATTCGTTTAGAATATCCTAAATCTTTTTTTTGTGTCAATTCAACACCCTAAACTTTCAGTAATTTTACTTTAGTACCCACCATTAATTTTACCCTAAATTTGATTGTTAGTAAAGTGTATTATGGTTATTTTACCTGTTTTCAGAATTAATGAAAATATAGGATACTCTAAATGAATTAATAAAATTTTAGGGTATTGAGGTGATACAAAAAAATACATTTAAAGTATTTTAAATAAAATATGAAAGATTTAAGATACTGAGGTGGAATTATCCTTTAATCAATAGAACCAATCGATTCCAAACCGATAGAACCACCCGATCCATACGCACCCTTGTCCGTCTTGACGTGCATTGGATTTTTCCTTGCTATCATTTTGAAGGACGAAAATTGGTTACCTTTCGTCTCTTGATATGGTTGATCCTGTGAAGACTATCACAGCACATGATCTTTGAGCTGACCTTGACACTCCTATTGTGATGAAGATAACCAGAGCACATGATTTAAAGCTGCTATCATGTTGAGTATTGACATATAGGCTCCTAACTTATATAAAGAAGTTATTGTAGGATAAGAGCATCCACAACACTCACCGTCGGTATTAACGGGGAGCTGTTGGCGGTGAGTATTAAAATAATGTTTTTTGCCTCCCCGTCAGCTCACCTCCGACGAAAAACGTCAGCATCGTGTAGTGGTAGGTGGTAAGAAATGGTGGTAAAAGCTTTTTTCTTCACAATTTTGCTCACCGCCGACGTTGAGAAGAGGTGGTGAGCTCATTGTCGGTCCTCACAGCTAGCGAGCTCCCCGTCGCCGATTGCTCACCGCCAGCAACCCCCCGCCAGCTATCCCCGCCCAGCATTGTGGATGCTCTAATAATGAAAAATATGTGGCATATTCGGGTTGTTGAGGTACGTCATGTGTGAAGCCGGCGGAGATTCTACAACGGTGGATGACATCTAGCATGCAACAACTAGCTTCCCAAAGAATATCTGGTTTGGATGGCCAAAAAATGACTCACAAGCAGGCTAGAGAATCTGTGTGTTTTGCGTTTCCGCTGCAACTACTGTCACTGGAGATTAGACTGGAACGAAAGAATTCTTCGGAGAAGAAGAACCAGATCGGAACCAGATTGTTGTTGAAGAAGAACGAAATTGTTATTTATAGCCGAAATTAACTTTCGTCTTTTTTTTATAAGCTCGAAAATTTATTAATAAGACCGATTCCAAGAAAGAAATCGGAATGCCCTGATTCAAGAAAGAAACAGGGTGGCTACAACGATTACAAAGGGACTCCAGTAAGAGGAGCCAAAAGGCTAAGCCTTTTCTTAAAAAGAAAACAAGGAACAAAAGAAGAAAAGGGAACCCCGCCAAACCTCGCTCCCGAAGTCAACGGCGAAACGTAGCATCCTTCTTCTTGGCGGCCAACTCACAAATTGTAATTAACTTTCGTCTTTAACTATTTTTACCTGTCTCGCCACTTGTCAGTCTGCAATTCGACAATCAATGATTCAGTGTACCCGTTGATTCTACAAAGTGTCAGCGTCTATTGATTCACCGACAGTGAATTCAAGACTCGCAAAATCAGCCTGACAAACCATCGTTTTTCAGGATTTCGACCCACTTGTTCAACAAATCAACGATACGATGAGACCCCGCTACAGACGCTCTTGTTCGTGTAGACGACGAAGCCATTCCTTCCACCTATGATCCCTCATATAAGTCATATCATAGGTAGACAACGTATGATGATCCTTGACTATTTGACACACGATGATTGCACAACAACACATGCAACCAAAGACCCAAATGTGTCCAATAAATCCACCTTGCCAAAGTACAGTACTATGGGAATAAATACAGAGGGTAGATGATGATACATTGAGACAAAAACTGGGGCAAATTCCTTTTCTGTCCTTCCTCCACAATTTGGGAAACCCTAGAGGTCCAGCCTCAGTACAATCTTGTCCTTTAATGGATCCTAGTAACTTTTTATTGGACCACTCCTATACTTTAATGTACAGTCATGATCAATGTGGTAAAAGTCCCCGTCCAGTCTGTTTAGACCCCAAAATCTGTAAAACATTTGATTTATCGTCTAATTTAAGCCTTAAAATCTGAAAAGCATCTGACTCGTCGTCATGCCCGATTAGTTGGAAACTTTGGACTATGGTTTGTGAAATTAGACCTTTGGGTGCTGGCGGTGAGGGCTGGTGGTAGGCTCACCATTGGCACCAACCGTCGACGATTGGAAAATTGTGAAGAAAATGGCACGAACAGCCAGTACGAACAGGTTAGTATTGGAGGTTGCTGACTGTTTGTGCTGATTGTTGGTTTAGTTGGAAACTTTGGACTCTGATTTGTGAAATTAGACCTTTGGGTGTTGACGGTGAGGGCTGGTGGTAGGCTCACCATCGGCTCGAACCGTCGACGATTGGAAAATTGTGAAGAAAATGACACGAACAACTAGTACGAACATATTAGTATTAGAGATTACTGACTGTTCGTGCTGATTGTTGCTTGAGAAATGGCTGAAATAATATTTTTTAATCGAACAGTCAACATGAACAATCAACACAACAAGCTAGCATTGAAGATGCTATTAGGAGTTACATGTTATACCGCATATTATTAAGATCACAAGAGCATCTCCAGTTGTCTGGACGGTTAATCCATGTGAATAATGATTTTATTAGACGACTCCTCTCACAATGGTATTAGCCCTAAACATGGACGAGTAGCTACGTGTGATCTACGTATATGAGCAATCCTCCCCAAGGTGGACGAGTCCCCTATTTGAATAGTGATTTCACCTAGCGATTCGTCTAGCTTCCCCAGTGGTATTAGCCCGATGCATGGGTGAACAACCACGTGACCACGAGTGATTCACTCTTCCGAACTCCCAAATCCATTTTTTTATGTAATTTGTCCGTCTACTTTTCCCTTCATTGGAGACGCACGAAGTGTCTTAAATTTTGCTCTAAAAGGGTTGAAATTTAAGACTCGATACTTTCATTTTTATTGTAAACGGATGATGTTCATGTCAGGATGTTGGTATAAGAAAAAAAGATGATTAATCATTAAAAAGTTACCCTTATATATTGATCGTGTGTAAAAAACTACCCTAAGTTTAAAAGTCACCATTAATATACATCATCTTTTGGTCACTATCCTCTATTACTAAAACTCGATTCAAATGTAAAAGAGTAAAACAATTATTTTATGTCTTTCTGTTAGTTTCTCGTAACGAAAAACCGTGATCTTAATCATTTTTCAATTTAAGATAGTTTTTTTGCACGTGATCGTATATAAGGATAACTTTTAACAATTAACCGAAAAATTAAGAATGTTCAACATTTCTTCTGCTCTTCTGACACACATTATCTGTCCACATGCAAGTGAGGAGAAATACCAAACCCAAATCTGACCCACACACTCCACATCTCCCTTTCACTTTCTCCCCCTATTGTATTGTCATTACAAAACTATACTGTATATTATTTTTCTTCTGAAACCCATACACATCCCCAGATTTGACCCTCTCTCACATTATAAATTTCATTTAAAAACCCTTATTTTCCCACTCTCCAAACAGATTGGGCTCACATTAACATTCCTCATCATCCTACACCCTCAAAAAACATCCTCTTGGGTCTGCACAACTTGTTGCAGTTTCTCCCCCTTTTGTTTCCACAGAGCATATCACTGTCTTCTTCTCCATAACCCAAGAGAATGTGTATTGATATAGAGAAAATCTGAAGCTCCTTGGTTTAGTACTTCAATAAGGAATAGCTTCTCTTCCCTTCATTTCCCACCATCAGTGTTGTAAAAATCCCCGCCTAGACCCGATTTGTATCATATTGGTTTGTTAAAATCAGGTTAGTGTTGTAAAAATCCGCCTGAAAAAGATGTCTTCCAAGCTTCTCTACACATTAAAAGACGAAAATAACCCCAATATGCAGAAACAGATTGGCTGCATGAATGGCTTCTTTCAGAAAATCTACTGCCACCAGTTCCTCACCGGCCGCCGGCAGAAGATCCCTCCGGCGAAAGAGAAGCAGAGAACCTCCATTGAGTCCTCCAGAACCTCATTATCATCTTCATCTTGCTCCTCAAGCTTCTCATCTCTCGAATGCAATCGAATTGACCCACCCTTATCAGTCAAAACTATAACAACCCAAGAGAAGCCTCAAAACCCCATCTTCAAACATGTAGACTCACCAAGGCCTTTGCAATCTCGAGGCCTTAGGGACGCGCCGAGGTTCTCCTTCGACGGAAGGGTGTCACAGGACAGGTTCAAGTCCCTGAAGATCAAGGAGCTCCCAAGGCTGTCCTTAGACAGTAAACAGAGCACCATGAGACAAAATCCACAGAAATCAAGTGTTGTGGCAAAGTTAATGGGGATTGAAGCTTTCCCAGTTGAGGAGACTCGATTCAAAGCCTACCCAGATGAAAAAGTTGGAAGCTTGTCGAGATCTGGATCGAAATTGTCTGGTTCTGTAACCTCTGTTCATGGTGAGATTGAGAGGAGATTGGTGGGTGTTGAGTTTATGAAGTCTGGGAAGGATCTTGGAGCTGTGAAGAGGGTACTTGAAGCAATGTCAGAGAGAAGAAGAGATCATAGTGATGATCAAGAGAAGTTGCAGAGAAGTCCTGTTGGTAACAGAAGAGGATCAACTCGACGAGACGATCGTCTTTCTGGAGATGGAGTACAAAGTTTAAGGTCTATGCAGAGTCTGAAGAGCCCTAGATTGGGGAAGAAGGAATCAGGTTCAAGCGTGTCGAGAAAGAGGGTTATTAGTCAAGTGACGACGGGATCGGGAATCCCGAGAACCAAACAGAAACGAAAGTCTCCCAATTCACTGCAGAGAAGCAGCAAGGTGAGAGATTTGAGAAGCCATGGCAATGCCAACAGAGCTTGCTCTGCCTCACATGTTCGGACAGAGGCCACAAGCACCAAAAAGGTGAGACCTCTTGCCCCTATTTGCAACACACTTTCATCTTTCCTTTTTTAACAAAAGAGTTAATTGCCTTTAGTACCCCTTATGTATTGGTAACACCATTTTAATACCCTGATGTATTGGTAACGCTTTAGACAAAATTTTGGTCAAGTTTACGCCATTTTGATGATCTGTGACCAATTCATAAGAGGTATTAAATGTTTTGTTATCAATGCATAAGGGGTATTAAATGATCTATGACCGATTCTTAAAGGATACTAAATGATAGTTACCAAAACAGAAGGACTGTTATTGAATGTTACAAAACGCATGAATACAAAAGATATGTTATCAATAGAAAAGAGATACAAAAGGTTATTAACCCTTAATAAAAACTCACGGATTCATATCGAATAAGTGATTGTTTTATCGAGAACATACGGTCACCTTTCTCACACATAAGTAGGTCTTTCCGAACAAAATGAATGGAATATGTGGTTTTCTAATGAATAACGAAATGTGACCGTATGTTATTTGGTAATCTTTTTTTTTTAGTTAAGGTATTTTCTCAGATGAAAAAAGTGTAAAAACTAACGGATTGTAGTAAACTGTAAAAATTTGAAAATTAGGATATCTCTCATACAAAAAAATTAGGTGTATCTAAACCTAATTACTCGTAAATAAATACTAATTGAAGAAAATAAGTAAACTTTGATGAAGAAAATACATAAATTTTAATAACTGGATAATCAATATTGTTTTGCTGAATTGGGTTTTTGTTTGTTTTTCTGATTCGAAGTGTAAATCAATGTTTTTTTTTGTGATCAAAGATATTGGATACTTGTTTTAGAACAATATCAATATAATGACTATAAATTTGTAAATTATAGACACCATTTACATAAAGTCGGATTTAAATTCATCAACAACTGAACTAAAAATTTAATCGCTATTGAAACCCAGTTTTCACTCCCCACAAAACTGATACCTCATCGTAGGACTCGCGATTCACGATTCGCGACTCTAATGTTTAAGCCTAACAAGTCTGTTTTACTCTTGCTCAGAATGTAGAGTTTAAGCTTATAGCAAGCAGAGCTGTGGCAGAGCCTGGTGGTGGTGTTACTTCAGAACAACCAAGTCCCATCTCTGTTCTCAATGCAACATTCTACAGAGATGAATCACCATCTCCTGTGAAGAAACCACCAAACATCTCCAAAGGTAAGGTCTCATTAAAATGGCAGCCAAACAATTCATCAATGTAGTCGTAAGAGCATGTACAACGCAAGAGCTCGGGTTAGGAGTTTGGGTTAGAGGCTCGGGTGCCAAATCAGTAAAATAATGGTTCTTAACTTCTTAAATTAAGTGTGTTCCATAATGATAAGAACCAGATAGGGGCTCGGTTGGGGATCAGATTGTGAGTGGACCAATCTTATTTAGCTTAAATATGATTTTAGGTATTATTTAAAAAAAACAACCAGGAGGCCACGTGTCGCAGTGTAAGTGGTTGGCGCATGACCAACAAACCGAAATAGCGGTTCGCATCCTGATCCATAACGTTGTACATGCTTTTAGAGAACAAACTTCCTCACAAACAAGCCTGTTTATGAGATAGTGGGATTTGAACCCGTTCAGTCACCATATCACTCAAGCTGATAGTTAAATACTCAATTATAGTTTTATATTCTAACAGCAACCGCTGAACATCATCGTGCAGGCAACGGGCCTCTAAACTCGGTTTCACAAATGGCACAAGATGAATCCACCACATTGCTAGCTGAAGATTCAAATGAAGAACACAGATACATCTGCAAAATCTTGCTAGCATCAGGCCTCCTCAGAGACCTTGCCAATGGCAAGGCACTGAACCCGATCAGCCTTCAAGTGTTCTTCGCAGTTGAGCACTCCATGGCACTCTCCCACCAAAACCCAGTTCAGAAAATCCACAGAAAGCTCGTGTTCGATGCTATTAATGAAGTTATAGAGCTCAAGTTGGTGCCAGAGAAGTTCAGAGGAAGAAGAAGGAGATGGGTGCAAGGTGAAGAGCTCCTTAGAGAGGTGTGTTCAGAGATTGATCAACTTGAAGTTAGCAAGTGGAGTTGTGGGTTTGATGATCATGAGGATGATGATAGTTTGGGAAGGATCTTGAGGGGAGATTTGATGTTTCGATCGACGGAATGGGATGATTATGGAATTGAAATGTTCGGAATTGTATCGGATATTGGAAGGTTGATCTTTAGAGACTTGATTGGTGAGGTTGTGAATGGTGAAACTGTTGGTCTGCGGATCCGACTCTGCAGGCGATTGTTCTACCAGTAGTATTAGAGCATCTTCAACGCTGGTGGTAAAGCCGGCGATAAGGCGTTGATGCGGAGAAAGCGCCAACGTTGAGCTGGAGGAGAGTCGATGTTAAGCTGATGATTCGATGTTGACGGTGAGGGCTGGTGGTAAGCTCACTATCAGCATGATCGCCGACGGTCGAAAATTTATGAAGAAAATGGCACGAACAACCAGCAACAACAGGCTAGCATTGGAGGTTGCTGGGTATTAGTACTGACTGTTGGTTGAGAATTTGCTCATATATTATGTTTTTAGTCGATCAGTCAGCACCAACCGGCAGCACCAACAGACTAGCATTGGAGGTTGCTGGCTGTTAATACTACTGTTGGTTGAGAATTTGCTCAAATATTATGTTTTTAGTTGATCAGTCAGCACCAACATGCAACATCAACAGACTAGCATTGGAGATGCTCTTAGAACATCTTATATATAGTGGGGTCGATTCCACATGGACGAATCTGACGTGATTTGGGTCGAATCGACGTAAATTAATAGTAAGAATCGATTATGACGTGTGGATTTCGAACAGAATCGTCATATATTATCAAGAAAGAATGATCTGAGGAGAGAAACTTGAAACACGACGTTTTCATTACTTTTTGGTCGATTTGACTGGAACCGACTCTACTACCGGCGCTATTTGTAAACTTGATGTTTACATCGCATCTTGGGTGTGTAAGATCACGATGAATACAATAAATTTGTAAATAGACTAAAACATACTTGTATGAATAAGTGCTTGTATGTTTAAATACTCTCAATAAACACCAACACACCCTTTCAACTTATTATCAAAACCAACCCAATGCAGTACAAATAAGCTTCAATTTCAAAAAGTACATTAAATTGATCATATTTTCCATTTTTTTAGCAATAAAAACAATTTTATTTAAATGAAATGTAACCTAAAGAAGAATACGGGGGAGAGTGGACCATTTGTAGATAATTTTGCACCTGATCTTCTAATTATAATCGGGATATAGTCGATTATGTTGAAATATCCAAAAACTAATAGAAAGGAAACAAAACTATAAAACAGGACAACCATCCCAGACTCAACGTGAGGCCAACCATTATTATTATTATTATTATTTCAAAAATGTACACATAAAACAATATTAGTTGTATTGAGTTTGGGGGTATTTATTATCAACTCTAACATCTTAAAGTTGAGTAAATCGATTTGCATACCAAACATAGACAAATTGAAGATACAGAATAAAGAGTTACTGACATGATTCCTTCTCCCTCCGTAGTCAGCCCTCGCCCTTCACACCGTAGGCGCTGTTCTCTTTTTTCGGATATCGGTCCGGTCATCTCTCACTACTTCTTCTTCCATCTCCTCTCGCATCTTTGTTTGGGAGTCCCTTTTGGAATGGGCGACGATAGAAATCACAGGCGAGCTGCTACCCCACCATAAGTTGTGGTGACCTCACTATGGCCCCACGCTTCCTCCCTCGCTCCACGGACTACCAGTTTCATCGGAAGGATGAAAAAGGATCCAACAATGAGATAGATCCAATTCCGTTCACTAGGGATTTTCGTGCGAGGTCCCCTCATCCCCCGATCTGAATGGATCACGAACATGAGTCCTTGTTGGCCCCAGCAACCAGACGAGGTTAGCTACGCAACCTCGCCAGGTCAAATGAGTCGAAGGACGGGCAACGAGGTGTACACGGGGATACACGACTCGCCCAACCAATGTCAGTATCAACCAGACCACCCGCTTCCCCTATTTCCTAGTATTCTCCCGGGATGCCCGTTATCCCCTCAAGTGTCCCTTATCTCATACCACAAACATTTTCAAGTCGAGTCAGGAAATGACCACCACCAGCTGTGTCTGATCAGCCTTAATCACGATGATTCCCTCGCAACTATTTCCCTTAAATTAGTCGAATATCATAGTTCTAAAATTAACATTCAAAAATCCGCTTCTAAACCGAGTCTCGCCCTCTTACCAACTCTCATATACCACTCTTCATTTGATTTATTATCATCCATAAAAATTCCATGCTAAAAAGAACATAGACAAATTGATTAATCGGCTTTTGGGATATCCGTGGTAGGGATAAGATAACCCGAAGAATCATAACAAAATGCACCGAACCAAACAGAAGGCAACAGTTGGGAAAGCACTTTCACAGTGACTCCACGCCATAAGCCTCCATTGAAGCCCACACTGTACCAAAATCTACCCATCGAAGCAATCTCCTCCTCGCGACTCTGCAACGCTCCTTCTCCAAGGTTCGCTTCTGGGTCTTCTTCTTCTTCTTCTCCGATTTCACCTTCCACGCCTCTGTTCACTGCATTGTTCTGTTCCCTTTCCCCCAATCAGATCACAGCTCGTTTCGTCCTCCAGACTTCGATCCCCATTACAGTTCTCGTTTATTGTTGATTAAGCATTGTTTCGTTTCGATTATGTGTGTGATTCGTTGAATTCATTGTTCTTCGTTTGTATTGCATTTGTTTTTTTCTTTCTCAATCGGTCTCGTTGGTGTCGTAATCGGTGTTGGATTTGTTGATATGCATCGGTTTCGTGAAATGGGCAGCTCAGAGTTTGTGATTTGAGGTTGGTTTAGGGTTTTTTATATGTTGTTCTGGTTTGGATCCGTCCTAGCAATGTGCATTGCTGGTATTTTAGATGTTTTTTGTGTGTGTGGATTTGTTCTTCTTTGCTCTTACTCATTTGATCCATGATATAATGTCAGTGTTGTTATTTGTATGCACTTGATCGGGTTTTCTAAGAATGTAGGCTGATTATTGGCCTCCTTCTAGAATTGAATGTAGGTACATTTCGTTTCGAGGGATAATTGCAAAAAAGTGCCCTGATGTATTGACTTAGCCCTCTTCTATGATAATTGCAAAATAGTGCTATGGACTTGTCTTCTTGTTGCACTTTGTGTAAATTTGTTCCAAAATAACTATTTTACCCTTGAAATTTTAAATCTAGAAATAATAAGAAAAGCAAAATTTTCATCTCCCTTATTTTTATTCCTCTTTGTACGGTACAAAGAGGAAGAAAATTAAGGGAGCTGAAATTTATAGATTTAAAAAAAAATTGTTTTCAAGTGTAAAATCGTCATTTTGGAACAAGAATGCTAGATCGGGGAACTTTTTTGCAATAAGTATAGAAGAGGGCTATAACTTGCAAAAATTCAATACCTCATGGTACTTTTTTTTGCAATTATCCCTTGTTTCAACGAATATTCTTGTATTTCTTGTCTTGTAGTATTAATATGGATGAGTCTCTTTATTAGCTAACAAGCCATATTCATTTAAGCTGGAAGCTTTTACTTGGTTCCCAGGGATTGACTTCCCAGTCTGTTTTTAAGTGTTGTTTTGCTTTTATTTGTATTTTTTAGGCTAGTTCTACCTTCACAATTTTGTGGCACTCTTATATTTAGATACCTTAAGTTGCTTACTCTATGTTTAAGATCATTGTAATGGTGGTTAGTAGTGATTCTGGGGTTTGGATTGTTTTAATGGCCTATATGCCTTTCTCTGATGTCCTATTAATAAATCAAGATTGAGAAAAATCATTGTAAGGCGGTAATGGTGCAAATATCTTTTTTTCCATTTTGTATTTAATAGTTTGTTAATTCATTTGGGTGCTTTCTTAGATAGTTTGAGTTCTGAAAATAAACGGGTCAGTGGGTGGACTGTAACAAAAAATTAGGATCTTTTGTCTCGATTAGAAATTTGGTTAGTACTCTTGTTTCCTTCCTGTTTTCCTCGAGGAATCTGATATTGTTTTAGTAATATTTCTATATTGTCTTTTTTGTTTTATTTTGAATTATCAGAATGGCTTTGCAAACGGCAAATCCTCCAGCCATTCACAATGCTCAACTGGTTGGGAATGCTTTTGTCGAACAGTATTATCATATTCTTCACCATTCTCCGGAATTGGTTCATAGATTTTATCAAGATATAAGTGTGCTAAGCCGGCCTGATTTTAACGGATCAATGATATCCGTGACAACCATGCAAGTAAGTTTTCGATATTGTACTTTGGTGCCATAACCATTCATCATTGTGTATTATACCTAGTTGTAAGAAAGTTTGTGCTACATATAGGAATAATTGCAAAAAAGTACCGTGAGGTATTCAGCTTTTGCAGTGTAGTCCTCTTCTTTGATGATTGCAAAAAAGATCCATGAACTTGTCTTTTTGTTGCACGTTGTACAAATTGGTTTCAAAATGAAGATTTTACCCTTGTAAATTTAAATTTTAAAAAATAATAACAAAACTACAAATTTTCATATCCCTTAAGTTTCCTATTCTTTGTATGGTACAAAGAGGAAGAAAATTAAGAGATGAATTTTTTTTTTTACCTTATTTTAAAAAATCTAAATTGTAAGGCTAAAATAGTCATTCTTTATACAAATTGCAATAAAACGACAAGTTCAGGGTACTTTTTTTTTGCAATTATCAAAGAAGAGGGCTACAAGGTGCAAAAAATGAATACCTCAGGGTACATTGTTTGCCATTATCCCTGAAATATATGCCATAAGAATTGTAACCAAATAGTAAAAAATTGTTGTGCCCGATGTTGCATGAATGTGTAAGGACTGGCATATATGCTATACTATCACTAAATTATCCAATGTATATTATATGGACCTATATTGACTATGCTACTGCTCCCAACAATATTGATGATCGGAGTTCTAAATCGGAAAAAAGAAGAAGCAAATTCGTTGCTTCATTATATTTGATCCTTTAATAATTAATTTGTACATTACTTGTAATATACATGGCTTACATTTTGGATTAGGTTACGTCTTTTCTTGTCACTAGTAGATCTCTCATCTAGGCCGCCTACTTTTGCTCTACTTGTCTATTGATTATCATTTAATCTACTATACATTCGGGTTGATTAACAAGAATCTATTTGAGCTTGGTTATTAGTTGGGTGCCTTGTCTTATTTATTTGATCATATTATATAGGAAATTGCTCCAACATGGTCTAAGTTTGTGTTTTTTATTCCAATTTGGTCCTAAATTTTGATTCTGTTCCATTTAAGTTCCATTTAGAGAGAGAAATTTCTAATTAATTTCTTGTCATTACTGCAAAGACTAAATTGCTGAAACTTGGGACTAAATTTAAACATTTTGCTATTGCGTATTTCGTCGGAAACCAAATACTCTATTTTTTGGGAGCAGGGTATCGATGAGAAGATTTGTTCTCTGGATTATAAAAACTACAAGATAGAAATCAAAACAGCGGATGCTCAACTATCTTATAAGGATGGGGTGACCGTTCTTGTAACCGGATGCTTAACTGGCAAGGATAACTTGCGGAGGAAATTTTCACAATCCTTTTTTCTTGCTCCACAAGACAATGGGTATTTTGTTCTAAATGACGTGTTTAGATACTTAGAAGACGGTGAACCATTGGAGATCCATCCAGTTAGCGTAGTCAATGATGCTCCGGTTGCACCCTTGGTTTCACCTCCAGGTTTACAATTTGCTATTTGTACTTTTTCGGGATGATCGTATAAAAAGAACCTTAAGGTATTCACCTTTTGCAACTTGCAGCCCTCTTCTTTGATAATTGTAAAAAAGTGCCCTGAACTTGTCTTTTTGTTGCACTTTGTAGAAATTTGTTTTAAATTTAGGGATGTGAAAATTTTGATTTTTGTTTTTTACTTCTTATTTTTTAAATCTAAATTGTAAGGGTAAATCGTTATTTTTATACAAATTGCAACAAAAAGACAGGTTCGAGGTAATTTTTTGCAATTGTCAAAGCAGAGGGCTACAAGTTGCAAAAAATGAATTACCTCATCGTACTTTTTTTCTGTAGTATGAACGAATATTTCCAGTACTTTTACATAATTCCATGTCTTCATTTTCCAGAGCCAACTCATGTTCTCGATCCTCCCACACCAGACCTTGCTATGTCTCTTGTTGAGGATCAAAACGTGGTTGAGAAAGCTGTTGACCTAATAGATAATGAACAAGTGGTGACTGAAAAAGAGATTGATGTTGAATCTCAGTCTCATGCAAATGGGAGTGACATTCCCACAATTGTTGAAGCAGCATCTTCCTCCCTAGAGGATGCTCCAAAGCAGTCCTATGCATCTATCGTGAGTTCAGAAACTAAGACTGTTTCACTATTAACCACCCTGATATAATATTCCTATTTGTGATCAATTTCTGTTAGAACATAAAACTATAACTGGGCCTTCAACTATAAGCTTGAGCGTTTAGTTGAGTTGATTTTATAATATGGTATCAGAGCCAAGGTTCCTCAAGGATACGAGTTCAAATCCCAATATCTTCAAAAATACTAATATATGTCTATTATTCTATCAGCTCTTAATGGGCCTCTTATCTTCTCTCCACATCCAAACACGAAAAGGGCTTGTCTGTGTGGGCCGTTTTAGAACATAAAACTATAATTGAGTCTTCAACTATAAGCTTGAGCTTTTAGTCGAGTTGATCCTCTAGTAAATTCTATGTAGGTGAAAGTTACAAAAGGGAGCCCGGGACCAACTAAAGTCTATACACCCACTGCTGTAAAAGCGGCTCCTCAAAAGGTTGAAAACCAGTCAGTCGGGTCAGCTGCATCTGTACCTGCACCTGTGCTTGAAGCATCATCCCCTAGTAGTATAGATGCCCCCGAAAGTACCGATACTCACGAGGAAGGTATTTCGTGTTGCTTTTCTCTTGCAATATTATATATTGGGATAATTGCAAAAAAGTATTATGAGATATTCACTTTTTGCAACTTGTAGCCCTCTTCTTTGATGATTACAAAAGGTACCCTGAACTTGTTTTCTATTGCAATTTGTACAAAAATTATGATTTTACCCTTACAATTTAGATTTTATCTTAATAAGTAAAAAAAAATCCAAATTTTCATATCCCTTCATTTTTGGATTTTTTGTTCTTTAATTATTAATTTTTAAATTTAAACTTCCAAGTGTAAAATCATCATTTTGAAATAAATTTATACAAAGTGCAACAAAAAGACGAGTTCATGGCACTTCTTTGCAATTATCAAAGAATAGGGGTACAAGTGGCAATAAATGAATACATCAGGGTACTTTTTTGCAATTATCCCTTGTATTTATTTCATGTTATTGTTTAGCTATTATACTGGACTACTGGGTTTGTTTGATTATTAACATGTTCTCCCTCATAGTTGAAGGTCACTCTATTTACATTCGAAATCTACCCTTAGATGTCACTGTTTCTCAGCTTGAATTGGAATTTAAGAAATTCGGCCCAATCAAGCCAGGTGGTGTCCAAGTCAGAAATCACAAGGTTGGCTTCGGATGTATAGCATGTGCATTATTGTTGCCTCAAGCTCATTTTTTTTCATTTTCTGACATGGGTATATACTGATTTTCCTTCTTATCCCTTCCATATAACAGCAGGGCTACTGTTTTGGATTTGTTGAGTTTTTGTCCTTTGACTCCATGGATAATGCGATTCAGGTATGATATTTTTTTTATTCATTGTCCACTCTTCATTAAAACTCGTAGCTTTCTGGTTGCCATACTAGTGACTCCGAGAGAGCCTTTGTTGTTTTCCAAATACCGCTCTTACCCTTTGCTTATTTTGCAATCTTATATCACAGTTGATCCAACATTAATATTTATCAAGATTATATAACGGGTGTAATGCTAGTCCAGTACATACTTTTGAACAAGTTACTCATTGTCTTTGTGGAGCAAATCAATACACTGACCAATTTAATCATTTTGTTTCTGTCTGTTAAGTAGTATGCCATAATGATATGCATTCTTTGTGGCCTTCTTTGTATTCTGTTGGTGCATCTAAACTTTCTAAAATGAATACGGCAGGGAACTTTTTTGCAAGTATCCCAAAATATACATCTTTAACTTATGATCAGGTGCCATTAATTTCTCATAAGAACTGAGTGGGGTTGGTAGGTCTCTAGATCAACCCAACATTATAAATTAATAACATGGAGCTGATTTAATTATATATATGATAACCTATTTGTGATGATTGTAGGAAAATAAAGGGTTATTATGTGACTGTAGCCTGCTTTCATAATTTGGGTCAACAGTGCTGATGGGCCAGCATGACGGACGCCTGTTCTTGTGGGCTTTGGTGTCCTAATCCGGCCTAGATTCTTTCTTGAAAAAGGACCCTGGTTCAAGTTGGTTATTTGAACCTAATCTGTAGCACTGTTGGTTGCAGGAAAGCGGGCATGGTTAATGGCATATATTGGAAAACAAAACTCACTATCTCTTTTGGCTATAGAAATATGAGATGAATGCAAAAAAGTACCCTGAACTTGTCTCTTTGTTGCCCTTTGTGTAGGTTGGTTTCAAAATGACGACTTCACCCTTGAAATTATTAAAACTAGATTACAAAAAAAAAGAAACAACTTTTGGCTCGTTAATATGTACTATACCTGAGAAAATGCGGGTGTGTGCTGGGAAAGTACTAGTTAAGGGGTTATGTAACTTTCTCCATGATATGCATGATAGATTCTTAACGTTTCTACTGATTTCACTACCATTTGTTGTTTCTTGCTTCTGGTTAGCCTCATATAGTTTACAACTTTCAAAAGAGCCCACTGAGGTTGGCCTGGTGGTCGAATGAGCTCTCTTGCTTCCTTGAGACCCCGTATCCCAGTGGGTCACCTGCTTAATGTGGGGTAGGGGTTTGGTAAGGGTTTAACCTCTGGTTAACTTAGGCTATATGCTGGGTTATGATTTCCTCTTTTATTCTTGATCGAACAGTAATGTTCTTAATTATCTGATCATTATTGTTTTTGTGTTTAATTTGGTATGCATGTACTTTTGGCATATAGGACCTAAAGTTTCTTGATTATCTGATATCGAAAGTATAATAATTCAGGCATCGCCGATCACCATTGGAAGACGTCAAGCTGTTGTTGAGATAAAGAAAACGAGCACTCGAGGCAAGTACACAGCGATAGTAGTGATGTTGTAAGGGATAATTGCAAAAAAGTACCTCAGGTATTCACTTTTTGCAAGTTGTAGCCCTTTACTTTGATAATTACAAAAAAGTGCCCGAACTTGCCTCTTTATTGCACTGTGTAAATTTGTTTCAAATGACGATTTTAACCTTACCATAAGTACCCAAAAAAATCCATAATTTCTCCTCTATTAATTCTTCTATTTTTTGGACGTACAAAGAGAAGGGAATTAAGAGATGAAAATTCTTGATTTTATTTACTTATCATTTTGTAAGGGTAAATCATCATTTTGAAACAGATTTACACTAAGTGCAACATAAAGACGAGTTATAGGCACTTTTTTGCAATTAGCAAAGAAGATAGCTACAAGTTGCAAAAAGTAAATACCGCAGGGTACTTTTCTGTTACCATCCCATGTTCTAATATGTAAGGAACTGTATGTGACAGTAATAATGTCTGTGGTGTTGGGTATTGCAGTTGGTAGTGGAAGAGGCGGCAGATTCTCTTCTGGGAGAGGAGGGTATTGGAACGACAGCTTCAGGGGACGTGGCAATTACGGGGGAGGCCGGGGATTCGGGAGAAACGATTACGGTTCCCGAGGCGAGTTCTCGGGGCGTGGTAGGAGTCTAGGTGGACGGGGCGGAGACGGTTATCAGCAAGGCAGAGGCAGGGGAGGTGGCGGCCGGACAAGGCCGAACGTTGTTTCTGCTTAAAACTTGGAGACCACATTTGGAGTTGGAGGGCAATATTTTTGACAGGGTTTAAGGCTGTCCTTTATGGTCAGTATAGGTTTCGGTTTTTTTCTTAGAGAAATTTTAGTGTAGGCTTTGGCTACGGATTGTAATCTTCTCCAGAATCTTAACGCCGTTCTGTTTTTCCGTTTTCTTATTGAAATACTGATTTGTCTGTGTTTTTGCATTGTGAAATTTGGTTCTGTTTTGCTCGTATTTTTTTTCAGTCTTTTGTGCAGTTTTTATATTGGTTGGAAAGGTTTAAGAAGTCGCAGTCGGTTGTAAGAGCATTCCCAATAGGATTCGTTCATTGCAGACGATTAGTCCTCAATTCACTGGTCGACTCATTCAGTTTCCATAGCGGTGGAGACGATTAGCTCGACGAATCTGGATGAATAGGTACTTGTCGTGCGACAGGTGGCCAAAAGGTGGATGATTTCAGTCTGCCGATGAATTGAGCGGGACAATAAAACCTTCAACCCAAGGAGGCGATGGCAAAAAAAAACATATATTCGTTCCCTTGTTTCCATCTTTTGAACAGACGGGTTTGAGGTTTTCGTTTGGACAAAAGCGTGTGATTCGGGCGAAAGAGCTGTCGTGGGAGAAGTGGACGAAGCCCCTCTCACGTAGTCGAGAACGAATCGCCTACAATGGTTGGGATTAGACATTACAATTTCGTTTCCCATTCAAAAAACATAATTTTAGACCAATTTCAATTCTGATTTTAGCTTGGAATCACACCATGTCTACATGAAGGTTTGAGCCTTAATCGACTAATCGTTGGGATATCCCCTGGGAACAAAGAAGCGTATTCTAACACTCCTTTTGTTATTGTTGAGATTTTTTCTAAATAAATCGTCACTTTTTTATATATTAAAAATCAATGCTAGAAGATGAAAATTTTGATTTGAATTAAATGTTTGTTTATCATGAAATTCAAAAAACAATACAATCAATTTAAAAAATAAAAAAAGTCCCACATGAAATGGATACGTTATAATTAATGAATAACAAGTACAAAGGAATCCAGGAGACATGGTTCGTTAGGTTTTAGTTTTGATTGTGGCATTTCCGAGCCAAATAACTATATTTTGTTGCAGATTGGTGTGCATCGGTTGCACGTTTGTATAGACCGGTTGTACTTTGGTGTGCCCGTTATGTGACGTTTTAGATGTGCACTTTGTTGCACTTTTAGCGGACAATGTATTTTTTTTTTTTTGAGAAGAACAGGTAATATTATTACTGAAAATAAAAATAGTGGGTGGAGTACATAGTTGTACCCACCTTACAGGAGAAACTCAAATTAAAAGACAGAAAGCAATAACATAAAGTAAAAGTTGCTCGATGTTTAAGGGCGGTTGAAGGGGGATATCTGCGGTAGCTTCCAGCGGAACTCTGGAGACCGATACAACATGCTTCTACCAATTGGCACTGGCCGAGCCAGCCGAGTGAGAGGGGAATACTGGTGGACTGCCATCTCCTCCGGTGAGTCAGCGTGCGTCGTCCTCCCTTGACTGATAAGGTTAGGGCTCCTGAACGCGGGAATGCTGACACCGGACTGGTAGGGGAGACAGAATACGACTGTCGATGGTACCCTCGCCATCTGCTCGCCAGGAAGGGATCACAGTCGACCACCCCCTTCCTGGACCACCTCAGGCTCATTCTTGGAGGCGGGGGTGCTTGTGGCCCCCCGCCGGTGCTACATGTGAATCACCATCTGATCCTGCCACGCGATCCAGCCCATCTCCTAGGCCCAGTAGGGTTCTCAGCAGGGTCCTTTTACCACAACCCCTTACCCTTACTTCGCTTCCAAGCAAGTGCCGCCACCATCTTCTCTGCCGGCACGTCCATCTCCGAAGAGATCTCCACCACCGGCAACACCACCGCCACCCGCGACGCTTGTCCCAGCGTGTCCCCCGGCTCCGGCTCAGCCCCACGCACCCGACCTCCACCCACACCCCTCGCAGTCCTAGGCCGTGGTCCTCGCGCCGATGTCCGGCGAATCCGAGCCGTCACCGTGTGCGACCAGCCCCCACCCAGCAGCAGGCCTCCCGTGCTCCTCGTTGCCGACAAACGTATCGGCGAGGGCTCCCGCGACAGCACCGTGTCCGCCCCGTTGGCATCCACCTCCTTCTCTCATGTCACGACCCCCCTCACCGGCGGGGACAGCCCAAGCAAAACACCCAGCCCCCCGTCTCCCTATTATCCAGCGTATAGTCGTCCTCGTTCTGCAGGTCCCCGGCCACCAGCACCGGCTCCCCGCACGCGTCTGCGACACCCGTACTGATCTCCTCGGTACCCTCTTCTCCCACGTCCTCCTCCGGTTCTTCACACCACATGGAAGGATCGTCGGACAAACTTGAGAGCCGCGCCGCCGAAGTCGCCATCGTCCCTCACAAAAACCAAACCGTAGTTCTGTTGCAGAGAGAGCACAGAGAGAAGGCGGCTACCTTAGCGGACAAGGTATGGTTGCACGTTCTAGACGCATTATATTGCGTTGCAGATTTCGATTAGGGGTCGGTAATATTATGGTCTAACTTGTCTTATGCCTGTAATATTTACCGTTCTACTTATACGATCAATATTTATAAATTGTGGAAGATCGTTTATATATCTTCATCAAGTGATTTATAAAATCCACCAATATTCCTTTTTCCTCAAAAAAAAATATCTTCAAAGACTCCACACATTAATAAAAAAATATCGTTATTCGAGTCAATTTTTTCCGTTTTCTATATTCCACGCTTGCTCTTACACGAGTGCTCACGTGGGCTCCACTCAAATCCATTTTAAGATTCAGCACACAGTTTGAACAAGTGGGCCCCCACTCGCCAACCAAACTTGTCCGAACAAAAGAAAGAAAAACAACCACACGTTCGACACATGGCAACGTCGTCGTTTTCGGACAAGACCGGTGAAATACCAAAAAGCACCCACCAAACCTTGACGTCATCGAAATCTTCGAAAATCTCGTTACACAACACGTCTCCTCTTTTCTCGGCAACTTGCACGGCCGCTTTCCTGCCCCAGCCCAACCGGTACGCGACACGTGTAACCTGTCGCCAACATCGCCACGTGGCCCTGACTCCACTTTTGCAACTTGGCATGCCAATCAAGTGGATAATTACTGCATAACTAACCTTAGATTTGGCTCTAATTACCAAATCATACCACACGTGTCAGCATTTCCTACCTCTTGACGACCACACGAACGAGGAACACGTGCGTGCTTCACACCGGATATGCTTACACCGACACGTGTCAAACCCTGCCTATCCAACGAATTAATTTTATTTTTCCATTTTTAAATTTAAAAAGTGTCGTTATCCTCATTATTTCTGACGAATAAAGTGCACACTAACAGACCAAAACAGAAAAATAGTTACTAAGACTAGAGCCCCCTTTTTGCGATTAGGGTTAGGTACACATGGCGGCGGCGGTGATCTTCCGCAACTCCGGCCGCCATCGATGGTCGAGCGGCGGGATCTCTGCGGCAGGTAAGTTGTGGTTCTTATCCCTGTCACTTGGTTTTCCGGCGGTTCGTGTGTTGTCACGGCCTCCTCCAGTTGTTTCTCTTATTTCGAGAGGGCGACACGGGGGAAGCTGGGGCATGGATTCTCAGGCGGTAGGACGTAGAAGAACAGATTGGGGGTCTCCGGCCAGCGAGGTTGGCGACTGAATCGAGGAACCGTGGTGCGATTCTCTCTGGTGGGGGATCTGGCACCACCGCCCGTTCCGGTTTCGGGCGAGCACGACGAGAACGGGCTGAGGGGAGAGGCGATGGGGGATCGGCACGTGATACTCAACGCCAACAGCACGGTGGAGGTGGGTTGGTCGATGTCAGCCACCGTCGGAGGGCTGAAATCGGGGGCTGCTTCACTAGAGAGGGGGAAGGGTCGACCGGAGCACTGTGAGGTGGTGAATTAGAAGCGGCGGCTGGAATCGACCTGCGAGGTGTCGGCTAGGGTGTCGAAGGTCCAGGAGCAGGGGCCATTGGGCCTGGGCTTGTTAGTCGGGCCGAAGAGGACCTGGACTGGGCTAGGGGCAAGGGTTGGGTCGTGGATCTGGGAACGGGCTTGGGTAGTAACCCAAGGCCCGGTTTAATGTGGGCTGACGCGAAACTAACTGACGGGTCGGGTCATGAAGAATCGGAAGGGTCGATGGCGTCAGATAGAGCGTCATATGTAGCGGCGTCGGGGGGCCACAAGCACCCCCGCCTCCAGGAATGAGGTCATGGAGGTCCAGGGAGGGGTTGGTCGGCTGTACCACCTTCCTGGCTGATAGATGGCGTTGGATCCATCACCAGTCGACAGGAGTCTCCCCTACCAGTCCGGGGTCAGCAATCCCGCGTTCAGGAGCCCTACAAGTATTACTCAAGGGAGGACGACACACGCTGACTTACCAGGGGAGATGTCAGTCCACCACTATTAATCTTTCACTTGGTTGGCTCGACCAGTGCCATTTGGTTGAAGCATGCTGTATCGGTGTCTTCGAATGCTACCGCAGATTTCCCCTTCGACCGCCCCTATGTCCAGAGCACCGTTTACTTTCACGTTATTGCATTATGATAGCTACTTGGTTTATTGGTTGTACGATGAGTACAAAAATGTGCTCATTGATCTATTTTAAATTTCATTAATAATAGTATCATTTCTTCTCAACAAATAGACCAAGACAGTGACGATTTCGCTTAACGTCTCTCTCCGTGCCTTGCACGTGTCAGTTTAGGTTTCAATCAAGGCCATTTTCGTCATTTCGACCGCAAAATGCTCACTTCTTAGACCTTCTACCGTTGGTTTTCTGGACGTCGAATAAAAGCATCGAATCCGACACTTTTTTGGAAAAAATATCCAAAACCCACGATTTTTCGGTTTAGACCGTAAAACTCATGGATAGAATCGCTAATCGTCTATTAGAGTCTAAAACACGGTTCTTTTTTATAAGAAACCGCCAAGTAGTTTTTATAATTTAAATATATTTTCAGTTTATTTTTTCTCATGAATCGGACCGACACTCTTCTTACTTTTCGTTTAATTAGACTACACTTTAAAAGGTCTTACAAAAATCCTAACATTTACTCTGATCTTTCGATTTCGTTTCTAGTGTCTTTGCTTGTGTTACGCTCTGTCAAGCCGCCGGCGACGTGTGGTCGCCGGAGAAATTCCAAAAACGCGGCTCAGTGAATTAAATCACAATCGCCCCTTCTCCGTTGGTGGGTCAGATCCGATCTTTGATTTTGATTTCGATTTCTCGTGAAAGATCTCTGCTTGATTTTGCGTCTGTACTCGAAATCGAATTGCTCCGGCGATAAGAAAGCGAAGCTTCTCTGGGTTCTTAATGGCGCCGGAAAATGAAGCCGGGAACGGAGAAATCGCTCGGAAAATGATCAATTTCCGGTGCTTCACGTCTCCGATTCGATTTCCCCCAAAATTTGAGGGGGAGGAGATTGAATTGAGTCTAGGACTCTCGCTCAACGGTCGTTTTGGGGTGGACCCAAAAATGCTGGCGAGGTCGTCGTCGGCGGCGGCGGCGGCTGATTTCGGCGTAAACCGCCGTGCCCTGAAAGCGGAGGAGGACTTGCCGATGAGGACGTGCTCTCTGCCGGCGGAGACGGAGGAGTTGAGAATGGAGAGCAAGAGGAAGCGGGACGATAAGCAGAGGAATCTGAGGCCGGTGAAGAGATCGACTTTGGGCGGTGAAGATGGAGTTTTTAATCCACAAAATGTGCCTCACGCGCCACACGCGCCGCCGTCACAAGGGTGGGTGAGCTCGCCGGGAAGTGGGTCGTCGTGCGTTTCTGACCTCGACAGCAAACCAATTCAAGGTATTTACCCACACAAAAAAAGGCCAACTATAATAGAATCTCGGGTTAGGGGCGTTGATTTGATATTTTTTTGTGAAAAAAAAACCATAACCTATCATTTTTTGGATTAGATCGTGAAGTCTGTCGATAGATCTTTGACCGTCTATTCGAATGTAAGCCACGATTTTTATATAAAGAATCGCCAGTGGTCCAAATAATTTAAATATATTTTCGGCCCACTTATTGTCTAATTAATCCCACTATAGATGGCCTTAGTTGCCCTCAACATATCCGTTTTTCATATCACTTTTCTTAGTTATAAAGGTTATCTGAGGGGCGCTTTAATTTATCAAAATTCATCGTAGCGATGCTTGAACTTTTTAGAATTTGTTGAACGGTACCTGATTTCACGTCGTTATCGTATCATTTTGTTGTAGTGTGGAAATTTTGGAAAATAACGCTACCACTCAGCTGAAAGTTAAGTGTAGTGAAGTGAAAAACGAATGTAAACAAGTGTAGATATATTCAATTAACCGTAACATCTCTAATAAGACTAGCCTACTTAAGATATTTAGCCTAGGAGAATTCAGACGATTCGTCCAACCTCCCACAATGCTAAAAAGAATTAGTCAGATGAATCCGAACGAGTAGCCAAGCGCCGAATGACAACTAACAATAAGATGGACAAATTAAGTTCGTCATGAAAATCCGCCACTCGAATGTAAACGGGATTCATCAAAAATCATTTTTTTCGCCGTCCATTGCAGATGCTCTAAAATTAGTTTTTTTCGGTGCAGGGGCGAACAAATGCACCGAAGCAGCAAGTCCATCGTCAACTGACACCGAGAACAAGTCTCCGGCAGTCATTGCCGGAGCAACGATCACAGAAAAACCCGGCGAGTTCTCCGGCATCATAATCAAAAATCAATCCGAAACAAGCAGCGTATTGGAAAGAATGCCATGCGTGTCTACAAGAGGTGATGGCCCAAATGGCAGAAGAATACAAGGGTTTTTATACAGGTACCGGAAAGGCGAGGAGCCGAGCATAGTCTGCGTTTGCCATGGAAGCTTCCTCTCGCCGGCCGAGTTCATCAGGCACGCCGGCGGAGGAGATGTGGAACATCCCTTGAAGCATATAGTCGTTAGCTCGTCTCCTTCCTTGTAATAGTGAAGTTCATAAGCAAAATGATGTGAACCAATTCATAAGGGTGGTTAAGTGCAAGGATTTAGGGATAATTGCAAAAAATATCCTGACGTATTTTTTTTGTAATTTATAGCTACTTTTTTTATAGTTACATTAAAAAAAAGCTTTGACCTGTCTTTTTGTTGCATTTTGTATATATTTGTTTTAAAATTATGATTATATTCTTTGAAATTTAAAAATTAAAAATATGGGGTCACTTAAGTGTGCACGTGACCAACAAATTAATTGTTCCGTTAATTCGAACAGTAAATGATAGGTTTTGAAAAAAAAACGAAAGTTGAGGTTAGGATTTGAAACGAAAGGTGAGGAGGGATTAGGATATGAATTTGACGTAAACTTTAGGGTTGGGAATGATAATTATCCCTTTTTTTAATCTGAATTATAAGGATAAAATCGTTATTTTCATACATATTGCAAAAAGAAGAAAGTTTTGTCGGAAAAATCTTTTTATTTGATAATTATATAAGAGATTTTAACTTGTCGTTTTGATGCATTTTGTATATATCTGTTTCAAAATGACTTTTACCTTTTTGAAGTTTAAATTGAACAAATACTAAAATTAAGAACCCTGAGAGTTTATTTATTTTTGTTTTTAAACTGTTATTTTTAAATTGTTAAGTGTAAAGACAGATAAAATCATCATTTTCACGCAAATCGCAACCGAAAAGGTTCAGAATATTTTTCTTGCCATTATCAATGAAAAGAGCTGCAAGTTACAACAAAAAATAAGTACATCAGGGTACTTTTTTGCAACTATCAAGTAAAAACCAAGATACAAGTAATGCGGGCATGGAAAACAAATATCCGCATTCTTCTGCAGTTTACATTGAAAAATGGGTGACAAACTACATTATATAATTTACATGAACAATAACTACAGTTTACAACTTACACCCTCTAAGAATTGCTATGTCAATCATCGATCCATACCGGAAAGCTTAACACGACGGTGGTTGAAGTTGCTTCAGCCTCCGCACAACCTGTCTCATCGTAGGCCGAGTAGAGAGTGAATCCACAGTACACACAACAGCCAAATGCAGAACTTCGACCAGATCGTCATGAGGACCTGCATCCCACAACCCTGCAGTGAAGAACTCCTTGGCCCGGCCTTGCCTCAGTAGCATACAAGCCCACGCCACGATGTTGAAACCGTTCCCGAACGAAGAGAACGAGGGGTCGAGGGCTTTCTTGTCGGACAGCAACTCCAGAAGAACAACCCCGTAACTGTAGACATCGGCCTTGTCAGATACACGACAAGTCATTGCGTATTCCGGGGCGACGTATCCGAAAGTACCGGCCACGCCGGTGGTAGCGTGGGTTTCGGATGTTCCTAGAAGTCTTGCCAATCCAAAATCGGATAGATAAGCGTTGGAGTCCTCGTCTAGTAAGATGTTGCTGGGCTTGACATCACGATGGAGGACACGAGGTACACATTGGTCGTGGAGGTAAGCGAGTGCACGGGCTATGTCCAGGGCGATCTTGTGGAGAACCCTCCAGTCGACAGCCCTTGTGGACCTCTCTTGGATGAACTTTTCTAGGTTACCTCCCGGCAAGTAGTTGTAAATCAGGAACATCTCTGTTTCACTGGCGTGGTAACCGATAAGAGTGACGAGGTTTGCGTGGCGGAGCCTGCCAAGGGTTTTGATTTCGGCATTTAGCTGTTGAACGCCTTGGAACCGCCCAACTGAGAGGCGCTTGATTGCCACGATGAATCCAGGAGAGATCTCTGCTTTGTATGTTGCTCCAAAGCCTCCACTCCCGATACAGTTGCTGGCATTGAAACTCCCTGTGGCCCGCACAACGATCTCGAATGTCAATGGAACACCGATGTCTGTGAAGATCGCTACTTCCTTCCTGGTGGACCCAATTCTGGACCTCGGATACCATTTTCTGGTGTATAGGAATAGGACGATGAGAGCCAGAAGAACTGAAACAATGGCTGATGCACATGCTATAGATGCTATCTCGATTGAATTGAAACTACCGCCTCCACTCTCGTGGTTCGGACTTCCTGAAGGTGAAGCACTGTCATTTTCTGAATCCTCAACCCTATGATCCGAAGCTGTTAGAGCGAGCATAGGGCAAGACCGCAGATTAGGATTCCCGATAAAACTATCGCAGCTCATCAAGCTGTCGTTCGAAGGAAGCGGGCCAGACAAATTATTGAAGGACAAGTTGAATGCAGAAAGCGTGCTCAAGTTTGCCAAGGCAGATGGGATCTGTCCAGACAGTTTGTTGTTGTTCAGCAGAAGCACGGTCAGGTTTCTCAAGTTTGCAAGTTCTTCTGGAACCTCGCCCGAGAGAGAGTTGGAGTAAAGCTCCAGCACCTCCAAAGACTGAAGCTGTACAAGGCTTGAAGGAATCGATCCAGTGAGGTTATTACCACCCAAAGAAATAGACCTCAGGTTCTTTATCTGGCCAATGCTTGCAGGAATCTGGCCTTGCAGCACATTCGAGCTTAAGTTCAGGGCAACGAGAGATGTCAAATCCCCAATTCGAGAAGGAATAGACCCAGTAATGTGATTCCCAGATGCATCCAGGAGTTTGAGAGATCTGCAGAGTGTACCGATATCAGCTGAAATCTGACCAGAAATATTGTTGTTGCTGAGATTAACAATCAACGAGTTCAATCCATAACACTTGTTAAACAAATTATCCGGGAAAGGTCCGACAAGCATGTTATCCTGAGCAAGAAATGCATAAGAAGTGTCCTTTCCAAATCTCTCCGGTGAGATGGGCAATGACGGTAAAATGCCACCAAAGCTATTGCCACCAAAATTATGAACCACGGCAAGATCACCACCGTCTCCAACTAACGGAAATAGAGTTGTTGCATGAGCTTTGATGACAAAAAACGACAAATATGCAGAAGACGGGTCATAGGAATCAACAGAGTATCCGCTTAAAGAAAGAACAGGAGCACAAGTGGTGTTGGAAAATACGGGGATCGAACCAGATATTATGTTGGAACTGACATCAAATACTGTCATACATGGAACAGGAAGTTCCTCCCCGAGCTTCCCAGATAGCTGGTTCGCACTCAAGTCAAGGAAATGTAGCTTCTTGCATCGGCTAAACACGTCAGGAATCTCCCCGGTGAAAAAGTTTTGGGCCAAATTGATCATCTCTAGGTTGTCACAAGCACCCCAATTACCGGGGAAGTGGCCCTCCAGAGTTGCCCTCGGTGCCCATAATATCCTCAGCTTCGGGAGGCTCGTCACTGCCAAGGGGATTTCACCTTGGAAATAATTGAATTCATCAACCATAGCACTCTCTGGCTTCACCGAAGAGTTCACCACTTCATTATCAGACTCGGGTAGTGGATTAAACAGATTCGAAAGCACAAGAACCGACAACTCAGAACAATTACCAAGCTCAGCAGGTACCGAACCACTCAGGCTGTTTCGTGACACATCCAAAACCTCAAGCTTTTGTAGTTTGCCAAACTCAGCTGGGATAACCTCTTCCAGCATGTTCGAATATAACAAGAGCGACTCCAACTTACTGCAGTTCCCCAAACTACTAGGAATAGCACTGACCAAGAAATTACCAGACAAATCCAATCTCTCGAGCTTCTCACAATTGTCTCCAATCTTGTTCGGGATTGCCCCGGAAAGCGAGTTGGAAGACAAATACACACTCCTCCACTGCCCAACAAACCACGGAACACTCCCATTCACTTGATTTGCAGCCAAATTAAAGACCTCCAAATTCACCAAATTCGAAAGCACTCCAGGTATCTCTCCAACAATCCTATTGAACCCGAGATTGAGAACTCGCAATCTCTTCAACCCAGTGAAGCTAACAGGCAATGACCCAGATATCTGATTCCCTTCCAGATCAATAACCTCCAGCTTCTCCATACCCCAAATTTCATCAGGAACTGAACCCACAAACCCATTAAACGGAAGCAACAAAACCCTCAGCTCCGTCAGCTCCGCCGTCACCGGCGACAACCTCCCCACCAGCTTCCCACTACCCACACAACCCCTCCTGATTCCAAACCCATAAAGCGGATACTTAGCAAAAACAGAACAGGACAGAGCTCCGGAATTACCTTGACCTCCATTTCCAGAAATGTTGAGCGACACGACCCGCGAATTGGAGTCGCACCCGACGCCGCGCCACGAACAGTGACCCGAATTGGCTTCGCTCCAGCTCGAGAGCAGCCCCGACGGGTCCGATACCGAGCTCTTGAACCGGAGAAGCAGCTCGGCGTCACTGGAACCGGCCGATACACCGGAGCCGAACAAAACGATGAAGACGGAGAGCCATTTGATGACCGAGAGCGAAAACGAAGAGGAACCCATTACAGAACTCCTCGGAGGGTCCTCAAACCCCAAAACCCCTTCAGGAAATTTCAGGTTCAGTAATTTTTGTGCTCGAAACCCTAACCCTAATTTTGGCTTCTCTGTAGAGAGAGAGAGAGAGAGGAAGATTCAACTGTTTTTTTTTTTGCAGACAAAACGCGTTTTTGCTTTTGTTTCACTCTTGTTCTTAGTCTTCATTGATTATTATTATTATTACTTTCTTTTTTGGTAATTAATTCGGGTGATGTTTTGTCTTATTTGGGCCTACTGGGCCCACTGGACATACTTGTTATGGGCCCCACTAAGCGCATCGAGGCCCGTCTACTTTCAAAGGCCGACTAGGGTGGTTGGGCTTAACGGGTTTAATAGAAAGATACCTTGTAGCTTTAACACGTGGCTTACCACAAAGGTGCCCACGTGGGTCCCCTTTGAGATGGAGAGAGGGGACCACATTTTTTTTTTGAAGAAAGTCTGGTATATTACTATTTACTACGCAAGATCATCATACACGAGACCTAAAACAGATCCCGGTAAAACATTACAATCAGAATCATAATTGATCCAATCCTGCGCATTCTTTGTTAGCTCATGTGCCACCTTGTTCGTCTCTCGTCGGGCAAAAACCACCCTGAACCCTACGAGTTCCTGCAAGTGACTCTTACAATCGTCTATGATATCTCCAATTGGAGCCAAAATTGGTTCCTCCTTGGACATTGCTAGCACCACATTCATACAACCAGATTCGATAACTCTGTTCTCCCAACCCTTCTCCTGCACCCAGACCACATTAATTTTCCTGTTTCCCTCCGACATTTGATTAGTGAATTTTGTGAAATTATACATAGAGATCTAACTTCTTACATGATTTGATCATCCCACGAACTTTATAGTAGTAAATTGTCAACAACAAGGATGTTAGATGATTTGCCTTTAAAATCGATCAAGTTGTCGAGACTTCATCGTTCATGGCGACATAACCGTCGACCAGTATCTATTTCGAGAAATCGTGAAGGAGAGGAACGTCTCGTGGGCAACTTCAATCGCATATTTTTGCGTAGATTCCGATGAGAAGATACATTTTTCTGCAAAAATTAGATTTTTCGTGATTCTCATACATGTGCATTACGTACGTTGTCGATTGAGTTAACAATTTTACTAAAACACTAATGTTTCAAAATCCGACATTTGGCTCTTTGAATGGAACACATTTGCTATAAGCTCAAGATGCCTGGTTAAGTTCTTGGGTTTGCGTTTTTGTAGGCCATCTCCTCCCCGGCATTTCGGGGTTTTGGTGATTAGTACAAATCGTCGATCTCGATCAACAAAATAATTGTTTAAGGTTACTCGTACCTTGTTCGTGGGTCTTCGTGATAGTCGAAATAGCTCTACGATTTATATCTGGAGTCTAGTTCTTGTAATATCTTTTTCGTTTTGCTTTTATTGCCAATAAGGCTTTGAAGGCTGATCAGGCTGGTTCGGTAAAGCTTTTAGAGTAGGGTAGTCTCTCAGGTCCGTGGAAGGATGCCCTATTGAAGTCAAAACACCCCCCAAGTTCTTAGAGGATTTCGAACTTTCAAATAAAAGAGGTCGAAGGCTCAAAAGATCAAAACATCAGCCCACAGTTCTTGTACATCAAACCAACTCAAGGGATAGGTCTTTAAAAGGAGAGGCTAGACAGAAAGAGTGGGAACTCTTGAAGCAAAGGGGCAAAATTGGTTTGCCTCTCATTGATTATGGGATTCAGCCGGAGGTCTAGTTTTTTCGGAAGCTGGATGCGTAGGCATATCGGGCTCAGACTTTTGGCTGGTTTGGCCCATGGAGTATTATAGCTCTGGTGTTGGGATGCTTGCACGACAAGTCACTAGGATTGTTGTGTTCTGCAATTCCTTGTTTTTTTTTTGTTTTTTTTTCCAGTCTTTGGGTAGATCCTCACTTCTGAGTTGCATCACCCGCCTGTATTTTTATTGCCTAAAGGCTAGAACTAAGGGTATGGGGTAATTTGGTCCAAGTTGCTAAACGGATTTCGCAACGGAAACCCGTATAATCGAATTTTTATGTCAATGGGTCTCAGGGATTTGCTTTTTTCCCGTAGTTTCTCCTTCGAAAATGGCATGTAGGTAAACATACCATCAAAGCGACAATGTAGAAAGATTGAGCAAACGGGAAGCTACTCCGGCCGACAAATATAAAGTTGTCATAAGCTACTGTAGCAGACAATAACAAGTTTCAACAACGTTTAGATTTAAATTCAAAAGACAAACCTAACCTATAGTTTTTAATAGAAACTATATAAACAAATACTTGGACATCTGCAATTGAATTTAAACTTTGACACTTGTGACCCTCGGACGTTTTTCGAACATGCGAGAGCGGCCCAAGAAGATGCGGGTATAATCGTCTTTTCCTTTAGGGACAGGAATAAGGTGACCTTGAATTGCAGCACCCTTAGCAACTGCTTCATCATCCACTGCTCTGCTCGGACTCTTCCCAAACAACTCCGAAACAACTTCTTCCACAATTGGAACACGCGTCATGCCCCCGACAAGAAGAACCTCGTCGAGGTCCTCCATCGATATTTAAGCCTCCTCTACGCAGCTCCTGCAAAGATTCTTAGTCCCCTCGATAAGGCTGCTAACCAAACTTTCAAATTAGACCCGGTGAGTGTAATGCTTAGATGATTTCCATCGGGGGTGGTGAAGTCAATGTCAGTATGTGTTGCAGACGAAAGTCGTATCTTAGCCTTCTCTGCAGCCTCAGTGAGCCTGTGAAGAGCGCGTTTGTCGGTTGAGAGATCGACTCCTTCTCTTCTCTTGAACTCGCTCGCCAAGAAATCGACCACTGCCCTGTCGAAATCTCTTCCTCCCAGAAACGTGTGGCCTTTTGTTGCTTTCACCTGCACAAGAAAAGTACATCTTATATGTGAGAGATTCCAAGACAACATAACAATTTGGTACATGCATTATTGGGTTGATTACAATCAACTACCCTTTTGTATTGTCCACGTGCGAAAAATTACCCTTGTGTACTCTCCATGTGCGAAAAACTACGACACATGTTACTGGGTAAATTGCAAAAAGCTACCCTTATGTATTGTCCATTCGAGAATAATTACCCTTACGTATTTTCCACGTGCAAAAAAATACCCTTATGTATTGTCCAGGTGCGAAAAACTATGAAACATAAGTCATTGGGCTAATTGCAAAAAACAACCTTATGTATTATCCATGTGCGAACAATAACCCTTATGTGTTTTCCATGTGTGAAAAACAACCCTTATGTATTGTCCATTCGCGAATAGCTACCCTTACGTATTTTCGACGTGCAAAAAAATACCCTTATGTATTGTCCAGGTGCGAAAAACTATGAAACAAAAGTTACTGGGCTAATTGCAAAAAACAACCTTATGTATTATCCACGTGCGAACAATAACCCTTCTATATTTTCCACATGTGAAAAAACAACCCTTATGTGTTGTCCACTGCGAAAAAGATAGGGTATTTTTTCGCACATGGAAAATAGATAAGGTAGTTTTTTTGCAATTAACATATGTAATTCATACCTTCAATTGCCCATTTGATATTTCCATAATAGACACATCAAAAGTTCCCCCACCCAGATCAAAAACGGCTATTAGACCCTCTTTCTTGTTGATGTTTGTTGCATAGGAAAGAGCGGCAGCAAAGGGCTCGTCGATGATCCAAAGCATATGAAGCCCTGCGTTCTTAGCTGCACGCCTTGTTGCAATCTCCTGGGTTCTATTGAAAGAAGCAGGTATAGTAATGACGGCTTTAGAGACTGTCTTCCCAAGGTAGGCTTCAGCGGTTTCTTTCATCTTGCTTAGAACTAAGCCTCCTATTTCTTGTGGAGAGTATATCGTCCCATTGGCTAACATGCTCGCTTGTCCAGATATGTCCCTGACTATCGCGTAAGAAACCATACCGATTTCTTTTCATGTCTGTGGATCGTCGAAAGTCATGCCCATAAGGTGCTTGGTTGCAAAGAGTGTGTTTCTCGGGTCAGCTGCAACATTACTAGTTCCAACGAGCAGGTTCCCGCTCGGGTCGAAGGAGATCATTGATGGCGTTGTTCGAGCTCCTTGAGAGTTCTCAATTACTTTAGCGTTCTACAAGTAGAAATGAATCATCAGCAAGAAATGAATATCAAAGGAGAGGGCTACAAGTTGTAAAAAACCGAATATATCAGGTACTTTTTTGCAATCTTTCCAAATTATATTTCAAAAATAACAATCCCTTACATTTATTCCTCTGAGTAAGAACGGTAAGGGATACGAAAATTTGGATTTTTCGTCCTTTGAATATTATTTTTAAAATATAAATTTTCAAGGGTAAAATCATCATGTCGAAACAAATTTATACAAAGTGCGACAAAATGACAAGTTCATGGATTTTTATTTTGCAATTACCAAAGAAGAGGGCTACAAATTGTAAAAAACGAATATCTCAGGGTACTTTTTCGCATTATTCCTAGATTTCAAGCCAACAAGAAGTACATTACATCCACAAACAATACATCAACAAGGAAAAAATTTACCTTGCCCTCCATGACTGCAACGCGTGAGTTGGTCGTACCCAAATCAATACCGATCACAGCCTCTCCATTTCCGGCACTGTAATAATACAAACTCAAGGATCACATACAATTTCTGTAACAGAACAACCGAGTCTTAAAAGTAGTACCTGAATGGTCTGCACAGCTTTGCCAAATACGAGCTCTGCAGAGGATAATCAATTAATGGGTACTATATTGAACACAACTTTCAAAAGAGTACATTTTTACAAAGCTCGTAGGTAGAAATCAAGTTGATGAATCACACACACTACTATGACTTACAAAGGCCATTCTTTAACCTCACACGTTAGCAAGAGTTTTTTTTTTGATCGGCGATTTGTATTTATCAGTCCAATTTTCAGAAGGGATAACTCTGGTTCCTAACCTTTATGAACGTTTCGTTTTCACGTCCTAACGCAGACCAACGTTTCGTTACAGTTCCATACACGAAAGGTAGGAACTTTTACAAAACCTGATACGAACCGTTTAAATTAACGATTTTGTTAACGGGGGAAGTGAAAAGTCGAAACTACCCCTCCATTCACGTTAAGCTTTCAGCTCCCCATGTGTGTGTTCATATCAGGTTTTGTAAAAGTTACAACCTTTCGTGTATGGAACTGTAACGAAACGTTGGTCTGCGTTAGGACGTGAAAACGAAACGTTCAAAAAGGTTAAGACCCAGAGTTTTCCCTTTCCAGAATTATCAAGAGGGTTAATTCAAAAAAGTATAAACATTACAAGCGAAACACAAAACTTAAATCAACACACACCACAATTATGATTTCAGATAATGTCAGTTCACATTCATAAATTTTCACCCACAAAATCCATAATCCTTTATTATCTTTAGTACCTCTTATGTATTAGTAACACTCTTTTAGTACCTTGATGTATTGGTAACGCACACCACAATTGTGATTTCAGACAATTTCAGTTAGGGGCGGGCATTGGGTGGTTAACCACTCAATGGAACCTTTTACGAACCCAAACTGATATTACCGGTTTGACATATCTTGAAACCAGCTCCAACCCAAAAATCAATTTTTCACAGTAAAACCAACCGGATCACTAACTGATTGGTTAGTGGTTTTAACCAACCAACCACTTTACTACATGTAAGTACAAATTTAGATATTAATAACCACACATATTTCTATTTCAAGCCAAAACATATTACTACATTCTCCAAAACAAAAGAAAAATTATATATATGTCATCGTGTTCTACCATGTTAGCAATCCGTGTGACACAAGAAGAGTGTTCATGGGTCATTCATCTATATCAGATCAGTGACAATTATGAAGCCACGTGTATATGATGAACAGTACCGGTTTGGTTGGTTAACCGATGGTTTGGCGTCTCAAGAACCGACAAGTAACCGTTAACTTTCCGGTTCAATCGTCAAGAACCAATAATCAACCGTAACTTTCTGATTTCGAATTTTCCGGCGCGGTTTTCGGTTGGTGGTAGTTGGTTTTAACAGTTTCGATTTCAGTTCACATTCATAAATCAAAATCCATAATCGTAGAGAGGGGAATTAAAAATTAAGGAATTGTATGCAGATCAAAGAAACACAAAAAACAACTAAACATGTTTTAAATCCTCCAAATTTATTAGTCATCGATTCCAAAGCTACAGCTTAAGTAGAAGGAGATGCTTCATCTCTGCAGCTAAAGTAAACATAACGGAAGTAACGGCAAAAACATACAGATGTGCGAGACGACAGGGCGATTTCATGGAGCCTAAACGACCGGAACAACGCCGTTGAATTCATCGAGGACGACGAGGATCGAAGATATGACCGGAACAACGCCGTTGAATTCTTTCCGATAAAGCAATTTTAAATACGAGGTTATCTTTTAAAAACTATCATAGTATTTTTTTTTGAGCGGAACGGTAATATTATTAAGGGAAAACGTTGGTTCCAAACCTTTATAAACGTTTCGTTATCACGTCCTAACCCAGGCCAACGTTTTGTTGCAATTTCATACTTACAAGGTTTGGCTTTTTGCCGAATGTATAAAAAACTGTCAAAGTCAACAGCACCGTTAGACATCAGAACACGTGCATGTCACGTGTACTGTTTCAAATTTAAATATGACCATTTCGCCCTCGACCTTTGTTACACATCCTAACCCTGACTATGTAACATTTCACACAAACCATCAAAATCACATTCACAACTCAGTAGTTCTGAATTCTTTAAGGGTTCTAGTTTCTTTTCATGAATTTGCTATGGGTTCTAGCTTCTTTTCATGAATTTCGACGTTGAATTTTTTATGGGTTTGAGTTTATCTTCATAAATTTGCTACTGGGTGTTTGGATAGAGAGAAAAGGAAAGAAAACAGTAAATATGAGAAACATAAAAAAAATATTTGACTTTTAATCTTTAATGGGGTTTGAGCTTTTTTTAATGAATTCGCTTCAGAGTGTTTGGATAGCGAGAATACGAAAGAAAATGTGCATCATTTTGACCTAACGTCCATAAAAACTTTAAGGTATGAAAATAGAGTATAAAAGACAGTGAGTGAGGTTGAAGAAGAAGGCTTGAGGGCATAAAAGACAATCCGCAGCTAAAACTAACACCATCCACCATTTTAACAGTTTTTTTTATACTTTTTGTAAAAAACAAAGCCTTTTAAGTATGGAATTGCAACGAAACGTTAGTCTGGGTTAATACGTGATAACGAAACATTCAGAATGATTTAGAACCAGCGTTTTCCCTAAATTCAAAAGGCAAACATAACCTATAGTTTTTAAGTGAACAATAACAGCCGCAAAATACTCAGACATATATGCAATTGAATTTAAACTTAGACACTTATGACCTTCGTAGGCATTGGAGTGTCTACAAAACGCCACCCACCCTTCCTATACACCCTACGTATGGGAGGGCACCATAAGCAGAGGGTAAAATCGTCATTTCCTTTAGGGGCGGAAAGAATGTGACCTTGAATTGCAGCACCCTTAGCAACTGCCTCATCACCATCCATTGCTCTGCTCGGACTCTTCCCAAACAATTCCGAAACAACTTTTTCCACAATTGGGAGTCGTGTCGTGCCCCCGACAAGAAGAACCTCGTCGAGGTCCTCGATCGTTATGTTAGCATCCTCGACGCATGTCCTGCAGATAGTCTTGCCAACCAGACTTTCAAACTTAGACCTTGTGAGTGTCATTTTTAAATGCTTCCCACCGGCCGTGAAGTCAATGTCAGTCTCTGTTGCAGATGAAAATCGTATCTTGGCCTTCTCGGCCGCTTCAGTGAGCCTGTGAAGGGCGTTTTTGTCGGACGAGAGATCGACTCCTTCTCTTCTCTTGAATTCGTTCACCAAGAATTCAACCAATGCCCTGTCGAAATCTAATCCTCCCAGAAAGGCGTCGCCTTTTGTTGCTTTCACCTGCACAAACAGAGTAAATCTTAGGAAAAACTCCAGTACTAACTATCTCTGACTTGTACATCTCAAGAACTTGTTGCTGGCTTATTTGTCGATCAGAAACGCACTCCTGACTTAAAGTAATTACACAAACTAACATTTTTTGTTAGAGATGACGGAGAAAGTTAGGAAAAACTCCAAGAATTAACTGCAATATGACTAATAAACTCAAAAACTAACCGTATACTTGTTAGTTTTTGCGGCTTTTCCTAACGTTTTCCGTCATCTCTAACGGAAAATGTTAGCTTGTAACGGAAAAAGTTACTTTTTAGTAAATACCTAAGTCAACCGTGAGTTTCTGATCGACAAAAAAGTCAGCAGCAAGTTCTTGAGCGGTACAACTCGACAATGTTAGTTCCTGGTTTTATTCCTAAATCTTATATGCAAATGATTCCGAGACAAAAGAACAATCTTGTAGCGATGAAACATACATTATTGGGTTGATTGCAAAAAACTACCCTTATGTATTGTTCTCGTGCGAACAACTACCCTTGTGTATTGTCCACATGCGAAAAATTACCCATATGTATTATCCAGGTGCGAAAAACCATGAAACATATGTTACTGGGTAAATTGAAAAAGAAAACTACCTTTATGTACTGTCTATTCGTGAATACTACCCTTGCATACTGTCGACGTGCAGAAAAATACCCTTATATATTGTCCAAGTACGCAAAACTATGAAACATAAGTTATCGGGTGAATTGCAAAAAAAAAAACTATCTTATGTATTATCCACGTGTGAACAATTAGCCTTACGCAAAAAAGATGGGGTATTTTTTCGCACGTGGACAATACATAAGGTAGTTTTTTGCAATTAACATATGTTATTCATACCTTCAAGAGGCCATTTGATATTTCCATAATAGACACATCGAAAGTTCCCCCACCAAGATCAAAAACGGCTATCAGACCCGCTCGCTTGTCGATGTTTGTTGCATGGGAAAGAGCGGCAGCTGAGGGCTCGTCGATGATTTTCAGCACATGAAGCCCTGCATTCTTAGCTGCACGCCTTGTTGCATTCTTCTGGGCATTATTGAAAGAAGAAGGTACAGTAATGACCGCTTTAGAGACTGTCTTCCCAAGATAGGCTTCTGCGTTTTCTTTCATCTCTTTTAGAACAAAGCCTCCTATTTCTTGTGGAGAGTATACGGTCCCATTGGCTAACATGTTCGCTAGTCCAGAAACGTCCCTGACTATCTCGTAAGGAACCATATCGATTTCTTTTCGTGTCTGTGAATCGTCGAAGGGCATGCCCATAAGGCGCTTGGTTGCAAAGAGTGTGTTTCTCGGGTCAGCTGCAGCATTACTAGTTCCAACGAGCAGGTTCCCGTTCGGGTCAAAGGAGATCGTTGATGGCGTGGTTCGAGCTCCTTGAGAGTTCTCAATTACTTTAGCATTCTACAAGTAGAAATGAATCATCAACAAGAAACGAATATCAAAGAAGAGGGCTACAAATTGTAAAAAACAAATATATCAGGGTACTTTTTTGCAATCATTCCTAGATTTCAAGCCAACAAGTACTGCAGATATTCATGAACTTGTCTTTTTGCTGCAATTTGTACAAAAATGACGATTTGACCCTTACAAATTACAGTTCAAAAATAACAATCTCTTGAATTTATTCCTCAACTAAGAATGGTAAGAGATATGAAAATTTGGATTTTTCGTATTTTAATTATTATAATAAATAAAAATTTATAAGGGTAAAATCATCATTTTGAAACAAATTTATATAAAGTGCGACATGACAAGTTCATTGAACTTTTTTGCAATTACCAAAGAGGAGGGCTACAAGTTGTAAAAAAAACGAATACCTCGGGGTACTTTTTCGCAATCATTCCTAGATTTCAAGCCAACAAGAAGTACATTACATCCACAAAGAGTAGGTGTCAAATTTAAAACCATACTACTATCCAAAACAAATATAAGATATAGGGAAAACTACAGATACCTACCCAAAACCATGGTCATTTAACCGATGTTTACTCTGAAGTTTAAACGTAACAAATACATACCCTGAAGTTTCGAAGTGTAACTCAAACCCCCTTCCGTCAATCAGCTCAGTCAGTTTACTGTTCACTTTTTCAAAAATTCCCAAACTACCCTTTTATAAATAAACCCTAGATTAACCCTAAAATAAACACTGGCCTCCACCTCCCTTGCCTTCACCTCGTCGGCGAGGCCCAACGCCGCCAGGCCTCCAAGGCCAAGAGCGACTACCATTTCGCCCCTGATGTTGCGCATGCGTCCAGATCTGGCTCCCTTGCTCCTCCTCGCCACCGGAGTTCCAGTCGCCGTGTGTTTATCCTGTATTTTTAATGTTCGATTTGTATTTATTTTTTGAATTATTTTCAAAGGCAAGTGAGCCATCGGATCCTGTGTGTGTTTTTTAAAATAAAATCTGTTTTTTTAATAATTTTATTATGTAAAACTGAATTTTCAAAATAATTATTTTTATAATTATGATTTTTAAAGTTTTATTTTACTAAAATAAAAAAAATTAAAAGAAAACTAATTTGTTGTAAAATAAAACTGTTTTTGTAAATAAAAAGAATTAAAAAAAATTAGGATTTAGAGTTGGAAGGTAGGGGGTGTAAATTTGAGTAATAATTAAGGGTATTTTAGGCATTTTTTGAAAAGTGAACAGTAAACTGACTGAGCTGACTAACGGAAGGGGGTCTGAGTTACATTTCGAAACTTCAGGGTATGTATTTGTTACGTTTAAACTTCAGAGTAAACATCGATTAAATGACCATGATTTTGGGTAGGTATTTGTAGTTTTCCCTAAGATATATTCAAGTATAGAGAATCAAACTTCACTTTATAATTTAATATCTACCTCAACTCATGAGGGTATTTTCGAAAATAAAGTGAACTATAAGGGTGTAAGAGAGAGTTACACACTTGAGGCTGTGTTTATACATGTTATCTCCAGACTCAGAGCTTCAACACCAAGAGATAATAAAATAACACAGAGATAAGAATGCTGAGAGTTTCAAGCAATAGCTTGGACAACAAGCATGTACTCATCAATGGAGCTCAGTATTGTTGCAACTGTAACGGTAACCTTCTACTCTCTTTCATCGTAATTAATTAACAATTTGTTAGCGTGCATCGAGAATAAAGTATTTATGCTCATGTTTATAAGGTTTTGTATCTGTCTTTTATCTTTGATTCTTTGAAAGACGAGTTTTTATATATATGTTTTGCCGATGAGAAAAAGATACATGATTAATGTTGTTGTCACACGTTACTAAACATTGGGTATGTTTCTGAAACAGCAACAAGAGCAAGTTCAGTGGGAGTAGCACAAAACGTCCATCCACAACTCCCTAAAATGGCAATCCATGGCCGGCACTCATTTAAGGTAAGAAGATCTTCTAGACTCATGATTAGCGTCGGGCATGGTCGGTTAAACCGACCATCAGCCCCCTTTGACCCCCATATCATGGTTCCTAACCTATTTTGAGTTTTGTTTTCGTGATCCTGACTTGGGTTTACCTTTCGTTGCATTTCCCAACTATGATATTTACATTTTTTGCACGGAATATTGTTTGTCGTCACAATTAACAGGGACGTTAGTTTCAGATGGGAAAAGTCAAAAATGTTCTTAGCAAAAAATATTATTCCGTGCAAAAAATAGAAAGGTCATAATTGGGAAGTTAAAAAAAAGGTCAAGCCCAACTTCAAGTTATTTATTTTTGTTGAGGGCATTTATGTCTTTTCCAATCAAAAACTAATTTTCCTCTTAATTTTAACGACAAACGATAGTCCGTGCAAAATACGTAAATGTCATAGTTGGGAAATGCAACGAAAGGTATGACCAGGTCAGGATCGCGAAAACAAAACTCAAAATACGTTAAAAACCATGGTTTCCCCTTTCGTATTTCCAACACCACCGTCAGAACCGGAACCAGAAATTAGGTAAACTTCCTATGGTTGGTTTAACCGACCATGCCCAGCCCTACTAGTAACAACAAAAGATTTGGAGCATAAGAGCACTTCAATGTGGCCGAATAGGTCTAAGCGTTTGTCGTACTTTTAAGGCTTTCGGGCTAGACAAAAACATGAAGGTTAAGCGATTGGATGGACAAAATGGACGGGAACAACAGCCTCAATCATATATCATCGGCGTTGTAAGCCAAATAACAGAATCTTATTAGTCGATATAGGATACATTAGAGAAACACAACTATTATCGGATATGATTAAACAGACACAAGGTGCTAGAGACCTTAGTGGGTGGTTGTTTTGAGTTGTTAGGGAATCACGGGCAACCCAACCCGAAGAAGATGAGTCAAATAAGGGAATGATGTTAGTTTTATTTAAATAACTTTCATGTTCTAAGACCCAACCCGAAGAAGATGAGTCACACCCCTACTTAATGTGAAAGACAATGGCAACCCGTACGTGGCATTTCCAATGTGACGACAGTTTCTATTAGAACTTTTTCGGGTTTTGTTATGAAATGACGGTTATAACCCTCTATTAGCCCAACTCGCTTGGGCGAATGTCTCATGTTCTAAGCGTCTATGTTTCTCGTGTTACTAGATTTGTGCGGCGAGGAGGAGGAGAGCGGCTTTCACGCGGACAGAAACGTACGTGCTGCTCGAACCGGGTCGAGACGAGCAGTTCATATCCAAGGAAGAGTTGGAGGTGAAGTTGAAGGAGTTACTACAAATGTGGCCCGAGAACTCTCTGCCGCCGGACCTGGCCACGTTCGGGAACCTCGACGACGCCGTTTCTTACCTGATAAGGTCCGTTTGTGAACTCGACATATACGGAGATGTCGGGTCGGTTCAATGGTACGAGGTTCGCTTGGAGTAGTCGCATGATCATGTCTTGATCGGATCCTTGTCGGGATGTTATGAAATTGACCAATGTAACGTTATATTTGAATCTTTAACTATTTGTTTGAGTTTTTTTTTAAGACAATCGATATGTCTTTTGAATTTGACAACATGGTTGACCAACGTAACTTTTTAGTTTTTTTTTTTTTATAGTAAGAAATGTCATACAATATAAGTTTAGGGGACCTTTTACGGTTACCAAAAGAGGAAAACAAATATATCATACATACATGTATAGTTTGTAGAAAAAACATTGGGTCCAAACATTTCTTAACGTTTCGTTTTAACGTCCTAATCCAGACCAACGTTTCGTTACCGTTTCATCCACAAAATGTTGGAATTTTTACAAAACCTGATATGAACCATTTAAATTAACGACTTCGTTAACATGGGAAGTGAAAAGTCGAAACTACAACTCCATTCATGTTAACCTTTCAACTCATCTTTCCCAAAATAATGCATTATTTTGAAATTCAGTGTTGAAAAATTGTTAGATTTGTATACTAAGTGTTCTAATTGCATGTTGAACGGGCATGGGAAGCTGAAAGGTTAACATGAATGGAGGGGTAGTTTCGACTTTTCACTTCTCATGTCAACGAAATCGTTAATTTAAACGGTTCATATCAAGTTTTGTAAAAGTTCCAATCTTTCGTGTATGGAACTATAACGAAATGTTGGTCTGGGTTAGGACGTTGAAACGAAACGTTCAAAAAGGTTAGGAACCAGAGTTATCCCTACTTTGTAATTATCTCTTTATATAATGACCTGTATTAGTATAATCGGATTTCATTTTTTAATTACCCCCACGAAGAATATGCACGCGTACATCCTCTCATTTTCTTTGGTAGTGACAAGAAAAGGACGTGAATGTGTTATTGTGAGTGTCCATGAACGGGGTAATTAGTCCAGACGAATCTAGATTCACTGAATTTCTTGACAGTGGTATTACTCAATATGTGACGAATTGGGGACGAATAACCACGTGGTAAGTGGCAACAAACTACCGTCTCTAGAAAATTGATAGAGACCATAAATCCTTCGCCCGAGAGAAGTGAGAATTAGCCCAACTATCAAAATCCGTTTATTGGTCAAATCGTTCTCCTTTTTACCTATTGCAGACACTATCAGAGTATCTCCAACCGGATGGTCCAGGTGAATAGTGGCATCACCGGGCTATTAGATCATCGTCTCACAATGACATTAATCCATTATTTTATCATCAAAAACAAATTTAAATTAAATCTCATTTAAGGGGAAAGAGGAGTTACATGGAGTGAGGAGTGTGTCAACCACACAGGTTACAAGAAGATCAAGAACGTAACCAACATGAAGAAACCAATCACCAAGAAATTGAACACCGGTCCAAAACTAGCAACCAACCCGCTTCACGCATGAAGCCAATAAACATAAAAACGAGATCTAAAACCGAAATTTAACAACCATGAAGCGCAAAAAGAGAAAACAAAGGATCTAAAATATCTAGATTTTACCAACTTGAAACACAAGAAGATAGAACTTCCAGCAACAAAACAAATAAACCGATGAAAACTTAACCCTACCACGTTGAAACTGAACAATTCCCTTTTCCTTACTCACTCAATCGATTGGCTTCTAAGAAGGCAAGAAGGCCATAACCCTCGGCGGTCATCACCTTCAAACGACGAGCTCGAACTACTTCGAAATCGAGAAGAAGCGAAAACCAATTGATAAGATAGTGGGGAGAGTAAGGAAGAGGACAGCATGACAAAGCGGGAAAATAGGTTATCTGACGATGGAGCTCTAACTCAATCCTCCATAACTCAATTCTGGTCAACATCGAAAACATACCTAAAAAAAAAAGGATCAATATTTCTACCGAATACGAGCTTAAAGCTCAAAACAGACAACAACACAAAGACAATACGATCACATGTCACGTAACAAGTGACCACAACCTCGCTATAAGAGATTCGTCCACCATTAAAGATGCTCTCAAACACTCTAATAGTTTCATATTCTCAACTGTTTTAGTACACAGACGCATTGTGTAGCCTCAGAGAAGTTATGAATTGCATTCACCTAACATAAAGTAATCGATCATTGTATCAAAAGAATGAGACCATGTGACAATGTCCCAATGAAGTCGATCATTTGTTGAACATCGAAGCCCAAACTCGGACTCGGCCCCACAATCCACACCTTCTATGGTCCTCAATTCATTTCTCCAACCTCTCTCACTCTGTCTTCTTCGCCTTGTTCTCGTCACATTCTTCTTCTTCTTCTTCTCTGCCGCAGCTTCTGCATCGTTCTGATTCGGCGAATCTGCGAAGTGGGTAAGAGGAATAAGAGGTGGGTTTCGAAGATCGCAATGATGGGTCTCATAAAGTTCGGATCTTTCGTCCCGCCGGCGACGGCGTCGGCGAGGGAGCAATGTGGGAGCTCTAGGGCTTTCTTCAGGGTTACGGCGGACGGCGGCGGCGCCGATGGAGGGTTTCCTTCGTTTCTCCCCAAAGAGATTGAGAAAATCAAGGACCCGTTTGCTAGAAATTTGGCTCGGAGGATCGAGAGGCTTCCTGTTCCGGTATGCCCTCCTTTCTTCTCCATTTCGGATCCGTACTATACTCGTTTAATGGATAAATACCCTAACGAAAACCTGAACTAACACTTAGTAACAACATCCCCATTTGGTCTTTTTTTCTGTTCATTTTTTCAGAAATTTCGAAACTATTCCGTAGTGTTACAATCCTAAATCTCTCTTCAAACCTGAACTAACCCTCAAAATGGATGATAAGGGAATGTTGTTACTAAGTGTTAGTTCAGGGTATGTTTTCGTCACAAAATAACTTTGGGGTATTTATCCGTTAAACGCGGATAGTACGGGGTATGTCAACGTAATTTACCCTTGATTCAAACGGTTTGGATGATCAGGTGGTGTCAATTTTGGGAATTTTATGAGCTAATGATATTCAAATCTGTGTAGTTGGTGTTGATGATGTTGCCATCATGAGATTTTTTCTTGATTAGGAGGGACATTGTGACCTTACAAATTGCAAGTCCTTTGCTTTTTAGTGCAGTTTTTGTTGTTTATTACAATTTCCCATTTCATCAGGTTTGTGCTGCTCCCTAGAATGGTAAAATAATAATACTCTAATTAGTTAGCTAATTAAGTCTTATTTTTTTCTCATCAACACTTTACTATAAAGGTTTACAGCATCAAATAAGTCACTAATCATGGTTCATGAGAATTACTGCTTGTTTCTCACTCTGATAAGAACTTGGGACAATTATACAATGTACATTGAGATATTCGCCTTTTGCAAGTTGTAGCCATTTTCTCTCAATTGCAAAAACATGCCATGAACTTGTCCTTTTGTTGTGCTTTTGTGTAGATTTGTTTTAAAATGACGACTTTGCCCTTGAAAGTCTAAATTTTAAAATCAAAGTAAAAATTACAGAATTTTCACCTCCCTTAATTTCCTTCCTCCTAGGTCCGTGAGTAGCTTTGTTGCCAAACCCTGAACTTAGAATAAGGAATGAAGTCGTTGTCAAACCCCCACAAAAAACGCCATTATAAATCGCTTATATAGAATCAGACTCGACTCCCACAATAGCTCAGTGCTTCGCGTCCACATTGATTTTCTTTTGCGATTGAGAAAGAAGGGCCCAGGTCGTAGCGCAGGTAACCCCTTCCTAAGATCACAATAGGAATCTCTTTGGCTCGCTTAGTGCTGTGGAAAGGAAAAAAGAGTAGGTCACCGAAGTATTCATATGAATTACGGGGGTTCGAATTGACATTCAAATGAAGAAATCAATAGGCAATGTTCAATCATTATTTTTTAAAGGGTAAAACTGTTATTTTGAAACAAATTTACATAGAGTGCAACAAAGAGGCATGTTAAGAGTACGTTTTTTGCAATTATCAAAGAAAAGGGTAACAACTTGCAAAAAGTGCATACCGTAGGGTACTTTTTTGCAACTATCCATGTATAACTTTGATACTGACTTATGGGGCACTATTCAACCAAGATATGGGTGGATATTTCTTCAGTACTCTCTAACGCTACCTGATTTCGGCTAGGCCACCGTAATGCACTTAACATAATTACCATCTCATTCAATTATTTGGTGGTCTACAGAAAAATATTTTGCTTGTACATAGAGTACACCAGTAGAAGATAGTACCGCTTCCTTGACTTAGGGGTAGTGGCAGGATCGGGGACAAAACGTTAGCACCAAACATTAATGTGGGATGGGTCTTGGGTCCCGAATGTCCCATAAGTTTCACTCATTAAGAGTGTTGTGTGTAAGTGTAACAAACTCTTTTGAAGTTTGTATGTAATGCCGTTTGGATTTGGCCCATTTAGATATTTGTATATCCTAGCTGCTCTCAACTAACTACTTGTTTCCTTTGTCTTCTATGACTCACCTGTCTTATTGTTGATGCAAGACTTCCTTGAACTTCATAAAAATACGATGTTTTTAGGGACAATTGCAAAAAAGTATCCTGAGGTATTCACTTTTTTGCAAGTTGTAGCCTTGCTCTTCGATAATTGCAAAAAAAAAAGCCACGAACTTGCCTTTTTGTTGCACTTCTGTAATTGTTTCAAAATGACGGTTTTACCCTTGAAATTTTAAATTTTAAAAATAATAAGTGAAATCAAAAAATCCTGAATTTTCACTCTTACTTTTCTTCTTCTTTGGATGTACAGAGAGAGAGAAAAATAAGAGAAATGAAAATTCTGATTTTTTTTTTGTTTTTTTACTTTTAAAGGGTAAAATCGTCATATTGAAACAAAATTACACAAAGTGCAACAAAGGGAAAGTTCTGGGCAATTTTTTGCAATTAATAAAGAACAGGGCTGCAACTTGCAAAACATGAATACATCAGGGTACTTTTTTGCAAGTATCCCCTTTTTATTTTATATCCAGAGCTTCCAACAATGATCTGTTGTTCTTTGTGCATTATAAAACTGATTAGCCATGCATGTCATAATCGCAGACCGGACTCTCTGAACCATGTATAATGAGTAGCTGTGTAAGACCATTGATACGAAGTGAAACCAACCCCGTGGTTCTCCTCCACTGTTTTGACAGGTTTGTGGTGTATCCAAGTTATGTAACTTCTGATGTCGTGTGTTTTACTTAATTTTTCTGGTAAGCTTGTTCATTCCCGTTGCATTGTCCAGTTCTTGTTTAGAATGGAGAAGCACATACCCTTTGCTGGAAGAGGCCGGTTTGGAGGTTTGGGCTGTTGATGTTCTTGGATGGGGTTTCTCTGATTTAGGTTCACTCATTTCCTCAACTCTTGTTTTAGATGGATAATCACATAACTTCAAGGAATTATTGCAAAAAAGTACCCTGGGGTATTCATTTTCTTTTGCAACTTGTAGCCCTCTTTGATAATTGCGAGAAAACACCCCGAACTTGACTTTTTGTTGCAATTTATGTGAAAATGACAATTTTACCCTTACAATTTATATGAAAAACATAATAAGTTCCCATATCCCTCGATTTTCTTTCTCTTTGTACCGTTCAAGAGTAAGAAAATTAAGGTATATGAAAAATTGGATTTTTTGTTGTTTAATTATTAATTTTAAAATTTAAATTTCCAAAGGTAAAATCGTCATTTTGAAACAAGTTTATATACAAAGTGCAACAAAAAGACAAATCCATGGCAGTTTTTTTTTGCAATTATCAAAGAAGAGTGCTACAAGTTGCAAAAAGGGAATACTTCTGGGTACTTTTTTTTGCAATTATCCATAAATTTAATATGCGCTCTAATGATAATTGTATTACTTTATATTAGAAAAGCGTCCTCCATGTAACGTGGCATCCAAGCGACGTCATCTCTATAAGGTATCTTATTCTTGAAGATGCAATTTGAACGTCACTCTGTTATGGTAATTGAATCTTATTCATTGAGTTTAGTTTACAGACTAAACCGGTTTTGTATTCTTTGTATCTTAGCTTTGGAAGGCTCATATTAAAAAGCCTATGATACTGGTTGGACCAAGTCTTGGCAGTGCTGTGGCAATTGATTTTGCAGTCAATTATCCAGAAGCTGTAAGTACAACATTCTTGTTTATAATGGGGATGATTGCAAAAAAGTACCCTGAGGTATCATTTTTGGTAACTTGTAGCCATCTTCTTTGATAATTGCAAAAAAGTACCCTGAACTTGTCTTTTTGTTTCGCATTGTATGAAAATGACATTTTATCCTTCCAAATTAGATTTAAATAATAATAAGTAAAAACCAATGTATGAGTTGAAAAGTTTCGAACGGTGTTTGTTCTGAGAGAAAAGCATATTTTCCTTATAGGTTGAAAAGCTGGTTTTGATCAATGCAAGTGTATATTCCAAAGGCACTGGGAATTTGGCTAAGTTACCCAAAATAATAGCCTATGCCGGGGTAAGTTTCTCTTAACTCAATGATAAATACACGGTTTTTCCTTGACTTGTATGTCCTTATTTGTTAACTAACAAGCTTACCCTTAACCTTTTGGACTAGGTCTCCTTATTGAAGAGTGTCCCGTTACGGCTTTATGCAAATATATTAGCTTTCAATGGCATTTCGTTCGCTAAAGGCTTGGATTGGACTAATGTAACACTTTCTTTTCCAAAACAAAGATACTTTTCTTTTGTAAATCTATCAGTGATTGAAGTTAGTTTATAGTGAAAGCTAGAAGTGCCTTTTCATATTTGAACATCTAGGTGGGACGCTTACACTGTCTGCAGCCGTGGTGGGAAGATGCAACTGTTAATTTCATGATCAGCGGGGGATATAACGTCGTTCCCCTCATAAAAAAGGTAAAAAAATTTAGCATAAATGAGACATTAGCAAACATTTACTCTCTTTTTTTGATTAAGCGAAAAATTATTCTACAAGAAAGTAGAACAAAGCAGGAAAACGATCCTTAAAAAGGACCTTTTCCTTAGACCAAAACAGCTATTAAAAGCAACAGCTAACAAAAACCAAAGTAGGAAAGCAACAAGAGAAAACGTCAAACTGCGCCCCTCCTTGCCTGCGTCCAGCAAACATTTACTTGCACTTGATAATTTGGGATAATTGCAAAGAAAATACCCTGAGGTATTAACTTTTTGCAACTTGTAGCCCTCTTCTTTGATAATTGCAAAAAGTGCCATGAGCTTGTCTTTTTTTTTTTTGCACTGTGTATGAATTTGTTTTAAAATGATGATTTTACCCTCTGAAATTTAAAGTAAAAAAAAAAATCCAAATTGTAAATGGAAGAAAATTAAGGGATATGGAAATTTGGATTTTTTGTTTGTTTTGTACTTATCATTTCTTAAAATATAAACTGTTAGGGTAAAATCGCCATTTAAAAAAAATGCAACAAAAAGACAAGTTCAAGGTACTGTTTTGCAATTATCAACAGAGGGCTACAAGTTGCAAAAAATGAATACCTCATAGTACGTTTTTGCAGTTATTCCTAACAATTTTGAACATAACCGAGACAAATGGTAAGATTTGCAGAGCTGAACTCATTCTCTTGATATTATGCAGGTAAAGCACCAAGTACTCATCATCTGTGGCGAGAATGATCAGATAATCAGCTACAAGCTCTTAGTGGTGAGTTATGATCTCTTAGCTCTGACAAAAATGAAACTTGTGCACGTTTTTGAGTTGTCGATGAATGTGCAGAGACTGGTGTGTGAGCTACCTGATGCAGTCATGAAACTGGTTCCGGATTGTGGTCATCTTCCTCACGTCGACAAGCCCAACTCGGTGGCCAAGCTGATCGCAGAGTATGCGCACGAGTGTAGCCAAGGCAAGTAGCCATTGCCATTGCCATTGTTGTGTGTGTGTGTATAGCTTGTACTGCTGTTGAATCTGTATCTTGTTGGATCATAAAAACTTCAGTTTGATTCAATGAATAAAGAACCAATCAAGTGCTATTGTGGCACAAAAGGGTAAAAATATATGATATTAATGAATTTTAAATGTTGTTCATTGGGATAATTGCAAAAAAGTACCCTTGAGTATTCATCTTTTGCAGGTTATAGCCCTCTTGTTTGGTAAGGGTATAAGAAATACCCTGAATTTGTTTTTTTATTGCATTTTGTGTAAATTTGTTTCAAGTTGACATTTCTTCCCTTGAAATTTTAAATTTAAGAAATAGTAAGTAAAAAAAATGTAAAGGGAACTTTCACTTTCACCTTCATCAATTTTACTGTTTCTTTGGACATGCAAAGTACAAGAAATTAAGAGAGATGGAAATATATTATATATAAAGATAAATATGGAAAATCAAAGATGTTATTTAGCATGTTTACATTAACAAATAGCAATACTAAATCGACAAGTGCGGAAGATAAAAATCGACTAACCTTTCGTATAGTCGTGAAGATTAAAATTGCTTGGGAATTGATATTTATAAGCCCTTTCACTACTCTCTTTAGATGATGTATAATCTCTAAAACCGAGGTGCTCAATATGAGTGAATGAAGTATATAGAGTATAGAGTTATGATGGAGCTTAGTAATGATAATATGAGATATATAAATCTGAGAGAAAATTGGACTACCAATACATGACAATAACTTATAAACATAATTATATGGAGAAATGTGAAAGTCTCTTTACTATCATAAAGACGTCTTATCGTAATAATTCTTATTATAACATATTTAAATAAGATTCTAACAAAATATTAAACAATTTTATTTTAAAACTTAATAAATCTAAAAACGCAAATTCATTTTTTTTAAAGATACATTTAACCTAAAATTCACACTTTATTACTAATAAAATTCTGAACATATTTAGACTTTATTTTTTGGTATTCTGGGAAGGATTTGATATTAATTATTTGTAGTCCATTGATTGTACTAATTTTTAAAAATAGTCTTGAATTGATATATGTTGAAAACATGAAATGGAAGACCATTAATGAAGGAGGTTGAGTGATTCACAAGTTACAAAGTTGAATTTAACGGTAAGATTGATTAAACAAGACACGACATTGATTATACTCATAGCAACTGTTGAAATAAACTGTTGATATAAACAAAACGTGGTATTTTTTATTTAATTTAATTAATAGAGCCAAAACCGAAAAGCGACACGAACAATAAAGTGACTTCGGACAGTCACGCGTGTCCGAAAGCGCGTGTTATCCGGACATCCCAAACCACTTTTCAACGCAACTTGTTTCTCCTCACCGTCACCCCACGCGCTTACTAACCCGTGCATCCCACTCGCTTCTCACAGCCAATCGCGAGCAAGACACCGAATCGGACGGCCAGTAAATCAAGGTACACGTACACTCGAGTCCCGTCCGGGTACTCCTGCTGTCACATCAGCTCCCGAGGGCAGACCTGGACCCGAGGCTGAGGTTGGGAGCCAGGTTCGGAAGCGAAGCTACATTTTACTATTTTTTTTTCAATTTTTTTCCCGTAAATAAATAAAAATTTATTGTCACTGTGCCGATACCTTTATCTTCGGCTCTCTGGTCTGCAAGTCCATTTTTTTTTCACTGCCCAGTGAAGAAGAAGGAGTTTTGAGCTACAGTGAGTGAGGAAGGCCATCGAAGCTGCGTCGTTTTGGAGCTTGGAGTGGACTAAGAAGAGGCTGTAGCTGAGCAGAGAGGTGCTCGGCGATTTTTGATCGCCATTTCAGGGAACTTGAAAACGACGCCGTAAGTTCACACTCCCCCTGAGAACCCTAAACCCTCTCGTTCCCGTCTCTATTGCTTAGATCACACTGGATTGGTACTCTGAACTCGGATTGGGTCTCTATTTGGTAATTTCATGCTTTTCAGATGGTTTTGTTGCCCATTTTCGTTTGTTTCTGGGTTCTGATTTTGAGTGTAGCTGGTCCTGAAATGGTGGGTTTGGTGGATTGGGTGTTTGGAGTACTGAATTTTGATTTCTGGGTTTGCTTGATTTGGTGTCTGATTTTATGTCCATTTTTAGGGTTTTTGGAGGGGCTTTTTCTTCTTTCTCTTATGGTTTGCATATTGGTTTGTTCTCTTTGTGTTGAGGACTGATTGTTTGAGCTCAGTGTATGCATGGGTCTGTTGATGTATCTACAAGCTTTCGTCTTCATGATATTTTAGAGGTGGGAATGTTCTCAGCTTGTCTGCTTTGAATTTGATTTGTAATCAGTCAGTTAGGGTGTTGATTTGGTTGTGGAGGCCATTTTTGAATTTTCAGATGGTTGCCATTAATGGGGGCATTGGGAGGAATAGTTTTATAATAAATTGTGCTCACGGTGTGATGAAGCTTTTTGTTTGGTTAGGGTTAGGATTGAACGCTTGAACGTTTAGATGATCTTACATTTGTTAGTTTCTTCTGCTACATGAATTCTGAAATATCCATCAAACCTTTTCAAAGATATTTTTTTAGGAGCATTGTTTCTTGCTTTTACGGTTTGCATCTTGGTTTGGGTCTTTGTGTTGAGGACTAATTCATTGAGCTCAGTGTATGCATGGGTCGGTTGCTGTATCTACAAGCTTTCATCTTCATGATTTTTTAGAAGGGGGAATGTTCTCAGCTTGTCTGCTTTGAATTTGAGTTGTAATCAGTCAGTTAGGGTATTGATTTGGTTGTGGAGGCCATTTTGAATTTTCAAATGGTTGCCGTTAATGGGGGCATTGGGAGGAATAGTTCAATGATAAATTGTGCACACGTTGTGATGAAGCATTCTGTTCGGTTAGGGTTAGGATCGAACACTTGAACGTTTAGATGATCTTACATTTGTTAGTTTCTTCTGCTACATGAATTCTGAAATATCCATCAAACCTTTTCGAGATGTTTTTTTGGAGCATTTTTTTTCTTTTATGGTTTGGTTTGCATCTTGGTTTGGGTCTTTGTGTTGAGGACTAATTCATTGAGCTCAGTGTATGCATGGGTCGGTTGCTGTATCTACAAGCTTTCATCTTCATGATTTTTTTCGAGGTGGGAATGTTCTCAGCTTGTCTGCTTTGAATTTGATTTGGAATCAGTCAACTAGGGTGTTGATTAGGTTGTGGAGGCCGTTTTGAATTCCCAAATGGTTGCCAATGATGGGAGCATTGGGAGGAATAGTTCAATAATAAATTGTGTGCACAAGATTAAGCTTTCCATGTTGGTAGTGGTTGTGATGAAGCATTCTGTTTGATTAGGGTTAGGATTGAACACTTGAACAACTAGATGATCTTACATTTGTTAGTTTCTTCTGCTACATGAATTCTGAAATATTCATCAAACCTTTCCAAAGACGTTTTTTAGGAGCATTTTTTTCTTTCTTTATGGTTTGCATCTTGGTTTGGGTCTTTGTGTTGAGGACTAATTCATTGAGCTCAGTGTATGCATGGGTCGGTTGCTGTATCTACAAGCTTTCATCTTCATGATTTTTTAGAGGTGGGAATGTTCTCAGCTTGTCTGCTTTGAATTTGATTTGGAATCAGTCAACTAGGTCTACGGTGTTGATTAGGTTGTGGAGGCCGTTTTGAATTCCCAAATGGTTGCCAATGATCGGAGCATTGAGAGGAATAGTTCAATAATTAATTGTGCACACGATTAAGCTTTCCCTCGTTGGTAATGGTTGTGTGATGAAGCATTCTGCTCAATTAGGGTTAGGATTGAACACTTGAACATTTAGATGATCTTACATTTGTTAGTTTCTTCTGGTACATGAATTCTGAAATACCCATCAAACCTTTTCAAGAAGTTCTTTTAATTATTTTTGAGCTTCTTCAGCTCTTCTTCTCACTACTCAAGTTAGTCTATCGATGTATGCTACCCATGATCAAGTATATGTCGTAGACTCATAGTATCATGGTTTATAACTTCCCAAGATTCTTTGTATTAACAAAGCACTCTTGTGCATGACAGTTTCGTGAGAGGGAAAATCATAGAAGGCAGAGCATGTTGTTCATAGTGTTTTAGGATTGAGGTGTTGTTATTCACAATGACTCCCTTTATGGGTAGAACAATTTTCTGAAATACGGCTGGGAAGATTTGCAGCGTAGAATTCTATATGCCAGGTAACGAATTTGTGGACAGGTTCCGGAGTGTGTTTGAGTTGAGCAACCCTTCTCCTGGTCAGAGCCAATCCCAAAGTTTTGGTGGTGAAAGAACCGTTCTCAATTACAACCAGCAGCTCTCTGACCGGGGACAGATTGGGGAACCTCTGCAGTTTAGTCTGAATAATGACAACACACCACTATCAGGTACTGTCATTTTGATGATGTATTTTCCGTTGATGTGCTCTCCATGCTGCTTGTCATAATTGCGTATAATATTGCTAGGACAACATTCTTCGTCCTTTTTGATGACTTGATTTGGCATCGAGCATATGGAAGCATACTGAACAAATGAATGCGTACTAAAACAATATTATCTACTTTGGCATGTAGGTTCTGCGAAGGGAAATATTAATCAATTTCTGCAAGTTCGCTCGGATCAAACCTATACTCGATTAAATCCAAGGCCTGAGTTTTCTCCCCATTTCTCTAGGAGCGACTTGTTGAATACAAATAACTATACGGATGGACACCAAAGTTGTCAGAGATGGCAAAATCAGGGGCTGTCTTCAGATGAAAACACAGAAATTGGTTGGCGTAATTTAACATCAGCTTCTGTGGACAGTCCCACGCTGACAACAAATTCAGAAAAATCTGAAATTGCTGAAGCATCTTCTGATTTTGACTTCCTGGGTTGGCAGCAGCTGGGGAGAGGCCAACAACTGAGTACCTCACAACCTCCTTCAATGCAGCAGTCTGGTTTCAATGATATGCAGATATTGCAGCAAACTATAATGTTCAAGCAACTGCAAGAACTGCAAAGAAGGCAGCTTCAACAATCGGGTGATTCAAGACAGCAGAATTCGATGAACCAGTTCTCAACTGCTCAGCAGGCTGTAGGGGGTCAACTTCCCCTGCTGATCAATGGAACACCTATTCGTGACTCGTCATCGCAGGTGTTTATGAACTTGATGCAACACAATTCATCACCTGGTGGGCAAGGAGTTCCAAACCGAATGGCTTTTGCACAAGACCAAAATGAAAGTATGCATTCTATGGGTCAAGTTTCTCAGCAGCCAGATGTGTCTTTACACGGCACTCCTGTTGGTAGAGGTACTGTGAATCAATATGCTCATATGCAAGGAATGTCTCGTAGTTCAGGTAATTTTTTGAACAAGGCTAGTAATGGTAACCAGACCCAGAAACCTGTTATGCAGTCAACATTTGGTAGTCCCTTTCCTGGAGAACATGATAATTCTTCAAACAATGCTTGCGTGCCCCAGGGTGCTTTTGGGCAAGTTACTTCTCAGCTTGGGAATATTCTGCACACCAATGCATCGTTCCCGGATTCTAACTTCAGGCAAGAGCAGGTTGGCAACCTCGAAACCATGCAGCAAAAGACAACTCAGCTTGGCTCTCCACAGAGTTTAATTCCCCTCGATCCACTAGAGCAGAAAATTTTGTACAATCTGGATGACAACAGTTGGGATACTGGTTTTGGCAGAAGCATGGGTGCTGAAGGCTTAGGGAGCGCATTGGAACAGACAGATTATTCAAGTGCTCTTCAGAGTGGGAGCTGGAGTGCCCTTATGCAGACCGCTGTTGCAGAAGCTTCTAGTTGTGATACTGGGGTTCAGGAGGAGTGGAGTGGCTTGACTTTTCAGAGTACAGAGTTGTCTACTGATAAACACCCGCCCAAGTTTATGGATGAAGATAGGCAACAACCAGGTTGGGCTAACAACTTGCAGAGTACAGAATTGTCAACTGATGAACATCCATCGAGGTTTATGGATGAAGGTATGCAACAATCGGGTTGGGTTAATAGCAACTTGCGGAGTCCCTCCTCAAATTCAAAACCTTCTGTCACGCTTAATAATCCCAGTATGAGCTCTAGCTTCCCCGGTTTTCAACAATCAGGCTGCCAAAGTTCGAATGGACCTGAAGAGAATTTACACCATTATGATTCTCCTAAATCCTTTCAGAAGTCTCCTAGAAGTGCTGGTGAGTGGTCAGATTATAACTCACAACAAAAGACATCCAATCAGACAAGTCAACAAGTTCAACCACTAACGCATTTGGAAAATACATGGGCTGGACAGAATTATGAGCACCCAGAAAGATACATCCATGGGACGGCTTCGCACAACAAAGTTAGTCAACTGTGTAATAAACAAAAAGGTAGAAGTATTATGCCCTGGTTACCTATTTGTAACAGTAATCATACTGATGCGAAATTGTGGATAACTGATGGACAGGTGATGATGTCAATGGAGCCATGGATGAGGGAAGGGATCTTGATCGTTATCCTTGGACTGGACAAATGGAGCAGCTACATTCTCGCACTAATAATCTGAAGAGAGAAGATTCACAAGTGAATTACTCTGCAGCGTCACCAAATCTAGGTACTAGTAAGGCTCACCTACCTGATCCAAATGCCACGGATAAGTATGATTACATGAAACATGTTGGTTTTTCTATGAATAACAATGCAAATGAGAGTGGTGGGGAAACACAGCATCTGCCAAGTAGTGGAAACCAGACTAGTAAATACTCTTATGACGGAACAAGTGATGCATACAGGAACTCGATGGGACTGTGTGGTCCCAGGCAAGGGCATGTTGCTCCTCAGACAAGGTATTTAGTTATACTGGAATTTATGTAGATTACCAAAGCTTACATGATCAAGTGATTAAGGGCTTGAATCCTTGGTCTGGTGGCGGCATTAAATTTCAATGTGTGTTAATTATTATGTTAGGCAATAAATGATAATCACACCGATAAAAAGTAGGTGAAAACTATATTGAAATTAGCTAAAAGATTTGTAATTCAGCAAGATCCCCATTGTGCATGGCAACTGAGCTCAAAAGATTTGTTCCCTGAAATTGTTTCCCCATAGATATCTTCTTTATAATAACCCAATGATATACTTCAAACCATGTTACAGCGTTTATAGCTTTTTATTAATACAATATTGTAATTTCTTTTGACTGAAAATGACAGCCAGCATATGCTTGAGCTTCTTCACAGGGTCGACCGATCAAGGGAAAATAGCCCTATGGCTCATTTTAGCACTACTGACCATAAGGTAGATGCTCATGATTCATACATTGCTCAGATGTTCAATCAATCTTTTTATTCCTTGTGGTTTTGGTTTGAAATTAGTTCCTCCTCTCAATGACTCACATACTCATGCTGGTTTCTTCCCCAGGATTCTCCACATGTGGTTGGTACTGTAAATCCAAGTCAAGTCAATCCTGATGTAGGAGTAAAAAATCAAGTCTGGCTGGATTCTTCATCACCTGCTCGGTCATTGCCTCCAAATGAATCCTCCCAAAGAGCATGTTGGGATGAAAGAGCATTGACATCTGGTTTGCCACATGTTAGAAGTCAGCTTCAAACACAACTCATGAATGAATCTTCCCAGGCAACTTTGTCGGACTCTTCTAGCAGGTATAATCATTCTTCTTCTCAAGATACTTCTCAACAGGCCTCTGCAGGCCCTTTTGGCCAACAGTTTCCATCTTTCGAGACTGCATCTCCGTCTCAGCCTTCTATTAGGTCACACATGTCGCCAAGGAGTGGAATGTCAGCTAGACTTCAAAATACATGGAAAAGTGTACCGGCCTCTAGACTTTCTTCTCCTACCCCTTCCGTTGATCATTCAAAAAATAGCATGGAAGCTGCTTCATTGGCTTGTTCTATGGATTCACAAGGTACTGAATGTGGGGACCAATCAGGAAAACATAGGTCTAGGAAAGAAATGTCGTCCGAGGTAATGGATACCTTGCAGAGCGGTGGTGTATCTGAAGATAAAAATTCTGCCTTAAATCATATCCCATCTGAATCCAACCAGCAGGACCCTGATAGGGTATTGCACAGTGACAACCATACCTTGACTGCCTCTGAAGGAAATCTTAAATCTTTTGGCCGTTCAGTGGTACCGTCCCAGACTTCACATCAGAATTACACTCTACTGCATCAAATGCAGACATTGAAGAATTCAGTGGAGACTGATCCAAGTATGACTGCTGCTATAAGGAGATATAATGAAGCCAATAGTGGTCCGAATGTTCAGCAGATAAGTAATATTTTAAGACAGCGGTCAATGTATGAACAGATTTCAAGGTTTAGAAACCAAACACACATAGAAGAATTGGGTGGAAAAGCTTTGACACAGCCTATTCTTCAACCTTCACAGGGGATTGGCACTTTTAATCGGAATGAGTCTCTGAATCAAACTAAAGGCGTTGTGTATAATCATACTGATAATTCCCAGGTGAATATGCATATGGCTCCAATGTGGTTTAAACAATATGGCACTTTAAGAAATGGGCTCATGCAGCCTATGTGTGATGGAAGTAGACCAGGGCAGGTTGAAGGCATTTCTCCCGGTAGAACATGCAACTTGGGAGTTAGTGAAAACTTTTCTTCCCTTGACGTGATGCCTTCAGATCTTGTGGAACAAATCAGGCCTGGTATAAGAGCCAAGAAGCGCAAAACTATAGGATCCGAACGCATACCATGGCACAAAGAGGTAACAGAAGGTTCACAAAGGCTTCAAGATATCAGGTATTTGTTGAGGTTTTTTCAGTTCATAATTGGTTGTGGTTACTTGGAACTTACTCTCGCTTCTTTGGTCTGTATCTTTAAAATTTTCTAGTCACTGTTCAAGCTAGTATTTGCTTACTAACTACTGAAGTTCTCTTTTTTATCCATGTAGCACTGCAGAAGAAGACTGGGCATGGACCACAAACCGTCTAATTGAGAAGGTGAACTTGTAGTGTGTAATAAATGGAGCATGCATGCTACCTACATATATAGTATATGGGTATTTCTTTAAATATTTTCACATCCAGAAATGATTTGATTTTTCATGCATAATGACAGAGTGAACTTAATATTGGATTGATTGGAGAGGAGCAGCCAATGCAGCATCGACCAAAGCGAAGGCTGATATTAACAACTCAACTTACCCAGCAATTGCTTAGACCTGCGCCAGCATCTTTTCTACGAGGGAATGCTAGTTCACAATATGATACCGTGATGTACTTCATTGCTAAATTGGCTCTAGGTGATGCATGCAGCTTGACCTACGGTTCAAAGAAAGACTTTCATGCGGCTGAAGGCGAGAGCGACATGTAAGTATTGGTATAAGCATTGAACGGCTGTCATATGGACTAAGGTTTTTAGTTTTTTTTGTCTTCTGGAAAGTAATTTTTTGCAACCAAAAAAAACAATTAATTCAGGAATTCTGAGAAGCTCAAGGCTGTTGGGAGTTATAACCATTTTACTCAAGTTGTGGGAGACTTCACTGATAGAGCAAAGAAGCTGGAAAATGACTTCTTGAGGTATGTAAAAGGGGTAACTTCATTAACACACCTTCAGTGACCTTTAAAGGGGAGGGGTTATCAGTTACACACTGTCACCTTTCGTTTATCATCAAAAACACCCGCATTTGGGTCATTTTGTCCCCCTCAAAAACCATTGATAAATGAAAAAGGGTTAGTTGCTAAAAACTACATTAGGTATTGTCCACACTTTAAACTACCTTTATGTATTGTCCACGTGCGAAAAACTACATTATATATTGTCCATGTGCAAAAAACTATCCTTATTTATTGTCCACGTCCGTAATTTTAATGGAATATTCCAAATTTTGTAAGTAAACGATCGTGGTGAAAAGATAGTGTAGTTTAAAAGCGTGGACAATACATAATGTAGTTTTTAGCAATTAACCCAATGAAAAAGGTGACTGTGTTGCCGATAAAAATCATCACTTGTTCTGTGTAAATCCTGGCTCTTGAGATAGATATGGAAAATGAGCTGTGAAGATGTAATTTTGCAGGTGGGAGAGTTCATCCATTGTAGATATAAGAGTGGAGTGCCAGGAACTGGAAAGATACTCTGTCATAAACCGTTTTGCCAAGTTCCATATGCGGGGACAAGCAGGTACCTCTGGCGCACTGAGGTCCTCGCCCCTGAAATGGGTTACGGCAGTTCCCATGCCCAGGAACCTACCTGAGGAGGCACAATGTTTTTCTCTGTAATTATCAGGTGCTTCTTAACTGATAATATATCTCTCCATTGACTGGCTGGGATTTTTGTATCTCTATGATATGTATATCTCTTGATGATGACGATCTTTGAAAGAAGAGGGGCAATTGTGTCATTTTTGTGGAAGGGACAGAGAAGTGTATATTGTTTCCTCATGTATATTGTTATGAAATCTGAGGAGAAAATATAGTAGTGATCTTTTGGATGAAAGATGTTGAACAGGTGACCAAAAGTATCTCTGAAGATTGTATTTTCATTTCTAGATAAGGTAAATTACTATTTTGGACTGCGCAAAGATATCTAAAAAAAGAAGGGATAATTCCAAAAAATAACTATTCTTTGACTTTTATTTTCACATCCTACTATTCTAGAATTTTGTTTCACTTCCTTCCATCAATTTGTAGAAATAAACGTTAGTTTTATGTAAATGTTACGATACCATACATTTAGGAAGTGAAACTAAAGTCAGGAATAATAAGATGTGAAAACGGTAGTCAAAGAATAGTTATTTCTTAGAGTTATCCCAAAAAAGAATTATGCAGTGATAATTATAAAAAAGCACCATCAGTATGTTGGTCAGGTGCCAGAGACACAAAGACCAGCTCGGACGGGCAAGTCACGTGCAAGGAATGGACCATGTGCCGATGGTGAAGGCGGTGGTGTAGGTGCTTCGTCGCTTCCATGGCTGTTGGTAATGAGGCCGCTGCTAATCCTCAATGGGTGTGTGTTCAAGACGACATGGGGTGGTCAAGTGACTCGATCTGTTCCTAGGGCTGTGTGTAGTGGATTTGGAGACGATGATGATTGGTGCACGGATACCAGATCTGGGTTGGTCATGAGTCAGACCCTTGTGAAGGACATAGTGTTGCAAACTGCGGCGGGGTGTTACAAGCGTTGGGATTGCGAGGCTGACAAGGGTCGATGGGCCTACAAGGAATATTTTTTAGCCCTGACAATCAAGCGTGGTCTATCAAGTAGGTTTGCTAGGTCCAATGAGCCACTTACGGGAAAGCGGAGTAGGTTTGTCAAGTAGTTTATCTCAAGTCGAGTTGTTGTTGATGTTTTTTGGGCCTCAATAAAAAAAATCAAGATTAAGTTTTTAGCTATAATTTAATTTTCCTATTGATCTCTATATCTAGGGGTGGGTATTGGGTGGTTAACCACCCAATGGAACTCTTTATGAATCCAATCCGATATTACCGGTTTGACATATCTTGGAACCAGTCCCAACTCAAAAACCAATTTTTTACAATGAAATCAACCAGTTCACTGATCGGTTGGTTAGTGGTTTTAACCAACCAACCACTTTACTACATGCAAGTACAAATTTAGATACACATTTATATTTCAAGCCAAAACATATTACTACACTCTTCAAAACAAAAGAAAAATTATATATAAGTCATCGTGTTCTATGTTAGCAATCCGTGTGACACATAAGAGTGCTCATGGGCCATTCATCAATATCAGATCAGTGACTATTATGAAGCCACATGTATATGATGAACAATACAAGTTTGGTTGGTTAACCGATGGTTTGGCGTTTCAAGAACCGACAACCAACCGTTAACTTTCTGGTTCAATCGTCAAGAACCAGCAACCAACCGTTAACATTCCAATTTCGGGTTTTCCGGTGCAGTTTCCGGTTGGTGGTGGTTGGTTTAGCGGTTTCGGCTTTTTTTGCCCACCCCTATCTATATCATGTAAGTAATAAAAGGTTTCCTTTCCGGTTCAAAATATATTGTAGCTGAATTTGGTAAATGGGCTGACATGTAATATGGGCTTCTTAAAACACTCTTAACAAATGGACTATTGAAAGGATAAAGGCCCAATAAGCCCGGCCCATTACACCGGGCTCGTCACTATCCTCCTCATTCAATCACACACCCAACCTCCAACCCCAATTCGAGACCTTGGCTATGGTCTGATATCGTCTTCCTCCTCATTTCCACAATTTTCATCTGCTCCACTTTTCACACCTACGCTGCGACTCCCATCTCAAACCCCCCCATTCCATTGAGCTAACAGATCGACGCGCAGCTTGATTGAAGCAGACCAGGCTTCGATTTGAAGTGGAGTTTGGGATTCGGTCCAGAATCCCTTTGAATTTCTCGCGAAATCCGACGGAAATCGGCTGGATTTGATTCGTAGATCGCGCGGAAGAAATCTGGGTTCTGGGTCTGCGAGGAATCGAGTTCTGAATCGTTGAAGATGGTCCAGAGCGGGTGAAAATGGCGGAATTCAACTGGATTGGGAATTGAGTTGCATTTTCGATTCGTTTTGGGGGTTTCGCTATCAACGCATTGTATACCTTCTCATGCTCTCTCGCTTGGGAATCGAAATTGTCTCCTTTCCTTTCCCTGCACCGCGAAACCATAAGGAGAGATCGGTGCTGAGCTTCGTTTTGATTGAGCAAAGGGAAGCTCAGGTTTTGGTCTCCATTTCTAGCAACATGGGAAGTAAACCAGTAAGTTCAAACTTCTTTAGAACCATGACCATCTCTTGCTAACTTCTAACTGTTTTGTTGGTCTCTCAAAGTTTTAATGTTGGCTTAGTTGTCCTGAAAATGGTGGGTTTATTGGGAATTGGGTGTATGGTATAATGAATTGTGTTTGTGGGGTTTGTTTGTTTTGGTATGAACTTCTCTACTGCTTGCATAAATCACTTGTTTAGGTTCAGTGTGTTAAAGGTTTGATATTTGATGTATGTCTTTAAGCTCGATAGGTCATAATGAATTTCATTACATTCCTTTCCAGAAATGTTCTTTACTCGTTTCCTTTAAACTTATTTTGTTAGCTCTCTAGTGGGCTGTTGAGAAACCATGGAGGGTTGCAATAGAATGCAGTTCTGGCTGGTTACATGAAAGGGCTGAAAAAAGACGTATTTTTGTGCAAGCAGCAGTGTTGATATAGACATATTTTTCTGGATGCCTGTGTCATTGCCAATGCTAGATAGTCATTAGAAACTCGATAAGATGCAGTTGTGGCAACAGAACATGACATACAAGCAGCTGCAAGAACTGCAACGGCAGCAGCAACTTCACCAAATAGGTGAGGAAAGACAACAAAATTCATCAAACCAGCACTCTGCAGCTGCTCAGCAGGCTGGTGGGGGTCCGCTTCCTCCCTTCATCAATGGAACACCAGTTCGTGATGCACCACATATGTTCATGAACTCGATGCAGCGTGGCTCATCTCCTTCTCTGCAAGGACTTCCTAACGGACAGGCTTTTCCGCAAGACCGAAATCAAACTATGCATTCTATGGGTTTAAGTCCTCAGCAGTTCAATTCATCTTTACATGGTACTCTTGTTGGTAGTGCTGGAGGTAATGGGAGTCAATACTCTAATCTCAAAGGGATGTCGCGTGATTCTGTGAATTTTTTGTCTCACTCTGGAGGTGGTAATGGTTCCCAGATGCCTATTACCCACTCATCAACTTTCAGCAATTCCTTTCATGGAGATCATGGCATTTCTTCAGACAATGTTAACACGTCTGGTGGAGGTTTTCTTTCTAGACAGGGATTTCAAATGAGAAATGTTTCGGGTCAAGGTCCTCCTCAGAATGAAAATTTTCTGCAAATGAATTCATCATTACCGGAATTAAATGGAAGGCAAGATCTAACCGGTAACAGTGAAATCATGCATCGAAGTACAGCACAGCTTGGTCCTTCTCAGAGTCTAGTTCCCCTAGATCCTCTGGAACAGAAAATTTTGTACAACATGGATGACAGTGGTTGGGATTCTGGTTATGGGAGAAGTCTTGACATGGGGGCTGGAAGCTTCGGGAGTGCAATGGAACAGTCAGATTTTTCAAGTGCATTTCAGAGTGGGAGCTGGAGTGCTCTTATGCAATCTGCCGTGGAAGAAGCTTCTAATAGTGATACTGGGGTTCAGGAGAAGAGCGGTGGTTTGACTTTTCAGAGTACAGAACTGTCAACTAATAATCAGCGTCCAAAATTTATGAATGAAGAGAGGCAACAAACAGGTTGGGCCGATAACAACTTGCAGAGTGCTTCCTCAAATTCAAAATCTTTTCCCATGTTGAATGACTCCAGTATGAAGTCTAACTTCCCTGGTTTTCAGCAGTCTGACTTCCAATCTTCAACTCAACAGGGAGAAAGAGAAGGTCTGCGCCAGTATGTTTCTAATGAACCCTTTCAGAAATCTCCCAAAACTGGTGGTGAGTGGTTAGATTGTAACCCACTGCAATCCAATCAAACAAGTCAACAGACTCAACCATTGAAACATTTGGAAAATGCATGGGCTGGTCATAATTATGAGCACTCAGGAAGTGATGAACAGCAGCGGAGAATGGCGTCACACAACAATATTGGTCAACAGTTTGGTAAACAAAAAGGTAAAAGCATTAATTCCCTACCACCTGGTATAATTGTTTGTCAGATTTGATACTAACGAAAAACTGGAAAATTTCTGGACAGGTGGTGTTAATGGAGCAATGTATAAGGAGAGAGATCTTTGGCCTGGACGAATGGAACAACTTAACTCTCCCGCCAATAATCTTATGAGAAAAGATTCACAAGCGCATCATTTTGGTTCTGAACAGAATACATTTACCACAAAGGCCCAACTAGAAGTTGATAAAAGAACACGAGAAAATCATGATTACATGAAGCATCCATTGAAGAACTATGAAAATGATAGTGGGGGGAAAACACAGGATCAAAGGAGAACCAGCCCCCAAACTCTTGGCAACTCTTATGAGGGAGCAAGTAAATCATTTGAGCACTTCAATGACAGCTATAACTCCAAGGGATTTAGTGGTCCCAAGCAAGGACTCGATGGGCAGTTCAGCATTATTGGTAATAATTCTAGAAAGGCCACACTCTCAGACAAGGTGACTAGTCCCTAGTATTCGTGTAGTATTCTTCTTCTAGGTTTTCTTTTTCCTTAAGGAAACTTCATAGTATTAAACTAGTAGTAACTGTCCTTTTTCCACAGGGGCACTTCCCTAATTTTCAAGGTAATTCAGAAGTATCAGATGATGCAGCTTATGGAGGTGATAATGGATCTAATACATCTACTTCATTTGGCCAAACGGTTGGGTCTGATCGCCAGAATGTTGCTCTTCAAACAAGGTATTTGTCATATGACATTTTGCAGTTTACAGTAAAAGGAGTTATTTTTTATGCGAGAGACGCAAGTGACCAAGTGCATAATAAATATAAAGGACGAGATTTGTGGTAAAAATGTTGTGTCCAAATAGTAATGATTCAATCCATTTATACCCAAATGGTAGTCAACCTTTTTTATTTTAGTCCATTCGTGATTTCTAGATTTATGGTTTCAGTCACCTGTATTTACTGCGTACTACCATATTTATGTATGGTTTTGTTACTCCTTACACATCTGAAATTGTCCATATATTACTTCTTTTGATACTCTTATGCTTGTGATCTTATAATTTCTTTCATCTGAACAATGGCAGTGTACATATGCTTGACCTTCTTCACAAGGTTGATCAATCAAGTGAAGATGGCCCCATGTCACATCTTGGCTCTACCGAGCACAACTCATCGTTTGAGACACCAAAGACAAATACACATGTTGATCAGTTCAACCAATCTTCAGCTTCTCATGGTTTTGGCTTGAAATTAGCCCCTCCGTCTCAACGTCTTCCCAATTCAAACCGTTTTCCTCCTGCGCAGGATTTGTCACAGATACCCAGTAATCTACATCCAAGACAAGTCAATTCTGAGGCAGGATTAAAAAATCAGAGTTGGTTAGACTCCGCTTCATCTGTTCGGTCTGTGCCTCCAAATGAGTTCTCTCTAAGAGCAGAGTGGGATGATAAATCTACAAATCGTGGACAAACAAACGTCTCCTCATACATGAATATGCATGTAAACTCTGATGCTACATTGACATCTGGTTCGTCTCATTTCAGAAATCAGCCTCAAGGGCAGCCTATGATGCCCAATGCACTTGTAACCGGTGAATCTTCACAGGGAACTCAGGCTGGTACTTCTAGCCGATTTGCACCTTTTAACCCTGTGTCTTCTCAAGGCACTTCTCAACAGACCCCTTCCCACCCTGGTCAACCATTTCCGATTTTGGAAACTACATCACTTTCTCAGCCTTCTGTTATTTCAAGCATGTCTCAGAAGGTTGGGATGCTGGCCACACATCAAAATGCATGGAAAAATGTGCCAGCTTCGCGATTTGCTTCTGCCAATTCGTCCATGAATCCATCAAAGAATAGCATAGAAGACACTTCATGGTCTTCACAGGGGATGAATGACCAAAATTCCCAGAGAGGTAGAATGGTATCACCAGACTTGGGTGCGAGTTCAATGAATTCACAAGGATCTGAATATGGGGAGGAACAGCTAGGAAAACAGAAGTCCAGGCATGAAATATCATCTGAAATACAGGATTCTTCACAAAGTGGTGGATTTTCCGAGGGCCAAGAAACTGCTTTGAAGCATAACCCAGCACATTCTAACCAAAAGGACTCTGATTCATTGCATGGTGACAACAACGGCTCAGCTGCTTCTGAGAGAAATATTGAATCCTTCGGCCGGTCTTTGAAAGCTTCTCAAACTTTACACCAAAATTTCAGTCTTCTGCACCAAATGCAGGCAATGAAGAACTCAAGAGAGACTGACCTAAGTAAGAAATATAGTGAAGCTGATAATGTTACTAATGCTCAGCAGGTAAGTCATTCTGTAGGGCAGCAGCCAGTGTCTGAACATGATTTGAAGTCGAGAAACTACACACATATTGGACCAAACTCATTACAGCCCAGCTCTTTTCCGTCTGGAGATGCCAAAATGTTAAGTTTCTTATCAAATGCTAGAGAAGAATTGAGTGGAAAATCTTTGTCACAACATGCATCCCAACCTTCTCCGGGGAGTGGATTATTTAATCAGAATGGGCAGATACTACCGAAGTATGATGCAAGGCCTGCAAAAACAGCCATGGAGCAGTTCTCTGCTGACAAGCCATCTCAAAATATGCCATTAAATTCTTCTGTGGGTCATAATAGTGCTGGAATTTCAAGGCAGGTTGAAAGCATTTTGCCAAGCCAAACTACTAGCTTGGTAGTAAGTGAAAACTTTACAGCTCCTTGTGTGTTGCCTTCAGATCTTGCCAACCAAAGTGGGGCTAATATGTTGATAAAAAAGCGCAAAACTTTGAAATCTGAACCCATACCTTGGCATATGGAAGTGACACAGGGTTCTCGTAGGCTTCAAGACATCAGGTATTTAATGTTGTAATTCACAAGATTTAGTATTGAGAATTATTTTATTCTAAATTCATGATTGTTTGCTGGGGAGGCCAATTTACAATCAGTTGTTGCTAAGTAAAGTATCTTTCAAATAAGGGTTAATCGTTGAAACTTACCCTTATGTATTGGTCACGAACACTATGCTACCCTCCTTTTCAAAATGACATTTGCGGTACCTTATCTATTGGTCACGCGATTCCGTTAGGAAAATTAGACGGTAAAATACTGTTTTTTTCCATTCCGTTAGTCATATGATCTCAAGTGTCATATAATGGATGGTAAAATGCCGTTTTTTCCTTTATTATTTGACTTTTATACATTTTATAAGGAACATTACCATTGCACCCTCGTTGTTGTTCTTTATAAAATATATAGAGGTCAAATACTTAAGGGAAAAACGTCATTTTACCATCCATTATATGACACTTGAGGTCATATGACTAACGTAATGGAAAAAATGGCAGTTTACCGTCCATTTTTCCTAACGGAATCGCGTGACCAATAGATAAGGTACCGCAAATGTCATTTTGAAAAAGAGGGTAGCATAGTGTTCGTGACCAATACATAAGGGTAAGTTTCAACATTTAACCCTTCAAATAATACTTTCGTACTGGTGATGATACTTTCTGATTTTCTTCACTCATACTTTCTTTTGTCCGCACATTCAGTTTTCAATAACTATCATTTACAGTAGTTTGTTCTCCTATGCAGCATGGCAGAGCAAGACTGGGCGCGCGTAACAAATCACCTGGTTGAGAAGGTGCACTCATAGCTACGACATTTAGTGTCTGTTTCTTTTAGATCACTGTTTTTGGATCTGAATAATTTTTTTGATGCTTTGAATCCAATGATAGGCTGAAGATGATATTGAATTCATTGGAGAAGGGCAGCAAATGCATCATCGGTCAAAGAGAAGGCTGATCCGAACAACTCAGCTTATACAGCAATTACTTAGACCTGCACCAGCATCCATTCTTCTAGGAGATGCCCGTACACGATGTGATAGTATGGCGTATTTTGTTGCTAAATTGGCTTTGGCTGATGCATGCAGTTTGACCAGTTGCTCAAGAAATGAGCTTCATTCCGCCTCAGACAATGGAGACATGTAAGTGTAACTCAAGGGTTTAAGAGTAGTAAAGTTAATGAAAATCCTTTAGTGGCTAGCATTCCAATTAAAACTTGGGGTTTATGGTGCTTTGGATATTAATTTCTAGAAAACTGTTTAGGATCTCTGAGAAGCACGCATCTTTCAAGAGTGATAAGCATCTTAAAAATCTAATGGAAGGCTTCGCTGAGAGAACAAAGAAGCTGGAAAATGACTTCTCAAGGTACAAAATGCTATGAAATTTGCACCTTTTAGTATCTTCTGGGGACAACGTTATTTACACCCCCTCGACGACCTTTGATTCTCAAAAACACCCCCTGAAGGTGAGGGGTTATCAGTAACACACTGAATAGGTGATGCTTTTATCAGGAACACACTGTCACCTTTCTCATTTATCAGTGGTTTTTTGGAACAAAATGGACGGAAAGTGACAGTGTGACTAATAACCCCTCACCTTTACAATGTATTTGAGAATCAAAGATTGCCGAATGTGTGTTAATAAAATTACCCCTATCTTCTTTTTCCCTATACACCACATGCTATCAGTCAAGTGTGCCTTAAGTCTTGTGCTTTATTTATGCAGATTGGAGAGCTCATCCATTTTAGACATAAGATTGGATTACCAGGACTTGGAAAGAAACTCTGTCATGAATCGTTTTGCCAAGTTCCACATGCGGGGACAGCCAATCACCTCACAATCTGGCACAACAATGCCTGCGCTGAAACCCGCTCCTCAAAGATATGTTACTGCATTTCCCATGCCTAGGGATCTACCTGAGGGGACACAATGCTTTTCTCTGTGATCAAGTGTCTGATCCCCGTCCGAGCTGAAAAAATGGTTACTTGTCACACAAGAAAGAAAAGAAGCTGAAACCGAACCCTCAAGCCTAATAACCCAGACCAATGGTTCCAGTCCATTGTGTACTCAGGCTCATTGCTTCCATTTTCTAAGAAGGAAAAGTGCATTATGTTTCCAATATAAGTGAGGCTGAGGAAGAAGATGATAAAAAGTTCCAAAAGCATCTTTTCAAGGAACCATGGTTTGGATCAAAGGCAAGACCATTTTTATGCAACACATTGGTTAGGAAATTCACTAACTCTGTTTCTCCTTCAGTGCCCTTGTAGTTGAAATTTTTGTACTTGCATTTTTATTGGGTGCAAAAGGTGTATGGAAAAGACAGGATGTGTAAGAGAAGCTTCTGCATGATATTTATAAATAAATATAATTTCTTTTCTTATCTCTACAGACAAGCTTGAGTGGTACAAGGTTAGAGACAAAGATTCTGTGACCCTCTTATGTCATGTAAGTGTGTGTGTGCATTGAATGCTAAGAGACAAAGAAAAGCTTTTATTGTAGATACTGTATTATTATGACAGGAAAGATAAAAACATGTCTTTTTGGTTACTACTTTGATGGTTTTGTATTTTATTATTTATTTCAAGGAACATATGTTAAAAGCAGCAGTAGCCAATAATAACGGCCCAGCTGTCATTATCAGTAATTTAGTATCTTGTTGTGATAATTAACTAGTAATAATGATGTAGCAATTATAGTTGTGATAGTAATTATATGTTAAATGAAGTAATGTTAATATAGATAGTAATATCAAGGGATAACACCAGAAAACAATTATCGTTTGACTTCCTAGTACAAATCACAATTATAGATTTTCTTATCGTCCATAGTACACAATCCCGTTAATTAAACTGTCCGACTGATCCAGGTGACTTCTGAGGGGGTGGGTTCCTTTTCTAAATGAGGTGCGCTATCACTGCTCGCACATTTTTTTAGCTCGACTTGGATAGATCTGTTTTGTCTGACGAACACACCGGTCCCTCGGTGGAGACCCTGGGTGGTGTGAGGGTGATGCTAGGAAACCTAGTAAGTCCCTAAGAAAAGGAGGAGGCTTAGGATCGAGTTGTGTCAGTTCACGGGTATGCGGGGTGTGCCTCTTCTACAATACCTCACATGGCACACAGGCGCTCATTGGCCCTGACAAGTTTGCTTGGTAGACCTCGCCTCTTTCTCCTCTGGGTCTCCATCTCTGTCGGGGTCCAGTCTCCTTTTCTTATAAGCCAAGAAGAGCACCTTAGGATCCATGTTGGTGCGCACGGGCCTTGATCTTACCCTGCTTTCCCGTCCCCATCCCTGGGTTCGAAACCCCCTCTGAAGAGGCTTGCAGGTTTTCAGAATCACACCCGAAGGGTACTACTAAGAAAAAGAGGAGGCTTAAGATCGAGTTGTGTCAGGTCACGATTGTGCGGGGTTTGCCTATTCTTTTTGGGACCATTGTTTACTTTGTGGTTTATGATTCTTGGACCTATTCTTTTTAAATTTTGGACCTCGTTCCTCAGATACTTCAGGACTCTCCTGTATGGGCTAACTTCATGTTGTAATGTGGCCCATTTATGTAATGGGCCTTGAAGCAAGGCCCACATACAATGAGGCTGATTAGTATACAGACAAGAGTGGGTAGGTACAACGATAAAATTATACAGATCCCTGGAAAAAAGGCTTTAGGCACATGCTCTCATTCACTTCACTCTCTCGGTCCACTCGTGTGTTGTTTTTGTCTCTCATCTCACTTTCACTCAAGACTTTGTACACTCATTCGTACCAATCAAAATTATCGGTAAGGGTCTTAAAAAAACACGCTCATCTCTTCCGTATTATACACGTTTAACGGATAGTTAAAGTTATTTCATAACAAATATATATTCCTATCTAACAGTTTGTAACAACATCCTCCCTTTTATCTATTTTTAGGGTTAGATTTAGGTTTGGAGAGAGATTTAGGGTTGGAGTTGGTTTTAGGATTATAATATTACGGGTAGTTCGGAATTTCTAAAAAAATGAACGGTAAATAGACGGAAAATGGATAAAATGGAGGATGTTGTTACAACTGTTAGTTCGGGATATGTATACATTATTTGAGGTAGGTTTTCGCTAAACGTGTATAGTTTAGGATAGGTAAATGCAATTGACCCAAAAAAAACATTCATTTCGTTTGTTTATCCATCAGGTCTGCAATCCATCCACTATTGATCTGCATATGAATGGATTGATGGTAGATCGAATTGTATTGATTCGTAATAATATGGACTCGTACTACAAATTATGATAGATAGATTTGTTGATGATCCGTCCGTCCGTACATAATACCAAACCTGATATAATAGATAAAGTTCAACAAGCCGAACTACAAAACTCATTACCAGTCGACATAACTACACATGTAGATCTATATTTTTGTAATGAAATCAAGAACAGTACTTTTATAATGTAATTAGGTGTCTGAAAATTGTTTGAATCAAAAAATTGTGTTAATTTTTTTTATAGTTTGCGGGTCACGCTAATTAGACCCGATCCACCCGTATATTTTGCAGATGAAATTCATCACACGTTCATAGTTGGATTAAAATCATATTATGGGAACATATGTAATTTAATGTACATATTATCATAAGGTTTGATACAAATTAAAGTGGTTAATTAAAGTGTTGTATCATAGGTATTATATATTATCATGTTATTCAATGTGTAGATGCCGGATTCATAATTTGTTAACAAATTATATAAACTTGAAAACCTAATTATGGTTGTAAGTGGTTATGGTCCCCAATAAATAAGCGTGTTTCTCTTATTCCATTTCACCCTCATCTGAAAGAATAACCAAATTAGATGACGTTTATATTAGTAGAAGCAAAATCTACGGCTAAAAAGATTTATCGTTCATTAATGACATCAAGTAAATAACAATTACGCTGTTATTTATTTTTGTATTACTTTTAATTCAACAAAGTATTATAGAAATATGATTTAAACTTTAAAATTTATTTGATCCCTAAATACTAACATTCATTTGTCATGGGCGGGTCGAGAATCACAAAAATCCATATCCCCGGATGAAAATCCCTCCCCACAAGATACCATCGACATGAAAGCGTTCTTTTGGTACAAACAAACGACCATTATAAACAACATATCAAATATCAAATCACCCGTTCGATATCACGAGTTCAAACGACCGGTCTCTTCAATCTCCTTGTACAAGCGAACCAAAGCCTCGAGAACCGCCACGTGGGCCCGTAACCGGAGGATGTAATCAGCTGTGTCGCGGAACAGGTGGTCGGGTTTGACCCGAACATTCTGGTCTTCCTCGAACCTGGCTGGGACGAGGTTCTTGAGAGCCTCCAGCTTGGCCGAGACATCCTCGTCCACGGCCTTTGAGCACGTGCACGCACGTGACACCTTCCCACGAGCTCCACCATTGCTTCTCAGCTTCTTCGAGGTTGAGCCCATTGCTGATCACTGCTAATAAAATAAAAATAAATATGTTTTTTTATTTATTTATTTGAAGGGGACAGAGAGGTTAAGGAGCACAAGAGGAAGCAAGGAAGAGAGGTTTTATTTTAGTTGTGGTTTGTTGAGGTGTGAGGAAGAAGAGTTTTTGGGAGGGTTTTGTAGTGGTTGTTTATGATTTTGCCACTTTAATACTTGATTATTACCAAAAAGCCATCCATACCATCTTTAGTATTGACTTTTTTTTTTAATTTAAAGAACTGCTAGACTTTCTCATGAATTTCTTGTTTCATGTTTAGAGCATTCACAGTGGGCTGGTTGGGAGCCGGTTGGAAGCAAAAAGGAGGAGAGAGACTCCAAAAAAAAAATTAATTTAATATTGTTGGCTGGTAGCTCTCCGCCAACCCTTATCGATGGCTGGGAACAAAAATATGAAAGAAAAAAGTTATCATAAAGCCAACAAAAAGGGCTACCATTGTAGGGTGTTGGCTGGGAGAGCTGACTGTAAGCCAAAAAAAATGACCTCCCCGCCAGCAACCAGCTATATGGTTATGGATGCTCTTAGTGATAGGTAAGTTGGAACATAATAAGTTGGATGCAGAATTGTGCCTCTTTGTTTTGGATTGCGATCTATCCAACTCGGAAACTATCTCGATCACTTTAAATGAGAGTGAGGAGGTTCCCCCCAAAGGCTGATGATGTAGGATGAGGGTCTGATTTGCTTTGGTGGGGGATGATGGCGGGGTGGTATCCCTCTGAGTTGGGAAGGTTTGTGTTATGGTTTTTATCGGGTTTTTTCTTGGTCTGCCGTAAGTATTTGTTGCTGAGTTGGAGAAGTTTCTTTGGTTCCAAGTCATAATGTTCGGGTATGTGAGGGTCTGTTATTTCGCTCTATTATTGATCTTTGTGTTTTTCAGTTGTTCTGTGATTGAATTGGTTTTCTTTAATTTTGGTTTTGTTTGAACTTTGTTGTTCGTGGTATTAGTTTGCCTCCGTGCATACTGTTTTTGTCTCATTTCGAGATTAAGGTCTTTATAAAACTTTTCTGATAGAAATCATTTGAAGATTCGTTGTGTTTTTTAGGTTAAATATCAAAACTTACTCTTAAGTATTGGTCACGAACACTACACTACTCAACGTTTTAAAATGAAAAATACACTACCTTAAGTATTGGTCACGCGGTTTTATTAGTAAAAATGGACGAAATATTCCGTTCCGTTAGTCATATGACCTCAAATGTCATATAATGGATGGTAAATGACGTTTTCCCTTAATTATCTGACCTCTAGACATTTTATAAGGAACATTACGATTGTACCCTCGTTATTGTTCCTTATAAAATGTATAGAGGTCAAAAACTCGAAAAATTAACAAGTCTACAGTTAATTTTTTAGTTCAATGGTCACATGACAGTTAGTTCTTAGAGTTTTTTTTTACGTTTTCTGTCAATTCTAACGGAAAATATTAGTTTACGTAACTACCTTAAATCTACACAGTGTGTTCTTGAAGTTTTTCCTATCCTATAGTCATCTTATAATCAAGGTAAACCTAATACTAAAATATTTATGAATTATAAATTACAACAAATATTAAATTTTACTTTAAAACAGTTCAACAGATTTAATTTTTTTTTTAATATTACCCATACTTTCCAAGCATCTTTGACTCAAACATTTACCATTGTTGGAAAGAAATAAATGCCAAGTGGGGTTAGGGTTTGTTGCTTAATAGATTCATCACAAGAGAATTGAAGAAAAAGAAAGTCATTTGTACAACATTACTCTTTTGGCATAAGACAAGCTTTTCACACTTCCAATTTAATTATGGTCTCACCAAAATGTTCAATCACCATCATACTCTTCAATTTAGAAAACCTTCTATTCTATTCAATTTGTATATAATCAACATAATTATAAAAGATGACTATGAAAGACGATCTCTGATAAGTAATTGTTTGTCTCAAAAATTGATCTATCGTGAATTTTGTTTCCACATACATACTTAGTAGAAGGTCAAATCTTATATGCTTACCTCCTTCATTTATTATTGGGATAGACAAACCCTTGCTGAATTGATGGTTATTATCACAGGTACGTACCCGTTTTTCGTTATTTTTTCCCAAAATAAATGAAACGGGTAAGTACACGAGGTTTAATCTTTTATCAGATATATACGTGGAAACAAAGATCACGACGGGTTAGATTTTGACTTATTGATCTTTTACGGTGAATATTTTTATATTTTCTCCTGATTATAAATGATTTTATCCTAACCCAGGACAATTAAACAAAAAATAATAATAATTTTTTGGAAGAACATTTGGTTTGTTACATTTAAAATTAAGATCCAAAAATGTAATTTTGTGAAATTATAAAGGTGAAAATAATGGTTGCCTTTGCATTGATGGGTGGGGTTCACAAAAATTGGGTGTGATCAAAGTATAAATGGACCAGATCATTTAAAGGGGTAACATGGTGATGGACCATACAATGTGAATAGTGGGACCTAAATTATGGATCAGATTCACACAAACACATACATGTGTTTCCACTGTTATTTCTGAGGCTAACTATCAATTTCTGAGGTCGAATATGTGGGTCTAAATCAGGTTGTATTCGACAGATTTTATAGTAGAGTGTCGGATTCGGAAGGTCGAATCTGACCAAAATCATACGTGTAAAGAGCAGATTCGTTGAAGGAGGAGAGAGAATCGTGAGGGAGGAGAGAAACGACGGTCGATGAATCTGCATACTCAAAGGACGTCGGTTCACCAAGAGAGAGAAAATCAGAGCCGAAACGTCAACAATTCCCTTTTTTCGTCACTTTCGACGATTCTTTCGACTCCCATTGTGGGAAGTCTTAGGGCAATGTTGAAGAATATTGGTAATCCGTTCCGTCCATTTATCTATCAGCTCGTTATCCACCCATTATTCATCCGCATACAAGTGGATGGATAGTGAATCGGATTTTATTGATTCGTATCAATGCGGACTGATTGTTGATTAGAGCAGATAAATCCGTGTATGATCCACCCACAAACACATGGTACTGAAACTCAAATATTACAGAGTCCAACCAAAAACATAAATTAACATCGTTTTATTGGCCACTGATCACAACAAATAAAGACAATGTAATCTCTAAATTACACCACCATCCACAACACAGACACTTATTAATCCCAAACCAAAAATATAAATGTATGCCAAACAGATACAACAACCTTTTTGATGGAACATCAGCATGTGCTTGTGAAACTCTCCTTTCTTGTCTGCAACACAAAACACAAGTGAGCTCCAGCTCTACGTAAAGGAAACCCGCCTTTCCTGACTGGAGAAGAGCCCTGCGAAGCCCTTCGACAGACAGCCCTCAACAGCACACGGTGACTTGGGCGAACAAGTTGAGCTGTTATGTTTAACGAGTTCTGTACGCCCATCTGCTCCTCGACCTCTCTTATAACTCAATACGCTCTGTCCCGGGTTTTGGAACGGTGATTCTGATACCTCATCTACTTGCAGGTCCTCGGGGCCCTTCCTCTTTAACCCGGGAAAGAACCCTAGTCCTGCAACAATGCCACAAAATCACAACAATAAGGCTTTGTAATCGACAAGTAGTAGTAAACTTGGCCCACTTGGGTTGGCCTGGTCGTCAGGAACTCTCTCACCTCCTTGAGGTCGGAGGTTCAAGGGTGGAGGTTAGGTTGGGGATTAGACTAAGCTAGAGTACGATTTCCCCGCTTTGTTGATGATCAACAAAGAAAAAAGTAGCAGTGAACATGTATTAGACAAGTGATGGAGTTACCGGGAAGAGAGTCTTCAAAAGTGGACTGTGATTCTGAATCGCCACAGTTACAGAAGAACTTGGAATTGTCCTTGGGTCCGGATATCCTGCAGACAAAGAAAGTGTATAGCCAATCATGTAACGATGACAACGTGGTGTACAGGGAATCCATTAGATGTTGGAGGAATCGATACTATACCTGTACATGTGCTCAACAAAGTCATCGATTAGGACAGGCCATGCACCTGCAGATATTATAGATGTATCAAGGTAAGCTACAGATTCTTCATAAAAAAGTGACACAAGATAGCCACTCTGTTCTAGTAAAGAAGTGTGATGCGGATTCTTTAGAATTAGGGGCCAGGGTGTTACTTAGCTATTAGGGATAGCTGCAAAAAAGTACCCTGAGGTATTCACTTTTTGCTACTTCTAGCCCTTTTCTTTGGTAATTACAAAAAAAAAGTGTCCTGAACTTAACTTTTTGTAGCACTTTGTATAAATTTGTTGCAAAATGACAATTTTACCCTTGGAAATTTAGATTTAAAAAATAATAATTAAAGAACAAAAAATCCAAATTTTCATATCCTTTAAATTTCTTACTCTTTGTAAGGTACAAAGAGGGAGAAATTTAAGGGATATGAAAATTTGGATTTTTTTTTTGTTTTTTACTTATTATTTTGTAAGGGTAAAATTATCACTTTTATACAAGTTGCAATAGAAAGACAAGTTCAGGGTACTTTTTTGCAATTATCAAAGAAAGGGCTACAAGTTGCAAAAAATGAATACCTCAGGGTCCTTTTTTGCAATTATCCCTAGTTATTACCTAAGTTCTATGTGTATCTCAGGGTCCTTGAATATAGAGACAAAAACAACATCACAACAACAGATGAGGTAGAATATTCTTCGGAATTAGAGGATAAAGAACTGATATGGGGAAAAAAAGTTGTACAGATACAGTGAACAACCTGAGTTTTGCCTTGGTGAGTATGAACTAGTTTAGAAATAGTAAATACCTTCAGGGTCATAACCTTCCAGATTCTCATGCACACATCGGCTGAAAGCTAGAACTTGCTGCCATGTGTCCTCGGAGATGTTGTGTCGCTGATTTCTCTATAATACAAAAAATCAACAGATGAGCACTATCGAAATAAATACAGCAGACAAGCAGAAAGTGCATTCTTTTGTGGTTAAACTTGCTGAAATGTCCCACATTGAAAGACGAGGATAAAAATAAGGGATAAGAAAATTTGGATTTTTTGTTCTTCAATTATTATTTTTTAAATTTAAAAATTCAAGGGTAAAATCGTCAGTTTTGTGTTCTAGACTTGCATTCTTGCACAACAAAGAATCCTAAACCCACTAGTTTCGGATATTACTGATATCAGAATTAAGGCTTTCATTTGTACCTCAACAAAGTCACACCATTGGTTAAGTAGTCGAAATCTACCCACTAAAACTAATCTCCATGCGGTAACCGCCCTCGTTACAGCTGAAAGTAACCAAAAACAGAAGAAAAGAAATATATTAGCAAATCAAGGTTGTAGCATTTACTGAAATGTTTAATCAAGTAAAAAATAATATGGGCAAACCTTATAATTTCCTTCAAAATTACATTTTGCTTTTATTATGGATACTTAAATCGGGTCGCGCGAACAAGGAAATATATAGACTTACTAAATAAGAAAACTTACTAATGTTCTTCTGACCCTTTTCTCGGCACATGAAAAAAACAAAATCATAGAAGCGTGCAAATTCAGAAAAATCTACCTGCAAAAGAGAAACACAATGTGAACAACAGTATCTACACAACAGGCAAATGGTAATGTAAAGATTACTTCAGTTAATAGTGTTGCTACCTAACAGAGCATTTCAGTTAATAGCCCCAGTATTTAATATAGCATTAAAAGAAAAAATAATCGATGTAACTTCGAGGAAACGAGTCTCACCATCAAGTCTAGTCCCATCATAAGCTTCTGAATTTCATCAAAAATTGAAATCCTATCATATTCAACACTGTCATAATATGGGGAATGACATCAAATTTGTATTACATGCAAACAACTGCTAGAATATCAAGCACAATAAAATATATTTTCAAGATGTTTCTAATTTTGCAATATCTCACCATATATCATTGAATAATATCACCAACGAATATATCAACAGACAAAAATTAGTGACCAACTTTTATAAAATGACTTTCAAATCACGACTGTAATTGTATGAGTTAAAAACAGATCCTAAAAGTGCTCTTATAATGCCTATTGTTTCATGCCCATATATGAGATTCATCCATCAATGTTCCTAAAAGTTATAATCCATTAAATAATATTTTGAGGAATTAACTGATTGGACATCTCTTGAACCTTGATGAATATTTTAAACTAGCTAACAATAAATAAAATCATGGCCTATAAATGACCTGAAATTTTGGCTTTTTGACCAGCTATTTTCCATAGCTCACGAATCACGATCCTCTTTTCCAGATTATGATCAGCTGGGCATGCACCCTTTTCAAACCACAAGCCGTTAAAGGAAGAAAGTGGATTGTTTCAAAGCTTGAGCTTCTTATACTCATTTAATTTTCTATTTTCTTTCTCTGATGTTTGTTCCATGAAAACATTGTAGTAATTTGGGGTCTTAGAGGAACTCCGACCATGCATGGAAATCTTTGTATGTTTGTTATGTCTTATATAGACATGCAGTCTGTTATGTAGACATGTGGATGGTGCTATTAAACATGTGGTTGATACATTAGGCCAAACTACAATATTATCATTAACTATGCCATTATTTGACTTAAGGGATAATTGCAAAAAAAAATAGCCGGAGGTATTCACTGTTTGCAATTTGTATCCCTCTTATTTGATAATTGCAAAAAAGAGCATTGGACTTGTCTTTTTGTTGCACATTTTGTAAATTTGTATAAAAGTGAAGATTTTACCGTTGAAAATTTAAATTTTAAAAATAGTAATTAAGGCTGGATCAACATCTAATATAGAAAGTTGAAACTTTAGGAGCACAAAGAAAGATTGCATCCATAGCATATTGAGGTGCAGTGCATACCTGGTATTAATACTCGACTCCACAAATTTCAATAGTTGAGCCAATGTCTCCCTTATAATTGTAGCCTTTTGGGATCCGTCATCTTGGCTACTGCCTTCTTTCCCACAAAGATATGCATTTCCTGACCTAAGCTCTGCCAGCAAAGTTAACAACGAAGTAACCATAAGTACTATATCAAATGCAAAATAAAAGCTATTAAGAACAAAATTGTCATGATATATTAACATGATCTAAGGAAACTAGTAAATAAGAATACCAAACAAGAAGATTGTGGAAATCTAAGAGAGAAAGAAGAAAGTACAAGAGCATCTCCAATGGGATTAGCCCACTGGAGGAGATTAGTCCTCAATTCGCCAGCCGATTCGCCTAGCCTCTCACAACGTTGGAGGCAACTAGTCAGACGAATAGCCACGTGTTGCATGGCAATTGGCCACAATGTGGGCGAATTGAGTTTGCCGGCAATTTCAGCGAGGCGGTGAATCCTTCGCCCCAGAGGAGAGAGAGTCGCCAAAAACCATATTTTTCGCCATTGAATTCACCCTACATTACAGGTTCTCTAAGGATAACCCAGAAAAATAAAGCCTCTCATACGTCAATCTCAGTCCAGCTCTAGTCATACTCATAGCAACCCAGAAACCTACTCTTTTGTTGCTTCCTTCCATAGATAAAGACTAGCCCATACACCAGATAGCCAAAAAAATCTAGCCTGAAGGTCACATCCAATTGAGAAACCCAAAACAAACACCCAAAATCGAAAGAAACCCAACAACTTGCATGCAAATTATACAATATTCATGACCTGAAAAACCCCTTCAGAAATTAGGCTCACCCACACTGCAACTCCAAATGAAGAAAAACACAATGTTTCTGACTCAAAATTGAACCTAATTACTCTTCCCTCAACCCCATCTATCCTCCATAGCCAATTATCTTTCAGAGACCTTTCACTACAAGAGCTTAAAAATAGAAACTTTATGTTCAGCCGCCCAAATAACCCACACAAGAACAGCAATTTGAAAAAACAATCACCACCCAATGACATCAAATCAGAAGCAAAAGTAGTTGCAGAGTGATTGGAGGTTGAAGAATCAACAAAACACAACGACCCAATAAGCAGAAATAGAAGGAAAAAATAAATTACCGGAGAAGCGCCGGTAAATCTCGAAGATATTGAAGCCAAGGGAAGCGGAGGAATCCATGGATACGGGAGCTCCGGAGAGGTAGGGTTCCGAGGAGAGGCGGTCTTTGGTGTTGAATTTCGAAACCCTCGACCCCGATGAGAGCGAGAGGGTTGAAATCGGAGGATCCGAATTGGGGGAATCTTCCGAATGCGAGCTCTTTATGGTACTCTATATCGATGAAGTGAATCAATCGCAAATTGATTCTCGTCCTTTGATGACGCACCAGAGAAAGAGGGAGGGAGAGCTTGGTGGTGATGAAAGGGAACCGATGGTGATGACGACACTGTTCTCCGAACCGGGTTCGATGTCCGGTTTTGTTTGGGCAACTTTTATGTCCAACATGTTACAACTTACAATTATCCAAAGCCGTAATAGCATAGTCGTCACTCTCGATGATCGGTTGGGATCCCGATCATTTAGCCCAGCACCGATTGGCTCGAAGAAGATCTGCTCGTATTGATGGAGTAGTTGTCATTGGGGGATGTGTTAGTCCAAGACCAGCGATCCGGATTGGGCTTTTGTCATGGGGGTGATATCCTATCTTGAGGTCCGGCTGTATGCGTTGGTGCTCGTTGACACCTTGGGCAGGGTCTAGTGCCAAAAAGCCTACGGTATGGGTGGACCGGGATCGCGGTCAATGGGTGTGCCCTAATAGGTCCCGGAGGTCTCATTCCCAGTTTTGATTCTTTAGCGGTCCATTGTAGACCAAGGTCCCCGTCTTCCTCCACATCGCTTCGATGGCGTGGTGGTTGAGTCCGATACTTTGGTCGGGCGTGGGGATCTCCAGGGTGCAAGTACGTCATTTCATGTGGAAATCGCCGACGATCAACAGCGAGGGGAGCATGGTCTTCTCGTGCGGTGATCCACAGTCCCTATCTGAGTAATCGAGTCGTGGAGGATCGATGGATTGGCATGCGAGATACATCATCAAAGGACGGGGAGCGTGGTGAGCGGGCATCCATGGTAGTCGAGAAAGGAAAGAACGGTTGTGGTGATCGTGAAAGGGGCGGAAATGATTTTCCAGAGGAGAGAGAATTTTGAAGAAAAAAAAGAAACCTAGTGGTTTCGCTTTTCTGTGAAATGCGATTATTCATTAATAAAATATCATTAAATCATGTACTTATTTTTATTACTCTTATGTAAATATTTTTTCGGACCATAGTACATTAGACAGTGAACAGGCCGGGCTTGTCTGCTCAGTAGAGTGAGGTCCGGGCATGGGTGAAGCCAGGTCATGGGGAGGTCAAAATCAATACAGATGGTGCAATACTGGCTAACGGATTGGGAAGTAGAGGAATGGTGTGCAGAATTCATAATGGTATGGTTACTAATGCTAAGTGTTTTATCATTCCAGGTCAACATAATCCAGAGGTGATCAAGGTAATAACTATTTCAGAATCACTTACTTGGAATTATGAGACCGTCTGGACTCAGAGAGTAGTGGAATCAAATTGTCTAGGAGCGGCTCAGGCCATAAACGGAATGGAAGAGATGATTTCGCTTTCTGGTTTGTTGATTATGGACTGCAGGGCGAGGCTGAAAGTTTTACAGGGTTTCTCCCTACAGTATGTCCGTAGAGAGGCGGATTCAGTTGCGCATATCTTGACTCGAAAAGCAGCCGATTGGGATGTCATTGATTGGGCTATAACGCCGATTTCGGGTGAACTTCTTGTAGCCTTAAATGGGGGTTTATTAAATTAATGAAATCCCAACTTTTGCCTCAAAAAAAACTGAAGGTTGAAGGTATAGTTATAAATATTTATTTCTATACGTCAAAAAAATATTTTTTAAGGATTTTTAATTGATAATTGTAAAAAAAAAAAGAATATTATAACTTACCTTTAATTATATTTTATATACAAATGATGGTTTAATGATTTGATCCTAAAATATTTAAATTTGAAAAAACAAATCAAAAAACAAAATATCTATTTCATAATAATCTTTAAATTTCTTCTCGGTTTAGAAAATGAAATAAGTTTGTGGGCGACCAACCACAAGACAACCTTGAATACACGTCTTTTTATACGTCTCGATTTTGTGGAAATGACATGTAAAAATATGAGAGGAGATGCGACAGTGACTCAAGGGGTAATATGGTCGACGAAGGAGGACGACCAATTATAACCAATCGTAATGGGAGCGAAACGTTTCTCCTCTTCAACGTCCCGCTTCCACGTAGTTGCCTCATTGAATCTGGCGAAGTTGTGTAGCAGTCCTCATCTGATTGTTTGGGCCAAAATCACTCCTTGTAGACTCATCGATCAGAATCTGCCCCGTGCAATGACATATAACCCTAGGCAGTCAGAGGGAGTCGGGCGAAACCCTAGGCATCCGAGGCCCTCCGCTAAAGCAACGCCACCAATGGGTTTCGGCTCCGGTGCGTGTATGTTAGACCTAGACCAGTCTGTTCGCATCCGCCAACAGCTCAAGATCTCGATATAAGCCAAGCATCTGGCCCCCATTCTGCAATCCGTTCGACGGCAACCTATTAGGTCGGCGAACAATGGCCTTGTTGGGATGAAAATGAGTCGGGTTCGAGACAGGGCACTAGTGAGTAATCAGCGATTCCGAATCTTTCAAAAAAAAATCTATAATTTAAATATTAAAATAGTTTTAAAAATATAAAATGATAATGAAATTTCAATTTTCTTTTATCAAATTTCCTCCGAACAGATACCTAAAAATTTGCCAAATATTGAAAAAGAAAAGAAAAACATGGATCCCACGACACGAGATGATGCTATAAAGCCGAGGGGCGTTGAAGAGCTGTTTTGTCGTCGCTTCCTAATTTCCACCATTTTCTGTTTGTTTATCTCTTTCTCCTTAAACACTCTTCTTCCTCTCCCTCTTGCCAGGCCAAAGCGATGATCTGTCTGAGATTTTTGCCCACCATTTTCACCGATTAATCAGGTAATCAAACACCCATTTCCCTGTTTTCTTCCGATCTCACGCTAAGATCTCTTTTTGATTCATCATGTTTCTCGATCTTCTTCATTGTGATCTAGGGTTTACTGTGTATATCTCTCGTAAATCTATTTATATTTGATGGGTATTTGGTAAAATTCGATATTGTTATCTCCTGATCATTTAGTGTGGACTTTCATAGATATAATGTTTTTTTTATTTGTTATGATTCTCTGATGAAATTGTAGATGGATCTTAATCATGATGTAGCTTTCTTCTCTATTGATTATGATATTGGTATTGTATAGACCTCTGTGGTAGGTACTGCAAATGGTAGCCATGGTATAAATTTTGGATTTAGGAAAAATGGAAGAAGTTAGTTTTTTGGGGGAAAGGATCGGTTGTTGTTGGTAATGTTGAATCGGATTGTGGGATTGAAGAAATAGTGCTTGATGATTTTGGATATGGTAGCTGTAGCTTTTTAAACAAGCATAGAGATCTCGATCTTGTGTAGTGTTATTCCCCTTGATATATGTTCGCACAAGCATCTAATTTGTGTGTATCCGAGGTTGTAGTTTTGCATTATCCTAAATAATATTATTGAGTTGATTCTCTTACCAATCTTTCATTAATTGGGGAAAGGGGAAGTTCATTTTTTACTTTGCTGAAGATAACGATGAAATTCCTTGATAGAAAATTTCTTTAGTTGTGGTTAGCTTATAAGCTCTTGGAAGTTTATCACATAGGACACCACGTAGCCTATAGATAGATATAAGGGGTAATTTTATCAACACACCTTCAGCGACCTATGATTCTCAAATACACACTTTGACTCTTCGTTATTCATAAAAAAAACATGGACTCCGCGCATTTTGTTCCAAGAAAACCACTGATAAATGAGAAAGGTGACAATGTGTTCCTGATAAATCCATCACACCTATTCAGTGAAATCCGGGTTTTTTTTTATGAATATCGAAAGGTGACAGTGTGTTAGATAACCCCTCACCTTTAGGGCGTGTTTTTGAGAATCAAAGGTCGTCGAGGGGGTGTAAATAACATTTCCCCTAGATATAATGTAGAATTCATTCCTAATAGAGCAGCGGATACACACACAAAAATCAAACTTATTTTTCTTTTTGGTTGGAGCTATCCCCTCTATTTGTGAACCTATGTAAGTTAGATTAGATTCTAAGGAAGTAGAAACTTCACCCCGTGTATATGGATTGCTTGTTTTGTGTTCAAGTACTTTAGATTCCAAAATGACAAGTATCAAGGTATTCTGAATATTGAACTCATATATTATCTTTAGGAATATTTGTGTCAGCCTATGTCCTGTCTGTTTTTACTTCGTAAGAACTTTTATTTGCTCTCATACTTGCATTAAGAGTTAAGACAAGCTACTCAAAAACATATTTTTTTATTTTACAGGGCATCAAGTACTGGTTCCAGGCCTGCCCATGTGGTCAGCAGTAGTATGAGAAGGCTACCGTTTACTTATAATCCCATTCTGTGAGCTAAAAACGATGTACGAGGAAGTCCTGAAAGCTGTGTTCCCATTTCTGGATGGTGTGGACCTCGCTTCATGTATGGCAGTGTGTAAGCAGTGGAAATTCATCGCGGAAGACGATTACTTATGGAAATGCTTATGTGCCAAGAGATGGCCTTCCATGTGCAAGCAACCTAACCCTCCCACAGAAACATACTGTAAGCTCTACCAAACCTTCTACAAGCGCAAGCACCGCCGAACTCTTCCCCCGCCAAGACTCTCATTCGATGATTTGCAGTTCTTCATTGATATCTGGTCTGAAGACGGACTAATCTTCTCAGAGGTGGTTCCCGGTCCCGCCCTCCAGACCGGGATCAAGGTTCCGCCAGCCGGAGTTTCTAACATGCTCAGGAATCACCTCGAGGGTCCGGATTACAAGATGACACTGCCTGTTGAGCCGAGGTTTACTATCCCTATGTGCCAGACCGTGAGTGTCTCGGTGCTTGCTGGGCGTAAGGATTCCAATAAGGTCGCTTGCATAATCAATAAGTCTTTGTTTGATTATATAGATCGGACGGCCTACAGGGCTCTGGCGTACGATTACCTTGACTTCTCCCCTGACCACCCGTTCATTTCGGGTGTTCGGGCGTGGATTTCGTTGCTGTTTATGGATGATGGAAACGAAGGGGCCATCGATGTTTTTGGTATTGAGATGGATTTCTGTGATGCTGCAAACTCCAAGGAAGAGGTGTTGTGGCTATTAGATGTTCTTGAATGGAAGTGAAGAACTGTACTTAGCCAAACAAAGGAGTGAAAAAAGCCTCAAGTACATAGTTTCTTATTCATTTTATTGTCAACAAACTCAGTGTTTTCATGTTTGGCTTGTGTACTCTAGTGGATCATTTGATCATCCTTGTGAAGACTGGCACACTTGTAATGACTTAATGATGCAATTAAATGTTATACTTGTTTCTTCAATTGTTAAATGGTGTTTTTATTTAAATGCTGTCATTATTTTCACTGAATTGTCATGATATAGGTGGATGAGTTGTTCCTGAGGACAAAAAACTGGTGGGGGATAATTGCAGAAAAGTACATGAGGTATCCACATATTGCAAGTTATATCCCACTTATTTGGTAATGGAAAAAATGCTATGAAATTGTCTTTTTGTTGTAAATTTGTTGCAAAATTGCAACAAGATGTCCCCTCATGTATGTGTTTATGACAACTACCCTCATTCTTTGATTAGTTTAAGGTCACAACTTGTTAAAATGTCAAACTTGAGGGATGTTTTTTGTAAACACTTTTTTTTAATATAAAAGATAAATTATGTTTAAAAACACGTCGGAGGCCACGTGCACGTCCCATGACCCATTTTGGGTCGGGCCTACAAGTTGCAAGAGTTTTGTCTTCACAGACAAATTACAAAAATCTCAAACATGAGTCATTTTCCACATTTTTCTCTAAATTTGCTTGTAGTAATGATTTTACCCTTCAAAATTCAAATAATAAATAAATAAATAACAAAAAATCCATAATTATTATTCTGGATTTTTTGTTTTTTACTTTTTTAAAAAAATATATAAAGAATAAAAATACTGCAAACTCAACAGACTAAATATGCACAAAGTTGATAAAGAGCCTTGGAATTGCATTTTCAGGTTTGCAAAATTTAACATTGGATGGATAAAAGAACACCATCACAAGTAGACATCGAACATATGCTTCCGATAAATTATGCACCGTACTTATTTGTGCCAAAAATTATGCTAAGTTACATTCAAAACATAAACGAAAAGAAAAGAATGTGGGCTCGTTTGCCCTGAAAGTCCTTCAAAAAATAGTTGAGAACCCTAGTACCGGTTCCAGTAGGTCCTGCGCCTGAACCAGTTGTAGTCAGGCAGATCCTGGACAGGCCCCATGGCAGCCATAGCAATATCCTGCAATGACCGAAAAAGATAAACCCAACTTAAGTAAAAATATGAGATAATAAACAAATCCATTCTAGATTAGCAAGTATCAGCATGTCCGTGTGGAGATATTATCATGGGAAAACTTTAGAAAACGATTCTGTTCTTTCAATTTTTTTCATAAAATCACGGAATTCAGAATTTGAGGATTTTCAAAACTTTGGGGTGATAATCTGTGAAGAAAAAAAGAACAAGGCGAGTTTATGAAAAAAAGTGAAAGAACAAAGTATATTTCTAAAGATTTTCCCTATTATCATTAGTCCTTACTTGGTCGTAAATATATCTGTTTGCAACTCGCTTTACAGTGCTTGCATCGATCTCATCAATCCTGGCAACTAGTTCTGCAAATGGGATCCTTCGGCCATATGTAAGTAGCTGCATGAACAGGTATCGGGATATATAGAGGTTTGTGAGATAAGTTTCTAACCGGTAAAAAGGATCAAACCTTTAAAGGGGAAATGCAAGGAAACTGTAGTGCTCAAGTCAAGACTATTTCATTTAGAAAAGAAACTGAACCTGTCGTCCAATATCTTCTGCAATGGGACTCGTGCCATCCATATGAAGCAGCAGAGATGATTTCAACTATGAAGGCATACAAACATTCATCATTAGCACAGATTATTTCTAGTTTTAAGGTACTTTGTAGCTCAAGGTAAAGAACTATAAATCCAAAAGAACGCATAATTGTATATATGACACAGCAAACATACCATCTGGACAAGCTATGCTAACTAACAGAAAAGATAGGTAGGCATAAATGAAGTCCAATGGAAAACATTTTGGGTTAATTACTTTTGGTATCCCTTTGAATTGGTAACACGTCTTTAGCAACCCAAAGTTTTATAACGTTCAATAAGAGTCCTTACGTTTTGGTAACACACCTTTAATACCCCTTATGAATTGGTCATATATCATCTAATACCCCTCATGTATTGGTAACAGAACAATAACATGCCTTATGAATTGGTCACAGATCATCAAAATGGCGTAAACTTGACCAAAAATTTGTCCATTGCATTACCAATACATAAGGGGTACTAAAGGTAATTAACCCAAATATTTTAGAAAAGGACAGGTATTATTCACTGATACAAAAAAATAACCTTTGATCCAAAACATTCAAGGAAGTGAAAAGCACCAAAGCATACCTGATTCCGAGCACGAATAACATCTTCTTCTGAAACCCGATAAGCTAACTTGCTTATCGCATGCATTATTGCGAAGGCCAAATCATCTAAGCAATCCGGCTGAAAGTGAAACAAAACACTCGCAACGTTACTATCACCACCCAAAAAAAAAGAGTCAACAGATTTTATGATCCTACAAGAGAAACTTATTTAACTTATTAGGATTTGGATGGCTTTACCTTAGCAACAGCATAGACACCAAATAGACCAGTATCCTTGTAGTTGGTGTTGAAAGCCGTATAACTCTCTGCAATTTCATTAATGGCAATCTTCTGTGCCAGCTCAGAACTGTTCACACGTTGTAAATTCTAAGCCACGAGCCAAGGATATTACAATTTACAAAGTAGAGAAATACTCAAGAAGCAGAAATTAGAATCCACATTTCTTACCCCATATGTTTTCCGCCAATAGCACTTTTGTTCCATGAACCTAACATAGATTGGATGACCATCAGAGCAATGGAATCAGGGTCTGTCCAGGATGTTCCTTTGAAAGCAACCGCGAATTGGGCTAGAGGAACATCATCATCAACTATCCTAACCTATAATACACAATTAAAAGACAAATTAGTCGGGAAAATAAGTCACGAAAGATATGGTGCATTCCCACCTCAGAGCCAGTGAAAACGGCTGGTTCATTTTCAACTAACTGAGAAGCAGTGGTTGGATCCGATGACAACTTTGTAAACAACTTCTTTACTTGCCCAACGACATCCTCATGCTTCACGGCTCCAGAAGCAGCAATCACCTAAAATTCAAGAACCAATTGGTAATAACGTACATTCTATATGCCATGGACTCCACCATATAAGACAAGTTAATAAACATAGAAAGGAAAGTCAGGTTCTCGTACCATTCTTGGAGCAGTGTAGTGTGTTTTAATGTAATTCTGAAGGTCATCTTTTGTGATACTCTTGATATTCTGGACAGGTCCAAGAATACTTCTACCCAAAGAAGTGTACTGGAAAGCAGTTGCGTGCAAATGATCAAAAATAACTTCTTCTGTTTGCTGCTCGACCTACAGGAATTCATGATTAAAAAAATTAATTTGATGGAGCAACATAACCAATACATTCCAGTTTGACACAGAGATGCAACAACCATTCATAACCCAGCACATAATTCTGGTAAGCTCGGTATATCAGCATACTAAATCACACAATTACAGATTCAAGCACATCAAAAACTTGAAAGCAGAGAACAATACTGCATATTTATCTCATTAACTTTTCTGTTTTCTCAATGAACCTATACATGATAGGTGAGTAAAAAATTCCCCTCAGAATAACCAACTCTGGAACTGGTTTCTAAAGTAAACACAACAGTAACAAGGGCACTTTTATATAACTTCACCAGATGTAAACCATCAAAGTCAAACAAGCCAGATGGACCTAACATTTAGGGGATGAGAAAAAAAAACTTAAATGTAGACTACTAAACCATGATAATCAATGCTCAGCAGAAGCACACAAAACTTAATAGGAACAAAACAACAGTAGTATGTTTAAGCGGACAATCAATATAACCAAGATCATACACAAACCAAGTATTCATGAACAAGTATTGATTCCTCTCTAATGAACTAGAACTTCATAACCAAACAGACATATACAAGTTAAAGGAGCAGAATTCGAAATTATCATTGGTTGGCTATAGAGTAAAGTTAGTACATTCAAATGAAACCCCCTACCATAGAGCATCAATAAAGCTCCTTTAAGTCAGAATTAATAGAATCCAAGTAAAAATAACTCTTTAAATCAGAATTAATAGAATCTAAGGGAAACGCCATGTCACCGCACTGTACTAAGGTCAATTACCAAATCATAACTCAAACGTATGAAAAATATTACATAGTAACAAGTTTGACAAATTAATTCTCAAAATGTATCAAAATCTGTTATGTGTGACTGACTCCGTGTAATACCAGTCACATGCTTGTCACGTGGTCTAAAACTTTCCTAAAATGGCATGAGAAATTTTATGTCACAACATATACCTTTCGTTTATTCTCAAATCATAACCCTGACCTATCAACTTTTCTTTATCATTCACAAAACGGTAGTTAAACTTGAGGACGGAAAATGCAATAGGTTGCGATCAACGTGTTCATTCCATGGATAGATTTTAGGATTTAGTAATAAACGAAATGCTAGGATTAGGACATCGAAGAAACCCCTAGAATCTAATTATATAATAGCCAATCATTCCATGGATAGATTTCATGATGCACCTTCCAATTTCAAAATGCACAAATTAAATCAACCAAAAAAATAGTACCTCTTCCATTTCCCTAATGATCACATCTCTCTCGCGGCTGATCCTGAGGTCCTGGAACTTCGAATTCTGCAAAATATCGGCCAAAATGTCCACAGCATTGTTGACATCCTTACCCAAGACCTTGGCGTAGAACGTGGTCTGCTCCCTCGAAGTGTAGGCATTCAAGTGTCCGCCCATGTTCTCAACCTCCTCCACGAGATTCCTCGCGTTCCTCCTCTCCGTGCCCTTGAAAATCATGTGCTCGAGGAAATGCGCGGTGCCGTTGGTCTCCTCCGTCTCGAATCTCGACCCGGCGTCGATCCAGACGCCCACGGTGGCGGTGCTGGCGGCGAGGTTGGACTCGGTGGCGACGCGGAGGCCGTTGGGGAGGGTGGTGACTCGCGTCTCGGGGGCGGAGAGGATGTAATCGCCGGAGGCCGCGACGGGGATGGGCGAGCCGTACCTGAGGAACCGCGGATCCGGATTGTTGAGCTTTTTGAGCTTGGATTTGACGACCTCGGCGGTGTAGTCGTAGGGCGTGAGGATTTGGGGGGAAGGAGAGGGGAGGGTGGAGGAGGTGGAGATGGAGGAGGATCTGGTGGTCTGGGTGAGGTGCGGTGGGGAGGGGTGGTGGCGGGAGCGGCGAGCTAGGGCGAGGAGGTGCCTGATCGCCATGGCTGTGGCTGTGGAGGTGAGGTCTGTGTGTCTCTGTGTGGCGATGATTTGGAGAAGAGAGTGAGAGAGATGAGGATCTGAGAGAGAGGTTTGTTAAGTTCGTTTTTTTTTTCTGTTCTCAGGTATTGGCGTCAACGTAGGAGACGGAAGCGACGGTGTCGTTTTGTGTGTGCGTGGCAAAACGACGAAGTATCAGTTCAATGAATAAGTCTCCTTCCCTCAACAATTAATTAGTGCATTAATTAACTTAGTCAACTGATGGATTGATTTAATAAATTAATAATAAACATAATATTTTTATTACAAAAAAACGAAACATACATTACACGATTTATTATTATCGAAGTTAAAACTAAACATAAGTTAACAATGATTTATTATTACCGAAGCAAAAACTAAACATAGGTTAACAACGATTTATATTTCATTGCAATATTATACCTACTTGGGTTGGTCTTTGACGAGATTCTAGATCTCAAACTTAGTGAAAATTTGGAAAAAACAATCTTGATACGTATCCGCAGCCAAGACTCTGAGTTGAACATCGGTTTTCCCCGACAGCCGAGTATGAAGCTTTTTATGGTAGATTAAATTGAAACGTTTTACCTTCATAAACGTCCTTTTCCAATAGTCCTTCAATTGCCTTTCGTTTCGTAGTGGCACGACATCAAGGGCCGAGGCGATGTAGTTGTTGTAAACATCCGGTCAATAACGGATGTTTGGTCCCGGACGAGCATGTTCTGGCCACACAAGACACAACACCATTTCTTTTTCGGGTGACCATAGATAAGTTCGACGCTCGGGTTTCATCGATAGTTTGGGTGAAGGAAGCTTTGATAGCAAATTGGTCGAGGAATTTAGGAAGAGAGGAGTCGGTGGCAGAAGTGGGGAGGATAGGTAATGGAAGAGGACATATTTATAGGTAGAGAGGTGGAGAAAATGCCTCCGAACTGTCGGCCCTAACAAAGACAATTTGGTCTTTTTCCATGTGTTGGACAATTATGTCACGCAAACCAAAAAAGAATTAAATGAAGACCAAATTAAGATAGATATTCGATATTTGTTTAGATTAGAATTAATATCTGATAAACGTATATTGATAATAACCACATGTAATTAACCCTTATAAAAGATAAGAGATTATGTCGCTATGACATGATGTAAATACTATAATGAGGAAATGTTACTTCTATACACAATTTGATCTTTTGCTATTTAAAACACCCCCTAAAGATAAGAGATTATCAAAAACACCGACTAAAGTTAGGAAGTTATCAATTGTCACCTTTCGTATCAATAAAAAACACATGGATTACGTAGTAAATGCGATATCATGAACACATAGTCACATTTCTCATTCATCAATGGTGGTCTTTTGGGACAAAATGACCTACAAATCCGGAAGCTTTTGATGCAAAAACGAAAAGTGACCATGTGTGACTGATAACTCTCACATTTATATAGTGTATGTTATAAGCAAAGGTCAAAAGTGTGTTAATGAGGTTATACCTAATATAATCAATCATCTCATAACAAAAACAAATATAGGTCAAGTGGATCAAGATCTAAATATTAAGGGTTAATTACATTTTATACCTCTTTTGAATTGGTAACATACCTTTAACACTCCTAAGTTTTATAACGTTCAATAAGAATCCTTACGTTTTAGTAACACACATTTAACACCACTTATGAATTGGTCACATATCATTTATTACCCGTTATGTATTGGTAACTGAACATTTAATACCCCTTATGAATTGGTCACAAAGCATCAACATGACGTAAACTTGACCAAAATTTTGTCCAGTGCGTTACCAATACATAAGGGTACCAAAAATAATGAACTCAAATACGAAAACTGAGGCACTAAGCCACCATCTTCCACTTGTAGCTTCAAAGCGGGAATCCGAAGAAGACGGATAATTGCTAGAATTTAACCATTATGAATTATGATCATGGAAATAATACCAAACAAGGATTCAAGTTTTCTGAGAATACAAGTAACAGAGCATACCATACAATAGTACAATGTAAGGCAAAGTGGAGAGTTTCTAACTTTCACCAACATGATTATGACAATTATGATCCTGAGCAGTAATGGAAGTAATTCAGAAAAATATTCAAAAAATAGTGAAGAATGAAACCTGCAACACAAGGCACTGAGAATCAAAGCTCTTCTTTTACTCTATGCAACTGCAGGCATGTCCTTGAGCCACGAGTCCAGTGGCTTCCCGATCGAGTACACAATGAACCCGATCTCTCGCAGCTTGTCGGCGTTCACAACATTCCTACCATCAAAAACAAAAGCGGGTTTCTGCATGCTGTCATACATTTTCTTGTAGTCAAGAGTCTTGAACTCGTCCCACTCGGTCAGGATGCAAACACCATGGGCGTCTTTGGTTGCCTCGTATGCATCCCACACGACGCTGACTTGCTTCACAGCTGTGGGACTCATTGGCTGGAGGTGAAGAGGATGGTCCCAGTCGAACTTGTTCATTACTAGGTCCCTCTGGATCTGGTCTTCGGTGACCTGAGGATCGTAGATGCTCACGCGTGCCTTGTCACCCAATAGCCCCTTGCAGACATCGATGGCTGGGGTCTCCCTGGTGTCACCTGTGTCCTTCTTGAAGGCAAACCCTAGAACAGCGATCTTTTTGTTAGCAACTGTGTTGAACATTGAGGCAACGACGCGATTTACGAAGCGATTCTTCTGGTAGTCATTGATCTTGATGACTTGTTTCCAATACTCTGCGACCTCGGGAAGGCCATTGCATTCACAGATGTAAACCAGGTTCAGGATGTCCTTCTGGAAGCAGGAGCCGCCGAACCCAACACTAGCATTCAAGAACTTGGCCCCGATCCTGGTGTCCTTACCAACAGCATATGCAACTTCCGAAACATCAGCTCCAGTGGCCTCACAAAGAGCAGACATGGCATTGACAGAGGATATCCTCTGAGCCAAGAAGGCATTGGCAGCAAGCTTGGAGAGCTCAGCAGACCATAGGTTGGTGGTCAATATCTGTTCCTCGGGGACCCAATGTGCATAAACAGCCTTCAAGGTTTGGATGGCTTTCTGGCCCTCTGGGGTTTCCCGGCCACCAATGAGGACACGGTCTGGTTTGAAAAGATCATCAATTGCAGTTCCCTCGGCAAGGAACTCCGGGTTGGACAGGATCTGGAACTTGATACCCTTGCTGTTGTGGGTAAGAATTTTTTCAATAGCTTCTGCTGTTTTGACAGGAACTGTTGATTTCTCAACCACAATTTTGTCAGATTTCGATACATCAGCAATCATACGGGCTGCACTCTCCCAGTATGTCAGATCTGCAGCCTTGCCTGCTCCGAGCCCCCGAGTTTTGGTCGGAGTATTAACAGAGACAAACACAATATCTGCCTCACAAACATGCTTCTCCACTTCGGTGCTGAAGAAGAGGTTCCTGCCACGGCACTCCTTCACCACAGCATCAAGGCCAGGCTCATAGATGGGGAGCTGATCGCTGTTCCAAGCAGCTATACGAGGGACAGAAATATCAACAACAGCCACTTCAATGTTGGGACACTTGAGTGCAATTACAGCCATGGTAGGCCCACCGACATACCCGGCTCCAATGCAACAGATCTTCACCATTTTCCTTGAATTGTCAAATATCCTGAAAAGAGTGAAGACTTTTTTGCATAAACAAACCAACACAGTGAACCTATTTCCAGATCTTCATGCATGAATCAACTTTAATTTGCAGAACAAACATAATAAATTATTCCAGATTTTACCCTCCACTCCCATAAAACAAATGGAATTTCTAGAATTGTACACCGAATTGCAGTTATCAATACATCTAGAATTTTTCAAACCAAATCAATATACACTGACAACTTACACACACAAAACAAAACCAAAACCGAGCCAAACAGGCAAACAAGCATATAACAGCTCGATTTTGCAGACACAAAGGAAACCTTATACATTAAAGGCTTACTCACTCAGAAGCCTAAAAATTGTTGGTAGTCCCTAATTCACAATTGAATCAACTTCTCACTCAGACGACAAATACACCAACACCTTTCTCTACCAACAGATCCAGAAACCAAAATCAGTACACGTCTAAGCAGCAAAATCTAATGTTGGCAGATCAACGACCAGCGATTCAACTCATAAACCTCACTCAACACTTAAGCAGCAAAGAAAATGTCGGCAGGTCACAAAATCACACTCGAATCAAAACAAAATTCTACAACAAAATCAGCTCCGGTGACAGATCCGCAAGCAGCTAGCTCTACAAGACTACAACCAGTTCGAAACCAAACAAACTTCAAAATCAAGCTTAAAACACAACACATAGCACAGATCGACGGCTAGAAACGAGAAACGCAACTAGATCTGACCGCAGTTCACCATAAAACATTCAAAAACAAAACCAAATCAGATCAAACCAGAACTTCGACTCAAATTTCAGCTTCCAGATCACAAAGCAACAACTCGAACACAGCATGCAATCCAGAACCGATTAATCAAAATGCACAGCAAAGGAAATCGAAATCGAAATCGAAATCGAAGCAAGTTCGTAGTAGAGATCGTGATTTGCTTACCTCACCAATTGCAACGGAGAAGAGTCTGACCAAGAGTCTAGAGAGAGAGAGGTGCTTGGTTTCTCTAACAATGGAATGAGCTTAGAAGAGCGGGGTTCCTCCTTTTATACCCAGTGGACGTGTCCGTCTCAAATTCGGAGAAGGGTATTTATTAAATTACATATATGACCAACCTCTGTGCCTTTCGAGTTGTGGGGGAGGGGTAATTTTGGAAGAGGATTTGTCGGTGACTGAAATCACGGTGGCGCCCACAGGTTAGATTCATCGAGCATGTTTCACTAAACCTGAGTGGTCATCTTCCTCGATGGTACGGGCAGCTTGAAGTTGAACTAGACCTTTTACGGTGGGGTCGGTTTCGGTAGTGTTGATTCAATGAAATTTGGGGTCGGATTCGATATTCATTACAGTGGTTGGCACGTCCCAATTTCAGTAAACCGAACTCGGGACACGAACATTTAAAATAATAAAACACTTTGAAACCTTTTCTATTTAAACACTTTAAAATATCAGTTTAGTTCAACAAAATAATATTTACAGCTTAAAACACGTCCCAACAAGTAGACAAAAGTACAAGGTATCCGTCACTAGACTCAAAAGACAAAACCCGGACTCCGCTCCTAGCTCCACAAGCTTCGAGAGCTCACCTAGTCCGTCCCACGAACAGTACCTGTAGGAAAAGCAGCTAGGGGTGAGCGTTCGCTCACCACCACGGATAACAGACTGACTATGACATAATTAGCAGACAAAGCAGGTAACACCAACAACAACTCAACACCGGGGAACACCATCCCCAACCCAAGCACTCTGACTGAACCTACACCCACAGTTGCCTTCCCTGACCAACTCGACACACTGACACGAAAAGTAGACCCGACACAACCATTGACGACCTCTTCCAAGGACTCAAAAGAAAGTTATGCAACACCAAACAGCATCACAAGGGATCACACCCCAAACAAGATCACAAAGGATCGCAAACCAGCTGCCAAGAATGCTCACGCCCTCCCGGGACTCTAACCCGGTCAGGCCAACCCAAGAATGCTGCAACTTACCGGGACCCTAACCCGTAAGCCAGCCGGAAAATGCTTGCACTTACCGGGACTCTAACCCGTAAGCCAGTCAAAGTATGCGTGCAACTTACCGGGACTCTAACCCGTAAGCCAGCCAAAGTATGCTCACAAACCCAAACCACACACGCGCGGCCAGGACCCCTTTATTGGCGAGCGGGCCCCCTACCCCGTCTGAACATGCAGACGCATGTGATCGTGGACCCCCGTTTCATGAAGCGGGCCCCCAACCTCAGGTAACCACAATCACAAGAAAGTTCAACAACCAGCAACAGCACATGTTCAACACTCACAGGCACTCATGGCCACCAAGACACCAATAGTAAAACTCGGACTCAACAGCCCCACAGGCACTCACGGCCTCCCAAGACACACCGACAGTAAGACACGGACTCAACAGCCCCACAGGCACTCACGGCCTCCCAAGACACCAACCATAAACACGATTGCAACTTACCGAGACTCTAACTCGTAAGCCAGCTAAAGAAAGCTTGCAACCCCCCCCCCCCCCCCCCAGAGACTCTAACTCGGTTAGGCCAGCTAAAGACACCAACCTTAGTACACGGGCTCTCAAGGCCACCCAAAACACCAAAGGTAAAGACACGGGTTCAACAACCCCACGGGCACTCATGGCCACCCAAAACTCAACAATAAAACACGCTTGCAACTTACCAAGACTCTAACTCGTAAGCCAGCTAAAACACCAACAGTAAAGTATGGGGTCTCATGGCCACCCAAACACAAATAATAACACGGGCTCTCATGGCCACCCAAGACTCAACAATAATCATACACGGGCTCTCATGGCCACCCAAGACGCCAAAATAAACAATCAATGTAAGACCCACTTCCGGTCGAACCGGTGACTCCGGAAGTCACTCGGGACTTTTCCGGAACTCAAACGGATTAGCCACTATCACAGTTGGCTTCAGGGGAGAAAACCCTTTCGTTTGAGTATAATATCGGAAAAAGTCAATTTTGGTCAAAACGAGACTTTATATCGACTAAAGCTTCTTTTTTAAAAGTGCTGGAAAGTAATTTGGAAAATTACTTGAGCTAGAGGGACACTTGTCTCATTTTGGTTGAATGAGAGAAAAGGGGATAGTCATTGTCCCTTTTACCCTCCCAAAAGCCACTACAAAGGAATCTAGCTCAAGGGCCTTTAGGTCTTTACTTCATCTAGGTATTATATTGGATTGGAGAAGCAAAATCAAGTCATTTTTTCTCTTGTTGTAGCCGAAACTTAGAGGGGAAGCAAGGAAGGAAAGCTCCCATGGAGGTTTGAAGGAAAATCAAAGAAGAAGGAGTCATTTGAGGTCTTCCTCTAACCATCCACCCTCAAAATGACTAGCATCCTCTTCATCTCATCACTCTAGAGGTAATGGAACTCTCTAATCCTCATTTCTCTTCATCTATTTTCTTGGGTTTTGGGTGAAAAGTGCTAGATGATGTTCGGTTTGAGTAGAGATGGTGAGAGATGGTGTTGATGATGAACCTTGTTGGATTTTGGTTGAGAAATCAATAGTTGTTGGAGATTTTGAGGTGGGTTTGATTTGATTATTCCTTGGAAACTTGTTTGTGTGTTGATTCCTACCATGGGTAGAGGAGTATTGACGGATTTGGACTGTTTTGGGAGTTGGAAGGGGTAAATTTCTGGGTTTAAGAGTGGTCTTTCGGAGTTTTGGAGCTGGAGGTTGAAGAAGGGCGAAACTGCCCTGGTGCGCCACGGATCCGTGACGGGCGACGTCACGGCTCCGTGAGGGAGTCCGTGACGGCACTCGTCACAGCTCCGTGACGGCACTCGTCACAGCTCCGTGACGGCACTCGTCACAGCTCCGTGACGGTAACCGTGAGGGTTAGCGTCACGGATCCGTGACCAGATCCGTGACCCACCAGGGTGAGGGTTTCTTGTGGGTTCTTGAGGGTTTTGGCATCTTGGTTTTGAGCTGAACTTCGGAAGGGTTTGGGGGTCTTTCTTACTGTCTAAGTGGAGCCTAATTAGTGTTTCTTTGTGTCCAAGACGTTGTGGATCGAGCTAGAGGAGCGAGGATCACGCCGGGAACCGAGGAAGGAGCAAAGTGGTGATCACCGGACGTCATCAAAGCGTTGAAGAGGAGGACCTTGAGGTAGGGAAAGCCTTAACCTCTCGTTTACCATGCTTAGCATGCATGCTAGGTTAATAAAATGGAAAAGGTCCTAGATATGCCTATAGGATGCGAATAACTAGCTTAATCGTCTTTCACTTTCTAATAACCGGAAGTGTCTAGTGGTGACCGATTAGGATGCCAATCACTGGTGTAGCTCGCTTTTAAATACTTGGGATATGATTGTCTGGTAGAGGAGCCTTGGCAAAGCCCTCGGATTAGTTGCTTGTTAGGAGCACATGCTTGGTTGTTGATTGTTTAGTGGATAGGCTAAAGAGTGTAACGAACTAGTAGAATTGCATGTATGCGTGCTCTTTGAAGACTCTTATATTTGGTTGATTGTATTCGTACTTGCTCGTTGGTTGTATTTGATTGATTACTTGACTTACTTGAATGCTTGTTTGGAGCATCGAGTATGACTGGTTGTACCGTGCGGTGCAATCAGGTGATCGATGCCCCGGTGGTCCGAAACTGGTAAGTGAACGGTAAGTTGGAATTGTGTGATTGGTGTACTATGTTTGTGTGATTCGTGTACTGTTTGTTGCGGTGAATTGGTGATGTGTGAGTCATGCGTGGTATTGAATTGGTGGTTGTTGAGCTTGTATTATGTCGTGTTTCGGGTGAGTGCGTTATTCAATTATTAACTGCTTGTTATTAAATTGTCCAAGTGTATACTCTCCATGGGAGTAATGCACTTGGTTCCCAAGGACATAAAATCCCTTGGAGACGTTTCTGAGAAGTCCGATGATAAGCGCCCCGAAGGGTTGTTTCCGGTCGCCTCAATGTTATGCGTCTCCTCTGGATTTGAGGGAAAATCCGAGAGGACACGTTATGTGGATCGGAGGGTGGAGACTTCATGTACCACGGCATTGGTTGACTTCTCTATTACCTGTGTTTGTTAATATATTTTTGGTTGACTTTATCTTTGATCTGTTGATTTGAAGATCCACTTGGTTACGTGTTTTCCCTACTGAGCGTAAGCTCACCCCTGCGAGTTCTTTGTTGTGTCTACAGGTTTGATTGAGGAGTAGAGGCTTGGGAGCTTCTCGGTGTGGGTCCCGTAGAGACTTTATGTTTATACCCTTTGGTTTAAGAACAATTTTTGTAAGACTTATTACTACACCCCCTGAGGGTTATTTCATGTTTTGAACTACGTTTTGATGGATTCGAACTTTAGTATTGAAATTTTATGGTTTGAGGTACTTATTGGAGGTTTTCAAGGTTTAAATATTGTTTTATGGTTTATTCGTCTTCTATTACCCGTCATGCCTCGAGTCCGGGCGATAGCTGGATTTGGGGCATGACAATCAACCTCCGGCTTAACCCAAGCCTCCAACAGTCCTAATATCAACAGTTTCACAATCAACCTTCGGGCATGGTCATATGCCTCCAGTACTCCTAATATCGATAAGTTCACAATCAACCTCCGGGCATGGTCATATGCCTCTAGTAAAACAATTATCGCTAAGATCTCTGCTCCTACGACACTACTAAGTGTCACATGCCTTTCCAATAATTACTACGTTCCCGTAACATGCTTTTCTAATAAACGCTACAATCCCGTATCATGCTTTTCTAATATTTAAATAAACCTACTGAACCCACGACACCCCGGTGTCACATGCAATTCTATTGTTAACTTTCCCCAGTCAGGGCCGAGATCCGGCTACTTTTCCCTACCTCGTGCGTGTTCTCCCAAAAGCCAAACCACGAGCTCCGGTGATGATCTCATTCACTCACCCAGCTTTCCCTTGCCTCGGTCCGTGGCACGATCTAAAAGAACACAATTTAAAGTCACTTAACAACTCGCAGGACTAAACCGAAAACCATTAAACTCGATGCCCAAACTTAACTCCGACAATGCCGATCACTCCCAAACTTCCCAATTACTCGACATTGTCGATAAGGGACCCGTAAAGGCCCGATTCGCCCGACATGGCGAATCTGCCCGGGTTTTGTTAATTGCCTTCCGGGGCTCCGAAAGCCCCCGTTTTCGTTTCTACGGTCTTAGAATAGTTCAAGGAACCCAATGTACTTGCCCGAATCGCATTCGGACTCCCGAGTCAATTAAACGACGTTTAAAGTTTCTAAACCCGATAAATTACAACTTCTCCAATTTAATTCCAAATTTCGATTCGGTTAAGGGTAAAAGGTCCGGGGAACGTTTTAAACCACCCGAACGATAAAACCCGAGCACCCGAGCACGTGGGCCCCACCCACACTACTTGGCCGAGCCCTAGGGTTTAAGGGGAGGGGCTCGGCCACCATGTGGTGGCTGCTGCCAGCTCCGGCCAGCCACCCCATGGCCGGTCGGCCACCACCCACGGTGGCCGGAGCTCCTCCCGAGCCTCCGGTCACCGGAAAACGTCATCTCTTCCCTACAAACACCTCCAAAACGTCTCCAACAATTCCCCCAACACCAAAACCACCTTAAACTAATAGTTTCACCCAAACCCTAACATTTGAAAACTATCAAAATGACGATCGGTTCGGTGCTTACCCAAGAGGAGAACGAGGGGAAGACAATTGCTCTTCGTCTTGAGACGATCCAAGGGTTGGATACTCTTCAAACCCTAGCTTTCCCTCTCTTCCTTCTTATTCCTCTTCTCCTTCTCTCTCTAAACTCTCTCTTCTTCTTTAAAACAACTAACTCCTTTTTTGTTTTTCCTTTCCTTTTTTTTTTGTATATGTGGCCGGCCACTCATGCCCCACACCACATGTTTTCCCCCCAAAACTACACCACCACTTGGTTGACAAGTGGCAAGGTGGGTCCCACACCATTTGGAAAATATGTACTTGATATTTTCCAATCAGTTTCGCGAAAAACGGACGTTTCGGGCCCCGAACGGGCACTTTTCCCAAGAAATTACGAAACTTAACGGGCTACAAGGAAACGGCTCAACTAAGACCGCTGCGACGACGGCTAAGCCTTTCGGATCCAAAACGGTCCTCGAATGGACCAAAACGTCGCTCGGTTGACTTTGCCAGCGAAAAGTCAACATTTCCCAAACTGATCAAAAAGTTGCCCTGAGTCCCCCGGAACTCACTTTGGCCAATAACGGGGTCAACTTAAGTCCGGTATGACACTCGGGGTCATTTTAGATTCACTTAACCGTCAGTCTTAAAAAATTTAAATTTTCCTGTTTTTCGCAGGTTTGACTGGCGTTGACCGGGAGTGGTTATTACAGTGGTGGTCGGATTCGAATGATCATTTCTGAAGAATCGTTGATGAAAGAGATAGAAAGCATAAAGCAGAGAAGAATTAACATCGACGTATTTATCGACCGTCAACAGAGAATCGGAGAGAGAGAAACGGCAACGTCAGTTTTTCGTTATTTTTTGGCCAAATCGACGATATTTGGATAGAGAAACGACGCCCAATATGGAAGGTTTTAGGACCATTAATGGGCTAAGTTGATGATGATGATCTTACTTTTTTTGTTTGAACAGAAGGATTTAGGACCATTAATGGGCTAAGTTGATGATGATGATCTTACTTTTTTTGTTTGAACGAAGAAGATAAATTTTGTTATGATCTAAACCGTGTCATTATAATCTTTATATAGTCTAGATTATAGTCTGGGATCGTATAACAACGTAGGTATACTGGTGCTTTGGGTATATAAAAATAATCTATTTTATATCGTGGATAATTACGAAAACAAATGAACACAAGAACTTAAAGAGACTGTGAGTCACTTGATCTAGATGTGGTAAGGAGAATAGAGCATACTTCGTGAGATTGCACTTCACTCATACTTTAACTAAACTAGATTGTTCCGACCTCCGGAGACCGTTGTCGGAATAATCTCCACCCCCACAACCTAAAAAAGTCGTACAATCGTCACATAGAGACCGTCATATCTCGACTTTGTTGGTCCTAGATTGGAAGACAATGCCCGTAGACTCTATATTAGCAGGAGAGACGAAAAGGAGATACAAAGTAAGAAACAATATGATAACGATTAAGCTGTGACTCTTTTTCTCTTTCGTCTAAAACCTCTTCCCAATCCTTACTTTTCTCAGCCGTCGTCACCTTCACAAGCCACCACATGCGATGGTTGTGGCTTCCGGCCATAGCTCTCGTCAGTGGTGGCTTGTCCCCCCTCCTTCCCTCTTCAACCTCCCTCTCATCTCTTCTTCAGTTGTTTCTTTTTTGGGGTATCAGATATGTGGATCTGGTTCGGGAGTTTCATCTTTTACGTTGTCGTCCATGGTTCTGAGTTCATTTTCTTCTCCGGTCACGCCTCCTCGCCCAAGCTAACATGACCTCCTCTCCAGCCTGCTTACGTCTTCTCCTTGGGACTTTGTTCTCGTCGATTTTCTGGCTGTTCCTTGGTGTTTGACGGGTGTTGCTCGCCTTTCCTCCGGTCGTCGTTCCCGCTTTGTGGTGGGGGTCTTGTTTCTCGACCTCGCCTCCTTAGATTTGGCCGCCTCTGGCAAGATCTAGGGACATTGAGGCTGCTCACAGTGGAACTCCCCATATTCAGCGTGTCTCAGCAGCTCTGGCCACACCTTCCAGTTCCATGGTGGTGGAGTTCAAAGTTCGCCGGCGTCTTGGTGGTGGTTCCGTCTGGAGTCCTTGGTGTTGCGTGGAGGGTGGCTCGATGGATGCTCGGTCGGCACAGTTCAACTCGCAATCCTCGTCCTGGCTTTCTTGGTCGGGTCGGGCGTGGTTGGGTCATGTCCTAGACCGGGTGGTTTTTGGGTTAGTGCTCGGGTCGGGCCATGGGTATGGATTTGGGTTGGTTCAGGGTAGGTCCATCTGGGTTCGGGTCAGACTTGGGTCCAATCTGGGTCAGCCTGCTTGGATTTGGCTTTGTTTCTGCTCCCTTGGCTGGTGGTGTTGTCGATCGGTTGTTGTTCTGTTTTCTAGACCCATTCAAGGTGGCTTGTTCCAGAACTATCGTGGGAAGCGTTTCTGATATCGAATTCAATGTGCTTCTGGAAATGTCCCTCGTCGCCGCGGATGGTAATCTTTGTCTCTCCTTATGCATATTCCATGGCTTGTGGAAATTCTGCTCATCCATAGATTTAGGCTCATATCGATCTCCTTAGTATCCCTGCCCTTTGTTGGAGGGGCTCGTCATTCTTTAGGTTATGGCCTTTGACGGGTTGTACTAGGCCTTTTGGCCTTTGATTTCGAGGAGTCCTATTTCTTTGGGTTTTGAGTTTCAGCGTTTATTCACTGGATTATCTCTGCTGATCTGCGATGTTGATCGTCAGCGTGTTGATGTCCTTCAACTCTCAGAGTTTGGGTATCGATGAGATACAATTTTCTCCTCAAGTTCGGGTTTTGTGTTTGGTTTTTCAGTGGATGGAGCTAGCTTAATTGAGCTTCATGGTTGTCAAATCTAAGTAATAGATCTTATTTTTCTTGTGCTTCATGGTTGCTATATCAGGGTTCTAGAGTCAATTTTTTAGCCTTTTGTATTGTACTTATATGATTGTCTTATTTGGTTTTGAGACCTTTGTCCTCCCTTATTGGATTTGTCATGAGGCCGAGCTATCATGTCAGCGCTCGAGTCTGTTGTTGGTTTCATCTTCAGGTCTGTAGTTAGACCATCTTCATGTACTCTTTGGTCCTCTCTTTTCAGTCTTTGAAAAGTGAGAGATTTGTATACTGCTTTGATGATAAAAAAAAGTAAAGAACAATGCAGAGGTAGAACCGTCGATGATAAGAACAACAATTAGGTTTTATGACTTTCTTTCTAGAGCTCTAAGGAAGAATCCCTTAAGAGTTAGATTGAAGATTTTATGTGTATCAAGAGGATAATCTTACTTAGTTATTATATCAAAATAGTTATCTTAAGTTGAAAACATTTTTTACAACTCTTAGCTTTTCAGTCCCGTTTATCGATCAATTTTCGGGTGTAAAACGACCAGAATACTCCGAATAAAAAAATAACATGAATAAAATAAAAGGTTGTTTTCGTTATTTTGCACTCAATTTTTTTATTTTTGTATTTGGTTCAATTATCATGGTTTTTCTTGTAATTTTGAACTATAAAACCTGCCACGAGATATAAATTGAAGGGTTGAATTTATGATATTGGGGTTTGGTACTATGGCACTTGAAAATGAGTGTTTAGGCTTATAAGCAACATGCCATTATTTTCACATGTAGATGGAACGTTTTGATTCGATGAATTTAGCGTAACATACTAACTCAACTAGCATAATTTTATGGTTTTACTATTGTTTTTTTAATTATGAATACGGCTCGACGTTTAACAGACCCATCCAATTAATCGGACAAGTGATGATTAATCGGCAATATTCCGTTAAAACAACTTAAAACATTCTCAAAAGATGAATCGAATCAACCGAGCCTATTTCAACGCCTCCAGACGAAGATTTTTACAATCTTGCCAATACCAATAAATTGTCACTTTCCTCTAGATAAAGTAAACTGTCACTTTCATTTAATTGAAGGGTAAATGTGTCCTTTATCACGATGATAACCACCAAACACGTGCGTAAATGTTACTATTGGTCTGAGATTTGAGAATCAAACCACCACCAATCATTTATTTATTTATTGTGAGTTCAGAAAATTTTATTTTTATTTATGTTAGTTAAATTTGAGCCTATGAGCCACCCAACCACTTTGGTGAACCACAAGCTAATTCATTTGTATAATCGAATAATACTTACCGTTAAAAAAAATACTCTCTGTTAAGGGTGTTAAAAACATTCGGTAATCTATCTCGTCCGTTTTGTTATTTATTTGCATATGACTACATGAATGATGGATCGAATTTTATTGATCCACAAAAATATGAGTGGATTACGAATTAGAGTGGATAGATTCGTAGATGATCCATTCGCCTAAACATGTTATCAAACTCAGTTTAATACAGAGTTCAACCAACCAACCAATCAATCTAATTATATGTGCGAAATTAATATTGTTGTAATAAAATCATGTGTAGTATTTTTATAATGTAACCAGGTGTCTGAAAATCACTTGAATCATAAAATGATATTATTTTTTTCTCAAATAATTTTCATATTAGGTTTTGATACACCGTTTGCTGATTACGCGAATTATATATGATCTACCCGCATATTTTGCGGATAAAATTTGTCCGTCAATCACAAAAATTTAAAATGCGCATCCACGCGGGCGGATGAAAATCCCCTCCACACGAACGAATATCTGTCCATAAACACTCATACTCTTTGTCTCAAAACAAATATTTCTTTTTTGTTACACCTTGTATAATTTAAAATAACAATTTTGTCCTCTTGAAAAACAATAAGTGAAAACATAAAAATCTAGGATTTTATAATGAGAAGATTTGGATTTTTTATTCTTTTACAATTTCAAAAATAAAATCGTCTATTTAAAACAAAACTACTCATAGTGTACCGAAAATTTAGGTTCTAGACATTTTTTTTGCAAATATCAAGGAAAAGTTATATTTAACGAAAAATACATCGAGATATTTATTTTTTACCATTATCCCAATTAAATACTTAAAAACATGTTGATGCTTGGTAAAGTGCATTAGACCTTCTACAATGGAGGCTTCTGTGTGTCGAATAGGGACATCGATACAGTATTTTTTTGGAAAAAAAATCTCAAAACTTGTGATTTTGTCGATTCGACGGTGAAGAAAATCGATGGATTCTTCGACTGTCTATTCGGGTCTAACCCATAATTCTCCTATGAAGAATCGCCACGTGGTCCAAATAACTTAATTATACTTTCGGTTCACTTTTTCATACGAATCGAACCCACATTTTCTTTACTTTTCGTCCAATTAAACTGAGATTACACTTAATCGGTCTCGACCCATTGTGGACGACTTTAGGATCATGTGGCCTACTTTGATTAAACATGATTTATGGGAAAAGAAACTTAGAAAGAAAGCATCAACACTTGCTTAGGAAGCCAGAAAACATTGAGTATGACTGAATAAAGCCATTTTATTTTATTGGGTGCATTTTGAACACCTGAAGTTGTTAGATCCAAACAGGAAAAGAAAAGAAACAAGTCATGGTGATGATGACTTATAATTGTGGCTACAAATTCCAGGAAATGCAAAATATAATATACATTTTAGAAAGTAAAAGGAGAAAATATAAGAAGATATTAGTTTTGAACTTTTTAATGATTTAACCTTAAAAGGCACACTTTTACCAATGGAAAGAAGCAAAGTTATATTACTCTCAAATAGAGATGGCAAAAGGGCGGGTTCGAGGTAGTGTACCCGTGCCTCATTTTCGTCCTGCATCTTGTCTCGTGTTGACCTTCTTTCGTTTTCGCCTTACAGGATACGGAGATTTTTCGTCTCGTTCTTGTCCGAATGAATTTTACATTTTTAAAATCATACAATTTATAATCCATAATTTTAAACAAAATACACATGAGGTTTGGAGGATTGGATATGAGAAGTTAGAGACGGGTAGGGTGAGGAGATTTATGGATTATTAGTAATATATATTTTTAGAATTAGTAGTGTGAGGTGGGGCGGGGATGTCTTGTCCCGTCCCATCAAAATTCTGGTTGACCATCTTGTAACCCGTCTATTTAAAAATCTCCGTCCCAAACTCGCTCCGTACGAGATGGGAACGTCGGGTCCCCATCGGAGTTGGGCGTTTTACCATCCCTACTCTCCAAGGTCTTATTGGGTTGAACAGTGGGAATGTACTATCTACTTAAATAAATCAGCTCCATTTCATTTTCCATTTTTCTCTAAATATTACACACTTTAATACTTCTCTCATGCTTAATCACATATTTCCTCCAATATTGTTAAATTGTTCCCCTTGTTTCTCGTTCTGTGTAATCTTATATTATGAATTAATTATTTTAATGATCGCCTAACTCAGTTTGTTTTCTTAAGATCAAAATATTAATATCATCGCCTAACTCATTTTGTTTTCTTAAGATCAAAATATTAATATCATCATCGTGATTTAATTTTCGATCAGATTATAAAATCAAGCATTCGCTTGACCATTTAACTAACAAATTTCTCAATGATCACCTAACTAAAAGAGGAGCCTCATATAGCCCATGTGGGTCTGATTTCTAAATGCATCCACAAGAGTTATCAGTTTTGGGCACGTATAAAGAGCATCTCTAATATTAAATTGTTAGTGTTGGTTGTAAGTACGGGCTGTTAGATGAAAAAAAAAAAATCGGTCACTTTAACTCGGGATTTATGGAAATATTTTGACTTATCGATGCGGAATTTTGGCTCTAGAGGAATTGCTCTTGGGTTGTTAGGAGGAATTCGTTGTTTGACATCTGGCTCATCAAAGAATCTCAATCGTATTTCATTGCGAACGAAAAAAACGTGTAGAGAAAGAATAGAGTGCTATTTAGAGAAGAATTGTTTTGGTGTGTGAAAATGAAATGGAATATGTTGTTTATATAGAGGAGAAGGGGGAAATAGCCTATGTCGATGCTGCCACGTGTTGCCAGCTGAGTGGGCGCCAACAGTCGACGATAGAACCAAGGCTGTCAGCACTGACCGCTGACTGCCAACGGCTCCAAATGCAAGCCCCGAGTGCCAACGGTTAGTTCGCCGACTGTACGAACCGCCAGTGTCTCCACGCCGGCTCAACGTCTACAAAACACTGGCGGCTCAACGTCTACAAAACACCCGTGAATCGCCAACGTTTTCCCACCGCAAACAACAAAACGCTGGCTCACGGACTGGCGTCGGAGATGCTCTAAGCACAACATAATAAGCACAAATAAACAGAATCAAAGTAAAGCCAAAGTCTCAGTGTCTCATCATAAACATAAACTCCAGAGACTGAAAATTGCAAGAATTACATCACTATGACCGTTAAAATCGTACCAAAACAAGTATTCAAGTTCTCTAACAAACACAGACCAGTAATATCATCATTTAGTACAATGTGATGCCAAGACTAAAGACCTGTAACTTTCACCAACATGACAATGGCATACACAGGAAAGCAAGAAACAACGAGAAGAAAAACGCTTTCGAAAATAGTGAAGAATAAAAATGGCGTGGGACTATAACCTGCAAACCAAAGCTTTTCGACTTCTCTATGCGACTGCTGGCATGTCCTTGAGCCACGAGTCCAGTGGCTTCCCGATCGAGTAGACAATGAACCCGATCTTGCGCAGCTTGTCGGCGTTCACGACATTCCTACCATCGAAAACAAAAGCGGGTTTCTGCATGCTGTCGTACATCTTCTGGTAGTCGAGAGTCTTGAACTCATCCCACTCGGTTAGGATGCAAACACCATGGGCGTCTTTGGTTGCCTCGTATGCATCCCAGACGACACTCACTTTCTTCCCAGCTGTGGGGCTCATTGGCTGGAGGTGGAGAGGATGGTCCCAGTCGAACTTCTTCATCACCAGGTCCCTTTGGATCTGGTCTTCAGTGACCTGAGGATCATAGATGCTCAGTTGCGCCTTGTCACCCAACAGGCCCTGGCACACATCGATGGCTGGGGTCTCCCTGGTGTCGCCAGTGTCCTTCTTGAAGGCAAACCCTAGAACAGCGATCTTTTTGTTAGCAACTGTGTTGAACATCGAGGCAACAACACGGTTTACGAAGCGGTTCTTTTGATAGTCATTGATCTTGATGACTTGTTTCCAGTATTCTGCGACCTCGGGAAGGCCATTGCATTCACAGATGTAAACCAGGTTCAGGATGTCCTTCTGGAAGCAGGAGCCACCAAACCCAACACTGGCGTTCAGGAACTTGGCCCCGATTCTGGTGTCCTTACCAACAGCATATGCAACTTCTGAAACATCAGCTCCAGTGGCCTCACAAAGAGCAGACATGGCATTGACAGAGGAGATCCTCTGAGCCAAGAAGGCATTGGCAGCAAGCTTGGAGAGCTCAGCAGACCATAGGTTGGTGGTCAATATCTGGTCCTCGGGGACCCAATGTGCATAAACAGCCTTCAAGGTTTGGATGGCTTTCTGGCCCTCTGGGGTTTCCCGGCCACCAATGAGGACACGGTCTGGTTTGAAAAGATCATCAATTGCAGTTCCCTCGGCAAGGAACTCCGGGTTGGACAGGATCTGGAACTTGATACCCTTGCTGTTGTGGGTAAGAATTTTTTCAATAGCTTCTGCTGTTTTGACAGGAACTGTTGATTTCTCAACAACAATTTTGTCAGATTTTGATACATCAGCAATCATACGGGCTGCACTCTCCCAGTATGTCAGATCTGCAGCCTTGCCTGCTCCTAGCCCCCGAGTTTTTGTTGGGGTGTTAACAGAGACAAACACAATATCTGCCTCGAAAACATGCTTCTCCACTTCGGTGCTGAAGAAGAGGTTCCTGCCCCGGCACTCCTTCACTACAGCATCAAGGCCGGGCTCATAGATAGGGAGCTGATCGCTGTTCCAAGCAGCTATCCGAGGGATGGAAATATCAACAACAGCCACTTCAATATCGGGACACTTGAGTGCAATGACAGCCATGGTAGGCCCACCGACATACCCTGCTCCAATGCAACATATCTTCACCATTTTCCTGGTGTTGTTAAATAACCTGAGAAAAGGGAGGAGCGAATAATGCATAAAAAACCGACAACTCGGTGTACATATTTCCAGATCTTCGACTCTGTTTGCTGAATAAACATACAAAATGATTCTAGGATTTACAAGATCTGTGCATTAAACACATTGCCCTTATCAATCCTACATCATATATTAAACCTTAGCTATTACAATATTATAGACACACTTTAAATTATATGACAAACAAATAGTCAAATACAGAACATTTTTGGCAAAATTCATCAGATCTTGACCAATTTTGAGTACAATCAACCAACACCAACAATAATAACGCTTGCACAGAAAGATCTGAGCCACAATAATCACAAGCAAAACCACATCAAAGAACCGATCAGGAAAGGAAAATGTAACCTCGATCCCAATTTCACTACACTAAAAAATTCACAATATATTCACTAACGGTCTAAAAACTTTCTCTAAGCATTTCTAAACCCAATCATTAAACATTTAAGCAGCAAAGTAAAAGTCAGGCAATTAGATGCATAGAACCAAACGAACACTTAAGCATCAAAACAAATGTAGGCTGCTCCCTAAATCACAATTGGATTCATAGTCCTAATTCAACACTCGAGCAGCTCTATAATTCACTTCTGAGCTGAGCAATCTCTACAAAACATTCACTGAGAGGTACAGATCCAACCATAGCTTCCACCACAAACAGATCAAACCCCCCAAAACTTACACACTAAGCTCAAAATCACAAATAAACCACAGATCCAGAGCCGGAAACAAGAAATGCAACTAGATCTGAAACAATTCACATCCAAACATCCACGAGGAATCAAATCAGACCAAACCTGAACTTCACTCCCAAATTCGAACTCCAGATCACAACACAACAACAGGATCAAAACAATTCCAGCATATCGTATAATCAAAATGCAGAATCGCGAATCAAAGTAAATTCAGAGCAGAGATCGAGCTTCATTACCTCCTCAACTGCAGAGAGAGCGAAGAGCCTGAGCGAGAATCTAGAGAGAGAGAGAGAGACAATTTGCAACCATGAAGTGTGGAGCTCCTCAATTTATACCCAATGCACAAGTCGTCTCCGTTTCCGGAAAAGGGTATTTTAATTTCAGAAAGGACGGTCTTTGTATGGTTCTCGACCGATGGAGACGACGAGGGTAGAATTGGAAGAGCGTTGCTGTGATGTGGAATTACGATTTTGTCCCCGGGACGCGTTTACTAACCAATTGGCATTTTCGGTATATATAAAAAAAAAACACGTTCTCGTCACCTTCTTCTCATGCCGCTAGCATAAAACTTAAGTCGAACAAAATTTTATTTTTTAAATGAGGATCATTTCGGTGGGCACATTGAGGGTTATTTTTAGTATAAATAAATTAAATTCGTAAGGTATATGTTGAAGGTGTTGTTAGGGATGAACATCAACTAATGATCGGGGTCGGGAATAAAAAATACTATTGATGTCGATCGATTTTCTGATAATGTTTTTCACATGCCTAAATGTTGGGGGTTGTATGAGCATATCCATCAAACTAGCATTAAGGAGACAGTAAGAGTTGACGGTTAAGAAAACTATAATAAGGTGTATATGATAGTGTCAGATCGATGATCCATGGAACAAAAAGGGATTACATAAGAACATGTTTCATTGTTATCTCTACTTAAATGGTGTGAAAATAGAATTAGACAAGAAAGAAACGATGAGATGTATGAAAAATAATAGGTGAAAATTGTATAATTATTTGTGCTATACTTTTTCTTCGATCGGATTAGGAGAACTGCATTATTATTTATTTTTATTGTTATTAGTTTATTAACTACACCATTTTATTCTATTAAGTCTAAAATTTTAAAACAGCAAGTACACATGACAGTCCTCTGTAGAATACTAGAATTACTATTTGTTATTTGAAATCTGAATATCAAAACAAAAATCCTTCGTGAGTATAAATAATCGTAACATCAAACATAAGTGAATGTTATTATCCGTCCAAGAACGGAGAACAATTAATCCTTTTAATCAACCGCTTGCTATTCACTTTATAAGCACACAATAACTATAATGATTTATATAATTATAATGATTACTGATTATATAATCATAAAAAAATTGCTTAATAAATAAAATTAGGGTCATGTGTGTGGTCTCCTTTATTTTTACTAAATCCCTGGTGAAGGAAACTTGAAAACAAAGCATTGACTTGCTTGGAAAAGCATAAAAATCGAGTATAATGAATAATACATAGATTTTTTTAATAATAATTGAGTACACCTTAACACCTGCAATTGTTAGATCTAAGAAAAAAGTCACAGTGACGATGACTTGTAACCATAGTGTCGTGAGGCCATGGCGAAGAAGGTGCATAAATTCTCAATTTCTATTCGAATCGGTGTGATTAAATGATAATTGTTTAAATGTTAAGAACGAATATTTGTTAATTACCAATTCTAAGTACAATCGGATATAAGAAACGATGGCTTATGTTATTCATTTGATGAACATAATTTTTTTTACGATGGATCTATGAACAATATGTTCCTGTATGATATTTCTACGGATTTGATCATTTGTTGAAGTTGATTTTTCATCAGAAAAAGGTATGCGGTTTGATATAATCAAGTAATTTTGTTTAGTGAATTAGAGATTTTGGATAATTCTTATTTAATTATTAGGGATGAGCATCGATCGGTTAACTTGATCGCTAACCTTTTCAATAGACCGATGACTCTAGAATTCAGAATTATCACACTGATATCAAACGTCAAAAATTTGCCTGTTTTTTTGCTCGTAAGACACGTTCGTACTAGGACCAGGCCAAACAAAAATGGACCTTTCATCTTAGTGCCAATTGATAAAAAAAACTCAAACCCAAAATGATTTCATTAAAAAAACAAAGCATATATAACATACACAATTTGTTCTTTTCCTTACATTTTCGATTCCAATTCTCCCGATAATTGTCGATGTGTCCACAGGAAGAGTACCGATCGACTCCAGTTCTACCTCCCGTGATAGTAATCGACAAGTCCCCTCCACAACGTTGATTCCCGATTCTATTTCTTATGTTTTGGGAATCGCGTCGCAAATATGATACGTTGTAGGTGCTCTAATGAAGTTGATTCTCCCTCTCCACATGAAAATTATGTGTACATGAAAGAGTGACACTAGTTGTATCATGTACTATGTGCATAGCATGAGATGGGCCAAGGTTGAAATCGAAGAACACGTACAAAGGCCCAATGGAGTTATCATACGATCCAAGGCCCAATAGAGTTATCATACGATCCAAGGCCCAATATGTGAGAGAACAAACCCTAGCTAGCTGTGCAGCTACATATATAATGTCATAAACGCGCACCAAATGAAAAACCTAGTTCAGAGCGTCGGGGAGCGAGAGAGAGAGAGAGAGCCATTCCCAGACCTCCTCTGCGAGCTTTCGATCGGAGCGGAGAAGAAAGAGGCAGCCATGGCAACCGGGAAGACTGTGAAGGACGTTTCTCCTCACGAGTTCGTCAAGGCCTACTCGTCTCACCTCAAGCGATCTGGAAAGGTACTGCCTTTTACTCTCTGGATTGCCTGATGTTGCGATTCTATCAACATATCGGAGTTAATCGAATCGAATTTGAGTTTGTAGCTGTTGTTTTGTTATGGGTTTTTTGATTGATGTGTTTTTGAGAATGTTAGGAATCTGAAATCAGATAGACCAGTGTATGAGGTGTACGTATGGTTTTAGACTCTAATTATACATTGATTTGTGTTTGGTTGCTAAGAAATGCCACGGACATGCTGCTCTCTCGCTAATGTTACGATTTTACGAACAAATCGGAGTTAATCGAGTTTCAGTTTGTAGCTGTTATTTTGTTATGGGTTTTTTGATTGATGTGTTTTGGTGAATGTTAGGATTCTGAAATCAGATAGACCAGTGTATCAGGTGTACGTATGGTTTTAGACTCTAATTATACATTGATCTGTGTTTGGTTACTAAGAAATGCCACGAAAATGCTGCTGATTAGTTTCATTTGTATAGACTTTGAAAAATCTGGTCAGTTTTGGGCTTGTGCATTTGAAGTCAATGGGTATTCATAATAGACTCTGTTTTAATGTTTTGGCTCTTGGCCCAATTCAGAGTTCAGCTGTCATATTGGTCATTCAAATTCGATGTTTTTTAGTTTTGTTTCAGATTAAGTTTCAGCATCCTACTGTACAATCTCAAGTGTTTGTAATTTCAGCTTAACAAGGCTATCATATTTGATATTTGAATATGATAACGTATTTGTAGTTTTTTGTTTGATGATGTGTTGCATTTTACATTCAGTTGATTATTAGTTTTTTCTCATGATTTTGTTGATTGCATGTGAATAGATGGAGCTTCCCCATTGGACCGACATTGTGAAGACTGCAACTTTCAAGGAGCTAGCTCCCTATGACCCTGACTGGTACTACATTAGGGCAGGTACAGACCCTTCCATGTCTCTGTCTCTGTGTGGTTTTTTCGTCTCTCCTATGTGATATAAATGTGTATGTTGTAGTATATAACGGGTATTTTTTAATTGTGATTTCAGCCTCCATGGCAAGGAAGATTTACTTGAGGGGTGGTCTTGGTGTTGGTGCATTTAAGAGGATCTATGGTGGGAGCAAAAGGAATGGAAGTCGTCCTCCCCACTTCTGCAAGAGCAGTGGTGCTATTGCCCGTCATATCTTACAGCAGTTGCAGAACATGAGCATTGTTGAGATCGATACCAAAGGGTAAGCTTGTAACTAATGTCATATTTTATTTGAAGTCACAGCTCATTCTAATGCTTACTGATACCACTCCTGTTGGACTGAATGAATAAGTGAATATCAAGTGAAGTGTTTGTATATATATATATCAAATAGAATAAATCCTCTTGATGATATGAACACATTTCTAATTATAGTCTGTTTGTTTGAACCAATTTAAAACTATATATCTCTGCTTTGTTGGGATGGATTATTATTTCTTATTAATGTCATTCAAATTTACAGTTAGGGTAAAGATGATCGGGCCTAAATTTTGTTTAGTGTGTATCAATCGACTTTAGTTAGAATTGCTTTGAGTGTTTATTATACCCAGTTTCTTATTTGCTTACACTTGCGTTATTTGGCAGTGGAAGGAGAATCACTTCCAGTGGTCGAAGGGATCTGGATCAAGTTGCTGGTCACATTGTGATTGCCCCTCTGCAATAGATTGATTTCATATTTTGATACTCTTTAGCTTCTGTTGTAGTTGGAGATGTGCCGAAGCGGATGATATATTTTGCTGTTTTGGGCCAGAACTGAGTGCTATTAAGTTAATTTCAATTCTGCAAGTTTTATTATTGACGTCAAGTCATAGACCGGGTTATCTTCTAGCATGTTGAATGATTTGTAGGGCTGATGCATTTGGTGTTGAGACGATTGTCTTTGGTATTTTTCTTCATCATGAGTATTGTGTTCACTTGAGCATGTCACTTAATGGCTGCAATTCTGTGTAATAAGTTCATGATTTTGGAAAATGTCAATTAATGATCGTGATGGCATATACATGATATTAACCCGAGCCTAGCATTCGGAAGTTCCAAGCTAGGATACTCATACAAGACATCGAAATTATGATTGGCAGTGCAACTTAGTCGACGGAGTGCTTACTACTATCAATTTATGGACTGGGTTATGTTCCTGAATGTTGATTGATTAGGTAGGCTGATGCAGTTGGTGATGAGATGATTGTTTTTCATGTGTGAAACTCTTCTGATGATTCGTTTGTACAAACAAAATCCAATTTCTCCTCAAAAACCGATTAACTCCCCAACCCACGATATTTTTAAAACCCTTCATTTATATCAAAGACAAACTATTCTTGCCATGTTCTTAACATCAAATATAATCATATGATCATAGAGTTAATGTCATAGAACATCCAAATACAGATAATCAAACCAAGAGCTCTCGTCTCTTCGACCCCCTCTTCAGCCCTAGCCCTCTTCCTCCTTTGCTCCTTCACCGCCGGCTTCACCATGGTTTCCGGCCATGGGCGTAGTCGGCAGTGGTTTGCCGTTCCTCTCAGCTTCGTTTTTTCCTTCTTTAGCCTTCTTCTCCATCCTTCTGCTTTCGTTCTGGCCTAAGCTCACTTTTCATCTGTTTTCGCCTCATCCTCTTTAGATCTGGGCTACTGGCCGACAGATCTGCTCCTTGGGCGTTGGGTTGGCCTAGATCTGTCTAGATCTACGCTCATCTTGACTTGTAGGAGTTCAGGGTGTGGTTTTGCCGGTGGGTGTTGCTTTCCTGGAGTCCTTGGCCTTGTTGGGTTGCTCCTCGTCTTCCCTTCGCAGATCTAGGGGTTGGGTTCCTCGTCTCTCCGTTTTAGGCGTTGGAGTTGGATCTCCTCCGGTTGGGCGTTTGCTTCGGTGCTGGCCGGCGACATAGACTCCGGTTTCGGAGCTCTGGGAGATCTGACTCTTATGTCTGCGCCTCTACTACTTCTGGTCTCAGGTACTACTTTCCCGGTTCTTGCCCTTTACGACTTCCTCTTCCCTTCTCGGTGGTGAGTTTGGGATCCCACGGTTGGTGTTGACCACCGTGGGGGTTTAGCTTCGTGCTGGTTTGAAGTTTGTCTGGGTCTTTGCTCGGGTGAGGGGTTCTGTTTCTAGTTTGGTTGGGGGTCGTTTTGTTCAACCCCTTGGGGTCGCCGTGCGGTGTTGGCCGCCGAGGGTTTACCATTATGGTATTTTGGACCGACGATTGGGTTTGGCTTGGGACGACTCCGACTCCGACTTTGGTTGTTGGTCTTCCTTGGGTTCTTCTCTCCTTCCTTTACTTCTCTGGACCTCTAGTTTCCTCTGCCTCTCACTCTCGTGTTCTGTTCGGACCGGTATGTCCTGTTGTTGCGCTTCATTTCCGAGGGTTTTGGTTTCGTCTGGCTTCGGCGTGGCTTTTGGTTGGCGTGGACTCGGCGGCTTGGTTCGTTTTAGCCTCTGTTTTTTTTCTTTTTGTTAGTTATGTTTGTTGACTTTTGTTGTTTTTTTGGTGGTGTTTCTGAGTAGTTTCTTGGTTTTACTGTTTAGTTATTCTGGGTATAGGCTTGTTAGACCCTGCCTGTTGTTTCTGTGTTGTTTGTTGGTCTTGTTGCCGGTTTGGCTGGTTGTCCCTTGTTGGACTTGTTCTAGTTTCGGGTTTGGACGAGCTGCGTCTCGATCCTAATTGCTTAATGTGTGTAAAATCTGGGGATTAGCCCTTTGTTGTACCCTGTAATGGGGTTTGGTTCTGTAATGAGGTGCCGCTGGCATTCTCTCTGTTGCTTGAGGGACTCCCTTGGCCTTGTTTTCAATTTGAAAACTTAGTTTTTATAAAACAAAAAACTTGCTGATAAAAAAAATGATAATCAAACACTACTACTCTTCCTGAAACTTATTGTAGAGACCCCTCACCTCCTCTTCGGTTGCAACTGGAATCTCTACCTTAGCTCCTCCTTCTTCGGTAGCAATCAATGATCCCTTGATCATGTCCACTTTGATTGGACTGTAAGCTGCAATCCAATCAAGACCAATCACCAGGTAGCCCAATTGGTTCTCCACTACAATAAACTTTCAATCTTGAAAAACCTTCCCGCCTAGTGAGAAGGTCAAGCCCCCCTGAAAAGAACAGGCACCTTGCCTCCATCAGCTTTGTAAAGTGGATGCAGTTGCTCCTCCTGAACGCCAAGGATCTTCAATCCTTTGTTGCTCAGTAAACCAAGTCCAGCTACCGAGATGTTAGCTCCGCTGTCAATCATCAAGGGTATGGTATCCTCTCGGTCGAAGAAGAACCCCTTAGTCTTCACCGATGCTAATAGGATGATGCCTCTGACCCGGGAGAGTTTGATCTCGTCGAACTGATAGGACTTGAAAGAGTTGAAATCCGGAAACCCAGCCGAATGAGGTGAGCTACAAAAAAAGAAAGGCAAATTAGATGCCAAAAAAATTATATCAAAGAAGCAAGAAGAATGGAAAATTAAATGATAGAAAAGAATATGTAAAAGAGGTACTGAATACAGTACTCTCTAACAGACTCATGGTGTCTCCAGTCTTCAGTGTAGCCTGCAGAGTGCCACTGAGCATGTCGAGCGTCCATGGGTTGATGGAGAGCAACCAATCGAGGCCCATAATGAAATCTACCAATGACATCCGGGAAACTTAACATCTCCATATGAACTCTGTCTTCCCGATCCCGAACTTGACATAACAACCAAAAATGCAGACGTGGTTAACCTCAAACTTGATGCCATCCTCAAGCTCAATAGTCGGTATGGAGTGAAAGTCAACCGTGTCATCTGCAATGTAGGAGAAGGAAGAAGCTGCGTGTACTGTAAATTTGTAGCCTGGTCCAGTAAGGACCGACCCAATGATATTTGAGGTCTTAAGCGAGAATTTGATCGATGTCTTTTTTTCCTATGAAAATTATAATATGTAAATTTGTTCATTGAAGTATTATAATATATCACAATGAGAAAATAAGCATCAACGTCTATTTATAACACTAAAAAAAATCTAAAATAGGTGACAAAGATTAATTTCTAACAAGACACTCTCGATGGATATGATTTAATGTCTAGAATTCTATATATAAAAGACTCAAATATTCAATATGTTTTCATGTCAAGTTTAGATATGATAGGTTCAGATAGTTCTAGAAAATTACACCAAATTATGCTAGCTTATATGTGAATTAGTGTATAGATATTTACTATCATCATTTTCTAGACTCTAACTAGTATTAATCATATATAACCAAAGATAAGAAAACCGTTAGAACCAACATTAACGACGCAATGTAGTATCTAGGTGAGAATTTTCTAGCACTAAGGACATTCGGTATCGAAACCCACAAGTTAACCAACACAAAAAAATATGACAAGGCCAACACATTTTCTCGGTTACCTCATGATATATGTCCAAGCTCATTTAACTATTGTTGCTCTTTAAAGCTTAAAGAAGCTTATAAACAAACTCGTGCCTATTGATCCTTTTTTGTTACTAAGGAATCACAAACAAACAATTGTTCATGTTCATGCCTTTTGTTCTTTCCTCTTTGTTGAGTATCTCTATTTCCTGTGTGTAATAATTTCTTTGTTGAGATTTCGACAGAGCAGTGGTCGAATTCTTGGTGAGTGAGTTCAAGAGAAGAGAAGGAGTTGATATCTCATCGGACAAACTCGCTCTTCTCAGGCTCACTGAGGTTGCTGAGAAGGCTAAGATACGACTTTCATCTATGACAATGACTGACATTAACTTCACAACATCCAGCGGAAGGCATCTTAGCACGATACTCACCAGGTCTAAGTTTGAGAGTTTGGTTGACAGCCTGATCGAGGGGACTAAGAATCTTTATAGGAGTTGTGTCGAGGATGCTAAAATAGCGATGGAGGACCTCGACGAGGTTCTTCTGGTCGGGGGCATGACACATGTTCCAATTGTTGAAGAAGTTGTTTAAGAGTTGTTTGGGAAGAGTCCGAACATAGTAGGGAATTGTGATGGTGATGAAGCAGCTGATATGTGTGCTGCAATCCATGCTCACATTCTTTCTGACCCCGGAGTAAAGGTCTATACCCCTAGCTTATGGTCATACCCTCACATACACATGTCGAGGATATTCACGTGCGACCCTTCCCGCGGTAAAACCCTAAATCCGAGGGTGATATACAATAAGATCTAATAGTTACCTTTAGATTCGATCCTGCTTTGATCTTATTTTTGTCCTAATAAAAAATTTCGAGCTTATAAAAAAAATGGGCAACTTGGTTACATGGGATATAAGAATGAGAGAACTTATCATAGAATACTTTGGCCGTCTATTCACAACAAGCTGTCTGAACCTCGTAGGATTTCCCGTTCATCCCCCCACCAAATCACGGACTCTCAGAAACCAAGGCCTCCTGACACTAGGGACGATGTTAGAGATTTGGACGACTGTCTTTCTGATGGGACCAGACAAATCCTCAAGGTCCAATGGTCTTAACCATTGGTTCCATAAACATTACTGACATATGATATATGAAGAGGTAATCCGCTTTTTCTCGAGTGAGGTATGCATATATATGTATGGGTGGTTCTAATGTCAAGTTTCCAAAAATCACATCTTCAAGGAGACTTGGTTTGAGTTTGTAATAAATATAAGAGCACTTGTAATGTTGTATGCAGAGTTGGATTGATGACTAATAAATTTGGAGGATTTTAAACATGTTTAGTTGTTTTTGTGTTAATTTCATCTGCATACAATTCCTCAATTTTTAAGGGTAAACTCGTCATTTTACACAAGTTGCAACAAAAAAAAGCAAGTTCAAAGTATTCTTTTTGCAGTTACCAAAGAAGAGGGCTACAAGTCATTTGCAGGGTGGTGTCTATGAATGTTGTTGAGGCATTGTGTTGTCAAGTCCATGGTTAAGATCAAGGATTGTTGTTCCTTATAAAATATATAGAGGTCAAATACTTAAGGGAAAAAAACGTCATTTTACCATCATTATATGACACTTGAGGTCATATGACTAACGGAATGGAAAAACAGTATTTTACCGTCCATTTTTTCTAACGTAATCGCGTGACCAATAGATAAGGTACCGCAAATGTGATTTTGAAAAAGAGGGTAGCCTAGTGTTCGTGAGCAATACATAAGGGTAAGTTTCAACATTTATGCTATTAACCCGATTAATAAACAGCTCATCAAAATCATTCAAGGTCCTCGATCCCGCGAAGAAGATACTCACCGGAATTAGAGTGGGAATCGCATTCTTCAGTTAGGGCTTACTCTGCTGATCGGAAACTCCCCCGCCATTTCTTCTCCGGAGAGTTCAAATTGGGGGTTCCTCGGGAAAGGAATTTGCTGAGGGAAGAGCTCCGGGACGATGAGCTTCGTGGATCCGTCGTCGAAGATGTTGCTGGCGGCGAGCGGAGGCGATACGGTGAAGCTCTTCGACGTCTCGCTGGAGCCGGCAGATCCATGCACCTTCAGCTACACGCCTTCGCCTGGTTGCCAAGTCAATTCCGTCAAGTGGAACCACACCAGTGAGTTCTTCTCTCGCTCTTGCCTCTTCGTGATTTGATGAACTCGATTCCAGTCGTTTTTTCCCTTCTATTTACGTTTTGGAGGTTTTCGTTTCAACCTGCATTTCGTCGCCTGATGATTAGGGTTTGTTTGGGACCTGAGAAAATCGTCCGGCCGTGTAATTTAGCTACGAGTTTTGGTTATGTAAGGGGAAATATAGAATTCAAATGATTGCAATTCAAATGTAAGGGGAAATATAGAAATATAGAGCTTTTGGAGTTATTATTTTTAGTGATTGCAATGGAAGAACTAAAAGTCTAAAATGTAGCATTCATAGCAAACATAGAGTTATTTCCGAGTTGGAGTGTGAATTTTGCAGATTTGGTTGTGGCAAGTGCTGGGGAGGATAAGAGGATCTCATTGTGGCGGAAGAATGGCCAAAGCATGGGGACCATCCCAGTTGCTGGAACTGATAGCGGAGACAGCATGGATGTGAGTAGTCTTGAAACAAATTTAGCATATTTAGGAGCTATGCCTTTCTAGCGGTCAATTCTAAAACCCACGACTTTTGGTGCTTTGTTTTTACAAATTGAGACACTTATGATTCCTGATAATGTAGTTGCAACTTACCATCAAAAGGCTGTCCTAAAATTCATTATCGTGATTCAGTATTGGGTCGTGTTCAACATGGGGGAGGATAGAAAAAAAGATCAATGCAGGACCAATTTATTTCAACTGTACTCTATTCAGGATCACATAGTTGCTACCCGACTCTCTTTTGATTTGATGTATGTGTGCGTGTGGCACTTGCATGTCCGTTTGAAATGTAGAGCCACTAGAGCATCTTGTCCAGTAAGTCCACTAGAAATATTCAAAAGCCATGTAAACCCCAGTAACCAATGGAACAAGTGGTTTGCCTATCATTTTCACACTATTTTCAGAGCCAGAAAGTAATTTAAGGAGAACACCATATGCTCATTATTGTAGGTTATCACATATACTTCAAGGATTAATTACCAGTATCATCTAGATGCTCCCTAGACAGAGTGAGGTGTAAAAGCTAAAAATGACAATCCCCTTAGTTTCTGGAAGCCCTTAATTCTTTGCATTGTTACTTGATAGTCCACCATTTAGATTCCCCATTATAAATCCTCCCCTTAGTTTCTGGAAGCCCTTAATTCTTTGCATTGTTACTTGATAGTCCACCATTTAGATTCCCCATTATAAATCCTCTATTTTGTGTTGTTTCCCCGTGTTTTCATGTTGTAAAGTTTGTAAGTAACTAGTAAATCTCCGCCTTGTTAATTCATTTCTGCTGACCCTCAATGATTTTCTCAGTAAACTATTTTTTTGTCCGGTCGAAGCAATAGGTTTTCCTGTCCACTTCGTTAAGCTATTGCTGTGTTTTATTTTCCAAATAGCAGGAATCTATACTGGCCATCAGCTTTAGCAACAAAGGGTCAAGATATATATGCTCAGGAGGAAGTGGCCAAGTTGTAAGGATATGGGATTTACAGAGGAAGCGTTGTATTAAACGGTTGAGGGGGCATACTAGTACCATAACAGGTGCAATGTACAACTGCAAAGATGAGCACCTGGCTTCCATCAGTGTAAGTGGGGATCTTGTTCTACATAACCTTGCATCAGGTGCAAGGGCTGCTGAGCTCAAGGACCCCAATCAACAGGTTGTGTTTCTGCATTGGGTTTGATGCCTTTCTGATGCTTACCATTTAGTTTATGATATACAGCTAATTGTTTTTTGATGAATTTTAAGATCAGGTACTCAGGGTGCTTGATTATTCACGGTTTAGTCGTCACTTTTTGGTCACTGCTGGTGATGACGGGACTGTACATATGTGGGATACAACAGGTCGAAACCCAAAGGTAACCTATCTTATAGACAAATGTGGAAAATGTGAAATCATATAATGCCAGTTCTCTGAATGAGCTTTATAAAGCAAATAACATATAATTGGCTGCTAGTTCTCTGGAATCATGATGGACTTTCCTTCTTCTTTCACTTCAAATTAAACAACACAAGTATTCTGCAATCATTTCTTGGATCATTGTTCCCATCTTATGAGTGGTGTTGCTCAATTAAGGAACGTGTATGGCTTATTCAGCGTATTGCCCTATTGTTTATCCTGTTTATGTAAATTTTTAATGCTTGATGTATTTTTCAGATGATTCTGTTACACATGTTTTATTTATTTATTTTGTATTCTACTCTATAGATCTCATGATAGATACATTACTCATTGTTTCAACTTATGTAAAAAAGAAGAGTGAAACATTGATTACATTTCCTTTTCACAGATGTCTTGGTTGAAGCAGCATTCTGCGCCAACTACTGGTATTAGCTTCTCACCATCCAATGATAAGGTCTTATATTTGTTTTCAAACACTTATTTTCCATGTGTGCGTGCGCTTGCATTTTGTGGGAGTGGAACTCTTACAAGACCAGGATTTCTGGCAAGACTTGTTATTTTCTTATCTCAACTATTCTCTCATGGCAGATTATTGCAAGTGTTGGTCTGGATAAAAAACTGTATATTTATGACTTGGGGTCAAGAAGACCCTCATCCATTGTTTCTTATGAGTCACCTTTCTCTTCGATGACATTTAGAGATGATGGTTTTACACTGGCTGCTGGAACCACCAATGGTCGTGTAGTGTTTTATGATGTTCGTGGAAAACCACAGCCTTACACCATTCTTCGTGCTTATAGTAGTTCAGAGGTGAATCTCTTTCCCTCAATGTTTTGCTGTCAATGTGAAGTCCACAAATTTGAAACTTCAATCTCATTGAGTTACATGGGAAGACTCAAAATACTGCATTAGAAAATGGTTAACATCTAATCATCTGTGACCTTCTTTACGTATTCTTGGCTAGTCAGTATTCGAAAAATTGTACTTTCCTGAATTGGTGTTTTCTCAAACATTTCTGGTTTTATCAGAAGAAAGATATATAGTCCTAGATAACTTCCCATGCTACAGCTGCTGAATTTATTATATGGTCCTTTCAATTTTACATCACTTAACATATAGTGGTTGACTATCATTACTAGTTTGTTAGAAAGAGAAAGCCACTTCCTTGATATTTTATCAGTTTGCCAATTTAGAAATCAACTTTTATTTTCTTGATATTTTTCTTTAATAGTTGCTATGTTTATCAGGCTGTTACAAGTTTATGCTGGCAAAGATCAAAACCAGTTATTGTAAATGAAAGTACTTGCACGGCTGAGACTGCCCTTTTGGGAGGAGCTGTTGAAGATTCAATTCTTATGCCTGACCCAGAACCTTCTGTGGCATCAAGTCTATCGCAGTCCACAGCTTTATCAGGTTCTCGTAATATTGGTCGCTCTGTTTCTTTAGAGGCTTCCCTTACTGGAACTAGTGGCTCTATATCAAACGCGCTCTACCAATCTCCAGCAGAAGAAACACCACATCGTAGCCACATATGGCCAGGAAAATTGACAAGGCTAAATGCTCCTCGTTCTAGTTATAATTTTAAGGATGATATGGAGGTGTTTTCTCCTCTGGTGGATGTTAAGCCAATTACTCCCTCTCTTGGCAAGCTGTGGGATGATCATGATGGTGCAAAGATAAACAGTGTTGATAAAAAGCCCATGTCTCCGTTGTTTCCTTCTAGCAGAAGATTCCCTTTTGCTGATGATAGTGCCATTGATCATCCAATATTTGATTGGAAACACAATTCTGTTAATGGACAGGTCTGGTATTCCCTTAACTTCTCTTTTTGAGAAATGAGAATTAATATTTCTTTGTATTATAATGTTTAAAGCGTGGCTCGCACCATCTTACTTTATGCATTTACTCTTAGTCAGTAAATATTATGCATACTGGAAAATCTTGTTGTGGCATGTAGTAGGTTCACAGCGATTAGCTTTCCTTGAGCCTGGTGAGTGGTAACATTCCTGTCACGAGGGAAAAGGTTTTGGGCTCACAAAATACTTAGTTTTAATTATATTCTGTTAGCAAGTGCTCCAGATTTGTTCCAAGCAATTACTACGAATGCTATTTTTTTGCTAGTCTCATGCAAAAATCTAAAGGACACATTAATGACTTTTCATCTTAATGTCTTATTATTAGACGGCCCAACAGTCAGGGGAGTTTTATACCGATACATGATTATATATATATATATATACTAATTACATAGTGTAGTTGATTCCTACTTTGTAAGCCTTCTTATTTTCTTATCTCAGCTCACTTTGATTTTCCCGTGTTATGTGCATGGTTAATAAGAAGGATGAAACAGTCGCTTTAATATTTTTATCTCATCTTATTATTATGTTTACTTACTTTGTGCAGGATGAAACCCGATCCTCCTTTACGGCTTTAGGGTCTACTCCATCTCCATCATTAAAAGCTATAGATGACTCCATAACTCCTCCTGAAGCCTGGGGTGGGGAAAAGTTATCTGATAAATTTACACACTTGCGTCCGCCATCCCGTTTTCTCTCATCAGTTTCTGGAGGTCTGACATCAGGATCCACATTTTCTGGAATGCAAGATCTCTCATCATCAACAAGTCAGATGAGTACAGCCTCATTGACTAATCCTAACCCGAGTTATAGTAATTTGAGGACCAAAGATGTTTCCACTTATCAGGAAACACCATTGGGATTTCCTGAGCATGTACCGTTTAGCTCTTTGTCTTCATCCTTAGGTACCAAAGGCTTCCCAGGACTGGCTAACCCTGAATCAACAGGACCAGCAACCCTGACCACGCCTCGGAGATTTTCCACATATGCAGAAAGAATTAGTACCGCTGCTTCCTTTAGTGATGGGACGTCCCTTTCAGCGGGTTCACCAAAAACTAAGAAAACGGGAGCCGAGACCAGAGAAGAACTTTTGAATAGCTTGTTGTCTAGGTCTGATACAGCTGCTGCCAGGGGACCGGGAACTCTTCCAGTAGTAAATGTATGAATACTATGATGCTCGAGTGAATTCTTTGTTGGGAGAATGTCACTTTGCTACACCCAGAGTGACACCTTTTCCACTTTGCTACACCCAGAATTGAAAGTTTTTGTTAAGATACCCCAAATTCATTTTAGACTTAAGTTGTCCCATTCCGTAAAAAGAAAAATTGTTTTTAAATGACCCAATAACCCCTAATATAGTGTACTTTAGAATTACATTTATTTGACAATTTAAAAACCAATGAAGGGTGTTTTAGTCATTTCACAAGAAGTCTTAACAGAATGGGGGCAACATGACAAATGAATCTGGGGTATCTTCGAATAAAACTTACAATTTTGGGTGTAGCAAAGTGACATTTTCCCATTCTTATTTTATCTATTCTTGCAGGGTAGATAGTTTGTCACTGGTTTTGAAGTAACGCACGGATCATGCTTGGGCCTCACCTGATATGGCTAGTTTTAATCCGTACTGACATTCATTACTTTGCATTATTGTGACAGGGAGCTAGTCCACAATCTCAGAACCCCACTCAGGTAGATTCTCAGCAGGGATCATCCTTTACCCTACAGTTGTTTCAGCGCACTCTTGAAGGAACTCTTGATTCGTTTCAGAAGTCCATACACGAAGATGTTAGGAATCTTCATATCGAAATTCTAAGGCAGTTTCATATGCAGGAGGTATGTGTTTTATTTAGGGGTAACTTTACTAATACAACCTCATGACCTTTGATTTTCAAAAAACCCTGAATAGATGGTGAGTTGTCAGGAACACTCCCACCTTTTGGTTTTTCTCAAAAAACATGGTAATTTATCTCAAAAACTAACCCTCGACGCCTTCTATCAGTTTTTTTTGTATGATTATGAAAAGGCGAGGGGTTAGTTTAAGAAGGTGACAGTGTGTTTTTTAAAATCAAAGGTCAATGAGGATATGTAAATAACGTTTTTCCTTTCATTTACTCATCATTTCCTCTGTTCTATACATTTCCTCTCTATTATTTCCATTCCTCTAGATGGAAATGACGAGTGTGATGAACACGGTTCTAGAGAACCAAGCGGAGCTAATGAAAGAAGTCAAGTCCCTCCGCAAAGAAAATGAGCAACTCCGCCAAATGCTATGAGCATTTGGGTAGATTGCTCGACCGGTGTCCCGTTGACTGATAATTTGGAGGTAACTGCAATTTCATTGTTCTCAATAACAGTAACGCAGAGATGTAAGAAGCAAAAGATTAGAAGACAAAAGAAGAGAAAAGTGAGTGAAGAATTGCATTTACTTGATGTACATAAATCTTCAGATTACGGTCTAATGTAATGAAGCTTTTGGGTTTTGAGTGAATGATCATTGATTCATTGGCATACAGATTAGATTGTGTTTGGAGTCATCTGTGTGAATGGATTGCGTTTTAATCAGCTTTGGGCCAAGTCTCCGTTTCATCTCTGCTATTTTGAATTTTTGGGGGGTTAAATGTAAAAATCTGCCTTAAAGTACTGTATTGGTCATGAACGGTAAATTACTCAAAAGTTTAAAAGTGTAAAACCGGTTACCTAAGTGTTGGTCACATGTTATTTACATGCTTTTATAAATTGGTCACAAATCAAATTTGACCTAAATTATGTCTAGCACGTAACTAATTGTGATCAATATTTAAGGTAGTTAAATGTAAGTGACTAATACCGCGGGATAACTTTTTATATTTAATCCATTTTCTTAAGCATGATTTTATGTTACTCCGGCATAGCACTACCGTGACTTGAATTCTAATCATTACATTAGAAACCCGACATGACCGAATAAATTTCCATGCTATGAATTTGGTTTACTTTTTTCGTTGACATTCATCTTGGAAAATGTATTTTTAGCATAAAATCCTGAGATAGGGTTAGACATACTCTCGGACAGGTCCAAGATGTTACTTGTAACAATAAAGACCGTTTTTTTATCACAGTTTTGATATTTTGTAAAACATATAAAAATTCCAACTAACGATGACTAGTCTAAGTGTATACTTAGGGAATCTGGCTCTATTCTTGTAAGTAGACGCATCTATCATTGTTCCTTTCTCCACTCTAGTGGACTTGTAGTGCCTAAGATACTCGTCTGCCTTGCTGTAGAACCTCATTGAATGAAGAACGCCAGGTAATCGAAGAATTTTTCAGGAGAAGGAAGAGGCTTGAGATCAAGTTGTGCCAGATCCCACTGGGACGAGACTTGTCTCCTCAACCGCGTCCCGTTCTCCCATATGGGACTCATTGGACCGTACACGCCCGTGAGGCGGAAGCCCTCCCGACTCAGGCCCTCCCGACGAGGCATCGGAAGGATATTTTTTTTCATTTCAAAAGCCCAAGTCCAGCGGCCCTAACCTATGGGTGGGCCAAGCCCAACTCTTAACTACCTTTAGTGATCCAGACGCGCAGCAGAGCGCGTTGTGATCAAGCTTTTTCATGGCCAGTCTCTTTCTTCTCTCTGTCGAGCTTCGTGTTTGATCCAAAAGAGACGAGCTCGTTTTAGGGCTAGTTTTCGAGATTCGAACCAGACAAACACTACTTCGTCTCGATTCATTACACATTGGGCTCAGCGATGACTCTGTAATCGGCCAAGTCTCCTTCCTTTCTCTCCGCCCGATCTGAATCCATGGACGAGAGCTACACCAACCTCCCTACCAGCCACCTGCTCGGTTCAGTTCCGGTGACCATTTGTTCATTGATTATCTTCTTAAATTTTGATTTGTGTATGCTTCTGCATTCGTTGTTCGCGTTAATTTTGATATTGTAGGGAGATATTTTGATTCTTCATGTAATTGAGATTCGATTGCCGTAAAACCGTTTGTTTCCTGAGAAAATGACGAAAATCGAGGCAAAATAAATACCGAGATTTTCAATTCCGAGCGTGTTCTTATGGAAAGTGGGACAGGATTGTTTTGCTGAACCAGAAAATATCTGGATTTGCTATATAACCACTTTAAACTGAGTTCTTACGAGCAATTTGGTTTTTGTACATTTTTGGTGAAGTCATGCATAGTTTGATTACTGTCATTGTGGTAATTTAATTTGGGAAGTATCAGATGCTTTATTCGTATGATGCATGTAAGGCGTTATACTTGATTAACTTCAGTTTTTACTTATTAGTTTTGTTATTATATTTGAAGTGTTATCTGTTTATTAATTTCTGCCTTAACAATCTTTTGCTGCTAACTTGTATGCAGTCCCTGATGCAAACATGCAAACATTTCCTCCCAATGGCGGAGGAGACAGAGGGCAGAGTTATCAGGCTCCTAGAAGTCCAAGTGGTACGTTTTTTGTAATCGATATTTTAGAAATGTTATGAAACGATACATCCAAGAGTGGCCACCTGATCAAAATCAGTATAGGGCATTGCTATATTTTTACAGAGATATCCGCTTTTAGTACTTATTTAGAGGAGATGTTACAGCTTGCACTGTAGCTTATGCTTGCCTAAAAAGCATCAAATGATTGGTTTAGACAGAATTGTTCTGGACATAGTGCATCGGATTAGCTGTATGCTTTTTTTTTTCTTTCAAATTTCAAGTGTTGGGTTTTCTTCTTGTTGCAAGCTTAAAGCTATTGGAGGATTCATCTTCCTCGCAAATGTACTATTATATGTCTGCTAGAAAGTATTATGGGTTATATGTCTGATCATTCCGCCACTATGCGTCGATATGCAATGACAACTGCTTTAGCAAGAATTTTAGGAAGATTATTTTGAAGCCTGGTGGCTTTGTTTGGCTTAAAGTTCCTCATTTTTTTTCTCTACCTTGGGGATGGGGTTACTGGTAGTTGATACATACCATAAAGGTTGATGTTGGTTGTTTGAGAGGTAAGAATATTTTGTCTGCAAATCACTGCAATTCCAAAGTTGATGTTGGTTGCTTGTGTTGTATATTACAATTTATCCATTTGCCAAAGGCTATTGCTTTACTTCACTTCACATTTAATATAATCTATCTTTTTCACCCTTGCAGAAGCATTTGAACAACAACCAGCAACCAACTGGAAGGGAGTTTTTAGTATCTCGTCATACACACAGTACTTCAATGTAGATACAGATGTTGTCATAAATAGGATGATGAGTTCTCTGTATCCCATGTCTGGAGATTTTTTCAGCAAGATTGATGCTAACCCTGATCTGTGAGTTCTACTTGCTTTCCTGTTCACTTCTATTTAAATCGAGTAGACAGCCTTCTGATGTAGTTATGCGTATGTTTGAAAAGCAACTTCAAATTTCCGTCATTTTGACTTCTTAACACCTATATTATGAGTGTACTTTTTTTGACGGGAGGTGGGGATGAGCAGATGAGGATGGTTCATCCTGTAAGTACATAAAGGGGAATTGCAGCCATTAAATTTCGGAAGCCGATAGGACAATTGAAAATCAGAAATAGCTCTTCAACTTGTGAAGTTACCATGTCAATGAGGTTTTCTATTTCTTTTGAACCAAAGTTTCATATATGGTAACAGGTGATTGAATTTTTGTCAACAAATGTGAAATGACACTCAGGAAAGTAATGTGATTGTAAGAAGAGAAACTGTGCATCTGATTAGCTTAAGCTTATTTTACCATCTAATTATTATGAAAATCATAGCAATCAAATACATTATTCTACATGGAAGCCTTAAGGGATTGAAACTTTTTTTCTTCTGGAATTCAGGTACGGGCTTATTTGGATCTCCACTACTCTGGTATTTGTGCTAGCTTCTCTTGGAAACTGTTCTACCTACCTCATGGAAAAACACGCTGAGAAGGTTTCTACTTGGAGCTTTGATGTTGGCTATTTCAATATGGCAGCAGGTGTAATCTATGGCTATGCAATAGTAGTGCCAGCGGCTTATTATTTCTTGCTTCAATACCTGGGATCAGCTCCTAGCCTTGTTCGTTTTTGGTGCCTGTGGGGGTATTCTCTCTTCATTTTTGTTCTGAGCTCAGTAAGTAGTTGTGTTCTGCTCTCTCTCTCTCTCTCTCTCTCTCTCTCTCTCTCTCTCTCTCTCTCTAACACACTCACACACATGTTATCAATTGGGCATTGGAGATTCATTAGAATCCAAGGATCTGCTTAGCAATTATTTAAAATTTTCTTATGCCATATATGCTTTGCAAAACAAGCTAAATCTTCTTCTGCCTAAGTCAAAAAATTATAGCCTTCTTTTGTTCTTTGATGAGCAGAGCACCAAGATGTCTCCGCTCTCCCTCTCCTTTATCACTATTTTCTGTGTTAAAGTTTTACATCATTGAAGTTAGGGAAAATGTTATTTACATACTTTGACTTTTCGCTATCAAAAACACTCTATAAAGGTGAGGGGTTATCAGTAACACTGTCACCTTTCGTATTCATCAAAAACACCCGGATTCACACAGAAAAGGTGATGGTTTTATCACTGTCACCTTTCTCATTTATCAGTGGCTTTTTGGAACAAAATGACCCAAGTCTAGGTGTTTTTGATAATAAACGAAAGGTGATAGTGTGAACCTTACCTTTACAGGGGGGTGTTAAGATATGTTTACTGTATTAATTTTTGTTTGATATCTTACAACCACCTAACATTTACGCAATGAAAATTTCAGTTTCTGTTGGTTATCCCCGTTGAATTCCTCAAGTGGCTCATTATACTTATGACCGGTGCTGCCTCAGCTTGCTTTGTTGCGTTAAACCTCAAGTCTTACACTGATGGGATCGATCAAACAGTGCTGGTGGTGTCTTCATTTGGCTTGCAAATGGCTTTGGCGATCTTCATCAAGGTCTGGTTCTTCACATAGAAGCTCATCTGATGCTGTCTTTAGTTGGGTCTGCACTCATGAGTTCCAAGTTGTCTAGCTCGCTCTCTTCATATGATGCATGTCTGGTAAAAGACAACCCAGAAAAGGATTTTATCTGCTCCACAATTAGGCATAGGGTTGACACTACTCAACTGGAGTTTATGCAGTTCTGGTTCGGTGATGAGTTCGATACAGAAAAAGAGAAAATAGAAAAAGAAAAAAGACGTTAACCTCACCAAATTTCTTTAGTGAATCTCTGGCCTGGGTAGCGACAAAGAACCGACTGTAGTAACTCTCATTTGTCTTTTTGATCTTCTGATACCGTAAAACTTCATAGGCATGATTATGTTTAACTACACAAAAGTTTACACATTTTTCACCTGACTATAAGTAAGTTCCAAATTCGTTATAAAAATATCTTAGATTTCAATTTTTTTCTGGTATCTGAACTCTGTTTGTAGTTAAACTAAGAATTATAATATTCCACTGCAATGAGACTAGACCGAATCTTAGTTTAATTAGACAAAAAGTAGGGAAAAGGTGAGCCGAATCGATTTCGTGAAAAAAGGTGGGCCAAAAGTATATTTAATATATTCTTAAATTATTTGATGCCACGTGGCGATTCTCTATATGAGAATTGTGATAGAATCGTGATTTAGACCCGAATAGATGGTCGACGAATCCCTAGACAGGTTTCGCGGTCTAAAGTCTAAATCAAAGAATCAGGGCTTTTTAGGCTTTTCCCAAAAAGTTGTCAATTCGATGACCAGAAGACCCCATTGTGGGTGGTTTTAGAGCACCTGCAATTGAACGGGTGAATTGTTGTAAATTTTTCGGTGAACTCAATTTGCCACTTGTCACACAGCTGTTTATCTGAATTCGCTTGATTATCTCACCCCCAACATAGTGAGAAACCGGCGAATTAGGACTAAACTCACGATGCGTTGGAGAAGCTCACACGACCATTTATTCGAATTCGCTTGACTAATTGTCTCCAGCATAGTTGAGAAACCGAGCGCATTAGGAGTAAACTCCCGATTCGTTGGAGAAGCTCACGTGACTATTTACCCAAATTCACTTAGTAATCGTCTCCAACATAGTGAGACACCATCCCGATGCGTTGGAAAAGCTCACAGTTCAAAAACTAGGTTGTCTTGGTCATTCTTCATTTCCTTTTATATCCCTTTTGAATCGGTAACATACCTTTAATATACCCCAAAGTTATATATTCAATAACACTTCTCAGTTTTGATAATACACATTTAGTATCATTCACAAATTGATCACATATCATTTAATACTCCATTTATATTAATAAGGAAACATTTAATACCCCTTCTCAATCGATCATATATCATCAAATTGGTGTAAACTTGACCAAAATTTTGTCCGAACTGTTACCACATCAAGGTACTAAAAGTGTGTTGCCAATACATAAAAGATATTAAAGATAATTAACCCAAAGATCAAATTCAACAGTTTAAACATCCACTAAACTATTACCTCAAATCAATATATATCTTCTCATCTACAGCAGTATCCCCAAATCTTCATGCATCCATTTCACTACCCTTCTCTAGGGAAGATAAAGTCAGATATATTTCTCCAATATCATGGCACTGAAACTGAGTGCCGAACTATTTCCGATCTGTCAACTATGTTCTCGAAACCCACATTACATTACATAGAACCACATTCCGCCAGAAAAGAATGGTACTAGCATCATATATATTTGTTATATATACGCACAAGCTACTACTGTATGTACATTTACAAATGACTCAGTGGTGGATATCAATGGTGGTGGTGGAGGATCTGCTCACCTTACAAAACTTCTCGACTCGGGTTCTTTCAAGTGGGTGACTCCGCCAAGAGTAGAGTGTGCCACCAGCCACAGGCGATGTTTTTAGGCACACAACCTTCGATTGGGAGCTGAGTCGGTACATTTCGGTCTATCACATCACCCAAACCAAGCTGTTCCACAGATACAGAAACTATAGTTATAGTTTTTACAAGAGAGCATAGGGTCATCTGAACTGGCATGATTAAATTCAGGGGAAACCCTACTAATGTTTGCCATTTTTTTTATTTACAAAAGTGCATCTAAACATGTCAATTAATGTCATAAAACGACTTCCGCTAAATAATACTCACGCCGTCAGTTATTTTTTTTGCAAAAACTTATGATCACCTTTGCAAAGTTTCTCATAAACAACCACCTAAAACAAAGGTGAATGCTAGTTTTTCCACACAAAAAAGTGACGACGTCAATATTATTTAACGCAAATTGTTGTTTTTTGACATTAAATAAAAGGTATAGGTACGTTTTTTGTAACTACAAAAAACAAGTTAACGCAACATGTATACCTTGGAGTTACCCCAAAAATTTATTAAGGAAAAGTATGATCATTTCATATCACATTTCAATTTCATTACGTGATCAGTTAAGTATATACCTGGCCATATTTGTTCCAACCCCAGCAAAACACTTGCCTAGCCTCTGCAAGAAACGGGAGAGAATTGATTATTCTGATAAGCACCTAGAGCATGTAAGCTAAAGCCTAGTATACATAGACAAACATGAAATTTCTACATGCACACAAAACTGAGAATTTCAATGCAACATGTAAATATTTTAAGTAGTGTTCTAAAACTCAGGATTGGCCAAAACTCTCGGCAAGGTTACCCAGGGAGATAACATAATTGCTTTCATAAGATAATAAAGTTCCAGTTCCTTGTAAGCATAGTGCATGCTATAGATACTACTTTTGTAAGAAACGCTTATAAAGGTAAACAAACCATCTATAATTTATGTATAAATTGTTTCATGTTCACATTCAAAACCTTTCATGATCATTATGTGAAACACCTTACATATGGCTTACTCCAAAACTATGAGTGTCCATGTTTTAGTGGATCGTGAAATGGCATGCCACCATCCCTTCAACAGGAACTAACCATACTCAGATTCTAAGTCAACATGTTCAAGATAGAATACTGTGTGTAGTATATTCATGGGTTGTGCAGATACATACCTGTGATGATAGCACTGTGACGAGCCCCACAAGATACAGTGTCTGCATGTATATTGTCCAGATGTGGAGAATCCAAAAGCCTTGGAAGAGTCTAGGTTGGAAATTTTTAAAAACAAATAATCAGATAAACAAGTTCCTAACAAGACCAAACAATAGTAGATTCACTTCACTTTGTTTATCAATTAACCAGGTCAATGCATATCAATAACACACTGTCACCTTTCACTATCATGAAATACAACAGAAAATCGGGATTGTGGCCGAAAAAATCAGGGCATGTAGACCTGAATACCCCGGATGTTTAGATGAAAGCAGAAGGCAACAGTGTGTTATTGATAGCATAGACCTTTAAGGGGGTTTGATAGCGAAAGGTCAATGTGGGTACATAAATGTACTTTTCCCTAAAATGGGAATACTTAATGTTACTTTAAAGCATATACCTCAGCTTGATCACCACCAGTTCCTAACTGCCCAAACTGATTCCCACCAAATGCATACACATCACCATCATCAGAAATACAAACAGTATGCCATAGCCCTGCACCAACTTCCTTAATCCCGATGCCCAGTAAGGAAGATACACAAGCTGGACTCAATTCATCATCTGTGCTACCTTGCCCACACTAGAAAAACAGAATGACGATGAAAATAATATTACTTCATGATAAGTTATAAACATTTGAGCAGCCAAAGTTAACCATACTAGAGCAAAAGAGTATTATATATTAGAAAGGAACAAAGTATATTATCTTCTTTTCTAGGGTCAACTTCATCTTGAACATGTACAATGCTTTATTCGCCACCGTGTCTACATTACCTACATATGGATCTTGAACACAGTCAGTGGTTGGAACTTCAGCAAGTCTGAGATGGATATAAGGACTAAATGAATAAACCAGGTGGTTTTATTAGATAATTTAACCTAATCAGTGATTCAGACATATGTGGAAAGATAAAACGGTTTATTACCTCAACTTAGATGAACCCATAATCATATATAAATACATACATATAAATTACCTGATACACTGCACTTCCCAACATTAACCAGAGTTCTTAAACAAGAATAACATATCAGTAGCCTTAAGTAACAGCTTATTGATAAGATTTAGAGTTCAATGGATTTGAAGATGTTGAGCAATGAAAGCTCATTAACAGAGCTAAATTAAGTGGATGAGTGATGTGTATGAAGCTTAGTTGCATACTGGGAAACACGTAAAGGTTGATGCTATGACTTCAGAATCAATAAACACATACAAATCCTATGACCAATGGTTATAAACAGATTACTGCAGTCTGGTCACCATGAACCTTTGTTTAAAGACCCATAGCTCAGAATCATATACATAGGTGACAAAAGTAAAATGGAACAAACATCCACTTACAACTACCACATGTTTAATATGGACCTTAATTTTCTCATAAGGACGAAACAAAAGATATCAGTGATCCATAGTGAGTTAGTTACCTGTCCATAAAGCCCCCAACCAAAAGTGAGTAGTGCTCCAGCATCTATGAAGTCATACAATAGTATATGAACAGGGTTATCATCAATTAAGCAAAGTCAACGATACAGAAAGGGAGAAACAATTCTGACTATGGCATCAAATATATGTATGAACATTTCCAATATGTTGGGATATAACCTATACTGGTTAGTAACCCTGTGCTGGAATGGCCTATTATGGACTCATATTGATTGACTAGGTATCAAATACGACCATTTATACACAATAGTTTCTGTTACAACCTTGCATAACAATCCACTACAAGTTAGTTGTTTATAGCGATCACACAAGATAACCCTATATTAACAAGAAATTTGCCAATAATTTTTATATGTGCTCGGGAAGAACACAGTTAATCTTTGTGTACGGATCTTCAGTGAAAATGAACATGTTATGTTATTAAATTTAAAGGCATGCATAGGCACGTTCTTCAAAGATGTTATGAGGGCACCGAACTAGTAAAAAGGAGTCTCATTGAAAGGATACCTGTTATCACAGCACTATGCCGGCCCCCACATGCAATTGCCTTCACATAACTTCCAGGAACTCTAGTTGATCCATCTGGAGTTATGCTTCCTTGAGAAAATGCTGCAGGAGTATCTTTACTGAAAGAAGTATCAAGACAAGGCACGGGATGAGGAGAGGACACCATACGTATACGAGAACCCAAACCTAGCTGTCCCTCTCCTCCATAACCCCAACCCCATACCTGTCCAATATCTGAAAATTTGAAAGAAAAAAAGAATACATCAAGTTTCTTCCATGATTAATAGATATCCTATAGCTTCAAGCGCTTGAAGCCATATAATCTGACCCCTACAGATAGTTTGACAATGCAAAGAGAACTGAGTATCATAGTCCGGCCTTAGGTTAAACATGATTTACTATGCAGTGGATTTACCTGACAATGCAAGAGAATGTCGCCCACCCGCAGCAACATTAATAATCCTTAGACCTGGGTTCAGTGTCACTAAACAAGGAAATGCTGAAAGGGCATTATCATCACTAGATGTTGAACTTTCAGCTGCCAGTTTAGCATTTGAAACTCTTCTTCGTTTCAAGCTTTCCTCTCCACCACCAGATCTCGAGCCTTGAGATCGAGGGGTTGCTGCAACAAGATTTCTCTTCATCACATAATCTGCAACAAGTAAAGGTAATCTTCTGTGTTCATGATAAAGAGTCCAAACTGACATTACCCTGCTCTTTTGAAAACGAATTTTGTCTTTCGTATGCATCCTTCTCTGAGCTTCCTCCACTAGACTGATCTCCGAAGACCTTCCCAGAAGGAACACACTCCTTCCATCCCCATGTGTAAACTTCAGCATTCTCTGTGTAAAGAATGGAAGATATTTACTCCTCCCATCTAGACTAAGTACAAATGGACAGTGTGTGAGTAAAAACATGGAAGATAATAACTCCTCCCATCTAGAGTAAGTACAAATGGACACAGTGTGAGTAGATACACAGAGGACACTGTCATCTAGACAACCATCATTATCAACCTTATACTATGTTTGGGTCTTGGGAAAATCAGAAGTTAGAAAGTAAAATGTGAAAAAGAATAAATGGGAAATTAGCAACCTCTTGAAAGAATTTAACCTACATTGTAATTTTTCCTTACATTCAAGTCTTCATAAAAACAAACTATGTTTTGTCCACCACATAGTACTAGGAAACCAGAAATACCTGTAACGGCGATACAATGGGCCCAACCTGCTGCAGCTTTAACAATTGAAGAAGCTTCGGGAGGAAGAGGGAAAGCCTCTGGAGTTTCCTGGAAGAGCGAAACTAAATAAATGCCTGTGATTCTACAAAGAATATGAAGTAGAAAAAAAAATCAAAGATGAAGAACATCATATAATGAACTACCCCGTGTTTCCCGGATGTCAAGTAGCTTTGACCTAGATCATCTGTGGAACCCCATGTAATGAGCTTCCCAGAATCTGGTTAAAAACAAGTATTAGTAGAGAACACAAACATGTACATCATAAAAAGGGCTAATTCTGTACCATAACAGGTAAGGTACATTTTGTGCTTATATTGCAATGGGGAAACGTCATGTTACCGCACTGTACTAAGGTCAATTACCAAATCATAACCCAAACGTATGAAAAGTACTACATAGTAACAAGTTTGACAAATTAATTCTCAAAATGTATCAGAATGTTAAGTATGACTGACTCCGTGAAATACCAGTCACATGCTTGTCAAGTGCCTCTAAAACATTCCTAAAATGACATGAGAAAACTTGATGCCATAACATAGGCCTTTCGTTTATTCTCAAATCATAACTCTGATCTATCAACTTTTCATGTTACTCACTTAACGACCGTTTAACTTTTAGACGAAAAATGTCAAACGTTGCGGTCAACGTTACTAAATCAGAACGAATGTTTGATTGGGTTAGGATTTAGTAATAAACGAAAGGTGGGGTTAGGACATCGAGAAGCCCCGATTGCAATATATGGACTTGTAGTTGACTTAGTGAGACCAATGCACAATTGAAAATATAAATGAAACAACTCAAAATCATAAATCAATGGACAATGTAAATGCTACCCAGAAAGAAGAAGGAAAAGGGCTTTTAAAAATTCAGGAATTAAATGAGAAAGTGATTTTCATAATTCATGAATGGTGTTGAAGGCAACATGACTTTAACAAAAGCAACAAGAATTAAATATAGAAACAAATGGGCTGTAAATGGAAAAAATTCCTCAACCACACATTGAGCAATAGAAAAGGACAAGTGAACACACACCTAATTGGACAGATAGTTATATATTTTCATATCACCACGGAGAATTTCTCAAACACACAACTGTTCTTCACAAAATTTCTGAAATCGCAAATGTATCAGATCAATTCACAAGCAACGAATGCGAAAATCTCAAAGCGAACCGAGTTCAGTTCACTACCAGCATCAAGCTCAATTCACCTGCACTCGACATTTTCAAGCTACGGAATCAAAACTACTCGACCGCATTTCAAATCTAGACCTCAGGAACCGGCGAGATCTCGATAACGATAGCAATAACCAGAGACCAAAACCTCCGAACGAAGCAGTAGAGATTAGGAGCGAAGAACAAAGAGAGTTACCAGAAATGGCCATGGCGAATCCACAGCCTCCGCCGCAGACGTCCTTCCACGAGTCCCCGGAGCCGCCGAACGCGGCCGGGAGCTTCACGACGACCGGGGAGAGCAGCGGCGACCGCTGCGGCTGAGCTCCGGGCAAGTACCCAAACATGAAGACCAGCTTCTCCGTCGCGTCCTCCTCCATTTTCACCACCTCGCCTCCTTCCATCTCCGGCGGCGAGCGGAGGAGAGAGAGAGACTCACTGAGTGGACTCGGCCGAGTCCACGCTCGGTCGCTGTCGAGTTTTTAGAGCCGTGGGCTGGTTGTGTTTGGGCCTCGGAAGTGCCCTAAATCGTTTTGCAGAAGCGTATCATATTGACGAGAACGGGAGTGCCACGTGGGACGGTGGCGTGGCTTGGGGGACACGTGGCGAGATTTGGACCAGTAGGAGGGTTCGGCGATTTGTGGCCACGAATTGGGAAGAAGTTTCTGGAAGGTCAGTGGACTGTAAAAGCTTCGGTGGGTCCCACAGTACAAACGTCATGGGTGGTTGCTAACGTGTACGCTTTGTTCTGGCGCCACGTGTAGGGCTCCCCGTAGGTGCTGAACCTGGTGATTATTGATAGACACGTGCCTACCTCAGATGTTTCACGCATCACGTGTGGACCCTGAATTTAGTTCAAGTTGGAGAACTGTTATTGACGTTTGTGTAGTGGCAGATACTAAATCCCAATTGTCATTTGACAAAAAAAACATAGAGTTTATATGTATCAGATAATGAAAATTAACCAATTAGAATGAAGTTATGTTTTTCAAAAAATATTATTATTAAAATTAAGGATTAGTTTATAAGATTAAATATAAACATCTACTCTTAAGTAGGGATGGCAATGGGGCGGGACCCCAGTCCCCGTCCCCGTCCCGCGTTCCCGCTACTCGCCCCATCCCCGCGTTGACCCCGTTCCGCGGGGACCCCGCGGAGATGGGGCGGGGAACAGGGATTTTATTCCCCGTTCCATTCTACTACTTGAGCAAATGCATTCATCTTTTCCAAACTTATCTCTAACATAGTCTCTTACTTGAGCAAATGCATTCATCTTTTCCAAACTTATTTCTAAACAAACACATTGTAAAACAAAACAAACAAACAAATAAGTAACATTAGTTTGATAACAATTTAAAAGAAGTAGATTGCATGGAACATATGGCTTACCTTGTATTTCGTTCCACAACCAACTTTGAGTACACATAAGAGCCTCTATAGTATTTGGATGAAGTCTACTACGATGTGGAGTGATCAAATTACCACCCGAACTAAACGCTGATTCAGAAGCCACTGATGTGGAGTACACATGTGTATATTATTAAAATTTTATTTTAAAACTAATAGTGCGGGGGCGCGGGGCGGGGTTCCCCGTGGGATAGGGACTGTTTGCCCCGTTCCCGCCCCGTCCCCGTCAAAATCCCCATTTAATTCCCCGTATCCCGTCCCGTTTAAAAGATCCCCGTCCCAAATCCGTCCCGCGCGAGACGGGGACGGGGATCATCGGGGGGAATGGGGCGTTTTGCCATCCGTACTCTTACGCATCACATGTGTTATGAATTGATCAGGTTATTTTGAAATCCAAACAATGGTTTCATCCTTATAAATCCCCTGATTTTTTTTTTTTAAAAAAACTCTCTTTTCCCCAAATCAATTTTATCAATGTCGATTACACCAAGCTTTCTCCCTTCTTCAATTCGTCAGTCATTATAGATGTTCGATCGCTACACTCGTCAGTCTTGCTCCGACGTCTCGATTTTCGGTCTACCGTAAACCCCGGCTCGATCAGCCAACTTGGACTCCTACATCATCTCACGGGGTAGTTCTCATGCCCTCTCCACTGACCGCCGCCTATTTCCACATGAAATGGCATACCCTCGCCTCGGTGCCCACTTTGGCCGATCGGAATCACGAAACCTACCGCCACGCCGTCAGATTGACGCGGACACTGATGAGAAACTCGACCCTTACTGGATTTCCAATCCTATCGTGCATGGAGATAAGGAACCAGAGCCCGATCAAGGCACGCCCCGTTAATCCCGCCACATCCTTACCATCGTCCTCCTACTCATAGGTCCTGCCTAGGCAAGACCGAGCCATCGTACAGTGTGACGAAATGCGAGATCGGACGTCTGATCCGAGATCATGACCCACCCAGGATCACTGTCCTACCCAGGTGTTCCATCCTAATGGTGACCAATTTACCATTATGAACACACCTTTTTTGAACCGACCACGACCGGAGGGACATGACCCTGACCAGGAACAATGGACAATGTTATACTGCTACGGATCTGGGTGACGCTGGACACTCGCTCCTACCAACACACGAAGCTCGTCACTACCTTGACATCGGGAGACAAAAGAACTAAAGGATTGCACAAACCACCTAAGCTATCCTAAGGGAAAGCAGAGATGAACTTTGTTGGCATCCATTCCCTCCCAGGGCAACGGAGCCTCCCTCTTTGACCCAGGGATCGGTGGAGCCTCGGCGATACATCTCCCCCCGGAAATGGATGGCTCTGAGACTCCCACCCAAGATATTATGGATTCCACAAACACTTATGCGACAGATGGTCCCGAGGGGATAGGAGCGAGGCACGGTCAACTGCCTCGCGGGTCGACATGAGCTGTCTAAGGCACCTCGGATGTCATAGAGGAGCTACATCCCAGTCCCAATGAATCAGATTCGCTCTGATTCTCAACCTCCTCCTTTTTCTACCATACTCTTTGACCTCTTGGTACGATACACCAGTATCGATCAAATATAGAAGGAAAAAGCTCAAAGGGACATTAGTATTCAACACAGTCAGAAAAAAGAACGACCATCTACACTCTACAGGGATCTATCCGGACTATTAATTATACGATCAGTGTCACGACCATCACCAAAATTATACTCCATGTTCAATTATTTACAGGCATGTACCATATTTATGGTCTTTCCATTTTCTATCAATAAACAACTCGTTTGATGTGCTAAAAAAAGCTTTACGTTTAAAACCCAATTTTACATGTCGGCAACAATATTCATATTTCAATAGTGGAGACATCTGACGAGACTTAAATTTATTCGACCCTTTCTCGTTAGAAATATCGCACATAGAGATGAGAGTGGTGAGACTGGATCTTAAACCGAGAAATATTTTTTGTAGCGTAGTGCAGTTATAAATGAGTCCATGGGCAGAGCGACAAGACAAATGGGCCCACAGGCCCAGCCCATGAAAGACAATTAAGAAGATATTAAAGATGTGCAGAGCCAGTTTTGTAAC